>CM077663.1:397576120-399010120 GCA_039707655.1 Elymus sibiricus | reverse complement strand
TGGAAATATGCCCTAGAGGCAATACTATTTGTATTATTTATTTCCAAGTTTATAGTTAATGTTTATATTCTATGCTATAATTGCTATGGTTCTTGAATATGCTATTCAGAGGAAAACTCATAAGCACGTGTAGAGATATAAATGGTAAAACCAGATTCCTAGTCTTGCCTCTAGGACTAGCTCAAGTGTTAATTTGATGATTCCGTTTTCCTGATCATGGGCATGAAGTTTATGCCAGTAACATTTGAGAGCACGATGTTGGTAGAACACTCGCGTTGAATAGACCCAAGTTGTTTGTTATACTTAGAGATTATATCATTTGAAGTCTATAGTTCATAACACAGGAGTTAACATATGTATGATTCCTTAGACCATGAGAGTATCGAGTCACTCCATACAAGATGTTGTACTTTGGGGTTGTTTCAACGTCATCCGTAACAGGGTGATCATAACGACAACTTACGGGTTCATCGGAAACGTATGACGAGAGACTAGATAGCTTGAGACTGGGGTTTGCTCCTCCGACGATGGAGAGATATTCTTAGGGCCCTCTTGGTGTCACAACATCTATCATCGTCTGGCCAGACAAATCGTGAATTGATCGCGAGGATGCCGGAACACGAGAACGAGAAAAGAGAACAAAACCGATAACGAGGAAGACCAGTATAGTGAGCATGTGTTGATCTCATGGGGATACCGATATATGTCAACTCGGGTTTTGTAACGTATCGCGAAGAAAAAGGAACAACATATGATAACCAACGGTTCACTCGAATATCATTCGTGTAAGTATAGGGATCAATATGGATGTCCACGGTTCCGCTGTTGATCATTGAACGAATGGTGTTTTCGTTCATGTCTATATTTTACCGAACTTGCAGGGTCACACGCTTAAGGGATTTCGATCTGTTGAGTTCTATAGGAGTTAGGAATATGAGAAAATATTACCAAAAAAGTTTGGAGAATAAAATAAATTATTTCGAGAGAAACCGGAAGCGTTTCGGGGTTACCGGAAGAGTTTCGGAGAAAACCGGGTAATACCGGGTAATGATATATAGGCGAAAAATGTTTCCGGGGACCTAATATAAATAATAGAGGGCTCAGATAATTATCTAGGAGTCCCTAGGATTTATTTGAAGTAAATGGGCTAAGGAAAATATCTATTAGGCCTATTAGTGGAGAGCTAATGGGCCCTAAGGCCCATATAGTGGAGGCGTCCCCCCTTGGGCTTATTGGACAAGGTAAGGGGGGGGGGAGAGGAGTCGGAGGAGGACTCCTCCTCCCCCTAGGCCGGCGCAAGGGAGGGGAGGCTCCTTCCCCAAGTCGGCGAGCCTCCCCTCCCCCTCCACCTATATATACTCAAGGGGGGCGCCCCCCCTCTAGACACACAAGTCCTTTTCTTTGGGCACCCCCCCTCTAGTTCTCTCTTGTTCTAGTTCTAGTTTAGACTTGTTCTAGACTAGACCTAGTTCTAGTTTTCTCTAGTCCACATAATAGAGAAGCCCCATGAGGTTCTCTTCTCCCTCCTCTAGTTCTCCGGTAACGTCAAGCTCTGGACGGCGAAGCGCTGCCGGATCGTGAAGCCCGTACACGTGCAATCCGTAGAGAGGCCGTGCTTTCGGTCTTCGGTTCGAGGGATCGTTCGTGAACGGTTCGAGGGACTTCATCAGCGATCTACACCAACTCTTCTTCCGCTTCAACTCGAAGTTGGTAATGATCCGATCTAAACCTCTATATGCATCTTCATAGTGATCCGGGATCTTGATCGTAGGACAATTTTTTTTGTTTTCTATTACGTTTCCCAACAGTGGCATCAGAGCAGTTCTATTAGTAGATGCAGGTTACGATCTAGATCACATGTGATTGTGAGGGTATTGCACAAAAGTTTCTAGTAATGAATTGGATCTATTGCTAAAAAGGATTAAGAACTAGATGAGTTCTAGAGCTTAATAAAATTGTGCGAGTAGAAGATAAGATCTATTGTGTTAGATGCAATCTTTTACTTGATGTTCTTGTTTGCTTCCCTCGAGTTTTGCTTCTTTTCTATTCTTGGCGGCATGGTGTGGTTTTGTTTCAAAGTTCTGGCAATCGGCGATTCAGGCTATCAACGATTTGCTATCTCAGTTCTTTGGGCTACACCTTAGTCAAGAAAGTTGAATCGTCGCAAAACGAGAGGGCATGTAGATTTGATTTACATGGGGGTCATGCATATTGATGAAGTTGTAGGGTAAAGTAGCAGAAAACAAAAAAATTCCGACCTACGCACCAGCCCAGGACCACTATGGAGACTGCATACAAGGTTTGATCTTGTTCGTTACCGACTCGTAGCGCAGCGGAAGTAGAGTCGATGACGATCGGCGGTGCAGATCCCCGCAGCTAGGATTTACAACCTCCCAACCGCGAGGATGTATACCCTCATCCACCCCTCGGACAGCCGTCCGGGAGGCGGTCGCACAGCCCCCCGGACGGTGTCGCGGACAGCCCTTCGGGAGGACCTCCGAAACTTGGACTGTCACTCGGACAGCCCTTCGGGACGACCTCCAAAACTCAGACGGTCACACGGACAGCCCTTCGGGAGGCACTCTCGAACTAAGACCGAAACTACGATCTCTCTACAGAGTTGCACACATACGGTGTCATCTATCCGGCAGGGCTTCGCCGTCCAGAACTAGTTCCTGCCGGAACCCAGACAGCCTTTCGGCTCTACGAAACTATTTCGCTGGGAGGGAGAGAAGAAGCCAGATCATTGCAATGGCATGTGTATGTGAGAATGGATTGGAGAGATGGCAGCCCACTCACCTCCTATTTATAGGAAAACCAAGGGGTAGGGTGGTTTTACAATAAAACCCAAAATGCACATGAATGAAGTCCTTCCACAAGGGCATAAAAGTGAAACCAAGGAACAAGAGGGACTCCATGAAGGAGTCCACCATGTGGCCGGCCACACCCCCATGTGGGGCCCCAAAAATGGCCCCAATCCATCCATGTCATCCCCAAGATCTGTTGGAGCAAAGCCCCAAAAGGTGGCTTTCCATAAAGTAGCCCAAAAAGCACTTTCACTATTCATGACGACATTTTTCAGCGTCCAGTCGAACTGAAAATATTTATGTGGTCCTAGAACATTTCCAGTACCCACAAAAATAATTTTCAACACGATCCGGAACAATTCCGGTTTAGTGATTTTCATCTGCGAAAAGCATCTGAAGCGGTTTCGGCAGCTCCGGAACATTTCCGGCTTTCATCCCGGAAAATTCCAGAAAGTTTCCAGAATGATTCTGGCACCCTCCAAGAATTATCAGGCATGTGCCAAAACCAATTTGACTTTATGGTATCCTCTAAAACAACTTTTCAGTTTCACCGAAACTGTTCCAGTGTTCTCTCTGCGGAACTTTTCCGCTGTCCGAAACTTTTCCGGTGTCCGAAACTTTTTCGGTGATTTTCTCTCAGACTCCCTGTCTAGTATTCAACAGATAGATGACCCTTAAGCGTGTGACCCTATAGGTTCGGTGAAGCATAGACATGACCCGGAACCCCTTCCGATCAATGATCAACATCGGAGCCGTGGACACCCATATTGACCCCTATACCCACACGAATGAATATTCGAGCGAACCTCCAGTTGCCGTGTGCTATTCCTGTTGCTTCGCGATATGTTACAATTACCCAAGGTGAGACATGTTGGCATCCTCGTGGATCAACAACTTGTCCACTATGCTAGTTACCTCGTTGACGGTATTGTTCTCTTTTCTCGTTCCCGTGTTCCGGCATCCCCGTGATCAAATCACAAAGTGTCTGGCCAGACGATGATGGATACCGTAACACCGAGAGGGCCCAGAGATATCTCTCCATCGTCGGAGGAGCAAATCCCAATCTTGAGCTATCAAGTTACTTGACATACTTTTCCATGAACCCGTAAGCCGCCGTAATAGCCACCCATTTACGGATGACGTTTAACAAACCCCAAAGTTCATGAAGCAAGCATGAAGAAACTCGATACTCTCATGGTCTAAGGAATTATGCAAACGTTTAACCATCTCTATGTTATTAACCATTAACTTATGACGAATGAATCTCATAGCATAACATCAATCGGGTCGATTCAACACAAGTGTTCTACCAACAATTGTGCCCTCAAAATTGCCGGCATAGCCATGCCCATGATCAGGAAAACAGGATCATCATGCAATACTTGAGCCAGTCATAGAGGCTTGACTAGGAATACATTTTACCGTTTATTATCCCACACGTGCATATGAGTCTTCCTCCGAGCCTCGTGGTTATTGCAGACTCGAGAACCATAGCAGTTATAGCATGGAACATAAACCTAATTATGAACAGGGAGATAATCAATAACATTTATTATTGCCTCTAGGGCATATCTCCTACAGACTCCCACTTGCACTAGAGTCAATAATCTAGTTAATGCTAATGCACTTTACACCTATGGCACATTGGTGTAAAAAATGCTTCGCATGTGGTATAGCCTGATGTCCAACGGATCTGACAACTTCAGCTCCGTGTGTAACTTTGCATATCCTCGCATTTTCACGCTTTCACAAAATTCATATTTTGTGTGGACTTGGCTTTGCATATGTGTGAATCATTGGTCGAAACCTGATTCCTCAGACTGAGCTATGGAGCAACTATCTGCAATAGTGTCCCATAGACCAAAGCCATCTTGGAACCATACTAAGTTCATGAATGAACTATATGATTCAACAACTTCTTTGTCGCTTCTAAAGCGTCAACATACTTTGCCTTTGTTATAGAATTTGCCATAGTATCTTGTTTGGAACAATTTCCAACTACCGTGCCTCTATGTTGTGTATTACACAAAACCCTTAACTTAAATCGAAAATCGCATTGAGCATTGATGAAGACTGTATCGATGTAATTACTTACAACGAGCACTTCATAATCTCTGCTTGCGAGAAACCATGTCATCACTACTACTCTAGTACTTTAATGACATCTTTTACTGTTGTCCTATGATCAGTACTTTGATCACTTTGGTATCCATACTCGCAACAACTTTGGAGTATCGGACATATCTGGTTGTTTTACATACCATGGAATACATGATTAATCCAAACATAAGAGTGTGTGGAATCTCCATCATGTATTTTACTCATCAGTGTTTTGAGACACCGAGTCTTGCAAAACTCTTTCCATGTGACTTCGGCAAGAATCACTCCTTGGCGTTTTAAATGCTAAAACGTTTTAGCACCTTGTCAATATGTATTCATTGCTTAGCCCCATTAGGTAAATCTATCTCCATAGATCATCATGCCTAATATTGAGGCTATTTAGCCTAAGTACTTCATCGAAAAACTATTTTCAAATGAAGTAATAATTCGTGTCAAGAAATTTTATTTCCAATTAACAATGTGTCAAGCACACAAGGTTTTTAGAAATATTATTATGCTCCCACTTACTTTCTTGAATCACAAGCATCTTCGTTACCCATTTGATGAAGTCAAACCCCTTTGACCATTCCATCAAAAATGAAGATTCCAACTCCACTTTGCTCTCTTCTGTCCATCGCTGGAACTCTGAAGTTTGCATACTTACTAGCATCCTCTGGATCGACAAATTACTTTGGACTGTATCACATACAAGTCCTAGGTTTCATTTCCATCAGATGGAAATCCTTTTGTCATCCATGTTTCATATCTCATGATTGAAATATGTATTAATTGCTAGTTCAACACGAACCGACTTCAAGCATCGCTGCGGTGAGACAATCTCATCGTAGTCAACTCCTTGAACTTGTTATTGCAACAAGTCGAGCCTTATGGATAAAACATTTTATCCGTCTCAGTTTTTAGTTCCATAAATATTCGTTAGACTCTAAGTCTTCCGAAAGGTGTATCAAGATTTTAATCTCGAATCACTTATATGGAAACTATCTCGGATTGTATTGGCATTTAGCCAATTCCGGAGTCAGGGCCCATTAACGCTTCCTTGTGTATCGTAGGTATACTGTTGTCTAACAACAATATCTCGTATGCGCACCTGAGAGGTTTGCATGAGTTTTTCCTACGCGGTTCAGCTGCAAGTTCGACCGAAGTCCATATATCTCATGTAGAGGCTTCCGTATCAGTCGCAGTAGGAAACTCCGGAATCACTTCCAAGGTTCCTTTCCTTTGACCAGATGACGAAGATACTGGTTATCTCGTTGAGTTGCACTGTCCTCCCACTCACCTTTTGTAAGAACTATTCTCTTTAAAAGCATACCGTTTTGTGGCAAAATCGTTTGCCTCGGTATAGTGGTGGGGGAATACCCAATGACTTGGGATAACCTACAAAATAGCACTTGTCTGATTTGGAATAGGTTTGTAACCTTTTACACAAGCCCCATATTCCAAATGTTAAGAAAAGATATAACATGGTTGGGCGTACCATACCATGGCGTCATTTCAACATACCTGATGGATCTCTTTTCAGTGTAAAAGCCGCAGTCTCTAAAGCATCACTCCTTAAAAGGGGTAATGGCAAATTAATTTATGTCATCTTTGATCTTACCATGTCATGAATGGTTTGATTACATCTACACGGACTCTCCACTTGCAGTGGTGTTCCGGGAGGTGCAAGTTATGAAACCCCTTTCACAACTCATCAGACATTCACTAAACTTGTAACTCAAATATTCCTTTCTGCAATCGAATTGTAGAAACATAATTTTCTTGTTACAACAACTTCTACTTCATTTTTGAAAACCTTATGAATGAATTCAAAAGATCCAAACTTACGTCTCAACAAGTAAATATCCATATATCTACTTGAGTCATTTCTGAAGATAGATAAATCCACTACTTGCAACAACATTTATTGGACTACACACATCATAATGTAAGATCACCAATATGTTCTTTGCTCGTTCCTTATGGCCTGTGAACGGTATTTCAGTCACTTCACTTTTCAGAGGAAAGTTGCAAGTGTCAGATGATTCAAAATCAAACGACTTCAAAAATCCATCATAATGGAATTTTCCATGCGGGTTTCTCCAATGTGACCAAATGCAGTGCCACACTTGTGTGGTATTCTTTTAGTCTTGCGACATTTAGCGTCAGTGTTATGGATCTATCATATTTCCATCAATATTCATAACATACATCCCATCTAGGATGGAAGCATGGCCCTTCATGTTATTCATAATACTGAACAACAATTGTTGTTTTTATGAACAACTCTTTTGCAACAAACATTGTGCAATGGGCTAGAGTGTATGAAACACTAAAATGAATTATGAAAGTAAACACAGAGGTTATGTATTATTATCAATATTCATAACATACGTCTCATTCATAATGAAAGTATGGCCCTTATGTTATTCATAACACCGAACATCAAAAGTTCTCTTATGAACAACCTTCTTGCAAGATACCTTATGCAAAGGGCTAGAGTGTGAAACTCTAAAATGAATTATGAAAGTAAATACATAGGGAATACACCTATGGAAGGCATAGTAACATTTACTATGTTCCCTGCGTGTATCTAACCTCATTCCTGGCTAGTCTTTCAGGCCATAGTAGTTCTTACATCGAGTTGCAACAGAATGCAATCGAGCGGGTATCTTTGTGATTAACTCACAATACCCAAGAATTAGTGATTAACATGTTTAACCATAATTCCCAAGAACTATATCTTTGACCAACCTTCTATACATCAAAAACTTGTATGACATTCATACATGAGCTGGATATTCCAGTCTTCTCTCCTTTTGCCATTATACTTCTAACAGTTTAACTTTCAGTATTTCTCCTACTCTCAGAAGAAGCATCCAACTTAAGAGTGGCGTTAGCCCTGGACTTCCTAGGCGTGAAAGTCTTACTAACACCCTTCGGACACTTCCTTTCTCTTTAAGTTGTTGTTTTATTCACCTTTCATCATATGACAGGCGTTCTCCTGGATCCCTCTCTTATCAGTCTAATGCATAGTAAACTCCTTTACTAATAGTTTGCAAACAAACATTGCTTTGGATATCTCATATCTTTTAGCCTTTGTCTGTCTGTGAAAATGATTTTCAGATTCCATGAATATCACATAACTATCCAAACTTTCGAAGTTCGGGTCTCATGGAAGCAAACGTATTGCACCTGACTGAAAAGGAATTCTAGCTTTTGATCGAAGGATGAGAGTCACATGATCCATAGCATTAGCGGGAGAATACAAAAAGTCTGCGATAGGACAAAGTCCTTCTCGGCACTCTAGAGGACAATCCTCACATTACGTTACCAATCGTAAAGTTTTAACCAGATATTTAACAGCTATTCAATTTTAATAGGGAAGGTGGAAACGCGAGCCATTATTCTATAACTATTATGCAAATCACACTTAGACAGTGTTCAAAATTAATTGCATTGAGAATTAAAAGAATTAATTCTACAGTGCGCTCCCACTCAAATCAATATCTCTCATAATTGATTGTGAGTGATACAAGATCCACATTTCAACTCAACGCCATTGATGTGGACATCACTGATGACGAGAATTTCAATTGGTGGGCAAACATGCCGATCACATCTCTATGTGACTCATGTTCATCTTTCGATAGGCGTGTTCTGAGCTCAGGACGATCAAGCCAGAATGTCAAGACAACCAAGTGATCTCGCTGCGAGGACTGACCTCATCCGCCTCACACTTCTCTAATCGTTCGTACCCATGTGGACATGGCGCACCCCGAAAAGTTAGGTGCCGTGACGGTGCTACACTTGGGAGAACACTAACTACTTGATATTTTTGTGAGAGATCACCCTAATAAAAGCGACTACCGCGCAATCAAGAAGGGTGCATCATAAGGGATAAACATCTCAGGCAATTCATAATAGCATGATATGGTATAGCCCTTTCTGATGGAGAAGTCTTTCATTTCTTCGTCTTCGGCATTCGCGTCGGTGTTCACCTTCGCGAAGATTGCCACCACCTTGTCGATGCACTAGATAATATTGCTATCTCTATAGCTAATAAAATAAGTGCATTACATAAGGTTGACACGCAGGTCATTTAAAGTGCAATCATATGGCTCCAGCCATCATGCCGAATCATGACACGCAGGTCATGTTAATCAAATTACATCATATAGTCATCTCATACATAATCAAATTTATTATGAGCACTGCTATACCACATCATATGTACATGCAAACCATCCTGCAAAACCAAGTTAGACGCCTCTAATCGGTTCATGCAAAATTTTATTTTTTTCGTGGCTTCTAAGGTTTCGAAACAAACCGAAGCTACCAACATCCATCGTCAAGTATGATAATTCAAGTTGCTAGATTAACTTTCCAGGGTGTATGAAACACGAGATAATAAAATCTCGAGCCCCAAACTAAACTTCGTCATACGCGTGACCCCCGTGCAGATCATATCTGCATTGCCCTTTCGTCTGCGAAACATCCATCTTTCTCAACTATGGTGGAACCCAAAGAACTGTTAGCACTTCGTTGATCTGTCAACCAGCATACTCAGGAGCAGCATGAAAGGATCGCGGATTGCCAGAACTTTGTGAGATTCCACCATGCCGTAAAGATCAGGACTACGCAAATTCCAGGGAAGCAACAAGAACATCGGGTAACAGATTTCATCTGCTACCCGCACAAATAATTTTCAGCAATAGATCTCATCTACTACCTAATTATATTGTGCAACACCCATACATCTCTATGTATTCTAGATCGCAACCTGCATCTACGCATAGCACGGCATGCCACTGTAGGTTAACGTAGCAGAAAACAAAAAATTTCCGACCTACGCACCAGCCCAGGACCACTATGGAGACTGCATACAAGGTTTGATCTTTTTCGTTACCAACTCGTAGCGCAGCGGAAGTAGAGTCGATGACGATCGGCGGTGCAGATCCCCGCAGCTAGGATTTACAACCTCCTAACCGCGAGGATGTATTCCCTCATCTGCCCCTCGGACAGCCCTCCGGGAGGCGGTCGCACAGCCCCCCGGACGGTGTCGCGGACAGCCCTTCGGGAGGACCTCCGAAACATGGACTGTCACTCGGACAGCCCTTCGGGACGACCTCCAAAACTCAGACGGTCACACGGACAGCCCTTCGGGAGGCACTCTCGAACTAAGACCGAAACTACGATCTCTCTACAGAGTTGCACACATACGGTGTCATCTATCCGGCAGGGCTTCGCCGTCCAGAACTAGTTCCTGCCGGAACCCAGACAGCCTTTCGGCTCTACGAAACTATTTCGCTGGGAGGGAGAGAAGAAGCCAGATCATTGCAATGGCATGTGTATGTGAGAATGGATTGGAGAGATGGCAGCCCACTCACCTCCTATTTATAGGAAAACCAAGGGGTAGGGTGGTTTTACAATAAAACCCAAAATGCACATGAATGAAGTCCTTCCACAAGGGCATAAAAGTGAAACCAAGGAACAAGAGGGACTCCATGAAGGAGTCCACCATGTGGCCGGCCACACCCCCATGTGGGGCCCCAAAAATGGCCCCAATCCATCCATGTCATCCCCAAGATCTTTTGGAGCAAAGCCCCAAAAGGTGGCTTTCCATAAAGTAGCCCAAAAAGCACTTTCATTATTCATGACGACATTTTTCAGCGTCCAGTCGAACTGAAAATATTTATGTGGTCCTAGAACATTTCCAGTACCCACAAAAATAATTTTCAACATGATCCGGAACAATTCCGGTTTAGTGATTTTCATCTGCGAAAAGCATCTGAAGCGGTTTCGGCAGCTCCGGAACATTTCCGGTTTTCATCCCGGAAAATTCCAGAAAGTTTCCAGAATGATTCTGGCACCCTCCAAGAATTATCAGGCATGTGCCAAAACCAATTTGACTTCATGGTATCCTCTGAAACAACTTTTCAGTTTCACCGAAACTGTTCCGGTGTTCTCTCTGCGGAACTTTTCCGCTGTCCAAAACTTTTCCGGTGTCCGAAACTTTTTCGGTGATTTTCTCTCAGACTCCGTGTCTAGTATTCAACAGATAGATGACCCTTAAGCATGTGACCCTATAGGTTCGGTGAAGCATAGACATGACCCGGAACCCCTTCCGATCAATGATCAACATCGGAGCCGTGGACACCCATATTGACCCCTATACCCACACGAATGAATATTCGAGCGAACCTCCAGTTGCCATATGCTATTCCTGTTGCTTCGCGATATGTTACAATTACCCGATGTGAGACATGTTGGCATCCTCGTGGATCAACAACTTGTCCACTATGCCAGTTACCTCGTTGCCGGTATTGTTCTCTTTTCTCGTTCCCGTGTTCCGGCATCCCCGTGATCAAATCACAAAGTGTCTGGCCAGACGATGATGGATACCGTAACACCGAGAGGGCCCAGAGATATCTCTCCATCGTCGAAGGAGCAAATCCCAATCTTGAGCTATCAAGTTACTTGACATACTTTTCCGTGAACCCGTAAGCCGCCGTAATAGCCAGCCATTTACGGATGACGTTTAACAAACCCCAAAGTTCATGAAGCAAGCATGAAGAAACTCGATACTCTCATGGCCTAAGGAATTATGCAAACGTTTAACCATCTCTGTGTTATTAACCATTAACTTATGACGAATGTATCTCATAGCATAACATCAATCGGGTCGATTCAACACAAGTCTTATACCAACAATTGTGCCCTCAAAATTGCCGGCATAGCCATGCCCATGATCAGGAAAACAGGATCATCATGCAATACTTGAGCCAGTCATAGAGCCTTGACTAGGAATACATTTTACCATTTATTATCCCACACGTGCATATGAGTCTTCCTCCGTGCCTCGTGGTTATTGCAGACTCGAGAACCATAGCAGTTATAGCATGGAACATAAACCTAATTATGAACAGGGAGATAATCAATAACATTTATTATTGCCTCTAGGGCATATCTCCTACAGAAGTTTAGTGTGGGGCTAGAGATTTTTAATTAAGTCTCTTCCCTCACACATCTCAAAAAGTTAATCTAGCAACAAGGATAGTCATACTTGATGTTGTATGTAGGTAGCTAGTGTTCTCCGGAACCCTAGAAGCCACGTAAATTAAAATTTTGCTAAACGGATTAGAGGATGTCTAACTTGGTTTTGCAGAGAGCATGTGATGTGGTATAGCCTTCGTCATGATAATGAGTTTATGTATGAGATGGTTATATGATGTAATTAAGTGACCTGCACGTCATAGTATGTCATGATGGCTGAAGCCATGGGATTGTCACTTTTATGACATGCGTGTCAACTTCATAGTAATAGTAAGATTACAAGATGGCGGTGACAAGCTTGCAACGGAGGACCACGGCGCGAGGAGGCTGTACCAGGCATAGGAGGAAGTTCATGGAGGCCATGAATAAATTCCCGGCGCCCAGGGCTATACCATATCATGCTATTATGAATTGCCTGGGATGTTTATCCCTTTTTTGCACCCTTTTGATTGCACACTAATCATTTTTATTAGGGTGATCTCTCACATAAAATATTTAAGCTGTTAGTGTTCTCCCAAGTGTAGCACCGTCTAAAACATGTAGCTCTTTGGGGTGCGCCATGTCCACATGGGTATGAACGATTAGTGAGGTGTAAGGCGGGTGACGGTCAGACCTCACTGCAGGATCACTTGGTTGTGTTAAACGATCAAGCAGGATAGTCCCGAGCTCGGAACACGTCCATCGAAAGATGAACAAGAGTCACATGGAGATGTGATTGGCAAGTTGGCCTACCGATTGAAATTCTCGTCATCGGTGATGTCCACATCAGTGGCGTAGAATTGATTTATGGGTCTTGAATCACTCACAGTTAATTATGAGAGATATTAATTTGAGTGGGAGCGCACTTTAAATTAAAATTGTTTAAACACTAGTGCAATTAATTATAAACTATGTCTAAATGAATCGTGTGTTTATCGTTGTAGATCAATGGCTCGCAGCACCGTTTTCAACTTAGCCCCTATTTTAGAGAGAGAGAAGTTAGCTGCTAATGGTGGAAACTAGGGACTGGATCCGTACACTGAGGCTTGTTCTCAGGAGTGCTAAGAAAGAGTATGCGCTAGATGCGGCTCTTCCAAAACAGCCGGCGGATACTGCGCCGGAGGATGAATGGAATGTCTGGGCCACTAAGAAAGATGACAGCGTAGTTGTTCAGTGCCTCATGTTAACTTGCATGGATCCTGCACTACAGAAACACTTTGAACGGTTCGGTACGTTTGAAATTGTTCAATCACTGACTGCTCTGTACAAGAAGCAGGCGAGGACCGAACGTTTTGAAATAAATAAGGCCTTGACTGAGTGCAAGATGGCTGAAAATTCTTCAATGAATGAGCATATTGTGAAGATAGCAGGCTATTGTGATAGACTTGTTGCTTTGGAGTTTGGAATTCCACCAACACTTGGGACTGACATTGTTCTTGCTTCACTCCACCCGTCTTACGACAGTTTTGTCATGAATTACAACATGCTGGTATTGGACAAGACTGCAGACGAGTTGTTTGCGATGCTTAAGCAAGCTGAGGCGGGAATGCAGAAGAACACTAAGCAAGTGTTGCTGGTGAACAAGACAGCTAGTTTCAAGAAGAAGGGCAAGTCCAATAATAAATCTAATGGTGCCGGTTCGACCGTGTCCTAGAAGAGAAACAAGGGCGAAGCCACCACTGAGACTGAATGTTTCTACTGCAAGGCTAAAGGACACTGGAAGAGGAATTGCAAGAAGTACCTGGCGGATAAGAAGAAGAACGGTTCTTCCGGTAAAGGTACAAAAGTTATGTTTGGTAACGCAGCATAAAACAAAAAATTTCCGACCTACGCACCAGCCCAGGACCACTATGGAGACTGCATACAAGGTTTGATCTTTTCGTTACCGACTCGTAGCGCAGCGGAAGTAGAGTCGATGACGATCGGCGGTGCAGATCCCCGTAGCTAGGATTTACAACCTCCCAACCGCGGGGATGTACTCCCTCGCCTGCTCCCCGGACGGATCTCTGGGCAGCCCTTCGGGAGGCCTCAGGACAGTCCTTCGGATAGTCCCACCGGACGGATCGTCGGACAGCCCTTCGGAAGGACCTCAGAATTTCGGATGGTCACTCGGACAGCCCTTCAGGAAGCACTCTCGAACTAAGACCGAAACAACGATCTCTCTACAGAGTTGCACACATACGGTGTCATCTATCCGGCAGGGCTTCGCCGTCCAGAACTAGTTCCCACCGGAACCCAGACAGCCTTTCGGCTCTACGAAACTATTTCGCTGGGAGGGAGAGAGAAAGCCAGATCATGCATGGCACTTGTATGTGAGAAAGAGTGAGTTTTGGGCTGCCCCCTCCACCTCTATTTATAGGAGAAGGAGGGGTGGAGGAGCTGAAATTTCAGCCACATCCATCCATGTCATCTCCAAGATATTTTGCAGCAAAAGTTCAAAAAGGTGGCTTTCCCAAAAGTAACCATAAAGCTGATTTCACTATTCACGACGACATTTTTCAGCGTCCGTTCGAACCGAAAATATTTATGTGGGCTTAGAACATTTCTAGTACCCACTAAAATAATTTTCAACGCGTTCCAAAACAATTCCGGATTAGTGATTTTCATCTGCGAAAAGCAAACAAAGCGGTTTCGGCAGCTCCGGAACATTTCCGGTTTTTCTTCCGGAAAATTCCCAGAAGTTTCCAGAATGATTCTGGCACCCTCCAAGAATTATCAGGCATCTGCCGAAACCAATTTGACTTAATGGTGTACTCCAAAACAACTTTTCAATTTAGTGATTTTCATCTGTGAAAAGCAACTAAAGCGGTTCTGGCAGCTCCGGAACATTTCCGGTTTTTCTTCCGGAAAATTCCCAGAAGTTTCCAGAATGATTCTGGCACCCTCCAAGAATTATCGGGCGTGTGCCAAAACCAATTTGACTTAATGGTATCCCCTGAAACAACTTTTCAGTTTTACCGAAAGTGTTCCGGTGTTCTCTCTGCGGAACTTTTCCGCTGTCCGAAACTTTTCCGGTGATTTTCTCTCAAACTCCCTGTCTAGTATTCAATAGATAGATGACCCTTAAGCGTGTGACCCTATAGGTTCGGTGAAGCATAGACATGACCCGGAACCCCTTCCGATCAATGATCAACATCGGAGCCGTGGACACCCATATTGACCCCTATACCCACACGAATGAATATTCGAGTGAACCTCCAGTTGTCGTGTGCTATTCCTGTTGCTTCGCGATATGTTACAAATACCCGAGGTGAGACATGTTGGCATCCCCGTGGATCAATACCTTGTCCACTATGCCAGTTACCTCGTTACCGGTATTGTTCTCTTTTCTTGTTCCCGTGTTCCGGCATCCCCGTGATCAAATCACAAAGTGTCTGGCCAGACGATGATGGATACCGTAACACCGAGAGGGCCTAGAGATATCTCTCCATCGTCGGAGGAGCAAATCCCAATCTTGAGCTATCAAGTTACTTGACATACTTTTCCATGAACCCGTAAGCTGCCGTAATAGCCACCCATTTACGGATGACGTTTAACAAACCCCAAAGTTCATGAAGCAAGCATGAAGAAACTCGATACTCTCATGGTCTAAGGAATCATGCAAACGTAAACCATCCCTGTGTTATTAACCATTAACTAGTGACGAATGAATCTCATAGCATAACATCAATTCGGGTCGATTCAACACAAATGTTCTTCTAACATTGTGCCCTCAAAGTTGCTGGCATAGACATGCCCATGATCAGGAAAACAGAACCATCATGCAACACTTGAGCTAGTCTTAGAGGCCAGACTAGGAATACATTTTACCGTTTATTATTCCACACGTGCATATGAGTCTTCCTCCGAGCCTCGTGGTTATTGCAGACTCGAGAACCATAGCAGTTATAGCATGGAACATAAACCTAATTATGAACAGGGAGATAATCAATAACATTTATTATTGCCTCTAGGGCATATCTCCTACAGACTCCCACTTGCACTAGAGTCAATAATCTAGTTAATGTTAATGCACTTTACACCTATGGCACATTGGTGTAAAAAATGCTTCGCATGTGGTATAGCCTGATGTCCAACGGATCTGACAACTTCAGCTCTGTGTGTGTCTTTGCATATCCTTGCGTTTTCACACTTTCACAAAATTCATATTTTGTGCGGACTTGGCTTTGTATATATGTGAATCATTGGCCGAAACCTGATTCCTCAGACCTAGCTATGGAGCAACTATCTGCAATAGTGTCCCATTGACCAAAGCCATCTTGGAACCATACTAAGTTCATGAATGAACTATATGATTCAACAACTTCTTTGTCGCTTCTAAAGCGTCAACATACTTAGCCTTTGTTACAGAATTCGCCACAGTATCTTGTTTGGAACATTATCCAACTAACTGTGCCACCACATTGTGTGTATTACACAAAACCCTTAACTTAAATCGAAAATCGCATGGAGCATTGATGAAGACTGTATCGATGTAATTACTTACAACGAACACTTCACAATCTCTGCTTGCGAGAAAACATGTTATCAGTACTACTCTAGTACTTAATGACATCTTTCACTGTTGTCCTATGATCAGAAATTTTGATCACTTTGGTATCTATACTCGCAACAACTTTGGAGTATTGGACATACCTGGTTGTTTTTACATACCATGGAATACATGATTAATCCAAATACAAGAGTGTGTGGAATCTCCATCATGTATTTTACTCATCAGTGTTTTGGGACACCGAGCCTTGTAAAAACTCTTTCCATGTGACTTCGGCAAGAATCACTCCTTGGCGTTTTAAATGCTAAAATGTTTTAGCATCTTGTCAATATGTATTCCTTGCTTAGCCCTATTAGGTAAATCTATCTCCATAGATCATCATGCCTAATATTGAGGCTATTTAGCCTAAGCACTTCATTGAAAAACTATTTTCAAATGAAGTCCTAATTCGTGTCAAGAAATTTATTTCCAATTAACAATGTGTCAAGCACACAAGGTTTTTAGAAATATTATTATGCTCCCACTTACTTTCTTGAATTACAAGCATCTTAGTTACCCATTGATGAAGTCAAACCCCTTTGACCATTTCATCAAAACACGAAGATTCCAACTCCATTTTGCTCTCTTCTGTCTATCGCTGGAACTCTGAAGTTTGCACCCTTACTAGCATCCTCTGGACTGCCAAAATACCTTGGACTGTAACACATGCAGGTCCTTGGTTTCATTTCCATCAGATGGAAACCTTTCGTCCTCCTTGTTTCATATCTCATGATTTGAAATATGTATTAATTGCTAGTTCAACCCGAACCGACTTTAAGCATCGCTACGGTGAGAAAACCTCATCACAGTCAACCCCTTGAACTTGTAATTTCAACAAGTCGAGCTTTATAGATAAAACATTTTTATCCGTATCAGTTTTTAGTTCCATAAATATTCGTCAGACTCTAAGTCTTCCCAAAGGTGTATCGAGATTTTAATCTTGAAACATTTATATGGAAACTATCTCGGATTGTATTGGCATTTAGCCAATTCCAGAGTCAGGGCCCATCAACGCTTCGTTGTGTATTGTAGGTATACTGTTGTCCAACAACAATATCTCGTTTGCGCACCTGAGAGGTTTGCACGAGCCTTGCCTACGTGGTTCAGCTGCAAGTTCGACCGAAGTCCATACATTTTATTGTAGAGACTTCCGTATCAGTCGCAGTAGGAAACTCTGGAATTATTTCCAAGGTCTCTTTCCTTTGATCTGATGACGAAGATACTGTTTATCTCGTCGAGTTGCACTATTCTCCCACTCACCTTTTTGAAAGAACCATTCTCTTTAAAAGCATACCCTTTTGTGGCAAAATCCTTTGCCTCGGTATAGTGGTGGGGGAATACAAAATAATTTGGGATAACCTACAAAGTAGCACTTGTCTGATTTGGAATAGGTCTGTAACCTTTTACACAAGCCCCATATTCCAAATGTTTAAGAAAAGATATAACATGGTTGGGCGTACCATACCATGGCGTCATTTCAACAGACCTGATGGAGCTCTTTTCAGTGTAAAAGCCGCAGTCTCTAAAGCATCACTCTTTAAAAGGGATAATGGCAAATTTATTTATGTCATCTTTGATCTTACCATGTCATAAATGGTTCGATTACATCTTCACGGACTTTCCACTTGCAGTGGTGTTCCAGGAGGTGCAAGTTATGAAACCCCTTTCACAACTCATCAGACATTCGCTAAACTTGTAACTCAAATATTCCTTTGCGCAATCAAATTGCAGAAACATAATTTTCTTGTTACAATAACTTCTACTTCATTTTGAAAACCTTTCGAATGAATTCAAAAGATCCAGACTTACGTCTTATCAAGTAAATATCCATATATCTACTTGAGTCATTTCTGAAGATAGATAAATCCACTACTAACAACATTTATTGGACTGCACACATCAAATGTATGATCACCAATAAGTTTGTTGTTCATTCCTTATGGCCTGTGAACGGTATTTCAGTCACTTCACTTTTTCGGAGGAAAGTTGCAAGTGTCAGATGATTCAAAATCAAACAACTTCAAAATCCATCATAATGGAATTTTCCATGCGGGTTTCTCCAATGTGACCAAATGCAGTGCCACACTTGTGTGGTATTCTTTTAGTCTTGCGACATTTAGCGTCAGTGTTATGGATGTATCATATGACCATCAATATTCATAACATACATCCCATCTTGGATGGAAGCATGGCCCTTTATGTTATTCATAATACTAAACAACAATTGTTCTTTTATGAATAACCCTTTTGCAACAACATTGTGCAATGGGCTAGAGTGTGTAAAACTCTAAAATGAATTATGAAAGTAAATCCAGAGGTAATATATTATTATCATTATTCATAACATACATCTCATTCTCAATGAAAGTATGGTCCTTATGTTATTCATAACATCGAACATAAAAAGTTCTCTTATGAACAACCTTCTTGCAAGATTCTTTATGCAAAGGGCTAGAGTGTGAAACTCTAAAATGAATTATGAAAGTAAATACATAGGTAATACACCGAGGGAAGGTATAGTAACATTTACTATGTTCCATGTGTGTATCTCAACCTCATTCCTGGCTAGTCTTTCAGGCCATCGTAGTTCTTACATCGAGTTGCAACAGAATGCAATCGAGTGGGTATCTTTGTGATTAACTCACAATACCCAAGAATCAGTGATTAACAATTTAATCATAATTCCCAAGAACTATATCTTTGACTAGCCTTCTATACATCAAAAACTTGTATGACATTCATACATGAGCTGGATATTCCAGTCTTCTTTCTTTCTGCCTTTATACTTGTAACAGTGTAACTTTCAGTATTTCTCCTACTCTCAGAAGAAGCACCCAATTTAAGAGTGGCGTTAGCCCCGGACTTCCTAGGCGTGAAAGTTTCACTAACACCCTTCGGACACTTCCTTTCTCTTTAAGTTGTTTGTTTTATTCACCATCATCCTATGACAGGCGTTCTTCTGGATCCCTTTCCTAATAGTCAAATGCATAGTAAACACTTTTACTAATACTTGCAAACAAACAATGCTTTGTTTGTATCTGAAAATGATTTTTAGTTCCATGAATATCATATAACTATCCCAAAACTTTCGAAGTTCGGGTCTCATGGAAGCAAACATATTTCACTTAACCGTAATAGTTTTTTAGCTTTTGGATCGAAGGACGAGAGTCACATCATCCATAGCATTAGCGGGAGAATACCGAAAGTATGCGATAGGACAAAGTCCTTCTCGGCACTATTGAGGACAATCCTCACATTACGTTACCAACCGTAAAGTTTTAACGAGATATTTAACAGCTATTCAATTTTAACAGGGAAGGTGGAAATGCGAGCCATTATTCTACTTATTTTGCAAATCACACTTAGACAGTGTTCAAAATTAATTGCACTGAGAATTAAACAAGTTAATTCTTCAGTGCGCTCCCACTCAAATCAATATCTCTCATAATTGATTTTGAGTGATACAAGATCAAGACTTCAATTCATCGCCATAGAATCATCATCTCATGACGGGAATTTTAATCGATAGGCCAACTTGCCGATCACATCTCTATGTGGCTCTTGTTCATCTTTCGATACGTGTGTTCCGAGCTCAGGACGATCCTGCCATGAACGTCAAGACAACCAAGTGATCTTGCTGCGAGGTCTGACCTCACCCGCCTCACACATCCCTAATCGTTCGTACCCATGCATCCATGGCGCACCCCGAAAAGTTAGGTGCCGTGACGGTGCTACACTTGGGAGAACACTAACTACTTGATATTTTTTTGTGAGAGATCACCCTAATAAAAAGCGACTACTGCGCAATCAAGAAGGGTGCATCATAAGGGATAAACATCTCAGGCAATTCATAATAGCATGATATGGTATAGCCCTTTCTGACGGAGAAGTCATGTATTTCTTCGTCTTCGGCATTCGCGTCGGTGTTCACCTTCGCGAAGTTTGCCACCACCTTGTCGATGCACCAGATAATATTGCTATCTCTATAGCTAATAAAATAAGTGCATTACAAAAGGTTGACACGCAGGTCTTTTAAAGTGACAATCATATGGCTCCAGCCATCATGCCGAATCATGACACGCAGGTCATGTTAATATTACATCATATAGTCATCTCATACATAATCAAATTAATATGAGCACTGCTATACCACATCATATGCACATGCAAACCATCCTGCAAAACCAAGTTAGACGCCTCTAATCGGTTCATGCAAAAAAACTTGTTTTACATGGCTTCTATGGTTTCGAAACAAACCGAAGCTACCAACGTCCATCATCAAGCATGATAATCCAAGTCGCTAGATTAACATTGCGGGGTGTATGAAACACGAGATAATAAAATCTCGAGCCCCATACTGAACTTCGTCATACGCATGACCCCCGTGCCGATCATATCTGCATTGCCCTTTCGTCTGCAAAATTTCATCTTTCTTTTTAACTACGGTGGAATTCAATGAATTGTTAGCACTTCGTTGATCAATCAGGATCGCGGATTGCCAGAACATTGAAACTCCACCATACTGTTATCAAGATCAGAAATATGCAAATTCCAGGGAAGCAACAAGAACATCGGGTAACAGATTTCATCTGCTGCCCGCACAAATAATTTTCAGTAATAGAACTCATCTACTACCTAATTATATTGTGCAACACCCATACATCTCTATGTATTCTAGATCGCAACCTGCATCTACGCATAGCACGGCTCTTGATGCCACTGTTTGGAAACGCAGCAGAAAACAAAAAATTTCCGACCTACGCACCAGCCCAGGACCACTATGGAGACTGCATAAAAGGTTTGATCTTTTCGTTACCGACTCGTAGCGCAGCGGAAGTAGAGTCGATGACGATCGGCGGTGCAGATCCCCGCAGCTAGGATTTACAACCTCCCAACCGCGAGGATGTACTCCCTCGCCTGCTCCCCGGACGGATCTCTGGGCAGCCCTTCGGGAGGCCTCAGGACAGTCCCTCGGATAGTCCCACCGGACGGATCCTCGGACAGCCCTTCGGGAGGACCTCAGAATTTCGGACGGCCACTCGGACAGCCCTTCGGGAGGCACTCTTGAACTAAGACCGAAACAACGATCTCTCTACAGAGTTGCACACATACAGTGTCATCTATCTGGCAGGGCTTCGCCGTCCAGAACTAGTTCCCACCGGAACCCAGACAGCCTTTCGGCTCTACGAAACTATTTCGCTGGGAGGGAGAGAGAAAGCCAGATCATGCATGGCACTTGTATGTGAGAAAGAGTGAGTTTTGGGCTGCCCCCTCCACCTCTATTTATAGGAGAAGGAGGGGTGGAGGAGCTGAAATTTCAGCCACATCCATCCATGTCATCTCCAAGATATTTAGGAGCAAAAGCCCAAAAAGGTGGCTTTCCAAAAAGTAACCATAAAGCTGATTTCACTATTCACGATGACATTTTTCAGCGTCCGTTCAAACCGAAGATATTTATGTGGGCTTAGAACATTTCTAGTGCCCACTAAAATAATTTTCGACGCGTTCCAAAACAATTCCGGATTAGTGATTTTCATCTACGAAAAGCAAACAGAGCGGTTCCGGCAGCTCCGGAACATTTCCGGTTTTTCTTCCGGAAAATTCCCAGAAGTTTCCAGAATGATTCTGGCACCCTCCAAGAATTATCAGGCATCTGCCGAAATCAATTTTACTTAATGGTGTACTCCGAAACAACTTTTCGGTTTAGTGATTTTCATCTGTGAAAAGCAACTAAAGCGGTTCCGGCAGCTCCGGAACATTTCCGGTTTTTCTTCCGGAAAATTCCCAGAAGTTTCCATAATGATTCTGGCACCCTCCAAGAATTATCAGGCGTGTGCCGAAACCAATTTGACTTAATGGTATCCCCTGAAACAACTTTTCAGTTTTACCGAAACTGTTCCGGTGTTCTCTCTGCGGAACTTTTCCGCTGTCCGAAACTTTTCCGGTGATTTTCTCTCAGACTCCCTGTCTAGTATTCAGTAGATAGATGACCCTTAAGCGTGTGACCCTATAGGTTTGGTGAAGCATAGACATGACCCGGAACCCCTTCCGATCAATGATCAACATCGGAGCCGTGGACACCCATATTGACCCCTATACCCACACGAATGAATATTTGAGTGAACCTCCAGTTGCCGTGTGCTATTCCTGTTGCTTCGCGATATGTTACAAATACCCGAGGTGATACATGTTGGCATCCCCGTGGATCAACACCTTGTCCACTATGCCAGTTACCTCGTTACCGGTATTGTTCTCTTTTCTCGTTCCCATGTTCCGACATCCCCGTGATCAAATCACAAAGTGTCTGGCCAGACGATGATGGATACCGTAACACCGAGAGGGCCCAGAGATATCTCTCCATCGTCGGAGGAGCAAATCCAAATCTTGAGCTATCAAGTTACTTGACATACTTTTCCATGAACCCGTAAGCCGCCGTAATAGCCAGCCATTTACGGATGACGTTTAACAAACCCCAAAGTTCATGAAGCAAGCATGAAGAAACTCGATACTCTCATGGTCTAAGGAATCATGCAAACGTAAACCATCCCTGTGTTATTAACCATTAACTAGTGACGAATGAATCTCATAGCATAACATCAATTCGGGTCGATTCAACACAAATGTTCTTCTAACATTGTGCCCTCAAAGTTGCTGGCATAGACATGCCCATGATCAGGAAAACAGAACCATCTTGCAACACTTGAGCTAGTCTTAGAGGCCAGACTAGGAATACATTTTACCGTTTATTATTCCACACGTGCATATGAGTCTTCCTCCGAGCCTCGTGGTTATTGCAGACTCGAGAACCATAGCAGTTATAGCATGGAACATAAACCTAATTATGAACAGGGAGATAATCAATAACATTTATTATTGCCTCTAGGGCATATCTCCTACAAGTTATACAAGTTAATGTTATTGGTATTCTACTTGCTAGCAATACCTGTACGTCATGGGTATTTGATACCGGATCTGTTGCTCACATTTGCAACACGATGCAGGGACTGCAGAAAGTTCGCAAGCTGGAAAGGAATGAAGTCGTGATGCGCATCGGGAATGGTGAAAGAGTCTCTGCTCAAGCCGTCGGTATCATGTCTTTAAGTCTCCCTTCAGAATTTATCTTAGAATTGAATAAGTGTTATTTCGTTCCAAAGTTGTGTAGAAACATTATCTCTGGATCATGTCTAATAGGCGATGGTTATTCTTATAAGTCTGAGAACAATGGTTGTTCAATTTGTTGTAAGGATATGTTTTATGGATTTTCACCTATAGTTGGTGGTTTATTCGTTTTAAATTTTGAATGTGAGAAAGATATATATAACGTTGAGGCTAAACATCTTAAGAAGACTGATGGAAAGAAACGCATGCAAAGACTTCATTCAGATGGAGTTTTGCCGTCACTTGACTTTGTGTCATTTGACACATGTGAAGCTTGTCTAATGGGTAAAATGACTAAGACGCCGTTCACGGGTCATCCTGAACGGGCAAGTGAGCTGTTGGAGATAATACATAGTGATATATGTGGTCCAATGAGCACACTAGGGCGCGGTGGATATTTCTACGATCAAAAAATCATCGTGACAAAAAGATCAAGTTTCTACGATCAGATCGTGGAGACGAATATCTAAGTCATGAGTTTACTCAGCATCTTAGTGATCGTGAAATTGTTTCACAACTTACACCTCCCGGAACCCCACAGAGGAATGGAGAGTCTGAGAGGCATAACCGAACCTTGTTAGACATGGTGAGGTCTATGATGTCTATTACCGATCTATATTTATCTTTTTTGGGGTCACGCACTAGAAACTGCAACTTATACACTAAACAGAGCACCGTCTAAGTCTGTTAAGACGACACCATATGAGTTATGGCATGGGAAGAAACCCATTTTGTCGCATCTTAAAATCTGGGGTTGCGATGCATACGTAAAACGTTTACAACCAACCAAGCTCGAATCCGGATCAGACAAATGTTACTTTGTAGGTTATCCCAAGGAAACAACTGGGTATTCCTTCTATCACGCATCCGATGACAAAGTCTTTGTTGTGAAAAATGGAGTCTTTTTCGAGAAAGAGTTTCTCGCTAAAGAAGTGAGTGGGAGGATAGTACAACTTGACGAGATTATTGAATCTTCAGAAACAGTTAGTAGGACTAAAGAATCGGAAGTTGTTCCGCAAATTACTCCTACAACTGAACCGGAAGTTACCACTACAAGAGTGGAGACTTCGGTCAAGTCTGTAACTTAACCGCGCAGGTCAAGTAGAGTTAGTGAACCACCTGAGTGGTATCATAACGAGATACACATCTTAGAAGAAGATGAACCTGTGCACTACAGAGAGGCGATGGTGGCGCCCAGATCAAAAGAATGTCTTAAAGCCATGAAATTTGAAATGGAGTCCATGTACAAGAATCAAGTTTGGAACTTGGTAGAGCCTCCAAGGGGAGTGAAACCTATTGGATGTAAATGGATCTTCAAAAGAAAGACAAACGTGGATGGTAATCCTACTATCTATAAAGCAAGGGTTGTCGCGAAAGGGTTCCGACAGATCGAAGGAGTCGATTATGATGAGACTTTTTCACTTGTAGCAATGCTTAAGTCTGTGCGGATTATGTTGGCAATTGCTGCATATTTTGACTATGAGATATGGCAGATGGACGTCAAAACAACTTTCCTAAATGGAAACCTTGAAGAGGATGTATACATGATACAGCCAGAAGGTTTTGTTGATCCTAAGGATGCCGGTAAGGTGTGCAAGCTTCAAAGATCAATATATGGTTTGAAGCAAGCATCCAATATATGGTTTGAAGCAAGCATCTAGGAGCAGGAATATTCGCTTTGATGAAGTGGTCAAAGGGTTTGGCTTCATTAAGAATGGCGAAGAGTCTTATGTTTACAAGAAGTTTAGTGGGAGTTCCAAGGCATTTCTAATCTTGTATGTAGATGACATATTGTTGATTGGCAACAACGTGAAATTTCTTAGTACAATTAAAGATTCATTGAAAAGTGCTTTTTTGATGAAAGACTTAGGCGAAGCAGCATATAAATTGGGCATTAAAATCTATAGAGATAGATCAAGACGCTTAATAGCGCTTATCAAGAGCACGTACAGTGACAAGGTTTTAAAGAGGTTCAAAATGGAGAATGCCAAGAAGGGCTCACTCCCAATGTCACATGGCACAACACTTAGCAAGAATCAAAGTCCCCAAACTGTTGATGAGCGAGTGCAAATGAGCAATGTTCCATATGCTTCGGCAGTGGGATCTATCATGTACGCCATACTATGTACAAGACCAGATGTTTCTTATGCTCTAAGTGTTTGTAGCAGGTACCAAAGTGATCCAGGATTGGGTCACTGGGCAACAGTTAAATTTTTTCTAAATTACCTCAGAAGGACTAAGGATTTGCTCCTAGTCCATGGAGGTGATGAAGAGCTCGTTGTAAGTGATTACACCGATGCTAGCTTCATGACTGATACAGATGACTACAAATCTCAATCGGGCTATGTTTTCACTCTCAATGGTGGTGCAGTGGTTTGGAAAAGTTTCAAGCAGAACACTATTGCGGATTCTACGATGGAAGCGGAATATATCGTAGCTTCAGACACTTCAAAGGAGGCAGTTTGGATCAAGAAGTTTCTTGAAGAACTAGATGTGGTTCCAAGTGCATCAAACCCCATGGAGCTCTATTGTGATAATAGCGGCGCCGTGACTCCTCCTCCCCCTAGGCCGGCGCAAGGGAGGGGAGGCTCCTTCCCCAAGTCGGCGAGCCTCCCCTCCCCCTCCACCTATATATACTCAAGGGGGGCGCCCCCCCTCTAGACACACAAGTCCTTTTCTTTGGGCACCCCCCCTCTAGTTCTCTCTTGTTCTAGTTCTAGTTTAGACTTGTTCTAGACTAGACCTAGTTCTAGTTTTCTCTAGTCCACATAATAGAGAAGCCCCATGAGGTTCTCTTCTCCCTCCTCTAGTTCTCCGGTAACGTCAAGCTCTGGACGGCGAAGCGCTGCCGGATCGTGAAGCCCGTACACGTGCAATCCGTAGAGAGGCCGTGCTTTCGGTCTTCGGTTCGAGGGATCGTTCGTGAACGGTTCGAGGGACTTCATCAGCGATCTACACCAACTCTTCTTCCGCTTCAACTCGAAGTTGGTAATGATCCGATCTAAACCTCTATATGCATCTTCATAGTGATCCGGGATCTTGATCGTAGGACAATTTTTTTTGTTTTCTATTACGTTTCCCAACAGTGGCATCAGAGCAGTTCTATTAGTAGATGCAGGTTACGATCTAGATCACATGTGATTGTGAGGGTATTGCACAAAAGTTTCTAGTAATGAATTGGATCTATTGCTAAAAAGGATTAAGAACTAGATGAGTTCTAGAGCTTAATAAAATTGTGCGAGTAGAAGATAAGATCTATTGTGTTAGATGCAATCTTTTACTTGATGTTCTTGTTTGCTTCCCTCGAGTTTTGCTTCTTTTCTATTCTTGGCGGCATGGTGTGGTTTTGTTTCAAAGTTCTGGCAATCGGCGATTCAGGCTATCAACGATTTGCTATCTCAGTTCTTTGGGCTACACCTTAGTCAAGAAAGTTGAATCGTCGCAAAACGAGAGGGCATGTAGATTTGATTTACATGGGGGTCATGCATATTGATGAAGTTGTAGGGTAAAGTAGCAGAAAACAAAAAAATTCCGACCTACGCACCAGCCCAGGACCACTATGGAGACTGCATACAAGGTTTGATCTTTTTCGTTACCGACTCGTAGCGCAGCGGAAGTAGAGTCGATGACGATCGGCGGTGCAGATCCCCGCAGCTAGGATTTACAACCTCCCAACCGCGAGGATGTATACCCTCATCCACCCCTCGGACAGCCGTCCGGGAGGCGGTCGCACAGCCCCCCGGACGGTGTCGCGGACAGCCCTTCGGGAGGACCTCCGAAACTTGGACTGTCACTCGGACAGCCCTTCGGGACGACCTCCAAAACTCAGACGGTCACACGGACAGCCCTTCGGGAGGCACTCTCGAACTAAGACCGAAACTACGATCTCTCTACAGAGTTGCACACATACGGTGTCATCTATCCGGCAGGGCTTCGCCGTCCAGAACTAGTTCCTGCCGGAACCCAGACAGCCTTTCGGCTCTACGAAACTATTTCGCTGGGAGGGAGAGAAGAAGCCAGATCATTGCAATGGCATGTGTATGTGAGAATGGATTGGAGAGATGGCAGCCCACTCACCTCCTATTTATAGGAAAACCAAGGGGTAGGGTGGTTTTACAATAAAACCCAAAATGCACATGAATGAAGTCCTTCCACAAGGGCATAAAAGTGAAACCAAGGAACAAGAGGGACTCCATGAAGGAGTCCACCATGTGGCCGGCCACACCCCCATGTGGGGCCCCAAAAATGGCCCCAATCCATCCATGTCATCCCCAAGATCTGTTGGAGCAAAGCCCCAAAAGGTGGCTTTCCATAAAGTAGCCCAAAAAGCACTTTCACTATTCATGACGACATTTTTCAGCGTCCAGTCGAACTGAAAATATTTATGTGGTCCTAGAACATATCCAGTACCCACAAAAATAATTTTCAACACGATCCGGAACAATTCCGGTTTAGTGATTTTCATCTGCGAAAAGCATCTGAAGCGGTTTCGGCAGCTCCGGAACATTTCCGGTTTTCATCCCGGAAAATTCCAGAAAGTTTCCAGAATGATTCTGGCACCCTCCAAGAATTATCAGGCATGTGCCAAAACCAATTTGACTTTATGGTATCCTCTAAAACAACTTTTCAGTTTCACCGAAACTGTTCCGGTGTTCTCTCTGCGGAACTTTTCCGCTGTCCGAAACTTTTCCGGTGTCCGAAACTTTTTCGGTGATTTTCTCTCAGACTCCCTGTCTAGTATTCAACAGATAGATGACCCTTAAGCGTGTGACCCTATAGGTTCGGTGAAGCATAGACATGACCCGGAACCCCTTCCGATCAATGATCAACATCGGAGCCGTGGACACCCATATTGACCCCTATACCCACACGAATGAATATTCGAGCGAACCTCCAGTTGCCGTGTGCTATTCCTGTTGCTTCGCGATATGTTACAATTACCCAAGGTGAGACATGTTGGCATCCTCGTGGATCAACAACTTGTCCACTATGCCAGTTACCTCGTTGACGGTATTGTTCTCTTTTCTCGTTCCCGTGTTCCGGCATCCCCGTGATCAAATCACAAAGTGTCTGGCCAGACGATGATGGATACCGTAACACCGAGAGGGCCCAGAGATATCTCTCCATCGTCGGAGGAGCAAATCCCAATCTTGAGCTATCAAGTTACTTGACATACTTTTCCATGAACCCGTAAGCCGCCGTAATAGCCACCCATTTACGGATGACGTTTAACAAACCCCAAAGTTCATGAAGCAAGCATGAAGAAACTCGATACTCTCATGGTCTAAGGAATTATGCAAACGTTTAACCATCTCTATGTTATTAACCATTAACTTATGACGAATGAATCTCATAGCATAACATCAATCGGGTCGATTCAACACAAGTGTTCTACCAACAATTGTGCCCTCAAAATTGCCGGCATAGCCATGCCCATGATCAGGAAAACAGGATCATCATGCAATACTTGAGCCAGTCATAGAGGCTTGACTAGGAATACATTTTACCGTTTATTATCCCACACGTGCATATGAGTCTTCCTCCGAGCCTCGTGGTTATTGTAGACTCGAGAACCATAGCAGTTATAGCATGGAACATAAACCTAATTATGAACAGGGAGATAATCAATAACATTTATTACTGCCTCTAGGGCATATCTCCTACAGACTCCCACTTGCACTAGAGTCAATAATCTAGTTAATGCTAATGCACTTTACACCTATGGCACATTGGTGTAAAAAATGCTTCGCATGTGGTATAGCCTGATGTCCAACGGATCTGACAACTTCAGCTCCGTGTGTAACTTTGCATATCCTCGCATTTTCACGCTTTCACAAAATTCATATTTTGTGTGGACTTGGCTTTGCATATGTGTGAATCATTGGTCGAAACCTGATTCCTCAGACTGAGCTATGGAGCAACTATCTGCAATAGTGTCCCATAGACCAAAGCCATCTTGGAACCATACTAAGTTCATGAATGAACTATATGATTCAACAACTTCTTTGTCGCTTCTAAAGCGTCAACATACTTTGCCTTTGTTATAGAATTCGCCATAGTATCTTGTTTGGAACAATTTCCAACTACCGTGCCTCTATGTTGTGTATTACACAAAACCCTTAACTTAAATCGAAAATCGCATTGAGCATTGATGAAGACTGTATCGATGTAATTACTTACAACGAGCACTTCATAATCTCTGCTTGCGAGAAACCATGTCATCACTACTACTCTAGTACTTTAATGACATCTTTTACTGTTGTCCTATGATCAGTACTTTGATCACTTTGGTATCCATACTCGCAACAACTTTGGAGTATCGGACATATCTGGTTGTTTTACATACCATGGAATACATGATTAATCCAAACATAAGAGTGTGTGGAATCTCCATCATGTATTTTACTCATCAGTGTTTTGAGACACCGAGTCTTGCAAAACTCTTTCCATGTGACTTCGGCAAGAATCACTCCTTGGCGTTTTAAATGCTAAAACGTTTTAGCACCTTGTCAATATGTATTCATTGCTTAGCCCCATTAGGTAAATCTATCTCCATAGATCATCATGCCTAATATTGAGGCTATTTAGCCTAAGTACTTCATCGAAAAACTATTTTCAAATGAAGTAATAATTCGTGTCAAGAAATTTTATTTCCAATTAACAATGTGTCAAGCACACAAGGTTTTTAGAAATATTATTATGCTCCCACTTACTTTCTTGAATCACAAGCATCTTCGTTACCCATTTGATGAAGTCAAACCCCTTTGACCATTCCATCAAAAATGAAGATTCCAACTCCACTTTGCTCTCTTCTGTCCATCGCTGGAACTCTGAAGTTTGCATACTTACTAGCATCCTCTGGATCGACAAATTACTTTGGACTGTATCACATACAAGTCCTAGGTTTCATTTCCATCAGATGGAAATCCTTTTGTCATCCATGTTTCATATCTCATGATTGAAATATGTATTAATTGCTAGTTCAACACGAACCGACTTCAAGCATCGCTGCGGTGAGACAATCTCATCGTAGTCAACTCCTTGAACTTGTTATTGCAACAAGTCGAGCCTTATGGATAAAACATTTTATCCGTCTCAGTTTTTAGTTCCATAAATATTCGTTAGACTCTAAGTCTTCCGAAAGGTGTATCAAGATTTTAATCTCGAATCACTTATATGGAAACTATCTCGGATTGTATTGGCATTTAGCCAATTCCGGAGTCAGGGCCCATTAACGCTTCCTTGTGTATCGTAGGTATACTGTTGTCTAACAACAATATCTCGTATGCGCACCTGAGAGGTTTGCATGAGTTTTTCCTACGCGGTTCAGCTGCAAGTTCGACCGAAGTCCATATATCTCATGTAGAGGCTTCCGTATCAGTCGCAGTAGGAAACTCCGGAATCACTTCCAAGGTTCCTTTCCTTTGACCAGATGACGAAGATACTGGTTATCTCGTTGAGTTGCACTGTCCTCCCACTCACCTTTTGTAAGAACTATTCTCTTTAAAAGCATACCGTTTTGTGGCAAAATCGTTTGCCTCGGTATAGTGGTGGGGGAATACCCAATGACTTGGGATAACCTACAAAATAGCACTTGTCTGATTTGGAATAGGTTTGTAACCTTTTACACAAGCCCCATATTCCAAATGTTAAGAAAAGATATAACATGGTTGGGCGTACCATACCATGGCGTCATTTCAACAGACCTGATGGATCTCTTTTCAGTGTAAAAGCCGCAGTCTCTAAAGCATCACTCCTTAAAAGGGGTAATGGCAAATTAATTTATGTCATCTTTGATCTTACCATGTCATGAATGGTTTGATTACATCTACACGGACTCTCCACTTGCAGTGGTGTTCCGGGAGGTGCAAGTTATGAAACCCCTTTCACAACTCATCAGACATTCACTAAACTTGTAACTCAAATATTCCTTTCTGCAATCGAATTGTAGAAACATAATTTTCTTGTTACAACAACTTCTACTTCATTTTTGAAAACCTTATGAATGAATTCAAAAGATCCAAACTTACGTCTCAACAAGTAAATATCCATATATCTACTTGAGTCATTTCTGAAGATAGATAAATCCACTACTTGCAACAACATTTATTGGACTACACACATCATAATGTAAGATCACCAATATGTTCTTTGCTCGTTCCTTATGGCCTGTGAACGGTATTTCAGTCACTTCACTTTTCAGAGGAAAGTTGCAAGTGTCAGATGATTCAAAATCAAACGACTTCAAAAATCCATCATAATGGAATTTTCCATGCGGGTTTCTCCAATGTGACCAAATGCAGTGCCACACTTGTGTGGTATTCTTTTAGTCTTGCGACATTTAGCGTCAGTGTTATGGATCTATCATATTTCCATCAATATTCATAACATACATCCCATCTAGGATGGAAGCATGGCCCTTCATGTTATTCATAATACTGAACAACAATTGTTGTTTTTATGAACAACTCTTTTGCAACAAACATTGTGCAATGGGCTAGAGTGTATGAAACACTAAAATGAATTATGAAAGTAAACACAGAGGTTATGTATTATTATCAATATTCATAACATACGTCTCATTCATAATGAAAGTATGGCCCTTATGTTATTCATAACACCGAACATCAAAAGTTCTCTTATGAACAACCTTCTTGCAAGATACCTTATGCAAAGGGCTAGAGTGTGAAACTCTAAAATGAATTATGAAAGTAAATACATAGGGAATACACCTATGGAAGGCATAGTAACATTTACTATGTTCCCTGCGTGTATCTAACCTCATTCCTGGCTAGTCTTTCAGGCCATAGTAGTTCTTACATCGAGTTGCAACAGAATGCAATCGAGCGGGTATCTTTGTGATTAACTCACAATACCCAAGAATTAGTGATTAACATGTTTAACCATAATTCCCAAGAACTATATCTTTGACCAACCTTCTATACATCAAAAACTTGTATGACATTCATACATGAGCTGGATATTCCAGTCTTCTCTCCTTTTGCCATTATACTTCTAACAGTTTAACTTTCAGTATTTCTCCTACTCTCAGAAGAAGCATCCAACTTAAGAGTGGCGTTAGCCCTGGACTTCCTAGGCGTGAAAGTCTTACTAACACCCTTCGGACACTTCCTTTCTCTTTAAGTTGTTGTTTTATTCACCTTTCATCATATGACAGGCGTTCTCCTGGATCCCTCTCTTATCAGTCTAATGCATAGTAAACTCCTTTACTAATAGTTTGCAAACAAACATTGCTTTGGATATCTCATATCTTTTAGCCTTTGTCTGTCTGTGAAAATGATTTTCAGATTCCATGAATATCACATAACTATCCAAACTTTCGAAGTTCGGGTCTCATGGAAGCAAATGTATTGCACCTGACTGAAAAGGAATTCTAGCTTTTGATCGAAGGATGAGAGTCACATGATCCATAGCATTAGCGGGAGAATACAAAAAGTCTGCGATAGGACAAAGTCCTTCTCGGCACTCTAGAGGACAATCCTCACATTACGTTACCAATCGTAAAGTTTTAACCAGATATTTAACAGCTATTCAATTTTAATAGGGAAGGTGGAAACGCGAGCCATTATTCTATAACTATTATGCAAATCACACTTAGACAGTGTTCAAAATTAATTGCATTGAGAATTAAAAGAATTAATTCTACAGTGCGCTCCCACTCAAATCAATATCTCTCATAATTGATTGTGAGTGATACAAGATCCACATTTCAACTCAACGCCATTGATGTGGACATCACTGATGACGAGAATTTCAATTGGTGGGCAAACATGCCGATCACATCTCTATGTGACTCATGTTCATCTTTCGATAGGCGTGTTCTGAGCTCAGGACGATCAAGCCAGAATGTCAAGACAACCAAGTGATCTCGCTGCGAGGACTGACCTCATCCGCCTCACACTTCTCTAATCGTTCGTACCCATGTGGACATGGCGCACCCCGAAAAGTTAGGTGCCGTGACGGTGCTACACTTGGGAGAACACTAACTACTTGATATTTTTGTGAGAGATCACCCTAATAAAAGCGACTACCGCGCAATCAAGAAGGGTGCATCATAAGGGATAAACATCTCAGGCAATTCATAATAGCATGATATGGTATAGCCCTTTCTGATGGAGAAGTCTTTCATTTCTTCGTCTTCGGCATTCGCGTCGGTGTTCACCTTCGCGAAGATTGCCACCACCTTGTCGATGCACTAGATAATATTGCTATCTCTATAGCTAATAAAATAAGTGCATTACATAAGGTTGACACGCAGGTCATTTAAAGTGCAATCATATGGCTCCAGCCATCATGCCGAATCATGACACGCAGGTCATGTTAATCAAATTACATCATATAGTCATCTCATACATAATCAAATTTATTATGAGCACTGCTATACCACATCATATGTACATGCAAACCATCCTGCAAAACCAAGTTAGACGCCTCTAATCGGTTCATGCAAAATTTTATTTTTTTCGTGGCTTCTAAGGTTTCGAAACAAACCGAAGCTACCAACATCCATCGTCAAGTATGATAATTCAAGTTGCTAGATTAACTTTCCAGGGTGTATGAAACACGAGATAATAAAATCTCGAGCCCCATACTAAACTTCGTCATACGCGTGACCCCCGTGCAGATCATATCTGCATTGCCCTTTCGTCTGCGAAACATCCATCTTTCTCAACTATGGTGGAACCCAAAGAACTGTTAGCACTTCGTTGATCTGTCAACCAGCATACTCAGGAGCAGCATGAAAGGATCGCGGATTGCCAGAACTTTGTGAGATTCCACCATGCCGTAAAGATCAGGACTACGCAAATTCCAGGGAAGCAACAAGAACATCGGGTAACAGATTTCATCTGCTACCCGCACAAATAATTTTCAGCAATAGATCTCATCTACTACCTAATTATATTGTGCAACACCCATACATCTCTATGTATTCTAGATCGCAACCTGCATCTACGCATAGCACGGCATGCCACTGTAGGTTAACGTAGCAGAAAACAAAAAATTTCCGACCTACGCACCAGCCCAGGACCACTATGGAGACTGCATACAAGGTTTGATCTTTTTCGTTACCAACTCGTAGCGCAGCGGAAGTAGAGTCGATGACGATCGGCGGTGCAGATCCCCGCAGCTAGGATTTACAACCTCCTAACCGCGAGGATGTATTCCCTCATCCGCCCCTCGGACAGCCCTCCGGGAGGCGGTCGCACAGCCCCCCGGACGGTGTCGCGGACAGCCCTTCGGGAGGACCTCCGAAACATGGACTGTCACTCGGACAGCCCTTCGGGACGACCTCCAAAACTCAGACGGTCACACGGACAGCCCTTCGGGAGGCACTCTCGAACTAAGACCGAAACTACGATCTCTCTACAGAGTTGCACACATACGGTGTCATCTATCCGGCAGGGCTTCGCCGTCCAGAACTAGTTCCTGCCGGAACCCAGACAGCCTTTCGGCTCTACGAAACTATTTCGCTGGGAGGGAGAGAAGAAGCCAGATCATTGCAATGGCATGTGTATGTGAGAATGGATTGGAGAGATGGCAGCCCACTCACCTCCTATTTATAGGAAAACCAAGGGGTAGGGTGGTTTTACAATAAAACCCAAAATGCACATGAATGAAGTCCTTCCACAAGGGCATAAAAGTGAAACCAAGGAACAAGAGGGACTCCATGAAGGAGTCCACCATGTGGCCGGCCACACCCCCATGTGGGGCCCCAAAAATGGCCCCAATCCATCCATGTCATCCCCAAGATCTTTTGGAGCAAAGCCCCAAAAGGTGGCTTTCCATAAAGTAGCCCAAAAAGCACTTTCATTATTCATGACGACATTTTTCAGCGTCCAGTCGAACTGAAAATATTTATGTGGTCCTAGAACATTTCCAGTACCCACAAAAATAATTTTCAACATGATCCGGAACAATTCCGGTTTAGTGATTTTCATCTGCGAAAAGCATCTGAAGCGGTTTCGGCAGCTCCGGAACATTTCCGGTTTTCATCCCGGAAAATTCCAGAAAGTTTCCAGAATGATTCTGGCACCCTCCAAGAATTATCAGGCATGTGCCAAAACCAATTTGACTTCATGGTATCCTCTGAAACAACTTTTCAGTTTCACCGAAACTGTTCCGGTGTTCTCTCTGCGGAACTTTTCCGCTGTCCAAAACTTTTCCGGTGTCCGAAACTTTTTCGGTGATTTTCTCTCAGACTCCGTGTCTAGTATTCAACAGATAGATGACCCTTAAGCATGTGACCCTATAGGTTCGGTGAAGCATAGACATGACCCGGAACCCCTTCCGATCAATGATCAACATCGGAGCCGTGGACACCCATATTGACCCCTATACCCACACGAATGAATATTCGAGCGAACCTCCAGTTGCCATATGCTATTCCTGTTGCTTCGCGATATGTTACAATTACCCGATGTGAGACATGTTGGCATCCTCGTGGATCAACAACTTGTCCACTATGCCAGTTACCTCGTTGCCGGTATTGTTCTCTTTTCTCGTTCCCGTGTTCCGGCATCCCCGTGATCAAATCACAAAGTGTCTGGCCAGACGATGATGGATACCGTAACACCGAGAGGGCCCAGAGATATCTCTCCATCGTCGAAGGAGCAAATCCCAATCTTGAGCTATCAAGTTACTTGACATACTTTTCCGTGAACCCGTAAGCCGCCGTAATAGCCAGCCATTTACGGATGACGTTTAACAAACCCCAAAGTTCATGAAGCAAGCATGAAGAAACTCGATACTCTCATGGCCTAAGGAATTATGCAAACGTTTAACCATCTCTGTGTTATTAACCATTAACTTATGACGAATGTATCTCATAGCATAACATCAATCGGGTCGATTCAACACAAGTCTTATACCAACAATTGTGCCCTCAAAATTGCCGGCATAGCCATGCCCATGATCAGGAAAACAGGATCATCATGCAATACTTGAGCCAGTCATAGAGCCTTGACTAGGAATACATTTTACCATTTATTATCCCACACGTGCATATGAGTCTTCCTCCGTGCCTCGTGGTTATTGCAGACTCGAGAACCATAGCAGTTATAGCATGGAACATAAACCTAATTATGAACAGGGAGATAATCAATAACATTTATTATTGCCTCTAGGGCATATCTCCTACAGAAGTTTAGTGTGGGGCTAGAGATTTTTAATTAAGTCTCTTCCCTCACACATCTCAAAAAGTTAATCTAGCAACAAGGATAGTCATACTTGATGTTGTATGTAGGTAGCTAGTGTTCTCCGGAACCCTAGAAGCCACGTAAATTAAAATTTTGCTAAACGGATTAGAGGATGTCTAACTTGGTTTTGCAGAGAGCATGTGATGTGGTATAGCCTTCGTCATGATAATGAGTTTATGTATGAGATGGTTATATGATGTAATTAAGTGACCTGCACGTCATAGTATGTCATGATGGCTGAAGCCATGGGATTGTCACTTTTATGACATGCGTGTCAACTTCATAGTAATAGTAAGATTACAAGATGGCGGTGACAAGCTTGCAACGGAGGACCACGGCGCGAGGAGGCTGTACCAGGCATAGGAGGAAGTTCATGGAGGCCATGAATAAATTCCCGGCGCCCAGGGCTATACCATATCATGCTATTATGAATTGCCTGGGATGTTTATCCCTTTTTTGCACCCTTTTGATTGCACACTAATCATTTTTATTAGGGTGATCTCTCACATAAAATATTTAAGTTGTTAGTGTTCTCCCAAGTGTAGCACCATCTAAAACATGTAGCTCTTTGGGGTGCGCCATGTCCACATGGGTATGAACGATTAGTGAGGTGTAAGGCGGGTGACGGTCAGACCTCACTGCAGGATCACTTGGTTGTGTTAAACGATCAAGCAGGATAGTCCCGAGCTCGGAACACGTCCATCGAAAGATGAACAAGAGTCACATGGAGATGTGATTGGCAAGTTGGCCTACCGATTGAAATTCTCGTCATCGGTGATGTCCACATCAATGGCGTAGAATTAATTTATGGGTCTTGAATCACTCACAGTTAATTATGAGAGATATTAATTTGAGTGGGAGCGCACTTTAAATTAAAATTGTTTAAACACTAGTGCAATTAATTATAAACTATGTCTAAATGAATCGTGTGTTTATCGTTGTAGATCAATGGCTCGCAGCACCGTTTTCAAATTAGCCCCTATTTTAGAGAGAGAGAAGTTAGCTGCTAATGGTGGAAACTAGGGACTGGATCCGTACACTGAGGCTTGTTCTCAGGAGTGCTAAGAAAGAGTATGTGCTAGATGCGGCTCTTCCAGAACAGCCGGCGGATACTGCGCCGGAGGATGAATGGAATGTCTGGGCCACTAAGAAAGATGACAGCGTAGTTGTTCAGTGCCTCATGTTAACTTGCATGGATCCTGCACTACAGAAACACTTTGAACGGTTCGGTACGTTTGAAATTGTTCAATCACTGACTGCTCTGTACAAGAAGCAGGCGAGGACCGAACGTTTTGAAATAAATAAGGCCTTGACTGAGTGCAAGATGGCTGAAAATTCTTCAATGAATGAGCATATTGTGAAGATAGCAGGCTATTGTGATAGACTTGTTGCTTTGGAGTTTGGAATTCCACCAACACTTGGGACTGACATTGTTCTTGCTTCACTCCACCCGTCTTACGACAGTTTTGTCATGAATTACAACATGCTGGTATTGGACAAGACTGCAGACGAGTTGTTTGCGATGCTTAAGCAAGCTGAGGCGGGAATGCAGAAGAACACTAAGCAAGTGTTGCTGGTGAACAAGACAGCTAGTTTCAAGAAGAAGGGCAAGTCCAATAAGAAATCTAATGGTGCCGGTTCGACCGTGTCCTAGAAGAGAAACAAGGGCGAAGCCACCACTGAGACTGAATGTTTCTACTGCAAGGCTAAAGGACACTGGAAGAGGAATTGCAAGAAGTACCTGGCGGATAAGAAGAAGAACGGTTCTTCCGGTAAAGGTACAAAAGTTATGTTTGGTAACGCAGCATAAAACAAAAAAATTCCGACCTACGCACCAGCCCAGGACCACTATGGAGACTGCATACAAGGTTTGATCTTTTCGTTACCGACTCGTAGCGCAGCGGAAGTAGAGTCGATGACGATCGGCGGTGCAGATCCCCGCAGCTAGGATTTACAACCTCCCAACCGCGGGGATGTACTCCCTCGCCTGCTCCCCGGACGGATCTCTGGGCAGCCCTTCGGGAGGCCTCAGGACAGTCCTTCGGATAGTCCCACCGGACGGATCGTCGGACAGCCCTTCGGAAGGACCTCAGAATTTCGGATGGTCACTCGGACAGCCCTTCAGGAAGCACTCTCGAACTAAGACCGAAACAACGATCTCTCTACAGAGTTGCACACATACGGTGTCATCTATCCGGCAGGGCTTCGCCGTCCAGAACTAGTTCCCACCGGAACCCAGACAGCCTTTCGGCTCTACGAAACTATTTCGCTGGGAGGGAGAGAGAAAGCTAGATCATGCATGGCACTTGTATGTGAGAAAGAGTGAGTTTTGGGCTGCCCCCTCCACCTCTATTTATAGGAGAAGGAGGGGTGGAGGAGCTGAAATTTCAGCCACATCCATCCATGTCATCTCCAAGATATTTTGCAGCAAAAGTTCAAAAAGGTGGCTTTCCAAAAAGTAACCATAAAGCTGATTTCACTATTCACGACGACATTTTTCAGCGTCCGTTCGAACCGAAAATATTTATGTGGGCTTAGAACATTTCTAGTACCCACTAAAATAATTTTCAACGCGTTCCAAAACAATTCCGGATTAGTGATTTTCATCTGCGAAAAGCAAACAAAGCGGTTCCGGCAGCTCCGGAACATTTCCGGTTTTTCTTCCGGAAAATTCCCAGAAGTTTCCAGAATGATTCTGGCACCCTCCAAGAATTATCAGGCATCTGCCGAAACCAATTTGACTTAATGGTGTACTCCAAAACAACTTTTCAATTTAGTGATTTTCATCTGTGAAAAGCAACTAAAGCGGTTCTGGCAGCTCCGGAACATTTCCGGTTTTTCTTCCGGAAAATTCCCAGAAGTTTCCAGAATGATTCTGGCACCCTCCAAGAATTATCAGGCGTGTGCCAAAACCAATTTGACTTAATGGTATCCCCTGAAACAACTTTTCAGTTTTACCGAAAGTGTTCCGGTGTTCTCTCTGCGGAACTTTTCCGCTGTCCGAAACTTTTCCGGTGATTTTCTCTCAAACTCCCTGTCTAGTATTCAATAGATAGATGACCCTTAAGCGTGTGACCCTATAGGTTCGGTGAAGCATAGACATGACCCGGAACCCCTTCCGATCAATGATCAACATCGGAGCCGTGGACACCCATATTGACCCCTATACCCACACGAATGAATATTCGAGTGAACCTCCAGTTGTCGTGTGCTATTCCTGTTGCTTCGCGATATGTTACAAATACCCGAGGTGAGACATGTTGGCATCCCCGTGGATCAATACCTTGTCCACTATGCCAGTTACCTCGTTACCGGTATTGTTCTCTTTTCTTGTTCCCGTGTTCCGGCATCCCCGTGATCAAATCACAAAGTGTCTGGCCAGACGATGATGGATACCGTAACACCGAGAGGGCCTAGAGATATCTCTCCATCGTCGGAGGAGCAAATCCCAATCTTGAGCTATCAAGTTACTTGACATACTTTTCCATGAACCCGTAAGCTGCCGTAATAGCCACCCATTTACGGATGACGTTTAACAAACCCCAAAGTTCATGAAGCAAGCATGAAGAAACTCGATACTCTCATGGTCTAAGGAATCATGCAAACGTAAACCATCCCTGTGTTATTAACCATTAACTAGTGACGAATGAATCTCATAGCATAACATCAATTCGGGTCGATTCAACACAAATGTTCTTCTAACATTGTGCCCTCAAAGTTGCTGGCATAGACATGCCCATGATCAGGAAAACAGAACCATCATGCAACACTTGAGCTAGTCTTAGAGGCCAGACTAGGAATACATTTTACCGTTTATTATTCCACACGTGCATATGAGTCTTCCTCCGAGCCTCGTGGTTATTGCAGACTCGAGAACCATAGCAGTTATAGCATGGAACATAAACCTAATTATGAACAGGGAGATAATCAATAACATTTATTATTGCCTCTAGGGCATATCTCCTACAGACTCCCACTTGCACTAGAGTCAATAATCTAGTTAATGTTAATGCACTTTACACCTATGGCACATTGGTGTAAAAAATGCTTCGCATGTGGTATAGCCTGATGTCCAACGGATCTGACAACTTCAGCTCTGTGTGTGTCTTTGCATATCCTTGCGTTTTCACACTTTCACAAAATTCATATTTTGTGCGGACTTGGCTTTGTATATATGTGAATCATTGGCCGAAACCTGATTCCTCAGACCTAGCTATGGAGCAACTATCTGCAATAGTGTCCCATTGACCAAAGCCATCTTGGAACCATACTAAGTTCATGAATGAACTATATGATTCAACAACTTCTTTGTCGCTTCTAAAGCGTCAACATACTTAGCCTTTGTTACAGAATTCGCCACAGTATCTTGTTTGGAACATTTTCCAACTAACTGTGCCACCACATTGTGTGTATTACACAAAACCCTTAACTTAAATCGAAAATCGCATGGAGCATTGATGAAGACTGTATCGATGTAATTACTTACAACGAACACTTCACAATCTCTGCTTGCGAGAAAACATGTTATCAGTACTACTCTAGTACTTAATGACATCTTTCACTGTTGTCCTATGATCAGAAGTTTTGATCACTTTGGTATCTATACTCGCAACAACTTTGGAGTATTGGACATACCTGGTTGTTTTTACATACCATGGAATACATGATTAATCCAAATACAAGAGTGTGTGGAATCTCCATCATGTATTTTACTCATCAGTGTTTTGGGACACCGAGCCTTGTAAAAACTCTTTCCATGTGACTTCGGCAAGAATCACTCCTTGGCGTTTTAAATGCTAAAATGTTTTAGCATCTTGTCAATATGTATTCCTTGCTTAGCCCTATTAGGTAAATCTATCTCCATAGATCATCATGCCTAATATTGAGGCTATTTAGCCTAAGCACTTCATTGAAAAACTATTTTCAAATGAAGTCCTAATTCGTGTCAAGAAATTTATTTCCAATTAACAATGTGTCAAGCACACAAGGTTTTTAGAAATATTATTATGCTCCCACTTACTTTCTTGAATTACAAGCATCTTAGTTACCCATTGATGAAGTCAAACCCCTTTGACCATTTCATCAAAACACGAAGATTCCAACTCCATTTTGCTCTCTTCTGTCTATCGCTGGAACTCTGAAGTTTGCACCCTTACTAGCATCCTCTGGACTGCCAAAATACCTTGGACTGTAACACATGCAGGTCCTTGGTTTCATTTCCATCAGATGGAAACCTTTCGTCCTCCTTGTTTCATATCTCATGATTTGAAATATGTATTAATTGCTAGTTCAACCCGAACCGACTTTAAGCATCGCTACGGTGAGAAAACCTCATCACAGTCAACCCCTTGAACTTGTAATTTCAACAAGTCGAGCTTTATAGATAAAACATTTTTATCCGTATCAGTTTTTAGTTCCATAAATATTCGTCAGACTCTAAGTCTTCCCAAAGGTGTATCGAGATTTTAATCTTGAAACATTTATATGGAAACTATCTCGGATTGTATTGGCATTTAGCCAATTCCAGAGTCAGGGCCCATCAACGCTTCGTTGTGTATTGTAGGTATACTGTTGTCCAACAACAATATCTCGTTTGCGCACCTGAGAGGTTTGCACGAGCCTTGCCTACGTGGTTCAGCTGCAAGTTCGACCGAAGTCCATACATTTTATTGTAGAGACTTCCGTATCAGTCGCAGTAGGAAACTCTGGAATTATTTCCAAGGTCTCTTTCCTTTGATCTGATGACGAAGATACTGTTTATCTCGTCGAGTTGCACTATTCTCCCACTCACCTTTTTGAAAGAACCATTCTCTTTAAAAGCATACCCTTTTGTGGCAAAATCCTTTGCCTCGGTATAGTGGTGGGGGAATACAAAATAATTTGGGATAACCTACAAAGTAGCACTTGTCTGATTTGGAATAGGTCTGTAACCTTTTACACAAGCCCCATATTCCAAATGTTTAAGAAAAGATATAACATGGTTGGGCGTACCATACCATGGCGTCATTTCAACAGACCTGATGGAGCTCTTTTCAGTGTAAAAGCCGCAGTCTCTAAAGCATCACTCTTTAAAAGGGATAATGGCAAATTTATTTATGTCATCTTTGATCTTACCATGTCATAAATGGTTCGATTACATCTTCACGGACTTTCCACTTGCAGTGGTGTTCCAGGAGGTGCAAGTTATGAAACCCCTTTCACAACTCATCAGACATTCGCTAAACTTGTAACTCAAATATTCCTTTGCGCAATCAAATTGCAGAAACATAATTTTCTTGTTACAATAACTTCTACTTCATTTTGAAAACCTTTCGAATGAATTCAAAAGATCCAGACTTACGTCTTATCAAGTAAATATCCATATATCTACTTGAGTCATTTCTGAAGATAGATAAATCCACTACTAACAACATTTATTGGACTGCACACATCAAATGTATGATCACCAATAAGTTTGTTGTTCATTCCTTATGGCCTGTGAACGGTATTTCAGTCACTTCACTTTTTCGGAGGAAAGTTGCAAGTGTCAGATGATTCAAAATCAAACAACTTCAAAATCCATCATAATGGAATTTTCCATGCGGGTTTCTCCAATGTGACCAAATGCAGTGCCACACTTGTGTGGTATTCTTTTAGTCTTGCGACATTTAGCGTCAGTGTTATGGATGTATCATATTACCATCAATATTCATAACATACATCCCATCTTGGATGGAAGCATGGCCCTTTATGTTATTCATAATACTAAACAACAATTGTTCTTTTATGAATAACCCTTTTGCAACAACATTGTGCAATGGGCTAGAGTGTGTAAAACTCTAAAATGAATTATGAAAGTAAATCCAGAGGTAATATATTATTATCATTATTCATAACATACATCTCATTCTCAATGAAAGTATGGTCCTTATGTTATTCATAACATCGAACATAAAAAGTTCTCTTATGAACAACCTTCTTGCAAGATTCTTTATGCAAAGGGCTAGAGTGTGAAACTCTAAAATGAATTATGAAAGTAAATACATAGGTAATACACCGAGGGAAGGTATAGTAACATTTACTATGTTCCATGTGTGTATCTCAACCTCATTCCTGGCTAGTCTTTCAGGCCATCGTAGTTCTTACATCGAGTTGCAACAGAATGCAATCGAGTGGGTATCTTTGTGATTAACTCACAATACCCAAGAATCAGTGATTAACAATTTAATCATAATTCCCAAGAACTATATCTTTGACTAGCCTTCTATACATCAAAAACTTGTATGACATTCATACATGAGCTGGATATTCCAGTCTTCTTTCTTTCTGCCTTTATACTTGTAACAGTGTAACTTTCAGTATTTCTCCTACTCTCAGAAGAAGCACCCAACTTAAGAGTGGCGTTAGCCCCGGACTTCCTAGGCGTGAAAGTTTCACTAACACCCTTCGGACACTTCCTTTCTCTTTAAGTTGTTTGTTTTATTCACCATCATCCTATGACAGGCGTTCTTCTGGATCCCTTTCCTAACAGTCAAATGCATAGTAAACACTTTTACTAATACTTGCAAACAAACAATGCTTTGTTTGTATCTGAAAATGATTTTTAGTTCCATGAATATCATATAACTATCCCAAAACTTTCGAAGTTCGGGTCTCATGGAAGCAAACATATTTCACTTAACCGTAATAGTTTTTTAGCTTTTGGATCGAAGGACGAGAGTCACATCATCCATAGCATTAGCGGGAGAATACCGAAAGTATGCGATAGGACAAAGTCCTTCTCGGCACTATTGAGGACAATCCTCACATTACGTTACCAACCGTAAAGTTTTAACGAGATATTTAACAGCTATTCAATTTTAACAGGGAAGGTGGAAATGCGAGCCATTATTCTACTTATTTTGCAAATCACACTTAGACAGTGTTCAAAATTAATTGCACTGAGAATTAAACAAGTTAATTCTTCAGTGCGCTCCCACTCAAATCAATATCTCTCATAATTGATTTTGAGTGATACAAGATCAAGACTTCAATTCATCGCCATAGAATCATCATCTCATGACGGGAATTTTAATCGATAGGCCAACTTGCCGATCACATCTCTATGTGGCTCTTGTTCATCTTTCGATACGTGTGTTCCGAGCTCAGGACGATCCTGCCATGAACGTCAAGACAACCAAGTGATCTTGCTGCGAGGTCTGACCTCACCCGCCTCACACATCCCTAATCGTTCGTACCCATGCATCCATGGCGCACCCCGAAAAGTTAGGTGCCGTGACGGTGCTACACTTGGGAGAACACTAACTACTTGATATTTTTTTGTGAGAGATCACCCTAATAAAAAGCGACTACTGCGCAATCAAGAAGGGTGCATCATAAGGGATAAACATCTCAGGCAATTCATAATAGCATGATATGGTATAGCCCTTTCTGACGGAGAAGTCATGTATTTCTTCGTCTTCGGCATTCGCGTCGGTGTTCACCTTCGCGAAGTTTGCCACCACCTTGTCGATGCACCAGATAATATTGCTATCTCTATAGCTAATAAAATAAGTGCATTACAAAAGGTTGACACGCAGGTCTTTTAAAGTGACAATCATATGGCTCCAGCCATCATGCCGAATCATGACACGCAGGTCATGTTAATATTACATCATATAGTCATCTCATACATAATCAAATTAATATGAGCACTGCTATACCACATCATATGCACATGCAAACCATCCTGCAAAACCAAGTTAGACGCCTCTAATCGGTTCATGCAAAAAAACTTGTTTTACGTGGCTTCTATGGTTTCGAAACAAACCGAAGCTACCAACGTCCATCATCAAGCATGATAATCCAAGTCGCTAGATTAACATTGCGGGGTGTATGAAACACGAGATAATAAAATCTCGAGCCCCATACTGAACTTCGTCATACGCATGACCCCCGTGCCGATCATATCTGCATTGCCCTTTCGTCTGCAAAATTTCATCTTTCTTTTTAACTACGGTGGAATTCAATGAATTGTTAGCACTTCGTTGATCAATCAGGATCGCGGATTGCCAGAACATTGAAACTCCACCATACTGTTATCAAGATCAAAAATATGCAAATTCCAGGGAAGCAACAAGAACATCGGGTAACAGATTTCATCTGCTGCCCGCACAAATAATTTTCAGTAATAGAACTCATCTACTACCTAATTATATTGTGCAACACCCATACATCTCTATGTATTCTAGATCGCAACCTGCATCTACGCATAGCACGGCTCTTGATGCCACTGTTTGGAAACGCAGCAGAAAACAAAAAATTTCCGACCTACGCACCAGCCCAGGACCACTATGGAGACTGCATACAAGGTTTGATCTTTTCGTTACCGACTCGTAGCGCAGCGGAAGTAGAGTCGATGACGATCGGCGGTGCAGATCCCCGCAGCTAGGATTTACAACCTCCCAACCGCGAGGATGTACTCCCTCGCCTGCTCCCCGGACGGATCTCTGGGCAGCCCTTCGGGAGGCCTCAGGACAGTCCCTCGGATAGTCCCACCGGACGGATCCTCGGACAGCCCTTCGGGAGGACCTCAGAATTTCGGACGGCCACTCGGACAGCCCTTCGGGAGGCACTCTTGAACTAAGACCGAAACAACGATCTCTCTACAGAGTTGCACACATACAGTGTCATCTATCTGGCAGGGCTTCGCCGTCCAGAACTAGTTCCCACCGGAACCCAGACAGCCTTTCGGCTCTACGAAACTATTTCGCTGGGAGGGAGAGAGAAAGCCAGATCATGCATGGCACTTGTATGTGAGAAAGAGTGAGTTTTGGGCTGCCCCCTCCACCTCTATTTATAGGAGAAGGAGGGGTGGAGGAGCTGAAATTTCAGCCACATCCATCCATGTCATCTCCAAGATATTTAGGAGCAAAAGCCCAAAAAGGTGGCTTTCCAAAAAGTAACCATAAAGCTGATTTCACTATTCACGATGACATTTTTCAGCGTCCGTTCAAACCGAAGATATTTATGTGGGCTTAGAACATTTCTAGTACCCACTAAAATAATTTTCGACGCGTTCCAAAACAATTCCGGATTAGTGATTTTCATCTACGAAAAGCAAACAGAGCGGTTCCGGCAGCTCCGGAACATTTCCGGTTTTTCTTCCGGAAAATTCCCAGAAGTTTCCAGAATGATTCTGGCACCCTCCAAGAATTATCAGGCATCTGCCGAAATCAATTTAACTTAATGGTGTACTCCGAAACAACTTTTCGGTTTAGTGATTTTCATCTGTGAAAAGCAACTAAAGCGGTTCCGGCAGCTCCGGAACATTTCCGGTTTTTCTTCCGGAAAATTCCCAGAAGTTTCCATAATGATTCTGGCACCCTCCAAGAATTATCAGGCGTGTGCCGAAACCAATTTGACTTAATGGTATCCCCTGAAACAACTTTTCAGTTTTACCGAAACTGTTCCGGTGTTCTCTCTGCGGAACTTTTCCGCTGTCCGAAACTTTTCCGGTGATTTTCTCTCAGACTCCCTGTCTAGTATTCAGTAGATAGATGACCCTTAAGCGTGTGACCCTATAGGTTTGGTGAAGCATAGACATGACCCGGAACCCCTTCCGATCAATGATCAACATCGGAGCCGTGGACACCCATATTGACCCCTATACCCACACGAATGAATACTTGAGTGAACCTCCAGTTGCCGTGTGCTATTCCTGTTGCTTCGCGATATGTTACAAATACCCGAGGTGATACATGTTGGCATCCCCGTGGATCAACACCTTGTCCACTATGCCAGTTACCTCGTTACCGGTATTGTTCTCTTTTCTCGTTCCCATGTTCCGACATCCCCGTGATCAAATCACAAAGTGTCTGGCCAGACGATGATGGATACCGTAACACCGAGAGGGCCCAGAGATATCTCTCCATCGTCGGAGGAGCAAATCCAAATCTTGAGCTATCAAGTTACTTGACATACTTTTCCATGAACCCGTAAGCCGCCGTAATAGCCAGCCATTTACGGATGACGTTTAACAAACCCCAAAGTTCATGAAGCAAGCATGAAGAAACTCGATACTCTCATGGTCTAAGGAATCATGCAAACGTAAACCATCCCTGTGTTATTAACCATTAACTAGTGACGAATGAATCTCATAGCATAACATCAATTCGGGTCGATTCAACACAAATGTTCTTCTAACATTGTGCCCTCAAAGTTGCTGGCATAGACATGCCCATGATCAGGAAAACAGAACCATCTTGCAACACTTGAGCTAGTCTTAGAGGCCAGACTAGGAATACATTTTACCGTTTATTATTCCACACGTGCATATGAGTCTTCCTCCGAGCCTCGTGGTTATTGCAGACTCGAGAACCATAGCAGTTATAGCATGGAACATAAACCTAATTATGAACAGGGAGATAATCAATAACATTTATTATTGCCTCTAGGGCATATCTCCTACAAGTTATACAAGTTAATGTTATTGTTATTCTACTTGCTAGCAATACCTGTACGTCATGGGTATTTGATACCGGATCTGTTGCTCACATTTGCAACACGATGCAGGGACTGCAGAAAGTTCGCAAGCTGGAAAGGAATGAAGTCGTGATGCGCATCGGGAATGGTGAAAGAGTCTCTGCTCAAGCCGTCGGCATCATGTCTTTAAGTCTCCCTTCAGAATTTATCTTAGAATTGAATAAGTGTTATTTCGTTCCAAAGTTGTGTAGAAACATTATCTCTGGATCATGTCTAATAGGCGATGGTTATTCTTATAAGTCTGAGAACAATGGTTGTTCAATTTGTTGTAAGGATATGTTTTATGGATTTTCACCTATAGTTGGTGGTTTATTCGTTTTAAATTTTGAATGTGAGAAAGATATATATAACGTTGAGGCTAAACATCTTAAGAAGACTGATGGAAAGAAACGCATGCAAAGACTTCATTCAGATGGAGTTTTGCCGTCACTTGACTTTGTGTCATTTGACACATGTGAAGCTTGTCTAATGGGTAAAATGACTAAGACGCCGTTCACGGGTCATCCTGAACGGGCAAGTGAGCTGTTGGAGATAATACATAGTGATATATGTGGTCCAATGAGCACACTAGGGCGCGGTGGATATTTCTACGATCAAAAAATCATCGTGACAAAAAGATCAAGTTTCTACGATCAGATCGTGGAGACGAATATCTAAGTCATGAGTTTACTCAGCATCTTAGTGATCGTGAAATTGTTTCACAACTTACACCTCCCGGAACCCCACAGAGGAATGGAGAGTCTGAGGGGCATAACCGAACCTTGTTAGACATGGTGAGGTCTATGATGTCTATTACCGATCTATATTTATCTTTTTTGGGGTCACGCACTAGAAACTGCAACTTATACACTAAACAGAGCACCGTCTAAGTCTGTTAAGACGACACCATATGAGTTATGGCATGGGAAGAAACCCATTTTGTCGCATCTTAAAATCTGGGGTTGCGATGCATACGTAAAACGTTTACAACCAACCAAGCTCGAATCCGGATCAGACAAATGTTACTTTGTAGGTTATCCCAAGGAAACAACTGGGTATTCCTTCTATCACGCATCCGATGACAAAGTCTTTGTTGTGAAAAATGGAGTCTTTTTCGAGAAAGAGTTTCTCGCTAAAGAAGTGAGTGGGAGGATAGTACAACTTGACGAGATTATTGAATCTTCAGAAACAGTTAGTAGGACTAAAGAATCGGAAGTTGTTCCGCAAATTACTCCTACAACTGAACCGGAAGTTACCACTACAAGAGTGGAGACTTCGGTCAAGTCTGTAACTTAACCGCGCAGGTCAAGTAGAGTTAGTGAACCACCTGAGTGGTATCATAACGAGATACACATCTTAGAAGAAGATGAACCTGTGCACTACAGAGAGGCGATGGTGGCGCCCAGATCAAAAGAATGTCTTAAAGCCATGAAATTTGAAATGGAGTCCATGTACAAGAATCAAGTTTGGAACTTGGTAGAGCCTCCAAGGGGAGTGAAACCTATTGGATGTAAATGGATCTTCAAAAGAAAGACAAACGTGGATGGTAATCCTACTATCTATAAAGCAAGGGTTGTCGCGAAAGGGTTCCGACAGATCGAAGGAGTCGATTATGATGAGACTTTTTCACTTGTAGCAATGCTTAAGTCTGTGCGGATTATGTTGGCAATTGCTGCATATTTTGACTATGAGATATGGCAGATGGACGTCAAAACAAATTTCCTAAATGGAAACCTTGAAGAGGATGTATACATGATACAGCCAGAAGGTTTTGTTGATCCTAAGGATGCCGGTAAGGTGTGCAAGCTTCAAAGATCAATATATGGTTTGAAGCAAGCATCCAATATATGGTTTGAAGCAAGCATCTAGGAGCAGGAATATTCGCTTTGATGAAGTGGTCAAAGGGTTTGGCTTCATTAAGAATGGCGAAGAGTCTTATGTTTACAAGAAGTTTAGTGGGAGTTCCAAGGCATTTCTAATCTTGTATGTAGATGACATATTGTTGATTGGCAACAACGTGAAATTTCTTAGTACAATTAAAGATTCATTGAAAAGTGCTTTTTTGATGAAAGACTTAGGCGAAGCAGCATATAAATTGGGCATTAAAATCTATAGAGATAGATCAAGACGCTTAATAGCGCTTATCAAGAGCACGTACAGTGACAAGGTTTTAAAGAGGTTCAAAATGGAGAATGCCAAGAAGGGCTCACTCCCAATGTCACATGGCACAACACTTAGCAAGAATCAAAGTCCCCAAACTGTTGATGAGCGAGTGCAAATGAGCAATGTTCCATATGCTTCGGCAGTGGGATCTATCATGTACGCCATACTATGTACAAGACCAGATGTTTCTTATGCTCTAAGTGTTTGTAGCAGGTACCAAAGTGATCCAGGATTGGGTCACTGGGCAACAGTTAAATTTTTTCTAAATTACCTCAGAAGGACTAAGGATTTGCTCCTAGTCCATGGAGGTGATGAAGAGCTCGTTGTAAGTGATTACACCGATGCTAGCTTCATGACTGATACAGATGACTACAAATCTCAATCGGGCTATGTTTTCACTCTCAATGGTGGTGCAGTGGTTTGGAAAAGTTTCAAGCAGAACACTATTGCGGATTCTACGATGGAAGCGGAATATATCGTAGCTTCAGACACTTCAAAGGAGGCAGTTTGGATCAAGAAGTTTCTTGAAGAACTAGATGTGGTTCCAAGTGCATCGAACCCCATGGAGCTCTATTGTGATAATAGCGGCGCCGTGGCTCAAGCTAAGGAGCCAAGGTCCCATCAGAAGTCCAGACATATACAATGCAAGTATCACCTGATTCGATATCATATTGAAGAAGGTCTAGTAAAAGTACTCAAGATTCACACTGACCTGAATGTGTCAGACCCGATGACGAAACCTCTACCATGAGCAAAGCATGAACAACACCGGATTGCCATTGGTGTAAAGGAAGCTATGTAAACTAGATTATTGACTTCAGTGCAAGTGGGACACTGTTGGAAATATACTTAGAGGCAATAATATTTGTATTATTTATTTCCAAGTTTATAGTTAATGTTTATATTCTATGCTATAACTGCTATGGTTCATGAATATGCGATTCAGAGGAAAACTCATAAGCACATGTAGAGATATAAACGTTAAAACCAGATTCCTAGTCTTGCTTCTAGGACTAGCTCAAGTGTTAATTTGATGATTCCGTTTTACTGATCATGGGCATGAAGTTTATGCCAGTAACATTTGAGAGCACGATGTTGGTAGAACACTCGCGTTGAATTGACCCAAGTTGTTTGTTATACTTAGAGATTATATCGTCTGAAGTCTATATTTCATAACACAGGAGTTAACGTATGTATGATTCCTTAAACCATGAGAGTATCGAGTCACTCCATACCGAATGTTGTACTTTGGGGTTGTTCCAACGTCATCCGTAATAGGGTGATCATAACGGCAACTTACAGGTTCATCACAAACGTATGACGAGAGACTAGATAGCTCGAGACTGGGATTTGCTCCTCTGATGATGGAGAGATATTCTTAGGGCCCTCTCGGTGTCACATCATCTATCATTGTCTGGCCAGACAAAGCGTGAATTGATCACGAAGATGCCGAAACACGAGAACGAGAAAAGAGAACAAAACCGATAACGAGGAAGACCGGTATAATGAGCATGTGTCGATCTCACGGGGATACCGATATATCTCAACTCAGGTTTTGTAACGTATCGCGAAGCAAAAGGAACAACATATGATAACTAACGGTTCACTCGAATATCATTCATGTAAGTATAGGGATCAATATGTATGTCCACGGTTCCGCTGTTGATCATATTACCAAAAAAGTTTCGGGAATAAAATAAATTATTTCGAGAGAAACCGGAAGCGTTACGGGGTTACCGGAAGAATTTCGGAGAAAACCGGGTAATACCGGGTAATGATATATAGGCGAAAAATGTTTTCGGGGACCTAATATAAATAATAGAGGGCTCGGATAATTATCTAGGAGTCCCTAGGATTTATTTAAAGTCAATGGGCTATGGAAAATATCTATTAGGCCTATTAGTGGAGAACTAATGGGCCCTAAGGCCCATATAGTGCAGGCGCCGCCCTTGGGCTTATTGGACAAGCTAGGGGGGGAGAGGAGTCAGAAGAGGACTCCTCCTCCCCCTAGGCCGGCGTAAGGGAGGGAAGGCTCCCTCCAGAAGTCGGCCTTCCCCCCCCCCTCCACCTATATATACTCAAGGGGGCCGCCCCCCTCAAGACACACAAGTCCTTTGCTTTGGGCGCCCCTCCTCTAGTTCTCTCTTGTTCTAGTTCTAGTTTAGACTTGTTCTAGACCAGACCTAGTTATAGTTTTCTCTAATCCACATAATAGAGAAGCCCCGTGAGGTTTTGTTCTCCCTCCTCTAGTTCTTCGGTAACGTCAATCTCTGGACGGTGAAGCGCTGTCGGATCGTGAAGCCCGTACGCGTGCAATACGTAGAGAGGCCGTGCTTTCGGTCTTCGGTTTGAAGAATCGTTCGTGAACTGTTTGAGGGACTTCATCAGCGATCTACATCAACTCTTCTTCCGCTGCAACTCAAAGTTGGTAACGATCCGATATAAACCTCTATATGCATCTTCATAGTGACCCGGGATCTTGATCGTAGGACAATTTTTTTGTTTTCTACTACGTTTCCCAACATAGATCACACCACCTCACTATCTCATCTTCATGCCCATCCTCGCTGTACCTGCAGCTCATGCACACGCAATAAACACCCGAATCTATGTGAGATCTGGAAAGCTTCGGTGAGTAAGTACGACGTCGAGGGCCCCATAACCATTATCCCATGTGGTGGTTAGTGCGTATATTTGTATCTCGATTCAAATAACCAGAACTCAGTTCCTAGGTCGGCTAGGTGGAACAAACAACCCTGCTCTCCAGCACGGCCTCCCACCTACATGCCTTTAGTCATGTTTATTATAATCTTTCTGAGGAAACAGTCGGGATTCAGGCCCATCACTCTGGATGGTACTACGCCTGCCCTGCCGTGCTGCACCTGAATTACACCGCGAGAATGGTCGGGATCCAGGCCCATCACTCCGGATGGTACTACGCCTGCCCTGCCGTCTCGCACCTGAATGAAACCACACCATATCTCAGTAACCGTCTTCATGTCCGTCTCGCATCCATTCGCAGTCCATCTCGCTCCATGTCGCAGGCCACCATGTCAAAGTCCACCATATAGTATATCATATAGTATAAGTACTCATAGGTATGCTCAAGTATCAACGTATAGTATATCAGTGATCATCGCCCAGAGGAATCACTGCCCGGTAATATAGCATAGCGAAACGGACAAGGGTGTAGGGCCAACTGATGGAACACAAGCATAACTAGACTAGGCATGCTAGGACAACAGGTAAAAGCATCGACAATTGGCGAAAAAATCAGGCTATGCATCAGAATAGGAGAACAAGTACCGATAATAACTGAACCAATACTAATGCATGAAGTAGAGAGAAATAATAGATGATATCTGGAATGATCAAGGGGATTTGCTTGCCTGGAAGCTCTGCAGACGGAATCAGATCCTCAGTAGCGCAGTCGTAGTCGTAGTCTACCGCGGTCTCGGGGTCTACCGATAAGAGGCAAATGCGGGCAAATAAAAAACATACAATTACTAAGTGCACAAAAAATGCATGCCATGGCCATAATGGGGTGCTGATGTGCTCTAATGCATTACTAAATAATTTAATTGAAGTGGGAAAATATCAAAGAATATTTTCCCAACTCCAAATGTTATTTAGATATTGTCCTATTGGCGTTTTATGCATAAACATGATTATGATGAGGTTTGTCATGCATGAAAATGACATCTTTGGATAGAGCATATTTTTCTGATCATTTTTCATATATAATTTATATTTTTCTGAGTTAGTATGAATTAGTTATGAATTTCCAAAGTTTAAATAATTTTCTGGAATTCTTTTAATTCGAAATTAAATAGGAAAATGCTACAGGTACCCAGAGTGTACCCAGCCAGTGAAGCTGACTGGTGGGGCCAGGGGTGCTGAGTCAGCAGCCCAGTCAGCTGTCAACAGTTACTGTTGACTGGTCAAACTGGCGGGTGGGTCCCATCTGTCATAGAGACAGGTTATTTAACTGGTTAATTAGTTTAATTAGTCAACAGGGGCCCACTGTCAGTGACACTAATTTTAATTAAATGCTACAGTGCATGGGCCCGCTTGTTAGTGGGTAATTAGCAGGTTAATTAGTTCCTAAACTAATTGCTGACAACTAGGGCCCACACGTCAGTGACCCAGGCAGTGATTTAAATGCCGGAGCGGGCGCCGGCGGTGATAGAATGCGGCGGCGATGGCCGAAATCCCTGTACAGGCGACCAAATGGACGGTAGTTTGTTCCTACAGGACCAGCGCGATGAGGCGCGACTAGTGGTGCTACCAGCACTTGCTAGGGTGGCCGGTAGTCATCGGTGGCTATGACGACGACCGACGGCAACAGAGAGGCGGTGTCGACGGACTCGAGGCCACGGGCGCGAATGCGGCGAACTAACGGCACAGACGGCATTAGGGTGGTGCCAGGAGCACGTTGCCGTGCTTGCCTCGGCCAGATACGGGCTACGGCGACGGGAAGGAGTACGGCGGCGACGACAGGAGCTATGGCAGCAACAGCAGTGGCGCTAGCTAGCTAGGAGCTCAAGGTCGAGCTCAGCAGAAAGGGGAATTGGGCAGCAGCTCACCGCGGAGTGCACGAAGGCTCGTTGGGTGCTTAGGAGCGCAGGGGGGCGATGAATCGGGCGATGGCGAGGCGGCGGCCGTGGAGGAAGACGATGACGGATCCGGCGATGCAGTGCTCTCCAGCACAAACTGGTCCTCGTAGTTGAAGTAGTCGAAGCAGGTGAAGCTCCCGGACAACGTTTCAGCCGACGGGGAGCACGGTGAGCACGCGGACGACGGCGACCATGGCGACGACGGCTTCGGTGTGCGCTAGATCGAGGAGAGTGAGCAGGAAGGAGGAAGAATGCGAGCTAGGGTTGGTCCTGGTGGGCGATGGGGAGGTTATGTAGCTCTCCGCGGCTACTGTGGCGACGCGGTGTCGAGCATCCGTCGGCGCATCACGCGCGGGCGCGAGCGGCGTCGACACGGAGGCCACGTGGGCCGGGCCAACTGATGTGCACTTGGGCCTCAAGTGCACAGTAGCGGTTTTTCTCTTTTTCTTTTCTGTTTTTATTTCTAGCTACTGTTTTCTATTTTGTTTGGCTAGCAAATGATTTTAGTTTGAGTTGAAACTTTTAATATATGATACTAGCAATATTTCAGAGTCACACACAAATTTCCATATTATTTGGAATAGTATGTATTTATTTACTTGGATTTAAGGGTCCTGTTTAATATTGCTGATCTAGTTTATCATTGCCAGGGCTTTAATTTTAGTTAACCAAACGGAGTTTATTTTATTTTTATAAATGCTTGGGTGTTAAAGATATGGTGTGAACATTTTTAATTCAAAAATTGGGATAACATTTTTTATTTTATATTTTGACTTTGAATTTGAGAGTTGGATTAATTCCTGATTTTAATTTCACTATGATAATCATGATGACGTGGCACATTAATTAGGTTAATGACATGACTAAGGTCTGGGGATGTTACACCGTTGGCCGCGGGTACTAACGACGGCGGAGACCACGGCTAACTTGGTGCGGGCGCGAGCGGTGAGCTCGAACTAAAGTGGGAGTGTGGATGCGGGGGGGGGGGGGGAGGGGAAGAAGGGCCAGGGGAAAACCTAGGGCAGCGATAGTGAAAGCACAATATGCTCCCTTGGTGGTTTTGATAATTCATGACAACATACATTGTCTCTTGGACTAATGCTTTTATCCAGTGTATTTCAGATACAAGTCCATGGAGAAAAGGATTGGCAAAAGGAGATTGTGGAGATACCCCAAGATGCAAGGAAATAGGTTGGCCAAGCTTCAAGCAAGAGGACTCTACATTTTATATTTGTGAGAAATCACTTTGAGTCCATAGGAAAGCCAATACTATTAAAAGGGGGTAAGGTTTTGTTGGTGAACAATATGCTCATACGTGCACAAGAGATAGTCGCCAAAAACATCCACAAGCTCTCCCACCAAAGTCTGTCCTAAGCCAAACATTCAAAATCGGTGCAACCAACTTTCCTATCCCGGTGCCACCGATTCCAAGCCCTAGACAGACTCAGCCAAACCCTAGCCACTTTGGTGCAACCGATTCCATACCGGTGCCACCGAGTTTGGGTTGCCAACTTTCTGTTACGCAAATTCACATTTTCGGTCCCACCGAGAATGTTGGATCGGCGTCACCGAGATTGGAAATCTGACCGTTGGTCACCTTATCGGTGCAACCGAGTTTCCTATATCGGTCTTACCGAGATTCAAAAGTTGCCACCTTTTGGTCACTTCGGTACCACCGAGATTCACACATCGGTGTCACCGAGTTGGTCATTTTGTGTGTAACGGTTGGATTTTTGGGGATGCCTATATATACCCCTCCACCACCACCTACTCGAAAGAGAAGCACTCAGAACTATTCCATACTTGCCCATCCAGTTTTCTGAGAGAGAACCACCTAGTCTTGTGTTGAGGTCAAGATCTTCCACTCCTACCATATGGATCTTGATTTCTAGCCTCCCCAATTTGCTTTCCACCAATCCCATCTCTTCTACCAAGCCATATCTGTGAGAGAGTGATTGTGTGTTGAGGAGTCTATCATCTTGAAGCACAAGAGCAAGGAGTTCATCGTCATTACCGAGCCTATTACCTTTTGGAGGGTGGTGCCTCCTAGATTGGTTAGGTGTCGCTTGGGAGCCTCCTACTTCGTGTTGTGGAGTGAACCAAGAAGTTTGTACGGGCAAGGAGATCGCCTACTTCGTGAAGATCTACCCATAGTGAGGCTAGTCCTTCGTGGACGGAAGCCGTTATGGAATAGTCAAGGTTGCTACTTCATGGACCCTTATGGGTGGAGCCCTCCGTGGACTCTCGCGACCGTTACCCTCCGTGGGTTGAAGACTCCATAAACGTGGATGTACGATAGCGCCACCTATCGAAACCACGGGAAAAACCATCGTGTCTACAACTGCGTTTGATCTTCCTATCTCTACTCCTTACTTCACATGCATTATTCTCATCTTTCCGCTGCCATATCTATTGACGTGCATGTGTAGGGCTGTTAGACTTGCTATGCTCACTAAAATTGTTAAAAACTGTCAACCTATTCAATTGGGAAAAGGTTAGCTTTTAAATTTCTGCTAGTAGTCTATTCACCCCCCTCTAGACACTCTTCTAGTGATCCCTCAATTGGTATCAGAGCGAGGTTTCCATTGCTTCGGTTTAATCACCAAGGAGGAAGATGGATGTGTCTAGCATAGGGAGTTTGAGTTGTAGAGTTCCTATTCTTGATGGAGAGTACTATAGTCAATGGAAAACCTTGATGCTTGAGCTGTTTAATGAATTTCATTTGAGCAAATATGTCAAGTGCCCTTATGTACCTCCCATTGATCCCTTGCATCCCACACACGAAGAGGAAATTGATATGCTATGCAATCTTAGAACTGTCAATCTTATTGTTAGAGCATTGCCTAGAATTGTGCTTAGCCAAATGAAGAACTTTGCTTGCGCTTACACTTTGTGGAATGATTTGGAGAAACGATATCCAAATTATTCATTAAGCAATCTTGATGAAATTCTTCATAAAACTATTGCCTTCCATAAAATGAAGCCCAGTGATCCTAAATTCGATGTTTATCTATTTGAGCTTAGAGACCTCATGCGTGCTAAAGGAGATGTCACTACCATCAACAATATCATCATAGAAGCCCTTCGCATTCATAAACTTGAACATTGTCATGATCACAATCCTAATGAATCTCTTGTTCTTTATGACGAGGATTTCCCACTTAACGATGACAATGTGGAACATGGCTACTATGATGAAGATGAGATGTTCGACATCGAGTATGAGAAGATCATGAAGAATCTAAGTCTCATGGCGAATTTCAAGGATTACATGTCCGGAGGAAAAGAGTGGATTCTCGATAGCGGATGTACCGATCATATGACCGGAGATAGAGAAATGTTCGAAGAAATTACACCCAACCATGGACCGCGAAGGTACGTAACGTTTGGAGACAACTCCAAGGGTAAGGTACTTGGTCTTGGTAAAGTGGCCATATCTCATGATAGCTCTATCCAAAATGTTATGCTTGTTGAATCTCTTGGCTACAATCTTCTTTCCGTATCTAGACTTGCCGACTTTGGTTTCAATGTGCTATTCACGAAAGTAGATTGCCAAGTGTTTCGTCAAGACAATCATAAAACAGTCTTTACTGGTATACGTAGAGGTGATCTATACATTGTTGACTTCACTAAGAGATCCAAACCTCGCACCTGTTTAATTGCTAAATCTTCTAAAGGTTGGCTTTGGCATAGAAGATTAGGACATGTTGGCATGCGTAATTTAGACAAGCTCATCAAAGGTGATCATATACTTGGTGTTAAAGATGTTATCTTTGACAAGGATAGAATTTGTAGTGCTTGTCAAGCCGGAAAGCAAGTAGGTGGAAGTCATCCTGTTAAGAATATCATGACTACTAGGAGACCACTCGAGTTACTTCATATGGATCTTTTTGGTCCCAATGCTTACAAGAGTCTCGGTGGAAATTCCTATGGTCTAGTTATAGTTGATGATTTTTCCAGATTTACGTGGGTATTCTTTCTTGATGATAAGTCGCAGGTTCAAAAGATCTTCAAGAACTTCGCTCGCAAAGCGCAAAAATCAGTTTGAGGTGAAGATCAAGAAGGTTCGGAGCGATAACGGATCGGAGTTCAAGAACACTCATGTGGATACCTTTCTTGACGAAGAAGGTGTCTCACACGAGTTCTTGGCTACGTACACGCCTCAACAAAATGGAGTTGTTGAGAGGAAGAACCGAACGCTTATTGAGATGGCAAGAACGATGCTTGACGAATACAAGACGCCAAGACACCTTTGGGCAGAAGCCGTGGAAACAGCATGTCATGCCACAAACCGACTCTACTTGCACAAGCTTCTCGGTAAAACGGCATACGAGCTACTCACCGGTAACAAACCCCAAGTTGGATACTTTCGAGTATTCGGCTCAAAGTGCTACATACTTGATAAGCATCGTCGTACTAAATTTGCCCCTAAATCTCATGAAGGATTCCTGCTTGGTTATGGGTCGAACTCTCACACTTACCGTGTCTACAACAACTTCACTCGAAAAGTTGAAGAGACGGTAGATGTGAAGTTTGATGAATCTAATGGTTCGCAAGTCGAACAATTGCCAAATGATGTAGGTGATAAGGACCCTTCGGAAGCTATTCTAGATTTACCCATCGGCAAAATATGTCCTATGGAGGTGAAGGAAAGTACTTCATCAACTCAAGTGGAAGCCCCTACTTCACGTCAAGGTGAACCACAACATGACATGGAGGCATCCACAAGCGGTACACGAAAAGACGATGAAGAGGAGGAAGTGCATCATGAAGATCCACCACAACCTCCTTCACCACCACCTCAAGGGAACGACACCTTCAACAACAACGAAGATGAAGGAGATGATGAAGAAGAAGAAGCTCCACCATCTAACAAGCCTAAGCTACCCCGAGTTCGAGCACAAGTGACCAAGAACCATCCCCTAAACCAAATCTTTGGTGATATACAAACAGGGAGAATCACTCGCTCTAAAACTCGTCTAGCTAACTTCTGTGAGCATTATTCCTTCATCTCCAGCATTGAGCCCTTGAAGGTAGAACAAGCTCTTGAAGACGCGGATTGGGTGAACGCTATGCATGAAGAACTTCACAACTTCGAAAGGAACGAAGTGTGGACACTCGTGGAGAAGCCCGAGGATGAGCACAACATCATCGGAACCAAATGGGTGTTTCGAAACAAGCAAGATGAAGACGGTCAAGTCGTACGGAACAAGGCTCGTCTCGTAGCCCAAGGATATACGCAAGTCGAAGGTATGGACTACGGTGAGACTTATGCACCCGTCGCTAGACTTGAAGCTATTCGCATTCTTCTTGCTTATGCTAATCACCATGATATCACACTTTATCAAATGGACATTAAAAGTGCCTTTCTAAATGGTGAAATTGAAGAAGTCTATGTTAAACAACCACCCGGTTTTGTAAATCCTAAGAAACCTAATCATGTGTACAAGCTTCGTAAAGCTCTTTATGGTCTTAAACAAGCCCCTCGTGCTTGGTACAAATGCCTAACGAAGTTTCTCATCGAAAAGGGTTTTGAAATTGGTAAAATCGATGCAACCTTATTCACTAAGAGAGTGAATGGTGAATTATTTGTGTGTCAAATCTATGTGGATGATATTATCTTTGGTTCCACTAACCCTCAATTTAGTGAAAGATTCGGAAGGTTGATGTCCGAGAAGTACGAGATGTCTATGATGTGTGAGCTGAAATTCTTTCTTGGTTTGCAAATCAAGCAATCAAAAGAAGGAACTTTCATCTCTCAAACTAAGTATACCAAGGACTTAATCAAGAAGTTCAACATGCAGGAATGCAAAGGTATGAAAACCCCCATGCCTACTAGTGGACACGTTGATCTTACTAGAGAGGATGAACCGGTTGATCAAAAGGTTTATCGATCTATGATTGGTTCTTTGCTATATCTATGTGCATCTCGTCCCGATATTATGCTTAGTGTTTGCATGTGTGCTAGATATCAAGCTGCACCCAAAGAGTGTCATCTTTTGGCTGTTAAACGTATTGTGAGATATTTGATACAAACACCAAACTTTGGCATTTGGTATCCCAAGGGATCTTCCTTTAATCTTGTTGGCTATTCCGATTCGGATTATGCCGGTGACAAGGTTGATAGAAAATCCACCTCGGGTACTTGTCAATTTTTGGGCAGATCTCTTGTATCTTGGTCCTCCAAGAAACAAAACTCGGTATCTCTATCTACTGCCGAAGCTGAATATATTGCTGCTGGATCTTGTTGTGCGCAATTACTATGGATGACACAAACGCTTAAGGATTATGGAATTTATGTTAAAAATGTTCCATTACTTTGTGACAATGAAAGTGCTATTAAAATTGGTCATAATCCTGTGCAACATTCTCGAACCAAGCACATTCAAGTTCGACACCATTTCATTCGTGATCATGTTGCCAAAGGAGATATTAATCTTAAGCATGTCCGCACTAACAAGCAATTGGCCGACATCTTTACTAAGCCACTTGATGAGAAAACTTTCTGTCACTTGAGGAGTGAGCTGAACATCATTGATGCTTCAAACCTGAGCTAGACTCACTCGGATGCTTGCAAGGGCATGAGCTTTCTAAATGTTTCCATGTAGCCTTAACATATTATCTTATGCCATGGAATTCTATGCTCCCTTGTATTGCATCTAATCTTTTGTAGGTACTTGGAAGAACTTCATTCCACAAGATTGCCCTCAACTCAAATCCTAAGCAATCTTGTCTTCACCAAGTAGTCACAACCTCTCTTGATGATGAAAGGAAGAAGACCACTCAACCATATCCTTGACATATACTGACAACTCTCAATTTTGGTATCATGTAAATTGGATATATCCATTGCCCTTCCTTGCTTGGCTAACCCTTGTAGGTGACGAGTGTACTAAAACGAGAAGGATTGCTCCCAACTCAAGATGATCTTCATTAACCTCGAGCATCCTCAACAGTTCATCTACAAGCTACGCCATCAACATCACTCAAAGGTATGTACTCATATCCTTGAATAGGCTTTACTCCAAGAAATGAGCTAAAGCAACTCAAGTGATATGAAGACATTAAAATGCTAAATCTCAAAATGGTAACCCCATTCTGTACTCAACGATGAGTATGACCTATGATCAAGTATTCTTGCTTGGCTCCTAAGTCAATATACTCTAATATAGGTGACCTAGTCACCGCCCATCATCTAGTTAAGAATCTGGTGTGGTTTGCTTTCTATTTGCATGATTTCTCATAACCACTCCAATCTTCTCTAGTTAATGTCCTTTGTAAAAACCTGTCATTTCCTTGAATATATTTCTCTTATCTCTGTGAAAACAGAAACTTGGTTTTTCTCTCGGAGCCGCCGACTCAGATATCTCGGTTCTACCGAAATTGCAGATAAGCTGCACCTCAAGTCTCGGTACCACCGATCTATCCGTCTCGGAGTCACCGATTTATTTCTTCTCTTATTTGTCCTTCTTCTGTTACTGCAATGATCCTTAAAAAAAATCGGGGGAGAAGAACTAAAGCTAATCTTGAGGAAAGTATTTCCTTCTTCAAGGATCCCTATCTTCAACAAAGAGAGGGGGAGAAGAACAAAGTCCTACTACGTCTCAAAGAGAGAGAAAACACTTTCAGTGATACTCTCAATTTTTATGAACCCTACATTTCCATGACCCTTGTTCTCAAGGATCCCTTCTAAATTAATGATCCCTGTGTCATTCCCTGTTTTTACCTTTTTGGAAATTAATGCCAAAGGGGGAGAAGAACAAAGCTTCATGCTAAAGGGAAGATACATGCGTATGCAAAGGGGGAGATATGATTAAGGGGGAGAGCCAATATCTGTATTATTCATACTCACTTAAACAAGGGGAGAATACCAAAGTAGGGGGGGAAAAAGTCTGTCTTCCATCTCAGATTTTCTCACCTTATCCAATCCCAATATCTACATGCTAAGATTCAGGGGGAGAGGATAATTCATTTTCATATCTAAGGAGAGAAAGAAATGATCTTGGAGACATATCAATCTTAATGATTACTATCCTTTATATGTTCTCCATATCTTGGCATTCTTGAGTTCTATTTGCCTTGTTGTTTAGTAGAATACTCTTGTATTTCCTAACATTGTTTTCTCAAGTGTGTTTCTACTACTAGAATGCTCAAGAACTCAAGGTAAGTATATGCATCACATCCTTGGTCAAGATGATCTCTTGCTTCTTGCACATATTGTTTGCAAGAGTGAAGTCTTCAACAAAGATACATCTCATTCATATACATTTGATACATATAGCCAAGATATACATGACTTATTATATCTCTTCACCCATATGTGTGTCCATGCATTCCAAAGCAACTATCCTTTAAAGGACTGCACACATTTAGGGGGAGCAAGTTTAAGTCATGCGTCACTCAAAGTCTTCATCATTCTCATGCACACCTTTATTTGAAGCTTTGATTGTATGTTGTCATCAATTACCAAAAAGGGGGAGATTGAATGCACAATATGCTCCCTTGGTGGTTTTGATAATTCATGACAACATACATTGTCTCTTGGACTAATGCTTTTATCCAGTGTATTTCAGATACAAGTCCATGGAGAAAAGGATTGGCAAAAGGAGATTGTGGAGATACCCCAAGATGCAAGGAAATAGGTTGGCCAAGCTTCAAGCAAGAGGACTCTACATTTTATATTTGTGAGAAATCACTTTGAGTCCATAGGAAAGCCAATACTATTAAAAGGGGGTAAGGTTTTGTTGGTGAACAATATGCTCATACGTGCACAAGAGATAGTCACCAAAAACATCCACAAGCTCTCCCACCAAAGTCTGTCCTAAGCCAAACATTCAAAATCGGTGCAACCAACTTTCCTATCTCGGTGCCACCGATTCCAAGCCCTACACAGACTCAGCCAAATCCTAGCCACTTCGGTGCAACCGATTCCATACCGGTGCCACCGAGTTTGGGTTGCCAACTTTCTGTTACGCAAATTCACATTTTCGGTCCCACCGAGAATGTTGGATCAGCGTCACCGAGATTGGAAATCTGACCGTTGGTCACCTTATCGGTGCAACCGAGTTTCCTATATCGGTCTCACCGAGATTCAAAAGTTGCCACCTTTTGGTCACTTCGGTACCACCGAGATTCACACATCGGTGTCACCGAGTTGGTCATTTTGTGTGTAACGGTTGGATTTTTGGGGATGCCTATATATACCCCTCCACCACCACCTACTCGAAAGAGAAGCACTCAGAACTATTCCATACTTGCCCATCCAGTTTTCTGAGAGAGAACCACCTAGTCTTGTGTTGAGGTCAAGATCTTCCACTCCTACCATATGGATCTTGATTTCTAGCCTCCCCAATTTGCTTTCCACCAATCCCATCTCTTCTACCAAGCCATATCTGTGAGAGAGTGATTGTGTGTTGAGGAGTCTATCATCTTGAAGCACAAGAGCAAGGAGTTCATCGTCATTACCGAGCCTATTACCTTTTGGAGGGTGGTGCCTCCTAGATTGGTTAGGTGTCGCTTGGGAGCCTCCTACTTCGTGTTGTGGAGTGAACCAAGAACTTTGTACGGGCAAGGAGATCGCCTACTTCGTGAAGATCTACCCATAGTGAGGCTAGTCCTTCGTGGACGGAAGCCGTTATGGAATAGTCAAGGTTGCTACTTCGTGGACCCTTATGGGTGGAGCCCTCCGTGGACTCTCGCGACCGTTACCCTCCGTGGGTTGAAGACTCCATAAACGTGGATGTACGATAGCGCCACCTATCGGAACCACGGGAAAAACCATCGTGTCTACAACTGCGTTTGATCTTCCTATCTCTACTCCTTACTTCACATGCATTATTCTCATCTTTCCGCTGCCATATCTATTGACGTGCATGTGTAGGGCTGTTAGACTTGCTATGCTCACTAAAATTGTTAAAAACTGTCAACCTATTCAATTGGGAAAAGGTTAGCTTTTAAATTTCTGCTAGTAGTCTATTCACCCCCCCCCCCTCTAGACACTCTTCTAGTGATCCCTCAGATGGCAGCCTTATACAGCCGGGGCGTACGGCGGGCATCGAGCGGCCGGCCGCGCGGACGACGCGACGTGGCCATCTCGGATGTGATCCGTACGTGAGGTAGGAGACGGGGGGGCTTGTTGGGTTGTGCCTCAGTGGTGGGACCAGTTTGTGTGCTTCTGCCGCGTGCTGTTAGCGGGCTGGGCCAAACAGGGAAGAGAGAGAGGGATGTGAGGGTTTTATTAATTTCTGTTTATTATTTATTTGCACCTATTTTTCATTTTTTTGAAAATACAAAACAACACCAAAATGCTTTAAACTTCTTATGTGGCACAATGGGGCTAGCCCAGGTCCAAATAAAATAGTCACAAGATTATTAAAATTTATATTCTTATTTCTAGGAATATAAACCAAATTTAAATTTAAATGGAGGTTTGAATTGCAAGTGTATTATTTGAATTTCCAAAATTAAAGGAAATTTTATTATAGCTTACTAATAATATTGGAAGGCTATGTGTAGGCTTTCAAGAGAATTCACCATGTGAAATCCCTCAATTTAAATAGATCAAAATCTATGCATTTTATTAAATATTGCATTTTAATTAGGGTTTGATGATTTAAACCATTTCAACCCATGTGATTTTTGGGGTGAGTCCATATACACTTATATGAAGTACATGCCAAAATCATAGGGTTGAGAAGGGCATTTTGGGTTCATTAAAAATGTGTTAAGGTTTTAGCCCTTTTAAAAGATGAGGATTGGAATTATCCTCATTTTCAATTTAAAATTAATTAAACATGATCCTGGGCTATTACAACCAATATCGATATACCAGTTGGAGTCGCCTTGGTACCCTATGGTGGATGCAGAGTTGTCGGCACGGTGATCGTCGGCTTGGTACGCATGGTTGAAGCGCTGCCGACACTTCAATGCCTAGTGCCCAAATTTGTGACATACTTCATTCTAGGCCGGTAGCGCACATTACCGAGTCAACGTTCTTTACCTTGACCACCACCACATCCATTTCTGCGGCCACTACTGTTAGAGTGAGACGTGTTGCCGTCAACAGGCCGACGAACGATGTTGTTGGCGGAGGTCAAGAAATTGCCCGACTGGGCATGCATCTCCTACCGTGCCTCAAAGTTGAGGACTAGGGAGTAGAAGTCACCGAGCGAGGTGGCATGTTGGAAGAGTGAGAGTGGCACCATGATGGTATCATATTTGGGGCCCAGACCAGCCATGATGTAATTGATCACTTCATCGTCGGACAATGGTTGTCCAACGGCTGCTTTGGAGTCAGCGAAGCCGACCATCTTCTAGTAATATTCAACGATTGGCATGTCCTTCTTCAAGGTCGACAACTGACACCAGATGTTGACGATGCTGGCCCTGTTCTATGCTGAGAATATGGCATGCAGGGCAGTCCAGATGGAAACGGACGTGCCCGGGTGGGTGACCTGACCGAAAATTTCCTCGGTCATTGAGGAGAGCAGGGCACCAATGACAGTTTGGTCCTGCGGATACCAGCACGTGTAGGCAGGGTTGGGCATCGTGTGCATTGCATCACCGGTGCCGATGGGCAGCGTCTTCACTGGTTCGACGATCATGCCATTGAGGTAGCCGAACAAATTCGGTCCTGAGAGGAGTGGGATGACTTGGGCCATCCAGAGCACAAAGTTTGTGCGATTGAGCTGCACGGTGATCATCCCGCGGAAGGAGGATGGCATCGCAGCGGAGAGGGTGGAAGAGAGAGCGTCGGCCGTGCACACCTAAAGGGATGCATCGGTGGTCATGATTGCGGATAGGGAAGGAAGGATTGGGAGATGCGATCGGTTAGAGAGGTGGATGGGGCCAAGCTCTGATACCAAGTTGAGAAACATGTGTTTGCCGTGATATTCCCGATGGGAATATATATTGCTAATAATAAGGATAAGAATATTGTTCAAGAAGATGAAGTTGTTAGTGAAGAAGAGTAATGGGATATAAATAATAAGTTATTACTAGAAAGTTATGAAGAAGAAGAAAAAGAAGTAGAATTAATGAAAGAAATTTTAATAGAAGATGAAAATTATAATGACTCAGTACAAAATAGTGATTTTTATAACTCACTAGATGATGTGGAACTACATAATTTAGATAATGCAATAGAAGCTATGGAAGTAGAAAGTAGTAATAAAAGAAGAAAGGGATATGGGGAATCTTCAGTAAAAAGAGAAGGAGAAAGAGAGAGACCTACCAGATCAGCCGGACAATGGCCTCCGGAAAAGATGACTATCAACCTACGTATATCCCTGGACAAATATAGATATGTGTGTACTAAAAGAAGAGATTTTGAGAAGCCAGTGCAATTTCAAAATTATAAGAATGATGGTCCTATATTAAATTTAGCAGCCCATGACCCGATAGATTGGCCGAATATAATTATCATATGGAAAGGTTTAATAGTTCAAAAATATATACAAAACCAGTATAATATAGACACTAAGGTAGAAGATATGTTAACATATCTTGAAACATTTTTAGGAGAGTCTGTGAAAGTTCTATGGGAACAATGGGTAGAGTCATACCCTAATCAATATGAAAAATTAAAAAGTGCAGGAAGTAATCCCAATAACTTTGCAAATGTCATTTCAAATATGATCATAGCAGAAGATCCAGAATTAGGACATACCTCCTTACAAAACGAAAGATTAAGAGAAATAGAAAAATTAACATTAACTAGTTGGAAAGGTATAAAAGAATTCTCTCGGCATTATTTATATAATGCTACCACTGCTAAACAAGGTTTTAATGTAGGGGTGGTTGAAAGATATTTTAATAAGCTGCCCGACCTTCTAGGGTCTATAATATTTGAGGAATATAAAAAGGAATCAGCAGGAAACGTTGTAAATATATCCCAAGCCATAACATTTATTTTTAAGCAGCTAAGAAAGGTATGTACAGGTATACAAGCTCAAAGATCTATGAAGAAATCAGATTACAATTTTTGCAATAACATTGTCCAAATTCCACTAACATATGGAGAAGAAAGGTATAGGAATTAAAAATATTATAAACCACAGAGGAGAGATAATAGAAATTTTAGAACAAAGAAAAGATATTTCTTAAGAAGGTCAGATAATAGAGCTCTATTTCTACATAAAAGAAATGTGAGAAGATATAATTCTAAAAAAATCTTATGATAAAACATGCAGGTGTTTTATATGTAACTCTCCCGATCACCTAAGTAGGAGCTGCCCTAATAAAGACCAGAAAAGATACTCCAGTAAATATGAAGAACAAAAAGAGTATTAATCATAGATAGTGTTAATGAGAATATATTAGTATGTGATGATGAAATAAAAGATGACGAGTCAATATATTCAATCATAGAAACAAATGAAGTAGAAAACGAGACTCCAGAATATGAATCAAGTGAAGATGAGATAGACCTAATAGATGATTTAGCAGGATTCATATTCGCTCATGTTGGGATATTATCAATATACCTCCCCGAATATTTATAATATCCCAACAGGATCAAATATGAGTGTTGATAATGTGTTATCAATTATATTGGCGGGGAAGACCCCCGATATATATATAAAAGAAGCCAGAATTTTGAGTCAAGAAGAACGCAGAAGTTATGATCAAGCCAACGATGTGAGTCAAAAAAGAAGACAACAATGTGAGTAAGAATCATCTGTGCATGATATTACTTGTATGCTAGAAGACACTGGAGGCTAGGAAATTATTTGCCCATAGACAAAGCCCACGTGAATGCTTTTCACAAAGCGACCACGTGAAAGATTTCCCGAAAGCCGAGAAGCTGTCAGCCTGCCGGGCGCTCTCGTGAAGACATCCTTATCCACGCTCTAGGTGGACATGTAAGAAAGCTATGCCATTGAAATAAAGAGGAGAATGCTCCCGAATGCCTCCCTCGCGCCTATAGAAGGAGAAGCTCGCCTCAGAGCACAAGACACGCAGCCAGAGCATCCAGCGAAGAAGCAGCGAAGCAGAGAAGAGCCAGAGCACTCCTCTTAGTAGTAGTAGTAGTAGTAGTAGTAGTAGTAGTAGTAGTAGTAGTAGTAGTAGTAGTAGTAGTAGTAGTAGTAGTAGTAGTAGTAGTAGTAGTAGTAGTAGTAGTAGTAGTAGTAGTAGTAGTAGTAGTAGCACCACCTTCTCCTTGTAAGATAGCCACGGAAGGTATATTGATATTATCCCAACAGGAGCGAATATGAATGTTGATAATGTGTTATCAATTATATTGGCGGGGAAGACCCCCGATTATATATATAAACACTATTCTGATCACGGGATCAGAATAATATTCTGATAACTACCCGACCCGTCGTAGTAGTAGTACTTGAACTTCACCCAAGGAGAGGTTGAACTTCCATGAACATTGTCCAAATGGGTCTTGCGATATACCGTTGGAAACCTGTTGACACATGGATCACAACCTAAGTTAAAAAAAATTCAAAACCTACACGGATTAAGAGCAGTTTTACAAACCGTTTTTCTTCATACAAAAAAACGTGAATCGTATTTTCAAGACCATTACTAAACCGTCTATCGGAATGAGGCAAATAATACGGCGTTGGAAAGCTGCTGCAAATCTGCTCATTCCACATGAATAAAGTTTTACCAAATTCCCTACGGTTAAAGAGCAATTTGAAAAATGGCGTAATTTCTCAAACCGAACAGCCGAGGTCATTCTTTTGGCGTAATTTGAAAACGGCAAGTCGGATTGATGCAAATAATATGGCGTTGGAAAGCTTATGAAAATGCGCTTCTTTCTCATATAGAAAGTTTTTTCTAATTTTGAACGGTTTAAAAGTAATTTAGAAAACGGTCGAAGTTCCTCTGAGTTCGTATTTTCAGGTTTTTTTCTAAATGGTTTGTCGGAATGCAGAAAATGATATGGCATTGGAAAGCCTGAACAAATGCGAAACTTTTTTGTATATAATGTTTCTCCCAATTCTTTACGATTTAAGTCAATTTTGAAACTGGCTAAAAACGTTTTTTGGCCGTAATTTTCGCAAACTTTGTCGGAATGAGACAAATAATATACCGCTGGATAGCTATCAAAAATGCGAAACTTTTTCATATAGAATGTTTTATCTGATTCCTAGCCGTTTTTATGTAATTTTGAAAACGACGAGATCATGTGTTCTGCCTTCAATCCGAAAACTGAGTCTTCGGAAATGCACTGCGTGAAGAAGTTGAACTTCTGAGGCATGTGTGTTTGAACTTCACTCTGTTTTTCGCGTGCTGTTTTTTGCCCGTAACTCCCCAACCACTTACCGGAATTGAGCAAATGATATACCGATTGAAAGTACTTGAAAACACACAACTTTCCTGTGTTGATCATCTTTTCATACTCGCATCGGTTTGAAAGATTTTTTTGAATACGTAAAAATGTGTTTTTAACGGTATACATGAAACTTTTAAACCATTCATTGGAATGTAGCATATAATATACCGTTGGAAAGCTTATGAATAGGAGCAACTTTTTCATCTAGACAATCATTACAAATTCGTTGCCGTTTGAGAGCAGTTTTAAAAATGGCAAAAACAACGTCGGTTTTTGCCTTTTTTTAAACATGTAATTGAAGGTCTGGCGTCTCGCAATATAAATTTTGAACCGTGCAGGGAGGAGCACGTGAACTTCTTGCAACAAACCTTTTAGGACTTTTAGTTTTGTATTATTTTATTCTCATCTGAAACGCATTCCGTGTAGTAGTTGAACTGCTCGTTATTTTCACATTGAACTTCTGTCATGTATTTTCGTTCATAATTCCTCACCCATTCGTCGGAGTTGCATAAATGATACACCTTTTAGAAACATGTTGAAAAGACACAACTTTTCCTAATATGGTTAAAGTTTTGTTTCGAACAACATACACCAATTTGTTTTAACCCTTTTTTTTGGAATAGAGCATATGATATACCCTTTTGGAAAGTTGTTGAATAAGGGGAACTTTTGTCATGTCATTTTGTTTCCAATTTGTAATGGAATGAGAGAATTATTTTAAAACACCAAAACAACATCTTTTTTTGTGTTTTTGAACATGTAAATACTTGGTGAACCACTCTCATAAGAATTTTGGAACTTTCCCGGCCCGAGCGCCTGAACTTATAGCAATAAAATTCTTAGACCTTGCCTTTTTATTCTTTTTTTCTCATGTGAAATGCACACCATGCAGAACGTGAACTTCTGGCAGTTATCAATTTGAACTTCTCTCTGTTTCCCTTTAGTAATGGAAAAAATATGAGTTTTTTATCGACATCAAACCGCTCTAAATTTTTTATTTCAACTTCTTTCTGTATTTTTAAAAAAGTGAAAATTGGAGTTTTCTTAGAAACATCGAACTTCTTTGTTATTTCAAATTGAACTTATTGGTTTTATTCTTTAGTAATTGGAAAAATCTGATTTTTCAAATAAATATAAAACTGCTCTGCTTTTTTCAATTAAACTTCTTGGTTTTATTCTCTAGTAACGAGAAAACCCGAGTTTTTTTATATACATTGAACTACTTCATTATTTAAAATTGAACTTCTTGGTTTTAATCTTTAGTATTGGGGAAAATCTGAGTTTTTATAAACATCAAACAACTTCATATTTTTAATTAGGACTTCTTGGTGTTATTCATTAGTAACGGGAAAAGTTTTAGTTATGTAATAAATATCGAACTGCTCAATTATTTAAAGTTGAACTTCTAGGTCTTTTTTTTAAAGAGGGAAAATCTGTTTTTATAAACTTTTTGAACTGCTCGGTTTTTTTAATTTGACCTTGTTGGTATTGTAATAAACATTGAACTTCTCCGTTATTTAAATTTGAAACCTCTAGGTTTTTTGTAGAATCGGGGAAAATCCATTTTCTCTATAAATTTTGAGCTGTTCTATTTTTTTTAATTTGGCCTTCTTGGGTTATTCTTTAGTAATGGGGAAAATCCTAATGTAGTAATAAACATTGAACCGCTCCGTTATTTAAATTTGAACTTCTAGTTATTTTTTTGAACTTCTAGGTGTCTTGCTAGAAATGGAGAAAATCTGTTTTTATATAAAAAAATTGAACTACTCTATTATTTCAATTTGACCTTCTTGGTTTTATTTTTAGAAACGGGAAAATATCATTTTTGTAAACATTGAACCATTTTGTTATTTGAACTTGAACTTCTTGGTTTATTTCTTTTTTTTAAACATCAAATTGAGCTGTCATATTAATTTCAACTTATTATGTTTTTTTAAGACTAACATCTTTTTTGATCAGTGCACTTCTTTTCTCAAATTGATTTATTTTTGTTTTTTGAACACGTAAATCCTATGTTTTAATAACCTCTGAACTTCTGTGTTAGTTTAATTTGAACTTCGCTTTTTTAGTAAAGAATTTTTTTTATTTATAAATAAATATCGAATTTGAATGTTTTTTCAATTTGAACTTCATGGTTGATTCTTTAATAACAAGGGATTTTTAGTTTTTTAATAACAGTAAAATACTAGCATTCTTAATAAACATCGAACCACTTCTTGATTTTTTGTATACATCGAACTACTCCTTTTTTTATTTGAACTTCTTGATTTTAATCTTTAGGAACAAGGGAAATCAGAGTTTTTTATAAAAAGCATATTGCTCCAATTTTAAAATTTGAACTTCTTCGCTTTATTTCTTTTAGTAAGAGGGAAAATCGCCATGTAGCCATGCAGCCGTGTTCACATCTGCATGCGTGTGAAACGAACACCACCGAAGAAAATGGAACTGTGGGCCTCCAGGAGTTATTCACGTGGAAAAGAGAGGGCTATTAATTAGGGTAATTAGTAGAAATTGCTAGTGAGCCCTATACACCGGACCAGAGGGAGTATGTTATTTAAAATTGAACTATTCTATTATTTAAAATTGAACTTCTTAATTTTTATTTTTGCTAGGAGTGGTTTAATAAACATCCAACTGGTCTGCTATTTAAACCTGAACTTTTTATTTTATTTTTTAGAAACGGAGAAAATTTGTTTTTCTTTCTTTAATACACTTCGGACTTCTCTATTTTTAAAATTTGAACTTCATGGTTTTTTGTGTGTTCTCCTCTTTTTTTTTGGATACCCAATGTGTGTGTTTTGCCGTAAGCGATCATTTTGAACTATCCGCGGTAGAGAATATGAACTTCGCATCCACATTTTTTTTGTCTTCAAGAATTGCTCGCTTTTTTTCTTTTAATTTCATGAGGAAAATCTGAGTTTTTTTATATACATTGAACTACTCCATTATTTTTAGTTTGAACTTCTTGGTTTTATTCTTGTAATAACGAGAAAAATTGAGTTTTTAATATACATCGAACTATTCTATTATTTAAAATTGAACTTATTAGTTTTTTTTTTGCTAGGAGTGGTTTAATAAACGTCCAACCGATCTCCTATTTAAACCTAAACTTTTTATTTTACTTTTTAGAAACGAAGAAAAAATGTTTTTCTTTCTTTAATACACTTGGACTTCTCTATTTTTAAAATTTAAAATTCATGGTTTTTTTGTGTGTTCGCCTCTTTTTTTTTGGATACCCAATGTGTGTGTTTTTCCATAAGCGAACATTTTGAACTATCCTCGGTAGAGAATATGAACTTCGCATCCACATTTTTTTTTGTCTTCAAGAAATGCTCGCTTTTTTGCTTTTAATTTTGAATTTCTATGCTCTAAATTTTTTGTAACAATTCCATGAAGGAGAATGAAAGCAGCAACATAATGTGTGTGTGAGAGCAACTAGTTGGGGAAACCAACCAACTCATGATACTTTTTTTATTGTAAATAACACTTTTTTTATTGTAAAGAACAGTGAATACTTTTTTATCATGTCTTTCCAATTTGAACCTCACTAAAAAATATTGTAAATAACACTTTTTTTATTGTAAAGAACAGTGAACTAGTTGGGGAAACCAACCAACTCATGTTTTTTCAGTGTTTCCATACTGGTTGAACTTGTTGCTTTCTCAAAATTGAACTCCCTTATTTTTTACTCCATGAACACAGAAAACTAACACTATAAAACCAATATGGAAAACAAACATGACAAAAAATAGTTTTTTTTAATTCAGTGTAATACGCGCGCGCACCCACACATACACACACAACACATCCACAATTTCTTTTTTGGCTGACATGAAATGAAAACAGTTCCGGTCTCACAGGCAACAACCGACCCATTATATCCCATTCAGAAAATGCCCACATTTTTTCAGTAACGTGCCAATCTGAACACATACGAGTTATTTTTGCATACATCAGTCAAAGTGCATCCATGTTGTTTCAGTCAGTGTCACAAATTCGGCATTTTAAACTCAGAAGATGCCTACAATTTTCAGTTTGTGCTGAACCTAGGAGTCGAGAAGATCACCACACAGGACTAGATAGAGGAGTGCAAGTGAAGCAACCTTTTTCTTCAGAAAATCAACAAACTGAACTTCAGAAAGTGAAACAAACTGAACTTCACAGAGCCCTGCAAAAATATACACGATTATAGTCCACTTTAAAAACTTCAGAAAATCAACAAACTGAACTTCTAGAGGGCACTTTAAAAATTTCAGGAAATCCAACAATCTGAACATCTCGTTGAACTGAAATTCTGCAGTGCTGCTGTTGTACAGTTCAAGTTTAGCACTAAAATTCTGCAGTACTGAACATCTCGTTGAACTGAAAATGGCTCATACTGTCTTACAAACTCTCCCTGACCTTAAATCTGTGCTAAACTTGAACTGTACACTGATTAGTAAGGTTTCTACCAAAGCATAACACCAAACATTTTTGTACATGCCACACACACCAACAGCAGCTAGCAAGGAGCCGCGACGTCGAGCAGGCGCACTGTGCAGTAGCAGCTAGCAGCATGGGGGAAGGAGGTGCACCAGTAGCTAGCTTCAGAAATTTTTGCGTGGAACATCATAAGTGGACGCCCCACTACACGAAACAAGAAGTAGTGAACCAAGGAAATACGTTGCTAACAGAACACTGCAAGAACTTCTCGGAAGAATAAAAAATAGAGGACCACACGTACTTGAAACTGATGGAAGTAGTATTCTTGTTCGTGGAGGCATTTTAGCAAACACAGGATATGCGCCCCATATAGATATCTGCACAGAGTCAACACTTAGCTCTTCAGGTCCTGGCGGGTGAGGACCGTGAGGTATGGTCCTCTGTCCTCCCGCTGCTTCCTCTCCGCCGGATGTACCACCTAGCTGCAGGTCGAGGTCTACTCTAGCTGCAGGCCGAGGACTCCTCTAGCTGCAGTATGAGGACCCCTCTAGCTTCAGGTGGTGGTGAGGTAGGCATGGTGGACGGGGACGGGGTGCGCCGGTGGGGAGCACGGGGCAGGCGGCAGGGCGAGCCGGTGGGGAACGCGAGGCAGGCTACGAATCGCGCCGGAGTGGAGTGCGGGGGTCTCCATCGACGGGTCGCTGTGATTCAGGCGGATGGCGACGGCGGCGGTGCTTGGATCGTGGGGCGGCGAGGTTCGCAGCGGTGGTATGGGCGTCGGGCGGCGAACCAATCTAGCGACGGGAGCCGGTGTGCTCGGGGGAGGTGGTGGTGGACCAGCGCAATGGTGGGTGGGGGCGGGGCGGCGCAACGGCCGGAACAGAGGGTCGGGGCGGCGCGACGGCCGGATCCGGGGACGAGGGCGGCGCGGCGGCCGGATTTGGGGACGAGGGCGGCGCGGCGGCCGGGTTGGGGGCCTTGGTGGCGCGCGGTGAGCTTGTGGCAGCGGGGGAATCGGGGTAGAGGAGGAAGGTGCGGGAGATTGGGGGGCAGTTCGCGATCTCAGGAACATCTTATCGGGCGCTTACAGGGCGGATGGTTATCAGAATATTCTGATCCTGGTATTAGAATAGTGCTACTCTCTCTCTCTTTTTCTCTACTAGTAAGCATGCATGTGCAACGCACGTCTCGATCAAAGCAGCTCATTAAATTCATGTGAGTATTGAATTCTGAATTCATATTCCAGAAATTTTGGAAAAACAATATGATATCTATAGTGTGTGATGATTCTTGCCTCTCCAAAGGTCAAGTTTAATGCAAACCCCAATCAGTATGTGAAGTTCAAGCAGACCAAAAAGAAATCCCAATCCATGAAGAAATCACAATCCTATAGTAAAGATTTTAGGATGTCTAATTTCTTGTGTGAACTTGAAAGGACTTATAATAGGTGTAGGCATTGTCCAAGTAAACATGGCAGAGATGCACACTTCGAATAAAAATATACAAAAAATAGAATATACCAATCTGAACCTAACGTCCGGTTGTGAAAATTATAAACCGTGTAATCAGAAATATGTAAACTATGTCATATAAATATTGTTTTAGTTCTGCGGAGCGCTCCAAATGGCGGTGGCACCCGCATCCACACCGGCTGCGACGCGGCTCCCATGTCCCCGCCTGCAGCGGATGCACTTGATACCAGTGTCGGCGCGTAGCAAAACCGAGACTCCCGCATCCTCGACGGTGGTGGGAAACTCGCGCTTCTCCCCATCCATAATCCTGCTGTATGAACCAACCATCAGAAAAACATAATATCAATTAAACAAACAGTTCACTTTTATCCAAGCCTCTTCACAGTACGAGCCCTTACCTTGGCCTCTTGAGGATGTCTACATATGAGTGGGTTTGGTGCTTGGCCTTCTAATCTCCTTGCCAATCCTCCTCCTTATGGTTAGTGGTTCTCTAATTTCCATGTCCCGCTCTAAACCCCTCAATTTGCAATTCTATCTTGTTTGAAGCCAAACTTGTACATTCGCATGAGTACTTAGAGCTACAATTAAACTGAGAAAGCAATCACAAAATCATAGAAACATAAAGGATACATTTCTTTATACATATCAAGCTAGTCCTTACTAAGGACCATAGCAATTAGTATATTTATAGTTATCAACTCAGGTATAAGAGGACGCTAAAGGGGAAACGATCGCAAACTGTAAACGCTAAGTACTCGAGTTTCCATGATACAATAGTGAGTCGTCTCATGTGTATTGAAACATCAGAGGTGTTCTTTAGAAATAAAAAATTAGGTGTAGACCTCAAATACAAATACTGAATAGTCAAGTTACCTGGCACATAGTAATTGAATTCACATAATGAAAATCATGGAAGAAAGTTAAGAAAAGTGCTTCCATTAAGTATTGCAATATGATATATATAGTGGATGACTAAGCTATTTAAGTGTAAGAAATGAACACAGTGCCTTGCGAACTCTATACACACACATGCCTGTTGTATTTGGCTGCTGAACTGGAGCTCCTCCATCCATTTTAGAGTCATCATTCCAAAAATAAAATAACATGGTTATAGTTCATGCATGAAAATCTGATTATTCTCCAAGGGGGAGTGGTAATCACAGATTAATTCATGAGCTGTTATCAATATAAAATAATAAGAAAAGAGAGAATATTGCTAGCAAACAATAATTCTGTACAATATAAACTCGTGATATCTGCATTCTCTTTTATTTGGCCACTATTAACACAAATAGATCATCTTTTAGTTGGCAACTATTAACAAAAGTATTTTTAGGCTACAAATTAAATATGCTTAGTTTTTTAACGCGTATGGACGTACACCCCAACTGCAAAAGAAAAGAAAAAAAATACTTGCTGCAACTGTTGTCACACCTACATCCATGCATAGAACAGAAGACAAATTTAATTAGCGAACTGACTACTTATTTCTCCTCACTGAATAAAGTGTACTGATGATGGCCATATCTTTCCCCGATTGACATGTTCAAGTTGTTGTCAAAAAAGAGAAAATAGACTCACCCGATTGAGCATGAACGACCAAGAATACAGCTGCAAATACTCCAAGAATATGGGCACAAGCATATGGTGGCGTACATGATTTGTCCAGTTACGACAGGTGTAGGAACTTATTTTGAATTTTCTGAAACCCAAAGGCCAATCTGAAACAAATTTCTTCTAATCTAGAAGCCCGACCAGCCTGAAAAGAGATAACTAAAAGAAAAAAAAACATATGTATCAGTACAGAGGGAGTTCTGTTTATAACTACACATGAAAAATATAGTGCTACATCAATGTATTAGCATCTATGACGACCATATAAAAACTGTAATAATAAAGATGGATTGTAAAGGGACCTGTGCTTACATGATCAGTCTTATTATCTTCAAGTATGAAATATACAGGAAGTCAACAAATAAGATAATTCTCCCACGGCCAAATAAAAAATTATATTTCAGGAAGTCAAATTATATTCATGCTTCGTCCACTATTTGAAGTATACTTGTGTTAGTGCTGCCCTGCAGAGGTCTAATATTCTTATTTTTGCTAAATGATCATCCAAATTTTTGCTAAATGCAGCCATAAAGCAGAAAACACTATACTATTAAGCAGGTTTAAAAATTAATCTTGATTGTGCATGGCAGCCAGTAACCACAAGCACAGGGCAGCCAGCAACCTCAAGCACATTAGGAAAATTAGTAACACTTCCATGCCCTGTGCTTGGGATTACTTATATTTTCATTCATCAGGTGAAATAGCACTAGTAGGAAAACCCCCATTTGTCCCGGTTCATAAGGGCCTTTAGTCCCGGTTCTGGAACCGGGACTAAAGGGTCGGGACTAAAGCCCAAAACCTTTAGTCCCGGTTCGCTTACCAACCGGGACAGAAGGGGCTCCACGTGGCCGGTGCTGGGAGCCCAGGCAGGAGGACCTTTAGTCCCGGTTGTTAACACCAACCGGGACCAAAAGGCAGGACCTTTAGTCCCGGTTGGCAACACCAACCGGGACCAGAAGGCACCGGGGTTTTTGTTTTTTTTTGAAAGGGGGGGGGGTTTGTAGGGTTAATTGAGGTGTTTCATATTGTGTTAGCTAGCTAATAGAGAGAAGTGTCCTCTCTTTCTCCGTGCTTGGTCGACGCTAGCTACTATAGAGAGAACTCGTCACGCTAGCAAATGAAGGAACCATTAAGTACACAAGATCGTCATGAACATATACACGGAGAAGTGATCGACCTCTCTTTCTCCGAGAGATTGGTCGAACAACAAGTTTTCGTATATCTATCCGACGCTACTAGCTACATATATACAATATAAGATCTCTTACAATCCCTAACATTTAATGTCAAATTCCACATGGTATTCTCCGGCTTTATTTATGACGTGGTCAAGAAAGAATCCCGCCAATTCCTCCTGAATTGCTCGTATGCGATCATGTGGTAGGAGTTCATCCCACATCTGCCACGTCTAATTTGAAGAAGGGGGTCAATACATATATATGAATGAAACTCAACACAAATAATGGTAATAAAATAAAATTGTGAATATTATTGCTTACGCACTTGAAATTGTTTTTCAGAGTAGCCCCGCTTAGGGGTCGTCGCGTTGTAGATGAACTCGCAAACGTAGTATCCACAAAAATTATTCCCTTTTTCCTGCCACAAGCACTTTACGAGAAATAGAGTTCAATCAAACTGATAATCAAGCATGATAAATGGTATTGATGGAACTAGAATCAATGGGAGATGCGCGGAACTAGCTAGTAGTACTTACTTTCGGGTGTGTAAATCGCAGCTCCCTCGGCAGTGCCGGAACAATTGCGGTGAACTCTTTCCAAACCCTGCCAGACAAACAAAATAATTACTTGATATCAGGAAATGAACAAAGTTGCCGATATGATGCGATAATGATCGATTGAACTTACTTCTAGAGCATTTCAGTCATGCCCGCATATTCCTGGGGATCTTTTCGTTTCGAGTCTAAGACGATTACTACTCCCCGCTCATGCTTAATCTCTAGCAGAATAAAGTGGAAGCTGCGCACGCATGCATAACTCATCAATTACATTACTATAACCTCGAGTAATAAGGGAAACCGAATATGCACAAGACAGTAACACTCACTTGAAGTTGTAAGGAAAGAGTATTGTCCCTTTGTTTTGATTTTTAAGCAACGATTGTAGCAAGTTGTCCTCGGTTTGTGTGACATTGTTTTTAACCGTATACTCATGTATGATGTTTGGGTTAATGAACCCAATGTCATACATTTGTGCTTTTCTGCATTCGACGATCTTCAATCTGCATAATATAGTGAGGATAATTATATATACATGCAATGAAAGAGCTGAGCTATATATAGAGAGAGACTTAATTACAGAAGTAGTACTTACAGACAGTAGGAAGTCACGATTGTTTTGTCGAGGGCCTTTTGATTGTATAACTGGAATATCTCCTCAAATTCAACATTCAACAGATCCATTCCAACAAGGTCGTGCTCCTCTTTAATCTTCAGCGTCAAAGCATCCCTCCCTGACTCGCGGCAGGTTTTCATGTACCATTCATGCAATGTTCGCATCATCGTTGTTAGAGGAGGAGGATCAGGTTTGACAAGAGGCCGCCCGTACCGGTAACTGAATTCGTCCACCTCCAACGGCTCAAACTGTACATCATCGCTCAGGTAATCACCAGGATTGGTACCGGGCACCATCCCCGGATGATTAGCGACGATATCGCTAGACACCTTGAGCGGGGGGCACGATTGGTTCGCCTGTTCGCCGAGCTAGGGAATTTTTTTCCCACTTCTTCGTTTTGCTAACCTTGCATCACTGGAAGTACTTCCCGACCGCCGCGCGTCTTGATATGTCTTTTTAACACAGCGGTCAAAATTGGAATCCGGCGGAGGCGGTGGTGGTCGCTTCAGGGTATCGATAGTGCGCATCACTTTCACCGGATCTAGCTTCTCCTTCGGAGCTGGAGTTTTCTTTGCAAAATGGGCCGTCAATTCGGCCTGACATATCTCCTCGTTTTCAGACTCGGTCCTCTCATATGGTAACTTTTCCAGAGGCTTGAGAGATGGACCGTATCTGTATTCCCTCCCGCCACTTCTTGTACTGCTAGCCGCCGGAGCGGCGGCGTCTCTCTTCCGTCGTTGCTTACGAGGCGGAGCAGGAGGCGGAGTGCTCCGACGCGCCGGAGGAGCCGGAGCGGCGGCGTCTGTCTTCTGCCGTTGCCGACGAGGCTGAGGAGGAGGCGTACTGCTCCGACGTGCCGGAGTAGGTGAAGGAGGAGGCGGAGTGCCCTCACGCGTCGGAGGAGCCGGAGAAGGAGGCGGTGTGCCCTGATCACTCGCCGGAGGAGGAGGAGGAGGAGGAGGCGGAGAGCCCTGATTCGCCTGAGGAGGAGGAGGAGGCGGAGGAGGCGGAGGCGTCCAGTTTGGAAGCTTGATGTACTCCTTCTGCCATAGACATGTACTCCTCAGAGCACGAGCCAGCTTATTCTCTCCTTCACCTGTAGGCCGGTCAAGCTCGAGCTCCTCAAATCCCTCAATTACTTCATCCACCATCACAACAGCATAGCCATGTGGAATCGGTGAGCAGTGAAAAGTTCCGTTGGGTTGAGGAGGTGCAACAGAGCCGACAGCCGCCTTGAAAGTGAGGTTCCGGCATTTCGTCATGAGCTCGCAATGTTGAGCCTCCGTGATAGTATCCACGGGGTAGATAGGAGCCGTGAAGTCAGGCTGAACGGGCTCCGTGGAAGCGACGCTGCTTCTCCGCTGAGATGGCGGGGTAGCTTCTGGGGTAGCTTCGTGCCGCTGAGATGGTTGGCCAACAACTCGCTGGCTCTCAGCTTCCTCTAGCTTTTGTAGTCTTGCATTCAGCTTCTGAATTTCGCTCAGCTCCGCTTTCCTCTTTCTCTCCCGGCTTCTGTAACCGCCTGCGTCGGGAAACCCAACCTTCCACGGAACGGAGCCTGGTGTGCCTTGTGTTCGTCCAGGGTGCTCAGCATTCCCTAGGGCCTCAGTCAGCTCGTCCTTCTCTCTGTCGGGAATGAACGTCCCTTCCTTCGCTGTGGTGATATACTCCTGAAGCTTGTTCATGGGTATTGGAAGTTGCTCGTTCGTCCAACGGCACTTCCCTGTTTCAGGGTCCAAAGTTCCCCCAACCCCGAAGAACCAAGTCCTTGAACGGTCTGGCCAGTTCAATGTCTGTGGTACGACGTTTTTAGCAATCAGGTCATTCTCAGCTTTGTCCCACAACGGTCGGGCTTTGAGGTAGCCACCTGACCCCGTGTGATGGTGATACTGCTTCTTTGCAGCATTGATCTTGTTTGTCTCTGACATTTTTTTACTCTTGTCCGATATCTTGTAGGCCACAAATGCGGGCCAGTGATCAGCTATCTTCTCAAATCGGCCGGTGAATTCTGGAGTCTTCCCTTTGTCGACAAACTTTGATTTCAACTCATTCTTCCACCTCCTGAATAGATCTGCCATCTTCTTAAGAGCACACGCCTTGACCAGTGGCTCTATAACTGGCTTATTCGGATCCTCCTCTGGCGGTAGGGTGAAATTTGCCTTCAGTGCGGTCCAAAGATCATCTTTCTGTCTATCGGTGACATAATCACCATCAGGGGCGCCGTCCTTAGGCTTATTCCATTGCTTGATGCTGATCGGGATGTAGTCCCTAGCAATAGCTCCGCATTTAGCAGAAAATGCGTCCTTGGTCCGCTTGGGTTCAATCGGATGGCCATCCTGCGCGAGTGCTGTGATCGTGAACCTTTCTTCCTTGCGCAACCTCTTCTTCGGGCCTCGTCTCGTTACCGAAGTTTGGCTCGATCCGGAGGGCTATAAAAGAAGAAAGAAGAGTTAATTAATATATGTACATACCAAAACAATTAATGCATCAATTAGCTAGTCAGCACGGGCTTAATTAATATATATACCTCGCCGGACTTTGCAACAGCTCCCTCCTCCGTTCGGTCACCGGAGCCGTCATCATGGTCTCCTTCTTCCTCCGGCATTCGGTCACCGGAGCCATCATGATCATGTCCTTCCTCGTCCATTGTTCGATCACCGGAGCCATCAACCTCTCCTTCCAGACCATCGGTGTCGTTGAGATACGACAAGATATCACGTCCGTCGTGGATTATGTCCCCCAACAACTGTTCTTGTTCCAAGTCTCTTGGATCCATAGTTTCTGCAAATATTACAACATGGAAATTAATATACAAACATGAATGTCCGACGTCCGGACCACCTCTCTCATGAATGTCCGACGTCCGGACCGCCTCTCTCATGAATGTCAAACAAGGGATTCTCTTAACCTTTAAGGGATTTAACAAAATGGTGCGATTCTGATGTCCCCCCTCATGTCGAAGTTATCGGGGAGGGGGTAGACAACAACGACGCTCACCCCTCATGTCATGTCCGACGTCCCCCCTCATGTCGAAGTTATCGGGGAGGGGGTAGACGACAACGACGCTCACCCCTCATGTCATGTCTGACGTCCCCCCTCATGTCGAAGTTATCGGGGAGGGGGTAGACGACAACGACGCTCACCCCTCATGTCATGTCCGACGTCCCCCCTCATGTTGAAGTTATCGTGGAGGGGGTAGACAACAACGACGCTCCCCCTCATGTCATGTCCGACGAGGTCGGCGACGAGGACATACATCTATCTCATCTCTACATGAACATACATCTCATCTCCACATGACCATTTATCTATCTATCTCATCTCCACATGAACATACATCTCATCTATATATATATATATCATCATATCATATATATATATATCATCATATAAACAACAGAAAAATTAATTGTTTCCAACAGAGCATCATATATATCATCATTTCATCAAATTATCTAACATAATGAACTATATATATATATATATATATATATATATATATATATATATATATATATATATATATATATCAACGAAATCATTTATCTATCTATCAACATCATCATCTATCTCCACATGAAAATATACATCTCATAAAAAACATAGCAACGGGGGCTGCCGGCGACCATGGAGCAGTGGCAGATGGCTTGAGGCCGGCGACGAGGTGTGCTCGGGGGCACGCGGCGACGGGGAGCAGGGGACCATGGGAAAGGGGGCTCACTGGGGGGGCGCGGCGATGGCTTGAGGCCGGCGACGAGGCCGGCGACGAGGACGGCGGGCTCGGGGGGGGCACGCGCGCGGAGACGGGGAGGAGGGCGCGACGGCGAGGGCTCGGGGGAAGGCGGGGTGCTCACTGGGGGCGGCGATGGGAGAGGGCGACGGCGACGAGGAGGCGCGGCGACGAGGAGCGGGCGGCGACAGGGCTGGGCGGCGACGGCGACAGCGACGATGGGAGAGGGCAACGGCGACAGCGACGATGGGAGAGGGCGACGGCGACGAGGAGCGGGCGGCGACGGCGACAGCGACGAGGAGCAGCCGGGCGGCGTCGGGGGAGATGTGAGAATTTGGGGAAAAATTCCTAAGTGTTGGCTTATATAGCAAAGCCTTTAGTCCCGGTTGGTGGAACCAACCGGGACCAATGCCTCCCTTTGGTCCCGGTTGGTGCCACCAACCGGGACCAAAGGTCTCTTTTCGTCAGCCCAAAGGGCGGGAAACAGGGACCTTTGGTCCCGGTTGGTGGCACCAACCGGGACCAAATGGGGCATTGGTCCCGGTTGGTGGCACCAACCAGGACCAAAGGTAGGCATTGGTCCCGGTTGGTGGAACCAACCAGGACCAATGGCCTGCGCCTGGCACAGCCGCGGTGCGGTTGGATGTTTAGTCCCACCTCGCTAGCTGAGAGGCTTCGGCACTTGTTTATAAGCGCGGTTGTGCCATCTCTCTCGAACTCCTCTGAACTGCAGGCCTGCGGACCTAATCTCATACTGCTATGCCTGTTGGCCTACTGGTCCAGTTGCGAGCCTGAATCCTAGCCCAACTAGCTGGTTTCCTAGTCGTATTCAGGCCGTGGTGGCCCAGTAGGTGGCATTTTTTTTCTTTTTTGCTTTATTTTTTTTGTTTCTACTTACAGCTAAATACTTATAGTTTTTCAGAGATTCCTTTTGCTTTTAGGTCACAAAAATTATAAAATTTCTGTTAGTGCCTTTAGTTTTCAAATTTGAATAGTTTAAATTAGAATTTTTTGAAATTCGTGTGAATCACTAGTTTGTGAATAACTTTACTAAAAAAATAGATTTTTGAGTGATTCTTTTTCCTGCTATTTAATGTTACTGTTTTTTATCATTATATTCAATTAGGTAAGTTTTAGGTTATTTTAAATGTCTGTTTTAATCAAAAACAGATTTGGTTATTTTAGTTTGCTATTAAAGTTTCTAACAAAAAATTTCTTTATGAAAATTCTTTTTGCTATTAATGTTTTGAACAAAAAATACTTTGATAATTTTAGTTGCATAATTTTTATATAATTATAGTTTCAAAAATACTAGAGGTTTATAAAAGCTTTTTAGTTGATTATTTTTTGAACTCCACTCCCACGATGTTTTGAAAGAAATTAAAAAGCACTTCAAATGAACTCTGAAAAGGTTGAAAGTTGGCATGGTATCATCATTTCACCCACATAGCATGTGCTAAAAAGTTGAGTGGGTTACGGCAAAAACTGGATGCACTTCGTGTACAAAACGGACAATCTCATCCGAAGTATCACGGTTTCGGACGAAAACTCATCTCTTACAAAGGGATTTCATTTTTTTGAACTTATTTGAACTCCATACTTTTTGTGTGTTCAAAATGCACCATTCAAAGCCACATCATCAATTTTCAACCCTTTCTGACTTCATTTGGTATTTTTCATGCACTTACTGATTTTTTTGAGCTAAATAACCCTGAAATTGAAAAGCACTTCAAATGAACTTTGAAAAGGTTGAAAGTTGGCATGGTATAATCATTTCACCCACATAGCATGTGCTAAAAAGTTGAGAGGGTTACGGCAAAAACTGGATGCACTTCGTGTACAAAACGGACAATCTCTTCCGAAGTATCAGGGTTTCGGACGAAAACTCATGTGTTACAAAAGGATTTCATTTTTTTGAACTTATTTGAACTCCATACTTTTTGTGTGTTCAAAATTCACCATTCAAAGCCACATCATCAATTTTCAACCCTTTCTGACTTCATTTGGTATTTTTCATGCACTTACTGATTTTTTTGAGCTAAATAACCTTGAAATTGAAAAGCACTTCAAATGAACTCTGAAAAGGTTGAAAGTTGGCATGGTATCATCATTTCACCCACATAGCATGTGCTAAAAAGTTGAGAGGGTTACGGCAAAAATTGGATGCACTTCGTGTACAAAACGGACAATCTCTTTCGAAGTATCAGGGTTTCGGACGAAAACTCATGTGTTACAGCCCGACGGTGGCTCGTGAGTGCCCGCATGAAATGCACCGTCGGACCGTATGCAGGGAATCCGAATGATTTGTATTCGGTCGATGAACTAAAGGATTTCTAGATAGATCAACAAAACACACGGTTTCCCCTGCATACAGTCCGACGGTGGCTCGTGAGTGCCCGCATATGAAATGCACCGTCGGACCGTATGCAGGGAATCCGAATGATTTGTATTCGGTCGATGAACTAAAGGATTTCTAGATAGATCAACAAAACACACGGTTTCCCCTGCATACAGCCCGACGGTGGCTCGTGAGTGCCCGCATATGAAATGCACCGTCGGACCGTATGCAGGGAATCCGAATGATTTGTATTCGGTCGATGAACTAAAGGATTTCTAGATAGATCAACAAAACACACGGTTCCCCCTGCATACTAAGTGTCGAACATGTCCGAGAGGTGGGTTATATATAGGGTCGTGTGCCTCTTTAGTCCCGGTTGCTAGCACGAACCGGGACTAGTTATAGTACTGATCCAACAGCTCACAAGCGCTTGAAAGAAACACACGATCCGTGTGCTTCTTCCTGATTGGTACGACCTTGGTCCTGGGAGTGGCTAAAATTTAGTCCCACCTCGCCAAGCGAGAGGGACTCGCAGCGGTTTATAAGCCCTGAGTGCAGAGACGATGAAGCGAGAGGCGCAATGCTCACCTGCACGTTAGCTTGAGGCCTTGAGGAAATGGTGTAAACTGCACGGAGCTATATATCTGCAGTTTCTCAAGGCCTGAAGCTAAGCAACGTGTAGGTGAGCATTGCGCCTCTCCATTTTTAATAACTTATTTTAACTCCGGACATCATAATTTGGCATGACATCATAATTTCACATAATTTCACCCACCCACATCCATGAATTGGTACGACCTTCACCGCCCAAGGTTATAAAGAGTTGAGAGGGTTACGGCAAAAACTGGATGCACTTCGTGTACAAAACGGACAATCTCTTTCGAAGTATTAGGGTTTCATACGAAAACTCATCTGTTACAAAAGGCATTTGATTTCTTCACATGTAACTGCAATGATATAGTTGTGGAGAGAAAGTCTTCACTTTTTCTTCGCTTGTGTCCTTTGCTTATTGCACCGTAACCATGGATAATCTTCATCGTTTAAGAGGGTGCTTGGGTCAGCCTTGACTTTGAAGGGAGGAATTTCATGAAACTTTTCATAATCTTCAGACATGTCTGTCTTGCCCTCCAATCCCACGATGTCTCTTTTTCCTGAAAGAACTATGTGGCGCTTTGGCTCATCGTATGATGTATTCGCTTCCTTATCTTTTCTTTTTCTCGGTTTGGTAGACATGTCCTTCACATAGAAAACCTGCGCCACATCATTGGCTAGGGCGAATGGTTCGTCTGTGTACCCAAGATTGTTCAGATCCACTGTTGTCATTCCGTACTGTGGGTCTTCCTGTACCCCGCCTCCTGACAGATTGACCCATTTGCACTGAAACAAAGGGACCTTGAAATCATGTCCATAGTCAAGTTCCCATATGTCCACTATGTAACCATAATATGTGTCCTTTCCCCTATTGGTTGCTGCATCAAAGCGGACACCGCTGTTTTGGTTGGTGCTCTTTTCATCTTGGGCGATCGTGTAAAATGTATTCCCATTTATCTCGTACCCTTTGTAAGTCAATACAGTCGAAGATGGTCCCCTGGCCAACGAGTACAACTCATCAGAAACAGTGTTGTCACCCATGAGACGTGTTTGCAACTAACTGCCGAAAGTCCTGATGTGTTGATATATAATCCAGTCGTCACACTGCTCCGGGTGTTTGGAGCGCAGAATATTCTTGTGTTCATCGACATACGGGGTCACCAAGGTAGAATTCTGTAGAACTGTGTAGTGTGCTTGAGACCAAGAATGCCTGTCCCTACATATTATTGAGTCCGCTCCTAGCGTGCCTTTTCCAGTCAGTCTCCCCTCATACCGTGATTGAGGGAGACCAATCTTCTTAAGGTCAGGAATGAAGTCAACACAAAACCCAATGACATCCTCTGTTTGATGGCCCATGGAGATGCTTGCTTCTGGCCTAACGCGGTTACGAACATATTTCTTTAAGACTCCCATGAACCTCTCAAAGGGGAACATATTGTGTAGAAATACAGGGCCCAGAACGACAATCTCGTCGACTAGATGAACTAGGACGTGCGTCATGATATTGAAGAAGGACGGTGGGAACACCAACTCGAAACTAACAAGACATTGCACCAAATCACTCCTTAACCTTGGCAGGATTTCTGGATCGATCACCTTCTGAGAGATTGCATTGAGGAATGCACATAGCTTCACAATGGCTAATCGAACGTTTTCAGGTAGAAGCCCCCTCAATGCAACCGGAAGCAGTTGCGTCATAATCACGTGGCAGTCATGAGACTTTAGGTTCTGGAACTTTTTCCCTGCCACATTTATTATTCCCTTTATATTCGACGAGAAGCCAGACGGGACCTTCATACTGAGCAGGCATTCAAAGAAGATTTCCTTCTCTTCTTTGGTAAGAGCGTAGCTGACAGGACCTTCATACTGCTTTGGATGCATGCCGTCTTTTTCATGCACACGTTGATGTTCCTCCCGTGCCTCCGGTGTATCTTTTGTCTTCCCATACACTCCCAAGAAGCCTAGCAGGTTCACGCAGAGATTCTTCATCACGTGCATCACGTCGATTGCAGAGCGGACCTCTAGGTCTTTCCAATAGGGTAGGTCCCAAAATATAGATTTCTTCTTCCACATGGGTGCGCGTCCCGCATCGTCAGTCGGAACAGATAGTCCGCCAGGACCCTTTCCAAATATTACTTGTAAATCATTGACCATATCAAGTATGTGATCACCAGTACGGAGGGCGGGCTTCTTCCGGTGATCTGCCTCACCTTTGAAATGCTTTCCTTTCTTTCGACATTGATGGTTGGTCGGAAGAAATCGACGATGCCCCAGGTACACATTTTTCCTGCATTTGTCCAAATATATACTGTCGGTGTCATCTAAACAGTGTGTGCATGCGTGGTATCCCTTGTTTGTCTGTCCTGAAAGGTTACTGAGAGCAGGCCAATCGTTGATGGTTACAAACAGCAACGCTCGTAGGTCAAATTCCTCTTGTGCATGCTCATCCCACACACGTACACCTCTTCCATGCCATAGCTGTAAAAGTTCATCAACTAATGGACTTAGGTACACATCAATGTCATTGCCGGGTTGCTTAGGGCCTTGGATGAGCACTGGCATCATAATGAACTTACGCTTCATGCACAACCAAGGAGGAAGGTTATACATACATAGAGTCACAGGCCATGTGCTATGCTTGCTGCTCTGCTCCCCAAAAGGATTAACGCCATCTGCACTTAAACCAAACCATACGTTCCTCGGGTCACCTGTAAAGTCGCTCCACTTTCTCTCGATCTTTCTCCACTGCGACCCGTCAGCGGGTGCTCTCAACTTCCCGTCTTTCTTACGGTCTTTTTTGTGCCATTGCATCAACTCGGCATGCTTTTTGTTTCTGAACAGACGTTTCAACCGTGGTATTATAGGAGCATACCACATCACCTTGGCAGGAACCCTTTTCCCGGTGCGCTGGCCCTCAACATCACCAGGGTCATCTCTTCTGATCTTATACCGCAAGGCACCGCATACCGAGCATGCGTTCAAATCCTCGTACGCACCGCGGTAGAGGATGCAGTCATTAGGGCATGCATGTATCTTCTGCACCTCCAATCCTAGAGGGCATAGAACCTTCTTTGCTTCGTACGTACTGCCGGGCAATTCGTTATCCTTTGGAAGCTTATTCTTCATTATTTTCAGAAGCGAACTAAATCCCTTGTCAGATACACCATTGTCTGCCTTCCATTGCAGCAATTCCAGTGTGGTACCGAGCTTTCTGTTGTCATCTTCGCAATTTGGGTACAACCCTTTTTTGTGATCCTCTAACATGCGATCGAACTTCAACTTCTCCCTTTCACTTTCGCATTCTCTCTGTGCATCAACAATGACCCGGCGAAGATCATCATCGGGCACATCGTCTGGTTCCTCTTGATCTTCAGCTTCCCCCATTGCAGCATCACCGTATTCAGGGGGCGGGTAGTTGTCGTCATCCTCTTCTTCTTCGTTGTCTTCCATCATAACCCCTCTTTCTCCGTGCTTGGTCCAAACATTATAGTGTGGCATAAAACCCTTCTGAAGCAGGTGGAAGTGAAGGGTTTTATAGTTGGAGAAAGCCTTCGTATTCTCACAGACAGTACATGGACAATGCATAAATCCATTCTGCTTGTTTGCCTCAGCCGCTTCGAGAAAATTATGCAGGCCCTCAATATACTCGGAGGTGCGTCGGTCACCGTACATCCATTGCCGGTTCATCTGCGTGCATATCATGAATAGAGAAGTGACCAAATTAATAGAAATTCATCATCACATTAAAGCCAAAGTACAGTAGTGACCAAAATAAATACATAACGTTCATACATAGTTCTCATTATTGAACAACATATAGCTCTCTAGAGCATCTAATTAAAACATACATTGAAACTAGAAAATTTAAATGCAACAACAAATGCGATCATAACCGCAACTAAGGTACCAATTGATCCAACGGCATAATGATACCAAGCCTCAGTATGAATGGCATATTTTCTAATCTTTCTAATCTTCAAGCGCATTGCATCCATCTTGATCTTGTGATCGTCGACGACATCGGCAACATGCAACTCCAACTTCATCTTCTCCTCTTCAACTCTTTGTAATTTTTCTTTCAAGTAATTGTTTTCTTTTTCAACCAAATTTAACTTCTCGACAAGAATTTCTATGTCGGTTGGAATTTCCGGTTCACATACCTCCTAGATTAAAAAATCTATGTCACGTTGGTCGGCATAATTGTCATAAACACTAAATAAAATAAATAGTTATAAAAGATAATATATACCACATCCGAATCATAGACCGGACGAGGGCAAATGAATAGAGAAGTGAATAGAGAAGTGATCAAATGTTATTATTGAAAAAATAAATACATAAAGTTCACACATAGTTCTCATAGAACAACATACAGCTCTCTAGAGCATCTAATTAAAACATAAATTGAAACTAACATACAACTATGTAAAACATTTAAATGCAACAACAAATGCGATCATAATGGCAACTAAGGTAACAATTGATCCAACAGCATAATGATACCAAGCCTCATTATCAATGGCATATTTTCTTATCTTTCTAATCTTCAAGCGCATTGCATCCATCTTGATCTTGTGGTCATCGACGACATCGGCAACATGCAACTCCAATTTCATCTTCTCCTCCTCAATTCTTTTCAATTTTTCTTTCAAATCCTCGTTTTCTTTTTCAACTAAATTTAACCTCTCGACAAGAGGGTCGGTTGGAATTTCCGGTTCACATACCTCCTAGATAAACACATCTATGTCACGTTGGTCGGCATAATTGTCATAAACACTAAATAAAACAAATAGTTATAAAAGATAATATATACCACATCCGAATCATAGACCGGACGAGGGCCGACGTGGGCGGATACCATGACCATGGCACTATATAATAACAAACAATAATAAAACTAAGAAAATTACACAAGTATCTATCTAAATGATACAAGTAAGAACTTTTTTCTTTTAGAAAGAAGATAAGAAGAAGAGGCTAACCACGGTGGTGCCGGCGCCGAGATGGACGCGGGCGATCGACGGCGGTGAGGACGGGGACGGGACAGGACGGACCGCCAAACCTAAACAAATCTTGAGAAAAATGGAGCTTGGACAAGGAGCTTCGAGAGCAGAAAGCTTAAGTGTGGCTCGGGCATTTCATCGAACACCACATGTGCATAGGAGGTGAGCTAGAACACCACAAAGCTCTCCCCTCGCCGGCCAGAAAAACAGAGCAGTGTGGAGTGCTCTGCTCGCTGGCGGGGGTATATATAGGCATCTCATTGGTCCCGGTTCGTGGATGGAACCGGGACTAAAGGACCCCCTTTGGTCCCGGTTCCAGCCACGAACCGGGACCAATGGTTGTGGGCCAGGAGCGACCCCCATTGGTCCCGGTTCGTGTCTGGAACCGGGACCAAAGGGTCCAGACGAACCGGGACCAATGCCCCACGAGGCCCGGCCGGCCCCCTGGCCTCACGAACCGGGACCGTTGCCCCCATTGGTCCCGGTTCGTGACTGAACCGGGACTAATGGGCTGGCCCGGCCTGGACCAATGCCCTGTTATGTACTAGTGTAGTAACACTTCCATGCCTAGTCAAAATTTTAACATCCCATAATCCTTCGCTAGGTTGTAATTCAACAGTAACTAAAACTAATTCGATGGAATTCTTAAGCAGTATAAGTACTGTACTTGTATGTGGTCTAAAAGATGTCAGATGAATGCTTTCCAAATACAATCTTGCCAAATTAATAACAATCTTGATAATTAGCACACAAGTATATGATACAAGATATTAAGAACGCTGCTAATTAAATAAAAAAGTTTAAGAAAGGCAAGAAACAAAGGTACCTGGATGGCTAGGAAATCTCTCAATTTAGAAATTGCAACCTTTTGCTGTAGCTTATGAGTCACGAACAGAAAATTTAGTTTCCCTTTCCTAATCTCAGTCAATACAAGAAACCGAAGTGTGAGAAAGACACATGAGGATTAACTTCATGAAGCGAACGATCTAACAAAACTACAGGAAGATGAGATTTGCGTTGAATAGGAGATTGATCGAGTCGGGGAAATCACATTACCTTCCTCCACTAATCACACCCAGCAGCCGAAAATAGCAATTAGACCACACGGACGAGGCACCGTCGACCTTGGTATGGCTGAGTCGTTGCCAATTGGGGAAGAGAAAGGGTAGAAGCTGAGAATTAGATGTCGATCTGTTACTATCTTTTTCCCTTTTCAGAATCAGAATCAATCAATCTGGTACGTATAAAGCAAACAAGCCTTCGGAGGCCCGGGGCGAAACAAGCCATTGTCTGCAGTCAGCAACCCCAAGCACAGGACAGCCAGCAGCACCCACAGCGACGCCGGCGTCGTCGCTGACGACAGTCAGCAACCCCAACCCAAGGCAGCCAGCAACCTTGCGCGCCGGCAGTCCCAGTCCGGGGCGTCGGGGATGTGCTGCTGCCTCCCTACCGAACGGAAAATCGAAGGGCGGCAACTGCTGGTCGGCCGGCGTCGAGGGCGTGTGCAACCTCTGCTCACTGCGGTAGTGCGGTGTCGGCCTCTCCGGTAGCCAGCCAGGCGGTGTAGGAGAAGGCGCTGGTCGTCGCGCCGCCCCCGACGGCCGGGCCGGCCTCCCCGATTTCCTGCCAAGCGGCGTAGGAGAAGGCGTTGGCCGTCGCGCCGTCCCCGACGGCCGGCCAGGCGGTGTAGGAGGAAGCGCCGTCCTCGACGGCCGACGGCCATGGCGAGGCGATGGGTGGGGGCGTCCTTCGAGGTGCGGCGACTCGGTGTGATGGGGCGAAGGTGCTGCGCCTGCGACTCGATGTGATTGGGGGGACCACGTGAAGGGGCGGCGAAAAACGTGTGGGGCGTGGATAGTATAGAGACGAAGCGGTAGACGTGCGGGCGGGGCCGGGTCGGGCGGTTGACGAAGTGTTAGCGCGTTTCGTTAGCGCTTTTCGAGGATCAGTGGCTTAATGCGTGGCTTGAAGCGTTAAACACGGGAGGATTAACAGCCATTAGATTTTGATGATGGATGGGTCTGATTGTCTGGATCTCCGCCTCTCTTCCTTTTATAGGGGTAGTAGATATATATATATATATATATACACATCCCAGCTATTCTGCAACTGATTCCTAAATAAGCTATTCAGGAACCCTTTCTAACTGCTCGAGAACAGACAGCTAACTGTGCGACCTATTTTAAAACATTATAACTGTGCACCTTAGGAGCTCTCTCAGGCCATTAGCATTCACCGCCGTCGGATCTTCAGGTTTAGATGTTTTAGGCCGTCCGATAAAACGGTGGCGCAGCTCTTCCCGCAAACTGAACTGGGCAGCTGCTCCCGTGGCAAAAATGGAGCCGCGTGGTTGATTGGGCCATGGCCAACACGAAGGCCTTCGTGGGCCGGATGTCTTTCATCTCCAGAAACAAATATCGCATACCACGCGACGAAGCAAGGAGCCGAGAACCCCTCGAAGAAAACGTAGCGAAGCGATGAAAAAAGCCGCCCCCTCCCCTCCCCAACCTCGCGTCTCTCTCCCTGCCTCTCACCGTCCCACGATGTGTCCAGCGTCCGCCGCCGAATTTCCAGTTGCAGGAAGGGAGAAGGAGAGTATGCGATTTCCGCGGCGCATCTGGTTATCCCTGTCCCCTCACTTACGCTCTCGCGGAGACGACGGGCGTGAGGCGCATGCATCCTGGGCGCTCTCCTCCTTGAAGATACCTCCTCCCTGATCTCTCCTTCTCTCTACCGACCGGCGAACATGTGGTGCGCCGCCGCCGTCATGGTGCTTAAACCAGAGAGATCCGCGTCTTTCCTACCCTTAGCGGTCCCGATTCCCTGTGCCGCCACGACGCCGACCACCTCCGGATCTTCATGCCACACACAAGATGGGCGGTACCCCTCGAAGCCCCCTTGGACGGTTGGATCCCATCACCTAGGCTCGACTCCGCTCCACCAGTACATCACTGCTGGATTTGTGGCTTAAGGTCAGATTGGATTTTATGGTTTCGTTTGGAAGCTCATGTACCGTCGTGTATGCTTTCATCCTATAGGTCGATCGAGTGCCTCAAGTTGCTCATTGTCATTGATAATGTTGTATATCTGATCATGTTAGTTGAAATATTGTCACACTTAATATGGATTGTTAGATTTCGCATTCTAGAGTTAGTTAATGCATAAAGAGACTGTAATCTGTTGTATTTGTATACCATAAAGGAAATTTCGTAATGTGTACTGAATGCAAGAAGGCTTGAAATTTTCTTAATGTGTCCTGACTGCAGGATGACCTTTCGATGTTATAACTGGAACTTATACCATTTGAAGATGAAAAGGATACTGGGAAGGCTGATGCATTGTGATCTAGAGAAGAATGGCGTACAAGGTGAAATCATCACTCCTACTTTCTTTATTTAAAAGAGGTCATCTTCGTTGCTGCTACCTAAGATGTATTGTACTTCTATCATCAATGATACACATGCTCATTCTCATTTATAGCCTTCATTCATTCATGTAAATACATTTGATAGGACAAAATTTACCTATCTAAAGATCACACTTTACTTGTTTGCTTTTCTGCAGATGAAAGGCAAAGTCAAGGACCCTTTCATGAGTGGCATCGATCGGGTGAGCTTCATTTTGTTAACTAAAAGTCAAGGACCCTTTCATGAGTGGCATCGATCGGGTGAGCTTCATTTTGTTAACTAATTGTGACGGTTTCACTATTGTGTAACAATGACACTAACCAGACGTCATCCATTCTGACTTTCACGTAATGGAGCAAAAAAAAACCCAATGCCAAGAGGTGCAACATGGATCATGGTGAGAAGAATGTGGCCAAAGGTGGATAGAGGATGGGGAGCATGAGAATGTAGCGAACCTTTTGCATAAGTAACATGTAATATTCTAAGCATATGTTCAGTCATGATCCAGACCAAGATACTACTTTTTAGTATCTTAACTTTACCTTCTATTTGTGACCGGATTTGAGAGGCTGTGACAGGTGCCACCGATGTGATAGAAGAATAAAGCTTGCTTTGCCCAAGTGCCGGTATTCTACTCCAGTGCGCCTCTGTTAGGTAACTTCAATAAGCTTGTTAGCTTTTGTTAGATCCTTAGCTAATTATTTTTGTCGTACATGTCGGTTTTGGGGTCTCTATGTTGTTGACATGGCATTTTGTTCATACGTTTTAATGCAGATTATAGCTTAAATAATATGGTTGGAAGTGCTTATTATGTTACCACTTTATTATGTTGCTCCTGAAGTTCGCATAGATGCTAGCACACAGAAGCTGACGCCTTGAGTATATATGTCATTGTACATATCCTCCTTTGTGGCAGCATCACTTTTTTGCGCTCATGCGGAATCTGGCACCCTCTTCTGTTCTCAAAGCCGACTCCGGTTATAAGGAATAACATTGTCCTCTCACTGAAGCAGTGGATTTGTTAAGTGCTTTCTATGCAAAGATTTACATAGAAGGATGCCTGCAGCACAAGCTTGAAATGAGTTTCAATCTGTCCATATGGATCCAGCTTAAACTTTTGTCATTATTAGTATCCCATATGTTCTTTAGGTCACCCATGGATAAGAAATACAATGACTTTAAAATGCCATTGGTTATATTCTGTCTTATCAATGCTTAAACTTGTTCGTCAACATTATGTAAAGATGATTTGATGGTCTGCATTGATGGATTTTTTTCTTCTTATGTTGTTCCACAAAGAAGATATATGACGTTGCATCTTCAAGTTTGAACTTGCATATTTCTATCTGAAAATATTTGTTTCTACTGAAGAATGGTTATGCCATAACCACCATGATTTCATAAATGGTTAATTAGTTTCATTTCCACGTGCCTCATAGAACATCTTGATCATGATTACAGCATATGCTTACAACTTTTTTGTACCTTTGATTTTAAGTACCAAAACAGTATGCTTAGACAGCTCTGAAACTCTAATCTATCTTGGAATCAATTTATTTGCACTTCAACGTGGCGCCCTCAAATATTTCTCTTGACACACGTGAGTGATCATTTTCATTTTTAATATATGAAACCTGCAGCTATTAATGTATGGTATTTCTTGATAGGCTTTGTTAATTTAGACTGTTGATGATCCTTTTTATCTGAAAATGCAGCATTCTTCATTGGAACTTGATAGAAATGGATGTATATTTACAACATTGAGACCGTGTGGCTTTTGATGTATGATATTTCTAAATACGCTTTGTTGACATAGACTGTTTGTGAGCCTTTTCATCTGAAAATGCAGGTTTCTTCATTGGAACTTGATAGAAATGGATGTATATTGAGACCGTGTGGCCATAGGTCAACAAGGGATCTGCGTAAACTGCCCCATGGAGCCGAACTTTTGACACTACACGACACACATAATGCGTTCTGTTTTCCCTTTCTTCCTCTATTATTTCCACATCTTTGTTCTTTCCATTTTTCTTGTTATTCACCATATAAGTCAATTGCTTAGGCCTTTTGAGTTTTGGGACTCACATCTTTCCATACGCGGTGATCAGAGTGAAATTTGTAATTAGCATCTTGCTATAACATTGCACACAATCATGTTCAAATATTGTCTTATGGAAATTCATATTCCTTTATTTTCATCAGTGTCTATTTGGTTGCGAGACTTTCTTTGATACCTCTCAAAGTTGGTTATTAATTCGTTGCTTATATACGTTCCTTGTATTCATTCTTGTCACTATTGGAATTCCGACATGGTAGTTTCTTCCCTTTATCTATGCTTAAGGACAAGGTTTATGCCAAGGGTTCTGTAGCTATTGACAATATTAGTGGTGCAGATTTTTCTTGCTTTTGTATCTATGCATAAACAAGCTTGCTATTTGTAACTTTTACACAGTTGAAGTAACATTTTTTATTTTTTTCCAAATTGATTAAAATAGTAATAAATAAAATTTGGTAGTTCAACAAAAGATGCCACTTCAAAATGAACTCTTCCATGCTAACAAATATACAAATAAGTTTGTGCAAATTTGACATATATGTTTCATGTCTCCAAATGTCAATTATCAAATAGACGGGCGCAGCAACGCGCGCCTTCAGTGATCTAGTACTAGTTAACTGTCGAGCGGACTTTTTCCGACACCGTTTTTTCGCACTGTTTTTTTGGTCATAATTATTGAACCATTAATCAGAATAATGCAAATGATATACCGTTGGACAGCTATTGAAAAGGAGCAAAAAATTCATGTTGATCATTTTCCCAAAATCCATTCGGTTTTTAAACAAAATTCAAAAAACAAAAAAATTCATCAAGCGACTTTTCAATGTTTTGTGAAAGGAACTTTCAAACCCTTTGTCGGAATGATGCGTATGATATACCGTTGGAAAGCTATGGATTAGCCCAAACTTTGGCATATATAACACTTTTTCAGATACGTTACGGTTTAAGGGCAGTTTTAAAAAAACTAACGTCATTTTTGATATTTTTTGCCCGAACTGCTACAGTACACGCTAACTGCTCTAGCGGAATAGCTAACTGCACTACGCTGGTCAAGTTAACCGCCTGGATTGAAATAACTAACTGTCGGGGCTGTGACAGTTAACACCAAGTTAATTGCCAGGTTGAAAATATATATTTTTCATTCTTTTTTTGCCCGGATCAAGCTAACGGCTGGGAGTAAAATAGCTAACTGCCGGAGATTGCGGTAGTTAACACCGAGTTAACTGTCGAGATTAAAGATATATATATTTTTATTTTATTTCCTTTTTGCCCTGGTCACGCTACCTGTCAGGGATGAAATAGCTAACTGTCCTGCGATGAGCAAGCTAACTGCCGGCGATACTTTTTTTTGCTTCGTTCATTTTTTGTCGGGGGTCACACTAAGTGCCTTGAATATCGATGTTAACTGCCACACCAGTCGATGTTAACTGCCACATTTGATGAGCTTTTTGTTTTTTTATTCTGAAAAGTACTACGGTTGTCGCAGTTAACTCTTATAACTTGTAAAGTTAACTGCTAACTTTTCTCTTTTATTCTGAGCAAGTTAACTACTGGACCGAGGAAATGAATTTTTTTTCTCTTTTATTATTTTTTTGGGGTCAAGTTAACTGCTAAGACTGAAATAGCTAACTGCCGAAGATGGCAGCAGTTAACAACAAGTTAACTGCCGGACTGAAAATATTTAAAAAAATTGCCCGAGTCAAGGTAACTGCGAGGGATTGAAATGGCTAACTGTGGGTGATTGCGGCAGTTAACACCTAGTTAACTGCCAGAACGAAGATACTAATTTTTTCTTATTCTTTTTTTTTCGAAGTCAAACTAACCGCCATGACTGAAACAGCTAACTGTTGGGGATTGAGGCAGTTAACAACAAGCTAACTGTCGGACTGAAAATACTATTTCTTTTTTATTTTCCTTCTTTTATGCCTGGGTCAAGCTAACTGTCAAACACCAAGGTAACTCTCTTGTGTTTTCCCGATGATTTTTTTGAACCGATATAAAATGCAAAGTCAACTGTTATGACAATTGACAATCAAAATTAACTTCTTTTTTCATGGAAAGGATAACTGCTGACTATACTCCGTCCGGTCCTTTTTACCTTGTGTGTAACTCATAGCCCGGATACCAAGGAGGGCATTTTCTGGCTTGTCTTGGACTATTTTACCCCTGAGATGGACCGAAGTGCATGGCTGGAAAGAGCTGCAGGTAATAAATGTGCATGCATGCTATTGGCCATCCAGGTCACTCGTCTCCTTGTTTTCTTACGCGCGCATGCGCATGCGCGCTGCATGTGTGGTACTCCTACTATTGGAGCCTGGCTACTCGAGAGAAGCGAAAGGTTAGGGGCATACCAGGAAAGAACAATCAATCTACTCCAACACGCAGAGCAATCCGTGAAAAACGGAAAAAAATTATACGCAAACAAAAAAGGACCGGAGGGAGTATAAACTGTAACAATTGAAACATCAATAGTAGCAAGAAATATTTCATAGCACATAAACTATTCATTTCCCCGTAACTACTACCCTCTAACTGCTAAATTTCAGAGAGAATTTTATTGTGTTTGTGAATCCACTCCTTGGCGTGCTGGAAACATGGGAAGCTAACTGAACAATCCACTCCGGTAACCTGTATATATGGATTAAGACGAACCCCTTTTTTACCTAGTTACCTGCAAAAGAAACCAAATTTAACTTTTTTTAATAATGCGTAACTGCTGAATAGAAGTTGGTTGAGCCACTAAAAAGAATAGAAGAAAAACATGGGTGGCGCTGGAGTGGACTGAACCAGAAAGTGGGCATTACTGTCGCGTTGCCCTGCCAATCCCGACTTCTTGCGCACTGACGATGGCTGCGGAGGCTTCTTGAACGAGATAGCGGGCGTGGGGAAGAATGCCCCACCTTTTTATAGGTTTTAAATTAAACTTTTCGTTAGATATAAACTTAACTGTTATAGAACCAATTTTAATTTCTTTTTTCTCAACTCATAAATGCTGAGAACAAGGAGGCTAACTGAGCCGCCATGCATTCCCTCAAAGAAAACTGAGCCGTCATGCAGAGAAAAAGAAGCTAACTGAGCCTCATTAAAAAAAGGATAACTGAGCCATGAAAAAATCAATTTGCGAGAGCCAGAGAGGGGCTGCAGTGCAAGCGAGCTCACCCAAATCTTCTAATTCAATGGAGCTAACCACAATTTTTCTGTATTTTATAGGAGCAACTGCTAAAAATATATTCTGAATGAACCGCCACAGTACCAAAAGCTAACTGATGTTTCTTGTAAAAGGAGAACATTTTTTGGACAACCTATCATCTGACAAAAATTCCGTACTGAATTTCTCGCTTCAGTGCATCATCTACAGACCCCTATCAATGGCTTCATCACTCGGTTGAGTACGCCATACCAAGCTCACACACATTAACCTTTGTTTGTAGCCTATGATGATGGTGTAAAGGATCAACCATGCTGTGTTGTCAATACACCACATGGCCATTGAGAGCGTCCAACCCCCAACATGAACTTAGTGACTTAGTGTTTCAGGTTCAGAGCAAAATGAGCCATGACATTCAAGGGTTAAAATTACCTGATTTTTTTAGGGAAGAAGATGTTGAGCTCGTACCAACTTTGCATTGGCAGATACTCTTGTGTTACGAACACCTCTGGCCCATCCTTGGCGAAACAGCACGGACGGCCGCAAACAAAAGTTACAGCAATTAGTTTCTGAAAATAACAGCAACAATTAGCAGAGTCGACAGCAGTGTAAAGTAAAAAACAGCAGTTAGCAGACGTGTTGGCCATGGTTGACGTTGGTGGTCACACAGATCAGAGGGAAGAGGAGGTGCTGGGGCATGTAGCTCGCCGTGCGTACAAAGGAGCTGGATGCCCATGCGGGAGCAGGTCGTCAAGCGGAGAAGGGGAGGTCACGACGAGTTGGTCGTGATCCTGGTGGAGGCTCGGATGCGCGGGCGTGCTTCTCCGAGGTCGCCGGCGCGACAGTCGTTGTAGGCTCGCCGGCAGCGGCCGAATCTCGCTGGATGCGACAGAGAAGAAGGGGATCCGGTAGGACAAGAAGAAGAACGGGGAGGGCACGAGTGGAGAGAGGAGGGGCGCGGCGGCAACGAACGACCACCCAGGGCGCCAAGGAGGGGACTGCGGCTAGCGCGTGGCTAAGAATGGAGGCGGTGTTGGCATCGGCGTGCTGCAGTGGTGGCGAGCCACGCACGACAGCTTCAGGAAGAAATGGAGGCAGGGATTTGTGAAGGAATCGCATTGGCTGCAGTGGTGGCGGCACTCGCCTTAGATCGGGGCGCGGTGCTGGGCTGCTGGCCAAACGGGAGGAAGGAGGGCGGCGGTGGGATGCCGCCCGTATGAGGAGGAAGGCGTGCCAGGCTGGGGATGGATCTCGGAGCTGCAGTTTACCTTTTTCTAACGAGGGGCGTTGACTGGGCGCTGGGTACCGAGCACGGCGACGCTGCAGCCGTCGGCGCGCTGGGAACCGAGCACGGCGGCGCTGCAGCCTGCGGCGGACCAGAGCTCGCTCGCTCCATCACGGCCCTCCCGGGCCGCTCGCTCGCTCCCTTGGGGAAAAGAAACAGGTAAGAAGGGGTGGGGTTCCTGACTAAGCTTATTTAGAAAATCTAGAGATCTATTCTCATAACACCCTTAAGACCTTATTCTCATAACACTAATCCTTATTCTCATAACACCCCAACCACAGCCACCGACACACAACCACCCCACTCCGGCTATCTCCACCCACCCGCCCGCACACTCCCAACTCCCAACCACCTTCCTCCGGCGTCGGAGCCCGCCGCTCCACCCACCGGCGCGGCGCTGCCCCACCCCTTCCCTTCCCGACGAGCTTGCCGCGTGCGGCCGCGCCCTACCACACGCACCAGCGCCACCCCGGTGACCCGACCCACCGATCGAGGCGCCCCACCCCTACCTCCACCGCGAGCCCTTGACCTCTGTAGCGCCGGCGGCCATCGGATCCCGATACCCACCGCCTGGATCCAGCCCACGCCAGCCTCATGCCGCGCCGCCAAGATCTCCTAGCTACACCGCGCCGCCCACTCCTCTCCTCCCCCATGCCCACCACTCTCCCGGGAGAACCACCTTCCCCGTCGGCTCACCACCTCCCTCCCCCGCTCAGATCCGGCCTCACCTCATCGGTCAACTCGCCCACGTAGTCAGCAGGGAGGAGGGGGTGCTGCACCATGCCTCAGACGGCGAGATCCAGGTATTTCCCATCTCTCTTGACCCCCCTTCCACCTACCTTCTGCCGGCGAGCACCGCAGGCAGCCCGGACGACGACACCATGACGAGCAGAGGGAGGCGTCCACCCCCAACCCCTTGTGCAGTTCGCACGGTGCGCTCGTGCGGTGCGGAGCGCCTGCGCGTGCAATTCGCAGCGTGCAAATTTTTTGCCTGCACAGGCGACGGATCAGTGCACCTCGGCGTGCGGTGCGGTTCAGAACAGTTTTCCCCCCTTTATCTGGATTTTGCATGTGCAGTTGAGTGAGATCCTGCGAGCAGTGCGCCGCGCGCCCTGATGTAGTTCATCCATGGCCTCCGCGCACGGTCGCCGTCACTGGCGCCGTGACTCCGAGCAGATAGCGGGTGGAGCAGCCCACCTTGCACTGCAGCATGGCATTTCCACCATGGTGCCCTTCCTCCTCCTATCCCTCTTCCTTTCTTGCAGTTCACTATGTGGTTTACTGAATAAATTCTCTTGTAGTCCTTGTAGATTGAAGCAGTGCTCCACCTACTTACCTGCAGCACACAGTTCACTTGAAAAAATGTTAACCGCATCGCCGGAGACGATGAACTGCAGTGGAGCATCCCGGCGGACATAAAAATGTAATTTAAGTTTTTGATTTGAGGTTATTCTATGAAATTGTATGGACCTATTATGTAGAATTGAAAGAATGTGGTTGTGTTGTAATTTGTGTACTTTGTCATGCAGACTGCTCGGTGAAAAAAACTGCAAAAATAGAAGTGCATGCCAAAAATGATTGCAGTACGCTTACAACGGATGTTTTTTAGCAGCAGAGCGTTACAAAAAAGACAAAGAAAAGTCATATACACTTCATCAGGGAGTTCAATGCACTTCGTGTGAGATTGCGTTTCAGTGTAAAAATCAATTCGTGTGAGATTGCAGTTCAGTGTAAAAAACTACGTGGTTCACTTGGTAAAACGATTAAAAAGGAAAAAAATCTCAATTTTTTTACTTGTTTTTATATGTAGTTCACGGGCTCATAGCAGTCCATTCTTTCCGCACCCACGGCTCACTTAAGTCACACCAAACAAACACCCCCAAGGCCGTTCACTTCGCCCTGTCGAGCCGTCCGAAAAGACACGTTACAGGAAAAAAAGCTAGGAAATCAAAAAAAGTAATGCGGTTCACTTCGATAGCGTTTGTGGTTCACTTTTGATATTATTTGCGGTTCACTTTCGATACTATTGCGGTTCACTTATGCCAAATGTACATCACAAAAAAGTAACGCGGTTCACTTCGATAGAGTTTCCGGTTCACTTTTTGATAGCATTGTGGTTCACTTGTTCTCGTCTCTTCGGTCCACTCTCGTTCGTAAAGAAGTTCAAATATACAAAAAGAAATCATGCAGTTCGCTTGCCCATCGGATGCAGTGCACTTTTTCAACCGAAGCAGTACCCTTTTCTGTCTGATGCAGTTCTCTCGTCGATTTTAGTGTCGCGAAAAATAGAGTGTCCGCATTTCGGTAATTTCAAAACTGCTCTTAAACCGTAAGGAATTAGAGAGAGTGTTCTACATGAAAAAGTTGCGCCTCGTCGATATATTTCCAACGGCGTATCATTTGCATCAATCCGACGAGCGGTTTGAAAGAAATCACGAAAAAACGCCTGCTGTGACCCGTCGTCCGCCGCACCATTTTCAAAATTACTTTAAAACCGTAAGGAATCTCAAAACATGTTCTACATATGAAAGTTGCGCCTCTTCCATAGCTTTCCAACGGTGTATCACACACCTTGTTTCGACAAACGGTTAAAAAACTGGAGTGAAAACAGTACCAAAAAATCACAAAATTTCAAAAAACAGAATTTCCGTGTTTGAGTAATTTTGAAACTGCTCTTAAACCGTAACGAATTAGAGAAATAAATATATATGAAAAAGTTGCGCCTCGACGATATCTTTCCAACGCCGTATCATTTGCTTCATTCCGATGAGCGGTTTAGAAAAAATCTCGAAAATACGCTCTCTGCCACTCGCCGAACGCCGCACCGTTTTCGAAACTGCTCTTAAACCGTGATAAATCTCGAAAAAAATTCTACATGGCGAAGTTGCGCCTAGTCCATAGCTTCCCAACGATATATTACACGTCTCGATCCGACAAACGTTTAAAAATCAGAGCGAAAACAGTACCGAAAAAACCGTGTGCAGTTTTTTGCGACGGGAAGTGCACTCGCATCAGTACTGCAGTGCTCTTACTTCAACAATGACGTGCACTTGCGTTGAGCGTGCAGTTCGTAAGTGTTATGAGAATAACTATTCTCATAATATTATGAGAATAGACCGGCTGTATATATATAAACACTATTCTGATCACGGGATCAGAATATTATTCTGATCACAACCTGAACTTCCTGAGTTACACAATCTGAACTTCTCTCTGTACGAACCCGACCTTCGGGCTATCTTCGCAACCGTGTCTCCCCACGCGAATTATTCTGGTCAGTCGTGTTCTATGTGATGTAAGTGTAATCTGCAAACGGTTTTTAGCAACTAAATGCCCGTTTTAAATAGGAATCTCGCTCATTGGCGGATTTTGCTCTCGGGTCATGATGAACATGCGTCTGTTGCAATTTTACTGCCTGAGTTGTTCGACCTGAACTTCCCCCAGTGCTAGGTTGAACTTTCGCAAACATTGCCCAAATGGGACTTGCGATATACCGTTGGAAAGCTATGGACACGAGTATCATGACCCAAGTTAAATTTTTAGCAAAATGTAAGCGGTTTAGGAGCAATTTTGAAAACCGTTTTTTCTTCATACAAAAAACGTGAATCGTATTTTCGATCGCATTTCTAAACCATTTATCGGAATGAGGCAAATAATATGGCGTTGGAAAGCTGCTGCAAAAGCGCTCCTTCCACATGTTGATAGTTTCCTCTAATTCCCTATGGTTAAACAGTAATTTGGAAAATCGTAAAATTTTACAAACCAAACAGCCGAGTTCGTATTTTCGATGCCATTTCTAAACGGCTAATCCAATTGAGGCAAATGATATGGCGTTGGAAAGCTTATGAAAATGCGCTACTTTTTCATGTTGAAAGTTTTTTATAATTTTGAACGGTTTAAGAGTAATTTAGAAAACGGTACAAGTTCCACCGAGTTCGTATTTTCGAGTTAATTTTTTAACCGTACGTCCGAATGTAGCAAATGATATGGCGCTGGAAAGCTTGAAGAAATGCAAAACTTTTTGGTATATATTGTTTCTCCCAATTCTTTACGGTTTTAAGTCAATTTTGAAAATGGCTAAAAATGTATTTTCGCCGATATTTCTACAAACTATATCGGAATGGCGCAAATAATATACCGTTGAAAAGCTACGGAAAATGCGAAACTTTTTCATGTTGATGGTTTTCTCTAATTCCTAGCCGTTTTCAAGTAATTTCGAAAACGGCGAGATCATTCGTTCTGGCTTTATCGCGAAACAGATTCTTCGAAAATGCACCGCGTGAAGAACTTGAACTTCTCGACATGTCTACTTGAACTTCACTCTGTTTTTCATGTGCTTTTTTTGCTCGTAGCTCTCTATCCACTCACCGGAATTGAGCAAGTGATATACCGATGGAAAGCTGTTGTAAACACGCAACTTTCCCGTGTTGATCATTTTTTCATACTCGCGACGGTTTTAAAAGTTTTTCATATGAAATTCATTCAGTGCAGTAGTTGAACTTCCTGCTGTTTTCACGTTGAACTTCTGTGACGTATTTTCGTTTGTAATTTTCTCATCCACTCGTTAATGTTACACAAATGATATTCCTTTTGTACAAACCCCTCTCACAATAATTTTTTTAACTTTCTCCGACCGAGGACTTGAACTTATAACAACAAAACTTTTAGTCTTTGCTTTTTTATTCTTTTTTTTAATACAAAATGCACACCGTGTAGTACGTGAACTTCTAGCAGTTATCAATCTGAACTTCTCTCGGTTACGTGAAAATATCTGAGTTTTTTATGAATATTAATCTGATTTTCTTAATCCTTTTTTATGAATTTTGAAGCGCTCTATTTTTAAAAGTTGAACTTCTTGTTATTTTATTTTTGAACTTCTTGTTTCCATTCTTTAATAACGAGGAAAATCTGAGTTTTCTATAATCATCGAACTTCTCCATCTTTTTAATATGGACTTCCTGGTTTTTTCTTAATCTTTTTTATGAAATTTTGAAGCACTCTATTTTTAAAAAGTTGAACTTCTTGTTATTTTATTTTTGAACTTCTTGTTTCCATTCTTTAATAACGAGGAAAATCTGAGTTTTCTATAATCATCGAACTTCTCCATCTTTTTAATATGGACTTCCTGGTTTTTTTTCTTAATCTTTTTTATGAAATTTTGAAGCGCTCTATTTTTAAAAAGTTGAACTTCTTGTTATTTTTTTTGAACTTCTTGTTTCCATTCTTTAATAACGAGGAAAATCTGAGTTTTCTATAATCATCGAACTTCTCCATCTTTTTAATATGGACTTCCTGGTTTTATTTCTTTATTTTTTTTATGAAATTTTGAAGCGCTCTATTTTTAAAAAGTTGAACTTCTTGTTATCAGCGGCAGAAACTATGAACTTCTCTTCCCACAGAATGTATTTAGTACACCCCATACACACGGCACACACAACTGAAGTATATCTTTTTTGTAGTTTGCGAATTCTTGCAACTGGTACACACACTAAACCTTCACAAGGGACAATGCCGAACTTCCTCATTTTTACAACGCACGCTAGAACAGGGGCACACAAACATAACTCTGGGCACATTGTGCTTCAGCATTTCCATCCCTGGTCACAGGGTTCTTGAGAAGGACAGTGTAGACAGTTGAATATTTTTTTTCTGAACATGAATAGGAGCTGAACTTCCACGGTTCTGCTTTTCCTGAACGTCATCCAGTTTTGTATCTGAACTTCCACGGTTCTGTTTTTCCAGAACTTTTTAAGCTATTAAGCATTAGAGCTTGGGCATATGCATCCGTAGTTGACCCGTCGAACTACACACGAACGCACACAGCCGGTGTAGCACGCAGCCGGTGTCCCGCGAAGGATCTACACGAGCGAGCGGATGAGGAGGCACTGCACGCGAGGACGAGGTTGGACTGCACGATGGTCGCCGTTGGACGGTGTAGGGGCCGCATCGCCGCACTGGCCGCCTTGGCGCTCGAAGCTGAGGCCGGGCAAGATGGCGTTGAGCCACTGGCGGATCCAGGGGCGGCGAGCGGTTGGATCTAGGGGCGGCGACCCGTCGATGGGCAGAGGATCCGGTAGTGAGGCGGGATCCCACATGTGCTCCGGTGGATCTGGCCGGGGTATCTGGACGAGGTAGCGGCCGGGACGCGTTGGCAGCGGCAGTTGTTCGGCGCTGCATAGTGGGCGGCGGGGCGGCGTGCCGGGGTGGAGCGGTGGGATCCCGATGGCCGGCAGGGTGCGGGGGTGGAGAAACTCCATCCTGGCGGCCGGCCGCGCGTGAGGGTGTAGCGGCTGGATCCCGTCGGCGGCTGGAACCCGGGCCGCGGGGCGGCGCGAGGTAGGTGCTTGCGGCGGCGGCGACGTTGAATCGGGGGTCGCCCATGAGTGGGAGTCGGGGATCGAGGGAGTGAGAGGTGCGGGACAAAGGGTGGGTTTTTTTTGGTTCGGTCAGAGTTCAGGAGGACCTCGCGCGCCTATATAGGGCGAGCCGGGATCAGAATAGTTATTCTAATCCTGGGATTAGAATAGTGCTACTCTATAAGTAGCCAGAACTTTGAGTCAAGAAGAAGGCAGAAGTTATGCTCAAGCCAATGATGTGAGTGAAAAAAGAAGACAACAATGTGAGTAAGAATCATCTGTGCATGATATTACTCATATGCCAGAAGACACTAGAGGCTAGCAAATTATTCGCCCACAGACAAAGCCCACGTGAATGCTTTTCACAAAGCGACCACGTGAAAGATTTCCCGAAAGCCGAGAAGCTGTCAGCCTGCTGGGCGCTCTCGTGAAGACATACTTATCCACGCTCTAGGTGGACACGTAAGAAAGCTATGCCATTTAAATAAAGAGGAGAAGGCTCCCGAACGCCTCCCTCGCGCCTATAAAAGGAGACGCTCTCCTCAAAGCACAAGACACGCAGCCAGAGCATCCAGCAAAGAAGCAGCGAAGCAGAGAAGAGCCAAAGCACTCCTCGTAGTAGTAGTAGTAGTAGTAGCACCACCTCCTCCTTGTAAGATAGCCACTATATTGAGAGCATTATAAGATATTCACGAGGAGGAAATATTAAGGTAATCTCTTAGTTTGTGTAAACCCTTCGGGGATTCCCGAAAGGGAAAACCATATGTAAATTATGTTGTGGAAATGATGTAGTTTCTTATTTCACTTGGTATTTTTATTTATGAATTTATGGGACGAGTTCTTATGCTAGGGATCCTATAGGAGAAACCTCTGCCGGTAGTTCTCTGTTTAGCCGTGTGTGGCGTTTGAATGAGAACCTAGTGCCGTAGAGAAGTGTTCCCTTCGGGTGGAACTGCCTAGGAAGACGATAAGAATTTACCCCAGAAGTTTGCAATTAAAACAATCAAGTGAACGTATCTAGCTACATCTGAAGCAACATAATGAAAAATATGGTGAGTACCGAGTAGGAATTTCACAACCTCCGCAGCTCAAACAGGCCGTAACGTTGGTCTCGACAACCAGCTTAGATCCTGCATATAAGTTAATTAAACCGCATTAATTAGCCAGACACGCACCAAGTATTGAAATAGTAATGAATAGTAACACGCCAATTATTTGAATAGTGCTGAATAGTAGTGAATAGTAAACACAACATTCTGAATATTACCAAATATACGGCAAATAATATACTATACCAACAATATGGTAATTAATATACTATATAATTTCCTTTAATATTAACAATATTGACGGCCTTAATTGGTGCGCGCGGATATGTCACGCTAATATTCAGAATGCTCTGTTTACTATTCACTACTATTCATCACTGTTCAAATAATAGGTGCGTTACTATTTGTTACTATTTCAATAATTGGTGCGTGTCTGGCTAATTAATGTGGTTTAATTAACTTATATGCAGGATCTAAGCTGGTTGTCGAGACCAACGTTACGGCCTGTTTGTGCTGCGGAGGTTGTAAAATTCCTACTCGGTACTCACCATATTTTTCATTATGTTGCTTCAGATGTAGCTAGATACGTTCACTTAATGGTTTTAATTGCAAACTTATCGGATAAATTCTTATCGTCTTCCCAGGAAGTTCCACCCGAAGGGAACACTTCTCTACGGCCACCAGGTTCTCATTCAAACGCCACACACGGCTAAATAGAGAACTACCGGCAGAGGTTTCTCCTATAGGATCCCTAGCATAAGAACTCGTCCCATAAATTCAGAAATAAAAATACCAAGTGAAACAAGAAACTACATCATTTCCACAACATAATTTACACATGGTTTTCCCTTTCGGGAATCCCCGAAGGGTTCACACAAACTAAGAGATTACCTTAATATTTCCTCCTGGTGGATATCTTACAATGCTCTCAATATAGTGGCTATCTTACAAGGAGGAGGTGGTGCTTGAGGGAGTCCTGGACTAAGGGGTCCTCGGGAGGCCGACCTATCTCATATGGGCTGGACTATATGGGCTGTTCACCGGACTCCAGGAAGGAAGCTTCGAGAATCACGGCTTGTGCTCCACGTTTAAAGTAGTAGATAGGCATGTTTATCCCACGATGTGTAACCGACCATGTGTAAACCCTAGGTACCCTCGGCGTCTATATAAGCCGGAGGGTTTTAGGTCATAGGCCAACAGAACTCATCTAGGGTTTAGTCATACGATCTCGTGGTAGATCAACTCTGTAATCTCTATACGATCAATATAATCAAGCAGGACGTAGGGTATTACCTCCATAGGAGGGCCCGAACCTGGGTAAAACCTTGTCTCCTGTTACCATCGATCCAAGTATCACAGTTCGGGACCCCCTACCCGAGATCCGCCGGTTTTGACACCGACATTGGTGCTTTCATTGAGAGTTCCACTGTGATCGCCAGAAGGAATCGATGGCTCGCCTAGTCGTCAACGAAGAGGTCCGCAACACAGGGACTTTTGTCCCTGGACAGATCTTCGCTTTCGGCAGCATAGTCCTGCACGCCGACCCGACCGGCCATCTTGGCCGCGTCGAAAGTTTCGCCCCTGATCAGGAGGTCAGATTCGGGAACTTAGAGTTCTCCGTAGACTCCCGATGCGATCTATCGCTAACCGGGCTCACAGTCTCGCCTGCCATGCTCGAGGACCCTGAGGCTTTAACCTCAGACTCATCTTCCGGCTCTGCCCATGGGATTTGCCCTGGTGAGGGCCCGACCTTAAGTTCGGATCATGTCATAGTGCCTGACGACCGAACACCCGTTCTTGCCGAACACACTCCCTGCACGGATGCATCGGAAGTTAACTCCGGAAGCTCTGGGCAGACCGGTCCGATCGAGCTCTCGATGCTCGACGAAGCTCTAGATCGGATCTCGTCGATGAAAATCAATGACGACCCAACCCCGATCTATTCTCAGATCGGTCTTCAGACGGGTCAGGACAGATTTTTCATCCCACCCACCACCCACTTGATAGCCACTGTCGAGGATTTAACCGACATGCTAGACTACGCCTCCGAGGAAGCAGAGTACACGGAAGAGGAGGATCACTCCCCCACCCCTGCTAAGACCGGACAGTGGACTGCCACCTCTACATACGACGTATACATGGTGGACACTCCGAGAAACAACGGCGATAAATTGGATGAAGCGCCGTCAAGGCGCCGAAAACCGCATAAGCGGTCAAAAGGAAAAAAGGGGCGAAAGTCTATCGATGGCACCGGAAACGGGGATACCCCGGATGACATCGGCGGCCCCGGAATCCCCGATAACCCATTAGAGGGTCAGGAGGAGCCCGAAGACCGCCGCAACCCCGATGACCCAGATGACCCTGAGGACGACGACTACCTCCGCTCTATCGAGGGGGAGGATAATGCGGATGCCGATGACTTTGCCATTCCCGACAATCCTGAAGATCAGGAATTGTTCAGACAACAGCTGATATCCACGGCTCGCAGCCTGAATGCAAAGGAGCGACAGCTCAAAGCCGAACAAGACGACCTCAACAACCGATGGACAAGAGTCCTCTCAGCGGAGGAAGAATACGGCGCCGGTCTATCGGACCAACCAAAGAGCTACCCGCGCCGAAGGCTGTTGCCACAGTTCGAGGACGAGCTCACCAATACGCCGTCTCCCGAACATACTCCATATGACAAGCCAGACCGCCCTCCTCGAGGACGGGACAGGATGGCTGACGAGACCGACTATAGGCCAACGATACCCCGTAGACGGGGAAAGGAGCCACTAGAGCCCGATGACAGGTTCGACCCGCGACACGACCTGGACAATAGAGCAGACCGTACGTGATCCATCTACGGATCCAGAAGATACTCACCTGATAGACGGGAAGGGTACCGGTCTTGGTTCGACCGCAATGAAGTTCGGGAACGAAACTGAGCTAGGACAGACACCGATCACCGGCGCACTATAGCTCGGGTTAGAGGCGCCGCACACCCACTGTGCTTCACAGATGAGGTAATGCGGCATCAGTTCCCAGAAGGGTTTAAACCCGTAAGCATAGAGCAATACGATGGGACAACCGACCCAACCGTATGGATTGAGGATTTCCTCCTCCACATCCACATGGCACGAGGAGATGACCTCCACGCCATCAAATACTTACCCCTGAAGCTCAAGGGGCCAGCTCGGCACTGGCTAAATAGCCTCCCCGAAAACTCCATCGGATGTTGGGAAGACCTAGAAGAGGCATTCCGATCTAACTTCCAGGGCACTTATGTCTGGCCGCCGGACTCCTCCGATCTAAGCAACGTCATTCAGAAACCTGGAGAATCCGTGAGGCTATTCTGGAATCGCTTCCTGACCAAGAAGAACCAGATCGTAGACTGCCCCGACGCCGAAGCTATAGCCTCTTTCAGGCATAATATTCGGGATGAATGGCTAGCTCGACAGCTCGGCCAAGACAAGCCCAGAACAATGTCCGCCCTCACATCACTCATGACCCACTTTTGCGCGGGCGAGGATAATTGGCTGGCTAGACGCAGCCATAACCCCGAAGACCCCGGAACTTCTGAAGTTCAGGATGGAAACGGGAAACCGAAGCGCAACAAAAACAAGCGCCGGCATAATAACAGTGATGCCGATGACACGGCTGTTAATGCCAGCTTTCGCAATTCCCGGTCTGGGCAGCGGAAGAAGCCTCCTAAAGGCAAACACGACGGACCTACCCCGCTGGACAAGATTCTGGAGAGGCCTTGCCAGATACATGGCACTCAGGAGAAGCCCGCCAATCACACCAATCGTAACTGTTGGGTTTTCAAACAGGCCGGCAAGCTCGCAACTGAGGACCAAGGCAAGAGCCCACGCAGCGAGGACGAGGATGAGCCTCGTGGTCCGATCGGTGGCAGTCAAAAGAAATCCCCCCCAGAGGTGAAGACAGTAAACATGATCTACGCCACTCATATACCCAAAAAGGAAAGGAAACGCGCCCTTCGAGATGTCTACGCCATAGAGCCTGTAGCTCCGAAGTATAACCCATGGTCGGCATATCCGATCACTTTTGATCGACGTGACCATCCGACCAGTATCCGTCACGGGGGTTCGGCCGCACTCGTCCTAGACCCGATCATAGATGGGTACCACCTCACTAAAGTCCTCATGGACGGTGGAAGTAGCCTTAATCTGATTTACTCAGATACGGTGAAAAAGATGGGCATAGATCCTTCAAGGATCAAGCCCAGCAACACTACCTTTAAAGGAGTGATCCCAGGCGTTGAATCCCGGTGCACAGGCTCTGTAAGCCTGGAGGTTGTGTTCGGCTCGCCCGATAACTTCTGAAGCGAGGACTTGATCTTCGACATAGTACCTTTCCGCAGTGGCTATCACGCCCTGCTCGGCCATACAGCGTTTGCTCGCTTTAACACCATCCCGCACTACGCATACCTCAAGCTCAAGATGCCCGGCCCCAGAGGGGTCATCACTGTGAATGGCAATACAGAGCTCCCTCCGAACTGAGGAACATGCGTTGGCCCTGGCGGCCGAATTCCATTACACCGAGGATCGGCAAACGCCGACGTCTGCCGTAAAGGCATCCAAGGCAGGGAAGCGAGCTCAGTCTCAACCCGAGGTACCAGCACCATCTTCTCCCCATAAATAGGGACTCGGCCCCCATCGCATGGCCCTATATCCGGCAAAATACGTGCCAAGGGTGCATAACTTCGCGCTCAAAATACCATGGGCCGTGGTGGGGGAATATTATTGAAGGGTAAGTCTTCGGCTGGACCGGACTATTACCCCCAAACATGTCTTCGGACACACTACAGGTACCGTCAAGTACCTACTAAGGCGTCAAGCTCATTCACATTTCGGCGACTTCTCAAGACTCTTCTCCAACAGTCCGTTCGCCGAACTTTACACCCGTCACAGTATACAACTCCTTGGGAGACACAGGAGCCGATAAGCAACCGGGCATATCGCGGACGTTAGGTCACCTATCGAAGACCCTTGGTACAACCCCCCCTGTAAAGTTTTTTATTTTATTTTATTTATCAAATACCTGTAAACAGTCGCATCGGCAAATTGAATAACACGAATTGGTGAGTAGCATACATATATACTATTATCTTTTTACTGTTCCTTTTCGGAACATCCTCTGTTTTCTCCCTCTTCTTGCGAACCTGTTTGGTATACCTCACGATGCAACCGGCTAATAGACCGGGGGCTCGACTTTAGAAATCACTGTAATCACAATTGTTTTCGTGTTCGGCGTCTTGGAATTCCGCTTTATATGCATTGGTTCCGAACTATGTCTTGGGTCAATAGTTGGGTTGCCCGGCTCCTGTGCTTGCCCCTTTATGTTCCGCTCGTTCGGCTAAAGGGGCAAAGGGAGCACCATTGCGATTGTGCTTCCGGCTAGTCTGGTCAAGCGCCTCAGCGGAGAAAGCCAAAAACTGACTGTCATGGTATGCGAGAACCGGTCTGCGATTCCGAGCTTAACTAAATCTCGTCAGAGGTTACTCCGTGTCATACGATGGGTTTGGTGTTAGTACAAACCATGTGATATAAGGCTTTGGCCGCAGTTCATCCGAACATCACAAACACCTGGGGGCTAGTTATTAGCTCCCGCACTCCTTTCTCGCGCCCCTACAGCTAAGTGAAAGCAATAAAGCATTATGGTCCGATTGCCTTGTCCGCTCCACACTACCACCTTCGGGCGCCGATAGTTCGGCTAATGGTTATAGTGCGGTTGGTAGGGACACCTCGCGTAGTATCTACATGGGGGCTGAAGCCGACGACTCGCAGCTGTCTGTGTTAACGGCCACACAGGAGTTATAAAGGATGCAAACACATATAAGACATGATAAACCATGCAACTTTATATATAAAAACGCGTTCAAAGGTCTTCGGACATATTACAACACGCTACTCATAAAAGTTCTCTCGCGAACACTGTGCCTCTATTGCCCGAGCACCTTCCATCCCTTCGGGGAAGTATCGCTCCGGGTGCCTATACTCCTTTCCTGGAGGCAGAGGAGCAGTAGCTACCTTCATCGAATCCAGCCCCGGCCAGTGCACCTTGGCCTTGGCGAATGTCATCCTGGCTCCTTCGATACAGGAAGACCGCCGCAGGGCGTCGATCCGAGGAGAGGCATCGCTGAGCTTCTGCACTAGGCCGAAGTAACTGCCAGGCAATGGCTCGTCGGGCCATAGCCGGATACAGAGATCCTTCATGGTCGGTTCCACCATCCGGTGCAGCTCCATCAGCTGCTTCAGCTGCTCCACAAAGAGAGGAGAACGCTCGGGGGCTTCGAATTGTGCCCAGAATAGCCGAGCTTCGTCTCCTTCTCCCCGTGAAGCATAGAACTGCTTCGCGTCCGCCGAGCTCTTCTGTAGGTCCGCGCAGGCGCCTGAGGAACGCCATACTTGGGTCAGCAACTTGAACTTGCTGTCCCCGAAGATACACTGCAATGAATATGGCTTACCATCCATGATAGCCTTGGCTTGACCGAGCTCCTCCTCGTAGGACCGCCTATCCACCCACTCCTTCTGGAGGTGGGTTTTCATGGTGGATAGCTCGGCGGCCTGCTTCTTGCCTTCTTGCTCAAGGGCCTTGCATCGCTGACCGGCGTCCTGGAGCTCTTGTTGGATTTCCTCCACTCGAGCTTGGTGCTTTTCACTGGTAGCTCTCAAGGCAGATAGTGCGGCAGCCGCCTCTTTGGCCGCCGCCTTTTCTACAGCAGCTTCCTGCTTTGCCTTCTCAAGCTCGGCCTTGAGCTTTTCAACTTCCTTCGCCGAGGCTGCGTGAGCATTGACTTATATCAAGAAACCGTGTTGGTAGAACGGAAAAGGAAGAGTTTTGATACTCTAATTCGGCTTACCTTACGCCTCATGGAATCTCTTATTTAGAGCGTCAAGCTCGTTTTCGGAGCTCTTGAGCTTCCGATTTAGCTCCTCTAGCTCGGCAGCGTTAATAGCCGCCGATGATGATGAAGCCTGTAACAAACAAGAATATATCACATTACAGGGCTTCCCAACCTCCGAACTATCACTACAATATTCCTGTGTCCGGTCTTTTTGAGGACTGATAGAACGATCTGAACATATGTATAGTTCGGATAAGGATCTATGTCATGACCCCCAGGTAAGTTTTTCCAAACTTACCTAGGGCTCGGGGGCTGCTATGTATATAACAATTACTTAAATAAATCAATATTTCACAAAACAAAGCAGTGCATGGCTTACCTGAAAGCCCGTCAAGAGACCGTTGAAGGCCTCCTTCAGTCCGGCATCCACGGACTGAATGCTCTGCAGCACTATACCCATAAGGGTGCGGTGCTCCTCGGAAAGGGAGGCGCTGGATAGAGCCTCCCCCATGGCCGGCCACTCAGTGATCGGCGGCCCCGGTGGAAATCGGGTGACTCGATCTTCAGCCGGAGTATGAACCAATACCTCCGGAGGCACAGTACGCTCCGGGGATGCCCTTGGAGGAGACTGGACATCTCCGTGTCCGGCCCCCTCAGTGTCCGGGAAGGGTTTCTCCCCCGGGTCTTCGGTGGCCGAGGTGTTAGCCTCGGCCATTACGGCATCGCCCCCACCCCCGGTGTTCGGCTCCAAAGGAGCCTGCTGGGATGACACCTCTGTGGCGTCCTTCATGACGTCTGGAGGGGAGGGGAGCGACGCATTCCCGCTCTCCGCTAGTTCGGCGGGCGGGGTCTCCCCGTCCGAATCTTGGTCAGTGGGAAGGACACGTGGTGGGCTGCAAGTTAATTGACGCTCGCATATTAAATATATTACAAACTTAGCATTGATAGTTTGAAGGGTCTTCGAATCTGTACCTTCGAGGTGGGGGCTTAACCCCGAGGGTCCTTCGCGGAACCCTCTCGAACTCCTCAGACTCGGAGTCCGAGTCCGAACTGTCGTCGGACAGGATCACCTGCGACCGACGTGTTTTCTTCTGGGCGGGAGGAAGTTCGTCCTCTAAGGCATCCGACGACGCCGCCCTCTTTCTTGTGAGGGGGAATCGCCTCCCCCCTTGACCTCATGCTCCTCCTCTTGATTCGAGGAGGCGTGGGTCTCTTCGGACTCAGCCTCTAGCTGGTCCCTATTGCGCAGGCCTGTCCGGCCTGGTTTCTTCTTCTCTTTCTTCTCTGGCGCCTTGTAAGGCGCCATGACGAGCATCTCTAGCAACAACGGAGACTTGGTGCCTTCGGGCTGTGGAGCCGGACATTTTATGCCGGTAACCTTGCTCAACCACTCCTGCGGAAGTGATCGGGAAAGGCTTAGGTTTTCGTTAAAGAAGCAATGCCGATCAAGTAAAGCCGTACTATACCTCGGAAGGGGGCTTGTCTTCATGCAAGCCCTTGTCCTCCTGCTCTGCTGGCCAGCTCTCCTGCGCTTTGAACAACGCCTTCCATAGCTTCTCACGCGTGGTACGAAGTCGAGGCCATAGAAGAACATGAGGCCCCTCAAGAAGGGGTGAAGCGGGAAGCCTAATCCTCTGATAAAGTGAGGAACGAAGACCACCCTCTCGCCTGATTTGGGGGTGGGGATCACCTGACCCTTCTCCACAGCACGGTGGAAGACATTGGCGGGGAGGTATCCGGCCGCCTTAAGGTCTCGGATGTCCTGGTCTGTGACTGTGGACGCCTCCCACTTGCCGTTGGAACCGGAGCTGGCCATGGCTGAGCTCGGGGTGGAAGAAAGGAAGTCCTAGATCTGGACTCGAGTAGCTCGGAAGATTGGGGATGCAGGGGTGTGAAGGGGAGATGTGGATAAAGCCTTGAGGTTTTTCCCTTTTATTAAAGATTGGCGCCGGTTAGCCTCCCCTCACGGCGCCGTGAATCCCTCCGCTTCCCGAGGCATGCGTACCGTTATACGCACAAGATTAAAGCATATCCCATGTAAAATGGGGCACGATCTGTGCATTTATGGATCGTGTTAGCAGAAACGGCCTCGAACCGCGAAGCAGATCTTTGCGACTGGTTCAGCGGTCGTGAGGGGCCATAACTTTTCGTCTGAAAAGTTGTCAGATAAGGCTGTTGCTCTCTGACTCTTGGACTTCAAAGGCCGAACTACTCATGGCATGCGGACGATCTATGATCGGAAAAGCTACGCGTCGATGGAAGCCGAACTAAAGATACTGCCGATTACTATCCGGAGAAAGGAACTCGCCTCGCAAGCCGAACTACTACTACTACTACTACTACTACTACTACTACTACTACTACTACTACTACTACTGCTACTACTACTACTACTGCTACTGCTACTGCTACTGCTACTGCTGCTGCTGCTGCTGCTGCTGCTTATTGATACGAGAATTAGAATCAAATAAAAGTGTTTTCTGATGCATGCACTCTTTTCTTTATCCGTTGAATGATTACACTAGCATCAATCCGCCTTCTTTCGGCTCCTGTTTATGAAAGCAGAGGTTCCATTTGGAGAGCTATTGGATGAACGAATTCTATAGGAAAGACAGAATAGTTCTGAGATTGGATCAAAGAGAGGGTGGGCGGGGACAGACAGACTGGCAAAACTGCAGTAGCCACAGATACAATTCGAAAGAAAAAGCTCCCTGCACGAACCTCGGTCCAATCAATTTGTTTGGAATTGGGGTTAGGACCGGTTAGAACTCCCATTTCCCGATCGGAGGTTTGAGCTGCTATGGCAAGCTTTCTTCGCTGCTTCTTCGTTGTATGCTCTGGCCGCCTGTGTCGCGCTCTGAGGCGAGCGTCTCCTTTTATAGGCGCGAGGGAGGCATTCGGGAGCTTTCTCCTGTTTATTTAAATGGCTTAGCTTTCTTACGTGTCCATCTAGAGCGTGGATAAGGATGTCTTCACGAGAGTGCCCGGCAGGCTGACAGCTTCTTGACTTTCGGGAAATCTTTCACGTGGTCGCTTTGTGGAAAGCATTCACGTGGGCTTTGTCTGTTGGCGAATAATTTGCTAGACTCCAGTGTCTTCTAGCATACGAGTAATATCATGCACAGATGATTCTTACTCACATTGTTGTCTTCTTTTTTAACTTACACCATTGGCTTGATCATAACTTGTGCCTTCTTCCTGACTCAAAATTTTGGCTTTATTTTATTTTATCGGGGGTCTTCCGCGCCAATATAATTTATAACACATTATCAACATTCACATTTTTGATCACATTCTTTCTTTATTTCTTCAAATTTCTCATACATTTCTTCTCTTAATTCTTTTAAGATTTCTTCTTTTGATTCTTTCTTCATTATTTTTGATAATTCTTCAAATCTTTTGTCCATTTCTTGATCTATGTATTCATTATCTAAAGGATCAATTCCCTTTAGAAGGCATTCTTGATATATATGATATTTTGGAGGATGTTCCTTCTTTATATTTTTTGAGCTTGATGCTTCTCCCGTTGCAGGAGTTGCTGAAGCAGGTATATTTTTGTCTATGCCCCTTCGCTTCTCAATATATTCTTTGGCTTTGGGATCTAGATAGTAATTTTCTCCTATTACTTCCCTTGCCCATTTCATAGCATCATTGATATTATCATATTTTCTAAATGTTAGTTCTTCATTTCTTCGCTTTGCTGCAAACTTCTCTATTTGAATTTCTTCCCATTGCATATATATTCCTGGTTTACTTCCATCAAACATTATATATAAAGGTTCTTCTTTTTGTACTTCAATTTTTGTTGACCTTGATATATTTTTGTTCATCATATTGAAATATTCTACGAGGCTATTGAGATTAGATAGCATGTATCCTTTCTCTTCTCTCTTGACCGTGTATTGATACCACATATTATCCAATATGTATCTTTGGATATCGTTAGGACGGATATGACTCTTTGGCTTGAAATTGAATGTATTTGCCGAAAAAATCTTTAATTTGTTGTCATCTCCAAATATGAAACATTCATTTCCGCCTGCGGGTGTTCCTCTCTTCATTTCTGTAAAATTGATGAGCGGGAAAATATGTCAGGTAAACTATTATCCTTTCCCTTAATATGCTCAAATATTACTTTATAACTATTCCTAGTTATGGTGTCTTCAAATAAGACCCATCTTCTGTTCGAGCTTTTCTTACTATTAATTTGGTTGTAATATTTTATCTCTTACCGTTACCATTTGTTCCTTTATTTCCGTATTTCCAGCAACATCATCTTCTTATTCTTTATTATCTTCTAACTTATTTTGTATTTTTTCTAGCACCGCTTCTAGTTTATTTATTCTATTTTCCAGGTTTCTAACCCTACTAGATAATATTCTCTCTTCTGGTTCAAATTCTATTTCCTATCTACATTTTTGATTTTTGGCTCTTAGACAGGAGGCACAAGCTTGTCTTAGGCATAAGCTACATGTGGACCTGTTATCTTGGCTTGGATAATATATACAGAAAGCATATTTTATGTTATAATCACCTTTCCCTTTAATCCAATCATGTTCACAATCTACTTGGTTCATCATTTCAATTTTTAAACCTGCTAAATCATCTATTAGGTCTATCTCATCTTCACTTGATTCATATTCTGGAGTCTCGTTTTCTACTTCATCTGTTTCTATGATTGAATATATTGACTCGTCATCTTTTATTTCATCATCACATACTAATATATTCTTATTAACACTATTTATGATTAATATTCTTTCTTGCTCTTCATATTTACTGGAGTATCTTTTCTGGTCTTTATTAGGGCAGGACCTGCTTAGGTGATCGGGAGAGTTACATATAAAACACCTGCATGTTTTATCATAAGATTTTTTAGGATTATATCTTATCACATTTCTTTTATGTAGAAATTGTAGGGTAACGCAGTAGAAAACAAAAAATTTCCGTCCTACGCACCAGCCCAGGACCACTACGAAGATGCATACAAGGTTTTGATTTGATCATTACCAACTCGTAGCGCAGCGGAAGTAGAGTCGGTGAAGATCGTCGGTGCAGATCCCCGTAGCTAGGATTGTACAACCTCCCAACCGCAAGGATTATCTCCCTCGGACAGCTCCTCGGACGGTCACTCGGACAGCCCTCCGGGAGGCCCTCAACCATTCCCCCGGACGGTCTCTCGGACAGCCCTTCTGGAGGCCCTCAACCAGTCCCTCGGACAGTCTCTCGGACAGCCCTTCGGGAGGCCCTAAACCAGTCCCTCGGGCAGAAGATCAAAACTACGACCTCTCTACTAGGTTGCACACATATGGTGTCGGTATCCTGCAGGGCTTTGCCGTCCAGAACTAGGCCCTACCGAAGACTAGACAGCCTTCCGGCTTACGAAACTATTTCATGTGAGGGAGAGAAGAAAGCCAGATCATTGCATGGCATTGTATGAGTTTTCAAGTGTGAACTTGGGATGCCCATGGAGAGCCCTCTCTGCCTCTATTTATAGGGTGAGAGGCTATGGGGAAAATACCAAAATGCTCTCAGATATTTTCCACCAAAAGACACAAAAAGTGGCTTTCCAAAAAGCAAATAGTGTTGCTTGCATCACCATGCATGCATCATCCCCTAATAGTGTTTCCACTATTCATGAGATATCCCCCTTAATAGTGTTTCCACTATTCATCCCACTATTCATGAGATCTTTTCATGAAATATTTTTCCACGCCCGATTTATCCAAAAAAATTCACGAAGGTCCAGAAAATTTCCGGCACCCCGTAAAAAAAATTTGGACGCGTTCCGAAACATTTTCGGTAGGATGATTTTTATCTTCGAAACATTTCCGGTAACTCCGAAACATTTCCGGTTTTCTCTCTGAAATTATTTCGTCGTCTCCGAAACTTTTCCCGTAACTTTCTCTCGGACTCCCTATCTAGAACTTAGCAGATATATGACCCTTAAGTGTGTGACCCTGTAGGTTCGGTGAAATATAGAGATGACCGGAACACTTTCCAATCATTGATCAATAGCGGAACCATGGACATCCATATTGACCCTATACCCACGCGAATGAATATTCGAGTGAACCTGTAGCTTCCGTGTGCTATTCCTGTTGCTTCATGATATGTTAAAAAACCCGAGGTGAGATTTATCGGCATTCCCGTGAATCAACAACCTTGTCCACTATGCCAGTTTCCTCGTTACCGGTTTTCTTCTCTTTTCTCGTTCCCGTGTTCCGGCATCCCCGTGATCAAATCACGCTGTCCAAAGAACATCTCTCCATCGTCGGAGGAGCAAATCCTAATCTTGAGCTATCTATTCCCTTGTCATACTTTTCCATGAACCCGTAAGCCACCGTAATAGCCACCCTTTTAGGGATGACGTTTAACAAACCCCAAAGTTCATGAAGCAAGTGTGAAGGAACTCGATACTCTCATGGTCTAAGGAATTATGCAAACATTAACATTCTCGGTGTTATATACTATCAACTTATGATGAATGTATCTTATAGCATAACATCAATTGGGTCGATTCAACACAAGTGTTCTTCTAACATTGTGTCCTCAAAGTTGCCGGCATACTCATGCCCACGATCAGGAAAATAGAACCATCATGAAACACTTGAGCTAGTCTTAGAGGCATGATTAGGAATATATTTTACTGTTTATTATTCCACACGTGCATATGAGTCTTCCTGCCAGCCTCGTGGTTATGGCAGACTCGAGAACCATAGCAGTTATTGTAGGGTAACGCAGCAGAAAACAAAAATTTCTGACCTACGTACCAGCCCAGGACCACTATGAAGATGCATACAAGGTTTTTGATCTGATCGTTGCCAACTCGTAGCGCAGCGGAAGTAGAGTTGGCGAAGATTGTTGGTGCAGATCCCCGCAGCTAGGATTTTACAACCTCCCAACCGCGAGGATGTACTCCCTCGGACAGCCTCTCAGGCGGTCACTCGGATAGCCCTCCGGGAGGTCCTCAACCAGTCCCTCGGACGGTCTCTCGGACAGCCCTCCGGGAGGCCCTCAAAATCTCAGACGGTCACTCGGACAGCCCTTCGAGAGGCCCTCAAAATCTCGGACTGTAACTCGGACAGCCCTGCTACTTCTTGAGCTTGCATTGGTTTTTCCCTTGAAGAGGAAAGGGTGATGCAGCAAAGTAGAGATAAGTATTTCCCTCAGTTAAGAACCAAGGTATCAATCCAGTAGGAGGAACACACAAGTCTCCAATGATAGCACCTACACGAACAAACAAATACTTGCACCCAACGCAATAAAGGCGTTGTCAATCCCTTCACGGTTACTTGCAAGGATGAGATCTGATAGAGATAGGTATAAAAGATAAATAAAAGTGCAAAATAAAGTAAAAGTAAATAAATTGCAGCAAGGTATTTTTGGGTATTTGGTTTTATAGATCTGAAAATAATGTGATAGGAATAGACCCGGGGGCCATAGTTTTCACTAGAGGCTTCTCTCTTGAAAGAACGCATACGGTGGGTAAACAAATTACTGTTGAGCAATTGATAGAAAAGCGCATAATTATGACGATATCTAAGGCAATGATCATGAATATAGGCATCACGTCCGTGACAAGTAGACCGACTCCTGCCTACATCTACTACTATTACTCCACACATCGACCGCTATCCAGCATACATCTAGTGTATTAAGTTAACAAGAACGGAGTAACGCCTTAAGCAAGATGACATGATGTAGAGGGATAGATATAATCAATATGGAATAAACCCCATCTTTTTATCCTTGATGGCAACAATACAAATACGTGCCTCGCTACCCCTTCTGTCACTGGGTGAGGACACCGCAAGATTGAACCCAAAGCAAAGCACCTCTCCCATTGCTAGAAAAATCAATCTAGTTGGCCAAACCAAATCAATAGATCGGAGAAAAATACAAAGATATCTTAATCATGCATAAAAGAGTTGAGAGAAGACACAAATAATATTCATAGATAATCTGATCATAAATCCACAATTCATCGGATCTCAACAAACGCACCGCAAAAGAAGATTACATCGAATAGATCTCCAAGAACATCGAGGAGAACATTGTATTGAAGATCAAAGAGAGAGAAGAAACAATCTAGCTACTAACTATGGACTCGTAGGCCTGTGGTAAACTACTCACACATCATCGGAAGGGCAGCAAGGTTGATGAAGAGGCCCTCCGTGATCGAATCCCCCTCCGGTAGATTACCGGAAAAGGCCCCAAGATGGGATCTCACGAGGACAGAAGCTTGCGGCGGCGGAAAAGTATTTTTGGTGTGCCCCCTGGTATATGGGGAATATTTGGGTATTTATGGAGCTGAGATTAGGGTTAGAGGAGCCACGGGGGGCCCACAAGCTCATAGGGCACGCCTGGTGAGCTTGTCGCTCAACCGTGGGCCTTCTGGCCTCCTCCCAAAGCTTCCTATGTGTCTTCTGGTCCAAGAAAATTTGTCAAAAAGTTTCATTCCGTTTGGACTTCGTTTGGTATTGATTTTCTGTAAAAGTCAAAAACAAGGAAAAAACAGCAACTGGCACTGGGCACTAGGATAATAGGTTAGTCCCAAAAAATGATATAAAATAGCATAATAATTCATATAAAACATTCAAGATGGATAATATAATAGCATGGAACAATCAAAAATTATAGATACGTTGGAGACGTATCAAGCCCTTCGGGAGGCACACTCGAACTAAGATCGAACATACGACCTCTCTACTTGGTTGCACACATACGGTGTCACCTATCCCACAGGGCTTCGCCGCCCAAAACTAGTTCCCACTGGAACCCAGACAGCTTTTCGGCTCTACGAAACTATTTCGTGGGAGGGAGAGAGAAAGCCAGATCATGCATGACATTTGTATGTGAGAGAAGAGTCAGTGTGGAGATCTCCTCTCCACCTCCTTTTATAGGAAAAACCAAGGGGTAGGGTGGCACATGGAAAACCCAAAATGCCCATGCTTTATGAAACACATAAAGGGCAAAGTGGGGAGGCAAGTAGAGCACCATGGATGGGCTCCTCTTGGCCAGCCACATGCATGCCCCCCCCCAAAAGGGGTTCCCATCCATTCATGTCATCCCAAAGATCTTTTGGGACAAAGCCCAAAAAAAGTGGCTTTCCAAAAAAGCAACCATAAAGGCGTTTTCACTATTTACGAAAACATTTTTCAGCGACCGTTTGATCTGAAAATATTTCTGTAGGCCTAGAACATTTCTAGTACCACCTAAAATAATTCTGGACGTGTTCCGTAACATTTCCGGATCAATGATTTTCTTCAGCGAAAAGCAACCAAAGCATTTCCGGCTGCTCCGGAACATTTTCGTTTTTTTCTACGAAAAAATTCCAGAAGTTCCTAGAACAATTTTGGTACCTCCAAAAAGTTCCAAGCGCGTGCCGAAACCTATTTGGCTCAATGGTTTACTCCGAAACAACTTTTTGGTTTTACCAAAACTTTTTCGGTGTTCTCTCCGGAACTTTTCCGTTGTCTCTGAAACTTTTTCGGTGACTTTCTCTCAGACTCCCTGTCTAGTATTTAGCAGATAGATGACCCTTAAGCATGTGACCCTATAGGTTCGGTGAAGTATAGACATGACCGGAACACTTTCCGATCAATGATCAATAGCGAAAGCGTGGACATCCATATTGATCCCTATACCCACACGAATGAATATTCGAGTGAACCTCTAGTTTCCCGTGTGCTATTCCTATTGCTTCGTGATATGTTACAAACACCCGAGGTGAGACTTATCGGCATCCCCGTGGATCAACAACTTTGTCCACTATGCTAGTTACCTCGTTACCGGTTTTGTTCTCTCTTCTCGTTTCCGTGTTCTGGTATCCCTGTGATCAAATCACATTGTGTCTGGCCAGACGATGGTGGATACCGTAACACCGAGAGGGCCCCAAGAATATCTCTCCATCGTCGGAGGAGCAAATCCTAGTCTTGAGCTATCAAGTCCCTTGTCATACTGTTCCATGAACCCGTAAGCCGCCGTAATAGCCACCCATTTACGGATGACGTTTAACAAACCCCAATGTTCATGAAGCAAGTGCGAAGGAACTCGATACTCTCATGGTCTAAGGAATTATGCAAACATTAACTTGCTCTGTGTTATTAACCATTAACTTGTGACAAAGGTATCTCATAGCATAACATCAATTCGGGTCGATTCAACACAAGTGTTCTTCTAACATTGTGTCCTCAAAAGTTGCTGGCATAGACATGCCCATGATCAGGAAAACATAATCATCATGCAACACTTGAGCCAATCTTAGAGGCCACACTAGGAATACATTTTACCATTTATTATTCCACACGTGCATATGAGTTTTCCTCCGAGCCTCGTGGTTATTGCAGACTCGAGAACCATAGCAGTTATAGCACAGAATATAAACATAATTAGGAGCATGGAGATAAATAATAACATTTATTATTGCCTCTAGGGCATATCTCCTACAGACTCCCACTTGCACTAGAGTCAATAATCTAGTCAATGCTAATGCACTTTACACCTATGGCATACCGGTGTAAAAAATGCTTCGCTTGTGGTATAGTCTTCGTCCAATGGATCTGACAACTTCAGGCCCGTGTATATCTTTGCATGTCCTCGCGTTTTCACGCTTTCAGAAAATTCATATTTTTGTGTGGACTTGGCTTTGTATATATGTGAATCACAGGCCGAACCTTGATTCCTCAGACTGAGCTATGGAGCAACTATCTACAATAGTGTTCCATTGACCAGAGCCTTCTTGGAACCATACTAAGTTCATGAGTGAACTATATGATTCAACATCTTTGTTGTCGCTATTAAAGCGTCAACATACTAAGCCTTCGTTATAGATTCACCACAGTAACCTGTTTTGAACAATTCCAACTCCCGGTGCCACCATATCGTGTATTACACAAAACCCTTAACTAAATCAAAAATCGCATGGAGTATGGGTGAAGACTTTATCGATGTAACCTTTTACAACGAACTCTTCATAATCTTTGCTTGCGAGAAAACATGTCATTAGTGCTACTTTAGTACTCAATGACATTTTTCACTGTTGTCCTATGATCAATACTTTGATCACTTGGGTATCTTACTCGCAACTAACTTGGAGTACTGGACATATCTGGTTGTTTTACATACCATGGAATGCATGATTAATTCAAACACAAAAGTGTGTGGAACATCCATCATGTATTTTGCTCATCAGTGTTTTAGGACACCGAGTCTTGCTAAAACTCTTTCCATGTGACTTCGGCAAGAATCACCCCTTGGCGTTCTTATGCTAAAACCTTTTAGCACCTTGTCAATATGTATTTTCACTTATCCTTATTTGGCAATTCTATTTCCACAGATTATGCCTAATACGGAGGCTACTTAGCCCTAGTACTTCATCAGAAAAACCATTTTCAATGAAGTCCTAATTTGTGTCAAGAAATTTATATTATTTCCAATCAACAATGTGTCAAGCACACAAGGTTTTAGAAATATTATTATGCTCCCACTTACTTTCTTGTAACCACAAGCATCTTGGCTATCCTTTGATCAAATCAAACTCTTTTCACTATTTCATCAAAACAAAGATTCCAACTCCATTATGCTTGCTTCCGTCCATTACTGGAACTCTGAAGTTTGTACACTTACTAGCATCCTCTGGATCGACAAAATACTTTGGACTGTATCGCCTAGAAGTCCTAGGTTGTATTTCCATCTCATGGAAATCCTTTTGTCGTCCATTATATCTCATGATTGAAATATGTATTAATAGCTAGTTTAACCCGAACCGACTTTAAGCATCGCTACGATGAGACAATCTCATCGTAGTTAATTCCTTGAATTTGTTATAAGAAACAAGTCGAGCTTTATGGATAAAACATTTTTATCCATATCAGTTTTTAGTTCCATCAATATTCGTTAGACTCTAAGTCTTCCGAAGGGTTTGTCAAGATCCAATCTTGAATCATTTATATGGATACTATCTCGGATTGCATTGGCATTTAGCCAATTCTAGAATCAGGGCCCATCAACGCTTCCTTGTGTATCGTAGGAATACTGTTGTCCAACAACAATATCTCATTTGTGCACCTGAGAGGTTTGCATGAGTTTTGCCTACGTGGTTCAGCTGCAAGATCGACCGAAGTCCATACATCTCATGTAGAGGCTTCCGTATCAGTCTTAGTTGGAAACTCTGAAATTTCTTCCAAGGTTTCTTCCCTATGAGCTGACTACGAAGATAAAGTTATCTCGTCGAGTTGCACTGTCCTCCCACTCACCTTTTTGCAAGAAATATTTTCTTCAAAAATCATACCGTTCTTTGTGGCAAACCTTTTGCCTCGGTATAATGATGGAGGAATGCCCAATAATTTGGGATAACCTACAAAGTAGCACTTGTCTGATTTGAAATAGGTTTGTAAACATTTTACACAAGCCCCATATTCCAAATGTTAAGAAAAGATATAACATGGTTGGCCGTACCATACCATGGTGTCATTTCAACAAATCCGATGTCGCTCTTTTCAGTGTAAAAGCCGCAGTCTCTAAAGCATTACTTTAAAAGGGATAATGGCAAATTGACTTATGTCATCTTTGATCTTACCATGTCATAAATGGTTTTACATCTTCATGGTCATTCCACTCACAGTGGTGTTTCGGGAGGTGTAAGTTATGAAACTCTTTTCACAACTCATCAGACATTCGCAAAATTTGTAACTCAAAATTTCCTTTTCGCAATCTAATCGCAGAAACATAATTTTCTTGTTACAATAATGTCTACTTCATTTTGAAAACCTTTTGAATGATTTCAAAAGATCCAGACTTATGTCTCATCAAGTAAATATCCATATATCCACATGAGTCATTTCTGAAGATAGACAAATCCACTCCTAGGAACAACCCCTTTTGGACTACACACATCATAATGTATGATCACCAATAAGTTCGTTGCTCGTTCCTTATGGCCTATGAACGGTATTTCAGTCACTTCACTTTTCGAACGAAAGTTGCAAGTGTCAGATGATTCATAATCAAATGACTTCAAAATCGATCATTATGGAATTTCTCCAAGCGGGTTTCTCCAATGTGACCAAATGCAGTGCCACACATATGTGGTATTCTTTTAGTCTTGCGACATTTAGCGTCAGTGTCACGGATGTATTATATTATTATCAATATTCATAACATACATCTCATTCATAATGAAAAGTATGGCCCTTATGTTATTCATAACATCAAAGAACAATTGTTCTCTCATGAATAACCTTCTTGCAACAAACATTATGCAATGGGCTAGAGTGAATGAAACTCAAAAATGAATTATGAAAATAAATACAGAGGTAATACACCGATGGCAGGTATAGTAACTTTTACTATGTTCCCAGCGTGTATCTAAACCTCATTCCTGGCAAGCCTTTTAGGCCGTAGTAGTTCTTGCATCGAGTTGCAACAGAATGCAATCGAGCGGGTATTTCAGTGATCAATTTTTAATCACAATACCCAAGAATCAGTGACTAACATGTTTAATCATAATTCCCAAGAACTATTTCTTTGACCAACCTTCTATACATCAATAACTCGTATGACATTCATACATGAGCTGGATATTCCAGTCTTCTTTCTTTTTGCCTTTATACTTCTAACGGTTTTACTTCCAGTATTTCTCCTTCTCTTAGAAGAAGCACCAAACTTTAAGAGTGGCGTCAGGCCCGGACTTCCTAGGCGTGTAAGTTTTACTAACGCCCTTTGGACATTTCCTTTCTCTTTAAGTTGTTGTTTTATTCACCATCATCACATGACATGCGTTCTTCTGGATCCCTCTCTTATTAATCTAATGCTTTGTAAACACTTTACTAATGCTTTGCAAAACAAACATTGCTTTGGATATCTCATATCTTTTAGCCTTTGTTTGTATCTGAAAATAATTTTCAGTTCCATGAATATCACATAACTATCCCAAACTTTCGAAGTTCGGGTCTCATGGAAGCAAACATATTGCACTTGACCATAACGGAATTCTAGCTTTTGGATCGAAGGACGAGAGTCACTTCATCCATAGCATTAGCGGGAGAATACCAAAAGCATGCGATAGGACAAAGTCCTTCTTGGCACTCTTGAGGACAATCCTCACATTACATTACCAATCGTAAAGTTTTAACCAGATTTTTAACAGCTATTCAATTTTAATAGGGAAGGTGGAAACGCGAGCCATTATTCTACAACTATTATGCAAATCACACTTTAGACAATGGTCATAATTAATTGCACTAAGAATTAAAGAAGTTAATTCTAAAGTGCGCTCCCACTCAAATCAATATCTCTCATAATTGATTTTGAGTGATACAAGATCCATATTTCAATTCATTGCCATAGAATCATCATCTCATGATGGGAATTTCAATCGGTAGGCCAACTTGCCAATCACATCTCTATGTGACTCTTGTTCATATTTCGATGGGCGTGTTCTGAGTTCAGGACGATCAAGCCAGAACGTCAAGACAACCAAGTGATCTCGCTTTGAGGTCTCAACTCACCCGCCTCACACTTCTCTAATCGTTCGTACCCATGTATCCATGGCGCACCCCGAAGAGATAGGTGTCGTGACGGTGCTACACTTGGGAGAACACTAACTACTTGATATTTTAGTGAGAGATCACCCTAATAAAAGTGACTATCGTGCAATCAAGAAGGGTGCATCAAGAGGGATAAACATCTCAGGCAATTCATAATAGCATGATATGGTATTAGCCCTTTCTGACGGAGAAGTCTTTAATTTCTTCGTCTTTGGCATTTGCGTCGGTGTCCACCTTCGCGAAGTTTGCCACCACCTTGTTGATGCACCAGATAATATTGCTATCTCTATAGCTAATAAAATAAGTGCATTACATAAGGTTGACACGCAGGTCATTTAAAATGACAATCACATTATATAGTCATCTCATACATAATCAAATTAAATATGACGAAGACTATACCACATCTCATGCACATACATCCTGCAAAACCAAATTAGACGCCTCTAATCGGTTCAAGCAAAATTTTATTTTACGTGGCTTCTAAGGTTTCGAAACAAACCGATGCTACCAACGTTCATCATCAAGTATGATTATTCAAGTCGCTAGATTAACTTTGCGGGGAGTATGAAACACGAGATAATAAAATCCCGAGCCCCATACTGAACTTCGGCATACGCAAGAACCCCATGCAGATCATATCTGCATTGCCCTTTCATCTAAGAAACATCCATCTTTCTCAACTATGGTGGAACCTAAAGACACTGAAGCACTTCGTTGATCTATCAATCAGCATACTCAGGAGCAGCATGAAAGGATCGTGGATTGCCAGAACTTTGTAAGATTCCACCATGCCATCAAGATCAGGACTACGCAAATTCAAGGGAAGCAACAAGAACATCGGGTAATAGATTTCATCTACTACTCGCATAAATAATTTTCAGCAATAGAACTCATCTACTACAAAATTATATTGTGCAACACCCATACATCTCATGTATTCTAGATCGTAACTTGCATCTACGCATAGCACGGCTCTTGATGCCACTATAGGGTAACGCAGCAGAAAACAAAAATTTCCGACCTACGCACCAGCCCAGGACCACTATGAAAATGCATACAAGGTTTTTGATCTGATCGTTACCAACTCGTAGCGCAGCGGAAGTAGAGTTGGCGAAGATTGTTGGTGCAGATCCCCGCAGCTAGGATTTTAAAACTTCCCAACCGCGAGGATGTACTCCCTCGGACAGCTTCTCAGGTAGTCCCTCGGACAGCCCTCCGGGAGGTCCTCAACCAGTGCCTCGGACTGTCTCTCGGACAGCCCTCCGGGAGGCCCTCAAAATCTCAGACGGTCACTCGGACAGCCCTTCGGGAGGCCCTCAAAATCTCGGACTGTAACTCGGACAGCCTTTCGGGAGGCACACTCGAACTAAGATCGAACATATGACCTCTCTACTTGGTTGCACACATACGGTGTCACCTATCCGGCAGGGCTTTGCCGCCCAGAACTAGTTCCCACCGGAACCCAGATAGCCTTTCGGCTCTACGAAACTATTTCGTGGGAGGGAGAGAGAAAGCTAGATCATGCATGGCATTTGTATGTGAGAGAAGAGTTAGTGTGGAGAGCTCCTCTCCACCTCCTTTTATAGGAAAAACCAAGGGGTAGGGTGGCACATGGAAAACCCAAAATGCCCATGCTTTATGTCACACATAAAGGGCAAAGTGGGGAGGCAAGTGGAGCACCATGGATGGGCTCCTCTTGGCCGGCCACATGCATGCCCCCCCCCAAAGGGGTTCCTATCCATTCATGTCATCCCTAATATCTTTTGGGACAAAGCCCAAAAAAAGTGGCTTTCCAAAAAAGCAACCATAAAGGCGTTTTCCCTATTCATGAAAACATTTTTCAGCGACCGTTTGATCTGAAAATATTTCTGTAGGCCTAGAACATTTCTAGTACCCCCTAAAATAATTCTGGATGCATTCCGAAACATTTCCGGATCAATGATTTTCTTCAGCGAAAAGCAACCAAAGCATTTCCGGCCGCTCCGAAACATTTTCGGTTTTTTTCTTCGGAAAAATTCCAGAAGTTCCCAGAACAATTCTGGTACCTCCAAAAAGTTCCAGGCACGTGCCGAAACCTATTTGGCTCAATGGTTTACTCCAAAACAACTTTTTGGTTTTACCAAAACTTTTCTAGTGTTCTCTCCAGAACTTTTCCGATGTCTCTGAAACTTTTCCGGTGACTTTCTCTCAGACTCCTTGTCTAGTATTCAGCAGATAGATGACCCTTAAGCATGTGACCCTGTAGGTTCGGTGAAGTATTGACATGACCAGAACACTTTCCGATCCATGATCAATAGCGGAATCGTGGACATCCATATTGATCCCTATACCCACACGAATGAATATTCGAGTGAACCTCTAGTTTCCCGTGTGCTATTCCTATTGCTTCGCGATATGTTACAAACACCCGAGGTGAGACTTATCGGCATCCCCGTGGATCAACAACTTTGTCCACTACGCCAGTTACCTCGTTACCGGTTTTGTTCTCTCTTCTCGTTTCCGCGTTCCGGTATCCCTGTGATCAAATCACATTGTGTCTGGCCAGACGATGGTGGATACCGTAATACCGAGAGGGCCCTAAGAATATCTCTCCACCGTCGGAGGAGCAAATCCCAATCTTGAGCTATCAAGTCCCTTGTCATACTTTTCCATGAACCCGTAAGCCGCCGTAATAGCCACCCATTTACGGATGACGTTTAACAAACCCCAAAGTTCATGAAGCAAGTGCGAAGGAACTCAATACTCTCATAGTCTAAGGAGTTATGCAAACGTTAACTTGCTCTGTGTTATTAACCATTAACTTGTGACGAAGGTATCTCATAGCATAACATCAATTCGGGTCGATTAAACACAAGTGTTCTTCTAACATTGTGTCCTCAAAAGTTGCTACCATAGACATGCCCATGATCAGGGAAACATAATCATCATGCAACACTTGAGCCAGTCTTAGAGGTCAGACTAGGAATACATTTTACCGTTTATTATTCCACACTTGCATATGAGTTTTCCTTCGAGCCTCGTGGTTATTGCAGACTCGAGAACCATAGCAGTTATAGCACGGAATATAAAGATAATTAGGAACATGGAGATAAATAATAACATTTATTATTGCCTCTAGGGCATATCTCCTACAGTCATAGCATGGAATATAAACATAATTACAAATATGGAAATAAATAATAACATTTATTATTGCCTATAGGGCATATTTTCTACAGACTCCCACTTGCACTAGAGTCAATAATCTAGTCAATGATAATGCACTTTACACCTATGGCATACTGGTGTAATGTATGCTTCGCTTATGGTATAGTCTTCGTCCTACGGATCTAACAACTTCAGGTCCGTGTGTATCTTTGCATATCCTCATGTTTTCACGCTTTCACAAAATTCATATTTTGTGCGTACTTGGCTTTGTATATATGTGAATCACTGGTCGAACCTTGATTCCTCAGACTGAGCTATGGAGCAACTATCTACAATAGTGTTCCATTGACCAAAGCCATCTTGGAACCATACTAAGTTCATGAATGAACTATATGATTCAACATCTTCTTTGTCGCTTCTAATGCGCCAACATACTTAGCCTCCGTTTATAGAGTTCGCCACAATAACCGTTTTTGAACAATTCCAACTTACTGTGCCACCATATCATGTATTACACAAAACCCTTAATTTAAATTGAAAATCGCTTGGAGCATTGATGAAGACTATATCGATGTAATTCCTTAGAACGAGCACTTCATAATCTCTGCTTGTGAGAAAACATGTCATCAGTGCTACTTTAGTACTCAACGACATTTTTCACTGTTGTCCTATGATCAATATTTTCATCACTTTGGTATCTCACTCGCAACTGCTTGGGAGTATTGGACATATCTGGTTGTTTTACATACCATGGAATACATGATTAATCCAAACACAAAAGTGTGTGGAATCTCCATCATGTATTTTGCTCATCAGTGTTTTAGGACACCGAGTCTTGCTTAAACTCTTTCCATGTGACTTCGGCAAGAATCACTCCTTGTCGTTCTCATGGCAAACCGTTTTAGCATCTTATCAATATGTATTTTGGTTTAGCCCTATTAGGCAATTCTATCTCCATAGATAATTATGCCTAATAAGGAGGCTACCTAGCCCAATCACTTCATTGAAAAACTATTTTTCAACGAAGTCCTAATTTGTGTCAAGAAATTTATATTATCTCTAATCAGCAATGTGTCAGGCACAAAAAGTTTTAGAAATATTATCTTGCTCCCACTTACTTTCTTGTAACCACAAGCATCTTCGCTATCCTTTTGATGAAACCAGACTCTTTGACTATTTCATCAAAACAAAGATTCCAACTCCATTATGCTTGCTTCTGTCCATTACTGGAACTCAGAAGTCTGCACACTTACTAGCATCCTCTGGATCGACAAAATACTTTGGACTGTATCACATACATGTCCTTTGTTGTATTTCCATCTCATGGAAATCCGTTTGGCGTCCATGTATCATATCTCATATTTGAAATATGTTTCAATTGCTAGTATAACCCGAACCGACTTTAAGCATCGCTACGGTGAGACAATCTCGTCGTAGTCAACTCCTTGAATTTGTTATTGCAACAAGTCAAGCTTTATGGATAAATTTTTTTATCCGTATTAGTTTTATAGTTCCATTCATATTAGTTAGACTCTCGGTCTTCCAGAGGGTTTTTCAAGTTCTAAACTTGAATGATCTATATGAATACTATCACGGATTATATTGGCATTTAGCCAATTCCGGAGTTAGGGCCCATCAACGCTTCCTTGTGTAGCGTAGGTATATTGTTGTCTAACAATAATATCTCGTTTGCGCACCTGAGAGGTTTGCACGAGTTATGCCTACGTGGTTCAGCTGCAAGTTCGACCGAAGTCCATACATCTCATGTAGAGGCTTCCGTATCAGTCGTAGTAGGAAACTCTCAAATTACTTCCAATGTTTCTTTCCTATGAACTGACGACAAAGATACTGTTATCTCATCGAGTTGCACTGTTGTCCCACTCACCTTTTGCAAGAAACATTTTCTTCAAAATCATACCGCTCTTTGTGGCAAACCTTTTGCCTCGGTATAGTGATGGAGGAATATCCAATAATTTGGGATAACCTACAAAGTAGCACTTGTCTGATTTGGAATAGGTTTGTAAATATTTTACACAAGCCCCATATTCCAAATGTTAAGAAAAGACATAACATGGTTGGGCGTACCATACCATGGCGTCATTTCAACAGATCTGATGGCGCTCTTTTCAGTGTAAAAGCCGTTGTCTCTAAAGCATTAGTTTAAAAGGGATAATGGCAAATTGATTTATGTCATCTTTGATCTTACCATGTCATAAATGGTTTGATTACATCTTCATGGACATTCCACTCACAGTGGTGTTCCGGGAGGTGTAAGTTATGAAACTCTTTTCACAACTCATCAAACATTCGCTAAACTTGTAACTCAAATATTCCTTTCCACAATCTAATTGCAGAAACATAATTTTCGTGTTACAATAATTTCTACTTCTTTTTGAAAAGCTTTTGAACGATTTCAAAAGATCCAAACTTATGTCTCATTAAGTAAATATCCATATATCTACTTGAGTCATTAATAAAGATAGACAAATCCACTTCTAGCAACAACATTTATCGGACTACACACATCAAAATGTATGATCACCAATAAATTCATTGATCGTTCCTTATGGCCCGTGAACGGTATTTCAATCACTTCACTTTTCAGACGAAAGTTGCAAGTGTCAGAAGATTCATAATCAAACAGACTTCAAAATCCATCACAATGGAATTTCTCCATGCGGCTTTCTCCAATGTGACCAAACGCAGTGCCACACAAATATGGTATTCTTTTAGTCTTGCGACATTTAGCGTCAGTGTTATGGATGTATTATATTATTATAAATATTCATAACATACAACCCATTCATAATGGAAGCATGGCCCTTATGTTATTCATAACACCGAACAACAATTGTTCTCTTATGAACAACCTTCTTGCAACATACTTTATGCAATGGGCTAGAGTGTACGAAACTCCAAAAAATGAATTATGAAAATAAATATAGAGTTAATACACCGATGGGAGGTATAGTAACTTTTACTATGTTCCCAGCGCGTATCTAAACCTCATTACTGGCAAGTCTTTTAGGCCGTAGTAGTTCTTGCATCGAGTCGCAACAGAATGCAATCGAGTGGGTATCTGTGTGATCTACTTTTAATCACAATACCCAAGAATCAGTGACTAACATGTTTAATCATAATTTCCAAGAATTATATCTTTGACTAGCCTTCCATACATCTATAACTCGTATGACATTCATACCTGAGCTGGACATTCCAGTCTTCTCTATTTTGCCTTTATACTTCTAACAGTTTTACTTCCAATATTTCTCCTACTTTCAGAAGAAGCACCCAACTTTAAGAGTGGCGTTAGCCCCGGACTTCCTAGGCGTGTAAGTCTTACTGACACCCTTTGGACATTTCCTTTCTCTTTAAGTTGTTGTTTTATTCACCTTCATCACATGTCAGGCGTTCTGCTGGATCCCTCACTTATCAGTTAAATGCACAATAAACACTTCACTAATACTTTGCAAACAAACATTGCTTTGGATATCTCATATCTTTTAACCTTTGTTTGTATCTGAAACTAATTTTCAGTTCCATGAATATCACATAACAATCCCAAACTTTTGAAATTCGGGTCTCATGGAAGCAGACATATTGCACTTGACCGTAACGGAATTCTAGCTTTTGGATTGAAGGACGAGAGTCACATCATCCATATCATTAGCGGGAGAATACCGAAAGCATGCGATATGACAAAATCCTTCTCGGCACTCTTGAGGACAATCCTCACATTACGTTTACCAATCATAAAGTATTTAACCAAATAAATAACAGCTATTCAATTTTAACAGGGAAGGTGGAAACGCGAGCCAATATTCTACAACCATAATGCAATTTACACTTGGATAATGTCCTGCAATTAATTGCACTAAGATATAAACAATTTTAATTCTAAAGTGCGCTCCCACTCAAATCAATATCTCTCATAATTGATTGTGAGTGATTCAAGACCCGTATTTCAATTCAACACCATTGAACGAGATGAACACTGATGGCGTGAATTTCAATCGGTAGGCCAACTTGCCGATCACATCTCTATGTGACTCTTGTTCATCTTTCGATGCGTGTGTTCTGAGCTCAGGACGATCCTCCAGAATGTCAAGCCAACCAAGTGATCTCGCTGCGAGGTCTCAACTCACCCGTCTTACACTTCTCTAATCGTTCGTACCCATGGAGATCATATGATACCCCGAAAAGATACGTGTTGTGACGGTGCTACACTTGGGAGAACACTAACTACTTGATATTTTAAGTGAGATATCACCCTAATAAAAGCAACTACCGCGCAATCAAAAAGGGTGCAATAAAAGGGATAAACATCTCATGCAATTCATAATAGCATGATATGGTATAGCCCCTTCTTTCGGAGAAGAATTCACCGTCTTCGTGAAATTTCAGCCAGAAACGTTGTCGTGGCAGCAGTTTCAAAAACTACTACCGTGGCAGAACCGTTCCGCCAAGGCTTTTTTTCCTTTTTCTCCATCTTCGGCTTTTGCGTCGGTGACCACCTTCGCAAAGCTTATCTCCACCTTGTCGATGCATCAAATAATATTGCTATCTCTATAGCTAATAAAATTTTAACATTACATTGAGGTTGACACGCAGGTCATTAAAGTGACAATCATATGGCTCCAGCCATCGTGCCGAATCATGACACGCAGGTCATGTTAATTACATCATATATTCATCTCATACAAAATCTCATTAAATATGATGAAGACTATACCACATCATATGCACATCCTGCAAAACCAAGTTAGACGCCTCTAATCGGTTCATACAAGATTTTATTTTACATGGCTTCTAAGGTTTCAATCAAACCGCAGCTACCAATGTTCATCATCAAGTATGATTATTCAAGTCGCAAGATTATCTTTGCGGGGCGTATGAAACACGAGATAAAAAATCTTGAGCCCCATACTGAACTTCGTCATACGCAAGAACCCCGTGCAGATCATATCTTCATTGCCCTTTAGTCTGTTAAATTTCATTTTTCTTTCACTATGGTGGAACCCAAAGAACTGAAGCACTTCGTTGATCTTTCATGATCGCGGATTGCCAGACCTTTGTAGGCAAAATTCCACCATGCCGTCAAGATCAGAAATACGCAAATTCAAGGGAAGCAACAAGAACATCAAGCAATAGATTTCATCTACTACCCGCACAAATAATTTTCAGTAGTAGATCTCATCTACTACAAAATTATATTGTGCAACATCCATACATCTCATGTATTCTAGATCGTAACCTACATCTACGCATAGCATGACTCTTGATGCCACTGTAGCATAACGCAGCAGAAAACAAAAACTATCCGTCCTACGCACCAGCCCAGGACCACTATGAAGATGCATACAAGGTTTTGATCTGATCATTACCAACTCGTAGCGCAGCAAAAGTAGAGTCGGTGAAGATCGTCGGTGTAGATCCCCGCAGCTAGGATTTTACAACCTCCCAACCGGGAGGATTATCTTCCTTGGACAGCTCCTCGGACGGTCACTTGGACAGCCCTCCGACAGGCCCTCAACCAGTCCCCCGGACGGTCTCTCGGACAGCTCTTCGGGAGGCCCTCAACCAGTCCCTCGGACGGTCTCTTGGACAGCCATTCGGGAGGCCCTCAGCCAGTCCCTCGGGCAGAAGATCGAAACTACGACCTCTCTACTAGGTTGCACACATACGGTGTCAGCTATCGGGTAGGGCTTTGCCGTCCAGAACTAGGCCCTGCAAAGACTAAACAGCCTTCCGGCTTACGAAACTATTTCGTGTGAGGGAGAGAAGAAAGCCAGATCATTGCATGGCATTGTATGAGAGTTCAAGCGTGAACTTGGGATGCCCATGGAGAGCCCTCTCCACCTCTATTTATAGGGTGAGAGGCTATGGGGAAATACCAAAATGCCCTCAGATATTTTCCACCAAAGCCAAAAAAAGTGGCTTTCCAAAAAGCAAATAGTGTTGCCTGCATCATCCCCTAATAGTGTTTCCACTATTCATGAGATATTTCCTCTAATAGTGTTTCCACTATTCATCCTGCTATTCATGAGATCTTTTCATGAAATATTTTTCCGCGACCGATTTATCCGAAAAAAAATTCCCGAAGGTCCAGAACATTTTCGGCACCCCCTAAAATAATTCTAGACGCGTTCTGAAACATTTCTGGTATGATGATTTTTATCTCCGAAACATTTCTGGTAACTCCGAAACAATTCCGATTTTCTCTCTGAAACTATTCCGTCGTCTTCGAAACTTTTTTGGTGACTTTCTCTCGGACTCCCTGTCTAGAACTTTGTAGATAGATGACCCTTAAGCGTGTGACCCTGTAGGTTCGGTGAAATATAGACATGACCGGAACACTTTCCGATCAATGATCAATAGCGGAACCGTGGACATCCATATTAACCCCTATACCCACACGAATGAATATTCAAGTGAACCTGTAGCTTCTGTGTGCTATTCTTGTTGCTTCGCAATATGTTACAAAACACGAGGTGAAATTTATCGGCATCCCCGTGAATCAACAACCTTGTCCACTATGCCAGTTTCCTCGTTACCGGTTTTGTTCTCTTTTCTCGTTCCCGTGTTTTGGCATCCCCGTGATCAAATCACGCTGTGTCTGGCCAGACGATGATGGATACCATAACACCGAGAGGGCCCAAAGAACATCTCTTCATCGTCGGAGGAGCAAATCCCAATCTTGGGCTATCTAGTCCCTTGTCATACTTTCCTCCGAGCCTCGTGGTTATTGCAGACTCGAGAACCATAGCAGTTATAGCATGGCATATAAACATAATTAAGAACATGGAAATAAATAATAACATTTATTATTGCCTCTAGGGCATATTTTCTACAGAAATGGAGCTCTATTATCTGACCTTCTTAAGAAATATCTTTTCTTTGTTCTAAAATTTCTATTATCTCTCCTCTGTGATTTATAATATATTTTATTCCTATACCTTTCTTCTCCATATGTTAGTCGTATTTGGACAATGTTATTGCAGAAGTTGTAATATGATTTCTTCATAGGTCTTTGAGCTTGTATACATGTACATACCTTTCTTAGCTGCTTAAAAACAAATGTTATGGCTTGGGATATATTTACAACATTTCCTGCTGATTTCTTTTTGTATTCCTCAAATATTATAGACCCTAGAGGGTCGGGCAGCTTATTAAAATATCTTTCAACCACCCCTACATTAAAACCTTGTTTAGCAGTGGTAGCATTATATAAATAATGCTGAGAAAATTCTTTTATACCTTTCCAACTAGTTAATGTTAATTTTTCTATTTCTCTTAATCTTTCGTTTTGTAAGGAGGTATGTCCTAATTCTGGATCTTCTGCTATGATCATATTTGAAATGACATTTGTAAAGTTATTGGGATTACCTCCTGCTCTTTTTAATTCTTCATATTGATTAGGGTATGACTCTACCCATTGTTCCCATAGAACTTTCACAGACTCTCCTAAAAACGTTTCAAGATATGTTAACATATCTTCTACCTTAGTGCCTCTATTATTCTGGTTTTGTATATATTTTTGAACTATTAAACCTTTCCATATGCTAATTATATTCGACCAATCTATCAGGTCATGGGCTGCTAAATTTAATATAGCACCATCATTCTTAAATTTTGAAATTGCACTGGCTTCTCAAAATCTCTTCTTTTAGTTCCCATATATCTATATTGTCCAGGGATATACGTAGGTTGATAGTCATGTTTTTCCAGAGGCCATTGTCCGGCTGATCTGGTAGGTCTCTCTCTTTCTCCTTCTCTTTTTGCTGAAGATTCCCCATATCCCTTTCTTCTTTTATTACTACTTTCTACTTCCATAGCTTTCATTGCATTATCTAAATTATGTAGTCCCACATCATCTAGTGAGTTATAAAAATCACTATTTTGTCCTGAGTCATTATAATTTTCATCTTCTATCAAAATTTCTTTCATTAATTCTACTTCTTTTTCTTCTTCTTCATAACTTTCTAGTAATAACTTATTATTTATATCCCATTGCTCGTCTTCACTACTAACTTAATATTTGTGAGCAATATTCTTATCCATATTATTAGCAATATTAGTATTATTATTGTTGGTAGCATTATTATTACTACTATTATTTTCTCTTTTTTCTACTAATGCTATAGTTTTGTTTGGCATGGTTGAACTGCTAGTGGTTAACTTTTTCTCATTTTTCAATTTCTTTAATCTTGCAATTTCTCTAATCATAAACAATTCTATTTCTCTTATCTTAGGCCAATCTTTTGTCATGGAATTACTATATTCCCATTATGTATGCTTTAGTTTCTTTTCCCAATGAATTATTTCATTATCTAAATTAGCCTTTTCCATGCATTCAGTTGCATCTTTATTCTTATCATTGCTAATTTCTGTTTCTGACATAAAATATTCTGTGTATTCTATGGATGTAGATTTATAATTCATGAATCTGATACTACTACTTCCTTCACAATTTTGATAGCTTATGTAATTTTCAGGTTGGTTTAATTCCTTCTTTTCTATTAGTTCACCTATCTTCCATTCCTCTCCTACTCTTTCTCCAGAACCAATTTTAAGAGGATTCATAAATTGCATACCTTTTGATTGCATGCTATCAATTACATAATTCACATTTACTCTATATCTAGAGCTACTTCTGTTAGTGAGTCTTCCTATAAATTCTATGATTACTAACAAAATTTGTTTTTTTAAAATCTTCATATCATTTAGTTTGGAAACCAAAACTCAGTTTTTCAATAAATTCTTTTACAGGCATTATTAGGTCTGGAGCTATGTATGTTATTAATCTATTTTCATTCATATCTCCTGCCATAAAGCCTAATACTGCTTTATCCACTGATTCCCATCTTTTGTCTAGTAGCGTTATTAATACCTTTGCTCCTAATTCTTTCTTGTCACTCCTTTAACTCCTATGATATACATGCCATGATGAATATATTTATAACCATAATATTTTAGTTCATTTTCAATATTCTTGCTCACAATTCTTAAATATACTGAATGAGTTAATACACTAAATTCTACTTCTCTGGATATTCTGTATAAACCACTCTTACTTTCAAACATACCTATGTGATATACTTGCTGCGGTTTTATTTTTCCTAGAGTATCTTTTTGATATCTTTCCAAATCTCTATGCAAATCTATAACTTCTTCTATACTATCAATATCATTAGCTTTGCATGATAATCTATGCTTCATTGCAAGAGGTCTTGAGTCATGCTTTACTACTTGGAGGAATTTGTCTCTCCTAGTACTGCTTTTAGATACATCCATTTTTCTGAATTAATGCCCCTTGATGAGGATACTATTCCGAATGAAGATAACACAATATCTTTGTTTCTTTGAAAACTATATATGTTTTCTAAAACCTGGATTAATAGTTGAAAAATTGTGTTATTTTGTCTTATTATTATTTTAGAGTCTTTCTTTGGTGAGTCGTGATCAGAAAATCCGATAGGAGGTGACAAATATTTAGCTACTTCGTTTAATGTTTGCCTATATTCAGTCATATAACCATGAGAGGATCAAAGTTTTTACCTCTTGCACCAACTTTTTTATTTCAAGAATATCTTGTCTTGATTCAGTGCGTGGGAGTGAGTCCTTGCCTCTACTTAGGTAATGGTCTATTGACAACATTTCTTCTTTAATATAGTTGTTATTCTTGCAAACTATATTCTACCTAGCTCTTGCTTCCTCTAGCTTATGCAGAATGATATATATTTTGCTATTCAAACCAGAGTATTTTTCTATGAGGTTTTGATATTCTTTAAATAAACTTTCAAATTTTTGGTCTAAATTGTCTTGCCTTTTTCCCCAAGATATATAAAATTTATATATTAAATCGACGATTGTATTTAGCTGACTATGCGATGTATGCAAAATATGCTCTTCAGATGGATTTATTCTACACCTTATATTAATATTTTCTTTAGTATTTATTACCTTACCTTGGCTAACGTTTAAGTTTAGATATTTTAAACTTTGAATGATTAAGTTCTGGACCTGATACCAACTATACGGCAAATAACCAATCCAAAATACCTGTAATATTAACGATATTCGCGGTCTTAATTAGTGCACGCGGATAGTCCACGCTAATATTCAGAATACTGTTTACCGCGGTGTAGCAACACTGTTGACTAAAGTGTTTACTCTTTACTTTACTATTCAGCACTATTCAAATAATGTATGTATTTACTATTCATTACTATTTCAATTATTGGTGCATGTCTGGCTATTGACATGGCTAATTTACACTTATATGCAGGATCTAATCTGATTGTCGAGACCAACGTTACAGCCTGTTTGTGCTGCGGAGGTTGTAAAATTCCTACTCAGTACTCACCATATTTTTCATTATGTTGCTTCAGATGTAGCTAGATACGTTCATTTGATGGTTTTAATTGCAAACTTATGGGGTAAATTTTTATCGTCTTCCCAGGCAGTTCCTCCCGAAGGGAACACTTCTCTACGGCCACCAGGTTCTCATTCAAATGCCACACACGGCTAAACAGAGAACTACCGGCAGAGGTTTCTCCTATAGGATCCCTAGCATAAGATCTCGTCCCATAAATTCAGAAATAAAAATACCAAGTGAAACAAAGAAACTACATCATTTCCACAACATAATTTACATATGGTTTTCCCTTTCGGGAATCCCCGAAGGGTTCACACAAACTAAGAGATTACCTTAATATTTCCTCCTGGTGGATATCTTACAATGCTCTCAATATAGTGGCTATCTTACAAGGACTGCTACTGCTACTACCTGCTGCTGCTGCTGCTGCTGCTGCTGCTGCTGCTGCTGCTGCTGCTGCTACTGCTACTGCTACTGCTACTGCTACTGCTACTGCTACTGAGTGCTCTGGCTCTTCTCTGCTTCACTGCTTCTTCGCTGGATGCTCTGGCTGCGTGTCTTGTGCGCTGAGGCGAGCGTCTCCTTTTATAGGCGCGAGGGAGGCGTTCGGGAGCATTCTCCTCTTTATTTAAATGGCATAGCTTTCTTACGTGTCCACCTAGAGCGTGGATAAGGATGTCTTCACGAGAGTGTCCGGCGGGCTGACAGCTTCTCGGCTTTCGGGAAATCTTTCACGTGTTCGCTTTGTGAAAAGCATTAACGTGGGTTTGTCTGTTGGCGAATAATTTGCTAGCCTCCAGTGTCTTCTAGCATACGAGTAATATCATGCACAGATGATTCTTACTCACATTGTTGTCTTCTTTTTTGACTCACACCGTTGACTTGATCATAACTTCTGCCTTCTTCTTGACTCAAAATTCTGGCTTATATATATCACAGCGCACGTCTTCGATTGCCAAACTGTATGTACTCCCTTGAAGAAGAAAAACAGTATATACTCCTTTCACACTAAACAGTATATACTCCTTCGAAAAAAATTGTATATACTGCTTCAATAGCCAAGCAATATATACTGTTCCAGAAATATTTCCTTAAAAATGTAAAAAAATAATATACCGTTAAAATGGCAAGCAACATATACTTGTTATACAAAAAAGAAGTGTATGTTACGGAGCACTATTTTTTTTGGAATGTGTTAGGGAGCAGTATGTGCACTCCAATGTTCAAAAGAAAAGTAGTATATACTCCTAATTTAAAAATTACAGTATATACATGTGTGATTATAAATCAGTACATACTTATTTTTCTAGAAGAGTACATACTTATTTTGTAGTAGTATTTCTTATAAACACTAAACGGCAGTACGGAAAAACAAAAAAGATAACGACGTCAATTCTCCAAGTAGGTAAAATTTGGATGATAGTTCACGTTCCTAGTTTCACGTGAGTTGTTATGAATGAAGTGGAGATTAATTAGGCCTTTTTAGTTTGCACGGCTGGTTTGTTACAATCGGTTGTTTCTGCACTATCTAACCCGTTTACCCATATCCATTAAAGATGGGAGTACATACTCCCAAGAGTATGTACTCCCACCCTTGATGGATAGGTTTAAAAGATCCAATAACAACAACTACTCAACCGTTTGTGTAGATTAGTCAAAAAAATCTAACTAGATTTTTTGGATACGTTAGCTACTCCCTAGAAGTTAGGAACAGCCATGCGTCATTCAAAATTGTAACTACTTAGAGTAGTTGACGCCATTTTTTCCTTCCATGAAGTATATCGCACTTTTGAAAGTAGTACACATGATACTAGTTTGGAGTATATACTGTTGTACTGACATTTGCAGTATATGCTATTACATGCAAGCGTGCAGTATACATCATCATTTTTATTAGACGACATAGCACAAAATAAGTATGACGTGTATATACTACTTTTTAAGACCAGACAGTATGTACCATATTTTACATTTTTTTTAGTGAGACATACTTTTTTTAGGGGTTATATACTGCACTTTGCTGAGAGGGTATATACTTTTTTTTTGAGGGAATGGGTATATACTTTTTTGAGTGTAAGTATATATTGCCTTTTCCTAGTAGGGTAGATATTGCTTTTTTATAAGGGGGTACATCAACTTTTTTATCTGAGAAGGTACATACAACAATTTTGTGGATGAGTATATACTACACTTTGCTGATAGAGTATATACTACCTTTTTTTATAAGTGAATATACGCTACATTTACCTAAGATGTTGAGATGTAGATACTTTTTTTTTGAGTTGTATATACTATATTTAGTTGGGAGCGTGTATACACAATATTTTTTTTCCAAAGGAGTATATAATTTTTTTTTGTGAAGATAAGTATGTACTGGGGATATCATTTATGTAAAGATCATGTCCATATCTGGTATAGTCGCCGTGAAAAGAGTATTCCAATAGAAATTAGCAATTCCGTAGAAATATGGTGCAATTCCGATGTGCTCCTTTTATGCGGTTGATGACAACCATTGCCATGATTTGCACATGATTGACATTCCATATTGTCACATATCTCCATGTGTTGCCTCTTTCTTGCTCTATGCTTTGCCATGTATTGAGTGCAACAATGCTTCTACTCTTGCTAATGAGATTGCCCCCATAGCTTTCTCACATATTATTGGAGCTTTTGACATCTTTCATGTGAAGCATGCTTGTCTTCCTTCTTTGCACCATATGCCTAGTGCCATGAAAATAGCCATTGTTGCATCATATTGTTCATGCACTTTTTATCCTAATGGTTATGTGCAAGAGAAGAGAACCATCATGATGGATGATGTGTTTGTCTACCATGCACATACATTGTTTCCTTTGTTGTGTGCGTGTGTAGGATTCTTCGACTACATGTCAACCTCCACTTCACGTGAGTTGACGATTCGAGCTCTTGAGAGCGAGCCATGCGACAACGACGCGTTTCTACGTCGCACTTGCTTGCGCATCGACATTGTGAAGAATGCACAAGGTCACGCTTTAGAGGTGACATCCTTCTTGAACATGGATATTGTGGCTCACCCTACTTGTGTTGCTTGTGTCATGACTCATATTGGTCATCTTGGACCATTTACTTGCACACATGTTAGTGATATTGCTTTTCCTCACGATTGCCACATTGCCATGCCTCATGACATATATACCTTGTGTGTTGCATCCAACTTGTGGATTATTTTCTCATATCCTATGCTTGGTTGCAACAATGTCATTTCCTCACATTTGCCATGCCACATTACTTGCTACATGCTTGAATTGCTTGCCTCACACATGATGACCAATTGCTCTTTCTATTGTGTTGAGTGCCTCCCTATCTTCACTACACCATGTGCACATTATGCTTGGATTGCATTGTACTTTGGATTGCACCATATGTGTACACACATCATTTTACTTGGTGTTGTGAATGATTCCTATGATTGCTATGTGCATGATTGCTATGACCATGAGGTAGATGCTTGTTATATTGTCACACATATTTGCATCCCTACCTCAACTTTGCATACTTGGTCCCATGATTGCATTGCTTGCGCTCCATTTGTATGCTTACATGCCATGCCAACATCCCTTGTCACACCAAATATTATGCATGATGACAACACTTGTGCGGTGAATAACCATTTGAATGCTTGGTTTTGCACTAATGCTAACCACATTTGTTTTTCCAAGTGTTTGTTATCTTTGCTCCTTTTGAAGGAATTAGTTGACGGTGCGCCATTGGAGAGTGCCCATTTCGAGTTTGATGATGATGAGCGTTTGGTGACCGTCCACTCCTACACGGCGACGCCATTTCCTTCCCATGGTGATTTGGATTTTGATCCGAGGACGGATCTTTCCCAAGGGGGAGGGGATGATGCGGAGCATCCTACGGACATCACCATGGCAAGAGCCCCTTTGGCAAGTGACACGTGCGACATCTACTTCACATACATAAAGGTGAATCATCTCCTTTACACGTGTTCACTTGACCCCTTCGAGGATGGTATACTACTTGACACTCCTCTCGTGTGCATGCATAGATATTGTCGAAGCTTCATGAAGGACGAGGAGGAGTGCCAGCGCAAGTGTACACCTGCACCATCCGCGAGGGAAGCTTGGAAGAGAAGAAGGAAGAAGAGGAGCTGCCGGTACAACCGGCCAGCAACCGGCCATCCACCGGTGGGCGGTACAATCGGTCCACCACCGGACCACCTCCGGCCGAGCTTCTGTTATGAAGCGGTGCAAGGCCGGTACCAGACCGGTTGTTACGATTATTGGCTAATGACCGGTACAACCGGCCACCTGAGCGGTACAACCGCTCGACTGCCTGTGCGCAGGACGGGCTTTGGCCCATGTATCCCCCTCTCCACTTACCCCTTCGTGGCCAAGACTATATATACTCCTTCCCCACCTCCATTCTAGGGTTAGCAATGGTTTAGCTCATAGATTAGTTGAGCATTGCTCCTTCCATATACTTCTCCTAGGAGATTGCGACCTCCACGTGTGAGAAGATCTTATGGATGTCAAGGCCCCTATCTAAGGAAGATCCCTAGTGGATTCAAGGCCTCATCTCCCTATGGGATTTGGGATGAACTCTACCATGTATCCTCTTTCCCTTTGTTGTTCTTGTACCCTTGTGGATCTTGTGTGGATGTGAGTATAGTGGATGTGTGATTGGACTTGTCTTGAGTGTTTCTCTTGTGATTTCCCCCTCGTGTTCTTCGTGTTCTTCGTGTTCATTCACAAATCCACCTCCAATTCGTGAAAGATCGACGCACACGGGCGTGCCCCGTATCATATTGGTATCTAGAGCCACGTTGATCACGAATTTGGAGTCTCCCCCACCGTTTTCTAGCCTAATTTTGTGTGTTTTTGTCCCAATTCGAAAATCCCCACAAAAAATAGCCTCACCAATTTTTTTGTGATTTATTGGTTCTTGTGAGATTTTGTTGTGTTTGATTCACGATTTTGTTGTTTGCCAAGTGGATCTTGGCATTCCCCACCACGCAATTCCACCAAAATTTTCTTTTCCCATCATTTTGGTCCATAATTTTCGATTTTGGTCCGCCCCCAAGTTCCTCCCGTGCCCAGATCTGAAAATTTTCTTGATATTAGCGGTACAACCGCCCCCCAAAGCGGTACAACCGCTCCCCCCTTCCCCAGCGCCACTCTGGAACCCCAGTTTCACCCCAGGAGCGGTACAACCGCCCCCGCAAGCGGTACAACCGCTAATTCCCAGGTTGACACCTCCAGGACGCTCCAGGAGCGGTACAACCGCTCTTACAAGCGGTACAACCGCCCATCCCAGTTTTGACTTCGGCTGATTCTTGTTTTGCCCATAACTAATTCATCCGAAATCCGATTTTGACGTTCTTTAGCTTGTTTTGTAGCTATTGACACCCTCCATCCCACAAAATTAGTTGCACCATCATTTGACACCATCAAATTTTTGCATATTTGGCATCTTTGCCTAGGCCACCACCATAACTTCCGCATAGCGTTCCCGCCATAAACTTCCGCCACCCTAACCCAATTTTGTTTGAGATTTTGAGTTGCGGTTTCCGTTTCCTAAGGTGTTTCGGCTACTTAGGGACGGTTCTACATCGACAACACCGCCGCTCATCATCGCCACGGCCTCGACATCGACATCGGCCACTTCGCCTTTTGGCACCCCAACCGTAAGCAAGGACGGTAACCTCGACGACATCATTGTCTATTACCTTGCCATTGCATTGATCGCTCCGAGCCTATTGCGTACCTTACCCATTGAGACTAGCGAGTTGAGAATTGCCGGGCCACGTTACTTGTGCACCGTAGTGTTACTCTTATGCCGCATAGCTAGCTTTAGCGTGCAAACATCTTGTTATCTACTTTGTGCCATAAGTCTCTCCCGTGCATATTCATCATACTTCACTAGTAGAAAAGGGCCCATTTGTCCCGGTTCCAGAGGCCCATTAGTCCCGGTTCTGGAACCGGGACTAAAGGGTCGGGACTAAAGCCCAAAACCTTTATTCCCGGTTGGATTACGAACCGAGACTAAAGGGCCTCCGCGTGGCAGCTTTCTAGAGCGGGACCTTTAGTCCCGGTTAGTGTTACCAACCGGGACTAAAGGTATTTTTTTATTCTTTTTCGATTTTTTTTTTTATTTTTTTTCTGATTTTTGAATTATTTGACAATTTAATCTCTAATCATCCCTCCTCACTGCTGTTGAATTATTTAACAATTTAATCTCTAATCACCCCTCATTCCAAATCATCTAACTCTCACTGCTCCAACCCCAGCACGCTTAACTTTCGAGTTCTATCAACCCTAGTTTCCAAGTCTGCACTTGTTGTTTTCATGACAATAGTAAGCTATCAATCCTATTAACCCTTCGGTCCTGATGTCACATGATTTAATTTTTTGAATTCCAAACAATTATTAAAATAAACAAAATAAGTAATAATAATATTGAATTTCTATGAAAATAAAATAAGTAATAATATTATTTTATTCATTTTTTGCCATATATTCAATTCATATGGCATATTTAATATCTTTAAATCTGTAAATCGAAATTCAACAAATAATATATCCATTATTATCAGAAAAATGTGAGGAATCCAAATATGACATCATTTATTTATTTTTAAATAAAATTATTTTTTAAAATTATTTTTTTGGATTTTATAGGAAAAAATCTTCTTTTTGAAATGACTTTTTTTACTTTTGGAATTTCGAGAATCTGAGAAAACTTCACCGGGTAAACCCTGGTGAAATCGACTCCCAATTTTTCTCTAGTTTTTTTGATATATTAAACTTTTTTTTCGACGTCGTATGCAAAAGTTATGTCCGTTTTACATTTTTTTCCGTTTTTTGCAAAAACGGTCAAAATTCATATTTCAAAATTTCTATACCAACTAGACACTAAAACCTAACTACATCTCAAAGGATTTTATTTTTTGAAGATTTTATCATTTTTGTTTATTTTCTACAAAACTAAAAAAGGCGGTCCACGGGAGGGGGGGGGGTAGAGTTTGAAAATTTCAGAACCCCTTTAGTCCGGGTTGGTGTCCATCCAATCATACCGTCGACTACATCTGCTATCACCGTCCCAGCCAGAGTCACAACTAAGGTTAACCAAGCCAGAGTTAACCCTTTCTAACTTCATTTGATATTTTTCATGCATTTAATGAATTTTTTGAGCTAAATGACCCTGAAATTGAAAAGCACTACAAATGAACTCTGAAAAGGTTGAAACTTGGCATGGTATCATCATTTCACCCACATAGCTTGTGCTAAAAAGTTGAGAGGGTTACGGCAAAAACTGGATGCACTTCGTGTACAAACTGGACCATCTCCTTCGAAGTATCAAGGTTTCGGACGAAAACCCATCTATTACAAAGGCATTTCATTTTTTTAACTTATTTCAACTCCAGACTTTTTTTGCATTCAATATGCACCATTCAAAGCCACATCCTCAAATTTCAACCCTTTCTAACTTCATTTGCTATTTTTCATGCATTTAATGATTTTTTTGAGCTAAATGACCCTGAAATTGAAAAGCCCTACAAATGAACTCTGAAAAGGTTGAAACTTGGCATGGTATCATCATTTCACCCACATAGCATGTGCTACAAAGTTGAGAGGGTTATGGCAAAAACTGGATGCACTTCGTGTACAAACTGGACCATCTCCTTCGAAGTATCAAGGTTTCAAACAAAATACTAATTTACATTATTCTAAAAATAACCAAATAAATCTTACTGTGACAACAATATAACACGTGACTAGGAGCAAAAAGACTTAAATTAAAAACTATTTGTAAACTCAAGTTATTCACAATCTAGGGTTTAAAGCAAATTTGAACAAATTCAAATTTAAACCATTCAAATTTGAAAACTAATGGCACAAACAGAAACTAGACAAAATTTTGAATCTAATGCAAAAATAATCACTCAAAAACATCAAATATCCAAAAAGATATAAGAAATTTAAAACATAAACTAAAAACAGAAAACAAATGTAAAAACAGAAAAAAAAAACTTTCAAGGACCCCTTTAGTCCCGGTTGGTGTCTCCAACCGGGAAGTCCCGGTTGGAGACACCAACCGGGACTAAAAGCCTCAACCCCCTTTAGTCCCGGTTGGTGTCTCCAACCGGGACTAAAGGTCCCATTTGAACCGGGACTGATGCCCTAGCCGCTCGAACCGGGACTAATGCTCACATTAGTCCCGGTTCGTAATGCAACCGGGACTAATGTGTAGATCGAGCTGTGAAGAAAGCCCTATTTTCTACTTGTGCTTGTCTCATATCTTGGTTCGAGCATCAAGCATAGAGAAAAAAAAGCAAAAGAGAAAAAGCTTTTAAGCAAAAGAGGAGATACAAAAGAGCTTATAAGCAATAGCAATAGCATTGAGACATTTTGCATAGTTCATACTCTTGGATCATACATACATAGCATACTTGGGATTGAAGACGGCACGTTTACTCTTTTAGGTTGGTGCACAAGTGCGTATCTAGCCCATTTGAGCAATCGAGCTATTGTCTCTTCTAGTATCCGTGCAACACGAGCTTTTCCCGGGTCTCTCACATTTTGTGCTCATTCCTTGGTTGCGCGGATCCCATTTTTCTATCCGTGTGTGTGTTCCTAGTGCCACCATAGCTATTGATCTATTTGCTTTGCATTGCAATTTTGTGCATCTTTCTCAACAGTTTCAATATCTCGAATTGACAATTGCTTGAATTTTGTGCCACTTGTCCTAACCGAGCCACTCGATAAGCTTTATTTGTAGGTGTGAGTGAACAAGTCCGGTACCAATTCCCCTATTCTTGCATTTCACATTGAGTGAAACGGGATACATCCTCAACTTTGGGAAACGGTATTTTGGTATTGTTTATCTCATTTCCCACTCACCTTTGCTCGAGTCTTGTGATGGCTAGGCAAAGCACGACATCTTCGGTCTTCGACGACTACATCGACATGAACATCTACATCGACCAAAAACTCGAGCGACTCGCCACCGACATACATCAATCCGAAGCTCGGAAAAGAGACTACTTCAACAACAAGTTGGACGCACACATGGAGAAACTTCGACACATGGCGGCCAACTACAAGTCTTCTTCCCCTTCGTCATCTTCAAGGCGACGACGCTCAAGTCGCACATCTTCGGAGCGCCCATCCGATGCAAGTACAAGTCGGCCACGTCCTCATCTTCGAGACGACCGCCACAACAACCATCACGCTCGTGATCTCCATCATCGCGAAGGGCAAGCCACCTCCAAGAAAGAAGTGCACCAAGACCAAGAACGCCACCAAGGACAAGCTTCGACGCCAACACCAAGGCGACCGACAACACGCGTGGATGACCCTTCCATCTTCGGAAGCATCCCAAGGAAGATGGCCGAGCATGGGAATTTCCCTTCGGTCATGGAGGCGAGTGATGATGTGCCATCTTCGGCCTTCATCCACGACGATGACGATGAGGAGGTTGAGCATGGGACTATCCCTTCAACCACGGCGGCGCAAGGAGTTGAGCATGGAGAAGTTTGCACCTACATCTCTCCGACACCCACATATGACGAGATGCTCCAATTTCCATGTGAGGAGAGCCACCACCACAAGAGTGAGACGAGTGACTCCACCATATGTGACATTGAGTGCATTTCCTATGAGAGGATGAGCGTGACCACCACTAGCCCCATATATGATGAGTTGCCACAATTCCCATGTGAGGAGAGCCACAACCCCCACCACTTGAGTGAGATGAGTGACTCCACCATATGTGAGTATGAGTGCAACTACCTAGAGGGAGTGAGTGAGCCACCACCACATAGAGAGAGTGAGGTAGTTGATAGGGCATGTGAGGCCATTTCGATTTCTAACAACTTAACCTCTACCTCTATTGTGTCTTCTCCTTTGGTGCTAGGTCCCATACACGATGACGCGCCGATCCTCGACGACTTCGTCCTCCCTTTGGACAAGACGATGGCCATGGTGGAATATGATGCACCCCCACATGGTTCCATCACGATGAAGATGACCACGAGTTGGTCTGTGCCACCTCACCTAAACCACATGAGTGGAATGACAAAGGTAACATAGGTGAAGGTGCTGCTCTTGTCCCACTAGTGGACATTGATTGCTTGCATGATGTCGATCCACCTATTGCCATGCTTCATGATTATGCGACTTCCTCATGTGATGAATTGCCCATTTATGATGAGTTTGACGATTCTCGTGTGGAGTCTATTGGTTGTGATGCCATGTTGCATGGGATATCTTGTGAGAACTCTATAGGTCACATCATGTTTGACAATCCGCTTGACTTGTCATATGCTATGCATGAGATCATTGCATCTTTACAATCTCACCGTAGTAACTATGCATATGCCATTAAAATGAATCCAATTTGCACATATGGCATAGATGACACACCCATGGTTATTGGCATTTGTTTTTCTTGCGATGATATTGCCATGCTTCCTTTGCATCATTTGCGCAATTGCTCACACATGACATGCCATGACCACCTAGCTTCGGATATGCATTGTTTTGGATGTTGTCCATATTCTCCATATTATGCTTCCGCTATTGCACATGAGGAGACCCCCATAGTTTCCTCATACATTATAGGAGATTTTGTTCCGTCCCATCCATTGCATGATCCCATTCATTGTGTGCACAATATGTTTGCCATTGATATGAATAATATGCTTGTGCCACATACTTGCTACAAATTGCGTCCCAATCATGTTGAACATAATACCTATCATTGCATGATGGATGACGTATTCCTATACCATGCCTCAAATTTCTTTGAGCATTGTTTTTCTCGTGCTAACTCACACGAGCACATACACATCATGATGGATGATGTGTACATTTACCATGCACACACTTTGTTTCGTGTGTCTCCTTTTTGTGTAGGTACCCACGAATACTCATCAACGTCACAATCCCATGAGTTGACGAAAAGAGCTCTTGAGAGCACCGATGCTTTGGGATTCACCGGAATGTGTCTACAACCATTCCCCTCGCGCAAGGACTTCGCACATTTCTTCTACATGGCTCTCACATGGCTATGGCTTCTTACTCATTACACTTATTATGCCCATATTGCCATGTTCACTTTGCATGATATGCACATTTCTATGACCTTGCCATGCAATTGTGACCCATGCTTTGCATCTCACATGACACTTGATTATAAGATTTGTATGTGTATTTGCGAGCTTGGTGGAGATACTACTTGTTATTGCCATGTTTGCTTTGTGCCCCATGCCTATGATGATACATTGATCATGTTTTGTTCTCGTGCTTGCGATATGTCATGTGCATTGTCTATGCCTACTATTTGCTCACATGACATGATTGCCATGATTTCCTCTAGTATGTTGCATCTTCGCACTACTAGTTCGCACGACATGATCACTATGCTTGCTTGTGTTGCATCACCGATGTGCTCCTTTTATGCGGTTGATGACAACCATTGCCATGCTTTGCACATGATTGACATTCCATATTGTCACATATCTCCATGTGTTGCCTCTTTCTTGCTCTATGCTTTGCCATGTATTGAGTGCAACAATGATTCCACTCTTGCTAATGAGATTGCCCCCATAGCTTTCTCACATATTATTGGAGCTTTTGACATCTTTCATGTGAAGCATGCTTGTCTTCCTTCTTTGAACCATATGCCTAGTGCCATGAAAATAGCCATTGTTGCATCATATTGTTCATGCACTTTTTATCCTAATGGTTATGTGCAAGAGAAGAGAACCATCATGATGGATGATGTGTTTGTCTACCATGCACATACATTGTTTCCTTTGTTGTGTGCGTGTGTAGGATACTTCGACTACATGTCAACCTCCACTTCACGTGAGTTGACGATTCGAGCTCTTGAGAGCGAGCCATGCGACAACGACGCGCTTCTACGTCGCACTTGCTTGCACATCGACATTGTGAAGAATGCACAAGGTCACGCTTTAGAGGTGACATCCTTCTTGAACATGGATATTGTGGCTCACCCTACTTGTGTTGCTTGTGTCATGACTCATATTGGTCATCTTGGACCATTTACTTGCACACATGTTAGTGATATTGCTTTTCCTCACGATTGCCACATTGCCATGCCTCATGACATATATACCTTGTGTGTTGCATCCAACTTGTGGATTATTTTCTCATATCCTATGCTTGGTTGCAACAATGTCATTTCCTCACATTTGCCATGCCACATTACTTGCTACATGCTTGAATTGCTTACCTCACACATGATGACCAATTGCTCTTTCTATTGTGTTGAGTGCCTCCCTATCTTCACTACACCATGTGCACATTATGCTTGGATTGCATTGTACTTTGGATTGCACCATATGTGTACACACATCATTTTACTTGGTGTTGTGAATGATTCCTATGCCTACCATAGGCCTTTTATTGATTGCTTTGTGCATGATTGCTATGACCATGAGGTAGATGCTTGTTATATTGTCACACATATTTGCATCCCTACCTCAACTTTGCATACTTGGTCCCATGATTGCATTGCTTGCGCTCCATTTGTATGCTTACATGCCATGCCAACATCCCTTGTCGCGCCAAATATTATGCATGATGACAACACTTGTGCGGTGAATAACCACTTGAATGCTTGGTTTTGCACTAATGCTAACCACATTTGTTTTTCCAAGTGTTTGTTATCTTTGCTCCTTTTGAAGGAATTAGTTGACGGTGCGCCATTGGAGAGTGCCCATTTCGAGTTTGATGATGATGAGCGTTTGGTGACCGTCCACTCCTACACGGCGACGCCATTTCCTTCCCATGGTGATTTGGATTTTGATCCGAGGACGGATCTTTCCCAAGGGGGAGGGGATGATGCGGAGCATCCTACGGACATCACCATGGCAAGAGCCCCTTTGGCAAGTGACACGTGCGACATCTACTTCACATACATAAAGGTGAATCATCTCCTTTACACGTGTTCACTTGACCCCTTCGAGGATGGTATACTACTTGACACTCCTCTCGTGTGCATGCATAGATATTGTCGAAGCTTCATGAAGGACGAGGAGGAGTGCCAGCGCAAGTGTACACCTGCACCATCCGCGAGGGAAGCTTGGAAGAGAAGAAGGAAGAAGAGGAGCTGACGGTACAACCGGCCAGCAACCGGCCATCCACCGGTGGGCGATACAACCGGTCCACCACCGGACCACCTCCGGCCGAGCTTTTGTTATGAAGCGGTGCAAGGCCGGTACCAGACCGGTTGTTCCGGTTATTCGCTAATGACCGGTACAACCGGCCACCTAAGCGGTACAACCGCTCGACTGCCTGTGCGTAGGACGGGCTTTGGCCCATGTATCCCCCTCTCCACTTACCCCTTCGTGGCCAAGACTATATATACTCCTTCCCCACCTCCATTCTAGGGTTAGCAATGGTTTAGTTCATAGATTAGTTGAGCATTGCTCCTTCCATATACTTCTCCTAGGAGATTGCGACCTCCACGTGTGAGAAGATCTTATGGATGTCAAGGCCCCTATCTAGGGAAGATCCCTAGTGGATTCAAGGCCTCATCTCCCTATGGGATTTGGGATGAACTCTACCATGTATCCTCTTTCCCTTTGTTGTTCTTGTACCCTTGTGGATCTTGTGTGGATGTGAGTATAGTGGATGTGTGATTGGACTTGTCTTGAGTGTTTCTCTTGTGATTTCCCCCTCGTGTTCTTCGTGTTCTTCGTGTTCATTCACAAATCCACCTCCAATTCGTGAAAGATCGACGCACACGGGCGTGCCCCGTATCATCGAGCCCAGCCCCGACGAGCACTGCGCTCCGGCCGCCGCCGGCCAAGGCCATGCCCTGGTGCCCCTGCAGCCCCCCCCCCCCCCCCCCCGCGACCTCGTCGCCGAGTTTCTGGTGAGCGCCTCCCCCTTTCTTCCCTTCTCCTGGCCTTCCTCTTGTCCTGTACCCACAATCCCATGAGAGCCGGATCGGCCGTCCGCCATGGCCGACGGGCGCGATATCGCCGTGCACCTCTGCCGCCTTCAGCAACGTGCCCGTGCTCCCGGTGTGTGTGCGAAGCAGCCTAGCCCCTTGGTTCGCTTCATTCGAACCATAGCTTAGTTTCGTCGCAACCGCAACTCACCACCACTTGTAACCTGTCGTCGGCCTCGTCTCCGGCCACCACAGCAGCTGTTCTGGCTCCCCTGGCCGCGCCGCGACCCCAGGTCGCTGCTATGCCCTCGCGCACGCTCACCCTACTCGCTCTCGCTCGTGCCCGAGCCAGCTAGCGGTCGCCGCCGTCCTTGCCTGCGTGTGCGCCGGCGAAGACCGGTTTGACCGATGGGGCCCGACCGTCAGGAGGTTAACTAGTGGCCGCCGAAACATAAATTTTTTGTGTGACAAATTGTGGCTTATGCCAATTGTGTAAGAGGGAGCCGGAGATGGCAGCGCATCTTCTTTTCAAGTGCAGATACTCAAGGCGCATTTGGAATGAGGTGAAAGCTTGGCTTAGGCTTTTACATATCGACATTGACGCTTGGAGCAAGTTCGCCTCCATCAAAGATTGGTGGATATCCACGATCATCGTCAACGGCAATGTGAGAAAGGGCATGGCATCTCTTTTTATGCTAGTCTCGTGGGAAATTTGGAATGAGAGAAATGCGAGAGTTTTTAGGAATGTTTCGTCTATGCCAAACGTAATTGCTAGTAAGATAAAAACCGAGGCCAAGCTTTGGGGGCTCGCGGGCGCAAAGCATTTGAGATTCTTGACGCCGCGAGAGTAGAGTGATGGTTCCCGATCGTTCGTGGTCGTTTTGTAATATGTAAACTCTTTTTAATTAATGCGATGAGGCAAAACTTTTGCCTCCTTTTCGAAGAAAAAGAAGAAGATGCTGAGAGCTACAAACTGTATTTGTGTGTGGGTAGTGATAGGCACTAGGTAGCTTACTGCAAATGTAAACAATGTGACCCTCCTCTTGTCTGGCTCTTGGTATGTGGCGAAGAGTTCAAGACATTGGGCTCGTAGGTACAATTAAAGGTTGTACCATGCAACAGTGCAAATCTCTACTCCTAAAGGGACACTTGGTAGCTTCTTGCCTCGATTTTTTTTCGTCCCACCTTTCCCTGGTTTATTTTCGTCCCTCCTCCCACCTCACACGTATTCGCGTCGAACAAAAAAAAACCCTAGCGATGCCCCCACGCAGTCCAGGGGCAAACCTCCCGTCGCACCAAAAAAAAAAGGACGAAAAAAAATCTACGAAAATAAAGCAGCGAAAAAAAAACCTAAACCAATCACACGCACGTACGAGCGAGGCCTGCGTGCACCACTCGCACGCACGAGTCGCCGCCGCCCTCCATCCCTTCGCCGCCGCCCTCCATCCTTCGCCACTTGAGATCCATCCCTTCGCCGCCACCGCTCCATCCCTTCGCCGCCGCCCTCGCACATCAAACCCGCCGCCCTCCATCGGACGATCCACTTCAGGAGATGCCGCCGATCCCGTTGAGGACCAGCCGCCGATCACGTCCAGGATCCGACGCCGATCCCCTTCAGGAGCCGCACGCCACCGCAGATCCATCCCCTGAAAAATCGGGACTCTTGAGATGGGCGATCGAGAGGGGATCAAAAGGAGTAACTTTCACCGCCGGCCGCAAGGGCCTTTACGCCGCCGCCGGCCAGGAGGACGAGCCCACGCCGAGAGCCGCGCGCGGGTGGTGCGCTGTGAGCGGCCGATGGCCGCCGCTTTAGTAGCCCGCCAGGAGCCGTCGTCGCGCGTTGCTTGTGTGCCGACTCGAACCGAGGAGCCGGCCATGGCCGAGGGCCAAGGCGAGCGCGGCCGTGGGGACTGCCGAGCGAGCGAAGGCGCGCGTGCCTGAGGGCAGCCGCTGCGTGCTTGTGTTTAATTAGATCAATTCTTTGGCCACCGAGAAGATGCTATCCAGGGTGTTTGATTTGTCTCCCGTCAGACTTATTTTTGTTGATCTTGTGCTTGACACCAATTATTTCTTCTTCTCAAAAAAAAGGAGGAAGAGGAGACCCCTGGTGGCGCAGACATCCAACGACCCGGACATCGTCCTCCCGGGACGTCCTCCTCCAAGCCCGAATCCAGTGCCTCCTCAAGGTACGTTAGCCTGCAGCAGCATCGTGAGCCTCTCTGTATTTTTTCCCTTTAGATCTTGCAGAACCAAACGTGACTCTGCACAAAATTTGCACATCCATTCGCTGACATTGAAATATGGCGCTTCTGATCTATTTCGTGATCCACATGAATGCATAGCTTTGTCACATTATCTCGGTCATATATGTCACTCCGGCCCATACTAGCCTCAAATATCATTCAGATTAACTTGCTTCAGAAATGGAGATAATTTTAGATTTATTCCTGATTCTATCATATTAACTTGCTTCAGAAATGGAGAAGCGCCATGGTTGGCTGTTGCTTGAGGAAATGAGGAGATGCATATGTCGGCAATGTTGCTGGAGCAAGGAACACTTCCATATTCTATAAGGTCTTTCAATTTATGTGTCGAGTGTTTTCTTCTTCTATAAAGTTGGTTGTTCATGGATGAGCCGAACCGAGGAAAAAGTAGGCGTATGGTGACTATTTTTAGTTTGTTAGATCAGTTGTAGAAATCACGTGCCTTTTATGTTCATGTCATCATTTGGTTTTACATAGTTCAGGATTATATTTATCATAATTCAACCTCTGTTACATGGCAGGCCGATGCCAAGGAAGGCGAGGGTCCTGCGGCTGGCTGCTGCTAGGGATAGCAGGAAGTAGGGAAGTTTCTTTCTGATTTGAAGTGTGCAGATTTGGACAGTTCGCTTTCTGTGAGCAACCATCTGAATTCTAAAATGTCATAAATGGCTGTGAACAGATCGGATATGATTCGTACATCAGGTAAATAGCATGTACCTCTTTTGATTTCACATGTGCAGAGAGCACTTGCCATATGATATTTGTCCCATCGGCAACAGAATGGATACTATGGAATTCAGAAATAATGTGCTTGAGAATTTTTCAGACTAATGGTAGTGCAGATTTCAATTAGTGATTGCAGAGTTCTAAAATATGCTGACCAAATTGTTTCTTCAGAACTTGGTTTAGCCCAAGGCTCTCAAGAAAATGGGTTGTGTGTTTTAAGTAATTCTTATTTTGGAAACATATAGTGGAAGCTGCCAGTCTTATCTCTCTTTGAGTCCTCCTAAAGGAATTCTTTGGATAATTTCTTCTTACACTAAATTTTGACATGTTGACACTCAAGTGAAATAGTTGTGACCTCAGGTTGCAGTATCTACCAAAGAATATATGTGAAATCCAAGGAATCATTCTGACTTCTGAGCGATTAGTGGTAGGGCTCAAGATATGTGGTTTTGGATTAGGGTAGGACTCAAGATATGTGACTTCCAAGGGAACTGCAAACTCAAGATATGTGGTCTTGGACTAGCAAGATTTGCATCCAGTGACACCCCTACAACAGTTTTCTGGATGGTATGTTTAGATTTTAATAGATTTGATCCACAATAATTTAATTTTATTAATTATTTTTAATGAAATAGATAGCATCGATTTCATCGCCCTAAGAAGCAGAACGCGCCATCACCTACAGCCCTTTCCTCTGCCGGGGACTTTCACGAAATGAAAACGGGCGGCATCATCGTATGCTCGACATTAGTTGCCCTGGTGTATATCCCGGAGTACTCCTATGGCCGATCTGTCACCCATACATGAAGGCCTTGGCCCCGTCCCGTGTGGAGAATGCCCCCCTCATGAACTCTGTAATGTTCTATCATTACCAAGGTAGTTAATAAATTGCTTGTCTCGTGGTTGTGTTTTTTTCCAGCATTCTTTGCATTTGCACTACTTCCTCATTTTCATAGGTTTGTACAACTAAGAAAGATGTTAGATTTTAGCCGTATGTTCCATTTTCTTTGCCGTGACTCTGGAATAATGAGCTTTCAACATCCTAGGGTATCTTGACATATCCTCTCTAGCCTCTTTCTCTCAGTTATTTTGTCTATGCAGGAGTATTCACAACTTATGCCCTTGTCTCACAAATTTTCTGATATGCAGTGTTGTTAACAATTTCCGGAGGCTAACCTAGAGGAAGATAGAGGAAAGAGCAGGGCAGTTGAGGGGAAGTACATTTCTCTCTGGAGGTAACTTACATTATTACATTTCTCCGGAATGTAATCGATTATATATATAGGCTCTCAATTATTTTGTGCTGCCAATGACATACATAGTTTGTGTTAAAATGATTAGGAGTACCAAAAGGCATTAGTCAGTTAATGTGAAGTGTTTCTGTATTTAGAAATCTTGAAATTGGCTCTTTTCATTATCATTTTCATGATCCTAATGTCTATGTGAAGTATTTCTGTATTTAAAAAACTTGAAATTGGCTCTTTTGGTGAAACGGCAAGAAGCTCTTTAGCCTCGTTGCATTAAAGACGAGAAGAACATAATGTACACGTGTGGGTGGACGCAAACGTCCCCCGTAGGGGGCAAACTAGGCGCACGCATGAAAGAAGAGGCACATCGGCCAACAAACACCCCTTTCTCCGAATGTACAACCCATAAACTCGGGCCTGAATTCATAGGCGTGCATCATCGTAGATCTTCTAAAACACTTGGTGCACGCTGCATTACAAAGACCTTCTTGCCACAATTGGCTTGTGCTTGTAGATGGATGCCAATTATGGAGCGTGGAGATGAATCAAATGGAGAAATAATTTCTACTCCTTCCGTCCCATAATATAAGATGTTACTACAACCAATATATGAGTATATTGTAGTAAAATTTGATATGATTTGTACTAACAATCTGATGTGATTTTGTAGACACTTTTTTTCAGATTACTAGACATATAGGAAGAATTATGAAACTAAAATGGGATGTTACTGTTGACATTTGATGACAAAGTGAGGCCAATATAGAAAAAAAAACTAAAATTTAGCTTTTGGTGAGTGATTTTGTTATGTATTTTTCTGGCTTTAGTTTGCAAATGCAGCATGAAATACTTATGTGATTGCTCTTTCCTTTTGCAGGGACTAACCACGGAATATTAGTACTATATGCTAATATTGACAAGCCGCACTATCTTCTCCAGTGGCATGGGCAACGTGTATTATGTCGAAGTGTGTGGGATTATTGATTTTATGTCTTTATTTTTACTAATATATATTTATACAAGGACGACAATCAACAAAATGTGTATTTCTCATTCAACCAGTGTCCTCGCATGTAAAGACAAGTAATGCTTCGAGCACATGAGAAAGAAAACAGTACTTAATAATTTTCCTATGGGTGGTCGTTTGATTTGCAGGATTTGTACTCTTAGGATTTTTGTGTTGAAAATTTTCAGCTTTTTTTGTTGAAAATTTTCAGCTCTCGCCGCAATGCACAACCGTAGTTAATTTTCTTCTGATGATAGGTACCAGTCCATGTTTTATTTTTAGATTCAGGACCATGCATGCTTCTCACATCAATTCAGACAAAAAACAGGTGTGGTTCCTCGCACTAAGATGACCCAGCAGCGCTCTAGAGGGGTTCCTCACAGACGATGCCTCCTCGAGCTCCACTTCTTTGCTGCTCCCAACTCTGGTATAGTATGAAAATCCTATGAATAAATCTGAATTTTACTATTTGATGCTTTTGCAGACCAGTCCTGGAGGATGTTGCTCGATGCATCCGTTTAGTCGAATGATTTGTCAATACTTCTCTGAATAGGTGACAATTATATATACTGATGGATCTAATTGATACTTTTGAGTGCATAGTGTTTAAACATATAACCATTCATAATGTTCAAATGATTAAGTAAGGCAAGAGCTTCTGACTAACCAAGTAGATTTATTCTACAAAGAAAATGTTGATTCTATTTCTGTCATCATATTAACATTTAGCATAAATGTTGATAAATGTTGATTCTACAAAAAAATGTACCACGAATCAGGCATGTGCACGCAAGGGAGGGAAGAGGAGAGAAACATTGACATTTTTCATGCTTTGGACCAACATTTCTATTCATAGCTTTTTTTTCCGTGGCAACGCATGAGTGTGGTGCCGTCGTGGTAGATCCCGGATGAAAGGTGGGTCCAGTATAGAACTAGGAGGTACTAGCACTAAGATGGGAAGGTGGTTGCCGCCCTTGTCCCTTATTGTGGATCAAATACGGCGGCGTCGATCACTGGCTCACTTGGAACATGAGTTAGTGAATTTTGTGATAAGAGTGAGGGTTGAGAGTGAGTGGGATGGGGTTTCGGGTTGGTCTGTTCGGTTACGGCTGTCTGAGCGGAATAATTTTTCTACTTCACAAAATGTGGTAAATTGCGCATTAGAGATAGCTTTGCAGCAAATTGTATGAGCGAGCGGTTCATATATTTTTTCATCAAGTCATACAATTTTTTAGTTACGATAGAAGGGTAAATGCATTTGTTAGTTTCTTCAAGAGTTAATAACGGAAATGGTGGTGTATCTGTTGCATGTCCAACAAAAGACATCATATTTTTGTTTCGTGGTAATGCATGACATTCAACTGTATGTTACAATGTGACAATGGCCCAGGATACATTGGATCTGCCTTCTTGGCTCGGGGGGCGTCAAGGGCGGCGCACGCCTCCTCCCCCTTGATGACAATGGCGGATCAGCACGAACACGGGGGAAGGGGATCAGGGCGGAGAGCGGGGCGGTTGGCGGGGGACTTCTCCTTTGCTGTCCGTGGGGAAGTACGGTGTGAAGGAGAGAGAGCGTCATGGCCAAGGTGAGGTGGGTGTCATCCGGTTTTCAAGGAGAGGGCTCCAGCGAGAAATGTCCCGTACGGCGAGAAACCGAGCAGGAAGTGGAGGGTCCGGCAGGAAAAGTGAAGGGTGCGTCGTGGGATGGGGTTTTTGTGTTGGGACCGCGTTTGGAGATAACATGGGATAGTCTGGACAACCACATTTCTCCCCCACACATGGGTTAGATTTGGATGAGCCTGGACTGTCGACGTTGAATTTTGGGGAGGCCGTTGGGCGCCCGTTTGATGTCCGAACACACCCGGGCGTATGAGGGAGAAATGAGTTTCGACCTCGGAGACGACCTTAATCATTTGTATGCCCGTAGCAACGCACGGGCGTTCTACTAACGAATTTCTTAAGCGCATCATCTAGCTATTGATAGTTTTGTAATAGATGTTTAGTTGGAACATCGCTCAGTTTGTTACATGGACATGTCGTTAATCTTTCTTTTTGTTATCAATTTACATTGCAAAAATGGACTTCAATTATTCAATAATTGTGTTTGTGTTATATTGTTTGTCCATTTGAAATTTAACATGTAACTCTTGCAAACTATTTCAAGAGCCCGTGACAACGCACGGGCACTCTACTAGTAAATATTTAAGAGTTGTGTATATAGGGATCAGCTAGTCAGCTCCAGGTAACGTCTTTTTTTTTTTTGCGAGATAGCTCCAGGTAACGTACGTCTTGATGTACAACTTGTTTGTGAGGTAAAAAAAGATAAATCAGCTCAAGATGTAAGATACTTGGCAGTGCACTGACACTTAACAGTCATACACGTCCACTTTGTCTTCTTTTTTTATATGCATCATGTTCATATGTATAGTTCAAAATTTCTAAAAACTTCTGCATGGGCCTTTTATTAGTATAAAAACGCCAAGACACCAAGTTACAAAAACCTACCAACATCTAGCCCCCCTGATAGTTAATCTTACTATAATAATCATGGATATATAAGTAGAAGCACAATCAATTTCATGTGGATAACTATAATAATCATAAAATACAGTAGCCAAACCACCACTCATTCAACACAAGCATAGAATCGATGAACAAATAGCCACTTTCATCACTTGTAGGTTTACATTAAAAAAACTGTGATGCATAGGAGGAACTAGGTATCACTCTAATTAAGATAGAATTGATGACCGAACCCAGGCTGGCTAGCCCAACATCCATGGTGCTAGCCAGTAAACTTCTGGGTGACTTCTTATAGGTTTACCTCGTGTGTTCATACATCTTCATAAATCTGTTCTTCTGTTTCCTTTGACCTTGCATACATCTTTTAACCAAGATGTTTAAACTGACAAGGGAACGACACCCTGAAAGAGAATGTATTATGTGAAGCGCTGTGTGCTTTGGTTGCTAAAACCAAATCAAAATTCAGGAATTTTGCTAGAAAAATACAACTACCTAAACGAGAGAGAGAGAGAGAGAGAGACTGTTGGACAAAAGGAGGGGTACTATGGCCGATAGGCCCGGTGGTTGTCGAGGCGGTCACCACGGTCCACGGGCGGCGCGGCCACCTCGAGTCGAGGTCACCAAGGGCGGTACGGCACGGTCACAGCACGGACAGCATGGCGTGGTCTCACCATGGGGGGCGCAGCGCTTCACCCCGGCCTGCGTGGACATGGTAACCACGCCTGTGGCGGCCATTGGTTCAACCACGTCGCCATGGCAGTAGAGAAGGGGATGAAGGGGGGGGGGGGGGGGGGGGGGGGCGATAGGGGATTTTGTTTTGTATAAAAGACCACCTGCGCGAACGCAATGTCAGAAAAGACCCCCTGCGAGAATCATTGACAAAACTAACCCGACGGCACATGCTCTAGCCGACACGTGGCACATGCTGCCACTCGCCACACACAACGGCGGCATGTTGAGTTGCACAGGAATTCGTTCGCGGGTGGCGCGTTGGAATGGAATGGGGCGATCAAAGCTGCACGTCGAACAAGGCGTATGGAGTGTATAGTACTCGCTCCGTTTCATAATGTAGTGTTTATAGATTTTTTGAAAAATCAAACTTTTAAAACTTTGACCAAGTTTGTAGAGAAAAACATCTACATCTAGAATACCAAAAACATATCATTGGATACATCATGAGACATATTTTCATACTGTATATATTTGGTATTGTAGATATAAATAGTTTTCTTTATAAATTTGGTCAAAGTTTGACTTTTCAAAAAATTTATATGCACTACATTATGAAACGGATGGGAGTGGTAGTAATAATTAACCACTGTAGGATATTTCTACGATCAGATGCCACCAGAACCGTGAATATTTTCTTCGTGTAGACCCTAAGTAAATAGAGCCGTGAATGCTCCCAGGACTTCGTTGCTTGCTCAAAGCATAATAGCAGTACTGTGACTGATTGTAGTCTTCACTTGTCTCGTTTTAATTTATTTCTTTAGACCGACGGTGACCGTGACTTCACACGACCGAGAGACTAGAAGAGAGAATTTTTATGCAACTCAACAGCCTGCCCGCACTGCATAGGGCGGCATGTCGCCCCGTTCTGTTCCAACGCGCCACCCGCGGACGAATTCCTGTGTAACTCAACGTGCCGCCGTTGTGAGTGGCGGCAGGCCCTCAGTGGCAGCATGTGCCACGTGTCGGCTGGAGCACGTGCCGTCAGGTTAGTTTTATCAATGATTCTCGCAGGGAGTCTTTTCTAGCATTGCGTTCGCGCAGGTGGTCTTTTATGCAAAAAAATCGCAATGGGGATGGGGCGTGACGGGCTAGGGCGGGGCACGACGTGGCGGGCCTGGCCGGGGCGCAGCGCGGCAGGGCGGGACTCGTCGGATTGGGAGGGGGAAGGTTCGAGAGAGAGGGGGATTTTTCTACTCTTGCAGAGGAGGTCTCCGGACAGGGAAGAAGAATACCTAACTTAGCCAATTTTTTTTGCCTCATCCACGCCCTTTCTGCCAGCCCTTTCTCTCTGTGCAACGGGCCCATCATGCGAGGAAGGAAATAAAATGCGCGCACATCATCGAGCAAAATGGTGCGGGAGGCCATATACGTGGCCATAGTGGGGCATCTCCTCATGATTTTTGGGGCTTGATTGGCATGTAGGTGGCACTCACCCTAGGAAAGGGTTATTCTCTATTTTTTGGCTAGCAATTCATCATCCCCTAGAGTGTACCGTCCCTTGCTTTTCTATCCCTTGAGGAGGCTTATGAGCTCTAGGTAAAATCGTAGTTTCTAGTAGTGCGACTCGCAGTCATGAGGACAGTAGTATGGGCTAGTCCAACCCGGCCCAACATCATTCAAAAAATCAAAACCACGAAGGTCGCTGACGTCATCAATGGCTGACGCCCTTCTCCCCAGATCCCGCTCTACACGTAAGAAATCACACAGCCAATAGAGGGTAAAGGAGAAATAGGGTTCAGTCTCACCCACTTAGTAGATCGGAACGGGGGAGCCCTCTTCACCGGCGACGATACCACCGCTCCCCAGTAGCAAAGCGCCTCCGCGGGGCTCACCGCTCAGAGATCACTGGCACCGTAGGCAGGCACACGCGACGTTGTAGGGTCGCCACCTCCCATCGCCGTGTCCCCGTCGCACGCGCACCACCGCGCACATGCGAATCCTGCTCCACCGCATCGTCCTCCTATTCTCCATCCTCGCTGTCGTACACACACCACCAGAAGCGGCCCACCAGCGGGGTAGGTGACACCAACGGACTCGCCCTCTCGACAGGGGAGAGCTTCGGGTCGCCATCCCCGCAGGCCTCGCTCTCGCTAAAACTCATCTTGATCTCTGTTGATCTCATCGCCCCGCCTGAATACCACTGTAGACAGACGGTCGCCGCACACGCCAGCCCAGAAAATCACACTGGCGCGTGCCTTTACAACATGTATCAAGAACATAGGCACAACTGTAATAAGAATATATTTATTAGCCATTGTGGCTGGAATAAATACATTATGGTTACAAAGATGGGGCAGCGGAAAAATACTAACTAAGGCAGCACGGACTTGGAGAAGCTCCAATCCACAGGGATCTGACTGGGTTACTCTTCTAGCTCGCGAACGCTCCGGCTCCTCGCTGGGGAAGACGGATCCTTAGGTGAACCTGGCCACATTGAAGGCCGCTGAGTACTTTTGAATGTACTCGCAAGCAAACCAAACCAACATATACACCAAGCAAAGCAATCCATGGCATTCAAGCATGCTTTTGTTATCTTAACATTATTAACTGCCATACTATAGCAGGATTATCTGGTAACATTAATCATCATGTCATAACAGGATTATCTAGCACGATAACTATCAAAGTGACTGCAATATGACGAAGATAAAGCATATAAAGTAAATAATTCATACTCCGAGTATTCTCAGGATCTAATCCAAATCCGATCCGAATCCAATCCAGATCTTGCGGTCATCCGACCAATCATCTCATAGCCATCGCACGGCTAACATCTCATATTCTTGACATCAACCGATGTCTATGCATTTGTGCTGCAAATTTGACAAAGCTTACCTTTCTCTGGTTCATTATTTGCAACATTATGTGGTTCATTCCTCCAGACTCGACACGGACCAAATAGTGTGACCTAGTTCGAACTGTGTCCAATACCGTGGACGCGGCTATTCGAATAGATTCTTACACTCTGCAGAGGTCGCGCACTTTACCCACACTATGGAGCTCCCGGCCTCGTACTTTAGTACCTGTTCCCATTCGGGTGGACTGGTGCTGCTCCAACAAAACTTGTCTATTACCTGGCACTCTTACGGTCCCACCGACAATCATACCCCTTCCGGGTCATGTCCTGGGTGGCCCTTGTGTCACTCCTGACACCCACCACATCCATGGCCAAACTGTCCCAAATGGGAACCTGAGCTCATAACTAAACTGGGCTCACAAGGTTATCGCCGCCTACCTGATCAGGGTAGCACGAACGCATAACCTTCTCTCTTTGGAGGTACCGATAAGAGGCAAGACAATAGACCAAGTTAGGGCCTCCCCATAAAGGCAAATGTGGCTGCACTGATGAGCTCGGTTCGGTGGCACTATGACTCGATCCAGCCAATGGAGGAGGTTGTTGTTATTAAGTTACATTCTTTAATACTACAATAACAGTGGTAATGCATAATGTAACAACTATGCAACCTTAACAAGCTATCTCCATATAATATCACAACAAGTCATTAGTGAAACAATGTCTAAATGACAAGCTTATCACCTTACAAGTTTTAGCTGTAGGGTAACGATCATCCGAAACCTTGCATGAAACCGGCAAATAAATCAGTAGCCACCAGAACGGTTTTTACAACTCAGATCTGGGACATTGCTGAAATAACTCAACCACGGCTCAAGATGACTGAAAAGCAGCTCAGAGCATGAGACCGTGTTGATAAAAAGAAGGTAGCAGTTGTAGGAGATATGCCCTAGAGGCAATAATAAATGTTATTATTTATCTCCATGTTCATAATTCAGTTTATGTTCCATGCTATAACTGCTATGGTTCTCGAGTCTGCAATAACCACGAGGCTCGAAGGAAGACTCATATGCACGTGTGGAATAATAAACGGTAAAATGTATTCCTAGTCTGGCCTCTAAGACTAGCTCAAGTGTTGCAAGATGGTTCTATTTTCCTGATCATGGGCATGACTATGCCGGCAACTTTGAGGGCACAATGTTGGTACAACACTTGTGTTGAATCGACCCGATTGATGTTATGCTATGAGATACATTCGTCATAAGTTAATGGTTAATAACACAGAGATAGTTAATGTTTGCATAATTCCTTAGACCATGAGAGTATCGAGTTTCTTCATGCTTGCTTCATGAACTTTGGGGTTTGTTAAACGTCATCCGTAAATGGGTGGCTATTACGGCGGCTTACGGGTTCATGGAAAAGTATGTCAAGTAACTTGATAGCTCAAGATTGGGATTTGCTCCTCCGACGATGGAGAGATATCTTTGGGCCCTCTCGGTGTTACGGTATCCATCATCGTCTGGCCAGACACTTTGTCATTTGATCACGGGGATGCCGAAACACGGTAACGAGAAAAGAGAACAATACCGGTAACGAGGGAACTGGCATAGTGAACAAGTTGTTGATTCACAAGGATGCCAATAAATCTCACCTCGGGTATTGTAACATATCGCGAAGCAACAGGAATAGCACACGACAACTGGAGGTTCACTCGAATATTCATTCGTGTGGGTATAGGGTTCAATATGGGTGTCCACGGCTCCGATGTTGATCATTGATCGGAAAGAGTTTCGGTCATGATATACTTCACCAAACCTATAGGGTCACACGCTTAAGGGTCATCTATCTGCTGAATACTAGACAAGGAGTCTGAGAGAAAATCACCGAAAAAGTTTCGGACGAAACGGAAACGTTCCGGAGAGAACACCGGAATAGTTTCGGTGAAACTAAAAAGCTGTTTCAGGGTATTCCATTAAGTCAAATTGGTTTCGGGACATGCCTGATAATTCTTGGAGGGTGCCAGAATTATTCTGGAAACTTCTGGGATTTTTTCGGGACAAAAACAGGAAATGTTCCGGAGCTGCCGACACCGCTTTGTCTGCTTTTCGCAGATGAAAATCACTAATCCGGAATTGTTTCGGAACGCGTTGAAAATTATTTTAGTGGGTACTGGAAATGTTCTAAGCCCACATAAATATTTTCAGTTCGAACGGACGCTGAAAAATATCGTTGTGAATAGTGAAAGTGCTTTTTGGATTACTTTTTTGGAAAGCCACCTTTTGGGGTTTTTCCCAAAAGGCTTCTAGAAGAACTTGGGGACCAAGGAAGCCCCTCATGGGGGGCCCTCCTAGGGGTGGCCAGCCACAAGGGTGGAGCTCCATGGAGCTCCACTTCCCTTCCCTTTATGCCCTTGTGAGAAATCCATGTGATGGGTTTTTTGGGTATTTTTCCCCTTGGGATTTCCTATAAATAGAGGTGGAGGGGTGCACTCCACACTCATCCTTGCTCTCATACACATGCCATTTGACTTGTCTGGCTTCTCTCTCCCTCCCAGCGAAATACTTTCGTAGAGCCGAAAGGCTGTCTGGGTTCCGATGGGAACTAGTTCTGGACGGCGAAGCCCTGCCGGATAGATGACACCTTATGTGTGCAACTCTGTAGAGAGATCGTAGTTTTGGTCTTAGTTCGAGAGTGCCTCCCGAAGGGCTGTCCGAGTGATCGTCCGAGTTTCGAGGGTCCTCCCGAAGGGCTGTCCGAGTGACCGTCCGAGTTTCGAAGGTCCTCCCGAAGGGCTGTCCGCGACACCGTCCGAGGGACTGTCCGACTGCCTCCCGGAGGGCTGTCCGAGGGGCAGACGAGGGAGTACATCCTCGCGGTTGGGAGGTTGTAAATCCTAGCTGCGGGGATCTGCACCGCCGATCGTCATCGACTCTACTTCCGCTGCGCTACTGATGGAAATATGCCCTAGAGGCAATAATAAAGTTGTTATTATTTTATATTTCCTTGTTCATGATAAAGGTTTATTATTCATGCTAGAATTGTATTGACCGAAAACTTAAATACATGTGTGAATACATAAACAAATAAGGTGTCCCTAGTGAGCCTCTACTAGACTAGCTCGTTGATCAAAGATGGTTAAGGTTTCCTAACCATAGACATGAGTTGCCATTTGATAACGGGATCACGTCATTAGGAGAATGATGTGATGGACAAGACCCATCCATTAGCTTCGCATATGATCGTTCTGTTTATTGCTACTGCTTTCTTGAATGTCAAATACATGTTCCTCAGACCATGAGATCATGCAACTCCAGATACCGGAGGAATACCTTGTGTGCTATCAAATGTCACAACGTAACTGGGTGATCATAAAGATGCTCTACAGGTATCTCCGAAGGTGTCCGTTGAGTTGGCATGGATCGAGACTGGGATTTGTCACTCCGTGTTTCGGAGAGGTATCTCTGGGCCCTCTCGGTAATGCACATCATAAGAAGCTTGCAAGCAAAGTGACTAAGGAGTTAGTTACGGGATGATGTATTACGGAACGAGTAAAGAGACTTGCCAGTAATGAGATTGAACTAGGTATGGAGATACCGACGATCGAATCTCGGGCAAGTAACATACCGACGGACAAAGGGAATTACGTATGTTGTCATTGCGGTTCGACCGATAAGATCTTCGTGGAATATGTAGGAACCAATATGGGCATCCAGGTTCCGCTATTGGTTATTGACCAGAGAGGCGTCTCGGTCATGTCTACATCATTCCCGAACCCGTAGGGTCCGCATGCTTAACGTTCGTTGACGATATAGTGTTATATGAGTTATGTGAATTGGTAAACGAATGTTGTTCGGAGTCCCGGATGAGATCCCGGACGTCACGAGGAGTCTCGGAATGGTCGAGAGGTAAAGATTTATATATGGGAAGTCATATTTTGGGTTCCAGAAAAAGGTGCAGTTTTTTTTCCGTTATTGTACCGGGAAGCTTCCAGAAGGTTCCGAAGGATTCCGGAAGTCCACAAGTGGGTCCACCACGTCCCAAGGGCTGGCATGGGCCTAGGAGAGGCGCCCTGGCCTTATTGGGCCAGGCGCACCAAGTCCTCAAAAGCCCACGCAGCTAGGGAAGGGAAAAGGGTGAATCCTGGTAGGAATAGGATTGGACTTTGGAGTCCAAGTCCACGTGTGTACTATTCATGGTTACTGTTCATGTGGCACTATTCCTTCTACTCCAAGCCCCTACACATATATAAATAGAGGAGAGGGGGCGCCCCAAAGGTAGACACAACATTGTCTTAGCCGTGTACGGCGCCCCCCTCCACAGTTCCGCCCTTCGGTCATATTTTCGTAGTGCTTGGGCGAAGCCCTGCGGAGATAGCATCACCATCACCGTCACCACGCCGTCGTGCTGCCGGAACTCATCCACTACCACGCCGTCTTGCTGGATCAAGAAGTCGAGGACGTCACCGAGTTGAACGTGTGCTGAACGCGGAGGTGCCGTACGTTCGGTGCTCGGTCAGTTGGATCGTAAAGTTGTTCGACGACATCAACCGCGTTGTTCTAACGCTTTCGCTTACGGTCTACGAGGGTACGTAGACACACTCCCCCTCTCGTAGCTATGCATCTCCATGGATAGATCTTGCGTGTGCGTAGAATTTTTTTTGTTTTCCATGCAACGTTCCCCAACAGTGGCATCATGAGCCAGGTCTATGCGTAGATGATATGCACGAGTAGAACACAAAGAGTTGTGGGCGGTGATGTTCATACTGCTTACCACCAACGTCTTATTTTGATTCGGCGGCATTGTGGGATGAAGCGGCCCGGACCAACCTTACATGTCCACGTACATGAGACCGGTTCCACCGATTGACGTGCAACCAGTTTTGCATAAAGGTGGCTGGCGGGTGTCTGTTTCTCCTACCTTAGTTGAATCAAATTTGACTACGGCCGGTCCTTGAAGAAGGTTAAAACAGCAAACTTGATAATTCATCGTTGTGGTTGTTTTTCCGTATGTAAGAACGGTTCTTGCTAGAAACCCATAGCAGCCACGTAAAACTTGCAACAACAAAGTAGAGGACGTCTAACTTGTTTTTGCAGGGTATGCTGGGATGTGATATGGTCAAGACATGATGTGATATACATTGTTGTATGAGATGATCATGTTTTGTAATTTATCGGCAACCGGCGGGAGCCTTATGGTTGTCTCTTTATTGTATGAAATGAAAGCGCCATGTAATTGCTTTACTTTATCGCTATGCGTTAGCAATAGTTGTAGAAGCAATAGTTGGCGAGACGACCATGACGCAACGATGGAGATCAAGGTGTCGAGCCGGAGACGATGGAGATCATGACAGTGCTTTGGAGATGAAGATCAAAAGCACAAGATGATGATGGCCATATCATGTCACATATTTTGATTGCATGTGATGTTTATCCTTTATGCATCTTATTTTGCTTAGAACGACGGTAGCATTATAAGATGATCCCTTCACTAAATTTCAAGATAAAAGTGTTCTCCCCGAGTATGCACCGTTGCTAAAGTTCGTCGTTTCGAAGCACCTCGTGATGATCGGGTGTGATAGATTCTACGTTCACATACAACGGGTGTAAGCCAGTTTTACACAAGCAGAATACTTGGGTTAAACTTGATGAGCCTAGCATGTACAGACATGGTCTCAGAACACTGGAGACCGAAAGGTCGAACATGAGTCATATAGTAGATATGATCAACATGGAGATGTTCACCATTGATGACTGTCCCATCTCACGTGATGATCGGGCATGGGCTAGTTGATTTGGATCATGTATCACTTAGTTAACTTGAGGGATGTTAATTTAAGTGGGAGTTCATTAGTAATTTGATTAATTGAACTTAATTTATCATGAACTTAGTCTTGATAGTTTCTTTGCATATCTATGTTGTAGATAAATGGCCCATGCTACTGTTCCGTTGAATTTTAATGCGTTACTAGAGAAAGCTAAGTTGAAAGATGATGGTAGCAACTACACGGACTGGGTCCGTAACTTGAGGATTATCCTCATTGTTGCATAGAAGAATTATGTCCTTGATGCACCGCTAGGTGATGGACCTGCTGCAGGAGCTGCTGCAGACGTTGTGAACGCCCGACAGGCTCGATCTGATGACTACTCGATAGTTCAGTGTGCCATGCTCTATGGCTTAGAACCGGGACTACAAAAGCATTTTGAACGCCACGGAGCATATGAGATGTTACAAGAGCTGAAATTGATATTTCAAGCTAATGCCCGTGTTGAGAGATATGAAGTCTCCAACAAGTTCTTTAGCTGTAAGATGGAGGAGAACAGTTCTGTCAGTGAACACATACTCAGAATGTCTGGGTACCACAACCACTTGACTCAGGTGGGAATTGATCTTCCGGTTGAGAGTGTTATTGACAGAGTTCTTCAGTCACTGCCACCAAGCTATAAAGGCTTAGTGATGAACTATAATATGCAAGGGATGGAGAAGACAATTCCCGAGCTCTTCGCGATGCTGAAATCAGCGGAGGTAGAAATCAAGAAGGTACATCAAGTGTTGATGGTTAACAAGACCACTAGTTTCAAGAAAAAAGGGCAAGGGAAAGAAGGGGAACTTCAAGAAGAACGGCAAGCAAGTTGCCGCTCCCACGAAGAAACCCAAAGCTGGACCCAAGCCTGAAACAGAGTGCTTCTACTGCAAAGGGACTGGTCACTGGAAGCGGAACTGCCCCAAGTATTTGGCGGATAAGAAGGATAGGAAAGTGAGCAAAGGTATATTTGATATACATGTTATTGATGTGTTCCTCACTAATGCTCGCAGTAGCGCCTGGGTATTTGATACTGGTTCGGTTGCTCATATTTGTAACTCGAAACAGGAGCTACGGAATAAGCGAAGATTGGCTAAGGACGAGGTGACGATGCGCGTCGGGAATGGTTCCAAGGTTGATGTGATCGCCGTCGGCACGCTACCTCTACATCTACCTTCGGGATTAGTTTTAGACCTCAATAATTGTTATTTGGTGCCAGCGTTGAGCATGAACATTATATCTGGATCTTGTTTATTGCGAGACGGTTATTCATTTAAGTCAGAGAATAATGGTTGTTCTATTTATATGAGTAACATCTTTTATGGTCACGCACCTTTTGTGAATGGTCTATTCTTGTTGAATCTCGATCGTAGTGATACACATATTCATAATATTGATGCCAAAAGATGCAAAGTTGATAATGATAGTGCAACATACTTGTGGCACTGCCGTTTAGGTCATATTGGTGTAAAGCGCATGAAGAAACTCCATGCGGATGGACTTTTCGAATCTCTTGATTATGAATCATTTGATACTTGCGAACCATGCCTCATGGGCAAGATGACTAAAACTCCGTTCTCTGGAACAATGGAGCGAGCTACTGATTTGTTGGAAATAATACATACCGATGTATGCAGTCCGATGAATGTTGAAGCACGCGGCGGGTATCGTTATTTTCTAACCTTCACGGATGATTTGAGTAGATATGGGTATATCTACTTGATGAAACACAAGTCTGAAACATTTGAAAAGTTCAAAGAATTTCAGAGTGAAGTAGAGAATCATCGTAACAAGAAAATAAAGTTTCTACGATCTGATCGTGGAGGCGAATATTTGAGTTACGAGTTTGGCCTTCATTTAAGAAAATGTGGAATTGTTTCACAACTCACGCCACCTGGAACACCACAGCGTAATGGTGTGTCCGAACGTTGTAATCGTACTTTATTGGATATGGTGCGTTCTATGATGTCTCTTACGGATTTGCCACTATCGTTTTGGGTTATGCATTAGAGACAGCTGCATTCACGTTAAATAGGGCACCGTCTAAATCCGTTGAGACGACACCGTATGAACTATGGTTTGGCAAGAAACCTAAGCTGTCGTTTCTTAAAGTTTGGGGATGCAATGCTTATGTGAAAAAGCTTCAACCTGATAAGCTCGAACCCAAAGCGGAGAAGTGCGTCTTCATAGGATACCCTAAAGAAACAATTGGGTACACCTTCTACCACAGATCCGAAGGCAAGGTCTTTGTTGCCAAGAATGGGTCCTTTCTGGAGAAGGAGTTTCTCTCGAAAGAAGTGAGTGGGAGGAAAGTAGAACTTGATGAGGTAATTGTACCTTCTCTCGAATTTGAAAGTAGCTCATCAGAGAAAACCGTTCCCGTGATGCCTACACCAATAAGAGAGGAAGATAATGATAAAGATCATGAAACTTCAGATCAAGTTACTACTGAACCTCGTAGGTCGACCAGAGTACGTTCCGCACCAGAGTGGTACGGTAATCCTGTTCTGGAAGTTATGTTGTTAGACAACAGCGAACCTACGAACTATGAAGAAGCTATGATGAGCCCGGATTCCGACAAATGGCTTGAGGCCATGAAATCTGAGATATGATCCATGTATGAGAACAAAGTATGGACTTTGGTGGACTTTCCCGATGATCGGCAAGCCATTGAGAATAAATGGATTTTTAAGAGGAAGAAAGATGCTGATGGTAATATCACTGTCTACAAAGCTCGACTTGTCGCGAAAGGTTTTTGACAAGTTCAAGGGGTTGACTACGATGAGACTTTCTCACCCGTAGCGATGCTTAAGTCTGTCCGAATCATTTTAGCAATTACCGCATTTTATGATTATGAAATCTGGCAAATGGATGTCAAAACTGCATTCCTTAATGGTTTTCTCAAAGAAGAGTTGTATATGATGCAACCAGAAGGTTTTGTCGATCCTAAGGGTGCTAACAAAGTGTGCAAGCTCCAGCGATCCATCTATGGACTGGTGCAAGCATCTCGGAGTTGGAATATACGCTTTGATGAGGTGATCAAAGCATATGGTTTTGTACAGACTTACGGTGAAGCCTGTATTTACAAGAAAGTGAGTGGGAGCTCTGTAGCATTTCTAATATTATATGTGGATGACATATTGTTGATTGGAAATGATATAGAATTTCTGGATGGCATAAAGGGATACTTGAATAAGAATTTTTTCAATGAAAGACCTCGGTGAAGCTGCTTATATATTGGGCATCAAGATCTATAGGGATAGATCAAGACGCTTGATAGGACTTTCACAAAGCACATACCTTGACAAAGTTTTGAAGAAGTTCAAAATGGATCAGTCAAAGAAAGGGTTCTTGCCTGTCTTGCAAGGTGTGAAGTTGAGTCAGACTCAATGCCCGACCAGGGCAGAAGATATAGAGAAAATGAAAGTCATTCCCTATGCCTCGGCCATAGGTTCTATTATGTATGCCATGCTGTGTACCAGACCTGATATGTGCCTTGCCATAAGTTTGGCAGGGAGGTACCAGAGTAATCCAGGAGTGGATCACTGGACAGCGGTCAAGAATATCCTGAAGTACCTGAAAAGGACCAAGGACATGTTTCTCGTTTATGGAGGTGACGAAGAGCTCGTCGTAAAGGGTTACGTCGATGCAGGCTTCGACACTGATCCGGATGACTCTAAGTCACAAACCGGATACGTATTTATATTAAATGGTGGAGCTGTCAGTTGGTGCAGTTCCAAGCAGAGCGTCGTGGCGGGATCTACGTGTGAAGCGGAATACATAGCTGCTTCGGAAGCAGCACATGAAGGAGTCTGGATGAAGGAGTTCATATCCGATCTAGGTGTAATACCTAGTGCATCAGGTCCAATGACAATCTTTTGTGACAACACTGGAGCAATTGCCATAGCCAAGGAGCCCAGGTTTCACAAGAAGACCAAACACATCAAGAGACGCTTCAACTCCATTCGTGAATATGTCAAGGATGGAGACATAGAAATTTGCAAAGTACACACGGATCTAAATGTGGCAGACCCATTGACTAAGCCTCTTCCACGAGCAAAACATGATCAGCACCAAGACTCCATGGGTGTTAGATTCATTACTATGTAATCTAGATTATTGACTCTAGTGCAAGTGGGAGACTGATGGAAATATGCCTTAGAGGCAATAATAAAGTTGTTATTATTTTATATTTCCTTGTTCATGATAAAGGTTTATTATTCATGCTAGAATTGTATTGACCGGAAACTTAAATACATGTGTGAATACATAAACAAATACCGTGTCCCTAGTGAGCCTCTACTAGACTAGCTCGTTGATCAAAGATGGTTAAGGTTTCCTAACCATAGACATGAGTTGTAATTTGATAACGGGATCACATCATTAGGAGAATGTTGTGATGGACAAGACCCATCTGTTAGCTTAGCATATGATCGTTCTGTTTATTGCTACTGCTTTCTTGAATGTCAAATACATGTTCCTCAGACCATGAGATCATGCAACTCCCAGATACCGGAGGAATACCTTGTGTGCTATCAAACGTCACAACGTAACTGGGTGATCATAAAGATGCTCTACAGGTATCTCCGAAGGTGTCCGTTGAGTTGGCATGGATCGAGACTGGGATTTGTCACTCCGTGTTTCGGAGAGGTATCTCTGGGCCCTCTCGGTAATGCACATCATAAGAAGCTGGCAAGCAAAGTGACTAAGGAGTTAGTTACGGGATGATGTATTGTGGAACGAGTAAAGAGACTTGCCGGTAATGAGATTAAACTAGGTATGGAGATACCGACGATCGAATCTCGGGCAAGTAACATACCGACGGACAAAGGGAATTACGTATGTTGTCATTGCGGTTCGACCGATAAGATCTTCATGGAATATGTAGGAACCAATATGGGCATCCAGGTTCCGCTATTGGTTATTGACCGGAGAGGCGTCTCGGTCATGTCTACATCATTCCCGAACCCGTAGGGTCCGCACGCTTAACGTTCGTTGACGATATAGTGTTATATGAGTTATGTGAATTGGTAACTGAATGTTGTTCAGAGTCCCGGATGAGATCCCAGACGTCACGAGGAGTCTCGAAATGGTCGAGAGGTAAAGATTTATATATGGGAAGTCAAATTTTGGGTTCCGAAAAAAGGTGCAGTTTTTTTTCGGTATTGTACCGGGAAGCTTCCAGAAGGTTCCGGAGGATTCCGGAGGGGTCCGGAAGTCCACAAGTGGTTCCACCACGTCCCAAGGGCTGGCATGGGCTAAGGGGAGGCGCCCTGGCCTTATTGGGCCAGGCGCACCAAGTCCTCAAAAGCCCACGCAGCTAGGGAAGGAAAAAGGGAGAGTCCTAGTAGGAATAGGATTGGACTTTGGAGTCCAAGTCCACGTGTGTACTATTCATGGTTACTGTTCACGTGGCACTATTCCTTCTACTCCAAGCCCCTACACATATATAAATAGAGGAGAGGGGGCGCCCCAAAGGTAGACACAACATTGTCTTAGCCGTGTGCGGCGCCCCCCTCCAAAGTTCCGTCCCTCGGTCATATTTTCATAGTGCTTGGGCGAAGCCCTGCGGAGATAGCATCACCATCACCGTCACCACGCCGTCGTGCTGCCGGAACTCATCCACTACCTCGCCGTCTTGCTGGATCAAGAAGTCGAGGACGTCACCGAGCTGAACATGTGCTGAACGCGGAGGTGCCGTACGTTCGGTGCTCGGTCGGTTGGATCGTGAAGTTGTTCGACGACATCAACCGCGTTGTTCTAACGCTTCCGCTTATGGTCTACGAGGGTACGTAGACACACTCCCCCTCTCGTAGCTATGCATCTCCATGGATAGATCTTGCATGTGCGTAGAAATTTTTTTGTTTTCCATGCAACGTTCCCCAACAGCTACGAGTCGGTAACGAAAAGATCAAACCTTGTATGCAGTCTCCATAGTGATCCTGGGCTGGTGCGTAGGCCGGAAATTTTTGTTTTCTGCTGCGTTACCCTACAGCAGTTCCCTAAGATGGCTGGAAAGCAGCTCAGAGCATGGGGTTACTGCTACAAAAAGAAACTCAACAGCTGCGCGAGACGGCCGAAAGCAGCTCAGAACTCGAGACAGTTGTTGAAAAGAGAAATATAAAGTCGGCATCCACCCCGGACGGCCGGAAGCAGCTCAGAACAAAGGCGTGGTGCCGTCACCAAAGAGAGGTAAGCAAGGGTTCATCAGAATCATATACAGCTTACCCCTATGCACACAAGCATAAACATATTCATACACATACTAACTAATTCAAGCACGCAAGAATATATGAGATGGTCGGCTTGCCTGGGGGTCGAGGGGTTCAACGGAGAGAAGTGCGATCACCTCGCGAAAGAATTCGCCGGAAAGGATTCCCTCCGGAAAAAGGCCAATTAGGGGCAGGGGCAAAATGGTCATTTTTAGATTGTGTAAACATGATGAAAGTGATACCATCAGAACGGGCTCGACGAACAGAGGACGTGGGCTTTGGAATCACCTGAATCGGAGTCACGGTTGCGAAGTTGTGGCTGTTCGTTCGTTAGGCAAAAAAACAAACAGTATCTGTTCATTTTAGCTGCTAACTGGTGAACGTCCGCAGTTTATGGGTTTCGGCGCCGGCGGCTGAAACAGAAAGCTTACTTCGGAAAAATACGCTTTCGGTATAGCGAAAACGTACTCTGTGGAATACGTTGCCACTTAAAATCAGCGGGCCCGGGGTCAACGTCGTTGTTTGACTGTCCGGTGGGGCCCGAGGGGAGGTGTGGCCCACCTGGTAGGTCCATCCTCCTCCTCCCGTGCTTGCGCTCGGCTGAGGGGAGGGGAGGACCCCGACGGCGATTGCCGGCGGCGTGGGCCACCTTTGGTGACGCCCGGCCTACCGGCGCGATCAGGGGGCCGAGGCGGACCCGTCCCTGGGTGGCGCGGTCGCCGGGGAGATCGGAGACGAGCGGAGCATCACCCGCGGCGGACGGCGGCGATGGGCGATGATGGGCCCACGGCTACGGTGCTCCGGCGGACGAGGTGATGGGCGGGGGAGCTCCGGTGGGATTCGTGGGTCGCGTAGGTGGAGAAAGGAGTGGGAGAGGAACTCCGGCGTGCTCAAATTCGAGCAGAGGGCCGGCAGCGGTGGTTCGGCCGGAGGGAGGACAGGAGGGCTCCGGGGCTCCATTCTCTGGACAGGGAGGATGCTAGGAGGGAGGAGAGGAGGTGTGAGTGCTCGGGAAGTCTCAGGCCGCGGCTATTTATAGCCGGCCGAGGCCACCAGATAGGCTCGGCCGCGGGATGCGCTGGCTGGAGTACTGAAGCTCAGGGGAGGCGTGGCTGGACGGTTGCGAGCGTCGGGTAGCATCACGGGAGAGCAGCGGAGCTGGCTGGCGCTCGTGAGAAGGTTCGGGTGTGGAGTTATACGGCGACGACTGCACGGGAACAGTGAAGGTACGGCGGCGCTCGTCGTGGCGCGGCGAGGAAGAGGAAGGAGGGAGAAACGACCGGAGAGGGGGCACGCGGACGGTGCGGAGCTAGTCGGCATACTCGGACAAGGTTTGGCCAGCAGAAGCTAGCTGACCGACGCGACCGAACGCGGTCGGCGCCCAGAGCACCACTTCTGCCCGTCCGCTGTGTGGTCACCACGCGTACCGCGTGCTCTGGTTAGCTTCTGCCGTCCAGACCTTGTCAAACACGCTCACCACTGCTCCAGGAAAAGACTTCAATGGGTGGCTCCGGAGAGATGAACTTGGTCAAAACTCTCTCTGGACAGCAGGTGTTTGTTGTGGTTTCTGGATAGATCATTGGGTTAAATGATCTGGAATTTGGCATGGAGCAATGATCTACCAAGGTGACTACCCTGGTAAATTTTCAGATCAAATTGAACACTATAGCTAGCACTTCCTTTGCAAATTGCCCAACTGGACAGAATCTGGAAATGGAAGTTGTGCTCAAATGGCTGGATGGATTTGGCCCAAATTTGGTGTAGGGACGTGATTTGGATATATGGAGGCACTGGTAAAGTTTCATACTATTTGGATATACCTACATGGTACTTCCTTCATAGTGCTCCCATATGGACAGAAATCAGATTGAATTATTGGGAAATAATGATTTGACAAAATGATGTGAATTTTGGCGTGCTCACATGATATAGGGAAGTTGAGGTCCTGGATTAATTTCAAGAATTATGAGGCAATCTAAAATATAGTTGCTTCACAATCTCAAAATGGATCCAGAAACAAGAAATGGATGATGTGTGCTCAAAATTTGAACTATGGAACTTGATGTTTTGATGGAAATGGGAAAGGTTTGGATAGGAGGAGCTCCACAATTTATTTGGGAGGCAACAGATCAAAGGGAACTGGGGTTCCTTTGTAACTGCAGGAATTAGGGTTTCTTTTCCGGCAATTCGGAAAGCAGGGTCTTGGCGGCAAAGCCCTGGGAATATACTTTTGGTGGCAAGGTTGGATTGGAGAGAATCTCTGGTCTGATGGGAGAGGCAAGGCTGTGTAACCATCTTCATATACCCAAGGGCGAGAGAAAATCCAATAACACCGAAAAAATAAGACGGGAGTGCGATCCCGCGAAGGAAAAATCGAGGAGCGATAATCAGGGTGTCATAGGCTCTAGGTAAAATCGTAGTTTCTAGTAGTGCGACTCGCAGTCATGAGGATGGTAGTATGGGCTAGTCCAACCCGGCCCAACATCATTCAAAAAATCAAAACCGCGAAGGTCGCTGACGTCATCAATGGCAGACGCCCTTCTCCCCCGATCCCGCTCTAGTACGTAAGAAATCACACAGCCAATAGAGGGTAAAGGAGAAATAGGGTTCAGTCTCACCCACTTAGTAGATCGGAACAGGGGAGCCCTCCTCACCGGCGACGATACCACCGCTCCCAGTAGCAAAGCGCCTCCGCGGGGCTCGCCGCTCAGAGATCACTGGCACCGCAGGCAGGCACACGCGACGTTGTAGGGTCGCCACCTCCCATCGCCATGTCCCCGTCGCACACGCACCACCGCGCATGGGTGAATCCCGCTCCACCGCATCGTCCTCCTATTATCCATCCTCGCTGTCGTACACACACCACCAGAAGCGGCCCACCAATGGGGTAGGTGACACCAACGGACTCGCCCTCTCGACGGGGAAGAGCTTCGGGTCGCCATCCCCGCAGGCCTCGCTCTCGCTAAAACTCATCTTGATCTCTGTTTAATATACATCTTACAAAAATTGAATCCAACGAGTCAGAATGAGGAGCTTAAAAAACATTTTAGTTTGATTTTTAGGTACGGACTACAAAAATGCAAAATTTTGCACGAAAATTAAGATCTGCGCATAATACTCAGTCAACTATACGAGTGATTTTTTTTGAAAATAATTCGAAGAATACAAATATATTTTTTAGCAAAGAGAGCGCGTGCTCCCCAGCTCACTTACATCTGGACCTGGTTGTCTATATCTATAGTAGTACTACTATTACAATTCTCTGAGCTGCAGTTAGCTTAACCACTAAGTTTCCCCCCCAAAAAAGGCTTAAAAGCTACGAACTGGCCGATGAAAGCAAAGCAACCGACACGCTCCACTTTAGGGAACACACTATTCAGGGGTGCTGTTCAGATACAGTACCTAGTAGTACTGTTTCAACAGATCTAGACCATTCATTTCTGATTGCACGGTGAAGATTCATCCAAAGTCGGGGTCAATGTTTCCAACTTTGCTTCACCAAGTTGGAGAATCCGGGGCTAGCGTGCGTGGTCGGGTTCATAAAAAAAAATTAATAATTGGAAGACGGAATCTCACAAGCCAGCTCCCTTCCGTGCCCTGTTAAGTCCTCGGCGCCTTGCTGCACCCTGAAACCGAGCCACGCATTTGCAAAGCTTGCGACCGATCAAAAACTGCTCGCACCGGAGGCGTGTGAAGGCAGGATGAGCTTCTACGGCTACGACAGCGACGACGACGACCACCTCGTGCTGGTGCGACAGGGAACCGAGACGGCTGCACGGGCCAAGGATAGCAGGTACAGTATGTGGAAGCAGAGCGAGATGGAGCAGCAGATGTTCTCGTGGTCATTTGAAGATGTGCGCAACCAGAATCTCTTCAAGGACAAGGTAAATCTTTTTCAGTTAGCTTATCTGTTAATCTTCGTAAATGGTTGCCTAGGTGTTACATGGGCATAGCGGATCTATGAACTATCAAGAAAATAAATGGGAGTATATCTGAACAAATCGTACCTCTACTACTTTTGAATAACCAACACATGTCTGCTTGTCAAAAACGAGTGTGAACCCTTTGCGCGGTTAGATTTGTTATAGACTTCTTAGTGTCAAAGCACGCACTTCGTTTTTTAGAATATTTGTCATGAATTTTCAGGACACTTTGGTGTTCTAAGATAAATATCTGAAATCCTTGGTGTCAGAATACTATACATCTCAAGGAACAATAAGGTTTGATCAAAAATATATCAATTTGAGCATAATAAGTTGTAAGGGTCTTTAAAATGTATAAAGTTTAAATACAAATTCATGGAAACTTTATAAAATATAATTCGCCTAGTAGCCCATGCAATTGTGTAGCTAGTTTTTGTCTTTTGTTTCTCCTATATTTTATTTATTCTTCAATTGTTCTGTCGGATCTAATAGACTTTGAATTTTCTCTAAGCGAACTCTTTTAAGATACTCCAACTTTCCTCCTAAGAGGTGAGATAAGAACTCAATCTTAGCCGTCCATTGATCAAGGATATGATGGACAATGTAAACACTATAAGTATAGTAAGCGTTTTTTTTTTAAAGGAAATTTCCAAAATGTTTTCACTTATTTATATTTGATATACCAAATGTTCACACAAATACTACCCACATATACCATACAATCCTTCAATCTCTTTTATATACCAAATGTAGACAATGCCTATTGCTTCTGCTGTAATAAAAAAATGAAATATGTGCAAAAACGCTGGAACACTTACGATTGCTTTGCTAAAGCTTGTTCGTACATGTATTTTGTTTGCTTATCACCATTTTTTTCTTGTCCAATTTGTTTTGGTGAGTCTTCAAAATGACTTACCATGCTCTTTTGTCCCCACCATGATCATCCCTACCCTAATCAAATCGAAATGTCCTTGCTTTTGTACATCTCACATGTGACGTGCAAACTTCTTTTTCTTTGGGACGAGGTGCAGAGTACAAAGAAACAAATATAATAATTGGGAAGAAATGATGTCATTAATTAGCATGCGTGTTGTTTTCCTTGTATACGCAAGGTTTAGATGGAAAGGAATAATTCTGATGATCACATTCCTATATGTGGCGTAGCATAAGGACTATAATATCCCTGACAGTCATTCGTAATCTCTTACCTTGTAAGAGGTAATACTTGTATCAACCGTTAGATCATGAACACTTAACGGTCCATATTAGTTTAGGAGCACCTCTAAGAAGTGACTAATTGATTGGAAACTTCACAATATAATTGTAGGGCACCAGCTTTTGACGTTGTACTGTTTTTGTGGTACACAGTTAGCCCAGTCCTGTCTTCTCTGTTGTTTTGCTCTAGGCTTATTCTCTTGCGTGTAAACCAAGCAAATAACGGCTAATCTCTACTTCAGGTTAAGAAAGTACCTAGAACTTTCACTTCACTAAAGGAGTACATGGGATCATTTACCATACCACTGCTTGAAGAAACTCGTGCTGATCTCTACTCTGCGCTGGAGGGTATCAAGCACGCACCAGCAACGGAGGTGAAACGGATTGAGGAACTTTGCTCAAAGCAGTCCATATTCAGTATCTCGGTCAAGAAGGCTGGCCTCAACACAAATCCGGGGCAAGTTTATGCCCTCAAGGATGCCGATATACTTGTGTTCTTGGATCGGAAACCGAGGCATATCTCGGACTTGGGACGCAGCAAGGTGCCTTATGTGATTGCCTCGGTGCTGAAAGCAGAGGATGCTAACGGCAATGCGATCATAAGGCTGTCAGGTAGATGCGGCGGGAGACGAGATTTCGTAACGCCTCTTGTCGCGGTCTTCCTGATCAACATGACGACGTACAATCGTATATGGAATGCACTGACCCAGCAAGTTGCTAGCCTTACGAACACTAGCATCATTGAGAAGATTGTAAATTATGATCCAAGTCCAAGGGTATGTACTCCAAATTTATTTATTTTAGCACCTACTACTTGACATCTTTCCAGTTATGTAATGTGTGTTTTCTTTTTTGATGGTTGGTTGGCCAGGAGGACAATTCAGAACTACCTTTACATTTGCCAGACAGAGGACTTGGCCTTGAAAATTTCAACCTCAACAAGTCACAACGGATGGCAGTAGTTGACACTGTTTCAACAATGGAGCATCATGATACGACGACGTATCCGGTGCGTCTGATATGGGGACCTCCCGGCACAGGGAAGACGAAGACAATTAGCACTCTCCTGTGGTGTATGATGATCAAGAACCACAGAACACTGACCTGTGCTCCAACGAACACTGCAGTAGTGGAGGTTGCGTCTCGGGTCCTCAGCCTCCTCGAGGATTCCTCTGGTGGCAGTGGAAATAACTCCTTTCTGAGTGATGTTGTGTTGTTCGGAAATGAGGATAGGATGAAAGTGGATGAGAACCTCACAAAGATTTTCCTGGAGAGGCGTGTTCGCCGTCTCCAGAAGTGCTTGATGCCAGGTTCAGGGTGGACCAGTTGTCTGAGTTCCATGGTACGAATTCTTGAGGAACCCTTGGTTCAGTACGCTTCGTATGTTGAGCAAATTGAAAGGCTGGTCGAGGAGGAAAAAGAGGAAGTTGCTAACAAGGCAAAGAACAAAAAGGTGGAGCTGCATGAGGATATTGCTAAGAAGAAGAGCATACAGAAAATGTCATTCAAGGACTATTTCATAAGTAATTACAAACAAATTGAGAATGATCTGCGCATCTGTATCGAGACTTTCTGCAACGATCTCCCCAGATCTGCTACACCTGGACAGAATTTTGGGTACATGACAGAGGTTCTGCGCTTGCTTACAGAGTTTGTGGAACTCGTGCAGTCTGAACCAGACAAGCAGCTGCAGAAGCTGTTCGGAGATGGAAGAAACTTTCAGAGCCTAGTGGTATATGCGCAAGGCAGCGTGCGTTCAGGGCTTAAGCAGGCAAGATCCGTGTGTATTGACAACTTAAATTACTTGTCTAACAACTTTGTCCTTCCAGATATTTCTGACAAGCGGTCAATCGAGAAGTTCTTGCTGCAGAACAGCAAGAGCATACTCTGCACTGCATCTAGCTCATCTCGTTTGCACTACCTGGAAAAGGCTGAGCCGTTTGACCTCCTTGTCGTCGACGAGGCGGCACAGCTGAAGGAGTGCGAGTCACTGATACCTCTGCTGATTCCCGGCATCCGTCTTGCTGTCCTCATCGGAGACGAATACCAGCTACCAGCACTTGTGAAAAGCAGGGTGATCCTATGTCCTTCCCTACTTCCAGCACTTGTTTGCCTCCGTTTCGAAAGAAAAAAAGTCCTTCCTTACCAGCTCTAGTTGAACATGCATGAATTGTGTTGCCTCTTTTGCCCATTGATCCCTTCCCTACTTGTACATGTAACAATATTATCCTCTTGCAGGTCTGTGATGAAGCCTACTTCGGAAGGAGCCTGTTTGAGAGGCTGAGTTCTCTGGGGCACCCTAAGCACCTTCTTGATGTGCAGTACAGGATGCACCCGGAGATAAGCAAGTTCCCGGTCTCAACCTTTTACGGCAGCCAGATCTCTGATGGTGAGAACGTCCTGTGCAGAGACTACGAGAGGAAGCACCTGACTGGCCCAATGTACGGTTCCTACTCGTTCATCAACATCGAGGGCGGAAATGAAAGCTCAGGCAAGCACGACAAGAGCCTGGTCAACACCATCGAGGTCGCCGCGGTGACCCAGATAGTGCAAAGATTGTTCCAAGGTACGCACGCACGCTGGCTTCATTCGTCAATCAGTAGCATCATCACTGATCTCTGCACTGCATGCAGAGTGTGTTGAAACAAGGAGCAATCTCAGCGTGGGCGTGGTGTCGCCGTACAAGGGCCAGGTTCACGCCATCCAGGAGAAGCTCGGGAGGACGTACGAGATGCGTGGCGGGTTCTCCGTGAAGGTCCGATCCGTGGACGGGTTCCAGGGCGCCGAGGAGGATATCATCATCTTCTCCACCGTGCGGAGCAACAACGCCGGAAAAGTTGGGTTCCTCAACAACGTGAACCGCACCAACGTGGCGCTGACACGGGCCAAGTGAGTTGAGTTCCCGGGTTGGTTTCTTTTCTTCGGTCGCACCGCATGATGAAACTGCAAGCGCATATGATATGAATATGATAGTCGTCTTCTGTTTTCCTTTCGCAGGCACTGTCTCTGGATTGTAGGGAACGCGACCACATTAGCGGGCAGCAAGACGGTTTGGCACAAGATAGTGGCAGATGCCAAGGAAAGAGGCTGTTTTTTTAACGCCAACGAGGACAAGGGCCTCTCGGGTGCAATCATCGAGGCCGTCGCCGTCATCGAGCTCGACCAAGTGGAAAACCTGCTCAACATGGACAGACTCCGTATAGGCGGCTCACGGTCTGGGGTATGAATAAATCCACCCTGCACCTGCGTGCTTCTTAATTTTACAACTAACCATAATCCTACCAATTAGTAGCTTAATCTTACGGCCATCACTGTTTCTCCCCCCTAGAAATCCAAGACGATGTACACATGAAATTCTGAGTGGACTTGGACGGCTATCAGTTGCACGGTCGTCTGGTGGTCGGAGCCTCGGAGGGAGGCGAGCTAAAGGAATTACCATCCGCGCCGTGCACAGGCGCTTGCAGGCAATCTCTCCTAGTGTCTTGTACTTCCGATATGGAAGACGTACTCTTGAGATTGTCAGAAAACATATACGGCTTTATTTAAGTTTTACTGCTATATTCTAGTGCGAAAATACGGTCTCGTTCCATAGTCATGCCGCCCATTTTCATAAGCTGAACCCTAAATGAGGTGGCGTTGGCACATGGTATCCGGGAATTCTTTACGTAAAGGGCCCTCTGCACGAATATATCGCCAGAAAAGACCCCAGCCGGAAATATTGCCAAATCTACCATGGCGGCATGCCTGCCAAGCGACACGTGTCGCATGCCGCCATCCCGGTTGGCGGCAAGGCATGCCGCCGATGCACATGGTGGCTAGTCGGGGGCAACAGGTTCTGCGGCACGCAATGGAACGGAAAACCGGGAACGGTACGGGGCGGCAGTGGCGAATCCAGGAAAAAAAATGAACGCAGGGGCGAACCGCAAAAGAGCCATTATCTCCTAACACTACTAGAATCGCCCTTTTTACCGAGTTTCGAAGAAACTCGGCAGAGCCCATATTAAACTCGGCGCAGCGCACTCGGCTGGAAGGGGCCCGGCAATCATTGATACTGCCGAGTTCTATCTATCGCGAACTCGGTGAATATTTAAACAATGTTTGTCGAGTTCCTGACAGAAAAAACTCGGCGAACAACACCGTCAGACGGGACGGGCCGTTAACGGAAGCGCCACGTGGCCCAACTGTTTGCCGAGTTTTGGCACACTAAACTCGGCAAAGTTTAGCCAATAAAAATAATCCACGTGCCAGCACACATTGCCCAGTACAAAATATCTGCCGAGTTCTTTATTCAGCAGAACTGGGCAATTTATTTGCCGAGTTCCAAACTCGCCAGACACACATCCAATAAGGGCCCGCCGCGTGGCGCAGCGTTATTACCCAGTGTCAAACTTCGCCGAGTTTAAAATAATCAAAACTGAGCAAACGCTTTGCCGAGTTTGAAACTCGGCAATCCCCCATCCAATAAGGGCACGCCGCGTGGCACTGCGTTATTACCCAGTGCCACATTTCGCCGAGTTTGCCACGAACATAACTCTGCAAACATCTGTCGATATACCGAGTTTTCTACCAATATAAACTCGGCGAACGTTTGCCCTTTGCCGAGTTCCGCACTCGGTGCAGTTTGACAGCTGACTGGCAAATCGTATGTTTGCCTAGTTCTGAACTCGGCAAAGAGCAAATCTGATTTTTTTAAAATATATTTTTGGCAGCCCTGCATGGAAATAAATACATATATATCTGCTCACAGTATTGAAATGGATATTGCATCACATATGAACACCGGAAGTTAACAATAACATAAGTTTGCGAATGTTGAAGTCACATAATTAACTAGTCAAAACCATACATCACAATCAACATATAAAGTTCATAAACATCATAAAAAACTAGAAGACTACAGCCGCGACGTGAGCTCAAGGGGATGCTTCGTCGCTGCCTCTATGCTTCCCCAGAGCTCCTGTAATTATTTGAGTTAGCATTATAGTATTTGATTTAGGCTCATATTTGGAGAATTATGGCCAGATGTACTAACCTGCCCAGGATAGAAGCAACACCACGATGACGACAATGATCATCAAGGTTTTCAGCCCACTACAACTCACCGGACGTGCACCATTGCCTACTATGTGTTGGTTTGTGAGCACAAACTGGGAGTAAGCATACTCAGCTTCCTCCATGCTATCATACGCTAAATAGTAGTTGTCCGGCTAACGGTGCACTTGTTCATGGCATGCATGCCATGAAGCATACACTTCAGGACACCTCCCACTATAGATCACATACCCCCTCATCTACCAAGAATATGCAAATATTACAACATGCAGGAGATGAAAGACAAGGTTAGAAGAACACATGGAACGTAAGCAACATAAGCATTCATGATTCATATACCCAAAAGCATCAAGCAACCATAAGCATTCATGATTCATATACCCAAAAGCATCAAGCAGTGCAACTCCGAGTCAACTCCGAGAATGGTACGGGGCGGCAGTGGCGAATCCAGGAAGAAAATGGAGGCAGCGGCGAACAAAAGAGCCATTATCTCCTAATTATGTAGGCCAAATAATCTCAAAATTTCCACTGAAAGTCTGAAACAAATGCAAAATGATTATTAATAAAATCAGCTTATTTATAATAGCAGAGAATGTGATAATCCATGAATAATTTGGCATCAAATTTGCTTCCCTCTGTCTAGGATAATGAACAAGTCAAATATCTCCGAATGCTAATGAATCATTCAGGAAATATATTCAGTACAAGCTAGTGAACAAATCAAATATCTCCAGAAAAGTTAGGATGCCAAATTTTGCTTAATATAGAGATTAGACAACAACAACACAAATAAGATAAGACTATCATTCTATAGGTTCATGGTGCACCTGTACTGCCTGTATATGATAGCACGATAACCCTGGCTTGTAAGGTTCTTGTGATAACTGACCGTACTCCCAGCATCATGATCGAAATCCAATACATCTGTGCATAAAAGCCATGGCCCAATTGAACTTGCCTAGTACGAGCATGAAAATCCAATACATCTGTGCATAAAAGCCATCGCCAAATTACCGAAAAAGGCTTCCGCCCCGCTTTATAAATAAAGCCACACAGCCAAACCAAAGCAGATCGAAGAAAAGAAACTAGAAAACAGGAGACTCCGCACCCTACCACAAAGAACCTAGGCTACAGACCAAGAGAGCCAACTCGCCACCAAGGGAAATCGCCGGACCCCGCTTCGCCACTCACCCCAGTCTGCCGCCGGAGAGGGCCCCCTGCCCTCCCGCTCCGGATCGTGGAGCCCGTGCCTGCATGCGGACAGACGCGGAACGCGAGAGGAACCAACGCGGACCGTGTAAAAGATAAGGCGACAAGAGAAATCGCCCACGCCAGAGTCGAGGAAGCTTCACGCTAGGATACGAAAATGCTCGCCGAAGACGACGCGGCGCGCCGAAAGATCTCTGGGCTCCACGAAGACGCCCTCTGGAGGGTGGCGACGTGTCACGATGCCGCCGTCGCGACCGAAAGAGCGGTCAAGAGTTTTCACCCGGAGCCCAGACTCGGAGAAGGGGACCACAGCAACGCCCCCAAGAGGGAAGCGACACCCTCGGGCAGCGCCGTCACTGGCGCCGAAGCGCAAGGCTTTCGCCCGGAGCCTCTCAACCGAGCCACATTGCGGAATCTCGAGCACCATCCCACCCTGAGGGAGGAATGCCGTCACCAAACAAGGCCTCCAGAGCGCGATCTGGGAATCGCCACCGCCGAGGCACCGCCGACACCAGGAACACCCACGATGCAACTCCTGTCGCCCACACGACCCAGGAAAAGCACCCATCACCGCCACCTAGACGCCTGCTATAAAGGCTAATCAGACGAAACCACCACCCGAGGCCGCCGCCCTGGCGTCCAAATTACCCCACACCTCCGCCGGCCGGCATGAATAAGCCCGCTAGAGACGACACACCATAGCCCCCGCCTTAGCCTCCCATCCGTCAATTGAGGCCGAACCCGGAAAAGCAACACGGTGACGGGCACACCCACCACAGGTGGAAGACGACGGCCACGGCACCCCCGGACATGGCCCCGCTTCCGACTCCGCAGCCCCAACCCAGTCCCAGATCTGGAAGGCGGGCCCCTCAGGCAACATGCCACCGGCCCAAGGCCGGGCAAGGTGACCACCGGCGCACCCGGCCGAGGTCACATCGCGAGTGGGACGGCAGCACCAGCCCCCGGCTGTGCCCCCAAATCGGCTGGCGAGCCTCGCTGGCACCAAAACAGGACGCGGCAAGCCTGTGGCGGTGCACCCCCAGGCCAAGGCGCGGTGCCACGCCGGCCCTCCTGGCCGCGTGCACCACCACTCGAAGGGGCCGAACTCCGAAGGCGTCAATGAAGCCCCACCGGTGAGGCAGATGCCACCTGCAGCCGCGGACGACTGGATCCGTCCAATCCAGATCTGGCCGATCCAGCGCCACCGACGCCACGGGAGGCCACGTCACGAAGCCCTCCGCGCCAGCGCTCCGCATCGGCAACTCCGCCGCCGACGCCCGCCTCTGCGCCGACACGCCCCACGCCAGCGCGCCGCCACCGCTCGACGCCGCCACCCGCGGGCGCATGACGCCACCGAGCGAGGAGAGAAAGAAATCCCCGCTGCCGCCGACGCCAGCCGGCCTTAATCCGGCGGCGCGCCCCGACGACGGCGAGGGGAGGATGGGGTTGGGAGGAACAAGGCTGGCGGCGCTAGGGTTAGCCCCCGAAGCTGCCGCGGGAGCGACTCGCGAGGGGAATTCTTTACATAAAGGGCCCTCTGCGCGAATGTATCGCCAGAAAAGACCCCAGCCGGAAATATTGCCAAATCTACCATGGCGGCATGCCTGCCAAGCGACACGTGTCGCATGTCGCTATCCCGGTTGGCGGCAAGGCATGCCGCCGATGCACATGGTGGCTAGTCAGGGGCAATGGAACGGACGACCGAGAACGGTACGGGGCGGCAGTGGCGAATCCAGGAAGAAAATGAAGGCAGTGGCGAACGGCAAAAGAGCCATTATCTCCTAATTATGTAGGCCAAATAATCTCAAAATTTCCACTGAAAGTCTGAAACAAATGCAAAATGATTATTAATAAAATCAGCTTATTTATAATAGCAGAGAATGTGATAATCCATGAATAATTTGGCATCAAATTTGCTTCCCTCTGTCTGGGATAATGCTAATGAATCATTACAAGCTAGTGAACAAGTCAAATACCTCCAGAAAAGTTAGGATGCCAAATTTTGCTTAATATAGATATTAGACTGTTGGATATTATGGCTTAATGTTGGTTATTATGATCTAAAGCCTAAACTTAAGTTTAAATAAGGAAATGCTACAGTAGAACGGTTACTACAGCTACCTAACCAGCTGAGCTGCCCTGATCGGGGCAGCTCCTCTCCAACCAGGTGTTGGCCCCCCTGGTGCACTGTGCTCTAAAGAAAAGAGAGAGAAAAACAGATAAGGGAGGAGCTAGCTGCTGCTCTAGGCCGGGCTCTCTCTCTCTCTCTCTCTCTCTCTCATTCACTAACATCTCTCAAGAACTAAGCTACCAATCAAGCAAGCACAGCCAGCACTGGGAAGGACCTACACAACCACCAGATCAAGCTGGTGGTGGTGAGGATCTAGAAGGAGAAGATGGCAGGATCATCAGATCAAGGTAATCCATCTTCTAAATTATTCTGTGGCTCAAATTTTAGCTATATTGATCCTGGATGAATCCAACAATGGCACCAGAGCCATATAGCTTAAAGTTTGAGCCGTACTAAGCTCAAGATCATGTTTGATCTGTTATGATCAAGATAAAGCCTAAAGGAGTTTTTCCTGTTCAAGTTCATGTTAAAGTTCAAGCTGTTCTTTATGTCTATGCTTAGCTTGAATTAATTTAGCCCTAAAAACTAAAGATTTTAGCCCTAAAAGGTCATATGTTGATCAAGGGTTTCATTTTTATGTTAATTAAAGGGGACTGATGTATATAAACAAAATCCCCAATTTTTGGGACCCTAGAAATAAAATCCTCTTGATCTCTCCCCTGTTATGTGGCTGTGGTTTTGATTCAAGTGCTAATTGATGGGGAAAAAGCTAATTATGCATGAATTCTAATGTTTTTTCCCCAAATCCGAAACCCTAGCTAAAGTAATTTGATGTTTTCTTCATGTTCTGATGTTGTGGTTTCGGTCAAGACTCAATTAAGGTGGGGATTGAATGAATTGAAGTGAACCCTAAAGAAATCCCCAAATCCTGAAACCCTAAGTTAAGAAATTCTCCAATTTATGAGGAACCCTAATCCTAATGATGATGAGTTAAGAGCGGTGGATGTTTACTTTACGGGCTGCAGTCGTCGTCGCTGGCCACGGCGGCGCTGTGGCCAATCCCTTAATCCTGCAGGGCGGCTTGGGCTCGGACCCGAGCAACCTTGCCGTCCACCACACCGGACAGTGGCGACCCTCCCTCGTGCATTTTTCGCCGTCGGAGCTTGCCACCGTGCTGGATCTGATGCTGCACGCCATTCCTTTTTATAAGATGTATTGATTTTTTTTTCAAAGTCAAACTTTTCTATCTTTGCCAATTTTATAGAAAAAAATATCAACATCTACAACATAAAATTAGTATCATTAGATCCATCATGGAATAAAATATGAAAATATATTTCATGTGCAACAACAACTAAAAAGGAACGGAGGGAGTACTACACCCGATCATGGTCAAGATTACAACGGACATGTCCTAACACTCCTCATGGTGCAACAACTAAAGCACCACGAAACCTCCATTCATGTATATTATGTGGTAGTAACAGGCATCATGCATGTAATGTGGGTGGTTTATAGAAACTCTTGCTAAGTTTGGAGTCCACCCTCACCTTACATCTGACATACATAGGAAGCTTTCGGAGTGTTTCACATCTCACATATGTAGGCAGCTTTCGGAGTATTTCATTGATGCTTAGAACTGGGGCATTGCTTGACAAGTGAGCAAAGTAGAGGTGGGCTCAAATAGGAAGGTCAACATGAATCTCGTGATTCAACGGCTGGTCATCGGGTTAGATTTTAGTGCGTGCATCATGGAAAAAGTGCATCGGTCACTGTAACCAGGCGATCAAAATGAGCCTGTGGGCTTTGACTCAACGGTATGATAATTGTGTGAATGCTTATATACACTTGTGGTTCGTGGCCTAGAAACCGGTCGACAATACGGTTGCATTTCTTTTTGATTTTGTAGCTGCAAAGTGGAAAGCCCCAACAAGTACTTTCCCCTTACGCCCGATTAGAAAACCTATCGATGGAAAAGAAAGCTCAACACGCCAGATCCCAGGCTGACCCGTTAGCGTTGAGCATCTAACATGTGTCACCGCTGATAGGTCACAGGCTGACCCGTTAGCGTTGAGCATCACCACTGACGACCTGGCCTAGGCCTGTAAGTGGTGAACTGACTAATGTGACGTGTTTTGTAGTAGTGAATGGGATCGAGGAGGGAGAGGAAAGGTATCGAGGCAAGAGGATGCACAAAATTCAAAAGAATGACGACAAAACGAAGCGAATTGGGTTTAGATATCGTAACCCACGTTGGCATGGTGTATTGGATTCATATAACCAATTATGTGGCAGCCAAACACGTGGGTCTAGGAATCAGATTTCAATTCCATGATTCGAGGCCCGGAATGATGGGAGCCAAACAAGTTGTTAGAGAAAAGGAAGACATCACGATATTCGGTTAGATAGAAGAAGCGATATACTTACACAAGGCCCCAAATAGCCAGAAAATTATGATAAAGTTGTCGCATGGCATGTCATGACATTATATATCTCCAAGATCCTGAGTACAGTTACTTTATGCATGTAACAACAACACATGTGCTTGACGTGCATGGCATCAATCGCATATAGTATGGCACTGAGCTTTCATAGGCCTTGGGGAAAATATCAGGTGCTCCCGAAGCTCACATGCTCCCATGCTCCGGGAGCACCTGGAGCATTGGATCTTGGATCCAACATTGCGTCGGAGCCTCTGAACATGTGAATAATAACAGGACTCCTTCGGGGTTTTCTACAAATTTGCATGAGCTCTCCCAGTGACCATTGGATCTCAGATCCAAGGGAGATCCAACGGCCTAGGTGCCCTGGGAGCATGGGAGCAGGTGACTCCCTGGAGCACTAAGCTTTCTTTGGCCTTGGGGGGAAATATCAGGTGCCCCCGAGCCATGACGATAGTTGTTCGTTATTTCCTCCATGAAAATGCCAACGTCAAATATGCAAGGCGTTGATCTAACCAAGTTCAACGCCGAAACGACCAATGCTGAGCAAAATGGCCAAATCTAGTAGAAGTTCTACACTAGAGTTTTTTTTTTATCAATTTCAAAAGTGAATTTTGTTAATTCTTAAATGAGAGAGGCAAGCTGTTTCTCAACGTGAGAAAACGAACCCGAGATTGAAAGTCAGACATCCGGCCTAGGCTTGGGTCTTAATTTTCCGTCTGAAGCCCGGCCCGAAATTGTGATTTTTTGTTTTTTTTATAACATAGGTATAATGCTTTATTTTGATTTTCAAAACAAAACATACCCTTTTCTAGGCCCCAGACCCAGCCCTAGTTTGGGCCTAGCCTAAAACCCTGCACAACCCTAGTGATGATCAGACCTAGCGTACCAGTCTTCTCTCGGAAAGGGGAAAAATAATCTGGTACCTGTTTCCTGATGTAACTTTATTTATTGTTCTTATTGTTTTGTATTATTTTGTCTTTATATTGTAGTGGTATTTTCTATTATGTCTTTTGAGGTATTTTCTTAAAAAAGAAAATTAGATATTTTCCACTTTTGAAGATGTGACTTCTCGAAATTGCCACTTCTAAGGTGGGATTCGCTAAATTGCCACCATCCTCGTTTGCTCATTTTCTCTACTAAGTAGTGAACTTGCTGTCTTGCTACGATGAACAGTTGTATGATAGTACTACTTTCCAGTTCCTGGATAGCTTCAGTATCCCTTTTACGATGAACAGTTGTATGATAGTGCTCCAGAACCTCACATGCTCCCATCCCCTGGGAGCACCTGGAGCGTTGGATTGTGGATCCAATGTTGCTCGGAGCCTCTGAACCTATGCGTAATAACGGGACTCCTTCAGGGTTTTCCTACAAATGTGCGCATGCTCTCATTGTGACTGTTGGATCTCAAATCCAACGACCCAGGTGCCCTGAGAGTATGGGAGCAGGTGACTCCTTGAAGCACTGAGCTTTCATAGGCCTTGGGAAAAATATCAGGTGCTCCCGAGCCACGATGATAGTTGTTCATTATTTCCTCCTTGAAAATGCCAACGTCAAATATGCATGGCGTTGATTAACCAAGTTCATCACCAAAACGACCAACGCTGAGCAAAATGGCCAAATGTGGTAGAAGTTCTACAGTAGAGTTTTTTTAAAAAATTTCAAAGGTGAATTTTGTTAATTCTTACATGAGAGAGGCAAGTTGTTTCTGAACGCGAGAAAATGAACCCGAGATTGAAAGTTGGACGTCCAGGCTAGGCCTGGGTCTTAATTTTCCGTCTGAAACCTGTCCCGAAATGCGTATTTTTGATTATTTTTTATAACATAGGTATAATGTTTTATTATTTTATCCTAAACACATTTTGTTTTGATTATCAATACAAAACATACCTTTCTCTAGGCGCCACGCCCGCCCTAGCTTGGCATTTTGGTCTTGAGCTTTGCAAGGCCTAGCCCAAAACACGGCCCAACCCTAGTGATGATCAGGCCTAGAGCGTACCCGTCTCCTCTCTAAAAGGGGAAAATAATCTGGTAACTGTTACTGATGTAATTTTATTTATTTTTCTTATTGTTTTGTATCTTGTTGTCTTTCTATTGTAGTGGTGTTTTCCTTAATAATTATGTTTTTTGGGGTCTTCTCTTAAAAAATAGAAATATGACATTTGCCACTTTGAAGATGTGACTTCTCAAAATTGCCACTTCTAAGATGGGATTCGCTGAATTGCCACCCACCTCGTTTGCTCGTTTTCTCTACTAACTAGTGAACTTGTTGTCTTGCTACGATGATTAGTTGTATGATAGTACTACTTTCCAATTTGTGGATAGCTTCAGTATCCCTTTACGATTCTTTTCACTGGGTAGCAAGACAACAAGTTCATCTGCATTCAGTGTTATTTGCCAGCGAATGGAACAAAGAACGGCCTATGGTAACAATGAGCACGTGAGGCTTATCATCTTACATCTTCGTTATATCATGCACTGCATATAACTGTTGAAATTATTTGTGGTGCAAAACATATAAGAGATGCAATACTCTCCTTTTCCATTGCCTATGTGACCTCTATTTTCTTGTCAGAGAAAAGAACCACAGAATGTTACTTAAGAGGCAAAGATCTCAAGACTACTGTTACTTATTAGTGTTGTAGTAGATTGACAGTTTAATGACCAACCCGAGGTACATCTCACATTGCTTTCCAACACTATATCCATCCCATAAGACATTTTCATCCGGCTCGCAGAACAAGTTGAAGAGACATGCTTACTTGGACCACCATATTCAGTGAAGCAACAAACATGTGTTTTGCTCCCATAATGCAAGATATGGTGCTGCTCCACCATGAAGTCGAGGTGGAGTAACCTGACAGGCAACCCACCAAGAAGCACCAAGCGACGCTGCCGGAGTCCGAAAAGACCGAGAATGTTAACCTGGCTAGTGACCCACTTAAAATGTTTGAACACTTTTCTAAAATTGGATGGACAATTCGAAATTGTGAACACTTTTTATCATTTATTTTAAATTACGGAGCATTTTGTACATACAAATGAACATTCTTTTCGTAAGACACGAACAAAAGTTTACTATAGTTTTTTCAAACTATTTTAAAATAAAATTAATGAAAACTTAAAAAAAAAATCTCTACTATTAAAGGAGAGTTGGTAGGTTCACCTCACCTCCTCCCCTAGTTTTTTCCTCCCCACGCCCCCATCCCCGCTTGCTTTTCTATAGAATTTTTTGGTAATCTCAACCCATGCCGCACAAAACAAAAACCAACGTATATGGAGTAACTTGTAATAATCTAAACCAAATCGATATTTCCTTTCCTTGTCGTTATACCTGGGCAAAACTCGGGCCGGGCCGGGCTTCGGGCCGGGCCTACCAAAGCCCAAAGCAGAAAACCTAGGCCCGGGCCCGGCCCGGGCCATCAGTCAAAAAGCCCGTCGGGCCGGGCCCTTCCCTAAATCGCGGATATGGCAGGCCCAAGCCCGGCCCGGCCCGGCCATCGGGCCTAGATCTCAGGCCCAGGCCTGGCCCGTGGGCAAGGTCGGGCCGGGCCGGGTCGGGCTTTTTCTGGCCGGGCCGGGTCGGGCCGTCCGGGCCGGGCTGCCCATGGCCAGGACTACTTGTCGTACTCATTCCCTTAATACAAAAAAGAACATCCATTAATTTATTGAAAGTACCATCTAGCGTTGGATTGAAGGATCACATTAATTATGGAGAGTATCGTTCTTTTCCGGTTTTGACTATAGCATGCATAGTGCGGTTAAATACCTCAAGCAAGGATCGCCTTAATTTAGGGAAAGTATCATTTATGTGGGCTACACCTAAAATCTCTCGTTCCCTTTCCATCATCTTCACGTTGTGCCACACGATCCTACCTGACGTCCATGTGGGACGGCTCATAGGAAAAAAAGCACTCGCGACGTCTCTGTTGAGGCACTCGTAATTAATATTAAATCACTAAAATATGTTTGCCCCTGTTGCAACACATGGACAAGTAGCTAGTATATATAAAAAGGCTGCACCCTTCTTTGATGGCATGTCTGCGTCCCATTAACCCCCTGCGCAGCCAGGGGCGGATCCATATGGGGGCATGGGTGTACAAATGTACACCCAATTTTTTTGGCAAGACTTTTTTATATATGATGCATACTATGTACATGTATTAAATGTGGTGTATTTTGTGCATTAAGCACATATTAATTCGTATAAAACTGGCCTCGAAGGCTCAGTCTAACAAGCATAAGTTTTGACAGTCTATCCCACACGACCCAAATGGCTGCAAGTAAAGGATCCCTACATGAAAAATGGTTTTTGTTACATTTTATCCAGTGGCAGAGCTTCAAAAAAATAATTGGGCCGGCCAAAGAGCACACACTTTTATTCTGAACCATATATACCATATATGTGTATGTGTCCAATACCAGCGGCTGCTCCTGAGCACCTCTAATCCGTTGCGTATTTATTTTCAAGGAACACATGCAAGATGCGACAGTGTGCGTGGCTAATGCCTGATGTATTTCTATAGGTTTGTCCGTCGTCATTTGCTGGGCTGCCTAGAAAAACTATTTTTGCTCCACACCTGGGCGGGCCACGGCCCACTCGGCCTTGCCGAAGCTCCATCAGTCATTTTATCCTCAATATTTTTTCTGCAAGTAAAGAAAAATTACACCATGCCTTGGTTTTTGGCCATGAGATATTGTATGATTGTGTAATAAATAATCTTCCTTTTTGTTATTCCTGTACGATACTGTCATTATAAACATATTACAATTGTACATGGCAAAAAGAAAATGAACACCCAAGTTTAAAATCCTGGATCCGCCACTGTGCGCAGCCAACGTCCACATGAAGCTCGCACGAAGCGAGAAATAGACGCACCCACCGCAAAGGCTATATCTCGCCTACTGCGAAATATAGCCCATGGTGCTAGTTTGGGCTGAGGCCCGATACACGCGGGCGACAGATGAGTGGGTGGGTTTTTCATCTCGTTTTCTTCGTTGGATATTTTTGCTAGGGTCGGTTTTCCTGAAGTACGTAGTTGTTCTCTGGTTTCGACTTTTTTCTTCCGGGTTTTCTTTTCTGTTTTCTTCTTCTCTTTCCAATATTTTTTTCTCTTTTTTCATTTTTATGTTTTTATTAAAAAAATACAAAATACGAGGACATTTTCAAAAATGTGTGACACTTTTTAAAAATCCAATGAATTTATTAAATGGTGAACATTTTTAAACAGATAGCCAGTGGCGTACTTCGGGTGAAATATCATTTTTTAACAGAACCTAGTTTATTAGGATGTTATAAAACATATAAACGACAGACATTATTACCACCTAGCCAGTGGCGTACTTCCAACGGTATAAGATTGTTTTACTGAAGAAACTGTTTTCAAAAATTCCAGAAAAAGTTGCATATATCTACAGACAGTTATGCAAGCACAATCACAATAGATTATGGATATGAATGAATGCCTCGTATGAAAAGCCAGATCCGAAGAAATCTTTGTCATCGCCTCGTCCGTCAGATGGATTTGAAGCACAATCTCCCATACACAGCCTGGTCTGTTGATCATCCATTTGTCACTGAAGCATCAGATAGATATATTTGCAATCTACAAACAGGAAAGTGAATTGTTCAATCGACTGAGATGTTTCAGAAGAAACATAACTACAATGCGTCGAACAGTGCAAGCAATTACCATGATCACTGTGTCGTTAAGAGTGGTTCTGAACATGTGACCGTCTGGCTAAACGGATAACAGAGTAGACAAAAATATTGGCCGCTTTGAACACCAACTTGATGGATACCCAAATTAACCTGGAAATTAATCTAATCATCACAATCTCATCATGTCCCTACCACAACACCCAAGTGCATTAGAACTGGGACAATTTAGTTCCAACATGAAAACCAGGTATAACATTAACCAATTTCAAAGTTAGAACCGCCATAATGTGTGTGGCAGGTATAATATCGACGAGATTAGAAGTACTTCGGGTGATAAAAGATTTCCACAACAGTGGCCTTTGGTCTATTGACCATATTCTGCTGTTTAATGCATGACAGAATAAAATTTCCAATCAAAATCAATCTGAGCAGCTAGTTGCACAAAAATTTAGACCGTATGTCTGATTTAGTCGCATTAGCCATGGTAGATGACATAGCTAGCTATCCATTGGTTTATGCACTTGAACAAGGCTCTCTTCAAATAAACTGAATGTTGAACCAGGCCTACTTTATATGTGTGTCTCAGTGATGGAGAGGATGGTCTCTAGAGCTTGACACCTAGGGTCATAGGTGTGAAGCTTCTGCTCAAACTGGCCGGGGAACTTGTTCTTGCTAGAAGCAATGACTATCTTCTTACCTGCAGCCGCCAATGAGTCCAATAACCCTCACAGCCAGCAGATCAAGTAAATATATTCCCACGTGCCCGAACAAATCAATTCGATGATACAGTGACCATTCACCAGGGCTATAATCCAGCAGTTTCCAGATCTCCAAAGTGCCATCATGAGGGATTCCATTGCGAAGGTCACGGACCATACACAGCTGGTCATCCATCACAACCAGGTGCTCTTTTTCTGACCCGTAGTGCAGGTGCACTTCTGATGTAGATGCGGGAAGGATTGATGAACCAGTGTAGTAATCCGTTGGCAAACACCGGTGGTACTTTGTGCGTCACCGTATGTACAGATGCAGAAGTTGCATACGTGGACAACCTGAAAGGTACTCCTCCACCAGCCGCCGACCTCCAGCAACCAGCTCCAGGCGTGTACACTTCACACTTGTTCCTCTCCTTGTCAGAGCAACGCCCAGTGATCAACCTCACCACCTTGTACTCCCTAGTCCGGGCATCAAATCCCAGTCCAGCAGTGGAACGATATGTTGGAGAACCGTGAGGCGGCAGACGTGTAATTGCCCGTGTCGCCGCATTGCAGACATAGTAAGCTGGCGTGACATCATCATATAGAAGGGCGAGTCCATGGCATGGCGAGGGCGTCACTATTCCCATGGAATTGCGGCGTGCGGTGTTAACGGTGAAGAGTAAATCATCTCTGGAGCCTGACGGGGAGCATGAGTACATTGCGGTGGAGTTCAATCCATGGAAAAAAAATTCGACGAAATTTCCGAAATTTTACGAAATTTCGATCATTTCGAGGGTGACCGAAATATTTGCATTTCGTTTCAAATATTTCGTTATTTTTCAATGTTTGTGTATAAAATGGTAGAATCCCTTCTGTAGACATCAAAGTTTCCATAGCCCAGTGGCAGGTTGTTACGTCCTCACGTCGTAGGTCTGGAGTTCGAGACCCACTACCGGTTTTTCTTAGTTTTATTCAAATTTTTGTCTACTGTGGGAAAAAAATCAAAAAAGCTGACGTTGCCGGGAGTCGAACTTGGGTCTGCAAAAACGCAGGTTAGAACTGCACCACTGGGATACCTGTGTTCCCATGTACAAGGGCGTTAACGACAGGAATATATTCCTCTGCTTAAATTTAAATTTTTTTCAAATTTAATTAAAAATTTCGTTGATTTGTCCGAAACAGATTTCGAAATTTACGAAATTTCGGAAATTTCGTAGGTTTCGAGGGTCATCGAATTTTTTTTGCTATCGAAATTCGAAACCTTGGTTCAATCCCGCTGTGGGAGAGACAAGCGTGAGTAGCTTTGGCGCTGGTCTCACCACCTTAGAGATCGCCATGTGGAGGCTGCAGAAATCCTTGGAGGAGAATAGCGCAGCCCAAGCGCGGCAGACGGCCCGGAAGCGGAGAATGGATTTGACAGGGAGCCGAAGTAGCACCTCCAACATCATTTCATCAGGAAGCAACAGTGTACAAAGAGATAGTAGAACGGCCTTCTTCCTCTTGTTGTTGCTGCTTGGGAACACCTGGTCTGCTGTGGTCGTGGCGGCCTCGCCACTCTTCCTTTTGCTGCTATCGTCCATCATGTCAACCCCAATGTCAGCTGCGGCCAATTAACCGGTGATAGTAAAATACAGCAAGATGGTCTGCAGTGGAATCAACACATGGGGATAATTTGCGTGTTAGTATTGTGAACCTGGATGCATACTTTCTATAAATTTGAATAGATTTCGCTCCGAGGTAACCCAGTTTTCTGTTTGAATAGTGAACGTGCTGCTATCAGAAGTATCAGCTGAGAAATAGGAGCACACCGAAACACATGGCATGCACCTTTGGACAGTCTTATTTTGATTTAAAACTAACCGGCAAGATCAACCAAATTAATTTTCGCCTTTTACTGACTAATGTACTAGCGTGGGTAATGAAGAGTTGACGATATACTAGTAATTAAGTATGGCGAAAGGAAAGATGATAGCGCAACGAGATCTGGCTAACAAAGAAACGGAACGACGGCAGAAAGAGATCCATGCAGCGGTGGCGGCTATAGCGTGCTTACCAATTAAAGAGCTCGCTCCTACGGTTGGAGGGGAGAAGGACGACACGCGCCTGCGACGAACAGCGACCGGAGAAGCGAGCCGCTGGGCGGAGAGGACCGGCGACGCGGGCGAAGACGGCGGCTCCGCGAGGGGAATTACCTTTTTTTTTTTCTCTCGAGAAATTCCTGAGGGGAATTACCGAACAGAACTGAGGAAACCGGTGGGGAGCGACTATGTCTCGCCTTCAGCGAGTCCGGGCTTCGGACTCGCTGAAGGGCGAGCCAGCTGGGCCGGTCCACTAGCGCGGGAGGCCACAGCCTCCTTTTCCTGTTTTTTTTTTTAAATTCCTGTTTTCTTTTTTACCTTTATATGAGAAACAAATGTAGAACAAGTATTTGAAAAAATGTTGAACATTGTTTGAATTTTTTTGAAAAATTATTTAAAAAATTAAATTGAACAAGGATTTTCAAAAATGATGAACAATTATTTAAGAAAATGTTGATCATGTATACAAATTTTTTTAACAAGTATTCCAAAAATAATGAACAAGTATTTTCAAAAATGTTGAACAAGTATTTGAAAAAGGTTGATCATGTATATAAAAATGTTGAACGATTATTTGAAAAATGTTGAACAAGTGTTTGAAAAAAGTTGAACAAGGATTTTGAAAAAACAATTGAACAACTTTTTAAGAAATGTTGATCATGTATATAAAAATGTTGAACAAGTATTTGGAAAAAATGTTGAACAAGTATTTGGAAAAAAGTTGATCATGCATATAAAAATATTAAATAAGTATTTGAAAAATGTTGAACAAGTATTTAAAAAATGTTCAACAAGTATTGAAAAACATGTTTATCATGTATATAAAAATGATGAACAAGTATTTAAAAAATATTGAACAAGTATTAGGAAACTGCTGATCATGCATATAAAAATATTGAGTAAGTTTTTCAAAAAAATCCTGGACAAGGATTGGAAAAATGTTAGATGTGTATTAGAAATTTTTTGTCGACATATACAAAAAATGTAGAATAATAACCAAAAAACAAAGAAAACCAAAAAAATAAAAAAAGAAACGAAAATACCAATAAACAAAATGCAAAAAAGAATGAAAAAATGGAGAAGAAAAAAGGAAACGAAAACGAAAAAAGAAACAAAAAAAATCAGAGAAAGTCGGCTTGAATCGCGTGAAGCACAATGCACACGTACAACATTTCACTAACATGACATGGCCGGAGTGGTAGTGACACCCGTTGTCGCCCCAGGAGATCAGGGATCAAACCCTGGTTCCCCCCCTTATTCAACTCGTTCTCTTACTTTCTACGTGCACAAATAGGCCGACCCAATACGAAGCGGCAATACGAAGCGGAGATAGGAAAAACTTTAAGCAAGAGCAGCCCCTCGTATCGCTTAAAGCGAAAAATAGTCGCTGCGAAACCGGTGCGAGTTCTTTTTTCCATGCGGAGGGGGCCTTAGTTTGCCCGTAACGTATAACTTTTGGGCTCAGAGAGGGTGTGTTGGCCCACTTGGGACTTTTGCCATTTTCGGTCTCGAAGATGTTGTAGAGAAAGGCTAGAGCAATTCTTTCAGCGGCTAAAAAAACAGAGCCCTGAAATGGCACTAAGCAACTTGATTTTCAAATTTTGGCCCATTCGATTCAACTAAAGATGATTAGAGAATATATTCAATGTGATTTCTAGTTGTTTTTGAAAAAAAAATCCATTTTGTTTTTTTTTGTTCCATGATTTTTTTTCAAAGTATGAAATGTTTTCAGTTTGATTTTTTTTCCAAATCTGTGAAACTTTTCAAACACACAAACCTTTTCCAAATTCACAATTTTTTTTGAATGCGTGAGATTTTTTCTAGTTCACATTTTATCTTCAAATCCCAGAAACGTTTTTGAACTCGTGACTTCTTCGAGTTCATGAGCATTTTTCAAATTTCATGAACTTCTAATGTTGAACTTTTTTCAAACTTCATGAACATTTTTTTGAAATTTCATGAAATTTTCAAAATCTACAAAGTTTTTCTAATCTATGAACTTTTCTAAAATTAGTGAACTTTTTAAAATATCATGAACTTTTTCAAAATCCGCAAACTTTTTCAAATTCGTCAAGTTTTGTCAAATCAGTGAACCTTTTCAACTTCGTGATCTTTTTTTGAATTCGTGGTTTTTTTTATTATCCGTGTAAGTTTTTCAAATCCATGAACTTTTTCTATTTTATGAACTTTTCTCAAATCCATGAACGTGTTTTATTTCTCTGTATTTTTTAAATTTGTGTCCATTTCAAATTGATGAATTAATTTCAAATTTGTGAGCTTTATTTCTTGACAGCTACTCCCTCCGTTCGACAATGTAGTGGGTATAGATTTTTTTAAGAAGTCGAACTTTATGAACTTTGATCAAATTTGTAAAGAAAAACATATACATCACAAGATGTACTTTCATATTGTATATATGTGGTATTTTAGATATAAATACTTTTTTCTAAAAACTTAATCAAAGTTTACAAAGTTTGATTTTTCAGAAAATCTATATGCACTGCTTTATGGAACGGAAGAAGTATCGATGAAAGAAGCGGAAGAAACAGTCCACGTGAGCGAACATAGGAGCGTAGTGGGCACCAGATCGATTAATCGGCAGTGAAGGAAAAACCTATCGAATGCAGGCCAATTACATTTTACGGCCCAATTCAATCGCCCTCAGCCCACGGATGTAGGACTTTCTCCTATGCGGCGGCGTTGGCCCTAACCACACCTGAACATGTCGCCTGACCGTCAAAAAAAAAAAACCTGAACATGTCGGCTCTGGGAGTGCGCCGGCGGCAGCCAACGGAAAGGAGTGGAAGAGCGCGGCGGCGGCGGCGGTGATGTGGGGCACGAGGGCCGCGAGTTCGTCGCGGCTTTGCCTCACCGGAGGGCATTCTGCGGCGGGCAACCCGTACAGTCTACAGTGAGTTCACAAATTCGCCACCTGGTTCAGTAATTTTGGTGATTTGCATTATGGCGATGTACCTCCACGCGTAGAGTCTGCGATTCTGATCTACAGTAGGAAACTTGATCGCTCGTGCTTAACTCATGGGATCTCATTCCTCTTTAATTAACTTCTGATCTCAACCGGTCATTACTGGAACTCTGACCCAGCACACTCATTATCCGTAGCCTGACATCATCAAATTTGAACTAGGCGTTAGCAGAAAGAAGAAAAGAAACTTGGTGCATGCCACCAAATCAGCAAAGAAACAATTGGAACGGGGTGTGGTGACCATAGGATTGCAGTAAATCAGTCACGCCGTATTTTGTTTGGGAAAGTAGCTCACTGGCCACCTGGATCTTCTCCTCACCTGATTGCCCGCACATGTAAGAACTCTGTTCCAATCAACTGGTGACGTACATTCTAGACAGCATGTATTGTCAAGCACTAGCGCCAGATACCCATATTCAGAAAAGGAGTGGTGTTTTTAGTAACAGTTCGAGCAGATTTTGAGCAACATTTGTTTTTGTAGGAGAAAGGCAGGTGCACTTGCCAATTCATCAAGATAGGAAAATGTGAACAAAGGTTATTTAAGTTTTTTTTTTTGAGCTACATTCACGAAGACGAATTCCTTTCCCAAGCTACCAGTCCTATGAAGTCAGTAACTGATATGGTAAACAAGACTGGCTTTTTTCGTTGTTGTCGCGAAAATAAAGAAGACTGTCTCTTAACCTTCAGCTTCATGGGAAGCTTTTGAGTTATCAGATACTCTGCATGGTTGGTGACGCATCTTATTATGCTGACCTTGCTACCTCTTATGAACTTAGGATATATGATTGTAGAATGCCAGCACCCCTGTTTTTGCTCCGGACAAGGGCCTCAGTGGCCAGGATCTCTGCTGTTACCCTCCACCTGATCTGAATCCCTGCAGACGCCAAACATAATTCTGCTCCAATCAGATGTGCCCATGGCCTCTCTGGGAGCTTTGGCAGGATTAGGCTGTTTCAGTTCAGTAGAAGCGGCAGAAGCATTTATGCCATATATCATCTTCTATTAGCAATGTTAGGAAATGATCAGGGGTTGTTCATTTTGGAAAATTTGAATGCAATGTTGCAAAAAAACATAAGGAACCCCATCTTCAAAATATGGACAAAAAGGAGCTTGAGGCTTACCGATCCTCTGTTCTATTACAGCCACCATATATTGCCAAGAACTAGCACCAATGTTCATTTTCAGAAAAACAAAGTGATGTTTCCAGTAACAGATATATAGCAGTCTTCGAGCTAAATTCAAGTATATGGGTTCCTATATCAAGTGACCACATTCTATCAAGTTAGTAAATTGCCTAATAACAAAGTCTAATCTTCAAATCCAGGAGTCTGCCCCAGCTGATTTCATTTGATGGTAAGAATTTCGAGAAGTTTTCTGGGAGGATAATGCCGTGGACATATGGAGGGTGCAATTGTAGGAGTTGACATACCATGAAGAACAAACGATATGGTCTGGAAGTCAAAATCCTTGGATAGAATTCCAAATGATGTTCAAGTGGTTCAATCAGGTACCAACCACTTCCTTACCTTCAATCTATTGGCGCTAATGGCACCGAAATTCTGCAGTGGGTTCTCTTGTAGATAAGATAGTCATTTATTCAGATGATTCAGGCTGTAACAATTCGCTTGTTTGAAGAGTTTTTTGCCATTCCGTTGATGGAAATTAAACTGGCTAGTATTTAAGAATTACGACAAGCTGAGGAAATGTAGTCCTCATTGCTTCTATTGCTACACTGAATAAGTAGACTTCGGAGAGAAGAAAATAGGAACAAATAGCTGTTCTGCAAACAAAGGAGTTACAAGATCCAATTGCCACAATGTGGTTGCAAAGAAAAGAAAAAAACTTATTTGAGCAACTTCTCTATGATGGATTTAGCTGTAGACAGTATTTCAGCATAACTAATGTAATCAGTACAAGGAACGTATGAAGCGATAGACTCAAGAGACAAACAGAGAGAAGAAAAAAACATCATTCCAGACCTTACAGAAGAGAATGGAAATATCATGTTATGTTATACGAAGGAAATAATTTGTTCCACCTCATCTGGATAGAAACCGACTGGATGCCCCTACTCAATTCCGTAGTAGGCCATTAGTTTTCATAGTACATTTTATTGAACATGTTTCACCCCCATCTAGCAAATCAAAATAAATGAACATAAAGTCCAGACATGTGAAAAGGAACAGCCGAACAGGGAGACACCAATACTAGCTTCCAATAGATGCAATCTGGGGCTCTGCTCAGTGCCTCTTCAAAATGGGTTCATTTGGATTCCTGCGAAGCTCAGCCCGCAAGTGTTTCACAAACTTGCTTCCGTACTTAACATTACGATCACCAACATTGTCGGACCCAAGATGAACTTCCTTGAGGCTTGGGAGAGATGGTAGGCCCGAAAACAACTTGATGTCAGATCTGCCAGAAAATTGCAGCAGCTCTAGCTTAGGGGTTGCTCCTTGTTCAAACTCCACTGATTTGAGCTTACCGAGAGATTCCAGCTCCAGCACCAACAGACTCGAGAATGCCTCCGGATGAAAATTGACACGGACCTCTTCACCCTTGAACGCCTCATTACACAGAAACAGGATGGTCAGATTTGGTATTTTCCCAAGGGCTTGTATGGCGGCATCGCAATCCAGTATCCTAGTGCTCCGTAGCTTTAGTTTCACCAGATTTTTTAGCCCTGCGATCCACCCCGGCAATTTGGCCAGGTTGCCGTACAGCTTGAGGCTTTGCATGTTTTTTGGAGGTGAGGACATTCCATCCAAACAATCACACAGACCTGGATCCCCCTCTGCCCGTATGGACAAAGATTCTAGGTTGCTTAGACTAGCAATTGCTGAACAAAACTCTTCACCGTTTTTCTTGTTGATGCCAGTAACTCCTAACTTGCGCAATCTGTTGAGCTTTCTTATGTCCTGTAGGATCACTTTTCCCCGTGCAATGTTCACAACACCTAATGTGTGCAGGGCTTTCAGTTTCTTCATCCCTCTTGGCACTAAAACACCATACCTTTCCAGGCCCATTGCAACAACTGGGAGTAGGCCGCAGCAAAAGTAAGTGCATATGTCACGGCGGTTCATCCCATCTATACTGGAACCCTGAGGGACACACCAAAATATGCAAAGCATCACCGTCAAAATAGGCAAAATATATACCGCTGGAATGCCCTCCACAAAATCATCCTCATCATTGACTTGTTTCCTGCCAGCTCGAAGACAATTTAGGTTGTGAAGATTGATAATGTTCTTTGGGAGCTTGATTATTCTCGTACCCCTGATATCTAGTGTCTCAAGTTGCCTTAGCTTACCCACTGAATCTGGCAGGTGGGAAATACCGTCACATCCTCTTAGAGAGAGGTACTTCAGGTGAATGAGCTTCCCGATATGCTCAAGGTGATGATCAACTACGCCTAAGGCATCTTCCATGTCTAGCACCCGTAGCAACCTCATCTTATCAGAAATAAAAAAAGTCCTCCATTGTCCAAAAACTGTTACCGAACGTACACGGGACAAGTCCACTATGTTCTCAAATTCACTCTCATCTCCCTCCCAGTTGCTGTTTATGGCAAGGTGGCGGATTGTGCCCTGGCTGTTTAAGCTGCACCCTTCCTCCAATCGAAAAACAAGTTTTTCTTCTGTGGAATTTGAGATGCTAATTTCACGCATGAGATCATGAACTTGGCAGGAGTCAACTCCTTTTCTATTGTGAATTGATTGTTGAAATGGTAGAACCATACTCCTGTTTATGAGGTCCAGGAAGTAGTTGTCAGCTATTTCCTCTGCGGATTTGCCACGAAACTCCCTTGAGTAACCCTCTGCTTTCCATCGACGCACTAAACGTCTCCGACTTGCCTTGTAGTCTTCAGGAAAGATAGACAAATACAAGAAACAAGACTTCAGATGATAGGGTAAACCATCATAACTTTTATTAAGGACTATTTTTATTGTCTCAAGCTCTGGATTCATCTCCAACTCAGCACTAATATTCCTATGCAGTTTCATCCATTCTTGTGTGTCTTTTGGTTGGTTTGCCAAGAAGCCACCTATGGCGACTATTGCAAGGGGAAGTCCACTGCACTTTTTCAGGATCAGATTTGCTTGCTCAACCAACTCAGGGGATTGCTTATCCAAACCAGTTGTAACCTCGCCAAATACCTGAAATTGGTATAACATGTGTTTCTCATCAATCCACATATGAAATTTGATACTCCCTCCGTTCCACAATGTAGTGCATATAGATTTTCTGAAAAGTCAAACTTTACGAACTTTGACCAAGTTTGTAGAAAAATATATATACATCTAGAATACCAAATACATATCATTAGATTCATCACAAGATGTACTTTCATATTGTATATATTTGGTATTATAAATATAGATAATTTTCTCTATAAATTTGGTCAAAGTTTGTAAAGTTTGATTTTTCAGAAAATCTATATGCACTACATTATGGAACGGAGGGAGTACAAAGTAGTATTAGTTCCTAATTTGATTCTTAAAGTCTGTACGATAGAAATACGGATTTTCTGCTCAAAGACACATTGCTATTATATTAGTTACTATTTGGCATGCACATGTGTATTGCCAAAGTAAACAGGAAATGAATCAGAACCGCATGGAATACATGGTACAAAAAAGATTGAATGAAAATAATAAATCAGGATTGCACGCCTTACAATTCTACTATGGGGACTTTGAAAATAATAAAATTAAGCCAGTTTGAACTATCTTCAAAATATAAAATACTTTTTCAAGGGAAGAATCGTTTCAAATGAGGGGGGGGGGGGGGGGGGGGGGAGGCAGGTGTGTGTCGTTGACTTCTGGAAGAAACTTATCAGTTGGAAGTAGACAAATGTTTGATTTCGTCCAAAATACACCCTCTGTCCCATAATCTAAGAACGTTTTTCAAGCTATGTTAGCTTGAAAGACGTTCTTATATTATGGGACGGAGGGACTATCAAGACGACAACCCCTACATGGTGTTATAACGATCCATTTGTCCTATGATACATACATACAAATTTCCAATATGATTTAGATCCTACAAATTCCTTTATCCTAAATGGGGTGTAAGATTTTCAGAAGAACTTGACATCAATTTGATGAGAAATAAATGAAAGGTAGTGTGGAAAATATTTGAACATCAATATGAAAGAGGTGAAAGAAGCCGGTGCCCATTTTGGGCGCTATATTAGGAAATGGAATCCTAAAATGACGCCTTACATTTTGGCATGGTATAGTCGTACTCATGTTACAAATTTCATTAAGAGTAGCTTGTTTTTATCATAAGCTTGTGATAAAGTTTTCGATGCAACAAGTCAGTGAATACAAATTCATAACTGTTGGTACCAAAAAAGGAAAATTTGAAATAAACAAAGTATAAAGCCAAAAGCTCAAGATAGAAGGGTCCAAGTTTGAAATGAAAAATGGGAACTTCAAAAGTATCATTGTGGTTCTCAAAGAACGAGGGGCAAGGGGATTGACTCGGAGGGAAAAAAATTCTTCTTATTATAAGATGTCACTTTGAGTCCATAGCTTAAACATTGAACTTCTCCTCTCTTAAACATTAGCCAAAATACTGTCGTGTCTCTTAGATAAGATGGTACCACCAATGCATGGTGGCGCCATAGATAAGTAATGAAGATATTTAATTGTTTTGGAACTATTACAAAAATCTACATTAATATGGAATTTCAAATTAGTTCCAATTAATCCACACATCATGAAAGAGAAAAAGTGTGTATTTATTGGGTCTACCACATGATAGATGATGCATGCGGGATCCTACGAAACACTCCCTCCATCCGGAATTATTTGTCACACATATGAATAAAATAGATGTATCTATAACTAAAATACGTCTAGATACATCCATTCCCATGACAAGCATTTTCGGATGGAGGGAGTAATATTTTGTAGGCAGATAAACACAGTACAACTATAAACTCTCGATACCTTTTCCATGAAGAGACGGCGTGCAGCATTGGGTCCCAGACTTTTAAGTTTGTGCATGTTATGTTGTTTTCCTGAACAGTGCCTAGCAATTTGCTCTACCCTTGTGGTGACTATAATTCTGCTTGCTTCTTCTGTTGCTGGGAAATGTTGCTTTATAGCATCCCATTCTGTAGAAGATAATATATCATCAAGCACAATCAGGTACTTCTTTCCTTTTAAACTGTCCAATGGCTGTTTGTTCTTTGATTCACCTCCTTCCTGTTCAGAAACTTTTGCACCTTCTTCCTTTTTTCCAGATTTGTTTTCACCAGTACTGAAAGGATGCATGAATTTTGCACCTTCTTTTTTTTCCGATTTGTTTTCATCTATTTGCAGAGCCAAGCTCTGGAGGAGATCGTCAGGATTGAAAGGACGCATGAATGTGACACATGCACGCTTTTCAAACTGGTCTATGAGCTCTTGGCTTTGGTAGATATCTTTTACAAGTGCAGTTTTCCCAAGGCCACCCATTCCAAACACTGATATCACCTCAAGTTGTTTGTTATCTTCATTTGTAATTTGTCCCATAATTTTAATCTTTTCTTTCTTCCTCCCAATGAGCTGAGATTCCTTAAAAACAGATACTTTTGTCTCTGTGCGAGTGAAGGTCTTGATCTCCACAGAGTTGTTACAACCAATAGTGGATGCACTCGAACTGGGTCCTGCATCCATTGAATATATTCCATCTTGACAACCCTAAACACAACAATCCAGTTAATAAGCTTGCAACGTAAAATAAATAAAATCAAGTGCATAGACAAAATACATGTTTTCGTCTTTTATAATACATGGAAGAACTCCTGTGACCTTGCGCAAAATACATTGTACTAGTTATCTTGGGAAGCACTATATATAGCATCTAATTACAAGGAATTATACTGCAGGAAGGAGATAAAAGTAGGAGAATCGGGATAGTAGTTTGTCATGGTGCAGTGAACGGCTCATGCTGCACCAGTCGAAGTGGACATCATATTCCTGTACTTAATTCTATTCTGGTTTTGCCCCTTCCACATATGAAAAAGGAGGCCTCAAAGAGGTAAACATACTGTTTGAATCAAAGAGCTAACGTACTGTTTTTAACCTGTTGAACAAGTACAGTTTTCTAGCACAGAGTTACAATGGCCACTAGCATTTGGCGAACTCATGGTTTAGTTAGAATACCTAATGATAGAAGCCCGTGCGGAAGTTATTAACTAAGAAGTTCAACTAGTAGACTAATAAATATAGAATAACAGAACTTTATGATTAATATTACCTTTTCGTAGAAAGCGTGAAGAGTACAATTATCAACACACAATTCCTTGTGTTCTGGTGCTGGATCCTCTGGCCCTATGCATAAACTTGCTGCTACTTCAATATGCTGTGTGGATACTATAATCCGACTTCCTTTATTGTTTGGAAAGTATGCCCTAATGCGATTCCACTCTTTAGTGTTGGATAGATCATCGAGCACAATGAGGTAACATTTGTCCTTCATATATCTCTTGAATTCACCAACCAAACCAGTTCTCTTCATCATCCCCATCCTCCTTAGAACTTGGCCATCTATAATTGCATTTTTTCCTTCCCTGGCATCTTGAAGGTAATTGGCATAAAACTGCTTCACAATGCTCAGCAGAAACTTTGTTGGATCGAAAGGACGCATCAACTTGATCCAGGCGCAGCACACAAACTTGTCGTGTTTCTTCAGGTCTTCGTAGGCCCTTCTAATGATGGCCATATCCCCGGAATCATCAATTGTTGCCCACACTGCGACAACCCTAAGGTTATCATCCTTGTTATCGATCAATCGAACGAGATCCCCTTTTGCTTTGTCTCGCTGCCAGTTTGCTTCATCTGTGTTAGACATCGTTGCACTATTGGTGGCAGCCTGCTCAGAGTTGAAAGAAGGTTTGGAGTCAGAGCCCTTGACGAGGTTGTAGCGCAGGTTCCTCTGGCTCACATCTTCAACTCTTGCTCTCAACTCCTTCATCTGTGTGCCCAAACGGTGCCGAACTCGCAACATGCGAGGGATATGCCACGGCCACCATGTTGGTTTCCCTAGACGACCTGCGAAATCTTGGAGGCAGTCTTCAACGTCGTAAGATACATCGCGGACTTGCTTCACCCAGGTTTTGGTAACTCTGTTGTCATCTCGCTCATCATGTGCGGTCATAAGGAAGGCCTGCATCATCTCAAGCTCCTCCGTGATGAAGGTCTGATCCCGCCGGACACCGAGCTGCAAGGCCACCTCCTCCGCCACAGCGGATTTGGCGTAGCTAATCGCTCCATTGACCGCAGACTTTCCCACGCTCAGCACCGTGGCCTCCATGGCTTTCCCTCTCTTCTGTGTTTGTGTGGGTCAATTTGTGGCAGCCAATACAAGGCTAGCACTGAGGAGAGATGTGCTAAGATGAGGAGTAGCTAGCACAAGATCACATTCGCGAGTAGTACTCGACTCCATCTTCTATCAATACAATTTTTTTTGGGGGAACGCTACATTTATTAAATGCTGGACGGCCCCTCGATTATAATGAAAACTGCCATGCATGTGAAACTGCACATGAGGGGTTGTCGGGACCTGAGCGAAGCATGCAGGTTCAATTATCAAAGCACCGGCCTCTTACTTTTGAAATGATCTTACTGTACTAACTTTTGAAATAATCTTACTATATTACTCTCTTCGTTTTAAAATAAGTGTCTCAACTTTGTACTAGCTCTAGTACAAAATTCAATTACTCTCTTCGTTTTAAAATAATCTTACTATAGACAATTTTGATGAGATGGCATAGAATTAAATGAAGGAAGAGAGGGTTGAGTATCATATCATGATACCGTATCATATTAAATGATGTGCTACTATGTGTCATGCATGTCAATAAATAAACTATCCTATGATACTAACATATGATACTATGCATTACGGATGTAGTATCATACACGAGTATCATATTCATGATACTAGTATATGATACTCCCCATTACAACCAGCCTAAGGCTGCCATGTAGGCAAAAATTCTGATGTGGCAAGGTATTTAAGAGAAAAGAGATGGGTGTGGTGACCCCAGGAAGAAAAGGTGTCAAACGCGTGAACCTAGGCAAAATACTTAAACGAAAGAAAGCCCACCAATGCATGAAAAACTTTAGTAGCTAAATCATTAAATGAAGTATGCTTAACTACAACAAGTTAAGCACCAAGTTATGCATTGGGGGCTTTGGTTGCTAAACTTTTAAATATGCTTAGCACCTCATCTTAGCATCAATGTATTGGAAGTAGCCTTACGAAGACAAATGCATCTAATGACTTTGGTGACTTATATTTTAGAAATATCTGATTTTCATTAGGTGCCCTATGTGAGGAAGTAAGTTACATTCACTATTTTCCCTCTGACCAGCGTAAGACTAGCCTGGGTCAATGTGCATAGGCACGTTGTAGGGCATCGTGGTTCGTGCGGAGCACGCGAGTTCAGCGTTTAATAAGTACCCTGCGTGTCCCTGCATCCACACTTTTTTTCTTGACGAAACCCTGCATCCATACTTGACACCAAACACTATGCACATGTATGCACGTTATGTAATATCGGGGCTTGTGTCGAGCACGTGAGTTCAGTGTTACCTTGGAGCGAAAATGCTTTAACTACGTTTAACTTCCTGTGTCCATAGCGGGAAGTAAGTTATACTAGTATCGTTAATAGTCTATGTTATTAGGAGTATTTTTATAACGGGAAATATCATATGTGTAATGTTATGCAACATTTTATTTATTAGCTTATAGACTCAATTTGTCTTTGTATATGTAATGTTATTTATAGTACTCCTTCCGTCTCGATGTATAAGTTATCTTACGTTATGCACTGCGATCAAGGTGAAGGAGAAAATGAGAAAACTTAATATTTATTAGCTAATTAATATCATTGCATGTAATAAACTAACTAATACATGCGGTGTTAGGTAGTCTCAAGTCATTAAAAACATACACGCTCCACATCCAACAGTCGATGTTGCTGGTTCCAGCAATGGTCACCATCAGTCCCAGCAAATACCTTCGCACGTCCTAACAAAATCATCGTCGGTCCCAACAATGTTCATCGCCGGTCCCAGCAAAAACCTCCATCGGTCCTTACAAAAACCGTTGCCGGACACAACAAAAATCTCCGCTGGTCCCAGCAAAAAGATTTGTCACAGGTAACCCATTACTACTAGGAAATGGCTTATAGGTAGAGCATTACTAGTAGCACGGGATAAATGCCCCACGCTACTGTTAAATAGTAATAGCGCAGGCCAGAAAAGAACGCTACTGGTAAACTATAGCAGTAGCGTTGGGCACCTCAGCACGCAGTACTAATATGTCAGCCCTACCATACGCCCACGAGCTCACAGCAGTAGCGCTGGACCTCTTCCAGCGCTCCTGCTAATACAATAAGCAGCACGGTTGTAAGAGGCTCAGCACTACTGTGCTCCCCCCATCCCGGCCCACCTCCCTTGCCCACACTTAGCAGTAGCACGTTTTTGTGACAAGCGTTGCTGCTAACCCTAAACCATATCCTCTTCCCCACGCCGGCCACCTCACTCTCCTCACTCTCCACCTCCTCACTCTCTCCCTCTCCAGTCTCTCCTCCGCGTCAGTGCTCCCCCCATCCCGGCGGACACTCCCCACACAGCGACACTCCACCCGCGCCCGCCACCGTCGCCCTCTCGCACCCGCCACCGTCACCCGCCAAGGTAGCTCCTCCCTCCTCCCTCTGTTGTTGTAGAGGATAAGATGGTATTTTGTTTTTTTATAAATAGAATAGAATAGGTTTTAAATAGAATAGAATAGGTTTTAAATAGAACATAATAGGTATAGAAATTTTAGTAAAAAAATTAGGAATAAAAATAGAATAGAATAAAAAATGGGACGATGGATGGATTGATGGATGCATGATGGTACTTCGCCTTTTTTTATAATCTAGTTTACTTTGTTATTACATAGATAGATGGATGGATGAAATAAAATAGAGAACAATGGGACGAAGTTTATTTTGAGTGGTTAAGTACTTCATCGTGATAATATTGCTATGGAAAAAAATTACACTTTGAGAAAATTTAGCATTTGAAGTATAATTTTGCAAGGTACACCTACGAGTGCCTATGTTTTGCCAAAATATTGATTCATTTCTATTACGAAAAATTTCAGGGGCTTGATATATATACCGTTTTTATGGAAGGTCATGCCGAAATTTTGACATAACTTGTGCTAGAAAGTATTATATATCGAGTGCCCGGGATTTGCAGCAACGTAGGCCATTTTCTTATTTCATTAGTCGATATATGTGATGTTAAACGATTGACGCTTCGGGTTGACTTTCAGTTTGTTGGGGCTACTTGTGTGACTTTCGTGAGGGAGAAGACCGAATTCCGACTATTGTCGTGGGGGTCACTTCTCCTTCGTCTCCGTGTGCTAGACATTTTTGTAATGCACTCGGAAACGAATGAAGGAGTGACCATCACCGACGGTCGTAATATCAATGTGAGGGAGTGTCCACTATACATACGATCAACTTACCAGTGAGATGAGAGCTTTTCAAGGGAGACTTGACAGACCGAAAGACAACCTGTGCTGAATAGTCATCAATTTTTAATCTTATAATTATGAACGCAGCAAATGGATGACGCCGATAGGATCCCCGAGTGCGATGATTGTACCGACGAAGGGGGTATGTGCGACATGCCACACTTGGACAACGATAGGAGCTTCTACGTCACCCTTAAGGAGGAGCACGAACATTTTACGGTATATATATAACTTCAGCGACACGTATTTCTTCTTAATTAAGCATGACTTATTTTTTTTGGTTTAACATGTAATCTTCATTTTTTATAATTTCACTAGTGCATCCTATGCTATGCAAGGCGGTATGATTTAGAGAAATTATATTTCGCTGACGCGGAAAAGATGGGGAAAAGGAAATTTTACCTAAAGACGAAGCATGGTTTCACTTTTGAGGCTAAACTCTATAATGGAGCAGGTCACATGTATTTCGGTTGTTCAAATTGGAGAGCGTTATGCAAGGCTTATGGATTCGAGGAGGGTATGAAAATTACCTTTGATATTGGCATTCCTCAATATGATCCGGTCACTGGTCTTCAATATGATAAAGACATTTGGGTGGATCTCGACATGATCCCTATTCTACCTCCGTGTGAGCTTTTTAAACAAATTTGTTAAATACTCTAAATTGCTCATTTAAAAATAGTTGTTATTCACTCGTGCTTACTTTGTTCATATTAATTGACAGCTTATTTCCTTTCTTCGAGTGATACACGGAAGATAGTAGACAAGACACACCACATTTATGGATCACATCTAACTTGAGAGGAGAAGAATTTTCTTGTCACATTTGTTAATAATGTCCTGTCTACTAAGGACGACATGTATTATGGAGTCGGCCAAAATTATACAGAATACATGTCACTAGTGCATAGGTTGAGCGCTGATAACATTCACGCAAATATCTTGGTAAGAGTTGCTAACTAAACTAATATTATGTAAATTACATTGCTAATTATGCTACTATTATGTAAATTACATTGCTAACTAGGCTACTATTATGTTCTTCAACAGAAACTGCCAAACGATGTTGTGCATCCGTTGATGCATGGCAAATGTGAGATGGCAATTACTTGCCGTACGAGTGTCACTTTCACTTTTCCATACTTGACTGAGCGCAAACCACAAGGAAAACTCTAAACTGAAGCATGAAGAGAAATAAAGAAGGATGACAAACCACAAGTTGGAGACCGTTGGATCTCTTTGCTTCATCACGGAGACCTAGGTGTTTTTCTGTTTTACGACATTTTACCTAGGAGAGGGGACTAGGTCGTATGAGAGAGGAGTTTCTGACTTATGACATTATGTAGTAGTGGTTAACTTGGCATGATTAAGATGATGATGAGTTGTTAGATGATTAAGAGGATGATAAGTTATATGACATATATTAGATTAAAGTGGATAATGAGCTATTATATGACATATATTATATTAAAGTGGATGGATGCAAGAGACCAAGTTGAATTAGAGAAAAATACGATGTTGCAATTAGCAACATCGTATTTTCCTGTAATTCAACTTGGTCTCTTGCATCCATGGACTTTAATATGAATGTTGTTTCTTCCACAATTTTTATTGATGTTTTATATTAATATGTATAACCGTGTGAAAATACAATATATATAAAAAAATAAATACGCGCGATTAGTAGTGGCGCGGGGTACAAACACGTGCTGCTAATAGTTAGCAGTAGCGTCGGTACGAAAACACGCTACTGATACATTAGTTACGAGTAGCGCTGGACGACCCACACTACTGCTAACTGTTAGCTGTGGCGCCGTAGCAATAGCGCGGCTCCCCGGGCTATTGCTACGCCTTCAACCCACGCTACTGGTAGGGTTTTTCCCTAGTAGTGCATCTTAGAAAATCGCGGCGCGGTCGTAACACCATCCGTGGCTGCTTCCAACTCCTGGTGGTGCCCATGGTAGCTCCCCAATGCCCAGTTGCAACTCCTCGGCGTCGTCGTAGTAGCACCCGTGTGGTCACCGTTAAGAAGGGGTTTCCGACATCCCCACCATCGGCTCTCGCCGACTCCAGCACCAGCGGCTGCCACTCGGAGCATAACCGGCTTCTTATCGTCGGTTTGCATTGGTGGCTACCATCTCCACCACTGGTTGCGGCAACGCATAGCATGCAGCAGGTCGCTGCCATTTTTTGTTGTATCCATGAGGTACCTCACAACCGCGAGGGCGTGATGCATGACCGGCCTTGTAGCTTCCTCACATGCTTGTTGCAAGTGGGGAGAAGGAGGTGCAACATTCGCTGATGAGACAAGATGAGGCAACGACGAGCGATGAATGGTGGTGGTCGAGAGCCGATGGGGGAGAGAGACGAACAAAAACGAAGTAAAACGAGTGGTGGAGGTCCGCAAATAAGGGTTGACCCGAGCCAAAGTAGTGTGTGGGGCCCACGTCGTGTGTCGTGCGCATGTGCAACCCACGCGACTTCTAGTCGGTCGGCTAATTGCCTAATTGGACTCACCAGACCCGCTGCGCCATTGGCACAAAGACCAAATGTAACTAGTAAGTTAAGGAAACTATGAGCATCATGTGTAAGCTCGTTCGCACAAGAAACACCTGGACCATGCATCGACTAGAAGGCGACTCCCTTCACATGCTGGCCAACCAGAGAAGGAAATGGATACAAATAACAAATGCTATGCCATACTCCCGTGGTCCACGGATAAAGCAGGGAGCCTATAGAGGTATGATAGCCGCTTATCGACATTGTACACTACATCGCAAATAAGCCAAAGCACATGTAACAGAAAGCACATATGCTCCCTTGGTGGTTTTGATAATTCATGACAACATACATTGTCTCTTGGACTAATAGTTCTACCTAATTTATTTCAGATGAAGTCCACATAGAGAATTGGCTAAGAAATGTGAGGAGAATCCCCAAGGAAAGAAGAAAAAGGAAAGTAATAGCATTGGCCAAGATTAAAGCTACAAGACTCTACATTTTGTTTTTATGTGAGAAATCACAATTGAGTCCATAAGAAAGCCAATACTATTAAAAGGGGATGAGGTAAATATGATGATCTAGTTGCTCAAGTGCTTAGAAATTAGCCACCAAAAATACTCATCCATTCTCTCACAAAATATTTTGTCCAAAAACTAAAAGACCAAATTCCGTGCCACCAACATTTCCTATTCGTCCCTACCGAGTTTTGCCTCAGACAAAACCTATGCCAAACCCTAGCTTCTTGGTGACACCAACTTTCACTTTCGGTGCAACCGAAATCAGTGACCAACTTTCTGTTGTCCCATTTCTAAAAATCAGAATTTCCGAGTTTTAGGAATCGGTGACACCGAGATTGGAAACTGCCTAGGTTAACCCATATTGGTACCACCGAGAATTATATATCGGTCTCACCGAAATGCCAAAAGTTGCCACATTTTGCACTAGTCGGTGCAACCGAGTTTTGAATCGGTTTCACCGAGTTGGGCAATAATGTTGTAACGGTTGGATTTTTGGAGATGCATATATATACCCCTCCACCACCTCTCACTCGTAGGGAATCACTCAGAACATATCTCCACTTGCCCCATCCATTTTTCTAAGAGAGAGCCACCTATTCATGTGTTGAGATCAATACATTCCATTCCAACCATATGAATCTTGATTTCTAGACTCCCCAAGTTGCTTTACACCCAATCAACCTCTTCTACCAAGCTAAATCTGTGAGAGAGTGATTGAGCGATTGAGGATACTATCTTTTGAAGCAAAAGAGAAAGGAATTCATCATACTACCACATCTATTACCTTTTGGAGAGTGGTGTCTCTTAGATTGGTTAGGTGTCGCTTGGGAGCCTGCTTCGTGTGTGGAGTTGAACCAAAAAGTTTGTACGGGCAACGAGATCGCCTACTTCGTGAAGATCTATCCATAGTGAGGCTGGTCCTTCATGGACGGAAGCCGTGATGGAATAGACGAGGTCGCTACTTCGTGGACCCTTTTGGGTGGAGCCCTCCGTGGACTCTCGCGACCATTACCCTCCATGGGTTGAAGTCTCCATCAGCATGGATGTACGATAGCACCACCTATCGGAACCACGGGAAAAATCTTCGTGTCTCCAATTGCGTTTGATCTTCCTATCTCAACTCCTTACTTACATGTGCTTGTCTTTACTTTTCGCTGCTATACTGGTTGACTAGCATGTGTAGGGTGCACTAGACTTGTTAGAATTGCTAAAATCTACCAACTATTCAAATTGGGAAATGCTAGCTTTTAATTTTGTCAAGTAGTCTATTCACCCCCCTCTAGACATCCCTTCTAGTGATCCCACAATTGGTATCAGAGCCTTGGTCTCCATAGACTTGGTTTAATCACCATTGTAGGACGATGGATGTGTCTAGTTTGGGGAGTCTTAGTTGTAGAGTGTCCATTTTCGAATGGGAGCACTATATTCAATGGAAATATAAGATGTTTAAGCTATTCAATGATTTACATTTGAGCAAGTGTGTTAAGAACCCTTATGTGCCTCCCATTGATCCTTTACATCCCTCACACGAAGAAGAAATTGACATGCTTCGTAATCTTAGAACTGTTAATATTATCATTAGAGGATTGCCAAAAAATGTATTTTATCAAATGAGAAACTTTGACTGTGCCTATACTTTATGGAATGATTTAGGGAAAAGATATCCAAATTACTCTTTTGAAAATTCTTGATGTCATTCTCCATAAATCTATTGCCTTTCACAAAATGAAGCCTAGTGATCCCAACTTTGATAAATGATTGTTTGAGCTTCGTGACCTCATGAGTACTAAAGGAGATGCCATTACCATTAATAACATCATTGTTGAAGCCATTCGCATTCATAAACTTGAACATTGTCTTGATCACAATTCTAACGAATCTCTTGTCTCTTATGACGAGGATTTCCCACTTGATGATGACAATGTGGAACATGGCTACTATGATGAAGATGAGTTGTTCGACATCGAGTATGAGAAGACTATGAAGAATCCAAGTCTCATGCGAACTTCAAGGATTACATGTCCGGAGGAAAAGAGTGGATTCTCGATAGTGGATGCACCGACCACATGACCGGAGATAGAGACATGTTTCAAGAGATCACACCAAACCATGGACCACGGAGGTATGTGACTTTTAGAGACAACTCCAAGCGTAAGGTACTCGGTCTTGGTAAGGTGGCCATATCTCATGATAGTTCTATTCAAAATGTCATGCTTGTTGAATCCCTTGGCTACAATCTTCTTTCTGTATCTAGACTTGCCGATTTCGGTTTCAATGTGCTATTTACTAAAGTAGATTGCCAAGTGTTTCGTCAAGACAATCATAACATGGTCTTAACCGGTTTTCGTAGAGGTGATCTTTACATTGTTGACTTCACTAAGAGATCCAAACCTCATACTTGTCTTATTGAAAAATCTTCTAAAGGTTGGCTTTGGCATAGAAGGCTAGGACATGTTGGTATGCGTAATCTAGACAAGCACATCAAAGGTGATAATATACTTGGTGTTAAAGATGTTATCTTTGACAAAGATAGACTTTGTAGTGCTTGTCAGGCTGGAAAACAAGTAGGTGGAAGTCATCTCGTAAAGAACATCATGACTACTAGGAAACCACTCTAGTTGCTTCATATGGATCTTTTTGGTCCCAATGCTTAGAAGAGCCTCAATGGAAATTCCTTTGGTCTAGTTATAGTTGATGATTTTTCCAGATTTACGTGGGTATTCTTTCTTGATGACAAGTCAAGGTGCAAAAGATCTTTAAGAACTTCCCTCGCAAAGCGCAAAATCAATTTGAAGTGAAGATCAAGAAAGTTTGGAGCGACAACGGATCGGAGTTCAAGAACACGAATGTAGATTCCTTTCTTGACGAAGAAGGGATTTCACATGAGTTCTCGGCTACATACACGCCTTAACAAAACGGAGTTGTTGAGAAGAAGAACCGGAATCTCATAGAGATGGCTAGAACGATGCTCGACGAATACAAGACGCCAAGACATTTTTGGGTGGAAGCCGTGGAAACATCTTGTCATGCTACGAACTGACTCTACCTACACAAGCTTCTCGGTAAAATAGCAAACGAGCTACTCACCGGTAACAAGCCCCAAGTTGGATACTTTCGGGTATTCGGCTCAAAGTTCTACATTCTTGATAAACATCGTCGTTCTAAATTTTCTCCTAAATCTCATGAAGGTTTTCTACTTGGTTACGGATCAAACTCTCACACTTACCGTGTTTATAACAACTACACTTGAAAAGTTGAAGAGACGGTAGATGTGAAGTTTGATGAATATAATGGTTCGCAAGTCGAACAATTGCCAAATGATGTAGGAGATAAGGATCCTTCGGAAGCCATTCAAGACTTGTCCATCGGCAAGATTCATCCCATGGAGGTGAAGGAAAGCACTTCATCTACACAAGTGGAAGCTCCAACCTCGCGTCAAGGCGAACCACAAAACGACATGGAGGCATCCACAAGCGGTACACAACAAGATGAAGAGGAGGAAGAAGTTCATCATAATGATCCACCACAACCTCCTTCACCACCACCTCAAGGAAACGAGACCTTCAACAACAATGAATAAGAATATGATGATGAGAAATCTCCACCATCCAACAAGCAAAAGCTACCCTGAGTTCGAGCAAGAGTGAACAAGAATCATCCTCTAGATCAAATCTTCGGTGACATACAAACCGAGAGAATCACTCGCTCTAAAACTCGTTTAGCTAAATTTTGTGAGCATTACTCATTTATCTCTAGTATTGAGCCTATGAAGGTAGAAGAAGCTCTTGAAGACCCGGATTGGGTGAACGCTATGCATGAATAGCTACACAACTTCGAGAGAAATGAAGTATGGACACTCGTGGAGAAGCCCAAGGAAGAGCACAACATCATTGGTACAAAATGGGTGTTTCGGAACAAGCAAGATGAAGATGGTCAAGTTGTACGAAACAAGGCATGTCTCGTAGCTCAAGGCTTCTCTCAAGTCGAAGGTACGGACTACGGTGAGACCTATGCCCCCGTTGCTAGACTTGAAGCTATCCGTATACTCCTTGCTTATGCCAATCACCATGATATCACTCTTTACCAAATGGATATCAAAAGTTCTTTTCTAAATGGTGAAATTGAGGAGGAAGTTTATGTTAAACAACCTCCCGGCTTCGTGAACCCTAAGAAACCTAATCATGTTTATAAACTTCGTAAAGCTTTATATCATCTTAAACAAGCCCCTCGAGCTTGGTACAAATGCCTAACGAAGTTTCTTACTGAAAATGGTTTTGAGATTGGTAAAACTGACGCAACCTTATTCACTAAAAGAGTTAATGGTGAATTATTTGTGTGCCAAATTTATGTAGATGATATTATCTTTGGATCTACTAACCCATAGTTTAGTGATAAATTTGGAAGGTTGATGTCCGAGAAATATGAGATGTCTATGATGTGTGAGTTGAATGTTTTTCCTTGGTTTGCAAATCAAGCAAACGAGAGAAGGAACATTCATCTCTCAAACAAAATATACCAAGCACTTGATCAAGAAGTTCAACATGCAAGAGCGTAAAGGTATGAAAACTCCCATGCCTACTAGTGGACATGTTGACCTCACCAAGGAGGACAAACCGGTTGATCAAAAGGTTTATCGATCAATGATCATTTCATTGCTATATCTATGTGCCTCCCGTCCCGATATCATGCTAAGTGTGCACATGTGTGCCCAATATCAAGCGGCACCCAAAGAGAGTCATCTCAAGGCCGTGAAAAGAATTGTGAGATACTTGATACATACACCAAACTTTGGCATATGGTATCCCAACGGATCTTCTTTTAACATTGTTGGCTATTCCGACTCGAGCTATGCTGAAGACAAGGTTGATAGAAAATCCACGTCGGGTACGCGCCAATTTCTTGGTAGATCTCTCGTACCTTGGTCATCCAAGAAACAAAACTCAATATCCTAATCTACCGCCGAAGCGGAATACATTGCCAACGGATCATGTTGTGCGCAATTGCTATGGATGACTCAAACTCTAAAGATTATGGGATACATGTGTAACATGTTCCTTTGCTTCGTGACAATGAGAGTGCTATTAAGATTGGTCATAATCCCGTGCAACATTCTCGAACTAAGCATATTCAAGTTCATCATCATTTCATTCATGATCATGTTGCCAAAGGGGACATTAATCTTAAGCATGTTCGCACTAACAAGCAATTGGTCGATATCTTTACTAAGCCACTTGATGAGAAAGTGTTTTGTCACTTGAGGAGTGAGTCGAACATCATTGATGCTTCAAACTTGAGCTAGACTCACTCGGATGCATGCAAGGGCATGAGCTTACATGACTATTCCATGATACACTTGATATGACATTAACATTTAACATGGAAATATATGCTCCCTTGTATTGCATCTAACCTTTTGTAGGTACTTGGAAGAACTACACTCCACAATATTGCCATCAACTCATATCACAAGCAAGGTAGTCAGAATCCCGATTCGACTACTAGAATCCTACGACTTCACGACCCTACGAAAGTATGTCGATCCCAGTCCCACTATGAATCCGGATCAGGTAGAATCCATGTTGAGTCGTGATCCAAATCATAGAATCCTGTACAAAATTGCAGAATCCTGACTATGCTATGGACTATGTCCGATTCTACCAATTTATCTAAGTTGTTTGTTTAGTTGTAGCAGAATAGTATGCCATCATCCAAACCCTTATTCACATGCCTCATGGCCCTTTCTTCCCCTCCCAAGCCCAAACGCTCAACCTTCGACATCTTTGATCTGGCTCTCAGAAACCCTAGATCAAAACTAACAATGAGGCATGTCGACGGATGTAATTTACATGAGAAAGAGGATGCATCAAGATTGATAGGAGAAGGAGAGCAAGACCCTTCAAGGTTTAGCACTACGGGTTAGTTATACAAGTGATCGACTATTCACAAACTCCAATAAAACTCCTAAGTAAATTTCGTGCATTGAAGATTTAAATGTACCATATATTTCCCTTTCATACGTGTTCCCTACATGCAAGCTAGATAGTAGTTTATCCATAAAAAGAAGTGGAATACATCTAGCATTGACTGCGTACGGGGTTTTCTCTGTATTTAGTGTTAAAACTCTATAGAACCCATATAAATTTCCAGCATGGATACAAAATATCTTATTTGAGTAAATCTAGTAGAATCCACGATTCCACGACTTGATACTGCGACTCGATTCTGTCTAAGGAAAATCGATCCGACTCCGAATCCCGACTCTGACTACCTTGATCACAAGCAATCTTGTCATGGCCAAGCATCAACAACCCTACGTTGTGATGAAGTAAGAAGACAAAACAAACCATATCCTGGACATACATATGATGAAAATCTCACTCTTGTCATTTGGATATATCTTGTTCTTCCTTGCATGACTAATCTATGTAGGTGAGAAAAGGACCAAAACAAGAATGATTGCTCCAAACTCAAGATGATCTTCATCAACTTCGAGCATCCACAACAAGTTCTCCTACATGCCACGTCATCAACATCGCTCAAAGGTATGTACTCATATCCTTGAAATAGCTTTACTCCAAACATGAGATAAAGCAATTCAAGAGATATGAAAACATCAAAATGCTTAAGCGAAAAATGATAACCCCATTTTGAGCTGAATGATGAGTATGACCTATGATCAAGTATTCTTGCTTGGCTCCTAAGTCAATATACTCTAATATAGGTGACCTAGTCACCGACCATCATCTAGATGAAGGGTCTTGATTGGTTCATCTTTAGTTACATGCTTTCTTGGAACCACTCAATCTCCATCTAGTTGGAAAATTCATTGCAAATTCTTTTGAAAATTCTTTGCAAATCTTTTGGAAACTATTGAGATCTTTTCTGAAAAACATTGTTGTCAACAAATAGTCAAGAATAACTTTGCCAAGTTTCTGTTTGCAATTTTGGTACGACCGAGCTGGGAGAATCGGTTCCACCGATAATGGAGATATACTGCCAAGAGTCACTTCGGTACCACCGATATGGAACTCTTCCGCTACACCGATTTCTCCTAGAGCCCTAATATTTCCTTATCGGTTCTACCGACACACTTTCCCTCGGAGTCATCGACTTTTGCCATCACTTGTGTTTATTGCCATTTTCTTAATCTCTTTAGTCTATGACTTTTTGCAATCACATGTGATCTCTGCCACGTTCTCGAAAACTTTTAGCTGCTTAAAGGAGGACAATATCATTTTCAAGGATCCCTTTCTCTCAAAAAGCTCTCTATGACCCTTACTCTCAAGGATTTCTTTGTCTCAACTGCTTTCCATGACCCTCATTCTCAAGGATCCCTTACCCTCTGGTGCCCTTTTTGGAAATTAATGCCAAAGGGGGAGAAATATCAAAGCTTATGCTTGTTAATTGGGGGAGAAATATCAAAAGCTTATGCTTACCCAAAGGGGGAGAAATAATTAAAAGGGGAGAAATGTGAAAGTTTATCCATCAAGGGGGAGAATCATGCTCACCCAAAGTGGAGAAATACTTCATTAGGGGGGAGAGAGAAGACCAAATTCATTCTATCATTTAAGGAGAGAGAAAATGTGTTTTAAATTTGATTGCTTAAGTGTTAGACTTATATTACCCTACCTACTCCCAATATCTACATGCTAAGATTCAAGGGGAGAGGGAAACTTACAAATTCATACTCAGGGGAGAAAGTTCTAAATGTTCTTGGAGACATATCACTCTTAAGAAATACTATTCTTATATGTCTTCCATATCTTGGTATTGTTGGGTTCTTTTGCATTTGGATGAGAAGAATACTCTTGTGTTATCTAACATTGTTTTTTCAAGTGTGTCCCTACTATTTAAATGCAAAAGAACTTCAAGGTAAGTATATGCATCATATCCTTGATCAAGATGATCTCTTGCTTCTTGCACATATTGTTTGCAAGAGTGAGTCTTGAACATGGAGACACCTCATTCACATTTACTTGATGCATATAGCCAAGATATACATGATCTATCATGTCTCTTCTACTATGTGTGTGTGTCCATGTATTCAAAAGCAACTACCCTTTAAAAGGGATTGCACACATTTAGGGGGAGCTTATATTGATCATGTATCCTTCAAAGCTATCACATATATCCTTGCATGTCTTTATTTGAAGGTTTGATTGTATGTTGTCATCAATTACCAAAAAAGGGGAGATTGAAAGCACTTATGCTCCCTTGAGGGTTTTGATAATTCATGACAACATACATTGTCTCTTGGACTAATAGTTCTACCTAGTTTATTTCAGATGAAGTCCACAGAGAGAATTGGCTAAGGAATGCGAGGAGAATCCCCAAGGAAAGAAGAGGAAGGAAAGGAATAGGATTGACCAAGCTTCAACCTACAATACTCTACATTTTGTTTTTATGTGAGAAATCACGATTGAGTCCATAGGAAAGCCAATACTATTAAAAGGGGATGAGGTAAATATGATGATCTGGTTGCTCAAGTGCTTAGAGATTAGCCACCAAAAATACTCATCCATTCTCCCACAAAATATTATGTCCAAAACCTAAAAGACCAAATTCGGTGCCACCAACATTTCCTATTCGGCCCTACCGAGTTTTGCCTCAGACAGAACCTATGCCAAACCCTAGCTTATCGGTGACACCAACTTTCACTTTCGGTGCAACCGAAATCCGTGACCAACTTTCTGTTGTCCCATTTCTAAAAATTAGAATTTCTGAGTTTTAGGAATCGGTGACACTGAGATTGGAAACTGCCTAGGTTAACCCATATTGGTACCACCGAGAATTATATATCGGTCTCACCGAAACGCCAAAAGTTGCCACATTTTGCACTAGTCGGTGCAACCAAGTTTTGAATCGGTTTCACCGAGTTTGGCAATAATGTTGTAACGGTTGGATTTTTGGAGATGCCTATATATACCCCTCCACCACCTCTCACTCGTAGGGGAAGCACTCAGAACATATCTCCACTTGCCCCATCCATTTTTCTGAGAGAGAGCCACCTACTCATGTGTTGAGATCAAGACATTCCATTCCAACCATATGAACAGGGCCGGCCTACAGATATACGGGCCCAGGGGCAAGACAAGAACAAGGGGCCCTTTGACAAACAAAAGCTCAATTGTTTTTGGAAACCAAAGCAAATATGCAGTACATAGCATAGATTACTGATATTTCTACTCTATGACTGAGAGTACAACTATTTATCGATCAAGAAGATCCTATCGTGATAGTAATGAAACAATATAGCTCCAGAAAAGATCAATTTCCTAATTGTCAGTGGCACATCTTCTTTTTTCTTTTTGCAAAACAAATAGCCTTGTCAAAACTGGTTGCAACTTAAAACGTTCGTGTTACCATGAGATATAAAATTAATGGATGAACTTACATTTGTTTCTGGATCATCCCCAATCTGCCATGTTCTTCACTCCAAAATTCTTTACCCAAATAATAACTATCCTGCATAAGGCATAGTAAAGCAAACTGAGTATTTCATGTTTATACTAACTATGATGATCAAAACTTGGAGATTCCCTAGAAGAATTACTAGTTTTGAAAAACTTAGCAATTGATCCCTTTTGGGATTCTACTACCAGACAAATACTTTCTTGAAGATATGTTAATACAGGGATCAAAAGCACCTGGAAACCGATTCATGTGGATGTAAGTGGATTATCCATACACCGCAGCAGTCAACACGAACAATAAGACACGCTTGAAGTGAATAAAATTTCTCCCTTCTCCTAGTCTCCTTCCTGAGCATTCTCTCACATTTGGATCCAATGAAAAGCAGAAGAAGACACATACATATGTGAATATGTTGTGCGATCTGGAATCGTCGGTGCCTGAACGCAGAGCTATTCGTCAATCAATCGTTCAATTGAGGAACAAGATTACTTGAAAGAAAGAAGAACACATACCGTCTTGGTCTCTCCAAATTCCAGTTGATGGGGAGCGCTCCAAAGTCCAGTTGATGAGGAGAGAGGAAGGAGAGCTAGTTGGGGAATGAGTTAACGACGTAGGTTTCCATTAATGGCTGGCCGCAACTTTGGAAGCGGAGAGGGCGAGAGGCACGGGAGTCGGTGGCGGCGCCGTTCTTGGGAGTCTGATTTCGGCGAGTAGAGGAGTCGCTGATCCATTGATTTCTTCGTGCGGTTTGCCTGATGGGCTGTTCCTTGGGCCTTTTTTTTGTATATTTAAACTGGGCTCATGCAGATTATGCTACTACAAACTACCTGGACCGGGGCCCCTGCCTCCCGGGGGCCCAGGGCGGGCGCCCCGTTTGCCCGGCCTATGTGCCGGGCCTGCATATGAATCTTGATTTCTAGCCTCCCTAAGTTGCTTTCCACCCAATCAACCTCTTCTACCAAGCCAAATTTGTGAGAGAGTGATTGAGTGATTGAGGAGACTATCTTTTGAAGCACAAGAGCAAAGAGTTCATCATACTACCACATCTATTACCTTTTGGAGAGTGGTGTCTCCTAGATTGGTTAGGTGTCGCTTGGGAGCCTCCTTCTTCGTGTGTGGAGTTGAACCAAGAAGTTTGTACAGGCAAGTAGATCGCCTACTTCGTGAAGTTCTACCCATAGTGAGGCTAGTCCTTCTTGGGCAGAAGCGGTGATGGAATAGACGAGGTTGCTACTTCGTGGACCCTTTTGGGTGGAGCCCTTCATGGACTCTCGCGACCATTACCCTCCGTGTGGGTTGAAGTCTCCATCAGCGTGGACGTACGATAGCACCACCTATCGGAACCACGAGAAAAATCTTTGTGTCTCCATTTGCGTTTGATCTTCCTATCTCAACTCCTTACTTACATGTGCTTGTCTTTACTTTCCGCTCCTATACTTGTTGACTAGCATGTATAGGGTGCACTAGACTTGTTAGAATTGCTAAAATCTGTCAACTATTAAAATTGGGAAAAAGGCTATATTTTAAATTTGTCAAGTAGTCTATTCACCCCCCTCTAGATGTCCCTTCTAGTGATCCCAAAGTAACGGCCATACAAAAGAACTGCGAAATGAATACAACCTACATCGACCCGACCCAGGCTTTGCCCATACTGGCTATATGACACTACTCTCCTTCTCAATCAAATATCAAACATTCCTACCTCGGAAACTCTCTCACGGTCAGAAGAACAAATAGAGAAACAGAGAACAATGTGCATGGCGAGAAGAGAGGAGAAGAAAACGGGAGGAGGAGCAAATTATGCGCAGGTTGTGTGGGAGTGGTAGAAGTGCAGAAACTAAACCGGGTTGCACATAAATCCTCGGTACGTGCGGCTGCACAGACTCCTCCGCTTCCCAATGTCATTTTCTCCGCACGCAACCCCTGGCCCAATCCCTCCGCGTCCCCATGGGGTTAGCCCCCCTTCCACCGCCTCGGACACCTACGCTTTCAAATGGGGGAAACCTCACTCACCGCCAGTTTGAAAATGGATAAAACTTGGGGATGCATTTGAGATGACCTAATCTTGGTGCTTCAGAGCGATGTTGAGCCACAAGGAGCGGCGAAGCACCACGGCCCCCAACCATGGTGACTGCGCAGGTCGCACAGTACACCACACCCACATGCCAGTGATGAAGAGGCTTGGCGGCGCGAGATCTAACATCTGGCGACACGAGGCTATGGCTATAGGAACCGGGGTAAAGCTGAGTACATGGGAGATGGAAGCGCAGAGGCGGTAAAAGTGAAACTGCCTCGAGTTAACCCAAACTATAGACGGTTTCAAATGAACACCTGAAAGAGCTGTTACACGCGATTCAAAATTTTCAACCGCCTCCAGAACCAAAATAACCGCATCCGCTGATCTATTACAGACATTGTTGATCAGCTTGATCACAACAGCTGCCATGGCACACTGTTAATGCCCTTTTTTCTACTAGTGTTATCTTCACGAAAACATTGGACTAATTATACAATGAATTCGTGCGACAGAGCTTGGCGCCCATCATCGGAGAAGAAGACAAGGACGGTGCGGGTGAGACTCCTCCACCCGATTCCTCGCACCGGGAGGTCGATGAGAAGCCAAGGGGCTGGGGAATGTCAGCGGGCCTTGCCGGGGTCTGGTTGAATTGTGCGCAGCGGGTGCACACCGGAGACAAAGTCGGAGTCGAGCACCGGCGAGCCACTCACCAGCGAGCACCCCCCAACCCCCACCCCCGCGTAGGGACCCAATTGAGTTTTATTAAAGTTGTAGGGATCTGATTGCTTTTAAAAATATACAAGGACCCAATTGCTTTTTTAAACTTATAGGAACCCAATTGCTTTTTGAAAACTTATGGGGACCCCATTACTTTTTTTGCAGGGACAAATATGTGGGCTTTACTTTTCTATGTCACGTCCGACCTAACGAATGGACTCATTCTGTCATAATCGCGCTTAAAATTAACCAGCACTACATGGTAGTTTGTTTTTGAAATGAAAAACAATTTTGTGGTAAGTTTTAGCGAATTTTGAAAAAGTGGTAGTGACCCTAGCCGTAAACATGGTAGTTTTAATTATTTACTCCCAAAAGAATGGTATGTCAACTGTGAGATGAAGCTAGAGTAGACGGTAGTGAAGTGGTCTGACGTCTGCTTCTAATCAGACTACTGATACTAACACATATGCCAAAATAGACTAGCGGTAAGCCCGGGCCGATGCAGGAGGAGGCAATGGCCGCGCCTGCGCAGGAACGACAGGAGGCAATAGCCGCGCCGGCGGAGATACAGGAGGAGGTAGTGGCCGCGCCGGTGCCGGTGCAGCTGGATTCAATGGCCGCGCCTGCGCAGGTACAGCAGGAGGCAATAGCCGCGCCGGCGGAGATACATGAAGAGACAAAAGCCGCGCCGGCGCCGATGCAGAAGGAGCTGCTGCCGCACCCCGTCAAGGACCAGCTACCCGCAGTCTCTTACTGCATCACATCCCCTCCACCGTGGCGTGAGTTCCCTGCCTAGGGTCATTCCCTTCCCGCCTATCCTTCATACAGAGCTCATATGTGTTTGGAACTTTGGATCTGCTGCAACCTGCAAGCCCGCAACTGAATCTTTATTTGTTTCACTTTGCTTGTGCGGTTGCGGGATGATATACAGGCGAGGCCATCTTGCTCGGGTTCCAGCATTACCTCGTCATGCTCGGCACCACCGTCATCATCACCACCGCCCTCGTACCCCAGATGGGAGGCGGCAATGTTCGTGGCAGACTTGCAGTGCAAAGTGCACACCTGTTTTTTTTTACTGCTCTGTACGTTCGTGTTGCCCGACGCCACCGCATAAATTTATGTTTGCTTCTTTCTTTCTTTGCCTCCTTTGATGTTTGTCAAGAAGGAGAAGGCGCGAGTCATCCAGACGCTGCTGTTCGTGGCCGGGATCAATACAGTGCTGCAGACCTTGGTGGGCACGCGCCTGCCCGCCGTTATTGGGGGCTCCAGCACCTTCGTCAAGCCAACCATCTGTATCATTTTCGCCAGCCGATATAGCGGAATTGCCGATCCGCACGAGGTTGCCTTATTGTCTTTGCTTGCTCCCTGCTCTGCCTGCTTCTTTTGTGGTAGTAATATTTGTAGGTATGGAATTTCATTGTTGATGTAATAGTAGTAATATTACCGGTTTGTGCTGCAGAAATTCGTTCACATCATGCGGGGAACACAGGGCGCACTTATAGTCGCCTCCTCACTTCAAATCATTCTGGGGTTCACGGGGCTCTGGCGAATCGTCGTCAGGTTGGTCTCCAAGTGTTGGTCCGCTGTACCCATTAATGGTGCCAAGCTGTTGTAATTCAGTAATTGTAGTCTTTCTATCGTGTTTAGGCTCCTGAGCCCACTGTCTGCCGCACCCCTAGTCGTTCTTGTTGCATTGGGGTTCTCTGAACTTGGATTTCAAAGTGTAAGTCTCTTTTTACATATTATAAACACATTCTCTGGGAGAATTGCAAATGTAGAAATGTGCCTGCTGGCTGTATTTTACAGCAGCACGATTCAAATTGAAGCACGATAACCCCGTGAATTTGCGATATGCAGGTTGCCAAATGTGTAGAGATTGGCCTTCCACATATTATACTACTAATCGTGCTTTCTGAGGTACGTGAATCAGGATGACTGTTTACTTAAAGCCTTCATTATGACCTGTTGTGTGACTGTGAATTCACACATTACTGTGCAATTATGTCTGCAGTATTTACCTCGTCCGTATGAGTGGCTATTAAGGCGCATTCTCATTATAATATCTATTGCCATTGTGTGGCTTTATGCATTCTTCCTGACTGTTGGTGGGGCTTATAACAATGCTGCTCCAAAAACCCAATTCTACTGCCGCACCGATCGGTCTGGGATTGTCGGGGCTGCTCCGTGGTAACACCATCTTTCCTCACAATGTTGGGGATTATCAATGTTACATTTGCTATTTAAAATGATATTTATCAATAGAATACATGATTTTTCTATGTGTAGGATAAGTGTGCCATACCCATTCCAATGGGGACTGCCAACATTCAATGCCGGTGAAGCTTTTGCAATGACAGCAGCTTCTTTCGTTGCCCTTGTGGAGGTTTTGTGGGCAAATACATGATATTCAGAGAGATATGCAGGAGTTGACTATTGACCAACTAATATTTCCTGCTTTGAAATGCAGTCTACCGGTGCATTCATCGCGGTCGCACGATATGCCAGTGCAACACCATGCCCTCCTTCTGTAATGAGTCGTGGCGTTGGTTGGCAGGTATCATGTAAACTCCATTCGCAGTTGGTTTATGTGTGAAAATTCAGACGTCATGTCTCATGTGAGCATCTTACATTCATTTGTAGGGGCTTGGTATTTTGCTGGGTGGCTTATTTGGAACAGCTAGTGGATCCTCTGTATCTGTGTAAGTACATTGGCATCAATACCTCCTCATATGTGCATTGTGCATAATTTTTTGCCGTGCATTTCTAATAACATATGATAAAATTATGAATGAGTTCAAGTTTTTGCACTCCGAGTTTGACATTCTTAATGCCAACTAACCCCCCTTTTTTTGCCAAAAGCGTTAATTACCCCCTTTAGCAAATGTTTTGCCAGCTTTTACCCCCTTCTAACAAAATTAGAGCGGTCTCTCAGGTGTGCCCCGAGTTCAGGTACATGTGGCGTTCCACATCATGATTTCCGTTCTGACGCTTTTTTCCACTACCGAACTGGTCGAATTGACCCGCTTTTTTTTCTCATGGTCGTCAGGTGAGCGCTTCGCCCAACTGGTTAAGCTGCACCCTTTCGTGCACTTGGTCCCATCCATCTTTTGCCTGGTTCAGGTGCGGGGAAAACGTCATGAGGAAAACGCCATGTACATAACGGCTCCAAAGCACTTGGCAGGTCGCTCTAAGAAAATAGCGGGGTAATTAAACATTGGCAAAACTTTTGCAAAATAAGCTATTCCGAATGAAAAGTTGTTAAATGGGTAATTAGCACTAAAATGTCAAGAGGGGGTAAAATCTTGAATTTACTATAATTTTGCAGATGTTTATTATAGACTGAATTACTAAAAGTGTTTTTTTCTGTTGAATAATTATATTCAGTTAAGCCTTGTACCGAAACCCCCCCAAGGAAAGGGGTATGTTTAGCATTTTAGGGGGTTTAGAGCACACGGATGGATGAACAGATTTTTCACCCAAACATTGTGCGGTCATAACTCATATTTCACCTCACCATGTAATCTACATATTTTCAAATTTGTTTGCATTGTGCAATGCATAATGTCATATAATGTTTCTTAGTTAGTCTCAAATATTTTTGCACTGGTGGAACAGAGAAAATGCTGGATACCTAGGTTTTACGCGAGTTGGCAGCCGGCGGGTGGTGCGGGTTTCCGCTGGATTTATGATAATCTTCTCCATTCTTGGTAAGTCATATGTTCTGATGTAATCACACAATCAAAGGGTGGTTATCATACACTGTTAAAAGAAACTTCACATATTTGAAGTTTGAAAAATACACGAAGGGCGAAGCTTTATGTCCAGACTGGTGGACGAGGGCATGTGCCCCGGTGGCAGTGTCCTCGTCGTCACCTGCAAGCAGCTACTGCTTGTCAATGTTTGTGGAAGCGTATCTCCCCCGTAGGGGCCGCGTTTGGTTTATATTTATTGAGGGTGAACGTCAGTATTTTGGCTATCTCTAACGAACGTGCTAGCGGCCGTTGGATGGTCGCTCGGATTTTGGCACAGAGGAAAGGAGACACATCAACTTTGAATGTCGTTCACTAGAACTGAAAAACGGTGTGAACGATGTCCTACCCAAACACACCCACCCACTGCACTGACTAGTTCCTCAAGTGCCCACCTAGGCGACATTGGATCGAATCCTAGTTCCTCTTTTTTTACTAGGTGGCAAAAACATGCATTTTTGTTTTGCGTATATGGCATTTCTTTAAAGTACATGGTAGATTTGTAAATTTTTGAACTTGTCACATGGCAAAGAGAATTTGTAGTGTTTCACATGTCAAGTTGTTTTGAACACATGGCAAAATTACAACTCTTTCTCCTGGCCCATGAAAAATTCATAACATTTTTGTCTTTCAAACAAGGCAATTTTAGGTCTTTTTAGTAATGCTCCCATGGCAAGATTTGAAAAATATATCATTTTATACATGGAAATTTTGGAAATGTTTTTCAACTTTCTCACATGGCAATTTTATAATTAAGAGCATGGAAATTTTATATTTAATAACATGGGAATTTTATTATGAAGAGCATGGCAATTTTACTTATTTTTATATCATTGGCAATTTTCCTATGTGTGATTCTCATGTTTTTGAAAATGAAAATATAAAGAGCAAAATACACTGGAGGTCCTAAAAATATTCCAAATGTGTCAAGTAAGTCCTAAATTTTTGAAATCGTTCACCAGGTGTCCTATATGTGTATTTTACCCTTGACTTTTAGGACCTACCTAACACACTTGAAATACTTTTAAGACCCGCGGTGAATGAATGATACACATTTAGGACCTGCGATGAACAATTTCAATCTTTTAGGATTTACTTGACACACATTGAATATTTTTTGGGCCGTCAGTGTATTTTACTCAAATATAAAGCATGTCAAATTCCTTGTACGCCTTTTTAAATTAATATGCAAATTCATCACTTATAATCTTTCTTTGTCTGCTTTTTTGAACCATGGTATTTGTTTATGTTGGTTTCTTCTATTTTAGATTTACCATGGCCATTTTGCCATGTAAGTAGTTTTTATAGGCTACCTCTAGCAGGTGTTCTGTAGATTATTATGGCAATTTTTGTTATTTTTAGAACATGGTAATTATGTGTTGTTTAGCTATTCAAAAAATAGGTCGTACATACATCATGTCAAATCTTTTTTATTTTCATGTTTTTGGTACAAGGTTATGTTGATTGGGCATGAAAGCCAAGCAAAGGGCCGGCCTGGTCGTTTAGTTCGCGCCGCAGGGGGGTGGGGGGGGGGGGGGGGGGTTTGTCGTACTTACCAAGTATTCCAGGTGGTGTGACACGACAAGGGCTTATACGGCTTGGTTGCATCCCTTGGGAAAAAAAATGTAAACTTCATCCTATCGCTTATAAACTACTCATAGCAGGAATAACGTAGGTAGTAGCATGCGTACCATATAAAAAAATGTTGTGGCAAGTAACTAAAGAGAAGATAGACAAATGGAGTAACATAATAGTATGTTTTTTTTGAACCTACCATCATGGCTACTTTATTGCTCAAATAGTGCTTACATCATCAATCAACATGGATAAAATCGAACTAGGTGGTCATCAACCCATAAGCTACTCTCTCTACTACATTCCTTTGCAAGAGTATGAGCTACTAAATTTGCTTCTCTAGGACAATGGGAGAAAACTACTTTAACAAATGAACTAGTTTGAACACATATATCCTCAGAAATACGTGCTGCTGTAGATGCTGAGAACCCCCCCCCCCCCCCCCCCCCTCCCCCTTCCTGTAGCGTGGCAATGACATCTGCACAATCAGACTGTATCACAATTTTCTGACAACTCATTTGGTTAGCGAGGTGAATCCCATTCAGGCAAGCTTGCGCTTCAGCCATTGTTGCATCAATTGTTGCAATCGGATGATAACTTGCCGCCAAGAATTGTCTCATGTCAGTTCTTAAACAAGCACCAACAGCGCCTCTCCCCGATGACGCATTGAAAGCCGCATCAACATAAACTGTCACAAAATCTTTTGGAGCTTTTACACTAGACACTCTTCTTTGGCACATATTTTTTGAACAAAGCACGCACATAATTAGCTACCAACACTTGAATAGATATAACAGCATGTGGTGTAGACTGTATGTTCTCTCCGTGCACCAACTGTCTCCTTCTCCACCAAATTAAATATACCAAGCTGTTGTAGGATAGTTTCACGTGGATAACTAATGTTGGCGTTCATCGGACTGGTAAAGTGTGCGTCACATAAATACTCCAGAACAGCGCTCCCCGCACGATCAACCTCGCAGGCCTCAGTTATGACCTCCTTCAGACCCAGTTTTCTCCAAATTTCCATAGCTCCCACACATGTGAATAGAGTATGCTTTATATCCTCGCAGTGAATATTCAAGCCGGACATAGGATGTTGGTGATTATGTGTCGATTAGCCAGGACCCCATAGCATCGTAAGATTCCATGAAGGCACTTCCAACCAAATATTTTGATCTTTGCCGGTAAATAACATTTCCAGAGATCCTTCCAAACCATGTTGAAACCCGACGATCACGATCCATCAGCACGCTGAATCGAGGCCCCGAACTAAGACTTCACTCCATATGGTAAGCGGACCGGGCTGAGAATATCCCATATTTACTAAACCTCCATGCAACAAAATCTCCCATGCCCGTCTGACTCAACGGGATTGCTAGAATTTGAATCACATCCACATCCTAGAAGATTGACCGGATTAGATCCTCATTCCAATTCCCGATGTTTGGGTTAATTAAATCTTGCACTTTTCGCAGCATACGTGCACTGGCCTTTTGGCGTCAACACTTTACCATCAGGACTCGATGGGATCCAAGGATCTTCCGAAATATCTACTTGTTGGCCATCACCCACTCTCCAAATTGCCCCTTTATTAAAAGTTTGCGGCCCCGTCATGATACTTTGCCATGTAAATGATGAACCAGGCCTTAACTTTGCTTCAAGAATCTGTCCATCCGGGTAATATTTATTTCTCAGTACCCTTGCACATAAGCTATCAGGCTCAGAAATCAACCTCCAGATTTGCTTTGATAGCATAGCCTTATTAAAACAGTTTGGATCCCTGAAACCCATTCCACCTCTATCCTTTGGGACACAAAGTTTCCACCAGGCGAACCAATGCATCTTTTCGTTAGTGATATCGTACCCCACCAACACTGTGAAATTGCATCAGAAATTCCTTTGCAAATTTTTGTTGGAATCCCGAATACAGACATCACAAAAGACGGCAATGCTTGAGACACGGCCTTTAGAAGTACCTCATTCCCTCCAATGGACAACGTTTTCTCCTTCCATCCTTGCACCAATTGACAAATTCTATCAATCAAATATTGGAAGCTATCACTTTTATCAGCCCCTATCGTCATTGGAAAACCTAAATATTTATCTGACAGAGCTTCAACCATGATGTTCAACACAGTGCACACTTCCACCCTTTTTTCAACAACAGTATTTGGACTCAAATAGATACTACACTTACTTTCACTAACCAATTGTCCAGAAGCACGGCAATAGTCATCAACGATCACTTTCAAAGAATTTGCGTTACTTACATCAGATTTCATCAGGATTAAAGAGTCATCCGCGAAAAACAAATGAGAGACAGAGGGGGCCTCCCGGCATACTTTCACCCCCTCAATGAGGCCTCTCTCCTCAGCATGTGAAATCATCACAAGCAAAGCTTCAACAACGAAGATGAATAAGTACGGACTTAGAGGGTCACCTTGCCGGAGGCTCCTTGAAGGGGTAAACCGGTCGGTCTTATATGAATTAAACCCGACAGTAAAATAATATGTTATTATCACATAGTGCTTTGCAAGGAAAAATGACTATAAAATAATAAATGAAGATCATTATGTTATCGCACATATGACCCTCCCACTATGCAAGAAGTACTCTCCGCTATGAAAGGAGTAATATAGACTAGTAGCATACGAATACTACTAGTCTAAAAGTTACTCATCACTACAACTAGCTTTATAAGTCGGCTATAAAAGATTACATGGGACAATTACCGAACGTAGCGTACCCTGGCTCTGTCGATGACTTCGTCTACCAGCCCCTTCCAATCACACCTTGGAAAGGTTTAGATTATGCTTGAAATCATTGAGAAGCTCGGTGGGAAGAGCTTTGACAACACGCTTTGCGGCCGAGACATTTCCGTCTGGTCAAGTTATGACCAACACGACGCAACGAGGGTGGGGTAGCGACGTCTCGAGCACCTTGCTTTGACCCATAGTCAAAGAGATGTATTACCTCCATCCTGATTTATTAGTCCTCGTCGTATTTTGGGTCAAAGCTTGAATACATATTTAACTAGCAAAATATTAATACAAGTCATGAAACATTATATTGTTGGATTTGTATTTAAATGTAGTTTTCAATGAAATTATTTTTGCTACGTATAATTTATATTTTATTAGTTAAAATCTGGTCTAATATGACCAAAAATACAAAAGGGGCTAGTAAACCAGCACAAAGGTAGTATTGGGCTAGCTCAACCCTTGAGCAAACCCGATATGGACCTGAGTCAGGTTGCACAACACCTAAGTTCAAAGATCTGACGGGAGATTCACTCGCAAAGAGCCGCCTCTGCTAATATATACTCCACGGAAGTCGGATACCCACGTCAACAACAAGATTTTTTTTTGGGGGGGGGGGGGGGGGGTGAATCGCCCACCTGAACCCATCATTTTTGGATTATTATTTTCAAGTTGCTGAATTTCTGGCGATGACCTGTATCTGATAGTAGCGTTTTTGTGTTGTGTTCCCAGGGAAATTTGGAGTTTTTTTTGCATCAATTCCAGGACCAATAATTGGGGCTATATATTGCCTTCTCTTTGGATATGTTGGTATGTATTATAAACTTAATCTTAAACAATAGATCTTATGTTTCTTTGATGATGACTGAATCATGATACAACAATACATTGGCCCTGTGCAAGTAGGTGCGGCAGGGATTGGGTTCCTTCAGTTTTGCAACCTTAACAGCTTCCGAACAAAATTCATCGTGGGATTCTCTGTCTTTATGGGTTTGTCGGTTCCAAAATATTTCAAGGATGACGCTTCCGTCGCAGGCTATAGATCATTAAACACATGGGTAAGATCCATCAGAGAATGAACAATGTTAAACTGTTTTAGGCAAACACTGTCCTTTTTAGACACCTTAGGATGTTATTAATTTCTGTTACGATGATGGATACCAGTTGTGTAGATGTAACGTCTTATATTATGGGATGGAGAGAGTTTTAGTTTTCCCTTGAAGAGTTGTTTCTCTATTGTTTATATACAACTGTTTCTGAATCACACATACATGTTGAAGAGCTACCAAATGATGGTTTTGATTTGCTCATGACCAGCAAAATGATATGATCAAGGTGGTATTTTCGTCCAAAGCATTTGTCGGAGGCGGTATAGCTTATTTCTTGGACAACACCCTGAAAAGAAACGACCCCGAAGTTAGGAAGGATCGAGGGCAGCATTTCTGGGACAGATTCAGGTCCGCAAAGACGGATCCACGCAGTGAGAAGTTTTATTCCTTGCCCGATTGCAAACTCGTAGAGGCCTTCCCAAAAACAAAAGAAGAACTCAAGGAGTACTTCCCGCTCTACTAATTCGTTGGGTTGGGCATGGGCGCTGGTTGTGAGGTGGAAGGTTGAACGATGAATTCTGTTTGTTGGGTTGGGAAGGACTTTCCGAATTGGGACGTTTGTTTCATCTGTTGTTTAACGCTGTGCTTCTGAGTGTTGAACCTGTATGGTCTCACTTCCAAGTATACTACTGATAGAGGAGAAATGACTTGATATTTTTCTGATTTATATTGGGATGGATAAACAAAAGCGTTTTAACACTAGTAGAAAACAGGGTACTAGTCCCGGTTCCAGAGGGCCTTTAGTCCCGGTTCTGGAACCAGGACAAAACAAACGGGACTAATACCCAAAACCTTTAATCCCGGTTTGCTTACGAACCGGGACCAAAGGGGCTTCACGTAGCCGCTGCGGGGCGCCCAGGCAGGAGGACTTTTAGTCCCGGTTGGTAACACCAACCGGGACCAAAAGGCAGCCACGCGTCAGCAGCTCGCAGGCGCTGAGTTTTTTTTTGGAAGGGGGGGTTTAGGGGTTTTGAAGGGTTAATTTAGGGGTTTCATATTGTGTTAGCTAGCTAATAGAGGGAAGTGACCTCTCTTTCTCCGTGCTTGGTCGACGCTAGCTACTATACATATAGAGAGAACTCGACGCTAGCTAGTAAGCAAATGAAGGAAACCATTAATTGCACAAGATCGTCATGAACATATATAGAGAGAAGTGACATCTCTTTCTCCGTGCTTGGTCGAACAACAAGTTTTCGTATATCTATCCGACGCTACTACATGTGTACAATATAACATCTCTTACAATCCCTAACATCATCTACCTAAGATCCATTTGCAATTTCACATGGTATTCTTCGTGTTCAGGTATGACGTGGTCAAGAAAGAATCCTGCCAATTCCTCTTGAATTGCTCGTATGCGATCATGTCGTAGGAGTTCATCCCGCATCTGCCAGATCTAATTTAAATAAGGGGGTCAATACATATATATTAATGAAACTCAACACAATTGATGGTAATATATAAAATAAAATTATGAATATTGTTTACGTACTTCAAATTGTTTCTCAGAGAAGCCCCGCTCAGAGGTCGAGTGGCGAATGAACTCGCATACGTAGTATCCACATAAATGATTCCCGGGAGCCTGGTACAAACACTTTACGATAATAGAGTTCAATCAAACTGATAAGCAAGCATGATAATGGGATTGATGAAACTAGAATCAATGAGAGATGCGCGGAACTAGCTAGTACTACTTACTTTGGGGTGTGTAAATCGCAGCTCGTTGTTTAGACCGAGAACCATTCCGGTGAACTGTTTCCAAACCCTGGCAGGCAAAGAAAATGATTACTTAATATCAGGAAATGAACGAAAGTTGCCGATATGGTCCCGGTATTGATTGAACTTACTTCTGGAGCATTGCAGTCATGTCCGCATAATACTCAGGATCTTTACGTCTCGAGTCTAAGTTAGTTACTAATGCCCCATCAAGCTTAATGGATAGCAGAATAAAGTGGAACCTGTGCACGCATAACTCATCAATTACATTACTTAACCTCGAGTAAGCGAAACCGAATATGCACAAGACAGTAACACTCACTTGAAGTTGTAAGGAAGGAGTATTTCCCTTTTGTTTTGATGTCTAAGGAACGCTTCTAGCAAGTTGTCCTCAGTAACTTTGGCTCTGTTTTGTACCGACCATTCATTTACGGTATTTGGGCTAATGAACCCAATGTCATAGATTTGTCCTTTTTTGCATTTGACGATCTTCAATCTGCATAATATAGTGAGGATAATTATATATACATGCAATGAACGAGCTGAGCTAGAGACTTAATTATAGAAGTAATACTTACAGACAGTAGCAAGTCATGAGTTATTTGTCGAGGGCCTCTTGATTGAATAACTGAAATAACTCCACAAATTCAACAGGCATCAGGTCGACTCCAATGAAGTCGTGCTCTTTTTTAATTCCGACCATCAAACTATCGGTCCGAGACTTCCTGCAGGTTTCCATGTACCACTCATACAATTTTTGCATCATCGTTGTTAGATGAGGATGATCAGGTTTGACGAGAGGCTTCCCGTGCTCGTATCTAAAGTTCTGTACTACTACCTCAGCCGTTTCAAACTGTACATCATCGCCCACGTAATCACCAAGAGTGGTACCGGGCAGTAGCACCGGATGATTAGCGATATCGCTAGACACTTTGAGTGGGGGGCACGATTGCTTCTCCTGTTCGCCGAGCTGGGGAATTGTTTTCCCACTTCTTCGTTGTTTGTCTCTTGCAGCACTGGAAGTACTTCCCGACCGCCGCGCTTCATCATATGTCTTTTGAATACAACGGTCATAGTTGGATTGCAGCGGAGGCGGTGGTGGTCGCTTCAGGGCATCCAGAGTGCGCTTCGCTTTCACCGGATCTATCGTTTCCTTCGGAGGTGGATGTTTCCGTGCAAAATGGGCCCGCACTTCGGCTTCCATGATTTCAGCGTTTTCCTTGTCAGTCCTCTCATATGGTAACTTTGGAAGAGGCTTGAGGCTTGGACCAAATTTGTATTTCTTCCCGCCTATTATACTGCTAGCCGCCGGAGCGGCGGCGTCTCTCTTCCGCCGTTGCTGACGCACCGGAGGAGGCGGAGTGCCCTGACGCGCCGGAGGAGGAGGAGGAGGCGGAGTGCCCTGACGCGTCGGAGGAGGCGAAGGAGGAGGCGGAGTGCCCTGACGCGCCGGAGGAGGAGGAGGAGTTCCCTGACGCGCCGGAGGAGGCTGAGTCTGCTGAGGCGTCCAGTTTGGAAGCTTGATGTACTCCTTTCTCCATAGACAGGTACTCCTCAAAGCATTTTCCAGAAGAATAATGTCCTCTTCACCTGTAGGGTTATCAAGCTCCAGCCCCTCAAATCCATCCATTATTTCATCCACCGTCACAACAGCATAGCCATGTGTAATCGGATGGCAATGGAAAGTTCCCTCAGCTCGAGGAGGTACAACAGAGCCGACCGCCGCCTTGAAGGTTAGGTTCTGGCATTTCGTCATTAGCTCGCAATGTTCAGCCTCCGTGATACTATCCATGGGGTAGCGAGGAGCCGTGAAATCAGGCTGAACGAGCTCCGTGGAAGCCACGCTGCTTCTCCGCTGAGATGGTGGGGTAGCTTCTGGGGCAGCGTCGAAGGAAGGATCTTCGTGCCGCTCAGATGGTTGGCCGGTAGCTCGCTGGCTCTCAAGTTCCTCTAGTTTTGCTAATCTTGCACTGAGCTTCTGCATTTCGCTTGCTTCCTGTTTCCTCTTTCTCTCTCGGCTTCTATAACCACCGCTGTCGGGAAACCCATGCACCCACGGAACGGAGCCTGATGTGCCTCGTGTTCGTCCAGGGTGTTCAGGATTCCTGAGGGCCTCTGTCAGCTCGTCCTTCTCTCTGTCGGGAATGAACGTCCCTTCTTGCGCTGCCTTGATTGCTGCCTGAAGCTTCCGGAAGGGTATTGCAAGTTGCTCGTCCGTCCAAACACACTCCCCTGTTTCTGGGTCCAAAGTTCCCCCAACCCCGAAGAACCAAGTCCTTGAACGATCTGGCCAGTGCAATGTCGTTGGTTGGACATTCTTAGCAAACAGGTCTTGCTCAGCTTTGTCCCACAACGGCCGGGCTTTGTAGTAGCCACCTGACGCCGTGTGATGGTGATACTTCTTCTTTGCAGCATTTTTCTTGTTTGTCAGTGACCTTTTCTTACCCTTCTCCGATTTCTTGTAGGCCACAAATTCGGGCCATTGATCTCTTATCTTCTCATATCGACCGATGAATTCCGGAGTCTCCTCTTTCTCGACAAACTTTGTGTTCAACTCTTTCTTCCAGTTCCTGAATAGTTCTGCCATCTTCTTAAGAGCAAACGCCTTGACCTTTCGCTCTATAACTGGGTTATTCGGATCCTCCTCTCGCGGTAGGCTGAAATTTGTCATCAGCTCGGTCCAAAGATCATCTTTCAGTCTATCATGGACATAAGAAACTTCAGGGTTCTTATTATTCTTATTCCATTGATGGGTGCTGATCGAGACGTAGTCCCTAACAACAACTCCACACTGATGTACAAATGCGTCCTTGGTCCGCTTGGGAGCAATCGGTTGGCCATCTTTCGCGACTTCTGTGATCGTGAACCTTTCATCCTGGCGTAACCTTTTCTTCGGGCCTCGTCTCCTTACCTCGCCGGACTTTGCAACAGTTGAGGCTCCCTCCTCCGTTCGGTCACCGGAGCTGTGATCATGATCTCCTTCCTCCGTCATTCGGTCACCGGAGCCGTCATGATATCCTTCCTCCTCCATTGTTGGATCACCGGAGCCGTCATCCTCTCCTTCCTGACAATCGGTGTTGTTGAGATACGACAAGGGATCACCTCCGGCGCGGATTATATCCCCCAACAACTGTTCTTTTTCTAAGTCTCTGTGATCCATAGTTTCTACAAATATTACAACATGGCAATATACAAACATGAGATATACAAATCGATACAAGGCAATGCAACAATACGATCATATAATATCACTAATACATCATCGAATAGTATCGCTAATACATCATCGAATATTATCACTAATACATCTCGAATATTATTATATAATATCACTAATACAGATCGAGTTGACGTCTTGCGGCGCAGGCGATGGACACCCAAAGAGAAGGAACTATGACAGGATCATAGCTCGGGTGAGATCCCTGAAGAACCTGCCAGGTATTGGAGAACCTGGCGTCCAACGCAGCCATGTAGTGTCGGACGTGCTCGTCCTCCTCCCTGACACGGCGACGTACCACCTCTGTGGGGGCCGGCTCCCTCTGCATCGACAGTGGTCCACGCAACCGCCACCAAAGAACCTCCGGGTCGACGACGGGACCCTGATTCCTAACCAAGCTGCGCGCCCCGGAAGGCAGCACCTCCCAGTGCCAGCCCGGCGGAGCCCAGTCCCGGACATGGCGCCTCTCAAGCAGGTTGTTGCCACCGAGTCGACGACGAGGATGCTGGCCGGGCATCGTCGACTCAACGGCTACGCTATGCAACTAAACATTTAAACATCTAAACATCATATATCTGCCTAATATAAAATCGTCGATATCGTCAGGGACTCTCGCTCCCTCACCGACGATCGTCGGGGACTCTCCCTCACCGACGATCGTCGGGGACTCCTCGATATCGCGTCACCGACGACCGACGATACTACATTATTTCCAACTAAAACAACTAAAACATAAAAAAATAAACAACTAAAACATAAAACAACTAAATTAACTAAAACAATATGAAAATAATCATCTATAGAAAATGATCTATCATAATCTATCATCCATCATCTATATGAAAATAATTAACTAAATTAACTAAAACAACCAAATAATCAACTAAAACAATATGAAAATAATCATCTATATGAAAATAATCAACTAAATTAACTAAAACTAAATTAACTAAAACAATATGTAAACAACTAAACTAAATTAACTAAAAAATTACTATAGAAAATCATCGATGCGGGGGAGCTCACCGGGGGGCTGACGAGGAGAGAGGCGACGGCGACGAGCGGCGACGGCGTCGGGTCGGGGCGGCGACGTCGACGAGCGGCAACGGCGTCGGGTCGGAGCGGCGGCAGCGCAGGGCAGGGGCGGCGGCGGCGGCAGCGCAGGGGAAGGCCGGAGCTCACTGGGGCGGCGGCAGCGCAGGGTAGGGTGGCGGCGGCGGCAGGGCAGGGGCGTCGTCGGGGCAGGGGCGGCGTCGAGGGCGTCGGCGAGGGCGTCGGCGAGGGCGTCGACGGCGAGGTGGAGCAGCCTGACGGCATCGACGGGGCAGAGGGCGGCGAGGGCGTCGATGGCGAGCTCGGGCAGCCTGGCGGCATCGATGTGCTCGGCGTCGTCGGGGGCAACTGCAGATGAAATCTGAAAAATTCCCAACTCCCGCTTATATACAGAGACCTTTAGTCCCGGTGGTGACTCCAACCGGGACTAATGCCACCCTTTAGTCCCGGTTGGAGCCATCAACCGGGACCAAAGGTCAATTTCAGTAGCCCAAAGGGCAGGAAGCAGAGACCTTTGGTCCCGGTTGGTGGCACCAACCGGGACTAAAGGGCGGCATTGGTCCCGGTTGGTGGCTCGAACCGGGACGAAAGGGTGGCATTGGTCCCGGTTCGAGCCACCAACCGGGACCAAAGGCCTGTGCCTGGCGCAGCCGCGGTGCGGTTGGATGTTTAGTCCCACCTCGCCAAGCGAAGGGCGCCCGGACCTGTTTATAAGCCCCGCCGCGGCTGCAACGTTGAGCTCCTCTCTAAAGCAGGCCTGTGGGCCTAACCGACCTCTCTCTGCTCTGTGGGGCCTACTATGTCAGTGAAAATAGATGCGAATTTATAGAGAAAATTCAACCTAAATTCAAAGTGCTAGTTGCGCGCCCAACTAGCACTTTGAATTTAGGTTGAATTTTCTCTATAAATTCGCATCTATTTTCACTTTTGCTATTTTTTATGTTATTTTTTTGCATATTAAAATTTCTTAAAAAAAAATACTTTATGAATATTCTTTTTGCTATTAAAGTTTTTAACAAAAATAACTTTAATAATTTTAGTTGCCTAAATTTTATATAATATTAAGTTAAATAACTTTGATCGGACGAAAACATGTCTATTACAAAGGGATTTCAATTTTTTAAACATATTTTAACTCAAGACTTTTTCTGCATTCAATATGCACCATTCAAAGCCACATCATCACTTTTCAACCATTTTCTGACTTCATTTGCTATTTTTCATGCATTTAATGATTTATTTTGAGCTAAAATGACCCTGAATTGAAAAGCACTGCAAATGAACTCTGAAATGGTTAAAAGTTGGCATGGTATCATAATTTCACCCACATAGCATGTGCTAAAAAGTTGAGAGGGTTACAGAAAAAACTGGATGCACTTCGTGTACAAACTGGACAATCTCTTTCGAAGTATCAGGGGTTCGGACGAAAACTCGTCTGTTACAAAGGGATTTCAATTTTTTAAACATATTTGAACTCAAGACTTTTTCTGCATTCAATATGCACCATTCAAAGCCACATCATCACTTTTCAACCCTTTTCTAACTTTATTTGCTATTTTTCATGCATTTCATGATTTATTTTGAGCTAAAATGACCCTGAATTGAAAAGCACTGCAAATGAACTCTGTAATGATTGAAAGTTGGCATGGTATCATCATTTCACCTACATAGCATGTGCTAAAAAGTTGAGAGGGTTACGGCAAAAACTGGATGCACTTCGTGTACAAAATGGACAATCTCTTTCGAAGTATCAGGGTTTCAGACGAAAACTCATCTGTTACAAAAGGCATTTCATTTCTTGACATGTAACTGCAATGATATTCTAGATCAAAGCCGTCATCAGAATAGTTGTGGAGAGAAATTTTTCACTTTTTCTTCGCGTGTGTCCCTTGCTTATTGCGCCGTAACCATGGATAATCTTCATCGTTTAACAGGGTGCTTGGATCAGCCTTCACTTTGAAGGGAGGAATTTCATGAAACTTTTCATAATCTTCAGACATGTCTGTCTTGCCCTCCACTCCCACGATGTCTCTTTTCCCTTAAAGAACTATGTGGCGCTTTGGCTCGTCGTATGATGTATTCGCTTCCTCATCTTTTCTTTTTCTCGGTTTGGTAGACATGTCCTTCACATAGAAAACCTGAGCCACATCATTGGCTAGGACGAATGGTTCGTCTGTGTACCCAAGATTGTTCAGATCCACTGTTGTCATTCCGTACTGCGGGTCTACCTGTACCCCGCCTCCTGACAGATTGACCCATTTGCATCGAAACAAAGGGACCTTAAAATCATGTCCATAGTCAAGTTCCCATATGTCCACTATGTAACCATAATATGTGTCCTTTCCCCTGTTGGTTGCTGCATCAAAGCGGACACCACTGTTTTGGTTGGTGCTCTTTTGATCTTGGGCGATCGTGTAAAATGTATTCCCATTTATCTCGTACCCTTTGTAAGTCAATACACTCGAAGATGGTCCCCTGACCAACGAGTACAGCTCATCTGCAACAGTGGTGTTACCCATGAGATGTGTTTGCAACCAACTGCCGAAAGTCCTGATGTGTTCACATGTAATCCAGTCGTCACACTGCTCCGGGTGTTTGGAACACAGAATATTCTTGTGTTCATTGACATACGGGGTCACCAAGGTAGAATTCCATAGAACTGTGTAGTGTGCTTGAGACCAAGAATGCCCGTCCCTACATATTATTGAGTCCGGTCCTAGCGTGCCTTTTCCAGTCAGTCTCCCCTCATACCGCGATTGAGGGAGACCAATCGGCTTAAGGTCAGGAATGAAGTCAACACAAAACCCAATGACCCCTCTGTTTGATGGCCCGTGGAGATGCTTCCTTCTGGCCTAGCATGGTTACGAACATATTTCTTTAAGATTCCCATGAACCTCTCAAAGGGGAACATATTGTGTAGAAATACAGGACCCAGAATGACAATCTCGTCGACTAGATAAACTAGGACATGCGTCATGATATTGAAGAAGGATGGTGGGAACACCAACTCGAAACTGACAAGACATTGCACCAAATCATTCCGTAACCTTGGTACGATTTCTGGATCGATTACCTTCTGAGAGATTGCATTGAGGAATGCACATAGCTTCACAATGGCTAATCGAACGTTTTTCAATAGAAGCCCCCTCAATGCAACCGGAAGCAGTTGCGTCATAATCACGTGGCAGTCATGAGACTTTAGGTTCTGGAACTTTTTCTCTGCCATATTTATTATTCCCTTTATATTCGATGAGAAGCCAGACGGGACCTTCATACTGAGCAGGCATTCAAAGAAGATTTCCTTCTCTTCTTTGGTAAGAGCGTAGCTGGCAGGACCTTCATACTGCTTTGGATGCATGCCGTCTTTTTCGTGCACACGTTGCTGGTCCTCCCATGCCTCCGGTGTATCTTTTGTCTTCCCATACACTCCCAAGAATCCTAGCAGGTTCACGCAAAGATTCTTTGTCACGTGCATCACGTCGATTGCAAAGCGGACCTCTAGGTCTTTCCAATAGGGTAGATCCCAAAATATAGATTTCTTCTTCCACATGGGTGCGCGTCCCTCAGCGTCATTCTGAACAGATAGTCCGCCACGACCCTTTCCAAAGATTACTTGTAAATCATTGACCATATCAAGTATGTGATCACCAGTACGGAGGGCGGGCTTCTTCCGGTGATCTGCCTCACCTTTGAAATGCTTTCCTTTCTTTCGACATTGATGGTTGGTCGGAAGAAATCGACGATGCCCCAGGTACACATTCTTCCTGCATTTGTCCAAATATATACTTTCGGTGTCATCTAAACAGTGCGTGCATGCGTGGTATCCCTTGTTTGTCTGTCCTGAAAGGTTACTGAGAGCAGGCCAATCGTTGATGGTTACAAACAGCAACGCATATAGGTCAAATTCCTCCTGTTCATTCTCATCCCACACACGTACACCTTTTTTATTCCACAGTTGTAAAAATTCATCAACTAATGGCCTTAGGTACACATCAATGTCATTGCCGGGTTGCTTAGGGCCTTGGATGAGCACTGGCATCATAATGAACTTCCGCTTCATGCACAACCAAGGAGGAAGGTTATACATACATAGAGTCACAGGCCATGTGCTATGCTTGCTGCTCTGCTCCCCAAAAGGATTAACGCCATCTGCACTTAAACCAAACCATACGTTCCTTGGGTCACCTATAAAGTCCCCCCACTTTCTCTCGATCTTTCTCCACTGCGACCCATCAGCGGGTGCTCTCAACTTCCCGTCTTTCTTACGGTCTTCCTTGTGCCATCGCATCAACTTGGCATGCTCTTTGTTTCTGAACAAACGTTTCAACCGTGGTATTATAGGAGCATACCACATCACCTTGGCAGGAACCCTCTTCCTGGTGCGCTGGCCCTCAACATCACCAGGGTCATCTCGTCTGATCTTATACCGCAATGCACCGCATACCGGGCATGCGTTCAAATCCTCGTACGCACCGCGGTAGAGGATGCAGTCATTAGGGCATGCATGTATCTTCTGCACCTCCAATCCTAGAGGGCATAGAACCTTCTTTGCTTCGTACGTACTGTCGGGCAATTCGATATCCTTTGAAAGCTTCTTCTTCATTATTTTCAGTAGCGAACCAAATCCCTTGTCAGATACACCATTGTCTGCCTTCCATTGCAGCAATTCCAGTGTGGTACCGAGCTTTTTGTTGTCATCTTCGCAATTTGGGTACAACCCTTTTTTGTGATCCTCTAACATGCGATCGAACTTCAACTTCTCCCTTTCACTTTCGCATTCTCTCTGTGCATCAACAATGACCCGGCGAAGATCATCATCGGGCACATCGTTTGGTTCCTCTTGATCTTCAGCTTCCCCCGTTGCAGCATCACCGTATTCAGGGGGCGGATAGTTGTCATCATCCTCTTCTTCTTCGTTGTCTTCCATCATAACCCCTCTTTCTCCGTGCTTGGTCCAAACATTATAGTGTGGCATGAAACCCTTCTCAAGCAGGTGGACGTGAAGGGTTTTTAAGTTAGAGTAATCCTTCGTATTCCCACAGATAGTACATGGACAATGCATAAAACCATTCTGCTTGTTTGCCTCAGCCACTTCGAGAAAATTATGCAGGCCCTTAATGTACTCGGAGGTGCGTCGGTCACCGTACATCCATTGCCGGTTCATCTGCGTGCATTATATAATTAAGTGTATCAAAAACCATTAGAGAACATCATGAATAGAGAAGTGACCAAATTAATAGAAGTTCATCATCACATTAAAACCAAAGTACAGTAGTGACCAAAATAAATACATAAAGTTCATACATAGTTTAACATATAGCTCTCTAGAGCATCTAATTAAAACATACATTGAAACTATGTAAAACATTTAAATGCAACAACAAATGCGATCATAACCGCAACTAAGGTACCAATTGATCCAACGGCATAATGATACCAAGCCTCAGTATGAATGGCATATTTTCTAATCTTTCTAATCTTCAAGCGCATTGCATCCATCTTGATCTTGTGATCTTCGACGACATCGGCAACATACAACTCCAATTCCATCTTCTCCTCCTCAATTCTTTTCAATTTTTTCTTCAAGTAATTGTTTTCTTTTTCAACTAAATTTAACCTCTCGACAAGAGGGTCGGTTTGAATTTCCGGTTCACATACCTCCTAGATAAAAACATCTATGTCACGTTGGTCGGCATAATTGTCATAAATACTAAATGAAACAAATAGTTATAAAAAATAATATACCACATCCGAATCATAGACAGGACGAGGGCCGACAGGGGCGGATACCAAAACCATGGCACTATATAATAACAAACAATAATAAAAGTAAGAAAATTGTACAAGTATCTATCTAAATCATACAAGTAAGAATTTTTTCTTTTAGAAAGAAGATAAGAACAAGAGGCTCACCGCGGTGGTGCCGACGACGAGATCGGCGCGGGTGATCGACGGCGGTGAGGACGGGGACGGGACAGGACGGATCGCCAAACCTAGACAAATCTTGAGGAAAATGGAGCTTGGAGGTCGAGCTTGGAGAGGAGAAAGCTTAAGTGTGGCTCGGGCATTTCATCGAACACCTCATGTTCATAGGAGGTGAGAGCTAGAGCAACACACACCTACACACGCCGGCCGGCCAAAAAACAGAGTGAGCGGGCAGGGGCGGGGGTATATATAGGCTTATCTTTAGTCCCGGTTGGTGGCTAGAACCGGGACAGAAGACTGACCTCTGGTCCCGATTCCAGCCACCAACCGGGACTAAAGGTGCTGGGTCAGGAGCGAGGCCCATTGGTCCCGGTTCGTGTCTGGAACCGGGACCAAAAGTGTCAGACGAACGGGGACCAATGGCCCCCGAGGCCCGGCCGGCGCCCTGGCCTCACGAACCGGGACTGATGCACCCTTTGGTCCCGGTTCGTAAGTGAACCGGGATTAATGCCCTTATCCTGTCCTCAACCAAAGCCCCGTTTTCTACTAGTGAAATGGCAGCATGGGTTGCGCAGCAAGAGGGTCCTGAGCCACGAGTCTCGTCGGCGTGAATATTTTGTTCGAGAAAACGTGTGCCTTATCTGCAGCATACCTGTATCTTTTTATTTTTGGACATGAGCATGCCTGTACATGTGCAGGACAGGCCCTCTTTAGTTCAATCCAAGTGGCTGAGTTTTCAAAATCACGTCGCTTAGTCCCATTCGAGGGTTCTGTTTTATGGGAGCTCCTATTGATCTCCTCCTCTCGCGTCGCCCCCCTCGCGGGCGGCACGGGAGGTCTCACCCGCCGGCGGCTAGTCCTCTCACGACGATCCCCTCCCCTCCGCCGCTGCCGGTGGTCGGCGCCGGGCAAAGCCCGTGCGTCTGATGGCGGCGGCGGAGGGCCTCTCCTCCCTCCCTCGGATCCGTGGACAGCGCGGGCGCCCAGATCCGCAGGGTGCGGCCATCCCGACGGCGCGGCGAGTCCCGGCGGCGGCGGGTTTGCTGCGTTGGTCGGATGCCCAGATCCATGGGGTGTGGGCCCTCCAGCAGCGTGGCGGCTTCCGGCGGCGGCGGGCTCGGGCGGCGGCAGGTTTGGGCGTCAGCGTGGGCATGTGGTGGCGGATCTCGTCGCCACGGTCATCGTGGAGGATTTTGGATCTGAGCAGCGGCCCAGGCAGGCATGGCGACGGCGCCCTCGGCTGGCAACGCTCGCAGGTGGCGGATGGACGGCGTCTTGACCGTGTGGGCGATGAGTTGCCGGTGGATCTCCTCCACGTTGCAGGCTCTCTCCCGCTACACTTGATGGCGATCCCGGTCGTCGGCCTCGATGCATTCGCGGGAGCTGGTAGAGGTGGCATCGGACCGGAGGAAACTCTGGATGACTCGCTCATCCCGACGGTGGCGATGACCAAGGTCGCCGTTATCCTCCTTGCAGGCGCTGTCGAGGTCCCTTCCCTCCACCCCGACCCCATGCCCGGGTGAAGACCCAAAATATCCTCAGATTGGTCGGCGGCGGCACTGCGTGTGTCGTATCCTTCTTGGAGGCGCCGCCTGGGGTGTTCGGGTGCTCGGTTAGAGAAACTGCGGGCGGAGGGGATGGGACCAGTGGCAGCAGGTGGTGTTCGTGTTGGAGGAGCGGCGTGGCATCTAGCACGTCGACAACGGCGGGTCTCGGTGGCATGGAGCAGCACAGTCTCGACGGTGCGCGTGGGATGATAGACGAGCGCAGGATGGTGACGTTGTCTGGCGTCATGGTGGCGACGACGACAGTTAGGCCTGGCAAGGTCGATGCGTCGGTACAACTCTGAAGATGGATCGTGGAAGATGGCGGCGGCGGCCTCTGAGAGTGCGTTGAACCGGTGTGCGCCCTAGACCCGGCACTGTGGCTCGGTTGGGGCCTTCGGTTTTAGATGTTAGGCTATGGTGCGAAGTCTGTTTGGTATTCGGCTCAGACTATCGGCACCCCTTCATCAAGAATAGGAGTAGCGACATATGTTGTCAAGATGGTAACTTCAGACGTACTGATGTATTACTTTGTAAGGTCATTGTTAATAATTAATAAAGTGGCTGCATGCATCGTCCAGATGCAGAGGCCGGGGGTCTTCCTTCTTTTCAAAAAAAAAATGTTCTGCCCTGGCTAACCGAAGCAGCGTTCACGCGCCTGTCCACATGGGTCGGTCAAATAATGACAGTGCTTCACTCGATCAGTTTTAACAGTTGATTCGATCGCGTCGTTGACAAGTGAAGAGGCTTCACATCTCAAAAGGAAAAACCTGGACGGGCTTGACCATTGTCCACAGAAAAAACCATGAATTTGAGAAAAATCATAAATTTGTAAAGGAGATCAATAAAAGTTTGTGAATTCAAAAAAATCGCATTTTTTCTACAAAAGTCATGAGTTCAAGAAAAATTCATCAGATTTTGTATAAAAGTGTAAAAATTTGAAGAAAAAAACCATTGATTTTGAAAATAAGTTCATTGAATTTCGGAAGAGATCATTTTTTTTAAAGTTCACGAATTCAAAAAAAGATTAATCAAATTTTGAAAAAGACAATTTTTTTATTAAAAGAATCATCGTTTTGAGAAAAAAGTTCATCGAATTTGAAAAACAACACACTAAAAAAAATCATGTAATTTCTTAAAAGTTCATATTTGTTTTGAAAAAGTAATTCGGATTTGCAAAAACATCATAAAATTTGAAAATTTTATTAAAAACATGGAAAAATTTCAGTAATTTTTGAAAAAAAATCATCAGTTTTTTAAAAAAATCATCATATCGAGAAACAAATCATCGAATTTTAAAATTACATCAATTTTAAAAATAAAATTCAAAAATTTGAAACAAGATCAACAACTTTGAAAATTAAAAAACCGTCAAGCGGAAATACGATTTTGCTAACAAAAGAAAGAAGAAAATGGGAGTAAGTTATCACAATAGGTGTGTTGTCCAGTTCGTTCGAATCACCTAGCGAAAACAAGGTTAAATGGGCTAGCCCAGCGCTGAGGGTGTGTGTGTGTGTGCCCGTTAGCGGATAACAAAGTGACGGGGATGAAGGGGCAAACCCTATTTGGCGCTGCAGGCGCCGATTACTACGGTTTTCTGCAAACCGGCGCCTGCAGGCGCGTTATCTGGGCCGGTCCATATAAAGTTTTTTTTTCTTTGTTTAATCCGGCAAAATAAAAGGCCGTTTGTTCTGATTCAAATCTGTGAACTTATTTAAAATTTCATGAACTTTGAAAAATTCATGTTTTCTAATTGTGAACTTTTTTGAATACATGAACTTCTTTTGATTTTGTGAACTTTTTTAGAATAGATGAACTTTTTGTACATGTTTGCGAACTTTTTTTGAAATCTGAGAACTTGCAAATGTTGATGACATTTTTCCGAAAACAAATCACGTTTTCCCAAACTGTATTCAAGAAATTCGAAAATCTAAGCTATAAAGTAAACCGTGTAGTATTCTGTGCAATAAATAGCGCCACTGCTATAGTTCTTATGACGCTCGCAATGAATTTAATCGCTAGCCGCTAAGTAGGTCTGGTGGTTAGCCAAACACTTAAACTAGTGTAACGTTGTGTGTTCGGTTTATTCGTCGGCAGTCGAATGTTTTAGCTCATATTTTAGCTAAGTCGTGTTTAAACTGTAATGGTCTTTGTGTTTTCACTTCTACTCCGGAGTGTATCCGGGCGACTCTTTGTAATTATGTTGCTTGATTAATAAAGTGCCGACGTTTCTCAAAAAAAAAAAAAAAGTTGTGTGTTCGATTCCTGAAAGGGTCCTATTTTTCTGGTATTTTTTTGCTCTACAGGATAGAATTCGCATCTGCATCGCATTCGCATTGGTGGGCCGGCCCACGAGGGACGGCTGTGAGCGCCAGTTCCCTTAATTGACGCTGAAGGCGCCGACTAGGAGTTCCCGGATGAAGGCACCTAAAAATATTAATTTTGTCAAAAAGAAAACTGAAAATGTTGTTTAGCCTGGAAACTCCTATTTGCCGCATGCTCTGGCAAATTTTCGGGATTTCAGAAATTCATAAAATGTTTAGAAATTGTGAAAAAATGTTCCCGTTTTCAAAATTTGTTCACAAACTCTAAATATGTTAATGCTTAAAAAAGCACAAAATCAAAAAAAAATGTGATTTTTAAAAAAAATCACGTTTTGAGTATTTTTTTTGTCATTTCAAAAAAGTTTGCATTTTTTATTTTGTTCCAGATTTCTTAAATAATAATAATTTTTAAAATATTCGCGTTTTCTATTTAGTTCATGTTTCTCGGTAAATATTCTAATTTTCTAAAAATTTGTTAATCAATTTGAAAATGTTCACGTTTCATTTAGTTTTTTTTCCAAAAAAATCACGTTTGAAATTTCAGAAAAAAGTTTAAATCTGTGGCGGCTTATCTATACCTACTAATAAAGCAAGGTGATATTCTTGGTTTCGTCCCGTTTAGATGATTTTATATATTAAAATATATGCGAGGTGGTACTAATTCGGTGATCTATTTTTGGTTTCTAACGCTCGGCTGGGCTGAGTCCGCCTACATAGCGCGATTGGGCCACAACTTGTGCCCCTTTCACGTTCGTCCTGTTTGATATGTCATTAAAAAAAAATCTAGCGACGTTTGGCGAAAAACGAAAACCAGCGAAGCCACGAAGGCTCACGTAGATCTGCTCAGAAACGCTGCAGTGGGCCTTTTCTGGGCTGCAATCCACGTGAAAAAAATAGGTCACAATGAGGATAAAAATAGATACGTCTGGTTTTTGAACTCACGACCTCAAGTCCGTTAGCAGGAGAAACAAACAGGGCTTTGACACTTCGATGTAAAATAGTCCCACATCGTTTCTTTAAACCGGCTCGAACCAGTTTATATACCTTGGCAAGTGGCCGTATTTCAGGATGGAATGCATGAACAGACAGTGGTGGACCTAGAAATATAAGACGCCCCAGGCCGCCCCAGGCCAGCTTCGAGCATTGCAGCTACAGTCAACGAAGGGAATTGTTTTCACGCCCCAGGCAGCTGCGGTCTTGGGTATTGAAGCATTTAAATTGAAAAAAAGGATGAATGAATTTCAGTAGGAATGTTGTACGCTGCCAAATTAAAGGAAAGAAGATGGATTCATGAGGAAAGGTATACGTGTGCGCATATTCACATGCAAGGGGCACTTGCGGCACCCTGTCCACCGTCTTGCCGCCACAGGCACACATGCACAGCCTCATCGTCGTGCACGTTTGTGGTGCATGCGTCCGCAGCGATGGCAGCAGCTTGCGGTTTGGTGGGCCTGTATAAATTAAGGTAACCTCAGTGTGCATGAACCACGGACTCTCAATTTGGCACGCTTTAAGCATTTTCTAATTTACACAGCAATGAGGAACAATTGAACAATGCATGCATCCTTGGTCACCAGATTTCTTCTAAAAAATTGCATGCAAAGACCAAAGAGGAGCAAGCGGGCCGGTGATTTGCGAAACAAAATCTCCTAAATTTGGTCTTAATTGCCTCTATTAATTAGCCCTATTACCTGCTTATATATGGAGTGCCTAGAGATTCTAGGCAATATCTTTAGATGCGGTTTGGTAATGCAAATATTTCATTATTTCAATAAGGTAATTTCAAAAGGTGGTAACAATTATTTTAATAAAGTGATAATAATAATTTTATTACAGTTCACATTTCAATAAATTTACAGAATTAATTATTCCAATGATTAAAATAATTCCCTTCAACCGGCCGATCTTATACGAACATCCATCGCCTCCATGTCCGTTGGATGGGCTCCGTCAGACGGTCAGGAGCCTACCTCTTGTGTACACGTTCTGTAACTGGTCCATTGTTTCTGAAAGAGAATTCCGCAACTAGCTCATTGTTGCAAACCGACCAAGGGTTAGATCCCGCAACATGACCCATGTTGTAAAAAAAACCGCAATACGATCCATGTTGCAAAAAAAATCTGCAACGCGACCCATGTTGCAAAAACGAATCCGGCAACACTACCTATGTTGCAAAAAAAAACCCGAAAAAACCCCGCAACATAACCTCTGTTGCAAATATCTCCGCAACAAAACATTTGTTGCAAAGTATAATTGCCAAATCTGACGGCTCGTTAGGCGATGGATCCGCCGGCTGACGCGTAACAGCCCCCTTATTTTAAAACAAAACCCAAACCAATTCTAGAAAATTCAAAAATCGACCGATGAAGATTTAGTGATTTACTATTCATTTATAGAATGGTGAAGGGAGGTGCTCATTTTTTATTTTATTTTGTACCCGTTGCAACGCACGGACACTTTTGCTAGTAGTTCCTATATGGAGGGATGCCTATTTAGACATGAAATCTCTTTAAGTAGAGTGGCAAGCGACGTGATGCACGGATTTCCAATGACGACGAAGATCCAGTGACAACGCAGCACGGACTTGGAGGCCGATGGAGACCGTGTTGCGCACATACATCAGTGCACGTTTGATCAACGCGAGATGAGGACAAATTCACTGTTTTGATCCTTTTTGGAAAGTTCAGCCGGATCTGACCCCGGTCCGAACTTTTTTCCGGATCTGACCCTTTTTCCTACCGCCAGAGACTGCGACGGTAGGATTGCAAGGGCTACCGCCAGGAACCTTGGCGGTAGGCCACTTAGCCACGTCAGCACCGTAACTGACGGCCGCCGTAGCTATGCACGGCCTTACCGCCAGATAGTCCGGCGATAGGTTGTGAAACCCTACCGCCAAAGGATCTGGCGGTAGGGTCTATAACTTGATAAGCCGAACCGGCCGCTCGCGCTCTCCATCTTCTCCCCCAACCCACCCCGCGGCTCCTCAAGAACAGAGAGGGGAAACCTCTCTCGTCCCCTCCACTCTCTCCCTCGGATCTCTTCCGTTTCTTGACCATTTTTGCGGATCGAGATGGCTCCGAAACGAGAAAAGTAAGCTCCTCCGATCCCTCCAATTCGTTTTAGTCAAAAAGCTTCCGATTCGTCGCATTATTCGATTCAAATCCCCTCCTATTTTCGAATTAGATTTAATTTTTTTGTACCATAGGATTGTTTTAGGTTGATTCTAGATGTTCTATGAGGTTGGATTAGTACTTGTATTTACTTGTTGTATAGATTGTATGTATTTTGATGATGAACCCTAGTTCATGTAAAAAAAATCTTCATATGATGCATGTTGAAGGAATGAATTCATATGTTTGTTTTGTTGTGAATCTTTGTGATATGATGCATGATGCATGTGATGAACCTTTGATATGATACTTTGTGATATGATGCATGATACATGTGATGAACCTTTGATATGATCCTTATGCTTATGCTTATTTAGGAGGCCACCTCTTCCGGACACCATCGGTATTAAGTATACCATGCTTGACCCCGCGTTCGACAAGGGTCATCGTGCTCGTTTCATTGAGAATGGAGTGGTAATTATCATCATTGAACCAAATCTTTCATATTGATGAAAATAAGTTACTACATATTTGGTTCTTCATTTTGACAGATGCTCCCGCCACTGCGGATGAGAGCTCACGGGACGACCGCTAAGATGGTGTATGACGATCGCTACGCGCAGTTCTACAAGAGAGCCGGGCTGTTGGGTTTTGTCCTGCAGTTCAAGCGTAAGCCGCCGACACTCGTCCACTCAGCTCTCTCAGCTTTGATCGACCGGTGGCGGCCAGAGACACATACTTTCCATCTTCCATGTGGAGAGATGATGGTGACCCTCCGGGATTGGGGGATGATTACGGCCCTACCGATCGAGGGTCATGCTCTCACTGGCCGAGTTGACATGGCTCACTGGGAGGATAGGGTTACCGCCCTCATCGGCGACTGCCCCCCCCCCCGCTAAGGCTAACCGTACTTCCGGCGTACCGCTGCCCTGGCTCCTGAAGCACCGGAGCAAGTGCCCGGATGGTGTCGAACCCCGGGTGGTGGAGCAGTACGCCAGGGCCTACCTGTGGTATCTTCTCACAGAGGTCGTGTTTCCAGACTGCTCTGGGGACACAGCCCTATGGATGTATCTCGACTTCCTTGCAGACTGGGATGCCGGGTACAGCTGGGGGTCCGCTGGCCTCGCCTACCTATACCGTTCGGTAAGTAAATATCTCACTGTTTTTCATTGAAGTGTGCTGCTTTAGATTATGTCATCTGATCATCAACACGTGTTTTGTAGCTTGACGACGCAACCCAGAGGACGGAAGAAAATTCTGGTATGTGCGGATGTGCATGGGCTCTGTCCATTTGGATGTGGGAGCGAATCCCGGTGGGGCGTCCGGAGAAACTGAAACCGCGGGAATGGGTTGACTATGGTGAAGATGACGATGGTACTCGGTGCCCGACCGTCGCGTACGCTTGGGACGTGGTGGGTGTCTACTCTGGCACATCCAAGGCTTTGTACAAGGTCTTCACCAACGAGATTGATGCTCTGACTCCTTTCCAGGTATACGAACTAGAGTTTGAATATTTGCGAAGACACTTTCTTCACTTGAGCTTACCATTTTGTTGGCACCAGGTAAATTGGCAGCCGTATGATGAACGAGACTGGGGCTTCGAGCTGAACGTGATGTGCACGTGGGACAGGCTTCACTGGCGGTGCTTGGTGCCCATGATTTGTGTTTATGCTGTCGAGTACCACATGCCACATCGCGTTGCCGCACAGTTTGGTAAGGCGCAAAGGACCCCACCGGACATTCGGTATGACACCGGTGGCTTGGACCTACACCTGTGAGTGCATTATTTCCGTGTTTTTGTTATGATGTTTTACATACTTTCTTATGACGTTTCCTATGCCTTGCAATATGAGCAGACAGAAGAATCAGTCGATCGTAAATTGGGGCGAACAACATCAGAAATACGTGAAGGAATGGAACGAGTGGAAAGGTCGGAAACATACCGAGAGGAAAGTGATCGACTGGAATGACTACGAGGATCACCTGCAGTGGTACGACGATGGCACAAAGCATCGTTTGCGCCTTAGGCCTCAGTGGACGACAGCAGATGCCGAAGAACTGTTCGATGACTGCTCCGAGAATGAAGCCTACAATGACAGCATCAGAGAGCTTAACAGCGGATTTAGGGAGTATGCACCCCTCATGAACAGAATTGTAAGTCTTGTTTGTCTCTTTTGAACCGGCGGTTGGATGAAGTGTACTGTACTTAGTGCTTCTCATGTATTGTTTTGCAGTCTTCGGAGCTGAACAAGAGCATTTTTGAAGGCTCGGATGCGCTAAGTTCCATCCCAGGGACTCGAGATAGTGAGACGAAGTTGAGGCGAACGGTGAAGGTAACATGCAGCATCCTACAATTACATTCTTTCTTAAGTTCATTTCCTTTTGTAACCATAAACTTGATCCACATTACAGAAGTTCGTCAAGAAATGTCGCAACCTGGTGAGCCTGCTTGGGTGTGCTACCTCCTCCGCGATGGTTGAGGAGGATGAAGAGGATGAGCAGGATGAAGAGGAAGAGGAAGAACACTACGAGGAGCAAATAGAACAAGATGAAGAGGAAGATCACAACGAGGAACAAGCAGAAGAGATTGGGAAGGAACAAAGCGATGCAGAGGAGGAGGAGGAGGAGAAGGAGGAGGAGGACGACGAAGATTACGGACCTCCACCAACTCAGACAACCCAGCTTGAGCTTGAGAAGAGCAACAAGCCGAAGAAGGATTGGGGGAGTCCATCGCCGTTTCAGAGAGCGCGTCCTCCTCAGCGCAAGAAGACGGTTCTCGAGACCCGTTCAAAGCACAACGAGGACCGTACCTCGAAGAGAGGAAGGAGCAAGTGAAGTTGCTGCCTTAGTTGATCTTATATAGCAAGTGAACTTTCTAGAAGCGAGTGAACTTACTAGTTGAACTATTTCCTATGTAGACCTATTTCCTATGTTGAACTATTTGCTATGTGTGTAACTATTTGGTACTATGACATATATTTGCTATGTTGAATTATTTCCCTTAGGTGCTCCAATATATGTCTGTTAGTCCAGAAATATTGATGAGACAAAAAATGAAGACCAAAAACCATGCCAGAGGAAAAAAAAGCACCCTACCGCCTGAGAGGTCGGCGGTAGGGTAGCACATCCTACCGCCTGAACCCCTGGCGGTAGGGTGTTCAATCCTACCGTTTTCGTTTGGACTTTCGGCGCGTCAGGAAGCAAAACCGTGAACCCAGGACCTTACCGCCAAGGACTATGGCGGTAGCCGAGCATAACCTACCGCCACTTATCATGGCGGTAGGTACCAAGGCTCTGGATAAGTTAAAGGGGTGAGTGAGTGGGGCCCGCCAGCCACCCATTCACCCCAATCCATCTTCTTCCCCCGAGCTCAGTCCCCTCTCCCCTCTGTCTCCTCCACTCAAACACCCAACAGATCCCCTCCATTTGCTTGGGATTTAACCGTTGGATCCGGAGCATTTTCATCACCCAAGGTGCCTCTCCCACTCCCCTCTTTTTCATTGGTTGAAATCATGTATTATGGTTTATGTTCTTACTTATTTGCAAACCCTAGTTATTTCTCATATGGATTTGTTGTTGGCTTTAGTGTAAGCCCTAGTTTTTGAAATAATATTGTTCCAATTCTATGGTTCTTCTAATTGAGACACATTTATTTCTAATGCATTAAGTATTATGGTTAGTAGTCATGATAGAGGTTAGTTGCTTAACTAAAAAATTAAGGCCAATCCTCGAATTGTAGGATGGCACCGTTCATCTACGTTGAGGCTTCCGCTGAGGCGGCGTTGATGCGCGAACGCGAATTTATCGAGGAAAAGATGAATGCGTGGGTCAAGGCCGTTGATGCATTGAACAAGGCTTCGAAAACCTTTTCAAATTATTATTTTTGTGAGAAGGCGGAAAAATTTATTAAGAAAAAGGAGAGGGAGATAACCAAGCTCAATAAAGCGGAAAAGGATTGGAGACGTGATCTTGCGATGCAAATTGCATTCTGTACCACAAGGGAAGAACATGCTCAGTTTAAAGTGGAAAATCATGGCCAGGTCATTGATTGGTTAGTTAGGCAACCATTTTCGCCCCTACCAGAGCAGGCTTCTCGTTGGGCATGGGTGAAAGAAAGAACGGATGTTACTTGTTGCAACCCGGGACCGTACGCCGATCCGAACGGGTGTTTATTAGCATGATGCTATGTAACGTTTTGTCATTTGAACTATTATGACTTGTATTGTACCTTCATCAGTTGAACTCCTCAAGAACTACGTGTTGTAATTCATATTAAGTAGAGATTGTGAATTATTTGTCGTATCCTCAAGTTCGTGCGTTTTCTACATGTGCATTTCTACTCACTTCATCATATCTATCGATCTGCCATAGCCGGATGGACCAGTTCGAGCGAGAGAGCTGGAGGCCGGAGAACAGGGAGGGGAGCTTGTACTTCCCTGCAGAGAGGTGGCAGCGCAGCGAGCCGGAGCTGAGGCCTGAGTTCGGTAGTTGTGTGCTCCAGCGCACTACAGGGATGTACCGGGTTGAGGAGAAGTTGCGCGGTCGTGCCCTGGTGGGAAGAGTGGAAGGACACCGGCCTCCCGTGTCCCTTGCACAGGTGGTTGCTGCTTTGGAGACGCAATGCGGGGTCTCCCCCAACGACGTCATGGTCGAAGTATGTTCGCCTCCAGCAGATTTTCTTCTACGGTTCCGGTCGGGCGAGGACTGGACTCGAGTGCTCATCTACCACTCCCGTAAGCTTACCGCAGGCGGAGAGATGATCCAGTTCACTCGTTGGCATCGTGGGATGGGTGGGGAGGAGTCATCTTTGAAATTCCTGACTCGGTTGAGCTTTGATGGGCTTCCGCAAGAAGCATGGGAGGTCGAGTTTGTTGGTAAGCTTGTTAGCAGTCTCGGTGGTGATCTCGTTAAGATGGTTGAGCCCACTAATCGTTGCTTCCTAGTTGTTGAAGCATGGATGAGAAATCCTAACAAAGTGCCCAAGTTATATGAAGTGGAGCTGCCAGAACCTGACATAGGACAGGATTATCCAACCTCTGACTCTGAAGCGCCTATTTCAGCACCTAGTAGTCAGCTGAAACTTGAGAAGCCGACAGTTCTGCATGTTGTGAAGATCCATATTCTGAAGGTGATAGATCGGACCCCTATATTCATAGAGCTGCCAGATGCTTATGATTATGATGATGAATCCAATAGTGCTCGTTGTCACACTTTCACTTGCTATCCTGGCACAACTGATGGAGCAGATAGGGTATACCTTGGGGGTGCACACGGATTAGCAAATCAAGGGACAGATGGCCGTGCAGGTGGTCTGTTTAGGATGTAGATGGAGCATGAGTGTTCATGAGGACATCGACTTGTACCCTTTTTATGTTGAACTCAGGATGAACTTCGTCTTGTATGTGAAATTATGTAACGTGGTGTATGTACCCTAAACTGGGGTGTCGACATTCCGCGCGTCGCGAAACAGGGGACCCTAAACTGGGGAAAACAGGGGACCCTACCGCCAGAGGACATGGCGGTAGGGTAGCTAACCCTACCGTTTTTATTGGGTCATTCCGCGCGTTAGGAAGCAAAACTGGGAAGAGGAGGATCTTACCGCCAGATCCCTCGGCGGTAGGGTACCTACCCTACCGTTTCCATTTGGCCATTCCACGCGTCAGGAAGCAAAAATGGGGAAAAGAGCACCTTACCACCATACCCTTCGGCGGTAGGGTACCTACCCTACCGTTTTCATTCGGCCATTCCGCGCGTCAGGAAGCAAAAATGGGGATGTGGAACCTTACCGCCATAGACCTCGGCGGTAGGATAGCATGACCTACCGTTTTCATTCGGCCATTCCGCGCGTCAGGAAGCAAAACTGGAAAAGGGTGACCTTACCGCCAGATCCATCGACGGTAGGTTACAAGAACCTACCGTCGGGGGACATGGCGATAGGTACCTTTCCCTCTTTGTAACCAGCTTCGTTTTCATCAATGAGGACAGCTGATATATAGTTGGTCTACATGGACATAAAGTATTTCAATATAGCCATAACAAAGTTCAACACGAGCATACGATAAAATAGCAAAAGTGTTCGACAATCATAACATAGTTCGACAGACAATCTAGCACCGAATAGTATCGAAGTTTAACGAGTAATATCAAATAGATTGATAGACAGATCGGTAAGGAAACATGCGCCCCTTTCCCTTGTTGTAACGTGCCATATCCTCCTCGTAAGCTTCGCGAGCCCTTGCAAGCTTTCTTGCCCTCTCCTCGTCACGAGCCTCCTTCTCTTTGCGTGGCCTCTCTGCCTCGCGCTTCTTTCGCTCCTTCTTCTCCTTAGCAAGACGTTCCTCGTACTCGGCACGCTGCAAAGATTCTTCAAACAGCCGCCGCCTCCGAGCCCAGTCTGCATTTTGGTCCTTCTGGACATCTTCTGGCACTTCATCATCTATCCACGTGAAATACTTGCAAAGAGGAGGGGGTGACTGCATGGAAGACATGTTTGTTTGTTAGTAATACAATTGAAATGCTCGTCATGAAAACACATTCACCGAAACATATTTAACATACCGGAGGAACGTCATAGGCGTTAGTCGGACGTCTACGATCATGTGCGTAGTTGGGACACACAAAAACCTCCTCCCTTCCGTCCATGACTTCTTCCGGTCAGTAGAAACCTTCACCTTGCAAACGTCTCCACACCAGCATGGTGGCGTTATCAAATCTTTGTCCTTCGTCTTGTCCAAAGTTGCCTCCTTCCACTTGTTCGGCATGTCATCTCGGTCAGCGCACGGCGGCCTCAGGATGGAACCGGATGAAGCCATGCCTACATACATTTCAATAGTGTTAGTGACATATATCAATATGTTATTAATGAGAACAGAACTAACATGACAACAAGTGCAAGATTTTATAACATGACATAAAAAATTTACCATCTATACTTTATCAACCATCCGGGTTGAGAAGCACATCAATTGGCCGCCCTCTATCAATCCTTCGTCTCTTAGTAACACCGGAAGCACGACCACTACCCCCCCCAAGTCTGACACCATGAGGACCTCCGCGACCACCCCTAGTGGCTCCTCTTGCACTACTACCTGTAACAGTAGTCCGTCCTCCGCGACCACCCCTAGTGGCTCCTCTTGCACTACTACCTGTAACGGTAGTCCGTCCTCCGCGAGCACTAGTACTGTCTGTACGGCCACCAGTCTGACTCGTGCTAATGTTGCATGTCCTGTTATTGTGTCCTGGGTTGTCACATTGACCACAATTGTTGGTGTCGGGAGGCTCCATGAAATGACCGCTGCCAAATTGTTTCATGCCAGTATATCCAGCTATATCATCCATGTCACTCCTAAACCTCTTCTTTCTTCTTCTCCCTTTTGTAGATACCATGAGTGCAGGATCAGGCACAATATGTGGGCCATCGTACTCCGGCCACTGTGACTGGTCAAGGAAAGGATGGAACCGAGGTGCCCATGTCAACCTCGTGGCTTCCAACGTGAACTGATGCAGCCGTATGGTAATCCCATCTGAAACCGGTAAGTTCCTTGCCCTCGCAGCTGTCATCACGTGCGAGCACGGCCAGTGGTACCTGTGAGGCCTCTCACATTGACACCACCGGTCCTTGAGGTGAACCTCATAAGCAACGCCGCCGTAGGTGACACCATCTCGTGTTGTGCCACCTGGCTCGTCAACTTGGTAGATCCCATCTTTGTCGTTGAATCTGATGATTTGTTGATGGGAAGACTTGCCTGCTTGAAATTTCAGCCAATCATGAACCTTATCTGGATAGTCCATTTTGTCCCCTATCCAACCTGCCGTTGATATGGAATGATTAAGGAAATACTCGTTCAACTTCAAGAAGGTGTACTTCAATATTGCAGTCACGGACAAAGAACGAACACCCTTAAGCACATTGTTGAAGCATTCCACCATGTTGCTTGTCATGTCGCCGTATCTCCAACCTCCGTCATCAAAAGCGCGTGCCCACTTATGTTTTTCCTCATAATGCCTAGTCAGGAATGCTCTTCCCTTTTGGTTCTTTTTCAATGCCTTCAAAAGATTATCATAGCGGCTTGTGAATGCATCAAAGGAGAATGCCGTGCACACATGAGTAAGGTCTTTGCAAAACTCTTTGCTCTTGCATGCCCGGTAAAAGTTTGCCACGAAATGCCTCATGCACCATCGGTGGTGAAGCTTTGGGAGGCCGGGAATGGACACGGCTATCGCCTGGAGAATCCCATGATGCCGGTCCGATATGATGCATACCGGCCTGTTGCCAATCACCTTGGTTCTCACATGCCTCATGAACCACTCCCAGTTGTCGTCATGCTCGGAAGGAACCAAAGCAAATGCAACCGGCAACACGTTATCTGGACGAGTGAGCCATTGCCACGATTAGAGTGCCCTTGTACTTCCCAGTCAAGAATGTGCCATCGATAGACAACACCGGACGACAATGCTTGAATGCCTCGATGCATTGCCCAAAACTCCAGAACGCACGGTGAAACACTCCGTCATTTTCCTCCACCGCATGACACATGCCAGGGTTCCTATGTGCGATTGCTCCCAACATCATTGGGAGAATATTGTATGCGGCCTCATAATCACCATGCAACATCCTGATTGCATTTGCCTTCGCCTTCCATACCTTCCCATAGTTGACCGGGTATCCGAATTGTTCGTCAACCATACTCATGAGAAACTTCACCTTTCACGGTTGGATCATGGGCTACATGAGGCAACAATTTGTATCCTAAAAATTCTGACGTGATTTGACGGTGTCCCTTGCTTCGGTCAGCTTTGTCCGGCGGTACGCACGTGTGAGTGGCCACACAACTCTTCAGCACCCATTGCCCGGTTTGTTGAATTTTTCTTCCACGAACCTTCCAACGACAACCTTCTTGGTCACATTTGATGATGTACCGCAGATTTTGGTTGGAATGACAAACAACAAACGGCCTATGGTTCCTAATAGCATAGTCACTCAACCATATCTTGAACTCTTGCAAGCAACTGAACTTGATGCCTTTCTTCAAATGAGCATTCTCGTCCTCATCCTTGGGTTTAGGGTCACCGATCTTCGGGCACGGTGTTGGTTCAAGCAAACCCAATCTCATGCCACCATCAACAACAGCCTTGTTGGCAAGAGTGATATCACGAAACAATGGGGGGCCTCTTTCCTTCCCCGTAACCCTCTTGAAAATTGCATTCTCTTGTGCAGTGAATCCATCCTCGTCCAATTCCTCCGTCGGACCCTCATCATCCGAGTCATACCCATACATACGGCGGTACGGGAGGTCACGATCCATGTCTTGCTGATGCACAAACAAATCCAGGTCTCCAATGGGAGTATAATGAATCTCTTCGGCTTCCTCATAAACATCAACATGGCCGTCTTCAGCATCAACATGGCGTGCTTCAGCATCAACATGAACCTCTTCCTCATGAATTACCATGGCTCCATCATTAATCTCAGCTTCATTTGGTGGTTGACTAGAAGAATTGGGGACATACACCTCCACCCTTGCATCACGGTTTGGGGAAGAGGCATGTCGGTTCAAGTCAATTTGCAGCAAAGGAGGCTCAACCTTGGTGGCAAACAATTCAAGGGATTTGTCTTGCGATTCAAATACTTTATCCTTGTAAACCTTCCAATGTAATTCTGAGGTGATAGGCAAACTCTTCAATCGAGACTTCACCCCCACTCCAACATCATACCTTCCAATGAGTTTAACATCAATATTTCGATCAATCCAGTTCAACACACTCCTAACTTTCACAACCACCTCCTCATAAGTTGGGCTTGAGTCAAAAACCATGGATTCTTCCCCTTCATCGGCATTGCCTTTCATAAATGTCCCCTTATCCAAATAGTGTACATTAACGAGCCTATCCATCTAAATGCATTGAAAAAATTGTCAAGAGGATAGGATGGCAACCTAATATGAACACTAACAATAATATCACAATAACAATAATATGAACCATAACTATATTGAAACAATAACAATAATATCACAATATCATTAATTAACCCTAACTACTAAATAATGACAATGCCTAACCCTAACCCTAACCTTGACCCTAAACCTAACCCTAAACCTAACAATAACTATAGATCGGTGTTACAAACATGATAATTAGTCATACTAAAGCATACAAACAACCCTATCATCTATCAAATCCATTGATTTCAAACACAAATGACATGAACTAGGGTTTCTATAAAAGTAAACCATGCCACCAAATGAGATGATTCCAACCAACCAAAAAGAAGAGAGTGAGGGAGGTACCTTGAGTGATGAATTTGGCCTCGATCAACCGGAGAAAACTCAACCAATGGAGATGGATTTGATGGAGGCAAGAATGGGGGAGGGAGAGGGGAGAGGAGCTCAGCTCGGGGAAGGAGGAGGAGTTGGGGACGAATGGGTGGCTGGTGGGGCCCACAAGCCACACTCTCAATGTTTTAACTGGACTAGAGACCCTACCGCCAGGTCCTCTGGCGGTAGGTTTTTAGAGACTACCGCCATAGATTGTGGCGGTAGGACACTTATACACGTCAGCACGACAGACGGCGCCGTCAGCCTAACGGGAGCCCTACCGCCAAGGGTCCTGGCGGTAGCCCTTGCAATCCTACCGCCGAGGTGTGTGGCGGTAGCAAAAGGGTCAGATCCGGAAAAAAGTTCGGACCGGGGTTAGATCCGGCTAAACTTTCCAAAAAGGGTCAAAACAGTGAATTTGTCCGCGAGATGACACGCGCGCGGACCGTGCATGTGTAGGCAGATTTGTTAAATTGCGTAGGCGAGCTCAGGTCGGGTGATCGTCAAGTACTGGAACGCGCTGGCGAGGCTGTGGTACAACGTGGGATCGGAGACACGGGGCCGGTCAGCCGCATGCAGTTTGGCCTTGGTGTCCATGGGTGTAGGAGTGGGCTTGTGGTTGTCCATCGCATCGCACTCGAGGATGTCCTCCGCATACTTGGCCTGAGAGCATCTCCAACAGAGGCTGAAAAAAGCGGGCGCGTGCGGCAAAAGATGTTTTTAGCACGCGCCGAGCGATTTCGCGCGCTCCAGCGGGCGCGGGAAAGTCGCGTGCGGGGGAAGCGTTTGCGCGCGCGCGAAAAGGCGGCCCTGCGCGCGGTAGTTTTGGCGCGCGGCGCTCGGCGAGCTCTATAAATCGAGCGCCCGACACGCGCTCTTCCCACTCCTCCTGCGCACTGCCGCCGCTTCCCTCGCGGTCTGCCGCCGCTCCTCCCGCGCTCTGCCGCAGTTCTGCCACCGCTCCTCTCGCGCCTTCGTCACCTCGCCGCCATGCCGCCGGGGATCGTGGCTTCCGCGGCGTCCGGGAGCGCCCCTCCGGCGCCTTCTCCGCCAAGGTACGGTCCGGCGACATGTGCCTCGGCCTCGGCACTTTCGAGACCGCCCACGAGGCCGCCCGCAGCTATGTTTTTATTTTATCTATGCATGTTTTTATTTTATATATGTATCGTTGAATTATGCTATGCAAAATTTGGATTACCTAGTAGATATGTTGGAGATGCTATGAGAGAGGAAGAACCTGGAGGTGGTCCTCGTGACTTGCACGCTGAGGAAGTAGCGGAGGGCGCCCAAGTCCTTCATGGTGAACTCGCCGGTGAGCCGAGTGACCACATGGACAAGAAGAGCGTCAGGCGAGGCGGTGAGGACAATGTCATAGACGTAGAGCAGCAAGTAGGCCGCGTTCGCGCCATGGGTGAACGTGAACAGAGAGTTGTCCAAGCGCATTGTCGCGAAACCGATGGTTCCGGGAAGCTGGCGAAGCAAAGAAACCACGCCCACGGCGCCTGTTTGAGCCCATATAAGGACTTGGACTGACGACAGACGTGATCTGGTTTGGTGGCGTCGACGAACCCTGCTGGTTGCAGGCAGAAAACCTCCTCCTGCATTGTGTCATGCAAGAATGCATTTTTCCGAGAAAGGGTTTCCCCCCGCTTTGTATTACAAAGCAACCAACCGAACCATACAGTGATAGGTGCTGGGGCGGAAGCAGCACAGTCACGCCCAAAAGAAACGATAGAGAAAACCAAAAGAAACAAATGCCGACAACGGCGGATCAACAAAAACGAAGACGCCTCGCGGCCGTAGCGCCCACCGAGGATCTTCCACCAAGCTCCAAGACTCCGAAGCGCCGGCACCAATCAACACCTCCAAGAAGGATCGCGACAATGACGACGCTGCTGCCAAGGGTTTCCCCCGGTACTCGACGAGGCGAGAGGAAGGGTAGCCCCCAACGCCCTCCAGGAAGGTCAGGCGACACCCACAGGCGCCACCGCGCCGGTGTCGGCCATGCCGACAGGAGTTTCCCCCGATCCCAACCCGCACCTCGGGCGCTCCGGAGCCTGCCACCAAACCAACCACCACCCTGCGCCAACATGGTCTTGAAGCCCCTACGCCGTCTCACCCCGACACCACGAAGTGAGGACAGCACGGCGATGATTCGGAGCCGGGACTAGGAGCAGCAGCACCGTCGGCACGCGGGAGGGCTCAACCTCCACCGTCAACGACGGTAGCGACCGGACGCAATAGCAGGAGCATACCAGGCCCGTGGGCCCACAGGCCCGGCCGGGACCTCAAAGCCCGTAAAGCTCCCGCCATCGCGCTGCAACAGGCACGCCGTCGACACCGCCGCCCCCCGTCCGAGCTGCTCCTCCTCCTCGCCATGCAGAAGACATCGAGGCCGCGCTGGGGCCCGGCCCGCTAGGACCCAGATGGGGCCCTAAGGGCCCAGACCTGGGCCGGGGGCGCGCCGCCGGCCACCCCGCGCCACCTCGCCGCCCCGCCGCCAAGGAGCGACGCCGCCACCTCGCCCGCCGCCGGCCACCGCCGCCGGGTCGCCGGACCGCCGCCAAGCCGAGCAACAGCCCCCACCGCGCCGCCACCACCACCAACCACTGTAGGGTGACCGACCGCGGCCCAAGCCAACCGGAGCCCGCGGCACCAATGCGCAGCAACCACCGCCAGATGCAGCCGGTCGCCGCCCCAAGTCCGCACCACCACCGCCGCCACCATGCCACCTCAATCCGCGCAAGCAGCAGGGAGGAGGCGGTCGTGGGCCTTGCTGCCCGCAGCCCCGGCCAGCCGACGGGCCGCTGACACCAGATCCGGCCGGATCTGGCCGCGGACGACCCCCGCGCCACCACCAGATGTAGCCCCGCAGCCACCGCGCGTCGCCAGGACGCCAGAGCACCACCACCCCGCCGCCGAGCAGAGGAGCGGCCGCCCCGCGCGCCTGTCCTTGCGCCACCGGGCCCCGCGGCAGCCTGACGCCCCCGCGCGCCGTTCGGACCCGCGTCCTACGCCGCACGCGCCGAGGGGGAGGAGCGCCCCGCCGCCACCTACGTCGACCGGGCTTTGCCCGGCGGCGCCTCGCGGCGGCGGCGGGGGAGGGGGGCCGGAGGGGAGAGCCGAGGCGCGGCGGCTAGGGTTTGCCCCCGAGGTCGCTCGCGGGAGCTGAGTTTGTCCCGCGTGCCGACGGTGCACTGGCCAGCCGCGCAACGCAGCAGCGAGCGTGAGGATGGTGCGGATGGTCGCGGGCTTGACGACGGGCGAGAAGGTCTCATCATAGTTCACGCCGGTGCGCTGATGAGAGCCGCGGACGACCCATCGTGCTTTATAGCGCTCGAGAGAGCCATCGGCACGCGTCTTGTGGCGAAAAACCCACTTGTTGGTGATCACTTTGGCGCGCGGCAATCGGGGCACGAGCTCCCATGTACGGTTGTCGACGAGCCCGACAAATTCCTCCCGCACTGCGGCTCCCCAGTTCGGATCGCGGAGAGCGCTGCGCACGGAGCGCGGGTGAGGCGAGACATCCGGTGATGTAGCTGTATCGGTGGTGGCAACACAGACATAGTCGCCGTCGTACTGCTTGTTCCGGCGGACCACAGCAACGCGTGCCCGCGTGATGATCAGTTCGCGCGATGGAGGCACCGACGCGATGGGGGAGCCAGTAGATGCACCCGTGCTCGGACGGAGGTTGCGCACGCTCGACGGAGAGGCGGATGAACTGGGGGATGAAGATCCAATTGTGTCATTTGAAACGCCGGAGCCCGCGCGAAACAACGAGGAGGGGGAGCTTCCTGATGACGAACCGACGAGGGAGCAAGAAGCGTCGTCGCTCGCACGCACACAAAGAGTGTGCGAGCTGCTTGGCGAAAATGCAGCAGCCGGGGGCAAAAGGGAAGACGCGGGGTACCTATAGGGGGTCAGGGACAAGGCACGGTGCAGGTGTCGAACCGGGCGGATCGAGGGAAATTGTGGCGAAAGGGAAGACACGCTCATCTAAGCGGACATGCCGGGAGGTGAGGACGCGACGGGAAGAGGGATCATAGCAGCGGTAGCCACGGTGATCAAGGGGGTACCTGAGAAAGACACAGGGGAGCGAGCGAGGCTCGAGCTTATGTTGGGCAGTGGAAGTCGTGTTGGGTTAACACAAACAACCAAAACCCTGCAATATGGAGTAATCAGGAGCGATGCCGGTAATTTCGGGGAGGAGGTGGTGCAGGGTTTGTAATTGAGGAGAAGCGTGCTAGCGGCGAGTGCTTAAGCCCAGAAACGTGCAGCCAGCCAAGCATGGAACAACAGGGAGCGCAGACTATCATTCAGAGTGCGCAAGATGCGCTCTGCTTTGCCATTTTGTTGGCTGGTGTAGGGGCATGAGAGGCGAAAGATAGCGCCGTGCTTGGCGAGAAGAGAGCGCAGAGCAAGGTTGTCGAATTCACGACCATTATCATAGTTGGTACACTACTAGCAACTATTAAGCACAACCAAATACTACTGAAAACCCGAAACACTACTAGCATCCAAACATCTAAGTGCAGAATTTGAAAGGGAAAATAGCTACGATTTGCAGAAGCTGAAAATGACAAGCGAGCATGCTTGCCAAGGCGACACGCACGAACGGTGTCAGAGCTGGGCTGCCAGAGGTCGCATAGTTGGTCGGTGAAGAACTTCAGGTGCATGCGATACTGCATGATGGTGAGATCACCTTGGACGACGACATGGTACTCTGCGTCAAGGTAGACCGCACAGGAGAGCTAATTGTCGCGGAAGAAGCTCTCGATGGCAGACCAGAGCGGGCCGCCGTGTCCCCCGGCTGCATGACTGCATCGATGAGCTCCGGAGAGATCGTAGCATACAACCAGTGCACGATGCAGTGATCGACTATCACCCATTCGGGGTCGCGGGGCAGGGGAGCGGCCTCAGCGGCGATTATGTGAGGTTTTGACACCTACGGGGCACCCACCCCCTGCTAGTTGCAGTTAAATCTTCATGGATCAATATGCTTTCCCTTTTCTGTAAAATAAAAAGAAGAGTACTGTGAAGAACAACGACATTCAAATTTTGAAGAACACACTCGGAAAATCTCTACTCCAAGTTAGGTACACCCCTTCACAGTATAGAGGGAGGGGCGCATCACCAAGTCACGAGCAACTTTTCCTTTCGCCTATAAAAGGCACATCAATTACGAGCCCCGGACGGCACTTTTTCCTCGCCTCCTCCTCCTCCTCCTCCGACCCCACGCTCCAGTCTGAACAAATCCTCCATCCCCCCGTCAATCCAAACTAGTACTCCATGGCATCGATGCGCCGCCGGGCCGAGTCGTCCCGACAGGACTGGATGCTACTGATGGTCGAGAGGCTCGACATGCGATGGCCGCCGAGTCAGACAACTCCGCCACCTCGTGACACCTCCAACTCCAAGGCCGACCGCGGTAGAGCCTTTCCTTCTTTGCCTCAGCAACGAGCGCCCCGAGCACGCCCGGAAGGCGCGGCAGGGCCAGTTCCACTATGGGCTCGACCAGTTGTGCCACCATACCGGCTCCATGCACGGGAGATCTCGCGTGTCCCATGCCATCCTAGCCCCTGCGGCTTCCCTACACAAGATGCCATCGACCAGTCTGCGGCTTGGACGCACTCTTCTTTTGCGCCCAATGCAGGCTAATTTGATGCCCTGATCATGCCTGTCTTGGCTGCGGCGTTCCACTTTCTCAGCTTCCGTCGTCTCATCTCTGCGTGCTGCCTGTGGAGATATTCCAGCCATTTCAATATTGGCATGGTCATCAGCTTGTGTTTTTCAGTGCATCCGGTGTTGGGAGTCATGTTCGGGTCGGTCCAAACAAATATGGGACCGGGGCCGAAAAAATAAAGTTTATATCAAAATTTTATACTTGTTTATTTTTATCATAGTACAATATAGGAATATATTTTATTCTGTTAGTTGGTATAGTTAACCACATAATTTATTTGGTATTGTTAACCAATGTTCTTTGTTCTCAATTGTAATGTATATCACTAATCGATTTGTTTATGCTAAACTTAAATTAAGTGATGTAATAAAACTTATATTTCAATTAATTTGTGGCAATTTCACAAATTATATAGTGCTCATGTACATATTTGTATGTATGTGCACATGAGGATGTATAATTTAGCTCCACTAAATATCATGTTAGAGGTTTCTAAAGAATAAGGTCCAACTAATATGTTATTAGTGATTTCTAGTGTATTATTCGGTCTGCACATTTATAGAACCTTGTAGAGTATAAGCTGTACATTTTGCAAATGTTTACAAGTCAGATTCGGTAATAAATACATATATGGGTAAGCACGGTATTTCGATATGCAAGGACTATGGATGATCAGGATTAGTCATTAGGCACTCTGTCTATTGACGAGGGTAAACATGTTCCCAGAGCCGTAGTTCTACTCACCATAGATGTTGTTTTGTCAGCAAGGGCAGTTTTGACCTCTAGAAACTATTGATGACTATTGAATGTTGAATGATTTATATACTATATTGAATGTTGAATGATTTATAGACTATATTGAATGTTGAATGATGAATACTGAAGTACCGAAGGATTAATGTTTGTTGTAGCATTTCTCTCACTAGGCTATATTGAATGAGGAAAAGTTTTTTCACGACCGAGCGTCCCAACGCTCGAACCCAATTCTCTCCCCCCACGATCCTAATCCCCCCCCCCCCCCCCCCATGATTTGTGTGGTTGGATGTGGTTGCCTAATACAGCGCAACAGCCTTGTCGGAAATCACTCGCCCCGGCGCGCGGCCTCGCGTTAGCATTGTTCGAAATATGAGCAATTTACCATATGATTTTATTAATAAGAAAAATAAATAAAACATCCTGGAAAACATGACTATTATAGTAGAGATGAAACAAGTCATGTCATCTAACAGTAAGAGGGCAAATAGCATGCGCACATGTGAAGGAGAACATAACATATATGGAACAGAGGCTAGTGCAAGAAAAACTAGAGCAGGAAACTGAAGCATGTACGTAAACAGAGAGAACACGAGGACGTACGGAACAGTGGCAGAAGCCCCGGTCTTGGGGTCGGTGTCGTCACCAGCCATGTCGTCGAAGAGGTCGTCGACGTCGGGGAAGAAGTCGTCGTTGGGGAAGAGGTCGTCGGTATTCGGAGCGTCCGTGATGAACCGGTCAGTAGTCGCGCAGAGCGCTCCCCAAAAACCCTATCACCCTTCTCCCGTACAGGACTCAAAGAGGTGCGGTTTCGGAGGCCTACTGTCCCGACCTGCGGTGCACGCCGCAAGTCGGGATGGGGAAGATCGTGGCAGCAGCGCAGTGCTCAGGAACCGGTGGCGAGAAGAAGTAGTTCTGGTGCGTCTCTCTGAGAGGAGCGACCTCCCTTTTATAGGCGCAAGAGAAGGAGGCGAGAGGGCAGCGACGGGAGGTGAAAAGAGAGGGAGACGAAGCGAACGGACTTCAGCCGTTCGGATTCAGTGTCCACTACAGAAAAACGTTTCAGCTCCCGCGTGACCTTTCGTATACCCGTCGTGCGTGGCAAAAATTTAGACATCGGCTCGGCTCATTCCCGCAACCCGCGGCGCGTCGTGACGAGGCGGGCGGCGGAGGAGGAGCGCGCGTGGATGTCCCTCTTGTTCTCATCCTCATACATGTGGGGAAAGAACCTCCCTTATAAAGAGGTCCAACTCCCTCTAAACTAGCAATGTGGGACTAAACTTTAGTTCCACCTCTTGCCTTGCACGAATGGGCTGCGTGGGCCTCTAGGATTTATTAGGAATTTCTGAAACTGCTATTGGGCTTGGCCCATAATAGACAAAATTCCAGCAATCCCCCACCAGATCCCAGAGGCACACAAAATTTGCCTTTTGGTTCTAAAACACTGTTTTATATACCGGTACTGCAGTGGAGACTGTTAAGTTGAACTTCCACCTAGAACTCTATGCTGCACTAGTAAGCAACTTGAACAGTGGACTGGGCCTTGAACTGCAAGTTTTCTGCGAATCTAGCTACACATAAAGCCTTGACCGATACTGGGCTACCGTGGGTCTTCCCCGCGGGTGGAGCTTATGCGTCATACTCCGAGACCTTTCATGAGTTTACTAGAGAGAACCCTACTCTCATAGATTGCGACGTTTAACAATCAGACTCATATAGGTGTGTTCTTCAAAAGATGTTCTGCAGGACAACATCTCTGCTTCAATGAGCCACTTAGAACACATTAAGATATATATCAACCTGCCATGCAGATTTAGGAGAGTATTGCATCTTCATGGAGTGGTATTGTTGACAGTAAGGATACTCTCCTCTCAGTTGACCAACAGCTTGTCTTCCACATCTAATTCACGGGATCTCCGATCACAAAGAATAGGTTACCACTATGAACAACTCATATTGTGGGTCTCATACCCATCTCCCTCGATGCATTATCTATCACATTACGTGATAGACCCTTAGTAAAAGGATCTGCCAGATTTTTAGACGTTTGGATATAATCCAATGCAATGACTCCGGAGTTTCTCATTTTTCTGACAGACTTTAACCTTCTCTGAACGTGTCTTGATGACTTCATGTTATCCTTTGAGCTGCTCACTTTCGTGATCACAGTTTGATTGTCGCAGTTCATAAGGATACCCGGTACAGGTTTTTCAACAACCGGTAAGTCATTCAAGAGCCGACGAAGCCAATCTGCTTCAACCGTAGCTGTATCTAGTGCTGTGAGTTCTGCTTCCATTGTTGACCTCGTTAAGATGGTCTGCTTGCAAGACTTCCAAGAAACAGCGCCACCTCCATGAGTGAATACATATCCGCTCGTGGCCTTTATCTCATCAGCATCAGAGATCCAGTTTGAATCACTATATCCTTCAAGCACCTTTGGGTGCCCAGTGTAGTGAATTCCATAATTCGTAGTGCCTTTCAAATAACGCAAAACTCTCTCTAGAGCTTTCCAATGCACATCTCCTGGTTTTGAGACAAACCGGCTCAGTTTGCTAACAGCAAAAGAGATGTCAGGTCTAGTAGCACTGGTTAAATACATAAGCGACCCAATAATCTGAGAATATTTCAATTGATCTCTAGCAATTCTTCGATTCTTTCGAAGCAACACACTAGCATCATATGGTGTTGGAGAGGGCTTGCAGTCACTATAGCCAAAGCGACTCAAGATCTTTTCCACATAGTGAGATTGAAGTAATGTAATCCCACCATCATCGTCTCTCAACAACTTGATGTTCAGAATGACATCAGCCACTCCTAAATCCTTCATTTCAAAGCAACGAGATAGGAAATCCTTGACCTCCTTAATAACCTTCAGATTTGTTCCGAAAATCAGTATGTCATCAACATACAAGCAAAGGATAACTCCCTCGCCCCCACCATGGCGATAGTACACACATTTATCAGCTTCGTTTACAACAAAGCCTGCGGCTATTAAAGTTCTTTCAAACTTCTCATGCCACTGCTTGGGTGCTTGCTTAAGTCCATACAAAGACTTCAGCAACTTGCACACTTTCCCTTCCTGACCATGTACTACAAACCCATCTGGTTGTTCCATATAAATTTCCTCTTCTAACTCTCCATTTAGGAAAGCAGTCTTAACATCCATTTGATGAACGAGAAGACCATGTGAGGCAGCAAGTGAAAGTAGTACTCGAATAGTGGTTAGTCGAGCCACAGGTGAGTAAGTATCAAAGAAGTCTTCACCTTCCTTTTGGGTATAACCCTTAGCCACGAGCCGAGCCTTGTACTTCTCAATAGTACCATCAGGCCTAAGTTTCTTCTTGAACACCCATTTGCACCCTATAGGTTTGCACCCATAAGGTCGATCAGTTATCTCCCAAGTTTCATTTGCCAAGATGGAATCCATCTCACTACGGACCGCTTCCTTCCAGTAGTCAGCATCTTCAGAAGCATAGGCCTCTGAAATAGAACTGGGAGTGTCATCTATGAGATACATAAGAAAATCATCACCAAAAGACTTTGCAGTCCTCTGTCTCTTGCTCCTAGTAGGAACTTCATTGTTCTCCTCCACAGGATTTCCAAAGTGTTCCATCGAAATGGTAGGTTCGGTAATTGTAACTGGTTCCTGAGTCGATGAACTAGGCATCTCCTGATTAGATGAGGTAGCCATATCCTTCATGGGAAAGATATCTTCAAAGAAAGTCGCATCATTCGACTCCATGATCTTACCGACATGCATGTCAGGTACCTCAGATTTTATAACCAAGAATCTATAACCAATGCTATGAAAAGCATATCCCAAGAAAACACAATCCACAGTCTTTGGTCCAAGCTTCCGCTTCTTTGGAATTGGCACATTGACTTTCGCCAAACAACCCCAAGTTCGTAGATAAGAGAGCTTCAACCTTTTCTTTTCCCATTCCTCGAATGGAGTTATCTCTTTGTTCTTTGTGGGAACTCGGTTTAGGACATGACATGCAGTCAATATCGCTTCCCCCCACCATGCCTTGGAGAGACCCGATGTGTCTAACATGGCGTTAACCAAATCAGTTAGAGTACGGTTCTTTCTTTCGGCCACCCCATTTGACTGAGGTGAATAGGGAGGCGTCCTCTCATGGATTATACCATGTTCCGCACAAAAAGAATCAAATTCATTTGAGAAATACTCTCCACCACGATCGGATCTAAGCCTCTTGATCTTCCGATCAAGTTGGTTTTCCACTTCAGCTTTATAGATCTTGAAATAATTCAAAGCCTCATCCTTAGATTTCAGAAGATACACATGGCAGTATCTAGTGGAGTCATCAATCAACGTCATAAAATACTTCTTTCCACCTTTTGTCAAAACACCATTCATTTCACATAGATCTGAATGTATGAGCTCTAGTGGTGCAAGATTTCTCGTTTCCACAGTCACATGAGACTTACGAGGTTGCTTAGCTTGCACGCACACTTGACACTCAGATCCCTTGACAGTGGTGAAACTAGGGATTAAGTTTAACTTCGCTAGTCGCGACATGCAACCAAAGTTAACATGACAAAGACGTGAATGCCACACATTTGATTCACTATTGTTGCAAACATGATTAACAACTTTATTGCAAATGTCTGATAAGGATAAACGAAACAGGCCTCCTGACTCATAGCCTTTACCAACAAAGGTTCCATACTTGGAAATTACAAATTTATTCGACTCAAAAACAAGCTTGTAGCCATCTCTACACAGAAGAGATCCGCTAACAAGATTTTTATTGACGGAGGGGACATAATGCACGTTCTTCAGCCGCACGATCTTCCCCGAAGTAAACTTCAGATCGACCGTGCCAACACCATGAACAGAAGCACTTGAACCGTTGCCCATCAGCACGGTGGAAGTCCCTGCGGTCTGATAAGACGAAAACATGGAAACATCACCGCATACATGCACATTAGCACCCGTGTCAATTAACCAATCAGGAGAATGACATACTGAAAGAATAGTAGGAAATATACCATACCCAGCATCCTTCATGTCAGTGTCTCCAATGACAACATTAGCGGTTTTGCCGCCTTTCCCAAGATGACGCTTGTCATAGCGATTAGGGCAACTAGGAGCCCAATGATCAGGATCTCCACACACGTGACAAACACCTTTCTTCTTGTCATTCTTCTTCTTGAAGTTCGTGTGCTGTACAGCCTTGTTCTTCCCATCAAATTTTGCTTTACCATTAAACTTGCCCTTGTTCTTGAAGTTGTGGGGCTGGAAGTTTTTCTTCTGTACCAGATTGGCACTGGATCCTCCCTCAATTCCTCGAGCACGTGTATCCTTTGCTCTCGCCTTTTCTTCGACATCAAGAGTACCAATGAGATCCGGGACGGAAAACTCCTGTCTCTTGTGTTTCAGAGAGGTAGCAAAGTTCCTCCACGTAGGAGGAAGCTTAGTGATGATGCCTCCGGCAACAAACTTGTCCGGTAACATACAATTGAAGTGCTCAAGTTCTCTAGCAAATGACTGTATCTCGTGAGCTTGCTCAACCACGGAGCGCTCTTCAGTCATCCTGTAGTCATAGAATTGTTCCATGATGTACAGCTCAGTGCCGGCATCCGAGACCCCAAACTTGGCCTCGAGTGCGTCCCACATATCTTTTCCATTATCAATTGATGCATAAGCATCAACTATGTTCTCACCAAGAACACTCAAGAGAGCAGCCTTAAACAGGGTATCCATTTTCTGGAAAGCTTGCTCCTGTTGAGCATCATAATCTCCTTCCGGTTTGCCAAGAGTGGCGTCATAGCAACTCATGGTTTGAAACCATAAGACTGCTCTCACGCGCCACCTCTTGTAGTGCACACCCTCAAACATAGGAGGCCTCATGGATGCAGCAAAACCACTTGGGGTAAATTGCCTATGATAGGGTTTTTGGATTGTTGGAAATATGAGCAATTTACCATATGATTTTATTAATAAGAAAAATAAATAAAACATCCTGGAAAACATGACTATTATAGTAGAGATGAAACAAGTCATGTCATCTAACAGTAAGAGGGCAAATAGCATGCGCACATGTGAAGGAGAACATAACATATATGGAACAGAGGCTAGTGCAAGAAAAACTAGAGCAGGAAACTGAAGCATGTACGTAAACAGAGAGAACACGAGGACGTACGGAACAGTGGCAGAAGCCCCGGTCTTGGGGTCGGTGTCGTCACCAGCCATGTCGTCGAAGAGGTCGTCGACGTCGGGGAAGAAGTCGTCGTTGGGGAAGAGGTCGTCGGTATTCGGAGCGTCCGTGATGAACCGGTCAGTAGTCGCGCAGAGCGCTCCCCAAAAACCCTATCACCCTTCTCCCGTACAGGACTCAAAGAGGTGCGGTTTCGGAGGCCTACTGTCCCGACCTGCGGTGCACGCCGCAAGTCGGGATGGGGAAGATCGTGGCAGCAGCGCAGTGCTCAGGAACCGGTGGCGAGAAGAAGTAGTTCTGGTGCGTCTCTCTGAGAGGAGCGACCTCCCTTTTATAGGCGCAAGAGAAGGAGGCGAGAGGGCAGCGACGGGAGGTGAAAAGAGAGGGAGACGAAGCGAACGGACTTCAGCCGTTCGGATTCAGTGTCCACTACAGAAAAACGTTTCAGCTCCCGCGTGACCTTTCGTATACCCGTCGTGCGTGGCAAAAATTTAGACATCGGCTCATTCCCGCAACCCGACGTGGCGTGGCGTGGCGTGGCGTGCGTGGCGTGGCGGGCGGCGGAGGAGGAGCGCGCGTGGATGTCCCTCTTGTTCTCATCCTCATACATGTGGGGAAAGAACCTCCCTTATAAAGAGGTCCAACTCCCTCTAAACTAGCAATGTGGGACTAAACTTTAGTTCCACCTCTTGCCTTGCACGAATGGGCTGCGTGGGCCTCTAGGATTTATTAGGAATTTCTGAAACTGCTATTGGGCTTGGCCCATAATAGACAAAATTCCAGCAAGCATTGCCCTATTGGATGATGAATGATTTGTTACAGTATTTATAATTTACAAGTTGATAACTGCACTAGGTGAGATAGAATGCTAAGCCGAACGTTGTGTTTCAATCTTATTTGTGCATGGGGAACTAAGGAGGCCTGTCCAAATGTTGTGGTAAAATCTATTTGCAAATCTAGAATCAAAGCCCTGTTATAGCAGGTAATGTAGTATTCTGCATTGATGTCTCAACAAAACAATTGATGAGGGCGCATTAGTCTTCAAATCTGAAACTGGGGAATTGCAAAAAGACAAAGAGTTGTATATATATGAACGAGATGGGACAAATCCACAATTTTCTTTTTTGAGCAAAAGGGAGGTTCTATATTGATTGTTGAATGATGAATACTGAAGTACTGAAGGATTAATATTTCTTGTAGCATTTCTCACACTAGGCTATATTGAATGAGGAAAAGCTTTTTCACGACCGAGCGTCCCAACGCTCGAACCCAATTCTCTTCCCCCACGATCCTAATCCCCCCCCCCCCCCCCATGATTTGTGTGGCTGGATGTGGTTGCCTATTACAGCGCAACAGCCTTGTCGGAAATCACTCGCCCCGGCGCGCGGCCGCGCATTAGCATTGCCCTATTGGATGATGAATGATGACTACATAATGATGAATGATTTGTTATAGTATTTACAATTTACAAGTTGATAACTGCATTAGGTGAGATAGAATGCTGAACCGAACGTTGTGTTTCAATCTTATTTGTGCACGGTGAACTAAGGAGGCCTGTCCAAATGTTGTGGTAAAATCTATTTGCAAATCTAGAATCAAAGCCCTGTTATAGCAGGTAATGTAGTATTCTGCATTGATGTCTCAACAAAACAATTGATGAGGGCGCATTAGTCTTCAAATCAGAAACTGGGGAACTGCAAAAAGACAAAGAGTTGTACAAATATGAACGGGATGGGACAAATCCACAAATTTTTTTGAGCAAAAGGGAGGCTCCCCCCCCCCCCCCCCCCCCCCCCCCCCCCCCCCCGATTTTCATTAACGAAAACCATAATGTCTTGTTTTAACCCGGATCTTACTCTAAACTGCTTCTACGATGTAAAAGAAAACATAAAAATCCCCCCTCGGGGAGCCTAAACGGCATCACCTGGAACAGCCTCCAGTGAGCTCACGAAGTTCTAGACGTCATAGCCAAATTCAGAAAGAAAACACAAACACACCGGGGACTCTACAACAACAAGCTCTACACGACCCTAGGCATTGATCAACACCTGACGCCAGAGATAAATCACCAGAGTCACGGCAAGGAGGAATTAGTATGGCTGCTTCGACATTGCTAACACATCCATTCCCATGATTCCATCCAAACAAGCACTAAACTAGGACGAAAACCAGGAGGCGATCTTTAAGCGGCGATGCGATGGCTCTTTTACAAGGAGATAAAAGAACTTGTTGTAATTAATCTGGCACATCCATAAACTAAAGACATGATATTACATTACATGGTCTGATTGATTAATATACTTGTAATAACCATCTGTACAAAACCCAATGGAAGAACATATGGATGCATGCGTATGTATGTATCCTCCGGTTCAAAGAAAGGCTCCAACTCATCTGCTCCACACTTGGAAGCATTGGAACAAGCCAAGAATCACACACTGACAGCCATTGTCATGGCAACTCCAGCTACGAATACCTAGTGTTCTAGCATTGTCGAACCCTTCCAAGATCCATGTAATTGTTAGGGAGTAGGGAGCGCAATTCCGTCATTTTATCTGCTGATTCATGTTGCGGGTGTGGGTGACTGGGTGTGTGACACTAACACATGCTGATTGGTTGATTGCATCACTTGACGTGGAGCACCTCCAGTGGCCGACTCAGCAGGGACAGCACCGTGGCGGCGATGTGCCTCGGCGTTAGGCCGGCCTCCTCCATCTGGTCCTCCGCAGCGCCATGGTCAATGTACCGGTCCGGGAGAAACATCGATCTCAGCTGCGACAACATCACACCATAAATCTTGTTAAACACTGAACCTGTACATGCTATTGTAACTACTAGCTCCTAGTCTTCAGGCACGTCCTGTGTGATGGTTAACAAGCACCTGCGCGTGCCGCTGCTTCCGCTGCGTCCTCTCTCCCTCTTCTACTTATGTAACAGTTCAGAACAGATTCAATGCAAGATATACGGGAGAGTATAACTGTCTAGCTTGGTAATCAGAGCCGATGGCCGGCACAGCGGCTAGTACCGCGCCGGCGCTCTCTTCCGCTACCCTCCCTCCCTCCTCCAGCGAGACCTCCCCGGCGCTTCTCTCCAGCAGCGCCGGCGCTATCACCTCCTTCGCCCCTCCCATGGTGTCTCTCCCTCCCCTCAACGTCCACCACTGCAACATCTCCTCCTACATCCGATTCTTTCTTGACCCTGCCCTCAACAACTACCATCGATGGCGGACGATCTTCCGGTCTGTCGCCGCCAAATACAATGGCCTTGATCACAGCGGCGAAGCCAGCCCCAAATATCTGTGGGGTCAGTGGGATTTTTGTTGACTATTTCCTTCACAATGAACAGTAGATGCACAGTGTTTTTAGCCTGTGTTTCACAAAAAGTGTGGGGTCAGTTGACCCCACAGCTTATGCCTGGCGCCGCCACTGCTTGATCACATCGACGAAAGCGCCCACCCCGACACCACTGACCTGGAATGGCGCCGTATGGACATCTCCGTCCTCTTGTGGTACCATGCCACTGTCGTCGACACACTCCTCGACATCGTCATGCCCGATGGCGCCACCACCCTCGACGTTTGGACGCACCTCGACCGCTACTTCCTCGCCAATCACGCCTCTCGCCACATCCATCTCCGTCGGCAGTTCAACAACCAACAACAGGGCGACATGTCCATCGCCGAGTACACTCGCCGGCTGAAGACCCTCGCCACCGCCATCGGCGACCTCGGTAAGCCTGTGTCCGATGATGACCTCACCACGCAGCTTCTCCATGGCCTTGCCAAGCCCTTCCACGCCATCGGCGACATCATCGGCGACACAGTGCCCGTCCCCGACTTCGAGACCGCCATCTCCCGGCTCTCTGCGACCGAGGAGAAGATGCAACAACGGGCCCTGCTTGAGGGCACCTCAGCCCTCGTCATCCACGGCGGAGTGGGCGGCTCCTCTTCCTCGACTGGTCCTCGCAGCAGCCACCCCTCCGGTGGTTCTCGCAGCTCCCACGACGACTCATCTGGCCTTCCTGACTCCTCTGCTGGTCAAGGCGGCGGCGGCCAGGGCGCTGGCGGCACCGGCGGAGGACCCGGCGGAGGTGGCCAAGGTGGCGGCGGACCGGGCTGATACGGCGGCCCCGGCGGAGGAGGCCACGACGGCGGCGGACAAGGCGGCTACGGGAGCGGTCGCGGCCGCGGGCGTGGTCGCGGTGATGGCGGTCGTGCCCCGCCGCAGCCTGCCACCATCACTCCATGGCTGGGGTACTTCGCGTCGTACGGAGCCGCTCTCCCTCGCCCGGCGTGGGTGCCGCCGAATGCTGCCGGTGTCCTCGGGCCATGTCCTACTGCTCCAACCCAGGCGTATCTGGTCATGTACTCTGGCCCGACGCCGTTCCCTGCTGCCGCACCGTACGTCGCCCCTGGTTCGTCCTCCTACCCCATGCACGGGCCCTTTGCTGCTGCCCCGTCCGCTCCTCCAGGATCGACAAACTACCCCACGCCAGCTCCCTTTGCTGCTGCTCCTCCGCTACTGCCGGGTCCTTCCAGCTGTGATCAGCAGGCCATGTTCCACCAGGCCTACAGCAACGTCGCGACCCAACACCCCAATAGCGCCACCGACTGGATAATGGATTCCGGCGCCTCATCACACGTCACAGGTCAGCAAGGTAACCTCTCCATCTGTCATTCTCCTTCACGGCTTAATTCTTCTAGCATCATCGTTGGTAATGGCCATAAGCTCCCTATTGTTGCGACTGGATCAACCACTCTCTCACCCACAAACTTCACCCTTCATGATGTTCTTGTATCACCATCCATCATCACGAACCTCATTGGCACTCATAAATTTACTATTGACAATTGGTGTTCCGTAGAATATGACCCTTTTGGCTTTGATGTGAAGGATCTCGCCAGCAGGAAGGTTCTCATGCGCTCCAATAGTCCCGGTCCACTATACCCCTTTCATGGTGATTCGGCGCACACCACGATGGCTCTCTCCGTTGCGGTTGACGGCGATACTTGGCACAAAAGGCTTGGACACCCCGGCCAAGCTACTCTCTCACACCTTTCTCGTGATTTTATTAAGCTTTGTAATAAACCGGCCTCTGTATGCTCCTGTTGTCAGCTTGGCCGACAACCACGTCTCCCTTTCCCTTCCTCTAAAACATGTACCACCGGTCCCTTTCAAATAATTCACTGTGATTTGTGGACCTCACCGGTTGCTAGTTTCTCCGGCTTTCAATATTATCTCATTATTTTGGATGATTTCTCTCATTATTCATGGTCTTTTCCATTGCGCTCCAAGTCCGACACCTCTCCCACCCTACAATGCTTTTTCCAATATGTCCTCACGCAATTCCATGTTCTCATTAAATGCTTGCAATGTGACAATGACGGCGAATTCATCAATACATCTCTACGCACTTTCTTCTCAAATAATGGCATCACTTTTCGCCTCTCCTGCCCACACACCTCACCACAAAATGGCAAAGCGGAACGTCTCATTCGATCTACCAATGATATTGTGCGCACCCTCCTCATCCAAGCAAACTTCCCACCTCCCTTCTGGGTCGAAGCTCTTCACACCGCCACGTATCTCCTCAACCGGCGACCATCTAGCCCGATTAATTTTAACACCCCCTACTATCTTCTCTACGACACACACCCTTCCTATGACCACCTTCGCGCATTTGGGTGTCTTTGCTTTCCCAATACCTATGCTACCGCCGCACACAAATTATCTCCACGTTCTGTATGCTGTGCTTTCCTCGGATATCCCCTTGAACACAAAGGGTATCGATGCCTCGATCTCTCTTCACGTAGGGTTTTTATTTCTCGACACGTCATATTTGATGAAACCCAGTTTCCATATACTGTTCCCACACCACCCGTCACAAATTTTCCTCCCGCACCGGATCCCCCGCCTCCCACGCAGCTTGCTCCGATCCTCCTAGATGGCCGCACCCCACAAACCTCCACCTCCCAAAAAAATCTCTCCAACAGCCGCCACTAGCCAAACCCCTCACGCCGGGTCGCCCACTGCAAGCCCCACCCAGCCGACTACATCGGCTTCGCCTCCTGTGCCCGATTCCTCGCCCGCCACGTCTCCACGCTCTCACGCACTAACCGGGCCTGCCAGCCCAGCCACCAGTTTCGCGTCAGATCACCCTGCGAGCCCAGCCAATCCTTCTGATGCCCACGTCCCCACGACACCTGATCCTGATTCCCCAACCGCCTGCACCTCCGCTTCCGCACCAACCTCCCCTACCTTGCCATGCATCCAGCCTCTGCCACCCCGGTCCGTTCCCGTGACTCCACCCGAGAACACACACAAAATGAAAACGCGTGCCAAAGCCGGCTATTTTATGCCTAAGATTCTCACGGTTTCCTCTATTTCACCACTTCCTGCGACCTACAAATCTGCCCTTAGGGATCCTAATTGGCGCAACGCGATGTTAGACGAATATAATGCCTTGATGCAGAATGACACTTGGTCTTTGGTTCCTTGTCCTGCAGGTGTGAACGTTGTGACCGGCAAATGGATATATCGTCATAAGCTCAACCCGGATGGCTCTCTGGCCCGGTACAAGGCACGTTGGGTTCTTCGTGGCTTCACTCAGCGAGAAGGGGTGGAATATGGTGAGACTTTCAGTCCCGTGGTCAAACCCGCCACCATTCGAGTTGTTCTCAGCCTCGCCACCTCTCAGTCGTGGGCCTTGCACCAGTTGGATGTCAAAAATGCATTTCTGCATGGTCATCTTCATGAGACGGTATATTGTCACCAACCCTCCGGTTTCGTCGACCCCACCAAACCAAACCATGTTTGCCGCCTACACAAATCCCTTTATGGTCTCAAACAAGCTCCCCGTGCGTGGTTCTCTCGCTTCACCACTTTCCTACACGCACTTGGATTTGTCGCCTCAAAATGTGACACCTCTCTATTCATCCTTCATCACGGCACCCACATCGCCTACTTACTTCTCTACGTAGACGATATTATTCTCACCGCCAACACTACCAACCTTCTCCACTCCATTATTTCCTCCCTTAAGAGCGAATTTTCCATGAGTGATCTCGGCGACATTCACCATTTCCTAGGCATCAATGTCCACCGCAACAACCACGGTCTTTTTTTGTCTCAACAACAATACGCTCTTGAAATATTGGACCGTGCAAAAATGCTTAATTGCAATCCCATATCTACACCCATTGACACTCGCTCCAAACTATCCTCCACGGATGGCCCTCCATACAACGATCCTTCCATGTACCGTAGCCTCGCCAGCGCCCTCCAATATCTTACCTTGACATGCCCTGACATGTCATCTCCTATGTCGTGCAATAAGTCTGCCTCTTTATGCATGATCCTCGCGATTCTCACTTTCAGCTCATTAAGCGGATCCTGCGGTACATTCATGGCACCACTCACTACGGCCTCCAGCTCTACCACTCCTCTGCACATGACTTGATAGCCTACTCGGACGCCGACTGGGCCGGCTATCCAGACACTCGAAAGTCTACTTCTGGCATCTGTGTCTTTTTGGGCAATAATCTTGTGTCTTGGTCTTCCAAGTGGCAGCACACCGTTTCCCGTTCCAGCGCTGAGGCCGAGTATCGTGCTGTGGCAAATTGCGTCGCGGAGTCATGTTGGCTTCGACAACTGTTGACTGATCCTCACCTACCTCCATCTCGAGCCACGGTGGTGTATTGTGACAATATAAGTGTCATGTATTTGTCCTCTAATCCAGTGCAACATCAGCGGACGAAGCACGTTGAGATTGATCTCCATTTTGTTCGAGACCGTGTAAACCTCGACGAAGCTCGTGTTCTTCATGTGCCCACAACCTCCCAGTTCGCTGACATCTTCACTAAGGGGCTGCCTTCCTTGGTCTTTGCTGATTTTCGGTCCAATCTCAACATCTTGGCAGGTGATGTTGGCACTGCAGGGGGCTGTTAAACACTGAACCTGTACATGCTATTGTAACTACTAGCTCCTAGTCTTCAGGCACGTCATGTGTGATGGTTAGCAAGCACCTGTGCGTGCCGCTGCTTCCGCTGCGTCCTCTCTCCCTCTTCTACTTATGTAACAGTTCAGAATAGATTCAATGCAAGATATACGGGAGAGTATAACTGTCTAGCTAATCTAACCATCAGTGACCAACGTTGAAAAGTCCAAAGAAGGATCATCTTCTTCTGAAAATAGAGAAAATAATGTTTACCTTGAGCGGGCCGTCGAGGAGGCCGCTGAGGCTGAGGTAGTGCGCCACGTGGGAGCTGAAGCCTCCGATGGAGCCCTCCTCGACGGTGATGAGGATCTTGTGCTCCGCGGCGAGGTCATGGATCAGCTCCATGTCTAGCGGCTTGCAGAAGCGGGCGTCGGCGACGGTGATGAACACGCCGTGCTCCTTCAGCGCCTCAACCGCCTTCAGGCAGGCCTGCACCATCTGTTGCCTCAGATGAGTACCCTCCCCTTGCCTACCTGAATGGGGGTGCCTCTATTGTTGAGAGGCAGAACAAGAATCGAGGCTCCGGCAGAATCACCATTCCACTCATCATGAGAGGAGCCTCCTGAGTGACCATTTGGGAGATCCACTGTTTGTGCATATCGGTATGCACAACTTCCAGGGGTACGACAGCGGCCGTGCTGAACAGGGCATGGGCATGGTAGATGTAGTAGGAGAGGCGCAATTATGCTCAAGATGCTTCGACGAAAATCATGGGAGGCTGCGGGAAATTGCAAGGCTGGTATATCCGAACTCTCTGTCGGAGATATTGGGGACATGCATGTCTCTCGGAACACCGGTGCAGTTGCAGATGTGCTCGCGACATGCTCCGGGCAGTGGGATCACTAGAAGTGATGTCTAGGGGGGTGAATAGACTACTTGCAAGATAAAAATTAGCCTTTTCTCAATTTTAATTGTTGGCAGATTTTAGCATGATTAGCAAGTCTAGCACACCCTTTACAAGCACATCAACAAGTATAGCAGCGGAAAGTAAAGACATGCATGTGAAAGTAAGGAGTAGAGATAGGAAGATCAAACGCAATTGGAGACACGAAGATTTTTCCCGTGGTTCCGATAGGTGGTGCTATCGTACGTCTATGTTTATGGAGACTTCAACCAATGGAGGGTAACGGTCGCGAGAGTGCACGAAGGGCTCCACCCACGAAGGGTCCACGAAGTAGTAACCTTGTCTATTCCATGATGGCCTACGTCCACGGAGGACTAGCCTTACTAGGGGTACATCTTCATGAAGTAGGCGATCTCCTTGCCCTTACAAACTTCTTGGTTCAACTCCACTACACAAAGTAGGAGGCTCCCAAGCAACACCTAACCAATCTAGGAGGCACCACCCTACAAAAGGTAATAGATGTGGTAGCATGATAAACTCCTTGCTCTTGTGCTTCAAAAGATAGTCTCCTCAACACTCAATCACTCTCTCACAGATTTGGCTTGGTAGAAGAGATTGATTTGGTGGAAACCAACTTGCGGAGACTAGAAATCAAGATTCCTATGGTAGGAATGGAATATCTTGATCTCAACACATGAGTAGGTGGCTCTCTCTCAGAAAACCGGATATGACAAGTGTGGAACAGTTCTGAGTGCTTCTCTTACGAGTGATAGGTGGTGGAGGGGTATATATAGGCTTCTCCAAAAATTCAACCATTACAACATTATTGCCCAACTCGGTGAAACCGGAGTAAAAACTCGGTTGCACCAACTAGTGCAAAATGTGGCAACTTTGGCGTTTTCGATGAGACCGATATATGAATCTCGGTGGTACCGATATGGGTGTCCTGATTAGATTCCAAATCTCGGTGAGACCGATTCCTCAAACTCGGTGGGACCGATTCTGAGAAATTGGTTTACAGAAGGTTTGTCACTGGTTTCGGTTGCACCGAAAGGAAAGTTGGTAGTACCGAGATGCTAGGGTTTGGCTTGGGTTCTGTCTAGAAGGAAAATCGGTATGGCCGAATGGAAAATATTGGTGGCACCGATTTTGCATATATGGTTGGACAGAGGATATTTGTGGGAGAATGGATGAGTATTTTTGGTGGCTAACACTTGAGCATTTGAGCAACCAGATCATCATAGATACCTCATCCCCTTTTAATAGTATTGGCTTTCCTATGGACTCAAACTGATTTCTCACAAAATATAAAATGTAGAGTCTTCAAGCTTGATGATTTGCCAATCCTATTCCTTCCTTATTTTTCTCCTTTCTTGGGGATTCTCCACACATTCCATGACCAAACTTCTCTGTGGACATTATCTGAAATACACTAGGTAAAAGTATTAGTCCAAGAGACAATGTATGTTGTCATGAATTATCAAAACCACCAAGGGAGCATATGTGCTTTCATCACCAAAATAGCGCACACTGCATGCAATAGAACACGGGATCGCTGCAGCAATGTACCTCCTCGACACTGCACTGGCATCGAGCGTACGACATACGCCGCGGGAAGGGCTCGCGGTACGCCACCGCATCCGCTTCCACGCGGCGCACCTGCGCTCCCAACACTGACAACTTGCTTCTCGACGCTCGCGCTTCCGAGCTGGTTGGCGATTCATTGATCCCGGAGACGACTACGCCCCTTGTCCACCTTGACCGGTGACACGGACGTCTTCACGACGACGATCTCGGAGCGCTCGAGGACGTCCGCCGTGGCGAGCTGGTTGGCCTTGGCAGCGGGGGAACCTTCCTTCACTCCGATTCCCAAGACGAGGTGCTCGACGCCCCCACGTTCCTTATACGTCTTAACGACGGCGACCTCGGAGCTGTTGAGGATGCGCTGGTGGTTGGCCCTGGCGCCGTTCACATCACCGGCAACCAGCCGCTCGTTGTCGACGCTCACGTGTCCGATGCGGTCACTGTTTCTTGACCAGCCAAGTCCACCTCACCTCGGAGGTAGCTCCGTGTCGACGGATGACGCGATGTCGTAGAACTTTGGGTTTACGATGGTTGTGCGCTTCTCGCGGACGTCCGTGACCGCCGCACACTGGTTTGTCTCCTCAGCGGCGTCCTCGGTGTCGAGTGTGTCGCTACTGAAATAAATCGCATGTCAAACCTGTAGTATGATCGATTTGGAAGGATAAACGATGGAGAGATTTAGTTTGGATGGGGCTAGCGTAGCCAGCGAATTTGTTGGCACTCGGGTGCCCGCGGCTCTTATTCTTGCACTTGGCGGTCACCTCTTGCGCTTGGACGCCCAAGGAGATGTCAGAGTCCTACCCCTCTGATGCGAGGAGACGAAAGAAGTTGGAGACACAAACTTGTTGTTCCCGACAGAGATCCCCTCGCCCAGATGTCGCCCGCCGAGTGGTCGGCGAGGTTTGCAAAGCCGGGTATGACCAAAATCTACTTCGAGGTTCAACTGTTCGGAGAGAGAGAGAGAGAGAGAGAGAGAGAGAGAGAGAGAGAGAGAGAGAGAGAGAGAGAGAGAGAGGGTTCCTCAGATTTACCCGGGCCCGTGCTCGTCGTGTTCGTCGACCCGGCTTGTCTATGATGAAGGGGGTGTTGTGGATGGACAACGCGGCTCGCCGAAGGTGACGGGGCGCGCTCGCTTCTGCGCCTCGACGAATCGCCTCGCCCACGGCAATGCGGGGCGTTGAGTGTCGACGAAGCGGCTGTCGGACCGGGCGTGGTGCGGTGGCGACGCCGTGGGGGAGCCATGCGCGCCATGGTGGGTCATCGGAGGCCGCGGGAGCCGCTGACCAAGCCAGTCCCACGGCGTGTGGCGGCACGCGGTTTCGGCCATGGTTGGAGCTGGTTCCTTTGTTGCGAGGTTTGAGATGGGGTGGGAGCCCGATGCGTAACAATGGAACAGGACAGCGTGGACGCCGCTGTATATGAAGCGGAGAGATAAAGTGCTTTTTTAGGACCGGAGCTGAAAAAATAAGTTTTATATCAAATTTTTATACTTGTTTATTTTTATCATTGTTTAATATATGAATGGGATCCCTATATGAATATACTTTATAATTTTATTTAGTATAGTTAACCACATAATTTATTATGTATTGTTAACAAATGTTCTTTGTTCTCAGTTGTAATGTATACACTAATAATTTGTTTATACGAAATTTGACTTTAGTGATGTAATAAAAGTTATCAATCAATTAATTTTTGGCAATTAGATAAATTATATACCGCACATGTGTATATTTGTATGTATGTGCACATGCTGATGTATAGTTTAGTTTCACTAAATATCATGTTAGAGGTTTCTAAAGAATACGGTCCAACTAATATGTTATTAATGATTTCTACTGTATTATGCATTATGCATATTTATAGAACCTTGTAGAGTATAAATTGTATATTTTGCAAATGTGTTACAAGTTAGATTCAGTAATAAATTCAATGTATGCATGATATTGAAATAACACCTACAATTAACGTATGTAAACATATCATTGATTCAGTTATAATTACATTCAGTTTGTTTATTTGATATACTCATCTAGACGTTTGCTTTCCTCTGGTGTATATAAGAGGTCATGCAACTTTCTAAACTAAAAGGTTCTGCTCGGACTACACATTGAACTCTAATTTGCATAGATTTCAATACAACCTGCATGACGTCTATCGGAGAGAGACAATAGCAGGCTAACTAAGCTCATTGGCTATCAGATTGACGAATCCCCTATTATAAGCTCATTGATAGCTCCTACAAAATTAGTTACACATATGCAATATTCTTTTGGATTTAATAGACAATATTATAGCAGTTAGTACTATATTTAGTAATATCTGGGGCACTCCTCCTCTTGGTGCCCCGAGCGGTTCCCTCTTTGCCCGACCTATGGGCCGGCCCTGGTCGTGTCAGTTATTACTTCACTAGAATTGAGGATGTGTTTGTTCATGGAGACATTATTCATGGGAAAGCACAATATTTTTGATATGCAAGGACTATGGATGATCAGGACTATTCATGAGGCGCCCTGTCTACCGAGGAGGGTAAACCTGTTCCCAGAGCCGTAGTTCTACTCGCCATAGATGTTGTTCTGTCGGCAAGGGCAGTTTAGACCTCTAGAAACTATTGATGACTATTGAATGTTGAATTATTTGTAGACAATATTGAATGTTGAATGATGACTATTGAATGATGAATACGGAAGTACTGAAGGAGCTGTAGCATTTTTCTCACTAGGCTATATATATTGACTGATTAATGATGACTATCTAATGATGAATGATTTGTTGTAGTACTTACAATTTACAACTTGATAACTGCATTTAGAATACTGAACCAAATACTGTGTTTCAATCTTATTTCTGCACGGGGAACTAACGAGGCCTGTCCAAATGTTGTGGCAAAATCCATTTGCAAATCTGGAATCAAAGCCCTGTTGTAGCTGTTGATGTAGTATTCTGCATTGACTCAACAAAGCAATTGATGATGACACATTTGTCTTCAAATCTGAAATTGGTAAACCGCAAAAAGAGAGAGAGTTGTATATATATGAACACGATGGAACAAATCTACAATAGCCTCCAAATTTAGAAAGAAATCACAAACACACAGGGGGACTCTACTACAACAACAAGCTCGACACGGCCCTAGGTATCTATCAACACGCGACGCCAGAGATAAATCACTAGTCGTGGAAAGGAGGAATTAGCATGCACCGCTTCGACACTGTTAACCCATCCATTCACATGATTCCATCCAAACAAGCACTAAACTAGGACAAAAACCAGGAGGCTGTCTTTAAGCCTCGATGCGAAGGCTCTTTTACTTGGAGATAAAAGAACTTAATTGTTGTAATTAATCTGGCACATCCATAAACTAAAGACAAGATATTACTACATTACATGGTCTGATTAATTAATATATTTGTAATAACCGTTTGTACAAAACACAAGGGAAGAACATATAGATGCATGCATATGCATGTATCCTCCGGTTCAAAGTAAGGCTCCAACTACTCATCTGCTCCGCACTTGGAAGCATCTGAACAAGCAAGAATCACACACTGACGGACATTGTCATGGCAACTCTAGCTACATAGTGTTGTAGCATCGTCGAGCCCTTCAAAGATCCATGTAATTGTTAGGGAGTAGGGAGCAGCAGCAACAATTCCGTCATTTTATCTGCTGATTCATGTTGCGGGTGTGGGTGTGTAACCCTAAGACATGCTGTTGGATGATTGAATCACTTGATGTGAAGCGCCTCCAGTGGTCGACCCAGCAGGGACAACACCGTGGCGGCGATGTGCCTCGGCGTCAGGCCGGCCTCCTCCATCTGGTCCTCCGCAGCGCCGTGGTCGATGTACCGGTCCGGCAGGAACATCGATCTCAGCTGCAATAACATCACACCAAAAATCTAACCATCAGTGACCAAGTCCACTGAAAAGTTCCAAAGACTTCTTCTGTGAAAACACTATTCTACTCCTATTCGCCAAAAAATGAGAAAAAAAATAGCAACTGCATGGGGAGTTTACCTTGAGTGGGCCGTCGAGGAGGCCGCTGAGGCTGAGGTAGTGCGCCACGTGGGAGCCGAAGCCTCCGATGGAGCCCTCCTCGACGGTGACGAGGATCTCGTGCTCGGCGGCGAGGTCACGGATCAGCTCCGTGTCCAGCGGCTTGCAGAAGCGGGCGTCGGCGACGGTGATGAACACGCCGTGCTCCTTCAGCGCCTCCGCCGCCTTCAGGCAGGCCTGCACCATCGTGCCATACCCTAGCAGCGCCACCCTGTTGCCTCCGACGAGCACCCTCCCCTTGCCTACCTGAATTGGGGTGCCTCTGTTGTTAAGAGGAAGCACGGCGCCCACGCCGTTGCCGCGGGGGAAGCGGAAACAGCTGGGGCGGTCGTCGATGGCGCTGGCGGTGGCGACCATGTGCATGAGCTCGGCCTCGTCGGCAGGCGCCATGACCACCATGTTCGGCAGGCATGCCATGTATGTCACGTCGAACGCGCCGCAGTGCGTGGGACCGTCGGCGCCGACGAGACCCGCCCTGTCCAGGGCGAAGCGCACCGGCAGGCGCTGCAGGTCCACGTCGTGCACCACCTGGTCGTACCCGCGCTGCAGGAACGACGAGTAGATGGCGCAGAACGGCTTCATCCCCTCGGCTGCGAGCCCCGCCGCGAAAGTCACGGCGTGCTGCTCCGCGATGCCCACGTCGAAGCACCGCTCCGGGAACCGCTTCTGGAAGTAGTTAAGCCCCGTGCCGCCGCCCATGGCGGCGTGGATCGCCACCACCTTGTCGTCCACCTCTGCCTCTTGGATCAGCGACTCGGCGAAGTACTGCGTGTACGACAGCGTCGGGCTCTTGGTCTTGAACTGCTTCCCCGTGGTCGGGTCAAACTTGACCACGCCGTGCATCTTGTCGGCGGCGGCCTCCGCCGGCGGGTACCCCTTCCCCTTCTCGGTCACGATGTGGACGAGCACGGGCCCAGACGCCGGCATGGACTTGACCTTCTCGAAGATGGTGACGAGGTCCTCGAGGCAGTGCCCGTCCACGGGGCCGATGTAGTAGAGCCCAAGCTCCTCGAAGAGCGACGAGCCCGGGGCGCTCATCATGCCGCGCGCGTACTCATCCACTTTGGCCGCCACCTCGTGCGTGGAGCCGCCGATCTGCTTGGTGACGGTCTTGGCGGCCTCCCGGAGCCGGCGGAACTTGGTGCTGGACTGGAGCGTGGTGAGAGCCTTGCTGAGTGCGCCCACCGGCTTGGAAGGACCGTCGAGGGTGGCCGTCGGGAGGGAGACCTGCTTGTTATCGTTGAGGACCACTATCATGTTGGAGTCGAGGTAGCCGGAGTTGTTCATGGCCTCGTAAGCCTGTCCGGCGGTCATGGCGCCGTCCCCGATCACGGAAATGACGTGGTTCTTGTTGCCCTGGAGGTCACGCGCGACGGCCATCCCGAGAGCCGCGGAGATACTGGTGGAGCTGTGCCCGGCGCCGAACGCGTCGTGCGTGCTCTCGTCGCGCTTGGGGAACCCGGCGAGGCCGGAGGTCTTCCGCATCGTGTGCATCCGCGACCGGCGCCCCGTGAGGATCTTGTGCGGGTACGACTGGTGGCCGACGTCCCAGATGATCTTGTCCTCCGGCGTGTCGAACACGTGGTGCAGCGCCACTGACAGCTCCACCACCCCCAGGCTCGAGCTCAGGTGGCCGCCGGTCTTGGACACCGAGTGCACGATCTCCGCCCGGAGCTCCGCCGACAGCTGCTCCAAGTCCTGCATGACATGCCAATCCAGATTCGTTTAGCTAACTGCTACTGTGATCAATCACATCAATCATATAGCTAGGAAGGCAGCCCAAGGTAGCTGGAGGACGCATGTATATATACGTACGTACCGTGGTGGAGAGGTTTTTCATGTGGACGGGGTAGTTGATGGTGTCGAGCAGCGGCGTCGCCGGCTTCTCGCTGGAGTAGTCGATCTTCCACGCGCCCGTCGCCGGCTCCTTCCTCATCGCCACCTTCCCGTCGCCGGCGCCGCGGCTGCTAGCCGCGGCCGCAGCGCTCGCACGCAGTTGGAACTGCAAACGTACGACATCAAATATAATCACCCCGTCAGCAACACATGGATCAAACAGATACTCCAGCGAGCCGGCACGGGAGACCTAACCCAAAGGCAAACGGTTTCATGCGAAAGTCGGTATTAACAGGCAAGATCCAAACCATTTTCCCGGCGATCAATCGCCCGTACGTACCTGCTGCCGCCGACAAGAAGCGTGAGTAATGGCCGGGGCCGTGTGGAACGCCGAAGCTTGGAGCGCCATTGGAGAGACACCGTATGTGGACGGCGCAGCTACTCGTTGCAGCTTGTAATTAACGACTGTTCCAAGTCGTACAAGTAAAAGCTCAGCCGGTAGAGGCGGCGGGCGGGAGGTAGGAGAAGACGAGGAGCAGAGGTGGGGTGGAGGCGATTCGGAGTAGGAGCCGCTTGTTATATAGACACAATCTGCCGTTTTTTTTTTTTTTCAGGTACGTACAGCTCCAAATAATAGAGCAGCGACAGTCTTGGACTGGAGCAAGGTGATTCTTTTCCCCATGTTTTCGGAAACAAACGTGCGTGCATGTTTGAATGCAAAACATGTGAATCACTAGTCAGTGCCGATCGGGACTGCGTGATTGGAAGTCTGATCGTCGCGGGAATCACATGTTGTGGACTAATGACTTTTTCCCTCCCATCTCAAACTTTCACTCTCTCTTTTTTCTTCCGTTACATGCATGCACACGACCGGGAAGAGCCATGAGGGAGAACTAGTCATCAATCCATTCGGCTAGCTATTTTGGAACACGCAATGATCAAAGTATTAATAGCATGTATTGCGTAAACAAGAATATGTACGCACTACAAATATTAAGGAATCAAGAAGTTCACCTATCAAATGTTACTATCGAAAAGCATTATTTATCCGCTTGCCCAAATTGCATATAGTACAGAGTAATTAAGGTTTAGGCCATCTCTCGGTTGGTATGTAATTAAGCTTTAAATCATGGCATGACATTATAATAAATTAATTATGAAGAAATCAAATGGTTACAGTCATACTCGAGCACTTGCATCACACAGGGCGAAACAGCACTAAACGACACACGCACAGTCTCCTGTCACTTCCAACTCTAGTCAAACAACCCTACGCCAAATAATAGAGCACGATAAAATTAGTTAATTGTATGTAAAACGTGAATCTGCAAGATGCAGAACGGAGCCAACAAATTTTTGTTTTCTTTGAATGGATCACAATAAAAAAAAACAGAGGAAAAGTGCAATAATATTACTATTTGAACCCTTACGGAAAAAAATGTTGAGCAGTAACATGAAAACATTTGATGACATGTCTTTTTGAGCACATATACCTCACTTGTCGCCTTACCCTTTCTCTGCTTGGTAAATAAGGGCATGCCCACCAATAGATAGCAGAATTTTACCGCGTTACACATTTCTTACGTATGAGCCTTTACAACTGAAAGTCTGAGGGAGAACTGCAAACTTGGAAAGTCGCAGTCGTCATATACTACCTACAGTTTTTGTATTCGGTTAATCTGTGGGTCCTCTATCCTCACACAGACTAGTCAGGCTGGATCTGAAGTGAGCAGCAGCATGACCTTGTTGCGGGAAGAAGAAGAAGAAGAAGAAAGATTATCCATAGAATTTCGTGCAGGGCGATCCCAAACGAAACTAGGGATCAGGGTGGTCTTTTTGCTCTCTGGCGGATGGAGACGAGCAGGTGCTGGACGGACGCTGCTTCGGTGCCGTAACTGCAGGTGCCTTTGGGCCACTGACATATAGGCCAGCCACCTGTTGGGCCCACATGTCACAGACCCAAAGGCACCTGCAGTTACGGCACCGAAGCTCAGTCCGTGCTGGACATATGTGCTAAATTTGATGCATCGGTGGCTGTTGTACCTGGTGTACGGTCCTGTCGATCCAAAACCAACATGTTCTTCGCTGTCAAAACAAAAAACTGCAAATCAAACGAATCTTATAATTACATTGTCGAAATATTGATATCGACAACAGGCCTATTAGCTCAGCTGGTTAGAGCGTCGTGCTAATAACGCGAAGGTCACAGGTTCGAGACCTGTATGGGCCATCATTTTTTTTTGTTCTTTATACAATGGAAAATTAGAAGATAAAAAAATTGATTGGCTTCGCCCGGGTTCGAACCGGAGACCTTCAGTGTGTTAGACTGACGTGATAACCAACTACACCACGAAACCGTTGTGACACTTTTCCGACTCAAATCGAAAGGAACTATGACACAACTACACCACGAAGCTATTTATGTTCTTTACTATTTATTTTTAGGCATGAACCAGAGATCTTCAGTGGTTTAGACTGTCATGATAACCAACTACACCACCAAACCTTCATGTCCCTTTGATCCACCTGACTTATATCATATCTTGTCTTACTAATTTTTGTGTTCACTAAGGAGGCAAGCACGTGACAGGTAGAGATTTCATGGCAAAACACAACAGCTAAGTCTGCAATATTCGACAAGGACCCACATTAAATAAATTTCATTTATGTTTCTAATCGATGAAAACTAACGCTTGAAATATCGGGCATAGATAAGGTCTGCCACAATGTTACTAAAACTAGAACCACAGCATCTCCAATGCCTCAAGCATGTCCGGATGGAGGGATGAGGGTGGATGCACTGGGACATATTAATATCAAGTGAGAAATATTTCTTAAATATACTCAACAAAACGATCATGTCTTCATGTATTTTTCTATGCAACTCATGCAAACTATGTTGCCAAGATCATATGCCTTGGTGTCTTTGGCTTCAATGACAAGGCTAGATGAGTTAGACCGTTCATTCTTTTTCTTAGCTCGCCTCTCTATCTGGCTAGAGCATTTGCAATCAATATTGATTTTTTTCTGTGTAGTGTTTTTATCACCTTCATGTAATTGACTTTGGTCATTCGGGTTCACTCCCATTTTTAATACATAAGGTAGAAAATGATCTAACTTCTTATTAAAAACATAGAATTCTTTCTCCTCAAATATACTCAAAATAGTATGCCAGCCTTCGTACCTAGGCTCTCAAGTCCTAATGCATATGCTCTGCTGGGTAGAAGAAAGGGTTCGTGAGTTGGAGCGATCACCTCTTTTGACGCATTCTCTATTTTGGTCAGCCTCGTAAGAAAGATTGGATTACGTCAGCACAATTTTAAAATACTACACAAATTATGTTCCATATTTTTGTTATATGGCCCACTGCCCTTATGTAATTGTGGTCAGTGTGTAGACCAATAAGGGATACCCCCACCACCACCACCACCAAAATAATATTAATATTTGCAGTACATTCAAGAACATGTTGTGTTTTAGACCTAACTTGAGGTTAAACTAGAGATTCACCCCTATTTCCTTACTAATCTACTTTTATTTAGGTCATGCCCCCCTCTCGTGTTATGTTGAAGCTCTGTCACTTATTGTGATCATTAGCAATTGCCTTGTGATAATTAACATATTTATTATTAAGAAGTCATTTACTGGGAAATGACCTTTGTTAAATGTTAAAACTTAATTACTAGTGGAGTCGAGAGATATAGTTTAGTTAACTAATCATGGTCTCCCTGCAAAATAAAATAACCATGGTCCATCCCTTCTCAGTCATTCAAGCACATCCCGTTCTCATTGGTCCCAAACATAACACTGGTTCATCACACTAAGCCCAACATATAGTTAATGTTGATCTCTGCTATTAAAGGGGGATATGCCGTCGTAGTCGTGATGGTTTGAGCTTTGTTTTTTTGGGTTCAACCTCTGTTGTACACTACCACTTAACCCCGTTCGTTTGATGAAAATAATGACCCGGAGAAAAAGCCCACATCCCGTCCATCCCGCTCGTGAAAAACAAGCAAAGAAAAATAAACATGATTGCACGCATGACCCATCTTCCCCGTCGTTCTCCCCCCCCCCACTCTCTCTCTCCCCCAGAAAATCGCCACCGCTTGTGCTCTCACCCCGCCTCGATCCACTGTCTTTGCCCTTCACCACTGCCACGGTGCATCGTCGCCGTTTCGATGGACATGTACTCCAACGACGGCTCGGATCTCGAGTTGGAGGAACTCGATCTGGTATGCCGCTCCTCTATTGTAAAAGCATAATTTTCCCTAAGTGGTTTTGGTGGTTGATGACAATACTTATGCGGACTAATCATGTGTATTAAGCTTTCAGAGATTATCAGGTGGCACGAGACGGTTTTCATCCGCTCAACTAGTAAATCAGAAGACGGAGTCTTTCCTTTTGATTTTAGGTTGGTGGACTTGAGTCGTAGGAAAATCCGTACTATCAAGAGGGGATCCGCATCTGGAAAGGTTGGGTGGAATTATCACGTACACTTTGCACCCCCCCTATGTTTCCCGGCACAATGGAGCATTTCCTGCCCCAAGGGCTCCAAAGGTTTTCATAAGCGGAAGTACCGCTCTGCAGAGCGGTAGTACCGCCCCAGCGGTACTGCCGCCCTAAAGTGCCGCTTGTACTACCGCTTATTTTCACCTTCTGGTGCCTACGGGTGCCTCTGGCTTTTTAAGCGAAAGTACCGCTCTCCCCAGAGGGTCTGTGGCTACTACCGATTATATTTTCTCTCCGGCTTTGTGAAACGTTTAAGCGGAAGTACCGCTCCCTCCGGAGCGGTACTACCACTTAAATGCTTCAGGACGTGTATAAGCAGAAGTACCGCTCCCCTGAGCAGTACTACCGCTTAGACATGTTTTCAGGCAGAAAACGGCCAGTTTTCTCCACCTATATAAGAGTGTCTTCTCCCCCCTTGGAGAGGTGCCTCTTTTCCCAAAAAGCTCCATTGTTGCTCCTAAGCTTACTCTTGCCCGATCTCTCTTCCTAGCCATCGATTCTTGTTGATGCTCTATGGTTGGGAGGAGAAGGCCTTGATCTACACTTCCACCAAGAGAAATTTGATTCCCCCCACTAATCCCTTGCGGATCTTGTTACTCTTGGGTGTTTGAGCACCCTAGACGGAAGAGGTCACCGTGAAGCCATACTCCATTGTGGTGAAGCTTCGTGGTGGTGTTGGGAGCCTCCAATTAAGTTGTAGAGATTGCCCCAACCTTGTTTGTAAAGGTCCGGTTGCCACCTTCAAGTGCACCACTAGTGGAATCACGGCATCTCGCATTGTGTGAGAGCGTGAGGAGAATACGGTGGCCCTAGTGGCTTCTTGGGAACATTGTGCCTCCACACCGCTCCAACGGAGACGTACTTCTCCTCAAAGGGAAGGAACTTCGGGAACACATCCTCGTCTCCATCGGTTTCACTCGTGGTTACTTCTTACCTTTACTTTGAGCAAGCTTTACCTATTGTCCATTATTTGCTTGCTTGCGTAGTTATTGTTGTTAGCATCATATAGCTTGCTCACCTAGTTGCATATCTAGACAACCTATTTGTTGCTATACCCAATTTGATAAATATTAAGTAAAAATTGGTAGTTGCCTATTCACCCCCCACCCCTCTAGTCAACCATATCGATCCTTTCAATCGGTATCAGAGCCTCGTCTCTTTATTAAGGGTTTCACCACCCGAAGAGTATGGTTGATGACGGGGACCGGCCGGTTGAACCCCCCGAGGCCATGGGTGTGAACACGGTCTCTCGTGAGGATTTGAATGAGGCCATGTCCTCGCTTAAATCCTCCATGACGACCGAGGTCAAATCCATGTTTAAAGAATTCCTTGATACTCTTAAACTTTCCACCGATGCGGTGCAAGTGTCTAATCCCACTAACTCGACATCGGATGTCAACTCCGGCAAGGAGGGGGCTAGTGCTGATAAGGATACTCGTTCTCAAGGAATTAATGGGTCGGGGACCTTTGCCTCAGTTCCCCCTCCCTTGGTCTATGGAGGACCGGTGCACCCACCTCATATAGTTAATCTCGGTCCTCCTCCTAAACTTGTTAAGAATGATTTTGCTAATTGGGTTTTTCATATCAAGTCTCATTTGGATCACAGCTCAATTCAACTCATGTGAGTCATTGAAGAAGGATACTATCCTCGTGATCCATGCAACCTCACCCCAAGAGAAGAGGCTGATAAACAGCTAAATTCCTCCGCCTTGTTCATTCTCCAAGCTGCAGTTCCTGCCAAAGACCTAGCTCACCTGCGACCCTTCACTGTTGCTAAAGAGTGTTGGGAACACATTGTCTCCATGTACAAGGGCAGCTCAACCATTCAACGGTCAAACTATGAGGTTGTGCTTGATCAGTCACATGAGTTTGTAATGATAGAAGATGAGGAACCGCGTGAGCTTTATAGGAGGGTAACTACTCTTGCAGTTGCCCTCCGAGAACATGGCAGCAAGGATGTGGATGAAACTTGGATCAAGCGTAAGTTTCTGAAGGCCATCATGCCCTTCAACAAGGCCATGTCCACCGTCATCCGCCAAAGACCGGACTTTCACACCTTGTCCTCTGGTGATGTGTTGGATGAATTTATTGCAATGAACATCTTGAACACAACCGCAGACAATGCTCTTGCTCATGTGCAACGGTCGAAGAAATCATCTCCCAACCTTGCTTTGAAGGCCAAGGTCAGTCAAGAGGAAGAAGAAGAAGAGGGTTGCCCCGAGGACACCAAATATGCTTACCATGAGCATATGGCTCTAGCGTCCAGGCAATTCTGGGGCAACAAGAGAAACACAATGCCCAACTTCTCCAATAACAACTCAAGCGGGTCAAAGGGCAAGCAACGTGTGAGGACCTGCTGCAACTGTGGTAATGCGAGTCACTTTGTGGTGGATTGTCCATATGAGAAGAGGGAAGACAATGGTGGCAAGCTCATCCGCAAAGATAAGGCCAAGTCTTTCCCCAACAAGACCAACTTCACCAAGAAGGCTCCTCACAAAGTGTTGGTGGCTCAAGAAGTGTATGTTTCCGATGATGATGGTGATGACGAAGACACAAGTGGTGAAGGAATGGCCATGGCATTTGTGGCGATTGCATCTTCTACCCCAACAAAGGTGTCACTCTTCGACGCCCCCAACGAGAACCACATTGCTAGGTGCCTCATGGCAAAAGGTATCACCAAGGTAACCTCCAATGCCAAAACCTCAAACATTAATACGTCTATTTCTTCCACTCCGTCTTTGTTAGATTGTGTGGATGAACATGAGGAGGCAAAAGAGGGTGAGAATGAGTTTGACAAGTTCTTGTGTAAACTCAAGGGAGAATCCAAGAAGCACTTCGTTGCTCTCTTGGAACAACTTGGTGAGGCAAATGACACTATTGAATCTCAAGAAGAATACCTTGAGGAGTTGAGAAGGCATAGTCGTGATTATGCCGACGAGATAGCAGATCTTTCTATTGCTCTTGAGGAAGAGTGAGGTCTTCGTTTGACTCTTGAGGAGTCACAAAATGATGACCTTGCTAAATTACGTAAAGATTATGATCATGTTATCGTTCTTAACCGTGTGCTCAAATCTGAAAAAGTTGCACTTGGGGTTGGGCATGATCGACTCAAGGATGAGTTTGACACACTTGACAATGCTCACAAGGCATTGAAGAGTGTTTATGCTTCTCTTAAGGAGTCGCATGATCAACTCCAAGTAAAACTCACTAATGAAATTGCCATGTGTCCTCCTTTTGTTTTAATTGATAATGCCTCTGCTACTAACCCGTGTTGTGAGCATGCACATCTTGTGGAGGAAAATGCTAAGCTCAAAGAGCAGCTTGAGAAAGGCCTTGTGACATGTATCCAAGGTGAGAAGACTCTCAATGATCTTTTGAGCAATCAAAAGGAAGTGGTTGCAAAGGAAGGAATTGGGTTTGCATCCAAGTCCAAAAAGAAGAAGAAGGTGAAGACCAAGCAAGCTCCCCCGCTCAAGGAAACATTTGTCAAAGCAGGGGGATCTACTCATGAGAAGAAGAAGGACAAGGTTGTGAGTGGTAGTGCCAAGAAGGGCAAGACCACTCCCTCCAACAGGGCCGGCGACTTTAACCCCTCTTATATCTTGTGACGTGCTAGTGATGGGCATGTTTATGCCAAATATGTTGGGTCTTCTTATGAGTACATTGAGTGGTCTATTTGGGTTCCTAAGACCCTTATCACTAACATGAAAGGACCCATTAAAGAATGGGTACCTAAATTCAAGCATTGATCTATTGTAGGAGTTTGCTTCCAGAGGAGTTTCATGGTTGATCGATAGTGGAGCAACAAATCATATGACCGGAAACAAGGACTTGGTGGTGGACGTTCGACCCGATACATCCATGGCCACTCAAGTCTCCTTTGGCGATGACACAATTTCAAAGGTACTGGGTCTTGGCAAGGTGGTTATCTCTCCAACCTTAACCATTGAGAAAGTCATGCTTGTCGAGACCCTTGCATACAATTTACTTTCCGTTCGTCAACTTGCACTTACGGGTTTTAGTACCTTCTTTGGCATTGACACCGTGACCCTTTTGTGGAGCAAGACTCTTAAAGTAGCCTTTGTTGGGCATGTCAAAAACGGTCTCTATGTGATTAACTTCTCGGAGCGACCCACTAAGACCGCGACATGCCTAATGGCTAAAGTTGATGTGGGGTGGCTTTGGCATCGCTGACTAGCCCATGTCAATATGAGATCTTTGCAAAGTCTCCTCAAAGGGGATCACATTCTTGGACTAACAAATGTGAGTTTTGCTAAAGATCGTGCTTGCAGTGCTTGTATCGAAGGAAAGCTACATGAAAAGGCTCATCGTCCTACCACTACGATATACTCAAAAAGGACCCTAGAGCTCCTCCACATGGATCTCTTCGGTCCTCCATCTTTTGACAGTCTTGGAGGGAGAAAGCATTGCTTGGTGATTGTGGATGATTACTCAAGATACACATGGGTATATTTCTTCAAGAGGAAGAGTGAGACCCAACAGACCGTCATCAACTTTGCAAATGAAGTCCAACATCAACATGAAGCAAAGATTTTGATGATTAGAAGTGACAACGGCACTGAGTTCAAGAACTACACCCTAGATGAGTTTCTCAGTGATGAGGGGATAAAGCACCAATATTCCACTCCTTACACCCCTCAACAAAATGGTGTTGCGGAGACAAAGAACCGGACGTTGATGAATGCGGCAAGAACCATGATGGCAGAGTTTAAATCTCCTTACAAATTTTGGGCCAAAGCCATCAACACCGCGTGTCATGCATCAAATCGGCTCTATCTCCATAAAGGCTTGAACAAGACTCCTTATGAGATTCTTACCGGGAACAAGCCCAACCTCAAGTACTTCCGGGTGTTCGGTTGTAAGTGTTTCATTCTCAAGAAAGGTGTTTGTTTGTCAAAATTTGAATCTAGAGCTCATGAGGGCATATTTGTTGGTTATGCTGCAAACTCTCATGCTTACCGTGTCCTCAACAAGTCCACGGGACTCATTGAGGAGACGAGTAACGTAGAGTTTGATGAAAATGATGGCTCCCAAGTGGAGCAAAGTGGTCTTTGTGATGTAGGTGATGAAATTCCTCCCCAAGCCATAAGAAGAATGGGAGTGGGATACTTCCTACCCGTTCAGGAACCCCTTGTGGCTGAAGGAGAAGGACAATGTTACACTCAAGTGGAACCATCACCGACGCTCGACCCACACGCTTCCGAAGAACAAAGTGAAGGCCCTCAACCCCGTGATCAATATCAAGAGCAAGATCAACTTAATGGTGATGATTCTACATCACATGATGCTCGAGATCTTGCTCTCACCCCCGTGCAAGCTCAAGATCAAGATGAAGCTCAAGACCAAGATCAATCGCAACATCAAGGTCAAGCTAAAGATCAAGATCATGCTCAAGATGAAGAGCAAGCCGGTGCTAGTACCGAAGTTCGTCAAGTTACCAACCCTCAACTTTCCATGGAGGAAATTCTTGAAAGACAAGTTGCCAAGATTGCTTCCAAACTAAGAGTCAAGCAACACCTATTAAAGAACATTTATAGAAGTTTGAAGAGAGGGATAACTACTCGTCGTCAATTAACAAACTTTTGTGCACATCATGTGTTTGTTTCTTGCTTTGAACCCCTCAAGGTACAAGATCCGCTCGAAGACGAGGAATGGCTTGAAGCCATGCATGAAAAAATCAACAAAGTGTGGCAATTGGTGCCAAGACCAAAGGAGAAGCACAATGTCATTGGAACCAAATGGATCTTTAAGAACAAGCAAGATGCACATGGCATTATTATCCGCAACAAGGCAAGACTGGTGGCTCAACGATACTCCCTAGTCGAGGGCATCGACTACGGTGAAACCTTTGCCCCTGTTGCTCGCCTTGAATCTATTCGCATGTTGCTTGCTTATGCCTATCATCATGATTTCATATTATATCAAATGGATGTGAAGAGTACTTTTCTTAATGGTCCACTTAAGGAGTTGGTATATATCAAGAAACCCCCGGGGTTTGAAGATCCCAAGTTCCCCAATCATGTATATGTTCTCGATAAGGCACTTTATGGCCTTAAACAAGCCCCACGTGTGTGATATGAGCACCTTACCGAGATGTTGCAAGATCGTGGGTTTGAAATTGGTAAAATCGATCCCACTCTTTTTACTAAGAGGGTTAACGGGAACTTGTTCGTATGCCAACTATATGTAGATGATATTATCTTTGGTTCTTCTAACAAAGCTTTTAATGATGAGTTCGCCGCACTAATGACCAAAGAGTTTGAGATGTCTATGATGGGAGAGTTGAAGTTCTTCCTTGGATTCTAAGTCAAGCAACGAAGCCAAGGAATCTTCATCAACCAAGCTAAATACACTCAAGACATGCTCAAGAGGTTCAAGTTGGATGAGCTCAATCCTCCCAAGGCCAACACTCCAATGCCGCTCAAATGCCAACTTGACAGTGTAAGAGAACATTTATCCATGTGTGGTTTTGGTAATTGATGACAATCCCTATGGACTAATGGTTGCCCTGAGTTATATTCGAAGGATTTGTCCGTAGGTACTTCTTGAAGTCCATATGTTGGTTTCAAGGAGTTTATATGGTGACCAAGTTGGTATTCAAGGTTTTATCCAAAGATTGGTCATGTGAGAGTTGATCTCATTGCAAGCATGTCTTGAAGAAGAAGATTGTGTGAACATTCATGTTTACCTTCAAGACATCATCTTTGTGAAGAGAGAAGAGAAGACACAAGGTTGATCAAGATTGAGGCGAAGAATGTTTCAAGTTGATCAACACACAAAGCATAGAAGATGTACCAAGTGGGATCAAGTGATCCCATGGTATGGCAAGCATTGTCCATTAAGCTTTGTGTACTAACCCATGGTCTACGTGAGAGTTCGTTGTGGGGTTAGGTATATTTCCATGGGCTTGCGTCAAGAGGAAGATCTCATACAACCCATGGAGGATGACATCAAGTGGTGATCGTCATCAACGTTGCGGTGTGCAAGTTCAAGTGAAGCATCACAGAGAGATCATGCTTGAAGCTTGCCGTCCATTGTGTTGACAATGGACTTGTGAAGATGTGCCGAAGAGTGGCTCTCCCATAGTGGAGTATGGGGGAGCAATCTACTAGTCTTCATCAAGCCGACGCAATCAAGAAAGGTGGTCCATCTTGAGAAGGACAAGATCGTCATCATCTAGCTCAAGTGGACTATGCGCAAGGCAAAGGTTTGACCTTGATAGGGTTTTCTATTTTACCGGTCTCATGGTGGTAGTTGGGAGACTGGGTTATAGGATCGATAGCCATACTATCAAGGAGGGCTCTCAAGTGAGTAGCTTGATCGTATCATTCGTTGAGAGCTCAAACCATTGCATTCTTGGCATCATCATCTTTCTTGGTTCTTGGTTGGCTTTTCTCTATGTGGGTTCTTGAGCTTATGGTCAGCTTCATGACAAGCTCAAGTTCATCGAAAACGGAGTCCATATGCATCTTCTATGATGTTTTCGATGTTGGAGTTTTTGCCGGTTCTTCATTGATAGAGGTTTCACATCTCTATATCATTGGCATTTTCATACTGCCTCTTCTTAAGATAACCAACAAGCTGTTGGATAGCTCTTGTCGTCCTGAATCCAACAAGCTTGAGTTTGCTCAATTCGGAGCTCATTTGCGAAGGTTATGGCAGTTCTGGTTTTACTGGTTCCATCTGGCTGCTCTGGTTCTTTGTTACCCTCCCGAGGGCGGTAGTACCGCTGGCCACATCGGTAGTACCGCTGGGGGGTTCCGGCTCCTTACGCGGGGCATTAGACACTGCTTTGCCTGGTGTCTGGTGACCAGCGCTACCCGAGCGGTAGTAGGGGCGGTAGTACTAAGCGGTACTACCGCTGCCCCTTCTACTACTGTGTTCTGCGTGTGGGCGGTACTACCGCTCCCATGGGCGTTACTACTGCTTGTGCGCGGACTATGGGGGTAACGGTTGGATTTCCCCCCACCTATTTAAGGAGGTCTTCTTCCCCAATGGATCTTATCTCTTGAGCTCGAGTTTGCCCCCCATTGTTGACCTTCTTCGAGCTTGCTAACTCTCAATCCCTCCAATGATTCTTGCTAGTTCTTGAGGGAAAAGAGAGAGGAGATCTAGATCCACATTTCCACCAATCACTTTCTCCGCTATGTGAGGGGAACCCCTTGGATCTAGATCTTGGAGTTCTTTGTGTTCTTCTTCATTCTTCCTCTCACTTTCTTCCATAGCATTAGTTGTTGTGGAGGGATTTGGGAAAGAAGGACTTGGGCACTCCGTGTGCCCTTGCCATTGCATTTGGTGCATAGGTTTGAGTTCTCCACGGTGATATGTGGAAGTGAAGTTTGAGAAGCTTATTACTCTTGGGTGTTTGAGCACCCTAGAGCTTGTTCCTCTTGGGTGCCTTGGTGCCCTAGACGGCTTGTGTTGCCTCGGAGCTCAATCATTGTGGTGCAAAGCTCCGGGCAAGCGTCGGGGTCTCCAATTAGGTTGTGGAGATGGCCCCAAGCATTTGAGGTCACCTCGGAGCCACAGTCCGTTGTGGTGAAGCTTCGTGGTGTCGTTGGGAGCCTCCAATTAAGTTGTGGAGATTGCCCCAACCTAGTTTGTACGGGTTCGGTGACCGCCCTCAAGGGTCCCTTAGTGGAATCACGGCATCTTGCATTGTGCGAGGGCATGAGGAGATTACGGTGGCCTTAGTGGCATCTTGGGGAGCATTGTGCCTCCACACCGCTCCGAACGGAGATTAGCATCCGCAAGGGTGTGAACTTCGGGATACATCGTCGTCTCCGCGTGCCTCGATTATCTCTTACCCGAGCCCTTTACTTATGCACTTTACTTTGTGATGGCCATATTGTTTCATGCTTTATATCTTGCTATCACTTAGTTGTTTATCTTGCGTAGCATAAGTTGTTGGTGCACATAGGTGAGCCTAGTTGTTTTAGATTTTGTGCTTAACTTATTAAACGTTAGTTTTATTCCGCATTTGTTCAAGCCTAAACCGTAATTATTTTAAAGCGCTTATTCACCCCCCCCCTCTAGGCGACATCCACATCCTTTCAGACAGTGATCGCAATGGTAAAGCTGTGGATCAAAAGGTATATCGATCCATGATTGGATCTCTGCTTTACCTTTGTGCATCTATACCGGATATTATGTTGAGTGTGGGAATTTGAGCAAGATTTCAAGCTGCACCTAAGGAGAGTCACTATGTACCCCAAAGGTTCTTCATTTGATCTCATAGGATATACTGACCCGGATTGGGTGGGAGACCGTGTGGAAAGGAAGTCCACTTCCGGAGGCTGCCAATTCCTTGGTCGTTCTTTGGTAAGCTGGTCTTCGAAGAAACAAAACCGTGTTTCTCTCTCATCCACTGATACGTCTCCATCGTATCTACTTTTCCAAACTCTTTTTCCCTTGTTTTGGACTCTAATTTGCATGATTTGAATGGAACTAACCCGGACTGACGCTGTTTTCAGCAGAATTGCCTTGGTGTTATTTTTGTGCAAAAATAAAAGTTCTCGGATTGATCTGAAAATTTACGGAGAATATTTTTGGAATTAATAAAAAATACTGGCGAAAGAATCAACCGGAGGGGGTCCACCACCTGGCCACAAGCCAGGGGGCGCCCCCCCTAGGGCGCGCCCTGCAGGCTTGTGGGCCCCCTGAAGCTCCTCCGACCTCAATTCCAACTCTATATATTCCTATTCGTGAAGAAAAAAATCAGAGAGGAGAGTTCATCGCGTTTTACGATACGGAGCCGCCGCCACCTCCTGTTCTTCCTCGGGAGGGCAGATCAGGAGTCTGATTTGGGCTCCGGAGAGGGGAAATCGACGCCAGTCGTCATCACCAACCATCCTTCATCACCAATTTCATGATGCTCTCCGCCGTTCGTGAGTAATTCCATCGTAGGCTTGCTGGACGGTGATGGGTTGGATGAGATTTACCATGTAATCGAGTTAGTTTTGTTAGGGTATGATCCCTAGTATCCACTATGTTCTGAGATTGATGTTGCTATGACTTTGCTATGCTTAATGCTTGTCACTAGGGCCCGAGTGCCATGATTTCAGATCTGAACCTATTATGTTTTCATGAATATATATGTGTTCTTGATCCTATCTTGCAAGTTGTAGATACCTATTACGAGTTATGATCCGCATCCCCCAGGGTGACAATAACTGGGATTCTTTCCGGTGATTACCGTAGTTTGAGGAGTTCATGTATTCACTAAGTGCTAATGCTTTGGTCCGGTTCTCTATTAAAAGGAGGCCTTAATATCCCTTAGTTTCCATTAGGACCCCGCTGCCACGGGAGGGTAGGACAAAAGATGGCATGCAAGTTCTTTTCCATAAGCACGTATGACTATATATGGAATACATGCCTACATTACATTGATGAATTGGAGCTAGTTCCGTGTCACCCTATGTTATAACCGTTGAATGATGAATGCCATCCGACATAATTATCCATCACTGATCCATTGCCTACGATCTTTTCACATATTGATCTTTGTTAAGTTACTTTTCCGTTGCTACTGTTACAATCACTACAAAACTGCTACTGTCACTTTTGCCATCGTTATCGTTACTTCCATACTACTTTGCTACTGAATACTTTGCTGCAGATATTAAGTCTTTCAGGTGTGGTTGAATTGACAACTCAGCTGCTAATACTCGAGAATACTCTTTGGCTCCACTTGTGTCGAATCAATAAATTTGGGTTGAATACTTTACCCTCGAAAACTGTTGCGATCCCCTATACTTGTGGGTTATCAAGACCTTTTTCTGGCGCCGTTGCCGGAGAGGATAGCTCTATTCTATAATCACTTGGGATTTATATCTGTTGATCACTATGAAGAATTTGAAAGATGCTAAAACCAAGATCTACCCCTCAACTACGAGGAGAGGTAAGGAACTACCATCTTGCTCTGCACTTTATTCACCTTCTGTTATGAGTAAACTTGCGACACCACCACCTGCTATTGAATCTGATACGTCGCAAGTAATTGATGATGCCACTTCTGCTATGCATGATGCATATGATGATACTTTGCTTGATACTACTGTGCCCCTAGGTGAATTTCTTGATGAACAAATTGCTATAGTCAATGCTGAAACTGATGATATTATTGAAACTGAACACTATGAGACACCTGCTAGACCTAGCTCTCCTAGATATGAATTGCCTGATATACCTAAGGGTTATGTTATGGAAGGAGAGGTAGCTAGGGACTTTTTTGCTTGTAAGGATAGAGATGATCTTAAGAAATTACTATGCAAGTTGAAAGAAAAATCTTTGAATGCTAGAATGCAATATGATCCCAAGTTTGCTACTTCACCTATCTTTGTTACTGATAAGGATTATGAATTCTCTGTCGATCCTGAGTTAATTACTTTGGTAGAATCTGATCCTTTCCATGGTTATGAATCTGAAACCGTTGTGGCACATCTTACTAAATTGAATGATATAGCCACCCTATTTACTCATGAGGAAAAAATTCGTTATTACTATATTCTTAAGTTGTTTCCTTTCTCATTAAAGGGTGATGCTAAGATATGGTTTAATTCTCTTGTTCCTGGTTGTGTGCGTAGTCCCCAGGATATGATATATTACTTCTCTGAAAAATATTTTCCTGACGATAAGAAACAAGCTGCCTTCCAGGAAATATTTAACTTTGTGCAAATTGAAGAAGAGAGTCTCCCACAAGCTTGGGGGAGGCTTCTCCAGTTACTTAATGCTTTGCCTGATCACCCTCTCAAGAAAAATGAAATACTTGATATCTTTTATAATGGACTAACCAATGCTTCTAGGGACCACCTAGATAGTTGTGCTGGTTGTGTTTTCAGGGAACGAACTGTTGAACAAGCTGAACTACTATTGAATAATATATTGAGCAATGATAATTATTGGACTATTCCCGAACCACCTCCAAAGCCAACTCCGAAGAAAAGAGGTATTCTATTTCTCAGTCCTAAATATATGCAAGAGGCAAAGAAATCTATGAAAAAAAGGTATTAAAGCTGAAGATGTTAAGAATCTACCACCTATTGAAGAAATACATGGTCTTGATAACCCGACACAGGTAGTAGAGGTAAATTCCCTCCGTAGATTTGATGAAGGTGATATTCCTTATAATAAGTCTGCTAGCCAATGCTTGGATGAGTTTGATAACTTTATTGTTAAGCAAGAAAATTTCAATGCTTATGTTAGTAGACAACTCAAACATAATGCTTACATGCTTGATCGCTTAGGTGATTATATGAGTAGAACTGTTAATGATCTTACGTTTATTAGTAAACATGCTTCCATGGTAACTATTCAAGTAGATCAAGTACTTAAGGCAGAGAATGATTTGCTTAATGAGATGATTAGTAAGAACAATGACCATTCTGTTAGAGTTGTGACTAGAGGTGGTAGAATGAGAGAATTGAGCAAGATTCTCAGAGAGTTAATACTGATGCACCTGGTCATTCTATTAAGAGGAAAAAGAATGACGATAGGACTTTGCATGCTGCTAGTGAACCTGTTATAGATTCACATGAAAACCCAAATGATATTTCTATTTCTGATGCTGAGACACAATCTGGTAATGAACATGAGCCTAGTGATAATATTAATGATGATGTTCATGTTGATGCTCAACCTAGTAATGATAATGATGTGGAGATTGAACCTGCTGTTGATCTTGATAACCCACAACCTAAGAATAAAAGATATGATAAAAGCGACTTTGTTGCTAGGAAGCATGGTAGAGAAACAGAACCTTGGGTTCAGAAACCCATGCCCTTTCCTCCTAAACCATCCAACAAGAAGGGTGATGAGGATTTTGAGTGCTTTGTTGAAATGCTTAGACCTGTCTTTTTGCGTATGCGCTTGACTGATATTCTGAAAATGTCTCCTTATGCTAAGTATATGAAAGATATTGTGACAAATAAAAGAAAGATACCGGAAGCTGAGATTTCCACCATGCTTGCTAATTATACTTTTAAGGGTGGAATACCAAAGAAACTAGGAGATCCCGGAGTACCTACTATACCTTGCTCTATTAAAGGAAATTATGTTAAAACTGCTTTATGTGACCTTGGAGCTGGTGTTAGTGTTATGCCTTTCTCTTTGTATCGTAGACTTGATTTGAATAAGTTGACACCCACTGAAATCTCTTTGCAAATGGCTGATAAATCAACTGCTTTACCCATTGGTATTTGCGAGGATGTGCCTGTCGTAGTTGCAAATGTTACTATCCTAACGGACTTTGTTATTCTTGATATTCCCTAGGACGACAGTATGTCGATCATCCTTGGTAGACCCTTTTTGAATACTGCAGGGGCTGTTATTGATTGCAACAAGGGCAATGTCACTTTTCATGTTAATGGTAATGAGCATACGGTACACTTTCCGAAGAAACAATCTCAAGTTCATAGTATCAATTCCATTGAAAAAAATTCAACGATCATTATTGGAGACTTTGAATTCCCTCTCCCTACTGCCAAAAGGAAATATGATATAGTTATTGTCGGGGACATGCATATCCCCATTGAGGTAACCTAGTGTTATTCAAAAATTATACGGTTCCGTGCCATTCGAAAAAAAAGTTTGTCAATAAGACTTGATCAACCTTATTGATGGATTCTTTTTGATGAGCATGAGATGGATGAATTTAGAAAGCACAACCTTCTGCAGCCAACTTTTATTTTCTGTTCTTTAGTTTCAATTTAGTAAAAATGCTATTATTTTTCTGTTTTCTGTTTTATCCGTATAATAGAAAAATGACCTGAAAATAAAAGTTCTCAGAATTCCCTGAAAATTTAGTATGATTTTTTCTGGAATATTTAAGAATTTTTGGCACTGAGAACACATCAGGGGGCTGCACCAGTGGGCCACAAGCCTGCAGGGCGCGCCCACCCCCCTGGGTGCGCCCCCTGGCTTGTGGGTCCCACGTGGGGCCCCCTCACTTATTCCAGCACCCATCCACTTCGTCTTCCTCCAGAAAAAATCCCACCATTGCTCAAACCCGTGTTCTAGCTCATTTTGCTGCCATTTTCGATCTCCTTGCTCAAAGCTCCATTCGCAAAACTGTTTTAGGGGATTGTTCATCGGTATGTGACTCCTCCAATGGTCCAATTAGTTTTTGTTCTAGTGCTTTATATATTGCAAATTTTTGCTGCTGTGGTGACCTTGTTCTTGAGCTTGCATGTTAAATTTGTATGGTCCCAAGTAGTTTTGATGCATGATATAGCCTCTAGGCACTTGTGGGAGTAGTTGCTATAAGTTTTGTTGAGCTTTGTTCACTTTTATTGTGAGTCACTAAAAATTTTAGAAAATTTTCAGAGAAAGATATGATGAGGAGATTGTTAAGAGGCTCTTCAAGCCGGGGCTCTAAAGAAGATGAAAATGAGGTGAAGAAGAAGTCCAAATACAATCTTCCCCGCACCGTGGAGGTTCGTCCATGTGAATGGCCAAGTAATACATTTTTTAAGGCGGACGGAATTTATGAAGATTTCTATTATCAGGCAGAAAATGCAGGCATCACCGACTTCCTCGACGATAAGTGTGACCAGTACCTTCTACTCACTAATATCTTCGTGCAAAATTTTCATTTTTATCCTAGGAAGAATCCTCCCATGGTAGAATTTTACTTATATGATGTGCCTAAGGAGATGCCACTTTACGATTTTTGCAAAGTTTGCAAAATACCTTATGAGGGCAACATCAGTGAACCACGTCCTAGAGACATGGAGGACTTTATTGCCGCAATCACTGTAGGGGAAGAGAGAGGAGTGTCAAAGGCAAGAGCGGCTAGTGTACATTTTCCTGTTCTACGCTATTATTCATTATTTGCGGAGAGATGTTTAGTTGGTCGCGGCGAGAGTGGAAGCCTTAGTGCTCCCGACCTCGCCATTCTGCGCCACGCTTTACTTGCTGATAGAACTTTTAGTCTGGGCGCTATAGTGGCCCAACGGTTGAACTTAAACCGTTCGAAGGGCCCCATATTCGGAGGTATCTATGCATCTCATTTAGCTAAACACTTTGAGATACCTATTAGGCTTGACGAGGAAGAAGAAATGCTACTACCTACGAGATATTTAGACTATGACAGCATGGTAGCACATGATTTTATTAGGAAAGATAATGATAAGAGGCTGCTTTATAATTTAGTATTTAGCCAGGGTACTTGTGAGATTATTTCTTTGCCTGCTTCTTCCTTGTTCGATATTCATTCAGGCAGGTACACTATTATGCCCGAGGACATTTACAGATATTGGGGCCTATTGCAACCCCCAGCACCTGAGCCGGCACCAGCCCTTGATCCATATCAGAATCCGATTTTTCAGTGGGAGCCACAGGAGCTCGCCAACCAGTGGAACCCTCAGTATCATCCGGAGTATCCAGGAGATAGTTATTTCCATCCATGGCCCTAGACCGACTTAGGCCAAAAGCCTAAGCTTGGGGGAGTACGTATTTCTCACCGACATTACATTCATGTTTACACACTCATTCCAGTTGTCGGTGTTCATACTTTTTCATTGTACCATCCATGGTAGTTTATTTCTTCTTTTTGCTTTCTTCTTGTGTGTTTAATTAATCTTGAGAAAATCCAAAAACCCAAAAAGATTTCTCATTCTTCTTTTTGCTTGTTGGGAGCTTTCCCGTGTAAATAGTTTTCCTTTCTTCTTTGGGTCGTAAGGAGAAGACCACGATGACATGTTGAGCGGCTCTTATATGCATTATTGTTTATCTATCAAAGAGATCATATTACCTTGCCTTCTCCTTTGAGTTATTGCTTGCAGATTCTAGCTTAGTCCAATGCACGTGCACTCTTATTATTTAGCACACCGTTCGGTCGTGCAAGTGAAAGGCAATAATGACGATATATGATGAAGTGACTGAGATGGAGAAAAGCTGGTATGAACTCGACCTATTTTGTTTTGTAAATATGATTAGCTCATCGTTCTGGATTCAGCTCGTTATGGATTGAACATGTTTGCAATGAAAATTAGAGATTATAGTTACTCATGCCATGCTTAATTAGCTAAGAGTGTATAATGGTTTGTCTTGAGTGCCAACATGCATTTTAAAATGGTTGTGATGTAGTATGATAGGATGGTATCCTCCTCTGAATGATTCAAGTGGCTTGACTTGGCACATGTTCACGCATGTAGTTGAAACAAAACCAACATAGCCTCCACGATGTTTATGTTCATGGTGATTTATATCCTACTCATGCTTGCATTCAATGTTGGTTAATCTCAAAGCATGTTTATGACTGTTGTTGCTCTCTAGTTGGTCGCTTCCCAGTCTTTTGCTAGCCTTCACTTGTACTAAGCGGGAATACTGCTTGTGCATCCATTTCCATAAACCCAAAGTTGTTCCATATGAGTCCACCATACCTACCTATATGCGGTATTTACCTGCCGTTCCAAGTAAATTTGCATGTGCCAAACTCTAATCCTTCAAATAATACCCTGTTTTGTATGCCCGAATCGCTCATGTAGTGACTAGGGGCTGTCAGTATCTTCCATGCTAGGTGGGTTATTCTCACGATATGTGTTTATTCACTATCATTCACGAGAAAGTGGCTGGTATTCGGGATGCCCAGTTCCATGCTCAAAACTCAAATCAAAGTATAATGAAACAAAACTCCCCCAGGATTGTTGTTTGTATGGACGGTACCCGTGGATTCGGCCCGCCGTGGAGTGTGATCGATTGGTGGAGGGGGAGTAAAAACTTTACTATTCTGTTTGGGAACTGCCTATAATGTATCTAGCATGGAAGATATTGAGATCTCTTAGTTGTTATGTTGACAATGAAAGCATACCACCCAAAGTTATGATTCATCCCTGCTTTTAAAGCTCGAGCTCTGGCACCTCTATAAATCAATGCTTCCCTCTACGAAGGGCCTATCTATTTTACTTTACTGTTGAGTCATCCTCCTCTTTTAAAGAGCACCAGTTAGAGAGCACCTCCGTCATTTGTATGCTTTGTTATTAATTGATATTGAGTATGAGTGTGACTGGATCTCTTTTACCATGAATTACAATGTCTAGTAAGTCCTTGCTCTTCAGAGGTGCTCTGCATTTATGTTTTGCGGTCTCAGAAAGGGCTAGCGAGATACCATTATATCATATTGTATCATGATTGTTTTGATAAAATTGTTGTCATCCGAGACTTATTATTATTGCTCGCTAGTTGATTATGCCATTGATATGAGTAAATGTGAGACCTAAATGTTATTGTGAATGTGGTTAGTCTATAATCTTTGCTGAAAACCTGAACATCAGTTAGACCTATTTACAACAACAAGATCAAACAGAGTTTGTAAAAGTTTTTCTTTATCACTTTCAGTTTATCAACTGAATTGCTTGAGGACAAACAATGGGTTAAGTTTGGGGGAGTTGATGCGTCTCCATCGTATCTACTTTTCCAAACTCTTTTGCCCTTGTTTTGGACTCTAATTTGCATGATTTGAATGGAACTAACCCGGACTGACGCTGTTTTCAGCAGAATTGCCTTGGTGTTATTTTTGTGCAGAAATAAAAGTTCTCGGATTGATCTGAAAATTTACGGAGAATATTTTTGGAATTAATAAAAAATACTGGCGAAAGAATCAACCGGAGGGGGTCCACCACCTGGCCACAAGCCAGGGGGCGCGCCCCCCTCTCCTAGGGCGTGCCCTGCAGGCTTGTGGGCCCCCTGAAGCTCCTCCGGCCTCAATTCCAACTCTATATATTCCTATTCGTGGAGAAAAAAAATCAGAGAGAAGAGTTCATCGCGTTTTACGATACGGAGCTGCCGCCACCTCCTGTTCTTCCTCGGGAGGGCAGATCAGGAGTCTGATTTGGGCTCCGGAGAGGGGAAATCGACGCCGTCGTCATCACCAACCATCCTTCATCCCCAATTTCATGATGCTCTCCGCCGTTCGTGAGTAATTCCATCGTAGGCTTGCTGGACGGTGATGGGTTGGATGAGATTTACCATGTAATCGAGTTAGTTTTGTTAGGGTTTGATCCCTAGTATCCACTATGTTCTGAGATTGATGTTGCTATGACTTTGCTATGCTTAATGCTTGTCACTAGGGCCCAAGTGCCATGATTTCAGATCTAAACCTATTATGTTTTCATGAATATATATATGTGTTCTTGATCCTATCTTGCAAGTTGTAGACACCTATTACGAGTTATGATCCGCATCCCCCAGGGTGACAATAATTGGGATTCTTTCCGTTGATTACCGTAGTTTGAGGAGTTCATGTATTCACTAAGTGCTAATGCTTTGGTCCGGTTCTCTATTAAAAGGAGGCCTTAAAATCCCTTAGTTTCCATTAGGACCCCGCTGCCACGGGAGGGTAGGACAAAAGATGTCATGCAAGTTCTTTTCCATAAGCACGTATGACTATATATGGAATACATGCCTACATTACATTGATGAATTGGAGCTAGTTCTTTGTCACCCTATGTTATAACCGTTGCATGATGAATGCCATCCGACATAATTATCCATCACTGACCCATTGCCTACGAGCTTTTCACATATTGATCTTTGTTAAGTTACTTTTCCGTTGCTACTGTTACAATCACTACAAAACTGCTACTGTCACTTTTGCCATCGTTACCGTTACTTCCATACTACTTTGCTACTGAATACTTTGCTACAGATATTAAGTCTTTCAGGTGTGGTTGAATTGACAACTCAGCTGCTAATACTCGAGAATATTCTTTGGCTCCCCTTGTGTCGAATCAATAAATTTGGGTTGAATACTTTACCCTCGAAAATTGTTGCGATCCCCTATACTTGTGGGTTATCATCCACCGAGGCCGAGTACGTAGCCGCCGTAAGCTGTTGTGCTCAGATTCTTTGGACGAGGCAAACCTTAAAGGATTATGGTGTCAACTATGACAAAGTGCCTCTTTACTGCGACAACGAGAGTACGATCAAGATCTCCAACAACCCGGTCCAACACTGCAAGACGAAGCATATTGAGATTCGTCATCACTTCATCCGGGATCACATCAAGCGTGGAGAAATTGATCTTATTCATCTTTATACTAAAGAACAGCTTGCAGATATATTCACGAAGCCATTGGATGAAGCAAGATTTCGCGAGTTAAGGTATGAGCTAAATATCATTTATTCGTGCAATGTGGCTTGAGATTTTGTACACCCCACCATACTCTTCATCATGTCTTGTCTAGATGTAGGCATGAATTTAGGGGGAGTCTAGTTCTCTCAATGAACTAGGCCTCCTCCTATTATGCATAAAATGATCAAATCTTTCACATTCACCATTTTAGATGGCTCATGTGCTTCAAAGACAAGTTATGGTCATGGTCCCAAGGTTAAAATCTTCGCGGTGCCATACCAATTGACTCAAACATAGGTGGCTTCGGCCGCCGCCCCCTCCTCCTAGTGAGGCATTTGCTTTTTATAGAGCGTATTGGTTTGAATGTGTTGATTCAAGTCTTTGTCTCGTTGTGTTTGGTTTCTTGTAAAGACTTGGAGTAACTCCATTTATGTGTTTTGGTAGGGTGTCTTGATGCTCTTCATCTTCTTAGAACTGTTGTACCGCATAAGTCCTATTTTCTGTTTTGGGTTGGGGATAGTTTTTGGTCATAAGCGGTACTACCGCTTGGGCGGACGGTACTACCGCTCCAACGGAAGTACCGCCCATGCCAGCGGTACTACTGCTTCGGGGGGCCCTTGGACGGTTCAAGTAGTGGGCAGGGGGAGTTCTAACTCCCCCCATGCATACCCATTCACTGTTTCTTCTCCGGCCTTGGCGACCAAAGCTCTCCCGGAGGCCGGCTCCGGATCTCCCATTCCGTGTCGTTCTTCGCTTTTCCGCCGGTGGGGTTGATCCCCATCTCCTCCTCGTGCCATGGACCCCGGTATTGCCCTCGATCGTCCTCTTTTTTTACCTAGGTTTCTTGAATCTTACATCTAGGGCAATCCGTGTGGTTTTTCTTGTTTTCTCGCTCAATCTTGGCATGAGTAGGACGTGAGATGATTACTAGATATAAGTATGATTGTTGACACTCGAATTTGTTGGATCCTTTGTCCACTTCCCTGCAGCGGAACTTTCCCGTCGCCAGGGTGGTACTACCGCTGGGGCATGACCGGTACTACCGCTCCAAGCGGAAGTACCGCTCCTGCTCCGCGGTACTACCGCTGGTCACAGGACTCCTCCAAATCTCTGTGTTTCATTTCTCTCTAGTAATTTTGTTTGGCTTATGCTAGTTATTTACTTTTGGTGTGTCTCTTTCCATTCCCTTTTGTGTGAGTTCCAGGTGATGGTAGCATTGCTCCTCCTCGTCGCATGAATCTTGAACGGAGGGGTGGTTCCAAGAGGTTTCGCACATCTAAAGATGCAGGGGCTGGTTCTAGTGCTCAACATTCTCAGCTGCAGGTAAAGAAGACTGCAAGCAAGAAGAAAGCATAAAAGAGTCCTGCGGATATGACTAGCAAGGAGTTTGTGGAGTTTAGGCGGCACAACCCTTATGGTCGTCCTCAGGACGCGGCACTGGCTGGGCGTCCCTTCTGGACCAGGGACCAATCTCTTATTTACGTGGGGGTCCTACAGAACAAGACCAATCTCTATGTGCCTGATGCCAAGTCCATCGACACGGAGCACATAAACAACAACCCCCACTCTGCCGATTTTGCTGAGGCTCGTGCTCTTTGTGCTCAATGGTGTCTAGTTCCCATCATCAGCTTCAACAAGGACTTCTATTGCGAGATTGTGGCTCAATTCTATGCCACCGTTCACTTTCATTCTGATAAGGACCGCAAAATGACTTGGATGACTGGTAGCAAGGTTTTGAACTCCGATTGGAAGGCCTTCATGAACTCGCTGGGCATTGTTGATCAGGGTCTGGATGAGCCTACTGGACTGAGGCCACATACTGAAGAACAGGCAATTCACAAGTCCAAGCTTCTTCTCCATTCCAGGGTGGTTCAGATTGCTAAGGGCACTCGCACTGAGCTCATTCCATTTCTAGACATTATGCATCGTATCTTTCGCAACACTCTGTTTCCTCGTGTTGGGAATAAGGATCAGGTTCACTCTTATCTTGTGAACCTTCTGCTGTTATGCCTTAAGGAGCGTGGCCGTGACTCGACTTTGGACATTTCCCACATCATGTGGAGGGAGCTTCGGTCTACTGTTCTTGACCAGAAGGTGCCCATCTATGGCCCTTATCTGTTCAAACTCATTGAGGATACTTGGGCTGCTTCATTCCCCCTGGTGAGGCTCTTGCTACTCAATGCATGGTGACCCACGGTATTCTTAAGCTCCGTGTGAAGGAGAACTGGGGCGTTTCCCCTGGGGGTCCCGAGATTGCGGAAACTGATTCTGATGATGAACCTGAGCCAGACTATACTGATGACACTTATGTTCCTCCATCTGAGCAATGTCCTTCGTGGGTTGCCAAGCTGAAGACGAAGATGATGAACCTTCTTTGCTTCCAGGTCAAGGGCCAGTACAAGGCACATGTTGAAGCCAAGAAGGCTCACAGTCGTGACAAGATGATTATGAGGAAGATTGGCCTCACAGTTGACAGTGGGTCTGAGGACCGGATTACTGATGAGGAGGCATGGATCAAGGAGAACTGTCAGTGGGCTGTGTTAGACGAAGATGTTCCTGCTGCCACTGATGAGGACGATAATGAGGATGATGATGAGGAGGAGGACTGATCTTGTGGGCTTCCATCACCTTCACTTGTTCTTGCCAGTTGTGCCCCCTTTTGGTGTCTCGATGCCAAAGGGGGAGAGAGTGTTTAGGGATTTGCTTTGCGTTGCTGAGTCACGAGTATCTTTGTTTTATCTGCGCATCTCTTATCTCATGAACTCTTTTATTTGCTTGCTTTGGTTTATGTTGTCAAGAACTCGTGAGTACTAAAGTATGGTGTCAGACATATGCTATCTCAGTTATCCTACTCTATCATGTCTATCTCAGTTATCTAGTGAGTTTATATTCTCCTACTTGCTTACCACATTAACTCTTATCCTGTATATGCAAGTATGGACGGGTCTATAAAATATAGGGGGAGCATTGATCCTAGTGTGTGCTCTTTGCATTCCAAAAGCATATTTGAATAGAGCACACATCTAGGGGGAGCATGTCTATATTTTGTAGATGTTGGGTTTGCCTATGTCTTAAATTCATATCTTATACTGCCAAATCCCGTGTTGTCATCAACCCACCAAAAAGGGGGAGATTGTAAGAGCATAATTTTCCCTAAGTGGTTTTGGTGGTTGATGACAATACTTATGCGGACTAATCGTGTGTATCAAGCTTTCAGAGATTATCAGGTGGCACGAGACGGTTTTCATCCCCTCAACTAGTAAATCATAAGACGGAGTCTTTCCTTTCGATTTTAGGTTGGTGGACTTGAGTCGTAGGAAAATCCGTACTATCAAGAGGGGATCCGCATCTGGAAAGGTTGGGTGGAATTATCACGTACACTTTGCACCCCCCCCCTTCGTTTCCATGTAAGCTATCTTCCCGTGCATCTCTTTCCAAGAATTCATCCACCAGGCTGGCTGCTAGCTAGCTTGTCGGATAGTACTAATCTAATCTTGTTTTTTTATGTCTAAGTATGATGTCTCTAGTCATCTGATATATTCTTGATTCTTCTCATCCATCAAGATTCCCCAAGACATCAAACTAAGCACAAAATTCTCTCTTGTGAAGTCCTAAAATTTCTCTTCCAATACTTTTTGACAAAATAAATTATGCATAACTAGTGTAAGAACTAATTTCAAGTAGGATACTTGAGTATGTAATACAAAAATTCATAAAAAATACAAACAAAATTCAAAAAAATCTAATCTTTTTTGCATGGTAGATAGTTTAGTGCGTGAGGTATGCTCAATATTTCAGCTCATTTGAACATATGAGTAGCTATCAGCAAAAAAAAACAAATTGGATCACAACAATACATGAACACTAAACTTTTTTATAGACCCTAAATTTGGCTTTTTTCCCGAGGGTTACTCAAACGTCCAAATGATCTGAAATTTGGAGCGCACCTCACACACACACCAAATTCTCTACCATGCAAAAAATTGGAATTTTTTGAAGAAAAAATAGTATTTTTTTGATCTTTTTGTGCATGGAAGGTGCAGATGAGCCTGGGCACCGAATCGCTGCTCTATGTAGTGATGTACTTTTTTTTACCTTGTCACCCTTTTCTCTTGGTTTTTCAAGATGAGATATAATAAGAAATCTGAGAAGGTTTGGCAGTTGATGTCATCGATGATTAAGAGACTGGTGAAGCTTTACAACGTAATTAGATGTGATTGCTAGTTATATGTGTTGGGTGTCGTATGATGTGAGATAGTACGTTTGTACTTTTGTATATTGCATGACAAATCTTGAAAAGAAATCATATAATCGATTTTGAATGTGCATGTTTTGCGTTATGTTTATTTGTGAAAAAGTGATCATAGTAATTTGATTACTATCTAGCTAATTTTAGGACTAATTAACGCGTGGTTAAGATTTTTTGGATCCAATTGTGTGTGATGGCATTTACATCACACACATTTTTTTTATTTTTTATTGTGTGCAATGGCTCGCGCACTACATACAATTTTCGTGAAATAACCGTGTGTGATGCTAATCCAAATTGCACACAGTTTTTGTATTGGATTGTGTGGGATGTATCCCCAATCATAAATAGTTTTGGTAGCATGTGCGATGGATCCCCCCTATCGCACACACAGGCAAGTTGACGGTTTGAAACTACATCACTGAAAGGGGTTAAAAACCATTTGCTTAGGACGTTGTTGCATCAGTGTCTAGAAGAACTTTTTGTCTATACATAAACTAGTAGAAACAGGGCTTTGGTCCAGGCCAGATAAGTGCATTAGTCCCGGTCATGTTACGAACCGGGACTAATGGGTGCATTAGTCCCGGTTCGTGAGGCCAGGACGCCAGCCGGGCCTTGGCAGGCACCAGTCCCGGTTCGTCTGACCCCTGTAGTACCGGTTCCAGACGCGAACCGGGACTAAAGGTCCTCGCTCCTGGCGCAACCCCTTTAGTCCCGGTTGGTGGCTGGAACCGGGACTAAAGCGTAGTCTTCTATCCCGGTTCTAGCCACCAACCGGGACTAAAGAGATGCCTATATATATGCTTGCCCCTGCCCGCTCACTGATACGTCCATTTTGCATCATGCTTTTATATTGATATTTATTGCATTATGGGCTGTTAATACACATTATAGTACAATACTTATGCCTTTTCTCTCTTATTTTACAAGGTTTACATGAAGAGGGAGAATGCCGGCAGCTGGAATTCTGGACTGGAAAAGGAGCAAATATGAGAGACCTATTCTGCACAACTCCAAAAGTCCTGAAAAGTTACGGAGAATTATTTTGGAATATATAAAAAATATTGGGCGAAAGAAATACCAGAGGGGACCCACCAGGAGGTCACAAGCCAGGGGGGCGCACCCTACCCCCCTGGGCACGCCCCTGTGGCTTGTGGCCCCCCTGACAGGCCACCGGTGCCCATCTTCTGCTATATGGAGGGTTTTGACCTGGAAAAAATCATAAGAGAGCTTTCGGGATGAAGCGCCGCCATCTCGAGGCGGAACTTGGGCATAACCAATCTAGGGCTCCGGCGGAGCTGTTCTGCCGGGGAAACTTCCCTCCCGGAGGGGGAAATCGAAGCCATCGTCATCACCAACGATCCTCTCATCGAGAGGGGGTCAATCTCCATCAACATCTTCACCAGCACCATCTCCTCTCCAAACCCTAGTTCATCTCTTGTATCCGATCTTTGTCTCAAAACCTCAGATTGGTACCTGTGGGTTGCTAGTAGTGTTGATTACTCCTTGTAGTTGATGCTAGTTGGTTTACTTGGTGGAAGATCATATGTTCAGATCCTTAATGATAATTAATACTCCTCTGATTATGAACATGAATATGCTTTGTGAGTAGTTACGTTTGTTCCTGAGGACATGTGATAAATCTTGTTATAAGTAATCATGTGAATTTGGTATTCGTTCGATATTTTGATGAGATGTATCTTGTCTCTCCTCTAGTGGTGTTATGTGAACGTCGACTACATGACACTTCACCATTATTTGGGCCTAGGGGAAGGCATTGGGAAGTAATAAGTAGATGATGGGTTGCTAGAGTGACAGAAGCTTAAACCCTAGTTTATGCGTTGCTTCGTAAGGGGCTGATTTGGATCCATATGTTTCATGCTATGGTTAGATTTATCTTAATTCTTCTTTCGTCGTTGCGGATGCTTGCGAGAGAGGTTAATCATAAGTGGGAGGCTTGTCCAAGTAAGGACAGCACCCAAGCACCGGTGCACCCACATATCAAATTATCAAAGTAACGAACTCGAATCATGTGAGCATGATGAAAACTAGCTTGACAGAAATTCCCATGTGTCCTCGGGAGCGCTTTGCTTTATATAAGAGTTTGTCCAGGCTTGTCCTTTGCTACAAAAAGGATTGGGCCACCTTGCTGCACCTTTGCTACATTTGTTACTTGCTACCCGTTACGAATTATCTTATCACAAAACTATCTGTTACCGATAATTTTCGTGCTTGCAGAGAATACCTTATTGAGAACTGCTTGTCATTTCCTTCTGCTCCTCGTTGGGTTCGACACTCTTACTTATCGAAAGGACTACGATAGATCCCCTATACTTCTGGGTCATCAAGACTCTTTTCTGGCGCCGTTGCCGGGGAGTGAAGCGCCTTTGGTGAGTGGAACTTGGTAATGAAAATTTTATATAGTGTGCTGAAATTTACTGTCACTTGTTACTATGGAAAATAATCCATTGAGGGGCTTGTTCGGGGTATCTTCACCCCGAACGGAAGCACAAAGAGATGCTCCTCAACCTACTGCACCTACTGAAAATATTTATTATGAAATTCGTTCGGGTATGATAGAGAAACTGCTAGCTAATACTTATGCAGGAGATGGAACACTACATCCTGATTTGCATCTAATCTATGTGGATGAAGTTTGTGGATTATTTAAGCTTGCAGGTTTGCCCGAGGATGATGTCAAGAATAAGGTCTTTCCTTTATCTTTGAAGGAGAAGGCATTGACATGGTATAGGCTATGTGATGATATTGGATCATGGAACTACAACCGATTGAGATTGGAATTTCATCAGAAGTTTTATCCTATGCATCTGGTTCATCGTGATCGGAATTATATTAATAATTTTTGGCCTCGTGAAGGAGAAAGTATCGCTCAAGCATGGGGGAGGCTTAAGTCAATGTTATATTCATGCCCCCAATCATGAGCTCCCAAGAGAAATTATTATTCAGAATTTTTATGCTCGGCTTTCTAGTAATGATCAATCCATGCTCGATACTTCTTGTACTGGTTCCTTTATGAAGAAAGATATTGAATTCAAATGGGACTTATTGGAAAGAATTAAACGCAACTCTGAAGATTGGGAACTCGACGAAGGTAAGGAGTCAGGTATGAACCTTAAGTTTGATTGTGTTAAATCCTTTATAGACACCGATGCTTTTCGTTAATTTAGCACTAAATATGGACTTGACTCTGAGATAGTAGCTTCCTTTTGTGAATCTTTTGCTGCTCATGTTGATCTCCCTAAGGAGAAGTGGTTTAAATATCATCCTCCCATTGAAGTGAAAGTAGTTGAACCTTTTAAAGTTGAAGAAGAAACTATTATTTATAATGTTGATCCTATTATTCCTACTGCTTATATTGAGAAACCACCCTTCCCTGTTAGAATAAAGGAACATGCTAAAGCTTCAACTGTGGTTCGTAAGAGTTATACTAGAACACCTACACCCCCTGAACAAATCAAAGTTGAACCTAGTATTGCTATGGTTAAAGATCTCTTGGTTGATAATATTGATGGGCAAGTTATTCAGTTCTGTGATGAAGCTACTAGAATTGCTAGACCTGATACTAAAGCTAAACATAGACCTATTGTTGGCATGCCTGTTGTTTCTATTAAAATAGGATATCATTGCTATCATGGCTTGTGTGATGTGGGTGCTAGTGTGAGTGCAATTCCCTTCACCTTATATCAAGAAATTATGAATGATATTGCACCAGCTGAATTAGAGGAAATTGATGTTACCATTAAGCTTGCTAATAGAGATACTATAGCACCAATTGGGATTGTTAGAGATGTTGAAGCCTTGTGTGGGAAAATAAAGTATCCTACTGATTTTCTTGTTCTTGGTTCCCCACAAGATGATTTTTGTCCCATTATATTTGGTAGACCTTTCTTGAACACTGTTAATGCTAAAATAGATTGTGAGAAAGAAACTGTTACTGTAAGTTTTGGGGATGTGTCTCATGAGTTCAATTTCTCTAAATTTCGTAGACAACCCCATGACAAAGGATTGCCTAGTAAAGATGAAATTATTGGTCTTGCTTCTATTGCTGTGCCTCCTACTGATCCCTTAGAACAATATTTGCTAGACCATGAAAACGATATGCATTTGAATGAAAGGAATGAAATAGATAAGATTTTCTTTGATCAGCAGCCTATTTTGAAACACAACCTGCCTGTTGAAATACTTGGGGATCCTCCTCCACCCAAGGGTGATCCCGTATTTGAGCTTAAACAATTACCGGATACTCTGAAATATGCTTATCTTGATGAAAAGGAGATATATCCTGTTATTATTAGTGCTAACCTTTCAGAGCATGAAGAAAAGAGATTATTGAAAACTCTGAGGAAGCACCGTGCTGCTATTGGATATACTCTTGATGATCTTAAGGTCATTAGTCCCACTCTATGTCAGCATAAAATTAATATGGAGCCTGATGCTAAACCAGTTGTTGATCACCAACGACGGTTAAATCCTAAAATGAAAGAAGTGGTAAGAAATGAAATACTAAAGCTTCTGGAGGCAGGTATAATTTATCCTATTGCTGATAGTAGATGGGTTAGTCCCGTTCATTGTGTTCCTAAGAAAGGAGGTATTACCGTTGTTCCTAATGATAAAAATGAATTGATCCCGCAAAGAATTGTTACAGGATATAGAATGGTAATTGATTTTAGGAAATTAAATAAAGCTACTAGGAAAGATCATTACCCTCTACCTTTTATTGATCAAATGCTAGAAATACTATCCAAACACACACATTTTTGCCTTCTAGATGGTTATTCTGGTTTCTCTCAAATACCTGTGTCAAAAGAGGATCAAGAAAAGACAACTTTTACTTGTCCTTTCGGTACCTTTGCTTATAGACGTATGCCTTTTGGTTTATGCAATGCACCTGCTACCTTTCAAAGATGTATGACTGCTATATTCTCTGACTTTTGTGAAAACATTGTTGAGGTTTTCATGGATGATATTTCCGTTTACGGAACTTCTTTTGATGATTGCTTGAGCAACCTTGATCGAGTTTTGCAGAGATGCGAAGAAACTAATCTTGTCTTGAATTGGGAAAAGTGCCACTTTATGGTTAATAAAGGTATTGTCTTGGCGCACAAAATCTTCGAAAGAGGTATTGAAGTTGATAAAGCTAAAGTTGATGCTATTGAAAAAATGACGTGTCCTACAGATATCAGAGGTATAAGAAGTTTCCTTGGTCATGCTGGTTTCTATAGGAGGTTTATTAAGGACTTCTCTAAGATTTCTAGGCCTCTCACTAATCTTTTGCAAAAAGATGTTCCATTCGTTTTTGATGATGATTGTGTAGAAGCATTTGAAATTCTTAAGAAAGCCTTGATTTCTACACCTGTTGTTCAACCACCTGATTGGAACCTACCCTTTGAAATTATGTGTGATGCTAGTGATTATGCCGTTGGTGCTATTCTAGGACAAAGAGTTGATAAGAAATTAAATGTTATCCATTATGCTCGTAAAACTCTAGACAGTGATCAAAGAAACTAGGCTACCACTGAAAAGGAATTTTTAGCAGTTGTGTTTGCTTGTGATAAGTTCAGACCTTATATTGTTGATTCCAAAGTAACTGTTCACACTGATCATGCTGCTATTAAATATCTTATGGAAAAGAAAGATGCTAAACCTAGATTTATTAGATGGGTTCTTCAGCTACAAGAATTTGATTTGCATATTATTGATAGAAAGGGTGCTGAGAACCCCGTAGTAGACAACTTGTCTAGGTTAGAAAATGTTCTTGATGACCCACTACCTATTGATGATAGCTTTCCTGATGAACAATTAGCTGTCATAAATGCTTCGCGTAATGCTCCATGGTATGCTGATTATGCTAATTACATTGTTGCTAAATTTATACCACCTAGTTTCACATACCAACAAAAGAAAAAGTTCTTCTATGATTTAAGACATTACTTTTGGGATGATCCACACCTTTATAAACAAGGAGTAGATGGTGTTATTAGACGTTGTGTACCTGAGCATGAACAGGAACAGATCCTTCACAAGTGTCATTCCGAGGCCTACGGAGGACACCACGCTGGAGATAGAACTGCACATAAGGTACTACAATCTGGTTTTTATTGGCCTACTCTCTTCAAGGATGCTCGTAAGTTTGTCTTATCTTGTGATGAATGTCAAAGAATTGGTAATATTAGTAGACGTCAGGAAATGCCTATGAATTACTCACTTGTTATTGAACCATTTGATGTTTGGGGTTTTGATTATATGGGACCTTTTCCAAAGTCCAACGAGATACTCATATTCTAGTTGCTGTTGATTATGTTACTAAGTGGGTAGAAGCTATTCCAACTAGTAGTGTTGATCATAACACTTCTATTAAAATGCTTAAAGAAGTTATTTTCCCTAGATTTGGAGTTCCTAGGTATTTAATGACTGATGGTGGTTCACACTTTATTCATGGTGCTTTCCGTAAATTGCTTGCTAAGTATGATGTTAATCATAGAATTGCATCTCCTTATCATCCTCAGTCTAGTGGTCAAGTAGAATTGTGCAATAGAGAAATTAAATTGATCTTGCAGAAGACTGTTAATAGATCTAGAAAAAATTGGTCTAAGAAACTTGATGATGCATTATGGGCTTATAGAACTGCTTACAAAAACCCTATGGGTATGTCTCCGTATAAAATGGTTTATGGTAAAGCATGTCACTTACCTCTAGAACTAGAACATAAAGCTTATTGGGCAATTAAAGAGCTCAACTATGATTTCAAACTTGCTGGTGAGAAGAGGTTATTTGACATTAGCTCACTTGATGAATGGAGAGCCCAGGCCTATGAGAATGCCAAGTTGTTTAAAGAAAAAGTTAAGAGATGGCATGATAAAAGGATACAAAAGCGTGAATTCAATGTAGGTGACCATGTCTTGCTATACAATTCTCGTTTAAGATTTTTTGTAGGAAAACTTCTCTCTAAATGGGAAGGGCCTTACATTATCGAGGAAGTATATCGTTCTGGTGCCATCAAGATCAACAACGCCGAAGGCACAAATCCTAAGGTGGTAAACGGGCAAAGAATCAAACATTATATCTCAGGTACTCCCATAAATGTTGAAACCAATATTATCAATACCATGACTCTGGAGGAGTACATTAGGGAGACCTACCAGAACGTTTCAGACTCCGAAAAGGAATAGGTATGTGTTACGGTAAGCAAACTGACTCCAAAACTTTTCCAATAGCAATTTTTATCCGTTTTGGAATTTGTAATAAATTAGGAAAATTTAAAGTAGTCCGAAGAGTGCACGAGGAGGCGACAAGCCAGGGGGGGCGCCCTACCCCCCTGGGCGTGCCCCTGTGGCTTGTGGCCACCCCGTGTACCCTCCGGACTCCATTTTCTTGTGGTGTACTCCTTCAGGTTGGTAAAAATTCATTATATAATATCCCGAAGGTTTGGACCTTCGTATCACGACAATATCTCCTCTTTTTGTTTTGAGTTGTTTTCCGGACAGATTAAGATCGACATGACGTCCCCAAGTGCTTCGAAGGATAAGTTCTTCGAGAAGGTCATCAACCCCTACCTTGCGGAGGTGCTGCAACACCCTCAAACCATTGAGGTGCGTGAGGGGGTGCTGCACATCCGTGATGTTGAGGGGCCAAAGAAGACCGGAAGCGTGGAGACAAGGCTCGAAGCAATGGAGCAACAAGTCTTCAAGTGCCAAGGGATGGTGGAACGCGGACTCGATGCCAATCACATGATGATCGCGGAGTTTACCCATAAGCACAAGCTGGACGCCAAGGACATCGGGGAGCACATCTTCAAGCTTTACGAGAAAATCGAGCATCTCCAAGCCCAGATCTATGACCTGCAAAACCAAAACTGTGAGTATGAATACAGATTTAAGAGAATGAGTTTGGATGTAGATTTGAGGATCCCGAAGACTCGTTCATCTTTTTACGATGGTGAGCCTATGCCTTGGAAGACGGAGGACAAGCTTCCAACCTCATCAACAACTCCAACATCACCACCTCCGAAGAAAGACAACTAAAAACATGGGTATGGGCACTCCCCTTGGCTTGTGCCAAGCTTGGGGGAGGTGCCCCGGTATCGTATCACCATCACATCTTTTACTTTTATCGTTTTTCTTAGTTCGATCCTTTTGGTTATATCTTGATCTCGTAGAATAAAATTTTTAGTGTGATCTAGTTTTGAGTTTTGCCTTATGTTCCCCCTATGTAAGCGAGTCCGAGAGTTATATAATAAAAAGTAGTTTTGAGTTGAGGGCTTTGCTTGCTTGCTATGATCTTGAGAAAAAGAAATAGAAAGAAGTATAAAATAAAAGCAAAGAGTATATATGATGATCTTATGGGGGGTGATGACTTCACATATAAGAAGTATGTCGATTGAAATTTGTTGTGAGTTGACAAACATAGCGATTGGTCATTGTTGCAATTAAAAGGAAGTAATAAAGAAAGAGAGGTTCACATATAAATATATTATCTTGGACATATTTTATGATTGTGAGCACTCATTAAAATATTATATGCTAAGAAGTTGATGTTGGACAAGGAAGACAACATAATGGGTTATGTTTGCTTATTTCCGAATAGAAGTTATATGGTTATAGATCCTTTAACATGTGACGCTTGCTTCCACCCCATATGAGCCAAAACTTCCGCACCAAGTAGAGATACTACTTGTGCATCCAAACACCCTTAACCCAGTTTTGCCATGAGAGTCCACCATACCTACCTATGGATTGAGTAAGATCCTTCAAGTAAGTTGTCATCGGTGCAAGCAATAAAAATTGCTCTCTAAATATGTATGATCTATTAGTGTGAGGAAAATAAACTTTATACGAACTTGTGATATGGAAGAAATAAAAGCGACAGACTGTATAATAAAGTTCTTTATCACAAGGGGCAATATAAAGTGACGTTCTTTTGCATTAAGGGATTGCGCATCCAACTATAAAAGCGCATGACAACCTCTACTTCCCTCTGCGAAGGGCCTATCTATTACTTTTACTTTCTAGTACTTACCTTTATGTAAGAGTCGTGGTGATCTTCACCACTTCCTTTATTTCGCCTTTCTCTCTTGGCAAGCGTCATGTGTTGGGGAATGATCTAGACACATATATCCACTCGAATGTGGGTGATCATGAGTTATTTCTGTTGACATTACCCTTGAGGTAAATAGTGGGGAGGCGAAACTATAAGCCCCTATCTTTCTCTATGTCCGATTGAAGCTTTAACCTCATAGGTACCGCGTGAGTGTTAGCAATTATGAAAGACTAAAAGATGATTGAGTATGTGGATTTGCTTTACAAGCTCTTATATTGACTCTTTCCGACGTTATGATTAATTGGAATTGCTTCAATGACTAAGATCATAGTTTGTTGGTTCTCAATAGAGTTCTTGATTCATACTTTACCTTGTGAATGAATTGTTACTTTAGCATAAGAAATTATATGTCGATATATGTTGTTGTTCTAAAGATGACCATGATGCCTTCGTGTCCGTATTTTATTTTATCAACACCTCTATCTCTAAACATGTGGACATATTTATCGATTTCGGATTTCGCTTGAGGACAAGCGAGGTCTAAGCTTGGGGGAGTTGATACGTCCATTTTGCATCATGCTTTTATATTGATATTTATTGCATTATGGGCTGTTATTACACATTATGGTACAATACTTATGCCTTTTCTCTCTTATTTTACAAGGTTTACATGAAGAGGGAGAATGCCGGCAGCTGGAATTCTGGACTGGAAAAGGAGCAAATATGAGAGACCTATTCTGCACAACTCCAAAAGTCCTGAAAAGTTACGGAGAATTATTTTGGAATATATAAAAAATATTGGGCGAAAGAAATACCAGAGGGGACCCACCAGGAGGTCACAAGCCAGGGGGGCGCACCCTACCCCCCTGGGCACGCCCCTGTGGCTTGTGGCCCCCCTGACAGGCCACCGGTGCCCATCTTCTGCTATATGGAGGGTTTTGACCTGGAAAAAATCATAAGAGAGCTTTCGGGATGAAGCGCCGCCATCTCGAGGCGGAACTTGGGCATAACCAATCTAGGGCTCCGGCGGAGCTGTTCTGCCGGGGAAACTTCCCTCCCGGAGGGGGAAATCGAAGCCATCGTCATCACCAACGATCCTCTAATCGAGAGGGGGTCAATCTCCATCAACATCTTCACCAGCACCATCTTCTCTCCAAACCCTAGTTCATCTCTTGTATCCGATCTTTGTCTCAAAACCTCAGATTGGTACCTGTGGGTTGCTAGTAGTGTTGATTACTCCTTGTAGTTGATGCTAGTTGGTTTACTTGGTGGAAGATCATATGTTCAGATCCTTAATGATAATTAATACTCCTCTGATTATGAACATGAATATGCTTTGTGAGTAGTTACGTTTGTTCCTGAGGACATGTGATAAATCTTGTTATAAGTAATCATGTGAATTTGGTATTCGTTCGATATTTTGATGAGATGTATCTTGTCTCTCCTCTAGTGGTGTTATGTGAACGTCGACTACATGACACTTCACCATTATTTGGGCCTAGGGGAAGGCATTGGGAAGTAATAAGTAGATGATGGGTTGCTAGAGTGACAGAAGCTTAAACCCTAGTTTATGCGTTGCTTCGTAAGGGGCTGATTTGGATCCATATGTTTCATGCTATGGTTAGATTTATCTTAATTCTTCTTGCGTAGTTGCGGATGCTTGCGAGAGAGCTTAATCATAAGTGGGAGGCTTGTCCAAGTAAGGACAGCACCCAAGCACCGGTCCACCCACATATCAAATTATCAAAGTAACGAACGTGAATCATGTGAGCATGATGAAAACTAGCTTGACAGAAATTCCCATGTGTCCTCGAGAGCGCTTTGCTTTATATAAGAGTTTGTCCAGGCTTGTCCTTTGCTACAAAAAGGATTGGGCCACCTTGCTGCACCTTTGCTACATTTGTTACTTGCTACCCGTTACGAATTATCTTATCACAAAACTATCTGTTACCGATAATTTCCGTGCTTGCAGAGAATACCTTACTGAGAACCGCTTGTCATTTCCTCCTGCTCCTCGTTGGGTTCGACACTCTTACTTATCGAAAGGACTACGATAGATCCCCTATACTTTTGGTTTCAATTTATGTTTTAATTAGTTGCTCTAGACAGCCGTATGTTGTTCTATGAGAACTATGTAGGAACTTTATGTATTTATTTTTTCAGTAATAACATTCGATCACTACTGTACTTTGGTTTTAATGTGATGATGAACTTGTATTAATTTGGTCACTTCTCTATTCATGATGTTCTGTAATGGTTTTTGATACACTTAATTATATAATGCACGCAGATGAACCGGCAATGGATGTACGGTGACCGACGCACCTCCGAGTACATTGAGGGCCTGCATAAATTTCTCGAAGTGCCTGAGGCAAACAAGCAGAATGGTTTTATGTATTGTCCATGTACTGTCTGTGAGAATACGAAGGATTACTCTAACTAGAAACCCTTCACTCCCACCTGCTTGAGAAGGGTTTCATGCCACACTATAATGTTTGGACCAAGCACGGAGAAAGAGGGGTTATGATGGAAGACAACGAAGAAGAAGAGGATGATGACAGCTATCCTATGTTCCCTGAATACAGTGATACTGCAACGGGGGGATCTGAAGATCAAGAGGCACCAGACGATGTGCCCGATGATGATCTTCGCCGGGTCATTGTTGATGCACAGAGAGAATGTGAAACTGAAAGGGAGACGTTGAAGTTCGATCGCATGTTAGAGGATCACAAAAAAGGGTTGTACCCAAACTACGAAGATGACAACACAAAGCTCGGTACCACATTGGAATTGCTACAATGGAAGGTAGACAATAGTGTATCTGACAAGGGATTTGGTTCGCTACTGAAAATAATGAAGAAGAAGCTTCCAAAGGATAACGAATTGCCCGACAGTACGTACGAAGCAAAGAAGGTTCTCTGTCCTCTAGGATTGGAGGTGCAGAAGATACATGCATGCCCTAATGACTGCATCCTCTACCGCGCTGAGTACGAGGAACTGAACGCATGCCCGGTATGCGGTGCATTGCGGTATAAGATCAGACGAGATGACCCTGGTGATGTTGAGGGCGAGCGTCCCAGGAAGAGGGTTCCTGCCAAGGTGATGTGGTATGCTCCTATAATACCACGGTTGAAACGCCTGTTCAGAAACAAAGAGCATGCCAAGTTATTGCGATGGCGCAAAGAAGACCGTAAGAAAGATGGGAATTTGAGAGCACCCGCTGACGGGTCGCAATGGAGAAAAATCGAGAGAAAGTGGGGGGACTTTGCAGGTGACGCAAGGAACGTATGGTTTGGTTTAAGTGCAGATGGCATTAATCCTTTTGGGGAGCAGAGAAGCAATCATAGCACCTGGCCCGTTACTCTATGTATCTATAACCTTCCTCCTTGGTTGTGCATGAAGCGGAAGTTCATTATGATGACAGTGCTCATCCAAGGCCCTAAGCAACCCGGCAACGACATTGATGTGTACCTAAGGCCATTAGTTGAAGAACTTTTACAGCTATGGAATGGAAAAGGTGTACGTGTGTGGGATGAGCATGAACAAGAGGAATTTGACCTACGAGCGTTGCTATTTGTAACCATCAATGATTGGCCTGCTCTTAGTAACCTTTCAGGACAGACAAACAAGGGATACAACGCATGCATGCACTGTTTAGATGATACCCAAAGTATATATTTGGACAAATACAAGAAGAATGTGTACCTGGGACATCGTCAATTTCTTCTGACTAAGCATGCCTTAAGAAAGAAAGGCAAGCATTTCAAAGGTGAGGCAGATCACCAGAAGAAGCCCGTCCTCCGTACTGGTGATGATATACTTGATATGGTCAAGTTTTTACAAGTAATCTTTGGAAAGGGTCCTGGTGGACAATCTGTTCCGAATGACGCTGAGGGACACGCACCCATGTGGAATAAGAAATCTATATTTTGGGACCTACCCTATTAGAAAGACCTAGAGGTCCGCCCTGCAATCGACGTGATGCACGTGACGAAGAATGTTTGCGTGAACGTGCTAGGCTTCTTGGGCATGTATGGGAAGACAAAAGATACACCGGAGGCACGGGAGGACCAGCAACGTGTGAACGAAAAAGGCGGCATGCATCCAAAGCAGTATCAAGGTCTGCCAGCTATGCTCTAACCAAAGCGGAGAAGGAAATCTTCTTTGAATGCCTGCTCAGTATCAAGGCCCCGTCTGGCTTCTCGTGGAATATAAAGGGAATAATAAACATGGCAGAGAAAAATTTCCAGAACCTAAAGTCTCATGAGTGCCACGTGATTATGACGCAACTTCTTCTGGTTGCATTGAGGGGGCTTCTACCAGAAAATGTTCGATTAGCCATTGTGAAGCTATGTGCATTCCTCAATGCAATTTCTCAGAAGGTAATCGATCCAGAAATCCTACCAAGGTTACAGAATGATTTGGTCCAATGTCTTGTCTGCTTCGAGTTGGTGTTCCCATCATCCTTCTTCAATATTATGACGCACGTCCTAGTTCACCTAGTCGACGAGATTGCCATTCTGGGTCCTGTATTTCTACACAATATGTTCCCCTTTGAGAGGTTCATGGGAGTCTTGAAGAAATATGTTCGTAATCGTGCTAGGCCAGAAGGAAGCATCTCCATGGGCCATCAAACAGAGGAGGTCATTGGGTTTTGTGTTGACTTTATTCCTGACCTTAAGCTGATTGGTGTCCCTCAATCGCGGTATGAGGGGAGACTGAGTGGAAAAGGCACGCTAGGAGCGGATTCAATAATATGTAGGGACGGGCATTCTTGGGCGCAAGCACATTACACAGTTCTACAGAATTCTACCTTGGTGGCCCCGTATATCAATGACCACGAGAATATTCTACGCTACAAACACCAGAAGCAGTCTGACGACTGGATTACACGTGAACACATCGGGACTTTCAGCGGTTGGTTGCAAATGCATCTCATGCGTAACAACACTGTTGGAGATGGCTGTACTTGTTGGCCAAGACACCATCTTCGACTACATGGACTTACCAAGGGTACGAGATAAATGGGAATACATTTTACACGATCGCGCAAGATAATAAGAGCACCAACCAAAACAGTGGTGTCCGCTTTGATGCAGCAATCACCAATAGGGCAAAGGACACATATTATGGTTACATAGAGGAGATATGGGAACTTGACTATGGACATGAATTTAAGGTCCCTTTGTTTCGGTGCAAATGGGTCAATCTGTCAGGAGGCGGGGTACTGGTAGACCTGCAGTACGGAATGACAACAGTGGATCTCAACAATCTTGGGTACACAGACGAACCATTCGTCCTAGCCAATGATGTGGCGCAGGTTTTCTATGTGAAGGACATGTCTACCAAACCGAGAAAAAAAAAGATAAGGAAGCAAATACATCAAACGATGAGCCAAACCGCCACATAGTTCTTTCAGGGAAAAGAAACAATGTGGGAGTGGAGGACAAGACATACATGTCTGAAGATTATGAAAAGTTTCATGAAATTCCTCCCTTCAAAGTGAAGGCTGACCCAAGCATCATGTTAAACGATGAAGATTATCCATGGTTACGGCGCAATAAGCAAGGGACATACGCGAAGAAAAATTGAAGACTTTCTCTCCATAACTATTCTGATGATGGCTTTGATCTAGAATATCACTGCAGTTAAATGTCAAGAAATAAAACCCCTTTTGTAATAGATGAGTTTTCATCCAAAACCCTCATACTTCGAAAGAGATTGTCCAGTTTGTACACGAAGTGCATCCAGTTTTTCCCATAACCCTCTCAACTATTTAGCACATGCTATGTGGGTGAAATTATGACACCATGCCAAGTTTCAACCTTTTCAGAGTTCATTTGTAGTGCTTTTAAATTTCAAGGTCATTTAGCTCAAAGAATGAACTAATAGCAAAAAGAATGAACTAAAAAGCTTTTATAAAACTCTAATAGCAAAAAGAATGAACTAAAAAGAATCAATTAAAATATTTTGTTACGATCAACTAAAACAAAACTATAATATTCTTCAATAGCAAAAAGAATCAACTAAAAAGCTTTTATAAACCTCTAGTTATTATCAAAATAATATTAACTTAAAATTATATAAAATTTATGCAACTAAAATTATCAAAGTATTTTTTGTTAAAAACTTTAATAGCAAAAAGAATTTCCATAAAGTATTTTTTGTTAAAAACTTTAATAGCAAACTAAAATAACATAAAAAATAAAAAAATCTCGCCTACTAGGCCACCACGGCCTGCATACGACTAGAAACCCATCTGTACATGGGCCAGGATGCAGGCCCAACATGGCATAGACAAAGGTTAGGCATGTACTGCCTACATTAGAGAGGAGCTCGACAGCTCAGGCGCAGCGCAGCTTATAAACCAGTGTGGGCGCCTATCAACTAGCGAGGTGGGACTAAACGTTCGACACCGCTGTAACAGGCCTTTAGTCCCGGTTGGTGGCTCCAACCGGGACTAAAGGGGGGCCTTTAGTCCCGGTTGGAGCCACCAACCGAGACTAAAGGCCTGGGCTTCCCGCCCTTTGGGCTGCTGAAATTCACCTTTAGTCCCGGTTGGTGGCTCCAACCGGGACTAAAGGGGGGCCTTAATTTCCAGTCCATCTGCAGTTTCTTCGATCCTCCTCTCCCCCGACGGCGCTGACAACCACCTCGACACCGCCAGACTGCCGGATTTTGCCGTCCCCCGCTCCCCTGCCCCGACGTCGCCTTCGCCGTCGCCGTCGCCGTGCCCCTGCCCCTACGTCGCCATGGCCGTCACCGTGCCCTGCCCCGCCATCGCCGTCGCCTCGCCCTGCCCCGCCGTCACCATCACCGTGCCCCTGCCCCGTCGCCGTCGCCACGCCCCTGCGGCCCCGACGTCGCCGTCGCCGTCGCCGCGCCGGCCCCTACCCCCAGTGAGCCCCTCCTGCTAAGGCCCCGTTTGAATGCAAATTATAGATGGATGGATTGATGTATATAGAAAATGTTCATATATGTATGTATGTATAGATGGATGGATTGATGTATATAGAAAATGTTCATATGTAGAGTAAAACACTTATATGTTCATAGAATTTTGTTTTCATAGAATTTTTTATGTTCATAGAATTTCTTTGTCCATGTATGTATGTATGTATGTATAGATGGATGGATTGATGTATATAGAAAATGTTCATATGTAGAGTAAAACACTTATATGAAGTGTCTCCATTAGAACTATAGATCAATGGCGATCATCTAACAAAGTTTGTAAATTGTAACAGTTTCTGGAATTAATATCAAGTGGCACTTTTCAAACAAAGTTTTGAGCAAGCTAATGGACTCTAGCAGAGATGCAATTGATACTATCTTGTAAATCACAGGAGAGTGATCAATATTGATATAACGCACTAACCCATAGGATGTACAGAACAATAGTTGTAGCCTTTGGAAAACGGCTAAGTGATGTTTAAAGCTGAGGAATTCTCAGACTTAGCAGAATTCCAGGAATTTTCAAGATATTGGTAAGACTTTAGAAATTCATAGAAAATTGACCGTAACTCCGATGAAAATAATTTATATATGAAAATCGATCAGAAAAATATGACGAATCTGAATATGCCCTCCGTTCGTCTGTCACAAGCAGCTAGCATAGCGAACGTGGACCCGTCCCCCTCCGTTTCATCTGTCCGAAAATGCAGACTTCAGGAAAACATTCACGAATGTTATCCCCCTTCACCTATATCGTGTAGTGTCGCGTTATAACACCCCTAACTCTCTCGGGAATTCAACATATCCCCGATAACTTCGACATCAGGGGGGGTCCGCAAGTTTCTATATGGAGGGAATGATTTTTGAATACAGAGAACTATTTTTTAAATAGAGGAAACTTTGTCAAGTGTTGTATTTTGGTGACAAATATACTTCTTTTTTTTATGTGATAGCTAGTTTGAAGTGTCAATGCTTTATGTCCAGAAACTATGGACAGAGACTTAGAAAAAGAAGAGTTGTTGGGGGATATAATCCGCGACGGAGGTGATATTGCCTTGTCGTTTCTCAACAACACCGATGGTGAGGAAAGAGAGGATGACGGCTCCGGTGAGGAAGAAGGAGATCATGACAGCTCCGGTGATCGAATGGAGGAGGAAGGAGATCATAACGGCTCCGATGATCGAATGGAGAAGGGAGCCTTAACTGTTTCAAAGTCCGGCAAGGTATATATATATATATATATTAATTAAGCCTCTGCTGACTAGATGCATTAATGGTTTTGTATGTACATATATTAATGCTTCTTTCTTCTTTTAGCCCTCCGAATCGATCCAAACTTCGGTAAGGAAATGAGGCCTGAAGAAAAGGTTGGGCCGGGATGAAAGGTTCACGATCGAAGAAGTTTCTCCAGAAGGCCAACTGATTGCTCCCAAGCGAACCAAGGAGAATTTATACATCAGTGCGGAGTTATTGTTAGGGACAGTGTCCCGATCAGCATCCAAGAATGGAATAAGAAGAAGGACCCTGAAGTTCCTTATGTCCACGATAGACTGAAAGATGATCTTTGGAACTCGCTGATGAGAAATTTCAGCCTACCGCCAGAGGAGGATCCGAATAACCCAGTTATACAGCGAAAGGTCAAGGCGTTTGCTCTTAAGAAGATGGCACAACTATTCAAGAACTGGAAAAAACTATTGAACAGAAAGTTTGTCGACAAAGACGAGACTCCAGAATTCACCGGTCAATACTTGAAGATGAAAGATCACTGGCCCGCATTTGTGGCCTACAAGAAATCGAAGAAGGCTAAGAAAAGGTCACATATAAATAAGCAAAATGCTGCAAAGAAGCAGTATCACCATGTTACGGGGTCAGGTGGCTACAGTAAAGCCAGGCCTACGTGGGACAAAGCTAAGCAAGACCTGCTTGCTAAAGATGTCCAACCAGCGACATTGCACTGGCCAGATCGGGCAAGGACTTGGTTCTTCGGGGTTGGGGGGACTTTGGACCCAGAATCAGGGAAGTGTGTTTGGACGAAAGCTCAACTTGAAACACCCGTCAAAAAGCTTGAGGAAGCAATCAAGAAAGCGCTGGAAGGGAGGTTCCATCCCGACAGAGAGAAGGACGAGTTGTCAATGGCCCTCGGGAATCCTGAACACCCTGCACGAACACGAGGTACATCAGGCTCAGTTCCATGGGTGCATGGGTTTCCCGACAGCACTGGTTATAGAAGCCGACAGAGAAAGAAGAAAGAGGAATCAAGCGAAATGCAGAAGATCAATGAAAGATTAGCGAAACTAGAGGCACTTGAGAGCCAGCGAGCTACTGGCCCACCATCTCAGCGGCACGAAGATCCTTCATTGGATACTACCCATGATGCTACCCCACCATCTCAGCGGAGAAGCACCGTGGCTTCCACGGAGCTCATTCAGCCTGATAGCACGACTCCTCGCTACCCCGTGGATGGTATCACGGATAATGAACATTGTGTGCTAATGGAAAAATGCCATAACCTGACCTTGAAGGTGGCGGTCGGCTATGTCGTACCTCCTCGACCTGATGCAGCTTTCCATTTCACTCCAGTTCCAGCTGGCTTTGCTATTGTCGGGGTGGATGAAATAATGGACGGATTTGAGGGGCTGGAGCTTGAGTACCCTACAGGTGAAGGGGAGATTCTTCTTGAAAATGCCTTAAGGACTACCTGTCTATGGAGAAAGGAAAACATCTTGCTTCCAAACTGGACGCCGCCTCAGCAGACTCAGCTGGAGGAGGCCCATCAGCAGACTCCTCACAGTCCAGCTCTGCTATCTCCGCTGCCCGAGTCGTCTCCGGCACGTCAGCGGACTCCGCCGCCTCTGCGGACTCCGCCGCGTCAGTTGACTCCGACGGAGAAGGCCCCTTAGCAGAATCCTCCTCCGCCTCAGTTGTCTCCCCTGCGTCAGCGGACTCCTCCTCCTCCGCCGCCTCAGCAACAGCGAAAGAGAGCCGCCGCCACTCCGGCGGCTAGCAGCAGTACAGCAACGAAGAACTTCAGAGCAGGCCCAAGCCTTAAGGTTCCTCCCAAGTTACCATACGACTTGACTGAGGAGGAAACCAACAAGATCGTGGATGCCAATGTGAAACGTCAGCTTGCACCGAAACCACCACCTCCAAAGGAGAGAGTAGATCCGGTGAAAGCGAAGCGAACTCTGGATGCCCTTAGGCGACCACCACCGCCTTCGCCGCAATCAAACTATGATCGCTGTATTCAAAAGACATTTGATCAAGCGAAGCGGTCGGGAAGCTTAAGTAGCAATGGTGCAAGAAGTGGGAAAAGAATTCCCTAGCTCGGCGAACAAGAAAAGCAATCATGCCCCCCGCTCACGGTGTTTACCGATATTGCTAATGATCCGGAGATAGCGGCCGGTGGTCTTAATATCACTCTTGGTGATTACATATGCGATGAGGTACAGTTCGAAACGGCTGAGGTAGTAGCAACCTTAAGATACGAGCACGGGAAGCCTCTCGTCAAACATGAACAGCTCCGGCATCTACCAACGATGATGTGACAATTGCATGAATAGTACTTGAAAGTCTGCAAGGATGGGACCGCTAATATCTTCGTGGGAATTAAAGATGAACACTACTTCAATGGAGTCCAGGCGTTGTTCATTGAATTTCAAGAAATTTTCCAGTTCTACAATCAAGCCGCCATCGACAAAACTATCGTCAATTCATATTGTTTGTAAGTATTTTTTCTGTAATTAAGTCTCTAGCTCAGCTCGTTCATTGCATGTATAATTATCCTCACACTATATTATGCAGATTGAAGATCCTCGAATGCAAAAACGACAAATCTATGACATTGGGTTCATTAACCCAGATACCGTAAATGAACATATGTTAAAAAAATTCCCCGATGATGTAGAGAAAAACTTGCTAAATGCGTTACTTGGACAACAAAACAGAAGGGAAATACTATTTCCTTACAACTTCCAGTGAGTGTTACTATCTTGCACATTCTGTTTCGCTTACTCGAGGTTAAGTGTAATTGATGAGTTATGCGTGCCCAGGTTCCACTTTATTCTGCTAGCCATTCGGATTGAAGAGGGACAAGTAATTGTCTTGGACTCGAGACGTAAAGACCCTAAGGAGTGGTCAGACATGAGTCGAATGCTTCAGAAGTAAGTTCAATCATTATCGCACCATATCGGCAACTTGTGTTCATTTCCTGATATGAAGTAATCATTTTCTTTGCCGGACAGGGTTTGGAAAAAGTTCACCAACCAGGTTAGGGGTGTCTCCAAAAAGGAGCTGTGATTTTCACACCCCAAAGTAAGTACTACTAGCTAGTACCGCGCATCTCTCATTGATTCTAGTTTCAATACCATTATCATGCTTGATTATCATTTTCATTGAACTCTATTCTCGTAAAGTGCTTGTTGCAGGCACCCGGGACTAATTTATGTGGATACTACGTTTGCGAGTACATTCGCCACTCGACCTCTGAGAGGGCATATCTCCAGAACAATTTGAAGTACGTAAACAATATTCACATTTTAATTTTATTACCATCAATTGTGTTGAGTTTCATTCATATATATATATATATATATATATATATATATATATATATATATATATATGTATATATATAGACCCCCTTCTTTAAATTAGATCTGGCGGAAGCGGGACAAACTCCTACCAACTGATCGCATACGAGTAATTCAAGAGGAATTGGCAGGATTCTTTGTTGAGCATGTCATACCTAAAGACGGAGAATACCATCGGGATATTCAATGCGATTTTGGTAATTAGATATTAGGATCGTAAGAGATGTTATATTGTATATATGCATGAACGTGTATTATATGTAATAGCGTCGAATAGATTTACGAAAACTTGTTGCATTGTTCGACTAAGCACGGAGAAAGAGAGGTCACTTATCTCTATATATTGATCATGACGATGTTGTGTAATGGTTATTTCATTGCTATATGTAGTAGCTAGCGTCGAGTTGAATGAAAAACATAAAATAAAAATGGTAAACACAAAAATAAAAGGGGGAAACACAATATGAAAACCCCTAAACCCTCCAAAACCCCTAAACCCCTCCTTTAAAAAAAACCTAGCGCCTGGCAGCTGCTGACGCGTCGCTGCCTTTTAGTCCCGGTCGGCGTTACCAACCGGGACTAAAGGTCCTCCTGCCTGGGCGCCCCACGGAGGCCACGTGGAGCTCCTTTAGTCCCGGTTCGTAAGCCAACCGGGACTAAAAGTGATGGGCATTAGTCCCGATCGTTTTGTCCCGGTTGCAGAACCGGGACTAAAGGCCCTCTGGAACCGGGACTGATGCCCTGTTTTCTACTAGTGATAGCTCATGATTCAGACCTTGTATACGTATTCATGTGTGACAGTTGGTCATTGGAATGGATGTTGTTGCTTCTGAATTTTACAGTGAGAAGGATCACACTAATCAACCTAGATTTTGTTGCGTCTTCATTAGCAGTTACCATCTTGCAACGCGAGGTGCAAGAGTTATGTTGATCTATGTCTTATTCCATTAAATCATGTAGGGAACTCGAATTGTATGCTCGGTTAGTGATGTCCTGTGGAGAAGCAAATTATTTTGCGCCCACCCCCAAAATATTCATCTTTGTACCCTTTTCTCCATATATCAATGCAACGACTTAAGTGAACTTTACCAGATATTATTTTTGCTTGAGTTATGGTTAGTCATGGTGATGACCATATTGTGTTCTTGTGATGATTCAAGGCTGGGAGTGTACCTATACTTCATTCTTCTGGTGGTGAATCATTTCTATGGCATTACATACAACCAATGGGAAGAGGTCAGTAGGCACTAGCATGTTTCACTATTTGAATTACAAACTAAAACTTGTTCAAGTATGAATGGGTGCATTGATCTCGCTTTTATTATGGTGCATACATCTTGTACGTAGATCCACACAAGTTGATACTACAATTATGTAACATAAGAGGTATTAGCCTTGCTTTTTCCCTACCACTATTGTTTTTTGTGGAGATTTGACTGGAAATTCAGGCCCTTACACAATTATAGTATTACACTACAAGACGGCACACTATTTATACACAACCTTTTACACTCAAAGTGAATCGAATTTTTGGCCATCAATCAGTTTGTATTAAAGTGTGCAAAATGAATCAAAATTGTGTTTCTTCTTTACTGATACAATTTATTTCCAATTAGGTTGTTTCTTATTCCATGTGATTATCTAATTTTGGCCCACTATTTTTTGATTTCCTGGGACTCGTCTCTCTGGGGTATGTTGAAGCAAGGGGTTTCATCCTCAATTGTAGCTCCCATGAATATATGTACCCGGAAAAAACGGAATATTGGTGTATTTTGTATGTGCAAGGGTCGATGTATGATTGCATATGCATGTAGAAACCAGTTTGTGTAAAGTGTGTGTGAGATAAGTGTATGAGTATAACACTAATGATTACTTATTTTCAGATGACACCTTATGTGTGTGCTGACAAGTGAATGTGAATGTTTAATCTTTATTCCTGTAAATGACCATCACTATGTGTTTTCTAGACATGATGTATGTTGGCTATGCCAACATAAATCCTGCTTTGATTGTGCTCTCTCAAAGCTATGTATCTCTGAGTGTATAGCCTTTTAAAGAACATAATCTCCTGATGAAGGTTTCAGTATGATCATGCAAAAAATAATATAAAATTGCCACATAACCTACTTTGTTTTGATAGTGTACTATATTATATGCATCCATGAGAGCTAAGTTGTTGCATAGTTCTTAGGTGCCCGATTGCTTATTATGCCCTGTTGGGCCGTGGTATGTTACATTGGGCCAACGTGTGCCCAGATTGCATTTTTATGTCTTGTTGGTCTATGGATAAAGAGGAGGTGATACCTGGCGATGATGAGCAGGCCAAATAACAAGTTGTAGGCAACCCTAGGGACGATGAGGATTCTAGACGTGGTGACATGGCTATGAGGTCAAAGCGCTAGGGAAGGGGTAGTAGTGGGGACGAGGTGGTAGAAAACGAACCAGAAGAGTGTAACATAGGAAGAGATGAATATCCATAATGATGTTCTAGAAACCACACATGACACCTTTTAATCTATTTTTTATCTCGTTGCAACGCACGGGTGTCTAACTAGTCTCACTAATGTATCCACCCTCTCTCCTTTCAAATGCATACTAAGTGGATGAAGTTTTGTTTCAAGTCGCTGAGTGATCATGACAATCCCTATTTCAAACAAGCTTTTTGTATATCCAATTCTTTGTGGTTTTGTAGCTATTTTCCACAGTCATTAACTAACCTAAGTATCAACACTAACTAGAGGATAACATTTGGCACAAGCGCGCGGCGGTGCTCCGTTTCCGGCCGAGTGTGTTCCACTGTTTCTATTAGTGGTCCACTAGCACATATGCCCGTGCGTTGCAACGTGAGTGAAAATTAACGTGTCCATCGATGTGGTATGATAGCATCCTGAAGGTACCACACGACAGGGAGACACACATCAAGCTTTAAGAGAAATGCATATCAGTCAGACATTAATCACGCAACAACCTTAACACCGGTGCTAAAGATCAATTAGTTCTTGTTATAATCCTAGCATCTACACGTAGTTAGCTTTACACCTCCTGATCGACCTCGCTACAACACGCATTCGACTTGCAGCAATGGTAGTCATCCTTGTAGTCGGCTTTTGCTAAGTTGTCCGTGTGACTTGTTGTCCTAGCAGCGTTTATGTAATCTGTTTTGCAGCATGACAGTCTAACTTCCCAATAGAAAAATTAATAGAGGCAAGAGCATCTCTCGTGTTGCACACATCTTCGGGTTTGTTTCGATAGTGCGCATTAAGATTCAACCATCACTCACCGGTTATATATACCACTCCAACCAGGTATTTTATACTCCCTCCGTAAACTAATATAAGAGCGTTTAGATCACTAAAGTAGTGATATAAACACTCTTATATTAGTTTACAGAGGGAGCATCTTTTATTAGCTAGATTCAGCCATATCATACACTCCATAGGACATGCGAGCACATCACGAGCCAACAATCCAGCCATACTTCCCACATTTCCCTTTAGAGCCAACATTTAATTCTTTCGTCGGGCTCTATTCCCACAATTTCATTTATTTAGCGCCAACCTTAATATCTTCACTCCCGCACCTTACCCTTCTTTGGGCTTGATGATTACTCAACAACTCTTTGACGTACAAGAACTGGTGGATTTTTGACGATCGAAGCGAGGTGGGATAAATATTCAAGCGAACCCTTTCCATATATTAAAATGTTCGCGCTTTTAAAATTTTCAAAAAATGATCGTGTTTCATGCATTACTATCAGAATTTCAGAAAATGTTCCCGTCTTCAGAAAATGTTCACAATTTTAAAAAATGTTCATGTTTTCACTTTCAGGAGTTTCAAATAATATTCACATTTCCAAAATGGTCAAAAATATTCTAAAATCGTGTTTTCAAATTTTGTTTGGGTTTTTCAAAAAATTGTTTGGAATGTTTTTGTTCAAAATTATCAGAAAGTATTTTGGAATTTCAAAAAAATGTTCCCGTCTACACAAATTGTTCAATTTTTTAAAAATGTTCATGTTTCCATGTTTTCAGGAGTTTCAATTCTTTTGTGTTTTCCATTTTTGTTCTGGAGTTTCAAAAAATGTTGGTGTTTCCACATTTTATTTTAGAATTTTAAAAATGTTCCTGTTTGAAAAATTCTTCATGATTTTCAGAAAATGTTCTTATTGTTAAAAAATGTTTGGGTTTTTTAAAATTATGTTTACAATTTGTTAAATTATTTTCGCTTCACAAAACATTCTGGTATTTTCTTCAAAACTATTGCGTTCAAAATTTTTAAAAAAATCGTATCTGCATTCCAGATTGGTTCTTAAGGTTTTGCAAAGCATTATGACCAGAAAAGCTCGGTAGGTGAACTGGTTGTAGTGTGATGTTTGTAGGATGACAATCTGTGTTTGATCCCCACGTCGAGCGTCTTTTTTTAGCTACAGTATATGTCATCGTAGCTGGTTCATGGGCCGGCCCAGTCATTCGAAAAATTCACGGACGAACGTAAAATTTAACCCCGGCGTCCCATGATGGACGAAAATTTGCTGGGTCCCACCAGAAACGAAAAAAAGTGGAGAAACAATCCTCCCTTTAATATTAGGTAAAGATTGGTTCACACCATGCGCTATGCATAAGAAGCTTCCATGGCTTTAGTACCACTATGAAAAATATGTACCTTCTTATATACTTCTACCGTCACGCATGTGGAGCCAATAACCTAGGGGCAGTTGCCTGCCATTATTTTCTTTGCAAATGTTGGTTTCTTACCGAGAGCGGCGTTTCGGTTCTCGGGTGCATCTGCACCCGCGCTCACGAAAAAAATCAAAACAAATAATAGAAAAATTCAAAAAATTCCATTTTTTTTGTGTGATACATATTTTGTTGCGTGAGGTCCGCTCCAAATTTCAACTTATTTGGACATCTGAGCAGCTCTCAGCAAAAAAAGACAAATCGGGGTCTGAAAAAAAGGTTTACTGTTCACCAATTTTTTTGACCCGATTTGTCTTTTTTGCCGAGAGCTGCTCGGATGTCCAAATAAGTTGAAATTTGGAGCGGACCTCACGCATCAAAATATGTAACACACACAAAAAAATTGGAATTTTTTGAATTTGTCTAGTATTTGTTTTTATTTTTTCGTCAGCGGGTGCAGATGAGCCTGGGCTCATAAATGGATTTTCGTTTCTTACCTTCTTATTTGGCGTCAGGTGTTGGATGGTAATGTGTATCATTTTCCTTGTTTATGTTACTGCCATAGAAGAAATACAATTGCTACGTATATTTTCCTCTTGAAAGTGTTTTTGTTAGAAGCTAATTAAATCAGAATCTAAGTTGCAGACTATGGAATCTAATTGAAAGCTTATAGCTTCACGTAAAAAGCTTTTATTTCATGGGTAGCAAAGCCTTATATTTCGTGCTAGAAGTATTTCAAGTCAGTTAGTTGAAAGCTTCATTTTGTATGTTTGGTAGTACAAAACGATAGCAAGTTGCAACTCGTCGACTTGGAAGTAGCAAGTTGCAACTCGTCGACTTGGAAGTAGCAAGTTGCAATTCATCAAGTTGGAAGCTTGGGTTTGTTGGAATTCCACCAAGTTAGAAACATCAATGTGTGTATAAGGATTTATTAAACTACAAATGTGAAGTGTGTAATTCGTTGAGTTGGAAGCTTTAGGCCTAGTCGAAGAAAGTGGCAATCGATCAAGTTGGAAGCTCGAACTTGAGAAAAACCAAAACTTTGTACTTGATCACTAAAGACTACTAGTAACTGCCAAAAAAAAGTACTTGAACGCAAAAGGAAAAAAAAAAAAAAAACGGGCGGTGTTTCCTCTTCCTTTTATCATGCAAGTACCCTGGCCAAGAGCGTACTAATGAACATGTTTACATCCATTATAAGAACGCGATTTCAATCAGTATCACAGCGGGGTGGTGGCGCAGTTGGCTAGCGCGTAGGTCTCATAGCTAAAGCGAGTGATCCTGAGGTCGAGAGTTCGAGCCTCTCTCACCCCAACCTTTTTTATTTTTCCTTGGCGTTTGATTGCTGTGGGCTGTGGCTGTTCCCTCTGTAACTCAACTCTGTTTTACGTTCAGTCTGTGAACACAACAGACCACTGGGAGGGAGACACACAACGTCATACCAATAAACCAACTGCTACGATACATGAGGTTCCCTTGTGTCGCACAAGAGGAATCAAGCCACGAAATGGAGTTGAACTGAGGAAGGGGGGTAGATTCCACGGCGGTTGCCGGCGTACAGAGAGGGAGAGCAGTACTCTCTACTCCTAATTGTTCAGTTGGTAGAATAGTATTCAGTTCTTTTTTCAACCGGTTTAATTTTGTCTCCCTCCATCATCGACTGGTTTTTTTCGTCTCTCCTCCCACCCTGGTCCATCGGTTTATTTTTCTCTCCACTCAATCGTTACAAATCAGCACTTTCCAAACGTATGACAAATCACGGATCTACTTTCTTAAATTACCCAAATCATTCGATTCCTCTCATTAGTGCAATTTACTTTAGGAAACAAATAGAAGGTTTTTAGGAAACAACTATGGATTTTAATCTGACTTTCCTAACTTTTCAAATCAACTGATCCCTCTTATTAGTGCAATTTATTTTAGAAAACAAAGAATAGATTTTCAGGAAGCAAATAACAGTTTTTACTCTAACTTACCTAACTTATCCAAATCAAGCGATCCCTCTTATTTTTTTTTGAGGAGCTCCGATCCCTCTTATTGGTGCAACTTATTTTAAGAAACAAATACCAGATTTTGACGAACCAAATAAAGGATTTTAAAAAAATTAATATCTAAATCATGACAAAGAAATCTCGCACGGGCGACTTGGTAGTGTGCGTTCCACGTTTTTTTTTCGTATATCCTCCCACCTCACACGTAACGATCCCCTCGCTCCTAATAATTCCCCCCTCGCACGAAAAAAATCTGTTGACGACCACGTATTGAGCCCCCCCTCGCACGAAAAAAAATCGGACGAAGACCATGTAGCGAGGCCCCCTCGCACGAAAAAAAAACGTACGAACCAGGGAGCGAGGCTCCCTCGCAAAAGAAAAAACCTGACGTTCGAGGCTGCCCTTGATTTATTCGTTACAAGGATGGGAACCATGCCCTAGACGCCATCGTGGATCCTTTTGTCGCCGCCGATCTATTCGCTAGGGTTCCTCGCAACACGTGATTCCCGGAGTGTCGTTCCTACGGCGGTGGACAAAGACTTCGATGCAGAGGCGGGCAAGGGGGAAGCGGAGGAGTGGAGGCCATGGCTAGGGAGCAGGTCACGCGTTGCCGTAGGGGAAGGAGCGTTAGCGTCGGATCCAGGTACATGCATGGCGTGGTCACATGCAGGATGCCCTCAGGTTGGTCCATGCCGTAGCCCAGGTCGGGATTGGGCTGACAACAACAATGGCCACTCCGTTCAACAATGCACATAGGCCCCAGGTCCATGGCACAAGTATCACTACCAACAGGTTGAACCGATGGATGTTGGTATTTAGATCTTGCCCTGTGGACCAAGACGATGTCTATGGAGGTGCCTTCAGAATCGGTGGTGCATCAAAAAAATTGACGTGAAGAACCTACGCAGGACGAGTTAAACGATTCAGATATGGTCTTTTTTCCATCCCTCTGTAGTTCTCCTTATGCTGCTTCTCATTGAAATTTTCATTTTTACCTTTGTTCCCATATGGCTGCAAGCAACCTTGAGAAAAAAAGCTAGCTAGCTCAGTGTGGCACCGCCGAGGATAACACCTGGCTCGCTATCAAGGTCATTCGCACATAGGTGCTGCGGAACAGCAGGCGCAACACTGACAGCTATTGCCCTGATGTAGTGATGCGGCCAGAGCGAGTTGGGGTGAATGTGGCGATGAGAGCATGTATATGCCAGCTCCTTCGCCTTCAACATGTCAATTATGTGTGAGTTTTTTTTCATTTCCCCTTTTTACTTTTGATTATGCAAGTGGATAAAGGTTTTAGGTTGTGTCCTCTCCTTTCTTTTAATGCTCAGGTGTGTCCTCTTACAATGAAAGATTATCCATATTGGCAGCTCCTATTTTTTATGTGTGCTTTACTCTTCATATTTTTTATGCCTATGCATTTAACTGAAAATGTAGCGGACCAAAATTCTTCCTGGGAAAGTAACCGTAGCATAACTATAATTATTCTACCTATTTTTATGTGTGCTTTATTTTAATTTTCTACCAGCGTATAATTTTTGTTTGTGAATGTTAGGTTTGAATTAAACTAAATCCAAGCAAAATAACTCACAAATGAAGATGCCATGCTGCGTATCGACGCTCTACTTTTGACTGCATCTTCAACCTCGGCCAACAATGCCATACACTGCTTCTTTAACCTCCTTTGCAACCCTTCCTCATGGACACCAAGCTTGACATCCTTCTCGCTGCCAAAATGCTAGACAAAAGTTCACCAGAAAAAATGATTCCACCGCCGGGATCAACATCGCAGGGTCGTTGACTTGGTTGGTCTCTTCGATGTAACTAAGATTGGTGGGTCCATGTGGTTGGAGAGTCCGTTTCTCCAGGATGTTGATGCTATCATGCTCATGTACACGCTGCCATGACAATGCTTGACTTCTGGGAGCAGGTCAGCAATTGCCACCTCTTGGACCAAGTAAGCTTTGCTGGCCATCTAAATAATCTTACTCTCTTGTTTCTTTTTCTGATTGATTATTGATTCGATATGCATGGAGGAATTCTGTAAGAAAGAGTACAAGCTAACTCAAAATCATCTCTTAGCTGATCAATCTTGTAATTATAAAGCGAAACTAAGCTACCAAAATGATTTAGTTTGGTAAAGAATTTTGCAACATTAACTTCTTGGTTTAGTTACCTATGCAATGGAGAACCCATGCAAATTAAGAATGAAAGGTTGATTGTTATCTGATAATCTGCTTTTCTTTCTGCTCTACATTTTCAGAAACTCTGTACAAGCTCGTGCACATAGGTTCTGGGTTGGTATATTTCCTTATGTAGCCTTTGTTCAGGTAAATCAGACAGACATGGGGACTATAGGTAGCCTATCTTTTTACCCATCTTTGTTATTGTTAATGAGTCTAACAATGAACTGACCACATCTTCATCTTTTCACCTTTATTATCAGAGAGCTTCTCAAAGGTTTGAAATATTACGTCAGCACTTTAAGTCTCTCATTTCGATTGCCGTGATTTGTAATTTGTGAGTGGGGGCAGTAGTAAGCTCTTTCCCGTGCAGTTATGTTGTTGTCAGGTGCTAGATTCTCCTCTGATTGTTCAAGCTAAGGTTCTTGAAAACAGCATAGACATGTATGCTGCTTCTATTAGGTGTGGCTGACAAATACGGGGGGAAATTCACGCACGCAAAACTCCCTTACAGTCCAGATAGATCCTACGTTGGAACCATCTTGATGTTCTTCGCCAACTTCATCGCATCAATCCTGTATATATACTATTGGATCATGATGCCCCAAGTCATCTTTTGTTCCCATGATTATTTAGCAAATGGAGAAAAATATTGTTGTTCATATTACATGTATATTGTTGGGTAGGAGTTTTACCCACTAGATATGAATATTAGGAAGGATATATCTTGTAACAGATCAGATTCAGGATCATGCCGTGATTTCTTAAGGGCCTCGTGATTGTTTTTGTTTTTTCCATTTCAAAAATAAAAACACCTAGGTGATTATCCTAACTATCATATTTGTATAAGCAAGATTATCAGAATAACTAAGCAATTTTTCTTCAGATTAAGTATAGAGTTTAGGATGTGTTTTTTTTTTCAGATTTATATTGCTTAATTTGAATCAACAAGGACAATGATATTGTATGGCTTGAAATTTAGACCCACTTTCTATATAAAGCTGAAATTTGACATGCCTAATGCTTATATATACAACCAGCAATTTGTTTGAACATGCCCATGTCAGGTTTAGGTTACAAGTTGATATGCCGGACACAGCCGGATGCAGGAACATATTATTTTTGGAGAAGCGGATGCAGGAATATATAGCCACTGGACTCCCCCTAGTCAGACTACACAGCTGGCCCACGACCCAGCTAGATGTACGAAGCCCACGTTCGTAGCACTCACAATCCTGAAACCTTAGGGAGCAACTAGTTAGCGAGCACTTCCTCACAAGCGTTCCAGCGATCACTCCCACGCGCCGCCACTTGACGCGTTCCCAGTCGCCGCCACGTGTCGCGCTCTGAGCGTTCCCTTTGGATTTTGTTTTCTTTTATTTTTTTCGCCTTTTTAGAGTGGTTTTTTTCCGGATTTTTTTGGTGTTCCGGTTTTTCAACGGTCTTTCGTAGCTTTTGGACGAAAAAAAATTCAAATTTTTTTTTTGCGAAAAACTGCGTTTTCTGTTTTTTTTTAACGCGAAAAAACACGTTTTCTGTTTTTTTTTCGAGAGGCGCGGTTTTGCTTCCGCGAGAGGCACGGCCGTGCCTCTCAGAAAGGGGGAAAACGCGTTTTCTGTTTTTTTCGCGAGAGGCACGGTTTTGCCTTCGCGAGAGGCACGGCCGTGCCTCTCGGAAAGGGAAAAAAACGCGTTTTCTGCTCTCTTTTTTTACCGCGAGAGGCACAGTTTTGCTTCCGCGAGAGGCACGGTTTTGCTTCCCGTGCCTCTCGTAAAGGGAAAAAAACGCGTTTTCTGTTTTTTTTTTCTATCGCGTGAGGCACGGTTTTTTCGTCCGGTTTTTTTCGTGAAAAAAAAGTTCGTAAAAACATATCAACATGGGATCTAGTTTTAAAGATCTCGATGCGAGAAAGCCAACGGTGAAAACGGTTCGAAATTTGGACGCACGGTTTAGGAGATAAAATGTTTTGAAAATACGGATCTACGAAAAAAGGAAAAACTCCCAGGTTGCGACAAATGGCACGCATGCAGTGCGCCACTTGTCGCAACCTGGGAGGTGGGAGTAATCGTTGGAAGGTGTACTCGCTAACTAGTGATTTCGGAAACCGTATGGTTAGGGAAATGTTTATACCCGGCGCGCCGGCCGAGTCTTCCGCCGGTCGCGCACGGGTCGTTGGATCTACTGGCTAATCGAAGCCTTGATTAGCCCCATCTCCCACGCGTGCTCCATCTCCCACGCGTGACTGTTGGAGGGCCCACGCACCACACATGACCTGCGTCCTTATCTCTTTGTTGCTCATCCCCATCCATATCCTACTGCATCTTTCTCGCCATCCCATCCAAAGCCAGGAGGTGGTGCTCGTCGCCATGGCCGCCGGCAGCTGGTAGTCGCCGCCATCGTTACCTAATAGGCCTCGTTTGAGTCGTGTGTGGACAGCATGTGTCGGATGCACCCCTCTCCATGGCCGTCCGCAGCAGGGGTGTGCTCGTCGCCTTGTTCGCCGGCAGCTGGATGCCTCCATGGCCACCGGAGTCATGGTTCGTTAGTCGCCATGGCGAAGCTACAATCAGCCATGGTGGCGACGAGTATGTGCTGGAACCAGGTATATTTTTGCTGGATCCACACATTTGTATTGCTACAACCCCTTTCTTTTTGTGCTACCATCCTCGTTCGAGTTTTTGATGAATTTTTTTGTTCTTTGCTGGAACCTTTTTTTATTTTTGCTGGAACCACTTCTTTTTTTGTTGGAACCTTCTTTTGATTTTGCTTCAAATTGAGAGTCTGGTCACGCTGTGACCGTCATGATATTTCGATACATCAGATTTTTGCTGGAACCTCTTTTGATTTTTGCTGGAACTAGCATTTGAATTTGCTGCACAAGCTACGATGATGCTAGGACGGCGACGGACGGCGGCTACCATGTGCCTTTGCTGCATTGGTCATTTTTGCTGGAACCATCAATCGTTTTTGCTACAACCAGCCTAAGAGGAGCTGGAACCGGCTCATTTTTCGTTTTTGCTGGAACCGCCTATTTGTTTGTTAGAATAATTTTTTATTTTTGCTGGAACCAGTGTTATTTTTTGCTACAACGGGCTAATTGCTTTGCTCCAACAAATTACTGCACCTTTTGTTTTGCTTTTCTTGCTGATTTTTATTTTTGCTACAATCGGCATGGGGAAAGCTTCAACCGCGAAAAAAAGAGCTTCAACGAAAGAGAGTGGGGAAGAGCTTGGACTAGCGTGGAAAAAAGCTTCAACCCGATGCGTGATGCCGACGAGCTGCGGCCGGCGGGCCATGGTGATGCTGCAACGAGCATGCTATGACGGAGGCGGCTAGTTGCTGCAACTGCAGAGGCATCCGACGTGCTACGAGGCGGCCATGTTCCTACATGGTGGCGGTTGGGTGCAGCGATGACGTCTGCTTGATCCGGTGAGGACCGGTGCTGCGACGACGGCGAGCCTGCGGGGCTTCGAAGTCAACGGCAGGGGCGGCCATGGCAGGCTGCTTGAGTGAGGTGGGATGTGCTGGAGATTTTACCTTTTTTCTGTTTTCGCATGATGTACCAGAGGAGGAAGAAGAAAAGGGGACAGATGTGACGGCACAGGAAACTACAATCGTACGGGTACATGCTAACCGGCCCAATTTTGGGCCGGTGTGCCGGCGCCTATTACTCGCCTTATGGTTAATAGATAGGGAAACGTTTATTATCGGCGGACTGGCCGAAACTTGGGCCGTCGCGCCTCGCTCGCTCAGGAACCTACCACACCCAGCTCGCTCCTGACACAAACTACCAGGAAAGATGACACATGCATCGCGGGACCCAACCACGATCTGTCCCCACCTTATATATCTCTTATCTCTCCCTTCCTCCTCCAAATTTCATCTTTCTGCTCATCCCAAAGCCCCACCACCGCGCCGATGTGCACCTCCTGACAAGCTTTTAATCCATGGCGAGAGGAGGGTGAGATGTTGTACGGCGACGACAGTGGCGGAGACAAGGGGGGAGTCAGCGATTTTTTTTTAACATAGTACAGACGCAAACGCTCATATACATGCGCATACACTCATCCATATAAACGCACACACGCACACCCTACCCCTATGAGCACCTCCGAAAGACTGAGCCGGCATATCATCTTGAAATTTACGAAGTCACCGTAGGCACCTCGTTGTCGACGGGAAACGTCTCCTTCCACTGAATACGCATCGCCGGAAATCCTGAAATAAATCTAATAATAAATGCGAGCACCAGGATTTGAACCTTGGTGCGATTGATATGTATGCGCTATCTCAACGTGAATATATTGGAAAAAAGGAAAGACAAAAAAGGCCCATGTGAAAAGCCCTCTAGCCTGCCGTGATTAGCGTGAGATTAGCCGCAGAAGTTCAGTCGTCGCGACGCAACCGTTCCTGTTTCCACGCCGCACGCTCGCCTCTCCGGCTCTCCCCTCCCTCTCCATCTGATTCAGGCATTCAGCAACGGCGCGACACAACCTGCTGCTCGGGATCCGAATTCCACGGCGGCCGACGGCGCGGCGCAACCAGCTGGATTCATCAAATCTTCCGGCTGGCGGCTGCAACCAACGAACCAGGAACTAGCCAAGGTCATCTTGCATCCGTGTCAAATTGATACATCGGATTTTTTTTTGATCTGCTTGTGTGATTTGTGACACTATGATTCTGTGGAGAGTTCCTATTCTGTTTTGTACATGTCCTAGAAATTATCATGATCGTGATGCAAATTATTTTGTACTAGTTCTTGTATATGATGCAATTTTTCTGACATCCCAATTATACAGAAACTCCTAGCTGCACGCCTCAATTCTACGGTCCAGCCAACGAAATAACAAGGTTTGCCATAGCACTATCGATTACTATACTATCTCGTCTTGTAAATTTATAGATCAGATTTTACCTCTTTTGGTTGTATGATATGTCATGTGAATTCAAAAACTTGCAGTTCAACTGTTATGTAAAGAAAAACGACGCCAAACATTGTAAAGATTAACGACAGACAACTTTACTTCAACATTGCATTGTAATGTACATCAAAACAAATTAGCAGCTAAGTTTTGTTCTTTAAAAATTATTGAATTTTTTATCTTATTGGCAATCGTAAAATTGAATTTAAATGTAATCATATTTTATACTAGCATCTAAGTGGCACATTATTATAATATTGGATAGTTAGCAAAAGAAAAATTGCTTGGCCTCCATGTCGAAATCCTATCTTCGTCTTTGGACTTGGCCCCCCCTATGCTCAAATCCTGGCTCCGCCCCTGGGCGACGATAGGGCATGCGCCGTGACCAGATGACGGGGGTGCAACTGCATATGCACTGGACGATGGCGCATGGTGAGCGCGAACGACGCAATGGCCGACGAACTGCAAGCGATGCGGCCGCCCACAGTGATGGGTGTGGTGGTGCTGCAACCGCAGTTCAGTGGAGCTATTAAGCGGGGGGTGCTACAACCGTGGCCAAAAAAGCTGGAAGCGCTGTCCGGCTGTGCTGGAACCATGGCCCGGTGGAGCTGCAAGGCGATGGCCATCCTGGCTGGATGCCGCAACCGTGTTTTGGCAGAGCTGGAACTGTGGTCTGGCTGAGCTGCAACCACAATCCAGTGGAGCTATGAGGTGATGCTCCGTCCGCTAGAATGCTGCCACTGGTGGAATAAACAAGGGCGCGAGATTTTTTTTTCTACATTTTTTTGTATTTTTTGCTGGAAACAATATTGATTTTGCTGGAATCAGCTAGACGTTTTGCTTCAACCGGCGAGATGGTGTTGGGGCGGCGATGACGGTAATCGCGTGATTTTTTGCTGCAATCTCTTTGTATTTTGCTGGAAATAGCATTTGATTTTGCTAGAACCGGCCAGACGATTTGCTTCAACCAGCGAGATGGTGTTGGGCGGCAATTTTTGCTGGAACCGGGATTTTTGCTGCAATCTTTGTGTTTTTTTGCTGGAAATAGCTTTTGAATTTGTTGAAACCGGCCAAAGCAAAGATCTTGTTGCAACCGCCCAGCTGGGCGAACGGGCATGGCAAGTTGCGCCTACGAGCCGGCGAGCGGCCATTGTGTGAGCCGGCGAGCAACGCAAGGGGTCAGGGCGATGAGCAAAGTATGCAGGATACGCTGGTTCTGACGTGAGGAAGGAGGGAAGGCGTGTGGGAGAGAGCTGGGGGCCGTGACGGTGAGCCGGCGAGCAACGCAAGGGGTCAGGGCGACGAGCAAAGTATGCAGGATACGCTGGATCTGACATGAGGAAGGAGGGAAGGCGCGTGGGAGAGAGATCGCTAATTGGGCGGTCTAGAACGCGCTAATCGTATGGTTGCGTGACGACTGGCCGAAAGGCCAAAATTTGAGTCGGTCAACCGGCGTCTATCAGTCGCCTATAGATAAGCACACATCAATTAATACTCGATACCATAGGAAAAAAGCCAAACTAAAATGGCTTCCAACTAGGAGCATACAACAAGATACAGACGTATGGACCGGTCTGCAAACAATTAGGATAGTGCGTTGGATGAGAAAACACGTCATATGCGGTTCAGAGAGATGCGGACCCTTTGAGGATAAGGGTGGGAGATGCCCTAAGCTCTTTTATATAATGAATGATGCACACATGGGCTGACTCGTGAGTTTTCCAGAAGCTCGCCGTAGGGCCCTACTAGTACAAGCTCACGTGCATCGGATCGCTAATTTGGCTTGTGTTAAACGTCATGGCCGGAGCATTGACCGAATACAAAGAAACAAACAATTCGACTGTCATGGAATAGGGCGTTTTGGTGACCGACCTCCATGGAGCCCTTTATTTTTGAAAAAATCAAAACTCAAACTTTTTGACTTCAAAAAATTCTGAAAAAATATATGCAACTATACAAGGATGAAATGTATGTATGTGTAAAAATTCAAGATGAAATACTTTGAAATGCGACCTGTACAAAAAAGACAAATTTCTGGACTTTGAGGATGAATAGTATCATGTGTTAAAAAGCCTCAGATTTGTCTTTTTTGCACAGCCTTCATTTCAACGTATTTCATCCTAAAAATTTACACAAATGTGTGTTATGCCTCCATGTATATCTGTATTTTTTTCATATTTTTTTGAATTGTAAAAATATGAATTTTCATGAATTTTGTGTTTTTCAAAAACCGGCCTCCATGGAGGCCGAGCTCTAAAAGGCATTTTCGACTGTCATGCAGCTATGAATAAATGCAGAATCAGACAGACATTAGTGGAGTATCTTGCTCAAGGTTAGCTTTAAACACTAGTAGTACTAGCATTTTGCTGGATCGCACACCATGCTACTAGGAAGTAGGAACTACACAACTCAATGAGTACATGGCGGAAGAAACAATTAATGAATGAAAAGTCTTCCCGCTTATTAATTCTTGAACTGAGTAAATAACATAACAACGCTTGATTTGAATACAAACGACGACTGACAAGAGGGGAACAAGCTTGCATATATACTTGAACGTGTAGCTAGCGATTGCAAGCAATAACACCACAATGGAAAGGAAAGCGCGGGAACACCTACATGCAATCACGACGGCTCAAACCGCGGCGTCCGTGCACTCGTCGATCTCGACGGAGTCCTCATACTGAACCAACTGGTCCACTTCGAACGACTTGAAGTAGGAGTTGTCGTCCCCGGAGACGGTGACGTTGACGGACTCGCAAAACCATCCGTCCGCAAACGACTGGAAGCTCTCGTCAAGGTTGAGGACGAGGCGGCACGGCCGGATGCATTCCGGGTCCGTGAAGGTGAACTCGTCGGTCCTTCCCCGGTTGAACTTGGCACCGGCTCCATCTTCCTCATGTTTCACGACGGGGCCGCCGTCCCGGCTCTCGTCGTACAACTCAAAGTGGACAGTTCCTTCCGTGCCGCCCGAGGGCCAGTCCATCGTTTTGACCTTGAGCTGGTATTCACAATCCCCGTTGCCGGTGCCAGCGAGAGCGAGGAAGGCCGCGACCAGAATGGCAAGGCCGAGCTTGGCCACAGCCATGGCGGCGGTCGCTACCTGCGTTTGCTACGACCGATATGATGATGATGATGATGATGATGATGATGGATGGATGGATGGATATCAGGTGGCCAAATGAGGATAGGATATGGGCTGTGCTCTCCAGCTTCAGGCCTTGTGCTGCATTTGTAGGGTCTTTGGCCAGCTGCTGCCATGTACGTGTATGACCTTCAGGAAGCATCTTACCCCTATCGAGGGCCGCATGCACTATATTAATAATTAAGCTTATCCTAGGCGGCCGCCCCTCTGAGTAATCGGGATCGACACAATCCCTGATTCCCAAGGAATTAAAAAGATCACGGGAGATACAGTTTTGATCATGTCTTGACCAAGCCGTCATATGCATTTAAACATCACTTACTTAAATCTTTCATAATAACAAGTATTATCAACGAGTATCATATATACTATCACATGATACTAGTCTATGACACCACGGAAAGTACCCTTTTGAGCTCGAGCTCAAATGCACCTGCATGAACAGTAAAATCGAAAAAAATTCAAAACATTTCAGAAAAATTCTGATTTTTTTTTATGATGAACTTTGACAAATTTTCTAAGTGCTTGCAAATTTTCACCATAAGATCACATTCGAGGAAGGCGTGGAAAAAAAAAACAAAATCAGTGTTTCAAAATGCTTTCGAAAATAGCATTTTCAAAGCATCGTTTTTGTTTTTTTTTGTTACGCCTTCCTAGAATGTGATCTCATCATGAAAATTTGCAAGCGCTTCAAACATTTGTCAAAGTTCATCACAAAAAAAAAATCAGAATTTTTTGAAATGTTTTGAATTTGTTTTCGATTTTACTGTTCATGCGGGTGCATTTGAGCTCGAGCTCAAATACTCCACGTCCATGATACCACCTTCTCAATGCATAGAGTTCAGTCTTACATCACAACAACGAAGGTACATTCCTTCACTGCAATCCAAACTTTAGATTTTTTTCAGAAGTATGACTAAATTTATAGCAAATTTGAAAATTATAGGGCGAAATGAAAAAATACCGAATATCTCATCCCGTCGGCCTGCGGTGGGCCGAAAGGGGCCCTGTCGGCCAGCAATGGGCCGAGCGCGTGCTGTCGGCCAGCAGTAGGCCGACTGGGGCGCTGTCGGCCACCAGAAGGCCGAAAATTGGCTGTCGGCCACCAGCTGGCCGAAAGCGGGCTGTCGGCGCCCGACCGTTTTCTTCTTCCTCTCGCTCTCTCTTTCTCGTTCCTGGTCGCTAGCAGCTCTCTCTCTCTCTTGTTTCCTCTCTAAACTCTCCCCCCCCCCTCACCGATCTACTCATTCTTCCACAGATTTTCCGTTCCAAGCCGCAGAATCAATAGATCATAGCATTCTCCAGCGTCCTACGGTCATTTTTTTTTGCAATGGGAAAGTTATTTGTGCGTATGTGAGGAGGAGACATGGTGGGGTGGAGGAGGTGAGGAGGTGGTGGGGTGAAGGAGGTGTGGCTGGTGAGGAGGTGGTGGTGTGGAGAGGAAGAAGAAGGGGACACACGCGTCTAAGGTATATTTTTGTTCGTGTAGTTTTAGTGTACATTTTATTTAGTGTACATAGTCATTTTAGTGTACATAGTAATTTTAGGGGAAAGTTAGTGTAGCCGATAATAATTTTGTATGTGTTGTAGAGTTTATTTAGTGTACATAGTAATTTTAGCGGATAGTTAGTGTAGCCGGTAATAATTTTGTTCGTTGCGATTAATGAAAGGTGGCAATGCCTGACAGGTGAAAATGTCTGAATCAGTAAATTTGACTGTTTACTACGGCCCTGGTAATGTTCGATATAATGAGTTGGGGGTTGATCTTAGCGAGTTTAAAAATGGTGTCATGACACTTTCACACCCGGACATACTGGACATTAGACATTTGAAGCACTGGTTGACTACTAGTTTTGGACTAGATCCTGAAGTATGTTCCGTCAGTATTCATGCACTGTGGACAAAATCCTGTAAAAATGTTAAGTGGGAGTTGATGCCGATAGATAGGAGCCAGCATTGGGTGACCCTGTTAAGTCGTTGCCGAGACCGAAGAATCCACCCATGTGCCCTAGTGCAACCAGTGGCGAAGGAGGAGAATAGGGTACAACTTCACGTGGGGTATGAACCAGGCCAGGGTAGTCAAGTGGCTAACGAGAATTATTTATCCGGGTCACAGCCACCGAATGTGGATGCTAGCCAAGCCGAGAAAGAGTCAGACTACATGTCACACAATGTTTGTGGTCATGATACTGGGCAGAGTATTCAGTCAAAAATATTAGCTGATTCTGGTGTTGCTGATGTGGATGAGGAAGGCGATGAAATGCAGAGGGTGATGGAGGAAGATGACGAGGATGGATTTGCGGAGGATCTGGATTCTGAAAATTCCGGGGATGAAGTGGAGGTACCGATTCCTTCTGCATGGAATCAGGACATATCCACCGGCCTTACTGTCAACGATGGCCATGAGACTCCATGGCAATATAATCTGAACCAAGTCCAGATAGGGGCTATGTTTGATACAAAGAAAAAATTGAAGTATGCGGTGATAAAGTGGGCTATGTCTACGCAGAGGGTTTTCAGGACACACATATCGAGTCCAACAAACTATACCGTGAAGTGTGTTGAAGCAGGTTGTCCTGGGAAGGTGCACGGGCACGTGCCGAAGTATGACATCCACTGGCTTGTCACCAATGTGGTCCCACATAATTGTGTGAGGAAAAACCTGTTAGTTAGTCATCCAAACCTGACTTCAACTCTCGTTGTGCAACTCATGTATACTGAGATAGTGGAGAAGAAAGATATGGAAGCAAAACACATCCAGAGAGCAGTGAAGGTCAGATGGAATTATGACATTCCATATGGGAAGGCTTGGAGGGCTAAGCAAAAGGCTATGGAGGAAAGGTATGGGACGTTCTTCGACTCATATGATAATGTTGTCCGTCTCCTTGACATACTGAAGGAGAGAAATCCCGGCACTTATGTTAACATACAACACACGAGGTTGGACATTATACCAGAACACAAGGTGTTGAAACGAGTATTCTTCTCTTTCGCTATGTGCATCGAAGCTTTCCGGCATTGTCCTCCTGTGATGTTTGTGGATGGTACATTCCTGACTGGTCAGTACAAAGGGCAAATCCTGACTGCTATTGGTGTGGACGGGAACAATCAAATCATCCCACTAGCCATGGCATTTGTGGAGGGTGAGAACTTTTCGAGCTGGGTATGGTTCTTCCGGCAAGTTAAAATTGCGATCGTGAAGGACCGACCAAACGTGTGTGTCATTCATGACAGACATCCTGATATATTGAAGGCCGTGAAGACACTAAGGAATCCAACTGCTGACGAACCAACACCTTGGAAGGACTTGCAGAGCCGGTGGTGCATGCGCCATCTTGGGGCTAATTTTTTCTCACAGTTCAAGAACAAGCGGTTGATGAACTTGTTTAAAAAATTATGCAAGCAGAACCAGCAGCGTAAATACCATTTTATTTGGTCAAAACTTGATGAGTTCACTAAGAAGCAGGTCCGCGCGAGGAAGAAAATGGAAGCAGATCAGGTTAAATTAGCAACACTCATAGCGGAGCTAGAGGAGCCAGTAGGTCTTTGTGACTTGCCAGCAATTGACCCTCCTAATACTAAGAGAAAGAAGGGCAGGGCAATAAATAATTTTTCTGAGTGGATAGAGAAAGAGCCTCCAGTGAATTGGTCTTTGCTGCATGACACCCATGGAGCTAGGTATGGCCACATGACAACCAATCTTGCAGAGGTGTATAACTTTGTACTCAGAGGGAATAGAGCATTGCCACTGACAGCTATTGTGGAGGGTGTATTCCATGGCACTTTGAGATATTTCAGAGAAAGGCACGAGTTAGCAAAGAAGCATATTGCAGTTAATCAGAACACACCTTATTGTAGCCGTGTCATGGAGTACATGGCTCAGAAGATAAAGAAAGCAAAAAAGCACACTGTCACACTCATAGGTAATCAGGAAAGGAGGTATGAGGTTCAGCTTCCTACTGATGGTTTTGGTTCTGCAAATGAGGTGAAGACGCATGAGGTTAAAATTGGAACGGAATTTTATCCAACTTGTGAGTGTACATGCAACAAACCGCAGTTGTTGCACCTGCCTTGCTCACATGTGTTGGCTGCCTGTGGCCAGATTGAGTTGGACGCTATCTCCTTCGTGTCTCCGTACTATTCAAAAGAGGCAGTACTCCAAAGCGTAACTGGATGATATCGATAGATATGGCTTAATGGGAATATCGATAGAGGGCACCGGGCTGCAGATATGGAAGCGGGCAAGAACTTAGAGGTGTTGATCACTCGCACCCCAAAGCGTAACTGGATGATACACCCTTCATGGGTTGATAGGTATGTGTCGGTATAATGACTTACTATGTTTGACATCCTTTTGATAGTCGCTAACTGTAAGCTACATTCTATTTATTTTGTAGGTTAAATTGGGCTGGACTTCTACCCTTGGCACGGCTGGTTGAGGGTACATTGGATGAGTGGGTTGATCTTCCGGAATTGGATGAGGTAGGTGAACCAATGTAGTTACACAAGAAGCAAGTTACACGCTTCTCTTACGACAGGTCACTCCTTACCTGCTTAGTAGATAGATGGAGACCAGAGACACATACGTTTCACTTTCCCTGGGGAGAGATGGCGCCTACATTACAGGATGTGTCTTACTTGTTGGGATTACCTCTGGCCGGTGCTGCCATAGGTCCTTTAGAGCCAGAACCTGGTTGGCTAGCATCTATGCATGCCCGTTTTCTGGCTGCGGTGCCAACTACTACGGTGCTAGGCAACGATCGTCACGGGCCTCTTTATAGGTGGTTGAGCCAGTTTCAGATTGTCTCCTTAGGATATCCCAATGTTGAGTTGTCAGAGACACAGATTGACCGATCCCTAGAGGCATATATTATGTTGTTGTTCGGCAAGACGATATTCACGGAAAACCATGTGACCACTGTCGATGCACGACTCATCGGTATTGCACGAGAGATAGCTGATGCACGTTGCCCGGGGGACATTGTGCAGAGGAGTTTTGGTTCTGCTGTGTTAGCGGCTACGTACAGAGGCCTGTGCAAAGCTTGCCAGTTGAAGTCTAGAAAATCAGGTATTGTTGGATGTCCACTATTGTTGCAGCTCTGGTCATATGAGAGATCCCCTATTGGTCGACCCTATGTCAGCGTTGAGAAATCTTTTGGTAATGAGGACATGGCTGGGACTTACGTGCCTTCTATCGGTGAGTTGCCTACTATGGGATCTGTTTGGACACGGAGAGAGGTATTTTCGTAATTTGTTACAATATGAATTACTAATATTCAATAGTATTACTAATGTTTGTTGTCAAATACAGAGACAGTTTGCGCATAGCCAGGTGAGGGGCTGCTACCCCTCCTTCACGGCGCAGTTTGACAGTTTGCACGAGGATCAAGTTATCTGGGAGCCATACTCCGATCGTGCTATTTCCTCCAGATGTGCAGATGGGATTTCTGGAATGTGCACTAGAGATCGGCATTATTGGATGACCAAGGCCAGGTTGGTGTTCGACGTGATGGTTGAGGAGATGGCTATTCATAGGGTATTGAGACAGTTCGGTCGATGCCAAGAGCCTGACATTCCTGTTATTCCACACTTACCATATCACGTGCACAAGTAAGTAATACTACTTAAGTTGTCATGTCTGCATTCAGAATATAACTAATCATGTAACGTGCATTTCAATCTCAGGTACACTCGCTCAGGAGGAAGCAAGTCCCGGGATTCTTGGCTTCGTGACATTAGTCCTTACGTGGACGAATGGACTACTGCGCCGACAAATATCTGGGATAAAGTTCGGCCCTTTGACTGGGACAAGTTCGGGTTGTATCTGCAGCGTTACCGGCATAGCACGAGGATCTACTTGGTTCCATCATCAGCTCCTGATCAGATCGAAGCCCCTCTCACCAGCGATCTGTTCCCAACTGCCTCTGTTGTTGGGACCAGACACCACGCGGTACGTGCTATGTTTCTCACATGTTAAGTTTTTTCTTAACCTGAACATATACAATTGGTTAACTATTCGTGTTGTCTGCCATACAACGATGATCTAATTGGTTAACTCTCCGTGTACAGGGTGACTTGGCATGCGAGGTGCTAGAGGAGGTTTCCTCTTTAATGCAACGCTTTGAGAGAGGAGATAATATCCCACCGCGAGAGAACGTCTCATGGTTGAGGGGTCTTCATGAGAAGGTACGCGGGATTTACGCTGCTGTTACATGTAGATGATCTTCGGATGTTGCTATTCCTCGTCCAGCACATCGTCCGCCACGCCCCTCTCTGCAGCGTTCAGAACCTCGAACCTCTGTGCACCGTTCGGAACCACGACCTTCACAACCAGGGAGCTCTTCCTGGCAGCAGACACCTCCTTCACAACCAGGGAGCTCTTCCTGGCAGCAGACACCTCCTTCACAACCAATGAGCTCTTCATGGCAACAGACACCTCCTTCACAACCAATGAGATCTTCATGGCAGCAGATACCTCCTTCACAACCAGGGAGCTATTTCTACCAGCAGCCACCTCCTTCACAACCATGGCATAATCAGATGGACCTAGGTAACACTACTTTGTACATTCTTTTAAACATTCTAGGTTCGCAAATCAATTTTACATGTTTTACTTTATCGCAGTCGGCAGCCAGTCGCAACCGTTCATGCAGTCTAATGTCCAGTCACCGATGTTTACTGGTGCTGGTTCGTTCTTTGCCGGCGACGGTGACGACGATGACCGAGCTGCCTATGGTTTCTCGGAGTCAGTTCTTGCCACTCCACCACCACCATACACGCAGGACACACAGACACGGACAGATGAGGCGGCCTATGGTCGTGGTCATCGTGAGCCTCTTCCACCGCGTGAGCGCTTATCGCCTTCCGGTCCTCGTCCGAGGAAGCCGAAGATTCGTCGCCGTCCGCAGCAGTGATATGATTATCTATGTATGAGACATGACTATCTAATTATGTATGAGACATATGTCTATTTTATGTATGGGACAAATTATGTATGAGACATATTCATGTTTTATTTCAGTGAGCCTCTTCCACAACAGATAATTAAGATGCATCGAAAATAACATGCAGAAAATAAGATACATAAAAATTAAGATACAACTTGCTGCGAAAATTACATGCAATGCGAAAATAACACGCGCGTCCGCCGCAGCAACATCACAGCACCGCAGACAGCACAAATCAGACAAAGCAGACAGCAGGAATCAGCGTCAGTCTGCCAATCACTACAGTTTGCCAATCACTACAGTATGCCAATCACTACAGTCTACCAATCACTACAGTCTGCCAATCACTACAGTCTGAATCGGCGTCAGTCTGCCAATGTGGAAACCAGCGCATTTTGCTGCAGTGTGGGCATCGGAATCAGCGTCTGCGCATGGGAAAAAGCAAGGGAAAAGCGAGCTGGCCGAGGGAGAAGCCGTCGGTGGCAAAAAAACTTCAATACAAAGTTGGTCAATTGGTTTAGAGAGATAACACTTGTACTGCGAACTAAATGCATCCAACTGAAATTAAACATTACCACTGACTTAAACAGTACAACTGAATTAAACATTACAACTGAATTACACAGTACAGCTGAATTAAACACTACAACTGAAATTAAACAGTACTACATAAAACAGTACTACATGAATGCATCATCCTCCTCCTCTGTCGATGCAGATCTCTTGCCCTTTGTCGAAGTAGAACTCTTGGCCTTCGACGATGAGGTAGTCTTGACCTTGGTGCTCGGCATGAAGACGTCCTCTTCCTCCTACGTCGATGCAGATCTCTTGCCCTTCAACGATGCGGGAGTCTTGACCTTGCTGCTCGGCATGAAGAGGGCGTCTTCGTCCTCACTGTCTGCTGACCATAAATCTGAATTCTTCCTCCCAAGCCTGATGTAAGATTCACTCTTATGCAGTTTGACCTTCTGCCATCTGCCATGCAACCTGAGAAGTTCTTTTCATATCTCCTCAAATGTCCTGGGAGGCCACCCACTCCTAGCTAATGAGTGAGCCAACTCATTCATTATGGTGTCACTACTGATGAGTTCCTCCCATGGAACTACTCTATCATCCATCTTGAAATTGGCGGCTAGTTTGAGAAGACGATCGGACATACCAGAGTGAAAACTACGATCAAAAGGATAATGAGGATGAGACATCTCCACGAAAGGATGGCGGGAGCGAAAGGCGTGAGAGAAAGGGGGGACAGAAGGGCGTGCTCACCCACCTTACTGCGGATGTGGTTATATAGGTTCACAAGAGAAGATGGCGGGAGAGAAAGGCGGGAAAGAAAATGGCGGGAAAGAAAATGGCGGGAGATAATGGCGGGAGAGAATGTCGGGAGAAAAAATGGCGGGAGAGTATGGCGGGAAAGAAAATGGCGGGATAGTAGGGCAGGAAAATAAAATGGGGGGATAGTAGGGCGAGATAGTACGATCACTGTGGCAGATGACTGAAAACAACAACTAGCTCCTGATCACGCTCTTTGAAGGTTATGAGCACCAAATTGTTGACTTCAATAGACGATGCCCGAAGAAAATTACCGAAGCCTTCCTTCTTGAACACCATTCTATCACCCAAGCCAATAAAGTAGGAACAAGGAATGCTCACTGATATATCATCATCTTCAGAATCCAAAGTAATTTCAAGAGTTAAAGAATCGGTCCTAGGAATTGACACAAATTCCGTCAAACTCCTCACAACCATGGTCGGAATAACCTGACAAAAAACATCAAGTTATATGATGTTGAGCTTACAAATTTAAAACAGTATACTAGAGCAAAGAACAAATAAATAAACAGTAGGCAAAAACAAAGCTCACCATATGTTGACCATTAACATTCATGGAATCAATCCTATAAACAAAAGGAGTACACAATATGTAGTTGTCATCAAAGAGCTGTCGGGACATGACAAACATTTGGTGATAATTCAGACCGAAGATACCACGACTATAAAAACAACTGTCAACAAGTTTCCTCTGAGTTTCACTCAGATCCTCAAGAGCTACAAAAAAATAATTTCACAAATTGAGCACAACAGCAAATCGTATAAGCTGAAACAAAACTTAAAATCACTCAAATAAAAAACTTACCAACACAGGGTAAAGGGAACAACATAACGCCATCCCGATGAAAATCAACACTACACCATGTTCCACAATCAGATAAACAAGATATAGAATCTTACAACACGCCTTGAACAGCGATGATCCAGCACCACAGTGAAGACAGACGCACAAGAATCAAAGGAAGAACAAGGGCCACCTGGAGCTCGGCAAAAGAGGCAAGCCATTACCTGCAAAGAAACGGTGACCAAAAAAACACTACACTTGCCTGCTCACCCACCTTGCTGCGGAGGGGGTTTTATAGGGTCAGAAGAGAAGATGGCGGGAGAGAATGGCGGGAAAGAAGGGCGGGAACGAAACTGGCGGGAAAGAAGGGCGGGAACGAAACTGGCGGGAAAATGCACTCTTCGGCGAAGGAAATACCAAAAAAATAGAGTTTTCGTTCTGCAGAAAAACGAAATTGGGCGGGAAAATGCACTCTTCGGCGAAGGGAATACCAAAAATATGTACTATTTCTGAAAAAAAATCAGGAAAACGTTTGGGCAGGGGCCTATCGGCCTCTGGTAGGCCGACAGCTACCTTTCGGCCTTCTGGTGGCCGACAGCGCCCCAGTCGGCCTACTGCTGGCCGACAGCACGCGCTCGGCCCACTGCTGGCCGACAGGCCCCTTTCGGCCCACCGCAGGCCGACGGGGTCATATATTCGGTATTTTTTCATTTCGTCCTATAATTTTCAAAATTGCTACAAATTTAGTCATACTTCTGAAAAAAAATCCAAACTTTATCCGTTTGGATATAAAAAGAACAATCCACACTCTACACAGCAAGGCCGGCCCTGGTGTATGGCCAGAGGGGCGGCCGCCTAGGGCCCGAGAGGGGCCCATGATCTGGTATTGCATGTATAGGATTCGGTTTTTTTTCTAGTTTTTAGTTAAATGGTCGAAATATTAACCTTTTATGTAAATTATGTCCGAACTTTTATAAAATCTGCCAAATTTGATGAATTTCATCCGGTTTAGTTGAAATGCATGCGGGTAGCGTTGGATGGGCGGCTCCCGCATCAGTGTCCGCGGATTATTGGTCCCCCTATCCACGGACGAACGGCGGGAGCAAATTTGTGGGCCAGCGTTGGAGATGCCCTTATGCATCATATTGGCCCACTTAAGGTGATGAAACATCCAAACTTATTATGCATTGTTGACTAGATTTGTGGTAGGCAATCATCTCTAGAGCAGCCAGCACACAAGAGTAAATCTGATAAGGAAAGCGAAAAATACTTCCTTGAAGACAGTGGGAACGATGCCCACAAAAGAGAGTCCTTACTCTTGGACCGTTGTCTGTGAACTAGTGTGGATCTGCTCCATGTATTATCTGCCTGCACAGAAATATGGCAGTGGAAGATAAATGCACAGTGTGTGGAGAAGATGACTCGTGGAAGCATTCTTTGATCGAGTGTATGATGGCTAAGTGCGTTTGGGCTTTGGCATCGGAGGAGGTTGCGGAGCAGGTCTCCATGTCGCAACAAGGGAATGCGAGGGACTGGATTTTTGAGCTCGTTGAAAATTACCCTCACGTGAAATGACAGAGGCCTTTGTCACTCTATGGGATATCTGGCACGCAAGGCGGAAGGTAATTCATGAAAATCCATTCAAAAGTCCATTATCTACTCATTGCTTCATCAAGAGTTTCATGGAAGAACTAGGAGTGGTACAGAGCAAGATGAAGAACGAGGTACAAGCAAGGCAAGTGGAGACCAATGTCCACCAGTGGATCCCCTCGCCGGCCGGCTGGACGAAGATAAACATGGACGGAGCCTTGGGAAAACATGATGACAAGGTGGTTGTTGCGGCTGTTGCACGAAGCTGTGAAGGTGAATTCTTGGGAGCTTCTTCTGTTGTTTTCACAGGAATTTCAGATGTAGAAACTGCCGAAGCTCTTGCGATTAGGGAGACTCTCTCGTTGGCGGACGACTTGCTTACTCGAAGAGTTAAGGTAGCCTCTGATTGCCTTAGGGTGATCAATACCCTGAATGAGGACTCCAGACCAGTATATTATCACATTACACAGAAGATTAAGGATAGAGGTGTGCAGTTGGATGGCATTGTTTTTTGTCGTGAGAAACGCAGTTCAAACTTTGAAGCTCGCAGGCTTGCTCGATCTTTGCTTAGGAATAATGTTGGCCAATATGTTTGGCTACTAGATCCGCCTGAGGGCTTGTGTACAGTGGCAGAGACAGTGGGGGGGGGGGGGGGGGGGGGGGGGGGGGGGGGCGGCAGGGGCCCTGGCCCCCCTTAATGTCACTGGTTTAAGCCTAATACTAGTTTAAATACTGATTTTTTTGCTGTTAAACCAGTGTATTTTAATGGACTGGCCCTCCCCAAGAAGGTTTAGCAACATTTGGCCCTCCCCATTATTCCATTTTTCTGGCTCCGCCACTGCTTGTGTATCCTTAGAACTCTTGTAAATTAATGTTTGGAGGAGTACTATACCTCTCAAAAAACTCTGCCTGCTTAATCATCTGTGCGCTATCATGCTTGTAGAACGCTTGCAAAGTTCTCACCATAAAAGGACGGGCAATATTCACCTCCATTAGACCATTACAGAGTGGTTTTTGAGTTGTAGCAATGTAGGAAAAAAGAAGAATCGGGAAGTGAGCAAGAGATAAACCTCATTATCTTACAAACATAGTGAGCACAAGATTAGTTTCAAGACTGATGTGTCACAAATTCAAAAGTAATCAACAATGTCTCAAGAAGAAAAAAATGTTTTGAAAAGGCCAACTTTTTAAAGCACTTTGGAACATTCTTTTTTTAGGTCTACCCATGGATGTTTTCCCATCATGAAACTTCGCATGTTAGTAAAACATTAAACAATGTTTATCACAAAAAACAATAATATATTTTTCTATTTTCTTCAAAATTACTGTTCATCACATGCGCATATGCACCTGGGAGCAGAACAACACTTTCGCCAGAAGCTCTCCTCTGCTAGAAGTGGCTAGAGCCAGGACACTAAATTTTCACCTAGAGACAATATCCTAAGAGTGGAGAGGTTTCGGAGCTCCTCAACAATCGACATGGCCTCTATAAAGGAAACGATGCCCAACAAGCGGCGTCTTTTAAATTCCAACTCTTCCTCCCAAACTAGTTGATTCCAGCATATAAAAACATGGTTCGTCCACCGCACGAGGGATTACTTTACCATTCAACCATCGCTGTTTTTCAGGACTTGATCCATCAGATCATAAAATTTGGATAGCGGTGAACGAATATTTTTGCTATTCAGCTAAAAAGACCCATGAAAGAAGGAAATCCGAGGCGTTTTACGGACGCCTATGTCGTTTTTGTATCATTTAGATGGATGGATCAAGCAAACCTGGTCGATCATCCATGTTGGGCGGTCTAATAAACGTCGACTATACGCATGTGACTCGCTAATTTTCTTTTTCTATGACAAAAGTACTAATAGATGTAGCTCGATGTGTGGTCTCATTCTTCCTGGCCACCACGTACGGTCTTGCCAACCGAAAATCAGGCTGATCTTCAGTTTGGCAGCGAAAAAGTAAACAAAGACAAATATAAAACTCAGAAATGTATTGACGTGAAAGGACTATTAGCTCAGCTGGTTAGAGCGTCGTGCTAATAACGCGAAGGTCACAGGTTCGAGACCTGTATGGGCCATCATTTTTTTTTGTTCTTTATACAATGGAAAATTAGAAGATAAAAAAATTGATTGGCTTCGCCCGGGTTCGAACCGGAGACCTTCAGTGTGTTAGACTGACGTGATAACCAACCACAGCACGAAACCGTAGTGCTAATTTGTTTCACAGAAGATATAAGACAGTTAATCTAAAGCAAAAGCTTTATTGCTTTGTAGACGGATAAATGTCATGTCAGATTCAGATTTCCAACAAAAAAACAGCAACAAGTGTGTAATCTTCGATAATTGCTCACGTCATATAATGTCAATTTGTGTAGTTGTGTTTCCGGTCAATGAAAACTAACACTTATGTTGGGATAAACAACGTATCCCCATTCTGGATATGATGCCCTTTTTTTCTTTTTTACAGGAACTGTATATGATGTCCTTGTGCCAAGTGCCTTCTCATATTTTTCTGCTAGTCTCAATGATTTTTTCTTCTCTCTCTTTTGTTCGAGATATCATGGTGCTCATTGCTTTCGAAGCGCGTCAACAATTGGTTCATCATTTCCCCTTCATACTTAGCTTTCCTCGGAAACCCCACTACAACTGGGATCACAAGATCTCCCATGTTTCAAGTGTGTTTGAATGGAGGGATGAGAGTGGATGAGTTAGTACATACTTATGGTCAGTGAGAAATATTTCTTAAATATACTCGATAGAATGATCATGTCTTTGTGTATTTTTTTTCTGAGTAACTCATGCAAATACACTTAGGAATACAAGGTTTGGTGGTAATTGAAAATTGCAATTCATCAAGTTGTATGCTTCGACCTGACAACACAAAGTTGCAATTCTTCGGGTTGATCGCATCCATTTTGGCAGTAGAAAGTCGTAGCCCAACAAGTTAGAAACTTCATTGTGTGGTATAAATATTTTTTATCGAGCTGAAAGTAGAAAGTTTGTAACGTTGAGTTAGAAGCTCCAAGTTTAGTAGAAAAATGCTGAAACCTATCGAGCTGGATGCTTCATCTTGAGAAGTAACCAAAGTATGAAGTTTCTGTTTTTAGTAATAATACTACTAGTAAGTACTAGCAGCCTTGAGGCTTGAGTAGTACTTTTAGTAGTTTTTTTTTTCAACTGCCAAAATGAGGTCGTTAAAATTTTGAAATAAAAACACCAGCAGATGGCGTTCTACCCTGGGCCCATTAAAGATTATGTTATAGATATATATATATATATATATAAGGTTATTTTGCATTCAAAACACAACGGGGTGGTGGCGCAGTTGGCTAGCGCGTAGGTCTCATAGCTAAAGCGAGTGATCCTGAGGTCGAGAGTTCGAGCCTCTCTCACCCCAATATTTTTTTCCTTTTGTCCTCGGCCTTTCACTGAAGATAATTATTATCCCTCTGCAAGTGAAGTCGGTATTATGTGGTATTACTAGTTATTTTACACCCGTCTTTGCCAAAATATTCAAGAAAAGGTGTATCTGCATTTTTGTGTGTGCATAATATGCCTTCAAAAACCTGGCATGTTATGTCATTGCTGCCATGTTAGCAGCACAACACCATTCACTTCAAGGGCCATCACATTCAGGAACCACTTCAGTCTGTCCACACAGACCGCTCGAAGCGAGTCCAACAGCATGCCGACACCGACCAACGAACATCTCAAAGTGCCTCCTCAAGTCGACATCCAAAATCAAACACTCGGGATCGGAACCGCTGCAGGCCTGCAGCGATCGCTGGTCGTTATGACAACATATCAATGCACCAGTGATCGCCTAACTGGTAAAGCAACAAACAGACCAGTAGAACATCACGTCTGATACAGCGGGAAACAACAATGGCCTCCTTAAAACGCAATCAGGGGAGTAGGACAATTCTAAAACCTTGTGGTTAGTACATAAACACGCATCCGTCACGATCCGATACAGTAGGATAAAATCCACACGCTGAGGGAACTAAAATGGCTTTCAGCTAATAACATTACAGCACATCACGACAGCGCAGCAGGTACCTTTGTTCACTGCAATCCACTCCTATGCAGAAAATTATCCGCAAATGCAAGTGACACGCACATGGATGTCTTGCTCACTACCTGCGCCTTTAGCTGTTTCGGCACAAGTATGCTTGTTACCTGCGCCTTAGGTCTCTCTGCACAAGCAAAAGGGAGGGGGAATTTGTTATATGGAACTTTTGATGACAAACCATACTATTAGGAGTTCACGGATTTAAGCAAAAAAAAAATATTAGGCATGTTATCAGAAGCATGAAAATACGGAGTACTGATTCTTGTGTCTAGTTGAAAACATCCAAACTTGGTATCCATCATATAGGCCCACTCAACTTGATCATGTTAACTAGATTTGTGGTAGGCTACTTCCTAGAGGACAGTAGAAATCATGCTACAGAAGAGAGGACTTACTCTTGGACCGCGGTCTGTGACTGGTGTTGATCTGCTCCCTGTATTGTCTGCCTGCTGAATCATCTGCGGGCTATCATGCTTGTAGAACGCCTGCAAAGTTCTCACCATAAATGGACGGACGATATTCACCTCCATTGCAGAGAGATTTTTGAGCTGTCAAAATGCAGAAAAAAAGAAGCACAAGGCAGTAAGCAAGAGATCAGCTTGTTAATTTATAAAACATAGTGAGCCCAAAACTTGGCTCAGATTGCTGTACCACAAGTAATAAACAATGTGCAGTGATACTGTAACAAACATGTAGGCCACAAGTAAAGCAGTATGCCAGGCTCATCAAAGGAGGGAGGCCTGGGTTTCCGGGATCCACACATTTTCAACCTCGCAATGCTGTCCCGTCAGGGGTGGCGGCTGCTGGACGCCCCGGATACTCTTTGTGCTCAAGTCCTCAAAGCTCAGTACCCAAACTGCTCAGTCCTGGAGGCAGAGGCGAAGGATGGCATTTCTTACACATGGAGAAGTATTCTCAAAGGCATTGCACTCTTCAAGGAAGGAGTAATCTGGCGAGTGGGTTCAGGGGATAACATTAAGGTGTGGGAGGACCCATGGGCCATGGATACCGCGGGGTGCCACGAGAAAGGCAAGGTCTGTCCGAGGCAACGCTGTCATTACTAAGGTAAGCGACCTGGTGGATCCAGTAACGAAAACATGGGATGATCAGTTGGTTGTGGACCTCTTTTGTGAAGAAGATGCAAAAGATATTCTAGCTATTCCAATCCGTGAGGGCATGGAAGATCATATTGCTTGGCACTTTGACCCCACGGGGAGGTTCTCTGTAAAATCAGCTTATCACCTCGGCATGCGACTCAGGGATGTGCGGCTATGGTGGTGCTGAATCCTCATCGGGTGCAGGTTGTGGTGCTGACATTTGGAGTCGTTACTGGAACCTATCCATGCCAGGTAAGGTACGGATTTTCACTTGCAGGCTCACTCGGAATAGCTTACCTCTGAGCTCTGAGAATGAACGCAAAAAGGAAGAAGGTTGATCTCGACACAATCTGTCCAATATGCGGGAGGCTGGATGAGGACGGGGGGCATCTATAATTGTAAAATGAAAAAATGCGAAACAGGTTTGGATGCAGCTGGACTTGGAGGATGTCTGCCTAAAATTGGTGAAATGCCAGACCCGAATGGAGATGTTTGATCACCTATGGAGTTTGAATAGCAAGCGGCGTGATGATGCTCTTGTTCTGCTGTGGGAGTGGTGGTCCGCCAGAAATAAAGCAAATGCCGGAGACAAGGTGAGATCAACTGAGGATGTGCGTGCTCCAGTCAGGAAGCACACTATGGACTTTGCGAAACCAACCCCAATGCAGCAGGCCGAAGCTGTCCAGAAGGAGAAAGCTGTGTGGTGCAGGCCGAAGCAGAAATTCATCAATGTGAACTTTGACGCTGCATTTCATGCTGATTTAGGAGCTGTAGCGTGGGGATGTATCTTCAGAACAGATCAGGGGAAGTTCCTCGCAGCGGCTGCTGGGAAGCTTGATTACCTGTCTAGCCCGTTACATACAGAAGCAGCGGTGTGCATTAAATTGGATGAGGCTGGGGCTGCAGAGTTATCTGAATCCCTCAATCTGGTGAATGCTCTAAAGTCAAGAGAACATGATTCAGTGTTGATCGGAGTCCTCCTGTGGGAGACTCGCAGTTTATGTCGAGCTGGTTTTGACAGCTTCAAATTTCATTTCTGTAAGCGTGAATGTAATAAAGCTGCCCATGAACTACCGCATATGACATTAGGGTAGTGGTAGCCACTTCTGTGTGGCATGAGCAGGCCCCAGACTTTGTATCGTCTTTGGTCGCCAGAGATCTTGCTGTGTGGGTTTAAGTATGGAATGAAATGTTCCAGTTCCAAAAAAAAAAGGAAAATCAGAACCCCTCATAATTTTGTAACCCATAATCATATTATCAACATTTGAATATTCATGGAACCCCTAGACGTGTTCAAATTTTTGTAGAAGTTTATTGCTAACTAAAGAGTTCCATGAGAAACGAGAAGGTTAACCTATAGATACACATATAAGATCACTTCAAGAAAAACACCAAAACTGTTAATGTAACGGAGAAAAAAGGTGACATATTACACATCTCCATGATAACTTTAACGGCAGAATTTTAGGAGCCAGTGGCTGGACGTGGAGGACAAAAAGATACCTTCACAGCATGAGTACGGCCAGATATTGTCTCTAATCCAGTCTCGACCTTATGGAACCTGACATCTCTGATATCCTCGATCAAAGATCTCACCTGTATCAAAGCTACAAGTAAGAATATTTTAAGAAAATCATAGCAAACTAGACAGTACAAATTTTCCTTCAGAATTCTTTATAACTCACCAAGTAAGCATCTGTGATGTCATCACGAGCACTGTACAAAAGAAGAAGAGACTTAGGCTATATATGGAGAGCTATATATGCTGTTTCTTTAACAGAATTATATAGGTTCTTACTACAGAATAAAAGCAGTCAGAAAGTTGCAAGGTCTGCTTACTGATCAAACAGAAGCTTAGATATTTCGATATAGTGGAATGGTAATGGCTGAAATTCTCTAGGTGACTCTCTTTCTGCATCCAACACCTGTGTTAAGCGCTCTAGCAATAAAGGTAACAAACATTTAAGGGGCGAAATAGGCAGTTAAGTATGTATCAGATATAAGCAGTGTCAGTTTCACCAGATGGTGCAACTGAAGGACAAATGGGCAAGCGCACAAAAATTCAGAAAAAGTCACACTGGTCGCATGCATCACTCAATAAGTTAGAGGTACAGATCTCCCCTGTATGAATTGTCATATATGCACCGGCATGTAGCAAATGTAATCCTATAAGCTTCAATACAGGTTTGACAGGAGATGAGGCTACTAAAACAAGCAAGCGAGCTAACACTCACCAACAGTCATCCAGTCGGGTGCACGTATGGTGCACTTGCCACGCCTCTTGAGTGCCACAGCGAGCCACAGAGGGACCTTGCTTGGAATTTGGGGGAAGAACGGTCCGAAATCCCCCTACATGGTGAAGGTGAGTACAATGTTAGCCAAGATTGGCCAGATGTGTAGCACACTAGCACCACTTGACACTTTGTCTATTGCTTGGTTTGTTGCAAAAAAAATTGGTTGTCCATAGATACTTTAATGTTCCATTCAAAAATTGTTGCCAAAATTTTAGCCAACGCAGAGTGGAGGAATCCTTCACCAATGTTTGGCAGGGCAGCCATTGGCAGAAACCAAAGATACCCTAGACATGACTGACCTCTAAAACTGTCCTAACCCTCTTATGAGTTCTCACATAATACTCCCTCCGGTCCTTTTTACTCCACATATAAGAGTTGCTGAAGTCAAACTTCACATAGTTTGACCAACTTCATAAAAAATATCAGCATTCACAATACGAAATCAAAATCATTAGATGTGTCATGAATTATATTGTATAAATTGTAGATATTGATACTTTCATATAAATATGGTCAAACTATACAAAGTTTGACTTGAACAAATTTTTATATGCGGAGTTAAAAGGACCGGAGGGACTAATACTATACAGCAACCAACAGTCACCAAAACATCAAAGTGCACCGGTCACTAGACAGCAAATGATGCACATAAAGTACCTAGACAAGTATTGCAAATGGCCGGAGAAAATCTGAAGAAATGGAGGTGCGGTGAACATAACTAGTAGTGGTGGACTAGGAGAAGAATACTGGTAAGCAAAATTCAAAATTCGTTGAGAGCACGCACGCAGATCATGTTCAGGGCCTCCATCCGGATGTTGGGGACGATCTCGACGATCTCGTCCTCCGCCACGAACTCCACCTGCACCAACCAACCAACCAACCAGCCTCCATCACGAATGGAGCCAGCAGCGGGGGAGCAGGCCCTCCTAGGTCGACAAGGTTACATACAGAAACGGGTGGACGCAGGGGTCGATTACCTCGGAGGGCGAGAAGAGGGAGAGATGCGGGTCGGACTGCCCCGCCATGGCGATTTGGGGGCAGAGCAGGGGCGGATCTAGATGGTGCGCCGGGTGCCTCGGAGCCCAGTGGCCGAAGACCGGGACGGGGTGGAGATAGCGGGAACGCGATGCGCCGACGAGGAAGAACCGGAATGGCGACGGCGGCGGCGCACGTGAGATGCGGGAGGCGGGAGGCGGGGGAGGGGTGGGAGTGGGATTGGGATTGGGATTGAGGCGCCGGCGGTGACGCTGTCGCTACTCGCTAGGGCGGCACCGCGGGAGCTCTAATTTTCCTCAAAATGTATCTTTTCTAGCTAAGATAACTGGGATTATGTTAAAAGTTCTTATTTGTCTTTCAAGAAAATCTCAGAGCAAGTTGCATTTGAAAAGTTATTTTATTTTCATAGTAGTATTCTTTCTTCAATCTGATCTCTATCACTTTATAACGTGAAAATGTCTTCGTAGCGAGTCGCGTCGGCGACTCGTTTTGCCGGTTATAGTGGTTGTTTGAAGTGTTTTATACTTTTGATGAATTTTATATTAAATTTGGATCTTTTTGAAAAAGAAATTCACACTAAACCATTACAGAAGGTCTAGCTGGTTTGCTATTTTAGGTCACTACTTTAGGTAGATCACTAAAGTAATGACTACTTAAAACATCTTACATTATCTTATATTATTTTACAGGGGAAGTAGTTTTATCTTTCTTTTTTCTTCAGACGAGTTTTTATCTTTCTTTGAAACTGCCACAAGAGGACAGGCTCTTGCTACAACATTTTTCTTCAATAAAAGAAGGATTTTATTGATTCACATAATGTCAAATCAACAAATACAAGCACCATCAATCCGGCCTCCATACCATTAGAATGCACATAATCAACACAAAAAAATATGTGTGCGCACACACACACAAAACAAAAATGTGACATTTAAATGTCAAGTCAAAGTAAGCTCAAGATTGTATCAATAACCATTAACATCAGCCGCTACTTGCCCAGTCGTGTCTGGCCACATGATTGCTTCACTATCCGCAAAATTGTTTGGATTACGCATGAGAGCAAACCAAGTTTTAAGTTTTAGTTTTTGAGAGGTAGTGATTTTGTTGTTCGTTCTGAGGAGAGATGGGCCAGAGATATTGGGCCAGCGCTAGGCGAGGCGACCCTTGCGGAGTACTTGGATATCTGGCCAAGGGTTGCAGTGGTGCAGCTGGACGAGTGGTGTGCTGATCGATTCATCTGGTCCTGGGAGAATGACGGGAAGTTTTCGGCCAAATCTGCCTATGCGGCCAAGTTCGCAGGGCGAGAGGTCTCGCCCACCACGGAATTCACATGGCACTCACGGACCCCGCTTAGGTGCAGATTCTTCGCATGGCTCGCGATCATGAACCGGTGCTGGACTTCGGATAGGTTGGCGCGAAGAGGGCTGCCACACCAGGACTCGTGCCCTTTCTACCATCAGCACGATGAGACGATCGGCCATTTGCTCATCGAGTGCCCTCTCCCGAGGGAGGTATGGGCAAAGGTCTTTTCCGCACTAGGCAGGGTATGCAGGGGTGCATCGCGAAGATGGTCTGGACCATATGCCTGCTTGCCATGTGGGAAATATGAAAGCATAGGAATGCCATTGTATTCGACGGAGCGACGGCATGCCCGCAACAGGTTTTGTGCCGGATCGCGAGTGAGAGCAGGGTGTGGAAGCAGGCGGGCCTGATTCGAGGGAGCCCGGAGGCATTCTTTGGGGCGACGTTGGAGTGGGCGCATAGTGAGTAGTCTGTATAACGCACTTGAGGTGGAGGGTGGCGTAACGCCATGTAACCCCTGATGTAATGTAACCAAACTGCGGAGGGCTCTTCCCCCTTTCCTTCTATAATATATGATACGCACACTCGTGCGTATTCGAGAAAAAAATTTGATGAAGTTTTAAAAACTTGTCAAAACATATTCAAAAGTGGTCTAATTTCAAAGCCCTCGTCACAAGGAACACGAGATACACTAGTAGAAAACAGGGCTTTGAAACGGGCCAGAATATTGCATTAGTCTCGGTCGTGTTATGAACCGGGACTAATGGGTGCATCAGTCCGGGTTCATGAGGCCAGGGCGCCGACCGGGCCTCGGCAGGAACCAGTCCCGGTTCGTCTGACCCCTTTAGTCCCGGTTCTAGACACGAACCGGGACTAAAGGGCCTCGCTCCTGGCCCAGTCCCTTTAGTCCCGGTTGGTGGCTGGAACCGGGACTAAAGAGGCACCTTTAGTCCCGGTGCTAGCCAACAACCGGGACTTATACAACGCCTATATAAATGCTCGCCCCTGCCAGCTCACTCCTCTGTTTTTTGGCCGGCCGGCGTTTGGGAGGTGTGTTGCTCTCTGTTCTCACCTCCTATGCACATGAGGTTTTCTCCTCTCCAAGCTCGACCTCCAAGCTACATTTTCCCTAAGATTTGTTTAGGTTTGGCGGTGCACCAACTACACAAGTGTTCTAAAAGGTTAACGACTTCATCGTTTTATCTCTCACTGCTAGTTTAGCTCGTCGCCGGCACCACCGTGGTGAGCCTCTTGTTCTTATCTTCTTTTTAAAAGAAAAAAATTCTTACTTGTATGATTTAGATAGATACTTGTATAATTTTCTTACTTGTATGTTGTTCTATGAGAACTATGTATGAACTTTATGTATTTATTTTTTCAGTAATAACATTTGATCACTACTGTACTTTGGTTTTAATGTGATGATGAACTTGTATTAATTTGATCACTTCTCCATTCATGATGTTCTGTAATGGTTTTTGATACATTTAATTATATAATGCACGCAGATGAACCGGCAATGGATGTACGGTGACCGACGCACCTCTGAGTACATTGAGGGCCTGCATAAATTTCTCGAAGTGGCTGAGGCAAACAAGCAGAATGGTTTTATGTATTGTCCATGTACTGTCTGTGAGAATACGAAGGATTACTCCAACTCTAAAACCCTTCACTTCCACCTGCTTGAGAAGGGTTTCATGCCACACTATAATGTTTGGACCAAGCACGGAGAAAGAGGGGTTATGATGGAAGACAACGAAGAAGAAGAGGATGATGACAGCTATCGTCCTATGTACCCTGAATACGGTGATACTGCAACGGGGGAGGCTGAAGATCAAGAGGCACCAGATGATGTGCCCGATTATGATCTTCGTCGGGTCATTGTTGATGCACAGAGAGAATGCGAAAGTGAAAGGGAGAAGTTGAAGTTCGATTGCATGTTAGAGGATCACAAAAAAGGGTTGTATCCAAACTGCGAAGATGGCAACACAAAGCTCAGTACCACACTGGAATTGCTGCAATGGAAGGCAGAGAATGGTTTATCTGACAAGGGATTTGAAAAGTTACTGAAAATAATGAAGAATAAGCTTCCAAAGGATAACGAATTGCCTGACACTACGTATGGAGCAAAGAAGGTTCTCTGCCCTCTAGGATTAGAGGTGCATAAGATACATGCATGCCCTAATGACTGCGTCCTCTACCGCGGTGAGTACGAGTAATTGAACGCATGCCCGGTATGCAATGCATTGCGGTATAAGATCAGACGAGATGACCCTGGTGATGTTGAGGGCGAGCGCCCTAGGAAGAGGGTTCCTGCCAAGGTGATGTGGTATGCTCCTATAATACCACGGTTGAAACGTCTGTTCAGAAACAAAGAGCATGCCAAGTTGTTGCGATGGCACAAAGAAGACCGTAAGAAAGACGGGAAGTTGAGAGCACCCGCTGACGGGTCGCAGTGGAGAAAAATCAAGAGAAAGTGGGAGGACTTTGCAGGTGACGCAAGGAACGTATGGTTTGGTTTAAGTGCAGATGGCATTAATCCTTTTGGGGAGCAGAGCAGCAATCATAGCACATGGCCCGTGACTCTATGTATCGATAACCTTCCTCCTTGGTTGTGCATGAAGTGGAAGTTCATTATGATGCCAGTGCTCATCCAAGGCCCTAAGCAACCCGGCAACGACATTGATGTGTACCTAAGGCCATTAGTCGAAGACCTTTTACAGCTGTGGAATGGAAAAGGTGTACGTGTGTGGGGTGAGCATAAACAAGAGGAATTTGACCTACGAGCGTTGCTGTTTGTAACCATCAATGATTGGCCTGCTCTTAGTAACCTTTCAGGACAGACAAACAAGGGATACAACGCATGCACGCACTGTTTAGATGATACCCAAAGTATATATTTGGACAAATGCAAGAAGAATGTGTACCTGGGACATCGTCGATTTCTTCCGACCAAGCATGCCTTAAGAAAGAAAGGCAAGCATTTCAAAGGTGAGGCAGATCACTGAAAGAAGCCTGTCCTCCGTACTGGTGATGACATACTTGATATGGTCAAGGATTTACAAGTAATCTTTGGAAAGGGTCCTGGCGGACAATCTGTTCCGAATGACGCTGAGGGACGCGCACCCATGTGGAAGAAGAAATCTATATTTTGGGACCTACCCTATTGGAAAGACCTAGAGGTCCGCTCTGCAATCGACGTGATGCACATGACAAAGAATGTTTGCGTGAACGTGCTAGGCTTCTTGGGCGTGTATGGGAAGACAAAAGATACACCGGAGGCACGGGAGGACCAGCAACGTGTGAACGAAAAAGACGGCATGCATCCAAAGCATTATCAAGGTCCTGCCAGCTACGCTCTAACCAAAGCGGAGAAGGAAATCTTCTTTGAATGCCTGCTCAGTATGAAGGTCCCGTCTGGCTTCTCGTCGAATATAAAGGGAATAATAAACATGGCAGAGAAAAAAATTCCAGAACCTAAAGTCTCATGACTGCCACGTGATTATGACGCAACTGCTTCCGGTTGCATTGAGGGGGCTTCTACCAGAAAACGTTCGATTAGCCATTGTGAAGCTATGTGCATTCCTCAATGCAATCTCTCAGAAGGTAATCGATCCAGAAATCCTACCAATGTTACGAAATGATTTGGTGTAATGTGTTGTCAGCTTCGAGTTGGTGTTCCCACCATCCTTCTTCAATATCATGATTCACGTCCTAGTTCATCTAGTCGATGAGATTGCCATTCTGGGTCCTGTATTTCTACACAATATGTTCCCCTTTGAGAGGTTCATGGGAGTCTTGAAGAAATATGTTCGTAATCGTGCTAGGCCAGAAGGAAGCATCTCCACGGGCCATCAAACAGAGGAGGTCATTGGGTTTTGTGTTGACTTTTTTCTTGACTTTAAGCCAATTAGTGTCCCTAAATCGCGGTATGAGGGAAGACTGAGTGGAAAAGGCACGCTAGGAGAGGATTCAATAATATGTAGGGACGGGCATTCCTGGGCGCAAGCACACTACACAGTTCTACAAAATTCTACCTTGGTGGCCCCGTATATCAATGAACACAAGAATATTGTACGCTACAAACACCCGGAGCAGTCTGACGACTGGATTACACGTGAACATATCGGGACTTTCGGCGGTTGGTTGCAAATGCATCTCATGCGTAACAACACTATTGGAGATGACATGTACTTGTTGGCGAGGACACCATCTTCGACTGTATTGACTTACCAAGGGTACGAGATAAATCGTAATACATTTTACACGATCGCCCAAGATAAAAAGCGAACCAACCAAAACAGTGGTGTCCGCTTTGATGCAGCAATCACCAATAGGGCAAAGGACACATATTATGGTTACATAGAGGAGATATGGGAACTTGACTATGGACATGAATTTAAGGTCCCTTTGTTTCGGTGCAAATGGGTCAATCTGTCAGGAGGCGGGGTACAGTTAGACCCGCAGTACGGAATGACAACAGTGGATCTCAACAATCTTGGATACACAGACGAACCATTCGTCCTAGCCAATGATGTGGCGCAGGTTTTCTATGTGAAGGACATGTCTACCAAACCGAGAAAAAAAGATAAGGAAGCGGATACATCAAACGATGAGCCAAAGCGAAATATAGTTCTTTCAGGGAAAAGAAACATCGTGGGGGTGGAGGGCGAGACAGACATGTCTGAAAATTATGAAAAGTTTCATGAAATTCCTCCCTTCAAAGTGAAGGCTGACCCAAGCATCTTGTTAGACGATGAAGATTATCCATGGTTACGGCGCAATAAGCAAGGGACACACGCGACGAAAAAGTGAAGACTTTCTCTCCACAACTATTCTGATGATGGCTTTCATCTAGAATATCACTGCAGTTACATGTGAAGAATTGAAATCCTTTTGTAATAGACGAGTTTTCGTCCGAAACCCTCATACTTCGAAAGAGATTGTCCACTTTGTACACGAAGTGCTTCCAGTTTTTCCTGTAACCCTCTCAACTTTTTAGCACATGCTATGTGGGTGAAATTATGATACCATGCCAACTTTCAACCATTTCAGAGTTCATTTGCAGTGCTTTTCAATTCAGGGTCATTTTAGCTCAAAATAAATCATGAAATGCATGAAAAATAGCAAATGAAGTCAGAAAAGGGTTGAAAAGTGATGATGTGGCTTTGAATGGTGCATATTGAATGCAGAAAATGTCTTGAGTTAAAATATGTTTAAAAATTGAAATCCCTTTGTAATAGACGAGTTTTCGTCCGAAACCCTGATACTTCGAAAGAGATTGTTCAGTTTGTACACGAAGTGCATCCAGTTTTTCCTGTAACCCTCTCAACTTTTTAGCACATGCTATGTGGGTGAAATTATGATACCATGCCAACTTTCAACCATTTCAGAGTTCATTTGCAGTGCTTTTCAATTCAGGGTCATTTTAGCTCAAAATAAATCATGAAATGCATGAAAAATAGAAAATGAAGTCAGAAAAGGGTTGAAAAGTGATGATGTGGCTTTGAATGCTTCATATTGAATGCAGAAAAAGTCTTGAGTTAAAATATGTTTAAAAAATTGAAATCCCTTTGTAATAGATGAGTTTTCGTCCGAAACCCTGATACTTTGAAAGAGATTGTCCAGTTTGTACACGAAGTGCATCCAGTTTTTCCTGTAACCCTCTCAACTTTTTAACACATGCTATGTGGGTGAAATTATGATACCATGCCAACTTTCAACCATTTCAGAGTCCATTTGCAGTGCTTTTCAATTCAGGGACATTTAGCTCGAAATAAATCATGAAATGCATGAAAAATAGCAAATGAAGTCAGAAAAGGGTTGAAAAGTGATGATGTGGCTTTGAATGATGCATATTGAATGCAGAAAAAGTCTTGAGTTAAAATATGTTTAAAAAATTGAAATTCCTTTGTAATAGACGAGTTTTCGTCCGAAACAGTGATACTTCGAAAGAGATTGTCCACTTTGTACACGAAGTGCATCCAATTTTTCCTGTAACCGTCTCAACTTTTTAGCACATGCTATGTGGGTGAAATTATGATACCATGCCAACTTTCAACCATTTCAGAGTTCATTTGCAGTGCTTTTCAATTCAGGGTCATTTTAGCTCAAAATAAATCATGAAATGAATGAAAAATAGCAAATGAAGTCAGAAAATGGTTGAAAAGTGATGATGTGGCTTTGAATGGTGCATATTGAATGCAGAAAAAGTCTTGAGTTAAAATATGTTTAAAAAATTGAAATCCCTTTGTAATAGACGTGTTTTCGTCCGATCAAAGTTATTTAACTTAATTTTATATAAAATTTATGCAACTAAAATTATCAAAGTTATTTTTGTTAAAAACTTTAATAGCAAAAAGAATATTCATAAAGTATTTTTTGTTAAGAACTTTTAATATGCAAAAAAAATAACATAAAAAATAGCAAAAATGAAAATAGATGCGCTTATAGAGAAAATTCAACCTAAATTCAAAGTGCTAGTTAACTTTGAATTTACTAGCATTTTGAATTTAGGTTGAATTTTCTCTATAAAGCGCATCTATTTTCACTTTAGTAACAGCGAGATAGTAGGCACATGTTTGGTTTGAGAGAGGCTCGTGCTGCCTCTCTCACAGCGGGGCTTATAAGCTGGTCATCGTGCTCCTCAACTAGCGAGGTGGGACTAAACTCCCACCACAGCCAGGACCAACCCTTAAGTCCCAGTTGATGGCTCTAACCAGGACTAAAGGTCCCCCTTTAGTCCTGGTTGGAGCCACCAACCGGGATTCCTTTAGTCCCGGTTGGTGGCTCCAACCGGGACTAAAGGTGAATTTCAGCAGCCCAAAGGGCGGAAGCCCAGCCCTTTAGTCCCGGTTGGTGGCTCCAACCGGGACTAAAGGCTGGGGTATATAAGTGGACCAAAATCCATCTGCAGCTTTCGATCTTCATCTCCCCCGACGGCGCCGAAGAAAACCTCGACGCCGCCAGGTTGCCGGACCGCGCCGTCGCCTCCCCGAGCCCGCTCCTCGTCGCGCCGCCCCCGTGGCCGCCCCCGACGCCGTCCCCGTCGCCGTCCTCGTCGCCGCCCCGAGCCCGCTCCCCTCCTCCTCCTAGGTAAGCCGCCGGCACACCGCCGATCCCCTCCTCCTATCCCCCCGCACCCCCCCCCGCCGCGGTCACCGTCATCGCCCGTCCCCGTCGCCAGCCAAAGCAGTGTGGGATAGAATTCAGTGGCGGATCCACATGGGGTCAAGGGTGTACATCTGTACACCCAAAAGTTTTGCCAGGAAATTTTTACATATGATCTAGATTAGGTACATGTAAATGAAGTGGTGCAGTTTGTGCAATAAACATCATGTCCATTCATATAAATTGGTCTCAAACCTCTCGTCCAACAACACACATATCTTGTTTCAGCCATGACATGTTTTCTGATTGTGTAGAAAATAATCTTCATTTTTTGTTATTTTCTATAGGGTATTGTCATTATTATTGGAGAAAATAACCTTCAGTGGAGAAACGTGGCTCAAATAATACATGTACTTTTTAGATATTACTTCGCGAAAAAAAATTGAACACCCAATTTTTAAATCCTGGATCCGCCACTGTAGAATTGACATGCCAGTTCATCTAAAATCAGTGAAACATATTAGGTAGGTACAATTGATAGCGTCATTAGTTAGAAGAACACTGCAACTATAAACTCAAGCTGTATGTTGAGAATTAGAAGCAAAAATGTTGTCATGCCTTGTTTAGGCTCTTTTTTGTTTTCCTTTGAAATGTGGAGGATAGGAATCAATCCTATGTAGGGATAGGAATGCATATTAAATATGGTATTATTTTTATTGTTGTTAAATAAAATGATATTTGCTATATAGCCACAATTTGTTCTCGTCGACGATGCCAATCCCACATCCTCGTCGTCGACTCGGCGCCGACAACCAATTTGAGAGGCGCCATGTCCGGGACTGGGCTCCGCCGGGCTGGCACTGGGAGGTGCTACCTTCCGGGGCGCGCACCTTGGTGAGAAATCCGGGTCTCGTCGTCGACCCGGAGCTTCTTTGGTGGCGGTCGCGTGGGCCACTATCGGTGCAGAGGGAGCCAGCCCCCGCGGAGGTGGTACGTCGTCGTGTCAGGGAGGAGGACGAGCACGTCCGTCACTACATGGCCGCGTTGGACGCTAGGTTCTCCAATACCTGGCAGGTTATTCAGGGATCTCACCCAAGCTATGATCCGGCGATGGTTCCTTCTCTTTGGGTGTCCACCGCCTGCGCCGTGAGACGTTAACTCGATCTGTATTAATTAATGATATTATATGATAATATTCGAGCTGTATTAGAGATAATATTCGATGCTTCATTAACTGGATTATTCAAGATGTATTAGTGATATTATATGATAATATTATATGAAGAGTCCCCGACGATCGCCGGTGATATCATATGTATTAGTGATATTATATGATGATCTCGCTTCAAAATTTTGCCGTCGATTTTTAATCTTAGAATCATGAACACAGGAAATGTCGACGTCGTCTGACGACGATAGGATCCCTCAGTGCCCTTTGTGATGGGACGACAGGGGTCTATGCGACATTTATCCTCACCTAGACAACGATAGGTCGTTCACCGTCAAGCTAATAGAAGAATTTAGTATTATTACGGTATGTACATACGACATGTATTTTTTGTTAATGAAGTATGACGTGTGCTTTTTTTTCTTTAATTAACCTTTAATTTTCTTTTGTACAATTCGACTAGTGCGTTCCCTGTCATGCAAGATTCGTTGTCTTGGACAAGTTCCATTTCAAAGAGAAGGATAGTAGAGAGCCTAAGATAGCTCACCTAAGAATGAAGCATTACACTTTTGTTGTTAAGGTAAAAAATAACGAAGATCACACATATTTTGGTTGTTCTAATTGGAGAGCATTTTGCAACGCGTATGGGTTGGATGAGGACATGAACATTACCTTCGATCTTGGTAATGACGATGTTCGTGATAATAATATAGATATTTGGGTGCATGCGGAGGATGACTTGATTCCGGTGCTCCCTCCAGGTGCGTTTGTCAACAGATTTGTTAGGTACTTTATATTGATTATTGAAAAGTATTTGGTACTCATCCCGACTAAATTTCTTTATTTTTAATTATCAGCTTATTTCCGTGCTACAAGAACTACCCGACAGATAATAGATCGGACGTACTACAGTCATGACTCCAAACTTACTTGTTCGGAGATAAATCATCTCATCTCATTTATTCATGATGTTGAGGATCATGCTAAACATTACCGGACTGGCAACATTTATAATGGATATGTGCCACTAGTGCACAAGTTGAATCATCATAACATCACTTCAAACAACTTTGTAAGAATTTTTTACCATTGCATCACTAGTCCATCTTTTTCATATATACATTGTTCTAAGCAAAACTAGTTTGCTAACTATGTTATTATTACTAATGTTTTTCAATAGGTACTCCCCCCAGAGACCGTGCCTAGATGGATGTTCACAAATGGTGATTTGCAAATGGTTAGCTTACGGCCACTCCCGATTAATTACAGTGGTAGCTACAGGATATCTAAAAGTGAAGAAACCCTGAAAATCACAGGATGGAGAAATGCAATACAAGCATTTACGCTACCACTTGGAGAGGAATACTTGCGCATCCCACAAGTTGGAGATAGGTTGATCTGTGTTCTTCAATCGGGAGATGGCGGAGTTCACCTTTATTTTGCTTTTTTACCTAGCAGTAGTTAGTGTTTCAACCTTTTGATAACTACAATAATGAGGATCGTTGATTAAGATGATGATGAGTTGTTGGATGTTGAATGATGAAGAGTTGATTAAGATGAAGATGATGAGTTGTTATATGACATATACGAGTACAAATTAGATGGATGCAATAGACCAAGTTGAATTAGAGGAAATATTTCCTCTAATTCAACTTGGTCTATTGCATCCATCTAATTTTTACTGATGTTGGTTATTTTTCCATAATTTGTACTGATGATGTTGCATATTAATATGTTTAACCGCGTGAAAATACAATATAAATATAAAAGAAAATGAAAACACAAAATGAAACACGGCCCTTTCCAAAAAAAAAACCCCAGCGCCTTATTGTCCCGGTTCGTGTTACGAACCGGGACTAAAGGTCCTCCTACCTCGGTGCCGCATTGCGGCCACGTGGAGCACCTTTGGTCCTGGTTCGTAAGCCAACCGGGACTAAAAGTGATCGGCATTAGTCCCGATCGTGTTGTCCCGGTTGTAGAACCGGGACTAAAGGCCCTCTAGAACCGGGACTGTTGCCCTGTTTTCTACTAGTGATAAAACATATTTGGAGTTTTGGTTCAAATGATACAAAACATTCAAATTCAAAAGCCAAAAAATGGGGTCGGTGCCCTCGTACATGTGTGCCACAAATCACCTTCCTCAACTACCACCGATGACAACGCCTGACTATGAAAAAATTGCTTCAATAATGACACCACCAATAAAGGAACACCATGCAAGCGCCAGCGTCGCCTGACCCAAAATGATATTGGTTTTCAGCCTGAAAAAGAAGTCCGAGCAAACTGCAAATATTGACTCTAACAAGTTATGATGTGGAACACCACATTGCCAAGTACAACCAGTAAAGGTTACCTAGAGTTTTCACTCCGAAGCTCAAGGCCTTGTACTCAATAGCACAACCAAACTTAAGTCACCAAGTACTACCACCCACACTTCCAACGAAGAAGTTACAGTTGCAAGCAAGATTGTCAAGCTTTGACATTCATGCACGCTCATAACCAGGACATGGACATCACCACGCAATCGAACATACCATGTATACGAGGGACATATCAGGGCACGCCCGCCAGCATCAACAGGGACACCCGCCAAGACCCATCTCAAGGGGCCATCTGGCATCCCCAATTCGTCGATAGTGCTTGGACGCAGGTGCGGACAAAGACCATTAGTACCGCCCAGAACCCACATGGGGCTATCCGGTAACCCCGCTCCATATTCACAAGTCACCCGACGATGGTTCATGATAGGTTCCCGAGCACGCACGCAAACAGAACAGGCAGGAAGCCTCACATGACTCAATCACCCACCATAAATCGTCATGTGCAACACTCACATCATCTAACTGTTATGGCATAGCTCATGTCTACCGCCATCATGCACATAGATGAGCAACTATGTGCCACACCCGCACCAACGCACCATTGGCGCACAGCTTGTGTTCGTCGCTGAACGTGGCATGCTCATCTTTGTCGCACCATAACCGAGGCAACAAACCACCACCACCGTAGGCTGGATCAGACGGGCTCTCTACCGCCATCTACTAGCAACCGGTGTCACTAGTAGAAAACAGGGCTTTGGTTGAGGCCAGGATAAGGGCATTAATCCCGGTACACTTACGAACCGGGACTAATGTGAGCATCAGTCCTGGTTCGTGAGGCCAGGGCGCCGGCCGGGCCTCGGGTGCCATCAGTCCCGGTTCAGATGGGACCTTTAGTCCCGGTTTGAGCCACGAACCGGGACTAAAGGGGTGGTGGCAACCGTTCGCCTGGCGCGTGCCCTTTTAGTCCCGGCTCGTGGCTCAAATCGGGACTAAAGGTCCAAACCGTTCGATTCCCGCGCCTTGGAAGTTGTTCCGCACGAGATCAAACGCTACAGTAATCGCGATGCTACAGTAAACGCGACCAGCGCCTCCATTTCTGTTCGTCTCCCTCTCCTCTCTTCTTCCCCATCCTCCACCATGAATCCAATCACTCGCTACGGGAAGGTGCTCGCACATGGCATGACCAATCTCCATGTCGTCTACACGAACGACGGCGCCAAAGTGAAGGTTTTTCTTTCCATGTTCGAGGAATGGCTTCAAGAGGAGAAACACAAGTTCATGGGCCTCAATCTCGAGTACACGGCCGATGGTCGCGATGTTGCCGTCGTCCAACTTTGTTTCAAGTAACGTGTCATGGTCTTTCAGTGGGCAAGGTAATACGAAACTTGTCATAGTTTTAATTGGGGCTTTTCTTTGATTCATAGGATAGGAAAATTGCATAGGAATAGGAGGATTGGGAATGTCGAGAACATGTCATAGTTTCCTTGATTCATAGGAAAAATGCATAGGAAAATTGGGGCTTTTTCTTTGATTCATAGGAAAATTGGGGCTTTTCTTTGATTCATAGGAAAATTGCATAGGAATAGAAAATTGCAGAGGAATAGGAGGATTAGGAAAATTGCATAGGAATAGGAATAGGAGGATAGGAATAGGATAGGAAAATTGCATAAGAATTTTCCTTGTAGTTGCATATTGGCCATCGTGGGAGAACATGTCATAGTTTAGGGGCTTCTTTTGATTCATAGGATAGGAAATGCATAGGAAATAGGAAACTTGCTATGATTCTTATTATACTTGTTATGATTCTTATTATACTTGTTCTAAAATATACTTGTTATGATTCTTATTATACTTGTTCTAAAATATACTTGTTGCAGCAGTATTTAACACCATTTTGTTGTTGCAGTAGTGACAAGCACTGTCCAAAACTCGTGGTGTTCCTTCGCAGCGGCATATATTTTGCTAGCGTTGATATAACAAATGACAAGATCAAGATGAGGCGCACCTGGGGTATTGAGATACCAGCTGAATGCCACATTGATCTTCAGGGCAGGTTCAGGCTTGAGCATGACAAGACTTCAATGGCTGATATGGCAGCCGCCCTGATCGACGAGGACTACGCTGATATGAAGACAAAATTCCCCAAGTCAGGGCACCAACATTGGGAGAAGACCCCACTTGACCCTATCAACATTGAGTATGCAGCAATAGATGGGTACGTTGCATACGAGTTGTACCGCAGGATTGGAATCTGCAATTATGGGCAGTGTCACCTCATACCGCTAGTATCTCCTGCTTGGGGGTATTCTGATCCGGACGACGAGTAGTGTTTGCAATGGCGAACACTTTTATCTCTATTATGTAGTGCTTGGGGGTCAGCTGATTCGGACGAGTAGGTTTGCAATCCGGAAGAGTAGGATTGGTATCTTCAATTATGCAGTACTTTCTGTAATGGATATCTGAACTATTATTTCTATTATGTCCTTGTTTAAGTACGGTTTGTGTGTAAGAATATTTAGTATGATGTGAGCAAGCTTTCTGAAGCATTGTGATGTATGTGATGAAGATTCTCCATGGTTACGGCGCAATAAGTAAGGGACACACGCGAAGAAAAAGTGAAGACTTTCTCTCCACAACTATCCTGATGATGGCTTTGATCTACAATATCACTGCAGTTAAATATAATATTAACTAAAATTATCAAAGTATTTATTTGTTAAAAAGAATGAACTAAAAATAATCAACTAAAATATTAACTAAAAAGAATGAACTAAAAAGAATCAACTAAAACATTAACTAAAAAGAATGAACTAAAAAGAATCAAAATAATATTAACTAAAATTATCAAAGTATTTATTTGTTAAAAAGAATGAACTAAAATTAATCAACTAAAATATTAACTAAAATTATCAAAGTATTTATTTGTTAAAAAGAATGAATAAAAAGAATCAACTAAAATATTAACTAAAAAGAATGAACTAAAAAGAATCAACTAAAACATTAACTAAAAAGAATGAACTAAAAAGAATCAAAATAATATTAACTAAAATTATCAAAGTATTTATTTGTTAAAAAGAATGAACTAAAAAATTGAAATCCTTTTGTAACATATGAGTTTTCGTCCGAAACTCTGACACTTCGAAAGAGATTTTCCAGTTTGTACACGAAGTGCATCCAGTTTTTGCCATAACCCTCTCAACTTTTTAGCACATGCTATGTGGGTGAAATGATGATACCATGCCAACCTTGCAACCATTCCAGAGTTCATTTGCAGTGCTTTTCAATTCAGGGTCATCTTAGCTCAAAATAAATCACGAAATGCATGAAAAATAGAATATGAAGTCAGAAAAGGTTTGAAAAGTGATGATGTGGCTTTGAATGGTGCATATTGAATGCAGAAAAAGTCTTGAGTTCAAATATGTTTAAAAAATTGAAATCCTTTTGTAACAGAAGAGTTTTTGTCCAAAACCCTCACACTTCGAAAGAGATTGTCCAGTTCGTACACGAAGTGCATCCAGTTTTTGCCGTAACCCTCTCAACTTTTTAGCACATGCTACGTGGGTGAAATTATGATACCATGCCAATTTTCAAACATTTCAGAGTTCATTTGCAGTGCTTTTCAATCTCAGGGTCATCTTAGCTCAAAATAAATCATGAAATGCATGAAAAATAGCAAATGAAGTCAAAAAAGGGTTGAAAAGTGATGATGTGGCTTTGAATGGTGCATATTGAATGCAGAAAAAGTGTTGAGTTCAAATATGTTTAAAAAATTGAAATCCTTTTGTAACAGAAGAGTTTTCGTCCAAAACCCTGACACTTCGAAAGAGATTGTCCAGTTCGTACATGAAGTGCATCCAGTTTTTGCCGTAACCCTCTCAACTTTTTAGCACATGCTACGTGGGTGAAATTATGATACCATGCCAACTTGCAACCATTTCAGAGTTCATTTGCAGTGCTTCTCAATTTAGGGTCATTTTAGCTCAAAATAAATCATGAAATGCATGAAAAATAGCAAATGAAGTCAGAAAAGGGTTGAAAAGTGATTATGTGGCTTTGAATGGTGCATATTGAATGCAGAAAAAGTCTTGAGTTAAAAACTTTAATAGTAAAATGAATTTTCATAAAGTATATTTTGTTACAAGCTTTAATAGAAACTAAAAAGCTTTTATAAAACTCTAATAGCAAAAGGAATCAACTAAAAAGAATCAATAAAAAATAAAACTTATGCAACTAAAATTATATAACTAAAAATAACGTATGCAAAAAATAAGATTAAAAATCATAATATATGCAAAAAAGGCCCGCCTACTAGGCAAGACGGCCTGCATACGACTAGAAACCCTACAAATGGGCCAGGATGCAGACCCGCAGTGCTAGCAGGCCCAACAGGGCGTCAAATAGGCATGTACTGCCTGCATTAGAGAGGAGCTCGAGGGGGCAGCGGCAGCAACGCTTATAAACCACTCCGAGCCCCTCTCGACTAGCCAGGTGGGACTAACCTTTTGGTACGGGAAGCGCAGCCCTTTAGTCCCGGTTGGTGGCTCCAACCGGGACTAAAGGGGGGGCATTAGTCCTGGTTGGTGGCACCAACCGGGACTAAAGGTCCCTGCTGTTGGGGAACGTAGTAATAATTCAAAATTTTCCTACATGTCACCAAGATTGATCTAGGATATGCTAGCAACGAGAGAGAGGGAGTGCATCTTCATACCCTTGAAGATCGCTAAGCGGAAGCGTTGTAAAGAACGCGGTTGATGGAGTCGTACTCGCGGCGATTCAAATCGCGGAAGATCCGATCCAAGCGCCGAATGGACGGCGCCTCCGCGTTCAACACACGTACAACCCGGGGACGTCTCCTCCTTCTTGATCCAGCAAGGGGGAAGGAGAAGTTGAGGGAGAGCTCCGGCAGCACGACGGCGTCGTGGCGGTGGAGCTCGTGGTTCTCCGGCAGAGCTTCGCTAAGCACTACGGAGGAGGAGGAGGTGTAGGAGGAGGGAGGGTTGCGCCAGGGTTAAGGGGTGCAGCTCCCATGCGCCTCCCCACTATATATAGGGGTGGAGGGGGCTGGTTTCTTGCCCTCCAAGTCCATTGGGGCGTTGGCAAAGTTGGGAGGAAAGAAATCCCATCCTTTCCCTTCCCCACCGATTGTTATCCCCCCTTTTTAGGGATCTTGATCTTATCCCTTCGGGATATGATCTTATTCCTTCTAAGGGGAGATCTTGGTGCGCCTTGACCAGGGGTGTGGGGCCTTGTCCCCACTACCCACGTTCATGTGGGTCCCCCCATGCAGGTGGGCCCCACTCCGGAACCTTCTAGAACCTTCCCGGTACAATACCGAAAAATCCCAAACACTTTTCGGTGGCCAAAATAGGACTTCCCATATGTAGATCTTTACCTCTGGACCATTCCGGAACTCCTCATGACGTCCGGGATCTCATCCGGGACTCCGAACAACTTTCGGTAACCACATACAATTCCCATTACAACTCTAGCGTCACCGAACCTTAAGTGTGTAGACCCTACGGGTTCGGGAACCATGTAGACATGACCGAGACACCTCTCCGGCCAATAACCAATAGCGGGATCTGGATACTCCTTAGTCACATTGAGCTCATTATGATGATGTATTACCGAGTGGGCCTAGAGATACCTCTCCGTCACACGGAGTGACAAATCCCAGTCTCGATTCGTGCCAACCCAACAGACACTTTCAGAGATACCTGTAGTGCACCTTTATAGTCACCCAATTACGTTGTGACGTTTGATACACCCAAAGCATTCCTACGGTATCCGGGAGTTGCACAATCTCATGGTCTAAGGAAATGATACTTGACATTAGAAAAGCTCTAGCAGACGAACTACACGATCTTGTGCTATGCTTAGGATTGGGTCTTGTCCATCACATCATTCTCCTAATGATGTGATCCCGTTATCAACGACATCCAATGTCCATGGTCAGGAAACCATGAGCATCTATTGATCAATGAGCTAGTCAACTAGAGGCTCACCAGGGACATGGTGTGGTCTATGTATTCACACATGTATTACGGTTTTCGATTAATACAATTATAGCATGAACAATAGACAATTATCATGAACAAGGAAATATAATAATAACCATTTTATTATTGCCTCTAGGGCATATTTCCAACAGTCTCCCACTTGCACTAGAGTCAATAATCTAGTTACATTATGATGAATCGAACACCCATAGAGTTCTGGTGCTGATCATGTTTCGCTCGTGGAAGAGGTTTAGTCAACGGATCTGCGACATTCAGATCTGTATGTACTTTAAAAACATCTATATCTCCATCATGAATGTAACCACGAATGGAGTTGAAGCGGTGCTTGATGTGCTTGGTCTTCTTGTGAAACCTGGGCTCCTTGGCAATGGCAATAGCTCCAGTGTTGTGACAGAAGAGAGTCATCGGGCCCGACGCATTGGGAATCACTCCTAGGTCGGTGATGAACTCCTTCATCCAGACTCCTTCCTGCGCTGCTTCTGAAGCAGCTATGTACTCCGCTTCACATGTAGATGCCGCCACGACGCTTTGCTTGCAACTGCACCAGCTGACTGCCCCACCATTCAAAATATACACGTATCCGGTTTGTGACTTGGAGTCATCCGGATCTATGTCGAAGGTAGCATCGACGTAAGCCTTTACGACGAGCTCTTCGGCACCTCCATAAACGAGAAACATATCCTTAGTCCTTTTAAGGTACTTAAGGATATTCTTGACCGCTGTCCAGTGTTCCATTCCGGGATCACTTTGGTACCTCCCTACCAAACTTATGGCAAGGTTCACATCAGGTCTGGTACACAGCATGGCATACATAATAGAGCCTATGGCTGAGGCATAGGGGATGACACTCATCTTTTCTCTATCTTCTGCCGAGGTCGGGCATTGAGTTGTGCTCAATCTCACACCTTGCAATATAGGCAAGAACCCCTTCTTGGACTGATCCATATTGAACTTCTTCGATATCTTGTCAAGGTATCTGCTTTGTGAAAGACCAATGAGGCGTCTCGATCTATCTCTATAGATCTTGATGCCTAATATATGTAAGCAGCTTCTCCAAGGCCCTTCATTGAAAAACACTTATTCAAGTAGGCCTTTATGCTTTCCAAAAGTTCTATATCATTTCCCATCAACAATATGTCATCCACATATAAAATGAGAAATGCTACAGAGCTCCCACTCACTTTCTTGTAAATACAGGATTCTCCATAAGTCTGTATAAACCCAAACGCTTTGATCACCTCATCAAAGCGAATGTTCCAACTCCGAGATGCTTGCACCAGCCCATAGATGGAGCGCTGGAGCTTGCATACCTTGTCAGCATTCTTAGGATCGACAAAACCTTCCGGCTGCATCATATACAATTCTTCCTTAAGGAAACCGTTAAGGAATGCCGTTTTGACGTCCATTTGCTAAATCTCATAATCATAAAATGCGGTAACTGCTAACATGATTCGGACGGACTTCAGCATCGCTATGGGTGAGAAAGTCTCATCGTAGTCAACTCCTTGAACTTGTCGATAACCCTTAGCGACAAGCCGAGCCTTATAGACGGTCACATTACCATCCGCGTCAGTCTTCTTCTTAAAGATCCATTTATTTTCTATGGCTTGCCGATCATCGGGCAAGTCCACCAAAGTCCATACTTTGTTCTCATACATGGATCCTATCTCGGATTTCATGGCTTCAAGCCATTTGTTGGAATCCGGGCCCGCCATGACTTCTTCATAGTTCGAAGGTGAACCGTTGTCTAATAACATGATTTCTAGGACAGGGTTGCCGTACCACTCTGGTGCGGAACGTGTCCTCGTGGACCTACGAAGTTCAGTAGTAACTTGATCCGAAGTTTCATGATCATCATCATTAACTTCCTCTCTAGTCGGTGCAGGCACCACAGAAACATTTTCCTGTGCTGCGCTACTCTCCGGTTCGAGAGGGGGTACAATTACCTCATCAAGTTCTACTTTCCTCCCACTTACTTCTTTCGAGAGAAACTCTTTCTCAAGAAAGGATCCATTCTTGGCAACAAAGATCTTGCCTTCGGATCTGAGGTAGAAGGTGTTGGGGAACGTTGCATGGGAAACAAAAATTTTCCTACGCACACGCAAGATCTATCCATGGTGATGAGCATCTACGAGAGGGATATTGAATCTACATACCCTTGTAGATCGCTAAGCGGAAGCGTTAAGAAACGCGGTTGATGTAGTCGAACGTCTTCGCGATCCAAATCGCAAGTCGTCCCGCGATCCAATCACGATCTAGCGCCGAACGGACGGCACCTCCGCATTCAACACACGTACAGCTTGATGACGCCTTCACCTCCTCGATCCAGCGAGCGATGGTGAAGTAGTAGATGAGTTCCGGCAGCACGACGGCGTGGTGACGGTGGTGGTGAAGAACAATCTCCGCAGGGCTTCGCCAAGCACTACGGAAACTATGACGGAGGACGAACTAGAGGGGCGAGGTTGCCGGCACACGGCTTGGGGAATACTTGATGTGTTCCGGGTGCTAGCCCTGCCCCTCTATTTATATGTTGAGCCCTGGGGTCGAAACTTGGAGAAAGAGCCTCCTCAAAGTCGGTTTGGCCCGCAAGGCAAGAGTCCTGCTCAGACTCCAGGACCAGACGCCAGGGTTCTCGGCGTCTGGCCCTAGACGCCAGGGTTCCTGGCGTCTAGCCCCTGGCCTCCGCAAAACTCCTTTTGCACCTTCCTTAAATCCTCGTGGGCTTTACCCCTTGGCCCATATAAAGTGTTCTTGTACCCGAACATTTCGGGAAACATCCGAAACCCCTTCCGGTGAATTCCGGAACCCTTCCGGAGACAAACACTATTATCCCATATATCAATCTTTACCTCCGGACTATTCCGGAGTTCCTCGTCATGTCCGGGATCTCATCCGGGACTCCGAACAACCTTCGGTCACCAACATAATAACTCAACTATACTTATATCGTCACCAAACGTTAAGTGTGTAGACCCTGCGGGTTCGAGAACTATGCAGACATGACCGAGACACCTCTACGGCCAATAACCAATAGCGGGACCTGGATGCCCATATTGGTTCCCACATATTCTACGAAGATCTTTATCGGTTGAACCTCTATGTCAAGGATTCAGTTAATCCCGTATGTTGTTCCCTTTGTTCTTCGGTATGTTACTTGCCCGAGATTCGATCGTCGGTATCTCTATACCTAGTTCAATCTCGTTACCGGCAAGTCTCTTTACTCATTCCGTAATACAAGATCCTGTGGCTAACACTTTAGTCATATTGCTTGCAAGGCTTATAGTGATGTTGTATTACCGAGTGGGCCCTGAGATACCTCTCCGTCACATGGAGTAACAAATCCCAGTCTTGATCCATGCCAACTCAACAGACACCCTCGGAGATACCTGTAGAGCATCTTTATAGTCACCCAGTTACGTTGTGACGTTTGATACACACAAGGTATTCCTCCGGTGTCAGTGAGTTGCATGATCTCATGGTCATAGGAACAGATACTTGACATGCAGAAAACTATAGCAATAAACTGACACGATCATATGCTATGTTTATAATTTGGGTCTTGTCCATCACATCATTCTCCTAATGATGTGATCCCGTTATCAAATGACATCTCATGTCTATGGCCAGGAAACCTTGACCATCTTTGATCAACGAGCTAGTTAACTAGAGGCATACTAGGGACACAGTGTTGTCTATGTACCCACACATGTATTTGAGTTTCCAATCAATACAATTATATCATGGATAATAAACGATTATCACGAACAAGGAAATATGATAATAACTAAATTATTATTGCCTCTAGGGCATATTTCCAACAGTCTCCCACTTGCACTAGAGTCAATAATCTAGTTCACATCACCATGTGATTAACATTGTTGTGAATCTAACACCCAATGAGTTCTGGGGTTCGATCATGCTTTGCATGTGACAGAGGTCTTTAGTCAACGGTCTACAACATTCAGATCCGTGTGTTCTTTGCAAATCTATATGTCATACTGCAGATGCTACCACGCTCCACTTGGAGCTATTCCAAATGGTTGCTCCACTATACGTATCCTGACTGCTTCTTAGAGTCGTCCGGATAGGTGTCAAAGCTTGCATCGACGTAACCCTTTACGACGAACTCTTCATCACCTCCATAATCGAGAAATATTTCCTTAGTCCTCTAGTTACTAAGGATAATCTTGACCGCTGTCCAGTGATCCACTCCTGGATCACTCTTGTACCCCTTGACAGACTCATGGCAAGGCACACACAGGTGCGGTACACAGCATGGCATACTATACAGAGCCTATGGCTAAGGCATAGGGGACGACCTTCGTCCTTTCTCTCTCTTCTGCCGTGGTCGAGCTTTGAGTCTCACTCAACTCCACACCTTACAAATCAGGTAAGAACTCTTTCTTTGACTCATCCATTTTGAACTCTTTTAAAATCTTGTCAAGGTATGTACTCATTGAAAGTTTTATCAGACGTCTTGATCTATCTCTATAGATCCTGATGTCCAACATTTAAGTAGCTTCATTCCAGGTTTTCCTTTGAAAAAACTCCTTTTCAAACAACCCTTTATGCTTTCCAGAAATTCTACATCATTTCCGATCAACAATATGTCATCCACATATACTTATCAGAAATTCTATAGTGCTCCCACTCACTTTATTGTAAATACAAGTTTCTAATAAACTTTGTATAGACTCAAAAACTTTGATCACCTCATCAAAGTGTATATTCCAACTCCGAGATGCTTGCTCCAGTCCATAGAAGGATCGCTGGAGTTTGCATACATTTTAGCATCCTTAGGACTGACAAAACCTTCCGGTTGTATCACATACAACCTTTCCTCACGGATACCGTTAAGGAAACGATGTTTTGACATCCATCTGCCAGATTTCATAATCGAAAAATGCAGCAACTGCTAACATAATTCCAACAGACTTTAGCATCGCTACGGGTGAGAAAGTCTCATCGTAGTCAACTCCTTGAACTTGTGAAAAACCCTTTGCCACAAGTCGAGCTTTATAGATGGTGAAATCACCGTCCGCGTCCGTCTTCCTTTTAAAGATCCATTTGTTCTGAATGGCCTTTCGCCCTTCAGGTAATACTTCCAAAGCCCATACTTTGTTTTCTTACATGGATCCCATCTCTGATTGCATGGACTCTAACCATTTCTCGGAATCCGAGCCCATCATCGCTTCTCCATAGCTCGTAGGTTCATCGTTGTCCAACAACATGACCTCTAAGACAGGGTTGACGTACCACTCAGGAACTGTACGCGTCCTTGTCGACCTACGAGGTTCGATAGTAACTTGATCCGAAGCTTCATGATCATCATCATTAACTTCCTCTTCAACTAATGTAGGCTCCACAGAAACAACTTTCTGCGCTGCGCTACTCTCTGGTTGAAACAAAGGTTCAACAACCTCATCAAGTTCTATCTTCCTCCCACTCAATTCTTTCGAGAGAAACTCTTTCTCAAGAAAGGACCCATTTTTAGCAACAAACACTTTGCCCTTGGATCTAAGATAGAAGGTTTACCCAACTGTTACGTTAGGGTATTCTATGAAGATGCATTTGTCCGCTTTGGGTTCGAGCTCATTAGGTGAAAACCCTTTTTCACATAAGCGTCACAGCCACAAACATTAAGAAATGACAGCTTAGGTTTCCGCCAAACCAAAATTCATACGGTGTCATCTCAACGGACTTAGATGGTGCCCCCTTTTAAAGTGAATGTAGTTGTCTCTAATACATAACCCCAAAATGATAGTGGCAAATCGATAAGAGACATCATAGTACGTACCATATCCAATAGAGCACGACTACGACGTTCGGACACACCATCACACTATGGTGTTCCAGGCGGCGTGAGTTGTGAAACAACTTCCACATTGTCTTAAGTTGCATACCAAACTCGTAACTCAGATATTTACCTCTTACGATCATATCGTAGATATTTTATCTTCTTGTCACGATGATCTCAAACTTCACTCTGAATTTGTTTGAACTTTTCAAACATTTCAGACTTGTGTTTCATTAAGTAAATATCCCCATATATACTCAAATCATCAGTGAAGGTAGGAAAATAATGATATCCACCGCACGCTACAACACTCATTGGACCGAATACATCAACATGTATCATTTCCAATAAGTCACTTGCCCTCTCCATCATACCGGAAAACGGGGTCTTAGTCATCTTGCCCATGAGGCATGGTCCGCATGTCTCAACCGATTCGAAATCGAATGAGTCCAAAGATCCATCAGCATGGAGTTTCTTCATGCGTTTTACACCAATATGACATTTAGCGACAGTGCCACAAGTATGTGGTACTATCATTATTAACTTTGTATCTTTTGGCATCAATATTATGAACATGTGTATCACTACGATCAAGATTCAATAAACCATTCTCATTGGGTGCATGACCATTGAAGGTATTATTCATGTAAATAGAATAACCATTATTCTCTAACTTGAATGAATAACCGTATTGCAATAAACATGATCTAATCACGTTCATGCTCAACGCAAACACCAAATAACATTTATTTAGGTTCATCACTAATCCCGAAGGTAGAGAGAGCGTGCGATGGTGATCACATCAACCTTGGAAACACTTCGAACACTCATCGTCACCTCACCCTTAGCTAGCCTCCGTTTATTCCGTAGCTTTTATTTCGAGTTACTAACATTTAGCAACCGAACCGGTATCCAATACCCAGGTGCTACTAGGAGTACTAGCAAGGTACCCATCAATAACACGTATATCAAATATACTTCTATCGACGTTGCCAGCCTTCTTATCTACCAAGTATCTAGGGTTGTTACACTTCAGCGACTGTTCTCCTCATAATAGAAGCACTTAGTCTCAGGTTTGGGATCAACCTTGGGTTTCTTCACTGGAGCAGCAACTGACTTGCCATCCATGAAGTTTCCCTCCTTGCCCTTGCCCTTCTCGAAACTAGTGGTTTCACTAACCATCAACACTTGATGCTCCTTCTTGATTTCTACCTTCGCGGTGTCAAACATCGCGAATAGCTCAGGGATCATTATTTCTATCCCTGGCATTTTCTAGTTCATCACGAGGCTCTAGTAGCTTAGTGACAGTGACTTGGAGAACTATATCAATCACTATCTTATCTGGAAGATCAACTCCCACTCGATTCAAGCGATTGTAGCACTCAGACAATCTGAGCACATGCTCACCGATTGAGCTATGCTCCTTCATCTTGCAGGCAAAGAATCTTGTTGGAGGTCTCATACCTCTCAACACGGGCACGAGCCTGAGATCTCAATTTCAGCTCTTTGAACATCTCATATGTTCCGTGACGTTCAAAACGTTTTGGAGCCTCAATTCTAAGCCGTAATGCATGACGCACTGAACTATCAAGTAGTCATCAAAACGTGCCTGTCAGATGTTCACAACATCTACAGACGACGCTAGAGGGGGTGGCGCACCGAGCGGTGCATTAAGGACATAAGCCTTCTGTGCAGCAATGAGGACAATCCTTAGATCACGGACCCAGTCCGCTTTATTGCTACCATCATCTTTCAACTCTATTTCTCTAGGAACATATAAAAATTAAGGGAGCTACAACGCGATCTAGTAATCTACAACATAATTTGCAAAGACATTTTTGACTATGTTCATGATAATGAGTTTAGTTAATCATATTACCTAAAAACTCCCACTCAAATTGACATCCCTCCGGTCATTCGAGTGACACATGATCCAAATCCACCAACTCAAGTCCAATCATCACGTGAGTTGAGGTGGTTTCAATGGTGAACATCTTCATGTTGATCATATCTACTATATGACTCATGTTCGACCTTTCGGTCTCTTGTGTTCCGAGGCCATGTATGTACATGCTAGGCTCGTCAAGTTTAACCCGAGTGTTCCACACGTGCAACACTGGCTTGCACCCGTTGTATGTGAACGTAGAGTCTATCACACCCGATCATCACGTGGTGTCTCGAAACGACGAACTTTCGCAACGGTGCACACTCGGGGAGAACACAATTTATCTTGAAATTTATGTGAGGGATCACCTTATAATGCTACCGTCGTCCTAAGCAAAATAAGATGCATAAAAGGATTAACATCACATGCAAATCATAAGTGACATGATATGGCCATGAACTTGTGCTTTTGATCTCCATCTCCAAAGCACCGGCATGATCTCCATCGTCACCGGCATGACACCATGATCTCAATCATCTTGATCTCCATCAATGTGTCGCCATGAGGTTGTCGCGCCGACTGTTGCTTCCACGACTATTGCTAACTCATAGCGATAAAGTAAAGCAAAACAGCGAAAATAATTATAGACAACCCTATGGCTCCTGCCGGTTGCCGTACTCATCGACATGCAAGTCGTGATATTCTATACAACACATGATTATCTCATACATCACATATATCTCATCATGTAATTGGCCATATCACATCACAACATACCCTGCAAAAACAAGTTAGACGTCCTCTAATTGTTGTTGCAAGTTTTACGTGGCTGCTACGGGTATCTAGCAAGAACAATTCTTACCAACGCAAAAACCACAACGGTGATACAAAAATTGCTATTCAACCTTCTCAAGGACCGCCTTTGTCAAATCCGATCCGACTAAAGTGGGAGAAATAGACACCCGCCAGCCATCTTTATGCAACGAAGTTACATGTCAGTTGATGGAACCGGCCTCTCGTAAGCGTACGAGTAATGTTGGTCCGGGCCCCTTCATCCCACAATACCGCCGAAACAAGAAAAGACTAAGGGAGGAAGCAATCCGAATATCAACTCCCACAAACTCCTTTGTGTTCTACTTGAGATCTCATCTACACATAAACCTGGCTCTGATACCACTGTTGGGGAACGTTGCATGGGAAACAAAAAATTTCCTACGCACACGCAAGATCTATCCATGGCGATGAGCATCTACGAGAGGGAGAGTGAATCTACATACCCTTGTAGATCGCTAAGCGGAAGCGTTAAGAAACGCGGTTGATGTAGTCGAACGTCTTCGCGATCCAAATCGCAAGTCGTCCAGCGATCCAATCACGATCTAGCGCCGAACGGACGGCACCTCCGCGTTCAACACACGTACAGCTTGATGACGCCTTTGTTGGAAATATGGCCTAGAGGCAATAATAAATTGGTTATTATTATATTTCCTTGTTCATGATAATCGTTTATTATCCATGCTATAATTGTATTGATTGGAAACTCAAATACATGTGTGGGTACATAAACAACACTGTGTCCCTAGTAAGCCTCTAGTTGACTAGCTCGTTGATCAAAGATGGTTAAGGTTTCCTAGCCATTGACATGAGATGTCATTTGATAACGGGATCACATCATTAGGAGAATGATGTGATGGACAAGACCCAAAACTAAGAACGTAGCATTTGATCGTGTCAGTTTATTGCTATTGTTTTCTGCATGTCAAGTATCTGTTCCTATGACCATGAGATCATGCAACTCCCTGACATCGGAGGAGTACCTTGTGTGTATCAAACATCGCAACGTAACTGGGTGACTATAAAGGTGCTCTACAGGTATCTCCGAGGGTGTCTGTTGGGTTGGCATGGATCAAGACTGGGATTTGTTACTCCGTGTGACGGAGAGGTATCTCAGGGCCCACTCGGTAATACAACATCACATTGAGCCTTGCAAGCAAAGTGACTAAAGGGTTAGCCACAGGATCTTGTATTACGGAACGAGTAAAGAGACTTGCCGGTAACGAGATTGAACTAGGTATAGTGATACCGACGATCGAATCTCGGGCAAGTAACATACCGAAGAACAAAGGGAACAGCATACGGGATTAACTGAATCCTTGACATAGAGGTTCGACCGATAAAGATCTTCGTAGAATATGTAGGAGCCAATATGGGCATCCAGGTCCCGCTATTGGTTATTGATCGTAGAAGTGTCTCGGTCATGTCTACATAGTTCTCGAACCCGCAGGGTCTACACACTTAACGTTTGGTGACGATTAGTATAGTTGAGTTATTTTGTTGGTGACCGAAAGATTGTTCGGAGTCCCGGATAAGATCCCGGACATGACGAGGATCTCCGGAAGAGTCCGGAGGTAAAGATTGATATATGTGATAATAGTGTTTTGATCTCCGGAAGGGTTCCGGAATTCACCGGAAGGGGTTCTGGATGTTTACCGAAGTGTTCGGGTGCAGCAACACTTTATATGGGCCAAAGGGATAAAGCCCACGAGGTATTGGAAAGTGCAAAAAGTAGTTTTGCTGCCGCGTAAGCAGTACTACCGCTTGGTGAAGCGGTACTACCGCCCGAGCGGTACTACCGCTTGTGTGAAGCGGTACTACCGCCCAAGCGGTACTACCGCTTGTGAGCGGTACTACCGCTTGTGCGCGGCTGTGCACGGTTCGGCAGGGATCCGAGTTGGACTCTTTCCCTGCGGGCCAAACCGACCTTGTGCGGGCAAAACCGACCCGGAGGAGGCTTTTACTCCAAGTTTAGACCCCAAGGCTCAACATATAAATAGAGGGGCAGGGCTAGCACACGTGACAGATCAAGATTTCCCCAAGCCGTGTGCGGCAACCCTAACCCTCTAGTTCCTCCGTCATAATCTCTGTAGCGCTTGGCGAAGCCCTGCAGAGATTGTTCCTCACCACCATCACCACGCCGTCGTGCTGCTGGAACTCAACCACTACTTCACCATCGCTCGCTGGATCGAGGAGGTGAAGGCGTCATCAAGCCGTACGTGTGTTGAACGCGGAGGTGCCGTCCGTTCGGTGCTAGTTCGTGATCGGATCGAGGGACGACTTGCGATTTGGATCGCGGAGACGTTCGACTACATCAACCGCGTTTCTTAAACGCTTCCGCTTAGCGATCTACAAGGGTATGTAGATTCACTCTCCCTCTCGTAGATGCTCATCACCATGGATAGATCTTGTGTGTGCGTAGGAAAATTTTTGTTTCCCATGCAACGTTCCCCAACAGCCTTCACCTCCTCGATCCAGCGAGCGATGGTGAAGTAGTAGATGAGTTCCGGCAGCACGATGGCGTGGTGACGGTGGTGGTGAAGAACAATCTCCGCAGGGCTTCGCCAAGCACTACGGAAACTATGACGGAGGACGAACTAGAGGGGCGAGGTTGCCGGCACACGGCTTGGGGAATACTTGATGTGTTCCGGGTGCTAGCCCTGCCCCTCTATTTATATGTTGAGCCCTGGGGTCGAAACTTGGAGAAAGAGCCTCCTCAAAGTCGGTTTGGCCCGCAAGGCAAGAGTCCTGCTCGGACTCCAGGACCAGACGCCAGGGTTCTCGGCGTCTGGCCCTAGACACCAGGGTTCCTGGCATCTAGCCCCTGGCCTCCGCAAAACTCCTTTTGCACCTTCCTTAAAGCCTCGTGGGCTTTACCCCTTGGCCGATATAAAGTGTTCTTGTACCCGAACATTTCGGGAAACATCCGAAACCCCTTCCGGTGAATTCCGGAACCCTTCCGGAGACAAACACTATTATCCCATATATCAATCTTTACCTCCGGACTATTCCGGAGTTCCTTGTCATGTCTGGGATCTCATCTGGGACTCCGAACAACCTTCGGTCACCAACATAATAACTCAACTATACTTATATCGTCACCAAACGTTAAGTGTGTAGACCCTGCGGGTTCGAGAACTATGCAAACATGACCGAGACACCTCTACGGCCAATAACCAATAGCGGGACCTGGATGCCCATATTGGTTCCCACATATTCTACGAAGATCTTTATCGGTTGAACCTCTATGTCAAGGATTCAGTTAATCCCGTATGTTGTTCCCTTTGTTCTTTGGTATGTTACTTGCCCGAGATTCGATCGTCGGTATCTCTATACCTAGTTCAATATCGTTACCGGCAAGTCTCTTTACTCGTTCCGTAATACAAGATCCCGTGGCTAACACTTTAGTCACATTGCTTGCAAGGCTTATAGTGATGTTATATTACCGAGTGGGCCCTGAGATACCTCTCCGTCACACGGAGTAACAAATCCCAGTCTTGATCCATGCCAACTCAACAGACACCCTCGGAGATACCTGTAGAGCATCTTTATAGTCACCCAGTTACGTTGTGACGTTTGATACACACAAGGTATTCCTCCGGTGTCAGTGAGTTGCATGATCTCATGGTCATAGGAACAGATACTTGACATGCAGAAAACTATAGCAATAAACTGACACGATCATATGCTATGTTTATAGTTTGGGTCTTGTCCATCACATCATTCTCCTAATGATGTGATCCCATTATCAAATGACATCTCATGTCTATGGCCAGGAAACCTTGACCATCTTTGATCAACGAGCTAGTTAACTAGAGGCATATTAGGGACACAGTGTTGTCTATGTACCCACACATGTATTTGAGTTTCCAATCAATACAATTATAGCATGGATAATAAACGATTATCACGAACAAGGAAATATGATAATAACTAAATTATTATTGCCTCTAGGGCATATTTCCAATAGAAGGTATACCCAATAGTTTCCTTAGGGTATCCTATGAAGACGCACTTTTTCGATTTGGGTTCGAGCTTTTGAGGTTGAAGTTTCTTGACATAAGCATCGCATGCACAAACTTTCAGAAACGACAGCTTAGGTTTCTTCCCAAACCATAATTCATACGGTGTCGTCTCAACGGATTTAGATGGTGTCCTATTTAAAGTGAATGCGACAGTCTCTAATGCATATCCCCAAAATGATAGCGGTAAATCAGTAAGAGACATCATAGATCGCACCATATCCAATAGAGTGCGATTACGACGTTCGGACACACCATTACGCTGAGGTGTGCCAAGCGGCGTGAGTTGTGAAACAATTCCACATTTCCTTAAGTGCGTGCCAAACTCGTGACTCAAATATTCTCCTCCACGATCAGATCGTAAGAACTTTATTTTCTTGTCACATTGATTCTCTACCTCACTCTGAAATTCCTTGAACTTTTGAAAGGTCTCAGACTTGTGTTTCATTAAGTAGACATACCCATATCTGCTTAAGTCATCAGTGAGGGTGAGAACATAACGATAGCCACCGCGAGCCTCAACGCTCATTGGACCGCATTCATCGGTATGTATTATTTCCAACAAGTTGGTTGCTCGCTCCATTGTTCCGGAGAACGGAGTCTTAGTGATCTTGCCCATGAGGCATGGTTCGCACGTGTCAAATGATTCATAATCAAGAGACTCCAAAAGTCCATCTGCATGGAGTTTCTTCATGCGTTTGACACCAATATGACCAAGGCGGCAGTTCCACAAGTATGTGGGACTATCATTATCAACCTTACATCGTTTGGTATTCACACTATGAATACGTGTAACATCACGTTCGAGATTCAATAAAAATAAACCATTGACCAGCGGGGCATGACCATAAAACATATCTCTCATATAAATAGAACAACCATTATTCTCGGATTTAATTGAGTAGCCATCTCGCATCAAACGAGATCCAGATACAATGTTCATGCTCAAAGCTGGTACTAAATAACAATTATTGAGGTTTAAAACTAATCCCGAAGGTAGATGCAGAGGTAGCGTGCCGACGGCGATCACATCGACCTTGGAACCATTCCCGACGGGCATCGTCACCTCGTCCTTCGCCAGTCTCCGCTTATTCCGCAGCTCCTGTTTTGAGTTACAAATGTGAGCAACCGCACCGGTATCAAATACCCAGGAGCTACTACGAGCGCTGGTAAGGTACACATCAATAATATGTATATCATATATACCTTTGACGTTGCCGGCCTTCTTATCCGCTAAGTACTTGGGGCAGTTCCGCTTCCAGTGACCGGTTCCCTTGCAATAAAAGCACTCAGTCTTAGGCTTGGGACCATTCTTGGGCTTCTTCCCGGCAACTGATTTACCGGGCGCGGCAACTGCTTTGCCGTCCTTCTTGAAGTTCTTCTTACCCTTGCCTTTCTTGAAACTGGTGGTCTTATTCACCATCAACACTTGATGTTCCTTTTTGATCTCCACCTCCGCTGATTTCAGCATCGAATATAACTCAGGAATGGACTTCTCCATCCCTTGCATATTGAAGTTCATCACAAAGCTCTTGTAGCTAGGTGGAAGCGACTGGAGGATTCTGTCAATAACCGAGTCATCCGGAAGATTAACTCCCAGCCGAGACAAGCGGTTGTGCAACCCAGACATTTTGAGTATGTGCTCGCTGACGGAACTATTTTCCTCCATCTTACAACTGAAGAACTTGTCAGAGACTTCATATCTCTCGACCCGGGCATGAGCTTAGAAAACCATTCTCAGCTCTTGGAACATCTCACACTACAGGAATTAGCTACTTTGCCGTCTGCCATAGCAGACGGCAAAGGCCTGCCTGGAAGACGGCAAAGCCATTGCCGTCTGCCAGCAGACGGCCAACAGTCCGGCCGAACAGTAGCCGGCAAAGGCCACTTTGCCGTCTGCCAGCAGACGATAAAGAGCTGCAGCTGACGTCAGCTGACGTCAGGCGTCAGTTGCGCCAACGCAGGCTCTTTGCCGTCTGCCAGCAGACGGCAAAGAAGCAAAGGTCTTCGCCGTCTGCCAGCAGACGACAAAGAGGCCAAATAGGCCAGCCCAGGTTGCACAGGCTGCTGCCACGTGGCCTCTTTGCCGTCTGCTAGCAGACGGCAAATCTCTTTGCCGTCTACTAGCAGACGGCAAAGTGGCTATATTGCCACTGATTTTTTTTTCTTAAATTCAATCAATTTCACAGATATATATATATTCATTTCAAAATATTTCAACAAGTACATATAGCCAACATATCCCTGCCATATGGATATGATCATCCAACACATATATACACCAAATGAAAAGTCCAACATATCCAACAATTAAGCAAAAGGTCCATATAGTTTCATCCATACATACATATATAGGTAGCAAGTTTCACATTGTTCATCCTACAAAATCACAACAAAAAGGAAGGACAAGGAGAAGAGTAGACTCCAACGCAAGCTTCCGTGATCTGAAGCCAATCTGCAAAATGGGAAAGAAGACAGTTAGAAGAAGAAGAAGACTAGAAGAAGAAGAAGAAAAAGAAGAAGAAGAAGACTAGAAGAAGAAGAAGAAAAAGAAGAAGAAGAAGAAGAAGAATTTTTCTTCTCTTTCTTTTTCTTCTTCTTATTGCTTACTTGTGTCATTTTAGAGCTAACCTAGTTAAATAGGCCATTTTTGACCTAAATATGCTAAGTATGTCATAAATGAACTAAATAAGCTAAGTATAGGTCATTTCAGAGCTAACCTAGGTAATTATGCCATTTTTGAGCTAATTAAGCATATTAAGTCATTTTGGAGCTAAATAGGTCATTTCTTAAGCATATTATGTCATTTTTGAGCTAGCTAAGCATATTGAGTCATTTTGGAGGAATAAATGCTAAGTATAGGTCACTTTAGAGCTATCCTAGGTTAAATAGGTCATTTGTGAGCTAATTAAGGTTATTATGTCATTTTTGAGCTAGCTAACCATATAAATTCATTTTTGGAGGAATAAATGCTAAGTATATGTCATTTTAGAGCTTTCCTAGGTTAAATAGGTCATTTTGGAGCTAAATAGGTGATTTCTTAAGCTAAGCTAAGTATAGGTCATTTGAGAGCTATTCGTGGTAAAATTGGTCATTTTGGAGCTAATTAAGGTTATTATGTCATTTTGGAGGAAATAATGCTAGGTACGGGTCATTTTAGAGCTAAATATGTCATTTCTTAACCTAAGCTAAGTATAGGTCATTTGAGAGCTATCGATGGTAAAATTGGTCATTTTGGAGCTAAGTAAGGTTATAATGTCATTTTCGAGGAAACTAAGCTAAGTATACGGCATTTTGGAGATAAATATGTCATTTCTTAAGCTAAGTACGCATTTGTTATGCTAAACACTTGCGAAAACTTACCGTCATCACGGAGGTGTAGTTGTAGGTGTAGTTGTAGGACCGGTCGCGCCAGTGGCTGACGGAGGAGGATCGGTCGATGCTTGTCGGGAGTTATGCTGCACCAAAGATCATTTCCAATGTATCGTTAGCATGATGCAACTCAAATGTGAAGACTAGTAACTAATGACCATTCAAATGAAACTCACCGTGCCCGCCGGAGCAATGACTGACATCGGCGGAGGGGTCGTGCCGGTCTTCTCGCACAGGGTCTGCACATTTGGTTTTGACGAGTCAGTCATATTAGATACTACTGTAAGGAACATTACGTGCATGATTTGGCTAATATGCAGAAGAAACTTACCGCGAACATCTCGTATAGGGCCCGGTTAGCCATCATGTTCCGGTTCCTCTCCTCCTCCAACGCATTAGCCGTCCTGTCCTCAAGCTCCCTCTCCCTCTCCGCTGCCTGCCGGTCCCTCTCCTCTAGAAGCGCCTGGGTCTTCGCTCTCTCTGCCTCAATAGTAGCCTGCAACACCACTCGTTAGCATTGTAATCATCGACGGCTGCACACACAATGTAATGAAGGAAAGGTATCTGAGTACGTATAACTAACCTTGAATTCGAGCTCCACTGGCTGTGCACGAGGCAATATCTCAGGATCGGAGCTGGTCTGGCGCTTCTTGATCTGCGGGAGAGTGCTACTACAACGTATCAGTCCATTCCCAATGGCTAACGAACCATGCTGCCTCCCGCCACCAGATATCATCACCAGCTCTGGATCAAGAGGTTGCTGGCTCGGGTTAAAGTCCGGCCCTTTCCTCGCCTTCCCCTCGTCTCTGTACCTCACAAGCTTGTGGTGGGAGGCGCGGTTGCTGAATTTCTCTGGATCATCGAGGTCAGACTCAGAGAATGCCTTGGCCTTCTTGTACGAGGCAGTATTGGACATGGCATAGAGGTCGAACAGCTGTGGCACTGGAGCCTTGTTCTCTCGCGCCTAAAAGAGAGGAACAGAGTATTAGTTGAGGGCTCAAGCTAGCATGAAGAATAAATTTGCATGAATCATGAAGCAAACCACATACCCAGTTTTCCCCGTACTGATGTAGGTTGACACTGCCTAGATGGTGTGGGACTCCTTTCATTTTGCCACGCTTGTCCTTTGCAGTGTCGTGGGTGGAGCGCCATTGGGGAGAGCACAACTCATCCACCAACGCCTCCCAACAGTCCATCCTATCCGCACACCATCTCGGGGGCACCTAAGTTAAGCAAGAGAAATTTGAGCGCTACGCCTACGAATCAAATCAAGGAAACTAAGTACAAGGCCTTAAGAATAGGTAATTACCTTCATGTACTTCTCCTTACTCAGAAACTTGACGCGGCACTTCTCTCTTTTCCTCCTAATACCAGTCGAGGCGAAGTAGTCTCGAACAGCCTGCGTCCGAGCCTCGTGCCGAAAGTTTTGAAGTAGGCGCCTGCACTCGTTGTCAATAACCCGAGCCGCGGCCTCCTCCTGTCCCTCAGCACACCTGTAGAAGGTCTGCAATAAAACAAGAAAACACAGATTAGTACAATCACTAGGGTTGCCAATCAAAGAAGGAAACACAACGTAGACGTCAAAGGAGAAATTACCCAAAACGTCTGGATCACAATGTCGGCCACCTTGTGGCACTCGACATCGCCGATCCTATGCCCCGGCGGGGCCGGGGCAGCCAAGTAGTGCTCCCAGGTCATTCCTAGCTCTGGAACCCGGCCCTCACCGGGCAACGTGACCCACCCCGGGAAGCTCTGGCGACAAATCACACCAAGGACACTGTTGGGCCTGCGGACACGAGGCTCGTGTGTCCAAGACCTACAGTATGACAAGGCCAACACATTAGATATTCGAAGAAACGTGAAGGCAAAAGGTTAAAAAAGAGTAAATGCACTTACTTGTCCCCGTTAGGCGCAATCAACCACCTCTGGTCGGGGGTCGCCGGGGTGGGCGGAAGCTTTGTACCACCACGCTGGTAGACTTTGCGCCCCTCAACCCACTCACCCTCGCTATAGCTATCAGAACTATAGCCACCCTCAGCATGGCCACTCGACTCCGTCGAGTCCGCCCATGTGTTCCGCTGCGACTCAGCGTGATCCCTGCTAAGCTCCGGAGTCTCGTGGGACGGAGTCTCGTGGGACGAAGGCTCGTCGGCCCGACGCTCGTCGGCCCGAGGCTCGTCGACCGTAGGCGTGTCTACCATAGGCTCATCGGCCCGAGGCTCATGGACCGGAGTCCGAGACGGGTCCACCTTAGGCGGCTCCATCTCAGACGGAGCACTCCTGTGGTCGGGTGAATCAGCTGGGGGTGGCGGCGAGGAAGGCGTAGTAGCAGCCTTCCTACCTCTCCCGCCGCCACGTCCACCTCTACCAGCCTTCTTCCCCCCCCCCCCGACCTCTCCCGGCCGAAGAAGAAGCGACCGCCGGTGGTGTCTGCATACTGAGATCCAGCGCTCTCTGGAGGCTATGGGGTGGAATGGAACTACCCCTCCCACCACGCGCTGACGTAGGAGCCTCGGAGCGCTCTCGACCCGCGCCCACCATCTGTCAACACCTACAATGACAAAGAGTAAACGAAATTAGTACAACATAAAAAGAATGAATACCTGACATGAATAATATGTATATAATTTAAGTGTATCATCATCATGAACATAATAAAAAATTGAATACCTAAAAAATTGAATACTTAATTTAAGTGTCGGGGTGTCGAGGTGTCGGCGTCGTGGTGTCGGGGTGTCGTCTCGGGGTCGGGGTGTCGGGGTGTCGTGTCGGGGTCGGGGTGTCGGGTCGGGGTGTCGGGTCGGGGTGTCGTGGTGTCGGGGTGCCATGTCGGGGTCGGGGTGTTGGGTCGGGGTCGGGGTGTCGGGGTGTCGGGGTGTCGTGGTGTCGGGGTGTCGTGTCAGGGTCGGGGTGTCGGGGTGTCGTGTCGGGGTCGGGGTGTCGGGGTGTCGGGGGTGTCGTGTCTGGGTGTCGTGGTGTCGGGGTGTCAGGGGTGTCGGGGTGTCAGGGTCGGGGTGTCGGGGTGTCGGGGTCGGGGTGCCGTGTCGGGGTCGGGGTGTCGTGGTGTCGGGGTGTCGTGATGTCGGGGTGTCGTGTCGGGGTCGGGGTGTCGGGGTGTCGTGTCGGGGTCGGGGTGTCGGGTCGGGGTGTCGGGTCGGGGTGTCGTGGTGTCGGGGTGCCGTGTCGGGGTCGGGGTGTCGGGTCGGGGTCGGGGTGTTTTTGTGTTTTTAACTGCAGTATATTAATGTTTCTTTCTGTTATTCAAGAAGACCACAAAAAGCACTATTTGAAGAGGTCTCTATCCAATGTCCCCTGTTGTCTTTTTTGCATATTACGGAATAAAACTAACTCAAAGTGTACCGGAGACAGGCAACAAAGAGCAGTTTGCTATCTAAAATACTGCTAGAATGTAAACTAGAGGTATAATTATAACCTTGTGCTCTCTCCAATATGTTGTCTACAATATAGCAGCAGCAATAGAAGAAGCAGCGGTAACTACTAACTACTAACTATTGTCTACAATATAGCTGCAGCATTAGCACAAATGCACAAGCAACATAAGCAGCAGTAACTACTAACTATTGAATCAACATGAGCAGCCAGCCAGCCACCATCGGCAGCAGCATAGAAGCGGCCAACAGCTAGCAGAAACAAAACTAGCACGGCAGCAGTGCATTAGAGCATCAACAACAGCAGTACAGCTAGAGGCCTAGAGCATCAACAGCAGCAATACATCGAGATTCTAGAGGACTAGAGCATCAACAGCAGCAGTACAGCTAGAGGCCTAGAGCATTAGAGTCAAATTCTAATACTTTTACAATACCATAAATTCAGTCAAACTCTAATGAGCATAGCAAGGGATTCAAAATGAAAATTTCCACACCCAAAGTTGTATCTTCTGTATGTCAATAGCACAAACACATCAAGTGTTTATGTGTCTGAACATCATATGAATCAAAACGAAAGGAGACAGGGAGGCGGTGACCTGCGGTGGAGGGCTCACCTTGGATCAGGGATGGCGCGGCCTGGCTCCGGCAGCCACGGTGGTGGAGGAGGGCCGCGGGGAGGGGGGCGGGCGGCGCCGCGGCCTGGCTCCGGCGGTGGTGGAGGAGGGCCGCGGGGAGGGGGCGGTGGTGGAGGAGGGCCGCGGGGAGGGGGCGACACCGCGGTGGTGGAGATGGGCCGCGGGGAGGGGGGCGGGCGGCGCCGTGGCCTGGCTCCGGAGGTGGTGGAGGAGGGCCGCGGGGAGGGGGCGGTGGTGGACGAGGGCCGAGGGGAGGGGGCGACGCCGCGGTGGTGGAGGTGGGCCGCGGGGAGGGGGGCGGGCGGTGCCGCGGCCTGGCTCCGGCGATGGTGGAGGAGGGCCGCGGGGAGGGGCCGGCGCCGCGGCCTGGCCCTGCTGGGAGGTGGTCGGGGGGGGGGTGCTGGGCACGCGACGTCGGGAGGGCGGGGCAGCGGCGGTGAGAGGGAGAGAGAGGGGCGCGGGGTGTGTGTGTGGGTGAGAGAGAGAGAGAGGCGCGGGGCCAAAAATTAAAACCCAAAATTAAAACCCTTTCTTTGCCGTCTGTTGGCAGACGGCAAAGAACTCTTTGCCGTCTGCCAGCAGATGGCAAAGAGGGTGAACGTTAGCCGCGCCCCGCCGTGACACTGTGGGCCCCACACTCACCTCGTTGCCGTCTGCTGGCAGATGGCAAAGGGCTTGACCTAGCCAGTGCCGTGCCCCGTGGGGCCCACTGTGGTCTTTGCCGTCCGCTAGCTGACGGCAAACCTCCTTTGCCGTCTGCTAGCAGACGGCAAAGAAGCGGCTGATGGGAAAGAGCTTCTTTGCCGTCCGCTAGTTCTTTGCCGTCTGTTTTATGGAAACGGATGGCAAAGAGCTTCTTTGCCGTCCGCCAGTTGACGACAAAGAACTGGCAGATGGCAAATTTGCTGATTCCAGTAGTGTCATATGCTCCGTGTTGCTCAAAACGCTTTTGGAGCCCCGGTTCTAAGCTGTAAAGCATGCCGCACTGAACCAGGGAGTAATCATCACTACGCGACTGCCATGCATTCATAACGTCTTGAGTTGCTGGGAAAATGGGTGCGTCACCTAGCGGTGCATCAAGGACATATGCTTTCTTGGAAGCTATGAGGATGATCCTCAAGTTACGGACCCAATCCGTATAGTTGCTTCCATCGTCTTTCAGCTTGGTTTTCTCTAGGAACGCGTTGAAGTTAAGGGCAACATTAGCGTGGGCCATTGGATCTACAAGATAGATTATAAAGACAATTTTAGACTAAGTTCATGATAATTAAGTTCATCTAATCAAATTATTTAATGAACTCCCACTCAGATAGACATCCCTCTAGTCATCTAAGTGATACATGATCCACATCGACTAGGCCGTGTCCGATCATCACGTGAGACGGACTAGTCATCAATGGTGAACATCTCCATGTTGATCGCATCTACTATACGACTCATGTTCGACCTTTCGGTCTCTCGTGTTCGGAGGCCATGTCTGTAAATGCTAGGCTCGTCGAGTCAACCTAAGTGTTTCGCGTGTGTAAATTTGGCTTACACCCGTTGTATGCGAACGTTAGAATCTATCACACCCGATCATCACGTGGTGCTTCGAAACAACGATCCTTCGCAATGGTGCACACTTAGGGGGAACACATTTCTTCAAATTTTAGTGAGGGATCATCTTATTTATGCTACTGTCGTTCTAAGCAAATAAGATGTAAAAAACACGATAAACATCACATGCAAATCATAAAGTGACATGATATGGCCAATATCATCTTGCGCCTTTGATCTCCATCTTCGGGCACGGCATGATCACCATCGTCACTGGCACGACACCATGATCTCCATCATTATGATCTCCATCATTATGATCTCCATCATCGTGTCTTCATGAAGTTGTCTCGCCAACTATTACTTCTACTACTATGGCTAACGGTTAGCAATAAAGTAAAGTAATTACATGGCGTTTTTGATTGACATGCAGGTCATACAATAAATTAAGACAACTCCTATGGCTCCTGCCGGTTGTCATACTCATCGACATGCAAGTCGTGATTCCTATTACAAGAACATGATCAATCTCATACATCACATATATTTCATCACATCCTTTTGGCCATATCACATCACATAGCATACCCTGCAAAAACAAGTTAGACGTCCTCTAATTGTTGTTGCAAGTTTTACGTGGCTGCTATGGGTTTCTAGCAAGAACGTTTCTTACCTACGCAAAAGCCACAACGGTGATATGCCAATTGCTATTTACCCTTCATAAGGACCCTCTTCATCGAATCCGATCTGACTAAAGTGGGAGAGACAGACACCCGCTAGCCATCTTATGCAACAAGTGCATGTCAGGCGGTGGAACCAGTCTCACGTAAGCGTACGTGTAAAGTCGGTCCGGGCCGGTTCATCCCACAATGCCGCCGAATCAAGATAGGACTAGTAACGGCAAGCAAATTGACCAAATCATCGCCCACAACTACTTGTGTTCTACTCGTGCATAGAATCTACGCATAGACCTAGCTCATGATGCCACTGTTGGGGAACGTAGTAATAATTCAAAATTTTCCTACGTGTCACCAAGATCAATCTAGGATATGCTAGCAACGAGAGAGAGGGAGTGCAGCTTCATACCCTTGAAGATCGCTAAGCGGAAGCGTTGCAAAGAACGCGGTTGATGGAGTCGTACTCATGGCGATTCAAATCGCGGAAGATCCGATCCAAGCGCCGAACGGACGGCGCCTCCGTGTTCAACACACGTACAGCCCGGGGACGTCTCCTCCTTCTTGATCCAGCAAGGGGGAAGGAGAAGTTGAGGGAGAGCTCCGGCAGCACGACGGCGTGGTGGCGGCGGAGCTCGTGGTTCTCCGGCAGAGCTTCGCTAAGCACTACGGAGGAGGAGGAGGTGTAGGAGGAGGGAGGGCTGCGCCAGGGGCAAGGGGTGCAACTCCCATGCGCCTCCCCACTATATATAGGGGTGGAGGGGGCTGGTTTCTTGCCCTCCAAGTCCATTGGGGCGTTGGCAAAGGTGGGAGGAAAGAAATCCCATCCTTTCCCTTCCCCACCGATTGTTATCCCCCCTTTTTAGGGATCTTGATCTTATCCCTTCGGGATATGATCTTATTCCTTCTAAGGGGAGATCTTGGTGCGCCTTGAGCAGGGGTGTGGGGCCTTGCCCCCACTACCCACGTTCATGTGGGTCCCCCCATGCAGGTGGGCCCCACTCCGGAACCTTCTAGAACCTTCCCGGTACAATACCAAAAAATCCCAAACACTTTCCGGTGGCCAAAATAGGACTTCCCATATATAGATCTTTACCTCCGGACCATTCCGGAACTCCTCGTGACGTCCGGGATCTCATCCGGGACTCCAAACAACTTTCGGTAACCACATACAATTCCCATTACAACTCTAGCGTCACCGAACCTTAAGTGTGTAGACCCTACGGGTTCGGGAACCATGTAGACATGACCGAGACACCTCTCCGGCCAATAACCAATAGCGGGATCTGGATACCCATATTGGCTCCCACATGTTCCACGATGATCTCATCGGATGAACCACTATGTCGGGGATTCAATTAATACTGTATACAATTCCCTTTGTCCATCGGTATGTTACTTGCCCGAGATTCGATCGTCGGTATCCCTATACCTTGTTCAATCTCGTTATCGGCAAGTCTCTTTACTCGTTCCGTAACACATGATCCCGTGACTAACTCCTTAGTCACATTGAGCTCATTATGATGATGTATTACCGAGTGGGCCCAGAGATACCTCTCCGTCACACGGAGTGACAAATCCCAGTCTCGATTCGTGCCAACCCAACAGACACTTTCGGAGATACCTGTAGTGCACCTTTATAGTCACCCAGTTACGTTGTGATGTTTGATACCCCCAAAGAATTCCTACGGTATCCGGGAGTTGCACAATCTCATGGTCTAAGGAAATGATACTTGACATTAGAAAAGCTCTAGCAGACGAACTACACGATCTTGTGCTATGCTTAGGATTGGGTCTTGTCCATCACATCATTCTCCTAATGATGTGATCCCGTTATCAACGACATCCAATGTCCATGGTCAGGAAACCATGACCATCTATTGATCAACGAGCTAGTCAACTAGAGGCTCACCAGGGACATGGTGTGGTCTATGTATTCACACATGTATTACGGTTTCCGGTTAATACAATTATAGCATGAACAGTATCCAATTATCATGAACAAGGAAATATAATAATAACCATTTTATTATTGCCTCTAGGGCATATTTCCAACACCTGCTTCCCGCCCTTTGGGCTGCTGAAAATTGACCTGTAGTCCCGGTTGGTGGCACCAACCGGGACGAAAGGGTGGCATTAGTCCCGGTTCACTGGTAGAAAACAGGGCACTAGTCCCGGTTCCAGAGGGCCTTTAATCCCGGTTCTGGAACCGGGACAACACGATCGGGACTAATGCCCAAAACCTTTAGTCCCGGTTTGCTTACGAACCGGGACCAAAGGGGCTCCACGTGGCCGCTGCGGGGCGCCCAGGCAGGAGGGCCTTTAGTCCCAGTTGGTAACACCAACCGGGACCAAAAGGCAGCCACGCGTCAGCAGCTCGCAGGTGTCGGTGTCAAAACTGGCGGATCTCGGGTAGGGGGTCCCGAACTGTGATACTTGGATCGATGGTAACATGAGACAAAGGGGACAAGGTTTTACCCAGGTTCGGGCCCTCCTATGGAGGTAATACCCTACGTCCTGCTTGATTATATTGAGTGTATGGAGTTTACAGAGTTGATCTACCATGAGATCGTATGACTAAAACCCTAGATGAGTTCTCCCTCCTACATCCTAAAACCCTCCGGCTTATATAGACGCCGGGGTCCCTAGGGTTTACACATGGTCGGTTACACGTCGAAGGGATAAAACATGCCTATTCGCTATTCCAAACGTGGAGAACAATCCACGATTCCTGAAGCTTCCTCCTTGGAGACGAGGTCTTCTATTCTTCTAGTGCTCGGCAAGTGGCCCATACAGTCCGGCCCATAAGACATAGGCCGGCCTCCCAAGGACCCCTTAGTCCAGGACTCCCTCAGTAGCCCCCGAACTAGCCTCCAACGCCAAGGGTCCAGGCTCCAGCTGCTTCGAGTGATCAGAGTCTTCGGCTTGCGAGGCGAGTTCCTTTCTCCAAACAGTGTTTGGCTCGAGCTTCAGTTCGGTCTCCGTCGACGTGTAATGTTTCCGATCATAGACCGTTCGCACACCATGAGTAGTTCGGCTTCGAAGGCGAAACGTCAGAAAACCAATAGCGTTTTCTGACAACTTTTCAGATGAAAAGCCACGGCCCACCACGACTTCTAAACCAGTCACGAAGACTCGATTCATGGTTCGAGGCCGTTTCCTCCAACACGATCTATCAATGCACAGATCGTGCCCCGTTTTACACGGGATATGTTTAATCGCGCACAACGTCACGCGTGTCTCGGGAAGCGGAGAGATTCACGGCGTCACGAAGGGAGGCTAACCGGCCATAATCTCTAATAAAAGGGGAAGGAAACCCTAGGGCTTATCCACATCCCCCATTCACCTCCTGCTTCCCCACATTTCCGAGCTCCCTGAGCCCAGATCTAAATCTTCCATCCTGCCCCCTCCGAGCTCAGCCATGGCCAGCGGCAAATGGGAAGCTTCCACGGTCAAAGACCAGGACATCCGAGATCTCAAGGACGCCGGCTATCTCCCTGCCAACGTCTTCCACCGAGTCGCAGAGCAGGGCCAGGTGATCCCCAGCCCCAAGTCAGGCGAGAGGGTGGTCTTCGTCCCCCACTTCATCCGGGGATTAGGCTTTCCCCTTCACCCCTTCGTGAAGGGCCTTATGTTCTTCTATGGGCTTGACTTCCACGACCTCCCGCCGAACTCTTTCATGCATATATTTATCTGCGAGGCATTCCTGCGGGCCGAGCCACACTTCGGACTGTGGCTCAAAATCTTCAACATCAAGCCGAAGTGCGTCGCCGGAGCGCATGCGGACTGTGGCGGGACAGTCATCGGCAAGCTTCCGCGCGCAGTATGGCCATCCGGTACTTTCATCGACACCATCAAAACCTGGCAGAAGGAGTGGTTCTACATCACCGAGCCCAAGGAAGAGGAAGGCGGAACTGTTCTTGCAGAATGCGGAACTGTTCCTGCCGAATTCAGGTCCGGCCCCCAACCAGATTGACCTCATGGGTCAGGAAGGGTCTCGACTGGGGGTCGGAAACAGAGGTGGAGGACCTGCAAAGGGGCATCGCCTCCCTAATCAGGGAAGGAGTTGGCCTGACCAACGTGGTACAGGTCATGCTTCGGCGGCACATCCTCCCCTGCCAGCGCCGGAGCTCTCCCATGTGGGATTACCGGACGGACGACGACCCTACAGTTCGTCAACTCTTCCGCACTACGCGGGAGAAACTATGGAAGGCGCTATTCAAGGCGCAGGAGAACTGGCCAAGTAGGAAGGAGGACAAGGGCTTGAGCGCCCTCAAGCCTGCACCCGAGGTATAGCGTTGTGTTATTTCATCGGTTCATCTACTCAGAGATATTCTAAGCATTTTCCGATTACCTTTTATAGGAATGGTCGAGTAAGGCCATGGGCATCAAGTGTCCGGCTCCGCAACCCGAAGACCCCAAGTCTCCGCTGCTGCTGGAGATGCTCGTAGCGGCGCCCTACAGGGCGCCAGAGAAGAAGGAGAAGAAGAAACCAGGCCAAACTGGCCTGCGCAACAGGGACCAGCCAGGGGCTGCGTCCGAAGAGACTCATGCCTCCTCAAATCAAGAGGAGGAACACGAGGCTGAGGGGGGGGAGGCGATTCCCCCCTCACAGGAAAGAGGGTGGCGTCATCGGACGCCTCGGAGGAGATAGCTCCTCCCGCCCAGAAGAAACCGCGCCGGGCACAGGTGATTTCGTCCGACGACAGTTCGGACTTGAACACCGAGTCCGAGGACTTCGAGAGGGTTCCGCGGAGGAACCTCAGGGTCAAGCCCCCACCTCGAAGGTTAGGATCCGAAGACCCAATGAGCCATCAGTGCTTAATTTAGAATGTTTATTAACATATGAACGCTGATCAATTTGCAGCTCACCACGCGTTCTCCCCACCGACCAAGTTTCAGACGGGGAGACCCCGCCCGCCGAACTTGCGGAGAGCGGATCTGTGTCGCGCCCTTCTCCTCAGGGCACTACGAAGGAAGCCACGGAGGTGTCATCCCAGCAGGCTTCCCCGGGGCCGAACAATGGAGGTGAAGGCGACGTCGTCATGGTCGAGGCTAATACCTCGGCCTCCGAAGACCCGGGGGAGAAGACTCACCCGGACACCGAGGAGGCCGGACATGGAAACGTCCAGTCTCCTCCAAGGCCATCTCCGGAGCAAACGACGCCTCCGGAGGTACCAATTCAATCTCCGGCTGGAGATCGGGTTACCCGATCCCCGCCGGCTCCGCCGACCACTGGGTGGCCGGCCATGGGGGAGGCTCTGTCCAGCGCCTCCATTTCCAGTGAGCACCGCATCCTTATGGATGCGGTACTGCGGAGCATTCAGTCCGTGGATTCCGGATTGAAGGAGGCCTTCAACGGTCTCCTGACGGGCTTTCAGATAAGCCAAGTAATGCCCTACTTTGCGAAATGTTGATTTATTTGAGTAATTGTTATACACATAGCAGCCCCCGAGCCCTGGGTAAGTTTGAAAAACTTACCTGGGGGTCCAACTTAGCCTTACATCCGAACTGAGCGTCGGACAATATGTGTTCGGATAGGCTAATCAGTTTATTAGTGGTCCGAACACAGAGTCAGCTTTAGTGACAGTTCGGAGTTTCTAAACCTCTTTAATGGTCATATAACTCTGTGATACAGGCTTCGTCGACAGCAGCGGCTACTAACGCCGCCGAGCTAGAGGAGCTGAATCGAAAGCTAAAGAGCTCCGAAGACGAGCTTGATGCTCTGAACAAGAGATTCGACGAGGCGCAAGGTAAGCCAAAATTAGAGTATCGAAACTCTTCTTTACCGCTCTATCAACACGGTTTCCGAACATAAGTCGATACTTACGCAGCCTCGGCGAAAGAGATAGAGAAGCTCAAAGCCGAGCTTGAGAGAGTGAAGCAAGAAGCTTTGGTTGAGAAGGCGGCGGCCAAAGAGGCGGCCGCCGCTCTATCTGCCCTGAGAGCCACCAGCGACAAGCATGAGGCTCGGGTGGAAGAGATTCAACAGGAGCTCAAGGACGCCAGCAAGAAATGCGAGGTCCTTGAGCTGAAAGGGAAAGAGCAAGCCGCCGAACTATCCACCCTGAAAACCGATCTCCAGAAGGAGTGGGTGGAGAGGCGTTCATTTGAAGAGGAGCTCCGCCAAGCCAAAGCTATCATGGATGGTAAGCCGTATTCCTTGCAGTGTATCTTCGGGGACAGCAAGTTCGAGTTGCTTAACCAGGTATGGCGTTCCTCAGGCGTCTGCTCAGACCTCCAAAAGGGCTTAGAGGACGCGAAGCAGTTCTATGCTTCGCGGGGAGAAGAAGATGAAGCTCGTCTATTCTGGGCGCAATTCGAAGCCCCCGCGCGTTCTCCTCTCCTTGTGGAGCAGCTGAAGCAGCTGATGGAGCTACATCGGATGGCGGAGCCGGCCCTGAAGGATCTCTGCATCCGGCTGTGGCCCGACGAGCCGTTGCCGGGCAGCTACTTCGGCTTAGTGCGGAAGTTGAGCGACGCCACCCCTCGGATCGACGCATTGAGGCGGTCTTCCTGCATAGAAGGAGCAAGGATGACCTTTGCGAGGGCCAAGGTGCACTGGCCAGGGCTGGATCCACTGAAGGTAGCTACAGCTCCTCCGCCTCCTGGGAAGGGTCATAGGCGCCCCGAGCTGTACTTCTCCGGAGTTATGGAGGGTGCTCGGGCCATAGAATCACAATGTACGAGAGAGAATGAGTATGAGTAGGATGTTGTAATATGTCCGAAGACTTGTCAGCATGTATAAATTTAAAATGCATGGTTTTTTATCATGTATTGTATGTTTTGCATCCTTTATAACTCTTGTGTGGCCGTTAATACTGAAAGCTGCGAGTCGTCGGCTTCAGCCCCCGTGCAGATACTACACAAGGTGTCTTTTCCAACCGCACTATAACCCTTAGCTGAACTATCGGCACCCGAAGGTGGTAGTGTGGGGCAGACAAGGCAATCGGACCATAATGCTTTATTGCTTTCACTTAGCCATAGGGGCGCGATAAAGGAGTGTGGGAGCCAACAACGAGCCCCCAGGTGTTTGTGATGTTCGGATGAACCGTGGCCAAAGCCTATATCACTGGTTTGTGCAAACACCAAACCCATCGTATGACACGGAATAACCTCTGACGAGATTTAGTTAAGCTCGGATTCGCAGACCGGTTCGCGCATACTATGACAGTCAGTTTTCGGCTTTCTCCGCTGAGGCGCTTGACCAGGCTAGCCGGAAGCACAATCGCAGCGGTGCTCCCTTTGCCCTTTTAGCCGAACGAGCGGAACATAAAGGGGCAAGCACAGGAGCCGGGCAACCCAACTATTGATCCAAGACATAGTTCGGAACCAATGCATATAAAGCGGAATTCCAAGATGCCGAACACTTAAAGAAATTGTGATTAGGGCGATTTTTAAAGTCGAGCCCCCGGTCTATTTGCCGGTTGCATCATACAATGTACCAAAACAGGCTCGCAAGAAGAGGGAGAAAACAGAAAGTGTTCCGAAAAGGGACAGCAAGGAGAAAATGATATATCTGTATTTTACTCAACAACTCTTATTATTCAAATTGCTGATGCAACTGTTTACAGGTATTTGAGAAAGGAAATATAAATTTTACAGGAGAGGTTGTACCAAGAGCCTTCGATCGATGACCTGACGTCCTTGATGTGCCCTGTCGCTTATCTACTCCTGCATCTCCTAAGGAGGTGTATGCCTGTATGGGCTTTGTTAGTTCGGCGAACGGACCTTGAAGAAAGGGTCTTGAGAAGTCGCCGAGATATGGATAAGCTTGACGCGTTGTGGCAGGTACTTTATGGTACCTGTAGAGTGTCTGGAGACGTGTTGACGGTAATAGTTCGCTCCAGCCAAACACCTACCCTATGTTACTTTGTCCCCACCGCTGCCCATGGAATTTTAAGCGCAAAGTTGTGCCTCTTCGGCACGTACTTTGCCGGTAATAGGGCCATGCAATAGGGGGCGAGTCCCTATTTACAGGGAGTGGGAGATTCTGGAACCTCGGATTGAGACCGAGCTCTTTTCCCAGCCTTGGGTGCCTTGACGGCAGATGTCGGCGATTGCCAATCATCGGTGTAGTGGAATTCGGCCGCCAGGGCCAACGCATGTTCCTCGGTTCGGAGGGAGCGCTCTGTGTTGCCGTTTACAGTAATGACCCCCTAGGGCCAGGCATCTTGAGCTTGAGGTATGCGTAGTGCGGGACGGGGTTAAAGCGAGCGAACGTTGTACGGCCGAGCAGGGCGTGATAGCCGCTGCGGAAAGGTACTATGTCGAAGATCAAGTCCTCGCTTCGGAAGTTATCGGGCGAGCCGAACACAACCTCCAGGCTTACAGAGCATGTGCACCGGGCTTCAACGCCTGGAATTACTCCTTTGAAGGTAGTGTTGCTGGGCTTGATCCTCGAAGGATCTATGCCCATCTTTTTCACCGTATCTGAGTAAATCAGGTTAAGGCTACTTCCACCGTCCATGAGGACTTTAGTAAGGTGGTACCCATCTATGATCGGGTCTAGGACGAGTGCGGCCGACCCCCCGTGACGGATACTGGTCGGATGATCGCGCCGATCAAAGGTGATCGGGTATGCCGACCATGGGTTATACTTTGGGGCTATAGGCTCTATGGCGTAGACATCTCGAAGGGCGCGCTTCCTCTCCTTTTTGGGTATATGAGTGGCGTAGATCATGTTTACTGTTTTCACCTCTGGGGGGAATTTCTTCTGACCACCACCGATCGGACCACGAGGCTCATCCTCGTCCTCGCTGCCTGGGCTCTTGCCTTGGTCCTCAGTTGCGAGCTTGCCGGCCTGCTTGAAGACCCAACAGTTACGGTTGGTGTGATTGGCGGGCTTCTCCTGAGTGCCATGGATCTGGCAAGGTCTCTCCAGAATCTTGTCCAGCGGGGTGGGTCCGTCCTGTTTGCCTTTAGGAGGCTTCTTCCGCTGCCCAAAGCGGGAAATGCGGAAGCCGGCGTTGATGGCCGTATCATCGGCATCACTATTATTGTGCCGGCGCTTGTTCTTGCTGCGCTTCGGTTTCCCGTTCCCATCCCAAACTTCAGAGGTTCCGGGGTCTTCGGGGTTATGGCTACGTCGAGCGAGCCAGTTATCCTCGCCCGCGCAAAAGCGGGTCATGAGTGACGTGAGGGCGGACATTGTCCTTGGTTTGTCCTGGCCGAGCTGTTGTGCCAGCCATTCATCCCGAATGTTATGCCCTAAGGAGGCTATAGCTTCGGCATCCGGGCAGTCTACGATCTGATTCTTCTTGGTCAGGAAGCGGTTCCAGAATAGCCGCGCGGACTCTCCGGGCTTCTGAACGACGTTGCTGAGATCGGATGAGTCCGGTGGCCGAACATAAGTGCCCTGGAAGTTAGATCGGAATGCCTCTTCTAGGTCCTCCCAACACCCAATGGAGTTTTCAGGGAGGCTGTTTAACCAGTGCCGAGCTGGCCCCTTGAGCTTCAGGGGTAAGTACTTGATGGCGTGGAGGTCATCTCCCCGTGCCATGTGGATGTGAAGGAGGAAATCCTCTATCCATACTGTTGGGTCAGTTGTCCCATCGTATTGCTCGATGTTTACGGGCTTAAACCCTTCCGGGAACTGATGCCGCATTACCTCATCTGTGAAGCACAGTGGGTGTGCAGCTCCTCTAACCCGGGCTATGGTGTGCCGATGACCGGCGTCTGCCCTAGTTCGGTGTTGTTCCCGATCTTGATTGTCGCGGTCGAAACGAGGCCTGTACCCGTCCCGTCTATCGGGTGAGTATCCTCTGGATCCGTAAATGGACCGCGTGCGGCCTGCTCTATAGTCCAGGTCGTGTCGCAGGTCGAACCTGTCATCGGGCTCTAGTGGCTCCTTTCCCCGTCGATGGGGTATCATTGGCCTGTAGCCGGTATCATCAGCCGTCCGGACTCGTCCTCGAGGGGGGCGGTCTGGCTTGTCGTATGGGGTATGCTTGGGTGACGGCGTATCAGTGAGCTCGTCGTCGAATTGTGGCAGCAGCCGTCGGCGAGGATAGCTCTTAGGCTGGTCCGATAGACCGGTGCCGTATCCTTCCTCGCCTGAGAGGACTTTCGTCCATCGGTCGTTGAGGTCGTCTTGTTCGGCTTTGAGCTGCCGCTCTTTTGCTTTCAGGCTTCGAGCCGTGGATATGAGCTGTTGTTTGAATAGTTCCTGGTCAGCAGGATTATCGGGGATGGCAAAGTCATCGGCATCCGCGTTATCCTCCCACTCGATAGAGCGGAGGTAGTCGTCGTCCTCGGGATCATCTGGATCATCTGGGTCACGATGGTCTTCAGGTCTCTCCTGACCCTCTAACGGGTGTTCGGGGATTTTGGGGCTGCCGATGTCTTCCGGGGTATCACCATCCCCGGTGCCATCGGTAGATTTTCGCCACTTTTTCCCTTTTGACCGTTTAGGCGGCCTGCGGCGTCTTGACGGCGCTTCATCCGATTTATCGCCGTTGTCTTTCGGGGTGTCCACCATGTAGACGTCGTATGTAGAGGTGGCGGTCCACTGCCCGGTCTTAGCGGGGGTGAGGGTGTAATCCTCCTCATCCATATGCTCTGCTTCCTCGGAAGCATAGTCAAGCATGTCGGTTAAATCTTCGACAGTGGCTATGAAGTGGGTGGTGGGTGGGCCGGAAAATTTGTCCTGACCCGTCTGAAATCCGGTCTGAGAACGGATTGGAGTTAGATCGTCGGTGATCTTCATCGACGAAATCTGGTCCAGAGCCTCATTGAGTATCGAGAGCTCGGTCGGGTCGGCCTGCGCGGGGTTTCCGGAGCGAACCTCCGATGCATCCGTGCGGGGGAAGTGTTTGGCAAGAACTGGTGTCCGGGCACCGGGCGCTATGACCGGATCCGGACTGGGCGTCGGGCCCTCGACCGGGTTAATCCCAAGGGAGGGGCCGAATAGCGGTTCTGGGGTTAAAGCCTCAGAGCCTTCGGGCATGGCGGGCGAGACCGCGAGCCCGGACAGTGATAGATCGCCTCGAGAGTCTACGGAGAACTCTAAGTTCCCGAATCTGACCTCTTGATCAGGGGCGAAGCTTCCGACGCGGCCTAGATGGCCGGTGTGGTCGGCGTGCAGCACTATGCTGCCGAAGGCGAAGATCTGTCCGGGGACAAAAGTACCCGTGTTACAGACCTCGTTGTTGACGACTAGGCGGGCCATCGATTCCTTCTGGCGATCACATCGGTCCTCTCAATGAAAGCACCAATGTCGGTGTCAAAACCGGCGGATCTCGGGTAGGGGGTCCCGAACTGTGATGCTTGGATCGATGGTAACAGGAGACAAAGGGGACAAGGTTTTACCCAGGTTCGGGCCCTCCTATTGAGGTAATACCCTACGTCCTGCTTGATTATGTTGAGTGTATGGAGTTTACAGAGTTGATCTACCACGAGATCGTATGACTAAAACCCTAGATGAGTTCTCCCTCCTACATCCTAAAACCCTCTGGCTTATATTGATGCCGGGGTCCCTAGGGTTTACACATGGTCGGTTACAAGTCGAAGGGATAAAACATGCCTATTCGCTATTCCAAACGTGGAGAACAATCCACGATTCCCGAAGCTTCCTCCTTGGAGACGAGGTCTTCTATTCTTCTAGTGCTCGGCAAGTGGTCCATACAGTCCGGCCCATAAGACATAGGCCGGCCTCTCGAGGACCCCTTAGTCCAGGACTCCCTCAGCAGGCGCTGGGGTTTTTTTTTGGAAGGGGGGGTTTAGGGGTTTTGGAGGGTTAATTTAGGGGTTTCATATTGTGTTAGCTAGCTAATAGAGAGAAGTGAACTCTCTTTATCCGTGCTTGGTTGACGCTAGCTACTATACATATAGAGAGAACTCGACGCTACTAGTAAGCAAATGAAGGAAACCATTAAATACACAAGATCGTCATGAACATATATAGAGAGAAGTGACATCTCTTTCTCCGTGCTTGGTCGAACAACAAGTTTTCGTATATCTATCTGACGCTACTACATATGTACAATATAACATCCCTTACAACCATTGCAATTTCACATGGTATTCTCCGTGTTCAGGTATGACGTGGTCAAGAAAGAATCCCACCAATTCCTCTTGAATTGCTCGTATGCGATCATGTGGTAGGAGTTCATCCCGCATCTGCAAGATCTAATTTAAAGAAGGGGGTCAATACATATATATGAATGAAACTCAACACAATTGATGGTAATATGTAAAATAAAATTGTGAATATTGTTTATGTACTTCAAATTGTTTCTCAGAGAAGCCCCGCTCAGAGGTATAGTAGCGAATGAACTCGCATACGTAGTATCCACATAAATGAGTCCCGGGTGCCTGGTACAAGCACTTTACGAGGATAGAGTTCAATCAAACTGATAAGCAAGCATGATAATGGTATTGATGAAACTAGAATCAATGAGAGATGCGCGGAACTAGCTACTACTACTTACTTTGGGGTGTGTAAATCGCAGCTCCTTCTTCAGACCCGGAGCCATAGTGGTGAACTTTTTCCAAACCCTGGCAGGCAAAGAAAATGATTACTTGATATCAGGAAATGAACAAAAGTTGCCGATATGGTCCCGGTATTGATTGAACTTACTTCTGGAGCATTGCAGTCATGTCCGCATAATACTTGGGATCTTTACGGAGCGAGTCTAAGACAGTTACTAATGCCCCGTCAAGGTTAATGGATAGCAGAATATAGTGGAAGCTGCGCACGCATAACTCATCAATTACATTACTTAACCTCGAGTAAGCGAAACCGAATATGCACAAGACAGTAACACTCACTTGAAGTTGTAAGGAAAGAGTATTTCCCTTTTGTTTTGATGTCTAAGGAACGATTCTAGCAAGTTCTTCTCGGTATCTTTGGCCTCGTTTTGTACCGACCATTCATTTACGGTATTTGGGCTAATGAACCCAATGTCATAGATTTGTGCTTTTTTTGCATTCACCATCTTCAATCTGCATAATATAGTGAGGATAATTATATATACATGCAATGAACGAGCTGAGCTAGAGACTTAATTATAGAAGTAATACTTACAGACAGTAGCAAGTCATGAGTTGTTTGTCGAGGGCCTTTTGATTGTATAACTGAAATACCTCCACAAATTCAACAGGCAGCAGGTCGACTCCAAGGAAGTCGTGATCTTTTTTAATTCCGACAAACAAACTGTCGGTCCCGGACTTCCTGCAGGTTTCCATGTACCAGTCATGCAATTTTTGCATCATCGTTGTTAGATGAGGATGGTCAGGTTTGACGAGAGGCTTCCCGTGCTCGTATCTAAAGTCGTCTACTACCTCAGCCGTTTCAATTTGTATATCATCGGGCAGGTAATCATCAAGAGTGGTACCGGGCAGTAGCACCGGATGATTAGCGATATCGCTAGACACCTTGAGCGGGGGGCACGATTGCTTCTCCTGTTCGCCGAGCTGGGGAATTGTTTTCCCACTTCTTCGTTTTTTTCTCTCTTGCAGCACTGGAAGTACGTCTCGACCGCTGCGCTTCAGCATGTGTCTTAGTAACTATGCGGTCATAGTTGGATAGCCGAGTCCGTGGTGGTCGCTTCAGGGCATGCAGAGTTCGCTTCGCTTTCACTGGATCTACCGTTTCCTTCGGAGGTGGATCTTTCCGTGTAAAATGGGCCTTCACTTTGGCTGCACTGATTTCAGCGTTTTCCTCTTCGGACCTCTCATATGGTAACTTTGGAAGAGGCTTGAGGCTTGGACCAAATTTGAATTTCTTTCCGCCTACTTTCTACTAGCCGCCGGAGCGGCGGCGGCGACTCTCTTCCGCCGTTGCTGACGAGCCGGAGGAGGCGTAGTGCCCTGACGCGCCGGAGGAGGAGGAGGAGGAGGCGGAGTGCCCTGACGCGCCGGAGGAGGCGAAGGAGGAGGCGGAGTGCCCTGACGCGCCGAAGGAGGCGGAGTGCCCTGACGCGCCGGAGGAGGCGGAGTGCCCTGACACGCCGTAGGAGGAGAAGGAGGAGGTGGAGTGCCCTGACACGCCGGAGGAGGAGGAGGCGGAGTCTGCTGAGGCGTCCAGTTTGGAAGCTTGATGTACTCTTTTCTCCATAGACAGGTACTCCTCAAAGCATTTTCCAAAAGAATAATATCCTCTTCACCTGTAGGGTTGTCAAGATCCAGCCCCTCAAATCCATTCATTATTTCATCCACCGTCACAACAGCACAGCCATGTGGAATCGGACGGCAATGGAAAGTTCCCTTAGCTTGAGGAGGTATAACAGAGCCGACCACCGCCTTGAAGGTCAGGTTCTGGCATTTCGTCATTAGCTCGCAATGTTCAGTCGCCGTGATATTATCCACGGGGTAGCGAGGAGCAGTGAAATCAGGCCGAACGAGCTCCGTGGAAGCCACACTGCTTCTCTGCTGAGATGGTGGGGTAGCGTCGAAGGAAGGATCTTTGTGCCGCTCAGATGGTTGGCCGGTAGCTCGCTGGCTCTCAAGTTCCTCTAGTTTTGCTAATCTTGCATTGAGCTTCTGCATTTCGCTTGCTTCCTGTTTCCTTTTTCTCTCTCGGCTTCTATAACCACCGCTGTCGGGAAACCCATGCTTCCACAAAATGGAGCCTGGTGTGCCTTGTGTTCGTCCAGGGTGTTCATGATTCCCGAGGGCCTCTGTCAGCTCGTCCTTCTCTCTGTCGGGAATGAACGACCCTTCCTGCGCTGCCTTGATTACTGCCTGAAGCTTTCGGAAGGGTATTGCAAGTTGCTCGTCAGTCCAAACACACTCCCCTGTTTCTGGGTCCAAAATTCCCCCAACCCTGAAGAACCAAGTCCTTGAACGATCTGGCCAGTGCAATGTCGCTGGTTGGACATTCTTAGCAAGCAGGTCTTGCTCAGCTTTGGCCCACAACTGCCGAGCTTTGTAGTAGCCACCTGACCCCGTGTGATGGCGATACTTCTTCCTTGCAGCATTTTTCTTGTTTGTCAGTGACCATTTCTTACCCTTCTCCGATTTCTTGTAGGCCACAAATTCGGGCCATTGATCTCTTATCTTCTCATATCGACCGACGAATTTTGGAGTCTCCTCTTTCTCGACAAACTTTGTGTTCAACTCTTTCTTCCAGTTCCTGAATAGTTCTGCCATCTTCTTAAGAGCAAACGCCTTGACCTTTCGCTCTATAACTGGGTTATTCGGATCCTCCTCTCGCGGTAAGCTGAAATTTGCCATCGGCTCGGTCCAAAGATCATCTTTCAGTCTATCATGGACATAAGAAACTTCAGGGTCCTTATTATTCTTATTCCATTGATGGGTGTTGATCGAGACATGGTCCCTAACAACAACTCCACACTGATGTACAAATGCGTCCTTGGTCCGCTTGGGAGCAATCGGTTGGCCATCTTTCGCGACTTCTGTGATCTTGAACCTTTCATCCGGGCGCAACCTTTTCTTTGGGCCTCGTCTCCTTACCTCTTCGGACTTTGAAACAGTTGAGGCTCCCTCCTCCGTTCGGTCAGCGGAGCCATGATCATGATCTCCTTCCTCCGCCATTCGGTCACCGGAGCCGTCATGATCTCCTTCCTCCTCCATTGTTGGATCACCGGAGCCGTCATCCTCTCCTTCCTGATAATCGGTGTCGTTGAGATACGACAAGGGATCACCTCCGGCACGGATTATATCCCCCAACAACTGTTCTTTTTCTAAGTCTCTTTGATCCATAGTTTCTGCAAATATTATACAACATGGCAATATACAAACATGAGATATATATGCAAATCTCATCGTCGTCGGGGACTCCTCGATATCGTCGGGGACTCTCCCTCACCGAAGATCGTCGGGGGGTACTCTCCCTCACCGACGATCGTCGGGGACTCCTCGATATCGCGTCACCGACGACCGACGATAAAAGAACTAAACATCTAAACAATAAAACAACAAAAAACAACTAAACAACTAAAACAACTAAAATAACTAAATTAACTAAACAACTAAATTAACTAAATCAACTAAAACAACTAAAATTAACTAAATTAACTAAATCAACTAAAATCGTCGGGCGCGGGCGGCGCTGCGGGCTCGCCGGAGACGCGCGCGGGGCCAGCAGCGGTGCGGGCCCATATGTCAGTGACCCAGGGGTTTTAAAATTAACCTAACTATCAAATTAATAGGGTCGGGCCCATATGTCAGTGACCCAGGGGTTAATTAATAGGGTGATTAGCATTAAGCTAATCACCTGACGGTCGGGGCCCACTTGCAGGTGACACAGGCGGCGATGCTCGTCGCCGGCGACCTCTGGACGCGGCGGTGCCCACGCTAGGGACCACAGGAGCGGCACCTGAGGCCACTAGGGCATAGCCCATGCTCGGCCGCATCTAAAGGGGGTCACGGGAGCTCTAGCCACGGCGGCGAGACGACCGGCGGCGAGGAGCTCACGGGCAAGGCGGCTAGTGGGGTTAGGAGAGGAGATTGGCGACGGGGCTAGGGGTAAAAGAACCGGGGCCTCACTACGGTTGCGAAGGCGTCGATGGCGTGGCCGGGAGGTCCTTGTTGTTGCGAATCGACCGGAGAAGGCCGACGGTGCAGAGGGCGAAGGCGGTGGGGCAGGGCGCGGCGACGGCGATGGCGACGGCGACGTAGGGGCAAGGTGCGGCGACGGCGACGGCGACGTCAGGGCAGGGGAGCGGGGGACGGCAAAATCCGGCAGCCTGGCGGTGTCGAGGTGGTCGTCGGCGCCGTCGGGGGAGAGGAGGAGAAGAAACTGCAGGTGGATTTGGAAATTTTTCCAAGTCCCGCTTATATAGCCCTTCCTTTAGTCCCGGTTGGTGGATCCAACCGGGACTAATGCCCCCCTTTCGTCCCGGTTGGATCCACCAACCGGGACTAAAGGTCAATTTCAGCAGCCCAAAGGGCGGGAAGCAGAGACCTTTGGTCCCGGTTGGTGGCTCCAACCGGGACGAAAGGGTGGCATTAGTCCCGGTTGCAGCCACCAACCGGGACGACAGGGCCGCATTGGTCCCGGTTGTAGCCACCAACCAGGACTAAAGGGTTGGTCCTGGCTGTGGTGGGAGTTTAGTCCCACCTCGCCAAGCGAGGGGCGCTCGCACCGGTTTATAAGCCCGCCCCTCTCTGCCTTGTTGAGTTCCTCTCAAAGTGAAAATAGATGCCCTTATACGGGAGGAAATTTGACCTGAAATCAAACTGAATTTCATTCTGATTTCAGGTCGAATTTTCCCTATATAAGCGCATCTATGTTCATTTTTGCTATTTTTATGTTATTTTTTTGCATATTAAAAGTTCTTAACAAAAAATACTTTATGAATATTCTTTTTGCTATTAAAGTTTTTAACAAAAATAACTTTTGGAAGATGTCTATCTCGGATCGCATCGTCTATTACAAATAACCTTGGGAAAACACGTCTATTACAAAGGGATTTCAATTTTTTAAACATATTTTAACTCAAGACTTTTTCTGCATTCAATATGCACCATTCAAAGCCACATCATCACTTTTCAACCCTTTTCTGACCTCATTTACTATTTTTCATGCATTTCATGATTTATTTCGAGCTAAGATGACCCTGAATTGAAAAGCACTGCAAATGAACTCAGAAATGGTTGAAACTTGGCATGGCATCATCATTTCACCCACATAGCATGTGCTAAAAAGTTGAGAGGGTTACGGCAAAAACTGGATGCACTTCGTGTACAAAATGAACAATCTCTTTCGAAGTATCAGGGTTTTAGACGAAAACTCATTAGTTACAAAAGGCATTTCAAATTTTTAAACATATTTCAACTCAAGACTTTTTAAGCATTCAATATGCACCATTCAAAGCCACATCATCACTTTTCAAACCTTTTCTGACTTCATTTACTATTTTTCATGCATTTCATGATTTATTTTGAGCTAAGATGACCCTGAATTGAAAAGCACTGCAAATGAACTCTGAAATGGTTGAAAGATGGCATGGTATCATCATTTCACCCACATAGCATGTGCTAAAAAGTTGAGAGGGTTACGGCAAAAACTGGATGCACTTCGTGTACAAAATGAACAATCTCTTTCGAAGTATCAGGGTTTCAGACGAAAACTCATCAGTTACAAAAGGCATTTCATTTCTTGACATGTAACTGCAGTGATATTCTAGATCAAAGCCATCATCAGAATAGTTGTGGAGAGAAAGTCTTCACTTTTTCTTCGCGTGTGTCCCTTGCTTATTGCGCCGTAACCATGGATAATCTTCTTCGTTTAACAGGGTGCTTGGGTCAGCCTTCACTTTGAAGGGAGGAATTTCATGAAACTTTTCATAATCTTCAGACATGTCTGTCTTGCCCTCCACTCCCACGATGTCTCTTTTCCCTGAAAGAACTATGTGGCGCTTTGGCTCATCGTATGATGTATTCGCTTCCTTATCTTTTCTTTTTCTCGGTTTGGTAGACATGTCCTTCACATTGAAAACCTGCGCCACATCATTGGCTAGGACGAATGGTTCGTCTGTGTACCCAAGATTGTTCAGATCCACTATTGTCATTCCGTACTGCGGGTCTACATGAACCCCGCCTCCTGACAGATTGACCCATTTGCACCGAAACAAAGGGACCTTAAAATCATGTCCATAGTCAAGTTCCCATATGTCCACTATGTAACCATAATATGTGTCATTTCCCCTATTGGTTGCTGCATCAAAGAGGACACCACTGTTTTGGTTGGTGCTCTTTTGATCTTGGGCGATCGTGTAAAATGTATTCCCATTTATCTCGTACCCTTTGTAAGTCAATATAGTCGAAGATGGTCCCCTGGCCAACGAGTACAGCTCATCTGCAACAGTGGTGTTACCCATGAGATGTGTTTGCAACCAACTGCCGATAGTCCTGATGTGTTCACAAGTAATCTAGTCGTCACACTGCTCTGGGTGTTTGGAGCGCAGAATATTCTCGTGTTCATTGACATACGGGGTCACCAAGGTAGAATTCTGTAGAACAGTGTAGTGTGCTTGAGACCAAGAATGCCCGTCCCTACATATTATTGAATTCGCTCCTAGCGTGCCTTTTCCAGTCAGTCTCCCCTCATACCGCGATTGAGGGAGACCAATCGGCTTAAGGTCAGGAATAAAGTCAACACAAAACCGAATGCTTTCCTCTGTTTGATGGCCCATGGAGATGCTTCCTTCTGGCCTAGCACGGTTACGAACATATTTCTTTAAGACTCCCATGAACCTCTCAAAGGAGAACATGTTGTGTAGAAATACAGGGCCCAGAATGCCAATCTCGTCGACTAGATGAACTAGGACGTGCGTCATGATATTGAAGAAGAATGGTGGGAACACCAGCTCGAAACTGACAAGACATTGCACCAAATCACTCTTTAACCTTGGTAGGATTTCTGGACCGATTACCTTTTGAGAGATTGGATTGAGGAATGCACATAGCTTCACAATGGCTAATCGAACGTTTTCCGGTAGAAGCCCCCTCAATGCAACCGGAAGCAGTTGCATCATAATCACGTGGCATTCATGGGACTTTAGGTTCTGGAACTTTTTCTCTGTCATATTTATTATTCCCTTTATATTCGACGAGAAGCCAGACGGGACCTTCATACTGAGCAGGCATTCAAAGAAGATTTCCTTCTCTTCTTTGGTAAGAGTGTAGCTGGTAGGACCTTCATACTCCTTTGGATGCATGCCATCTTTTTCGTGCGCACGTTGCTGGTCCTCCCGTGCCTCCGGTGTATCTTTTGTCTTCCCATACACTCCCAATAAGCCTAGCAGGTTCACGCAAAGATTCTTCGTCACGTGCATCACGTCGATTGCAGAGCGGACCTCTAGGTCTTTCCAATAGGGTAGGTCCCAAAATATAGATTTCTTCTTCCACATGGGTGCGCGTCCCTCAACGTCATTCGGAACAGATAGTCCGCTAGGACCCTTTCCAAAGATTACTTGTAAATCATTGACCATATCAAGTATGTGATCACCAGTACGGAGGGCGGGCTTCTTCCGGTGATCTGCCTCACCTTTGAAATGCTTTCCTTTCTTTCGACATTGATGGTTGGTCGGAAGAAATCGACGATGCCCCAGGTACACATTCTTCCTGCATTTGTCCAAATATATACTATCGGTGTCATCTAAACAGTGCGTGCATGCGTGGTATCCCTTGTTTGTCTGTCCTGAAAGGTTACTGAGAGCAGGCCAATCATTGATGGTTACAAACAGCAACGCATATAGGTCAAATTCCTCCTGTTCATTCTCGTCCCACACACGTACACCTTTTCCATTCCACAGTTGTAAAAGTTCATCAACTAATGGCCTTAGGTACACATCAATGTCATTGCCAGGTTGCTTAGGACCCTGGATGAGCACTGGCATCATAATGAACTTCCGCTTCATGCACAACCAAGGAGGAAGGTTATACATACATAGAGTCACAGGCCATGTGCTATGCTTGTTGCTCTGATCCCCAAAAGGATTAACGCCATCTGCACTTAAACCAAACTATACGTTCCTTCGGTCACCTATAAAGTCCCCCCACTTTCTCTCGATCTTTCTCCACTGCGACCCATCGCCGGGTGCTCTCAACTTCCCGTCTTTCTTACGGTCTTCCTTGTGCCATCGCATCAACTTGGCATGCTCTTTGTTTCTGAACAAACGTTTCAACCGTGGTATTATAGGAGCATACCATATCACCTTGGCAGGAACCCTCTTCCCGGTGCGCTGGCCCTCAACATCACCAGGGTCATCTCGTCTGATCTTATACCGCAATGCACAGCATACCGGGCATGCGTTCAAATCCTCGTAGGCACCGCGGTAGAGGATGCAGTCATTAGGGCATGCATGTATCTTCTGCACCTCCAATCCTAGAGGGCAGACAACCTTCTTTGCTTCGTATGTACTGTCGGGCAATTCGTTGTCCTTTGGAAGCTTATTCTTCATTATTTTCAGCACCTTTCCAAATGCCTTGTCAGATACACCATTCTCTGCCTTCCATTGCAGCAATTCCAGTGTGGTACCGAGCTTTGTGTTGTCATCTTCGCAATTTGGGTACAACCCTTTTTTGTGATCCTCTAACATGCGATCGAACTTCAACTTCTCCCTTTCACTTTGGCATTGTCTCTTTGCATCAACAATGACCCGGCGAAGATCATCATCGGGCACATCGTCTGGTTCTTCCTCTTGATTTTAGCTTCCCCCATTGCAGAATCACCGTATTCAGGGGGCGGATAGTTGTCATCATCCTCTTCTTCTTCGTTGTCTTCCATCATAACCCCTCTTTCTCCGTGCTTGGTCCAAACATTATAGTGTGGCATGAAACCCTTCTCAAGCAGGTGGACGTGAAGGGTTCTCGAGTTAGACTAATCCTTTGTATTCCCACAGATAGTACATGGACAATACATAAAACCATTCTGCTTGGTTGCCTCAGCGACTTCGAGAAAATTATGAAGGCCCTTAATGTACTCGGAGGTCCGTCGGTCACCGTACATCCATTGCCGGTTCATCTGCGTGCATTATATAATTAAGTGTATCAAAAACCATTACAAAACATCATGAATAGAGAAGTGACCAAATTAATAGAAGTTCATCATCACATTAAAACCAAAGTACAGTAGTGACCAAAATAAATACATAAAATTCATACTTCTAGAGCATTTGAAATGAGCTAAACTAGCAGTGAGAGATAAAACGATGAAGTCGTTAACCTTTTAGAACACTTGTGTAGTTGGTGCTCCGCCAAACCTAAACAAATCTTAGGAAAAATGTGGCTTGGAGGTCGAGCTTGGAGAGGAAAAAACTTAAGTGTGGCTGCGGCATTTCATCGAACACCTCATGTGCATAGGAGGTGAGAACAGAGAGCAACACACCTCCCAAACGCCGCCCGGCCAAAAAACAGAGGAGTGAGCGGGCAGGGGCGAGCATATATATAGGCATTGTATAAGTCCCGGTTGGTGGCTAGCACCGGGACTAAAGGTGACTCTTTAGTCCCGGTTCCAGCCACCAACCGGGACTAAAGGGGCTCGGCCAGGAGCGAGGCCCTTTAGTCCCAGTTCGTGTCTGGAACCGGGACTAAAGGGGTCACACGAACCGGGACTGGTTCCAGCCGAGGCCCGGCCGGCGCCCTGGCCTCACGAACCGGGACTGATGCACCCATCAGTCTCGGTTCGTAACACGACCGAGACTAATGCAATATTCTGGCCCGTTTCAAAGCCCTGTTTTCTACTAGTGGTTGGTGGCTCCAACCGGGACTAAAGGGGGGGCTATATAAGCGGGACTTAGCAGTTTTTCCAATCCATTACAGTTTCTTCTCTCCTCGGCGCCGACGACGACATCAACGCCGCCAGGCTGCCGGATTTTGCCGTCGCCCTGCCGTTCCCGAGCCCGCTGACCGTCACCGGCGCCAGACCTCCTCGCGCGCCCTCCTCCCCGTCGCTGTCGCCGTCGCCTCGCCCTGCCCCCCGTCATCGTCGCCGTCGCCGCGCCCTGCCCCTACGTCGACGTCGCCTCGCCCTGCCCCGCTGTCACCGTCGCTTGGCCCGCCGTCGCTGTCGCCTCGCCCTGCCCCACCGTCGTCGCGCCCCTGCCCCTACGTCATCGTCGCCGTCACCGCGCCCTGCCCCTACGTTGCCGTCGCCTCGCCCTGCCCCGCCGTCGTCGTCGCCGTCGCCTCACCCTTCCCCGCCGTAGCCTCCCCCTGCCCCGTCGCCGTCACCGCGCCCCTGCCGGCCTCGACGTCGCCGCGCCAGCCCCTGCCCCCATAGTGAGCCCATTGAACATGGCTTGCAAGTTGATGCATGCTGATGGCTTGTTGCTTTTTGAGAGTTCTTGTTTATTAATTGCCGTATCCCGTATCGCCGTATCGCCTTATTGCTTATATATGTTTACCGTATATGTTTACCGTATCAATGTCCAGTCCATGTCATTTTATTATTACTTACATATGTTTACTATGCCGTATCCCCCACAATGAGATTTTAAAATGAGACAGTCCATGTCATTTTATTATTACTTATATATGTTTACCGTATCGCCTTATTGCTATTTTTAGAAATTGCCGTATCCCGTATCGCCATACCCGTATCAATGTCGCTGTATCGGTGCTTCGTAGGTTGTCAGTCCGACCATATGAACATAATGCACTTGAGAATTTTCATATATGTTCGTAGAATGATAACTTCGACATGAGGGGTGTGGGGGTCCGCAAGTATCCTCGAGGTCCATGAGAGAGGCAGTCTCGGGTTCAAACCCGTTTCAGTAATACCCGAACCTGAAACCCACCATCCCCGTCAAAATACTACGCTAAGCATATTGGGCCATTCAGCCTTCACTACAAACGACCATGAGAGAGGCGGTCCTGGTCGTGCTCCGTTGTGGCACTTGCATGCACCGTGTTGTCACCCTTCGCGTGTGCCGTCCTGGTCGTGCTCCGCTGTGGCACTTGAAGCTGCCCTGATGCCCGACGGCAGATGGTCGATGCGCCCACCTGGCGAACGCGTAGCTTGGTCGGCAGCTAGAAATGGTCGATTTTGATATAAAATCGTCTAAATCCGAGGTCATATGCAATTTGTGTGGTCAAAACAAGATTAAGGACAAAAGGGGGGAGGAGTCCTCGACGATCGTCTGAAACTGACTGTTATAAAACTTGTGAACTTTGCATGATGTTTCCCACTAATCCATCTCTCATGGTTGTATATTGCCACGTTGTAATATTTGCAGAAACTATGGCGGACAGAGACTTAGAAAAAGAACAATTGTTGGGGGATATAATACGAGAGGGTGATATCGATCTTACCTGCTTGTCGTTTCTCAACGAGACCGATGGTGAGGAAAGAGAGGATGGAGGCTCCGGTGAGGAGGAAGGAGATCATGACTGCTCCGGTGATCGAACTGGGGACGAAGGAGATCATGACGGCTCCGGTGATCGAATGGAGAAGGGAGCCATAACTGCTTCAAAGTCCGGCGAGGTATATATTAATTAATCCTCTGCTGACTAGATGCATTAATTTTTTTGTATATACATATATTAACGCTTCTTTCTTCTTTTAATTAGCCATCCGGATTGAGCTCCACTTCGGTAAGGAGACGAGGCCCGATGAGAAGGTTGGAGGCGCAAGAAAGGTTCACGATCGAAGAAGTCTCACCAGAAGGCCAACCGATTGCTCCCTACCGGTCCAAGAACAAATTTATACATCAGTGCAGAGTGGTTGTTAGGGACCTCGTCCCGATCAGCTGCCAAGAATGGAATAAGAAGAAGGACCCTCAAGTTCCTTATGTCAACCATAGATTGAAAGATGATTTTTGGACCAATCTGATTAGAAATTTCAGTCTACCGCCAGAGGAGGATCCGAATAACCCAGTTATACAGCGAAAGGCCAGGGCGTTTGCTCTTAAGAAGATGGCAGAACTATTCAAGAACTGGAAGAAATTATTGAACAGGAAGTTTGTCGAGAAAGACAAGACTCCAGAATTCAGAGGTCAATATGAGAAGATGAGAGATCACTGCCCCGCATTTGTGGCCTACAAGAAATCGGAGAAGGCTAAGAACATGTCACTTACAAATAAGAAAAATGCCGCAAGGAAGGAGTATCACCATGTTACGGGGTCAGGTGGCTACAGAAAAGCCCGGCCTACGTGGGACAAAGCTGAGCAAGACCTGCTTGCTAAAGATGTCCAACCAAAGACATTGCATTGGCCAGATCGGGCAAGGACTTGGTTCTTCGGGGTTGGGGGAACATTGGACCCATAAACAGGGAAGTGTGTCTAGACGAAAGCTCAACTTGCAATACCATTCAAAAAGCTTGAGGAAACAATCAAGAAATCGCTGGAAGGGACGTTCGTTCCCGACAGAGAGAAGGACGAGCTGTCATTTGCCCTCGGGAATCCTGAACACCCTGGACGAACACGAGGCACATCAGGCTCCGTTCCGTGGAAGGTTGGGTTTCCCGACAGCGCTAGTTACAGAAGACGACAGAGAAAGAAGAAAGAGGAAGCAAGCAAAATGCAGATGTTGAATGAAAGATTAGCAAAACTAGAGGCACTTGAGAGCCAGTGAGCTACCAGCCAACCATCTCAGCGGCACGAAGATCCTTCATTGGAGACTACCCACGATGCTACCCCACCATCTCAGCGGAGAAGCAGCGTGGGTTCCACTGAGCTCGTTCATCCTGATAGCACGGTTCCTCGCTACCCCGTGGATGGTATCACGCATAATGAACATTGTGTGCTAATGGCAAAATGCCATAACCTGACCTTTAAGGCGGCGGTCGGCTCTATCTTACCTCCTTGACCTGATGCAACTTTCCATTGCACTCCGGTTCCAGCTGGCTTTGCTATTGTCGGGGTGGATGAAATAATGGACGGATTTGATGGGCTGGAGCTTGAGTACCCTACAGGTGAAGGGGAGCTTCTTCTTCGACATGCCTTAAGGACTACCTGTCTATGGAGAAAGGAACACATCGTGCTTCCATACTGGATGCCGCCTCAGCAGACTCAGGTGGAGGAGGCCCCGGTGCCTGAGTCGTCTCCGGTGCGTCAGACGTCTCCGGTGCGTCAACCGTCTCCGCTGCCTGAGTCGTCTCCGGCGCGTCAGCCGTCTCCGCCGCCACAGCGGACTCCGACGGAGGAGGCCCCTCAACAGAATCCTACTCTGCCTCGGCTGTCTCCGTCGCGTCATCGAACTCCGCCTCCTCCACCGCCTAAGCAACAGCGGAAGAGAGGCGCCGCCGCTCCGGCGGCTAGCAGCTGTACAAAACAGAGGAGATTCAGATACGGCCCAAGCCTCAAGCCTCCTACCAAGTTACCCTACGAGAGGTCTGAGGAGGAACTCGACGAGATCGTGGATGCCGAAGTGAAACGTCAGCTTGCACCGAAACGCCCACCTGAAGAGGAGAAAATAGATCCGGTGAAAGCGAAGCGAACTCTGGATGCCCTTAGGCGACCACCACCGCCTCCGCCGCCATCAAACTATGACCGATGTATTCAAAAGAAACATGATGAAGCGAGGCGGTCGGGAAGCTTAAGTAGAAGTGGCTCAAGAAGTGGGAAAACAATTCCCCAGCTCGGCTAACAAGAACTGCAATCGTGTCCTCCGCTCAAGGTGGTTACCGATATCGCTATTGATCCAGAGAAAGCGGACACTGGTCTTGCTATCACTACTGATGATTACTTACCCGACTCGGTACAGTTTAAAACGGTTGAGGTAGTACAAACCTTAAAATACGCGAACGGGAAGCCTCTCGTCACACGTGAGGAGCTCGACCGTCTACCAACGATGATGCGACGATTGCATGAATGGTACTTGAAAGCCTGCAAGGACGGGGCCGACAATACCTTTGTGGGAATTAAAGATGAGCACTTCTTCAATGGAGAGCAGGTGTTGTTCGTTGAATTTGAAAAAATATTTCAGTTATACAATCAAAAGGAACTCGACAAAACTATTGTCAGTTCCTATTGTCTGTAAGTATTTTTTTTTGTAATTAAGTCTCTAGCTCAGCTCGTTCATTGCATGTATTAATTATCCTCACACTATATTATGCAGATTGAAGATCCTCGAATGCAAACAACAACAAATCTATGACATTGGGTTCATTGACCCAAATTTCATAAATGAACCTACGTTACGGGATTTTCCCGCCGAAACAGAGAACAACTTGCTAAAGGCATTACTTGGACAACAAACCAGAAAGGAAATACTATTTCCTTACAACTTCAAGTGAGTGTTACTATCTTGTGCACATTCTGTTTCGCTTACTCGAGGTTAAGTGCAATTAACGAGTTATGCGTGCGCAGTTTTCACTTTATTCTGCTAGACATTCAGCTTGAAGAGGGAAAAGTAACTGTCTTGGACTCGAGACGTAAAGACCCTAAGGAGTGGACGAACATGAGGCAAATGCTTCAGAAGTAAGTTCAATCATTATCGCACCATATCGGCAACTTTCATTCATTTTCTGATATCAAGTAATCATTTTCTTTGCGGAGCAGGGTTTGGAAAAAAGTTCACCAAAAAGGTTAAGGGTGTCAGCTGGAAACCGGAGCTGCAATTTGTACAGCCCATAGTAAGTACTACTCTAGTACCGCACATCTCTCATTGATGCTAGTTTCAATACCATTATCATGCTTGGTTATCATTTTGATTGAACTCTATTCTCGTAAAGTGCTTGTTGCAGGCAACCAGGACTAATTTATGTGCCCACTACGTTTGCGAGTTCATTCGCCACTCGACCTCTGAGCGGGGCCGGGGCATATCTTTACAACAATTTGAAGTACGTAAACAATATTCACATTTTTATTTTATTACCATCAATTGTGTTGAGTTTCATTCATATATTGACCCCCTTCTTTAAATTAGATCTGGCGGAAGCGGGACGAACTCCTACCAACTGATCGCATCCGAGCAATTCAACAGGAATTGGCGGGATTCTTTGTTGAGCATGTCATACCTAAAGACGGAGAATACCATAAGGATGTCGAATGCGATGTTGGTAATAGACGACGTTAGGATCGTCATAGATGTTATATTGTATATATGCATGAACGTGTACTATATGTAATAGCGTCGAATAGATTTACGAAAACTTGTTGCATATTGTTCGACCAAGCACGGAGAAAGAGAGGTCACTTCTCTCTATATATTGATCATGACGATGTTGTGTAATGGTTCCTTCATTGCTATATGTAGTAGCTAGCGTCGAGTCGAATGAAAAGCGTAAAATAAAAATGGTAAACACAAAAATAAAAGGGGGAAACACAATAGGAAAACCCCTAAACCCCCCCCCCCCTTTCAAAAAACAAAAAAAACAAAAACCCCAGCTCCTGGCAGGTGCTGACGCGTGGCTGCCTTTTAGTCCCGGTCGGTGTTACCAACCGGGACTAAAGGTCCTCCTGTCTGGGCGCCCCGCAGAGGCCACGTGGAGCCCCTTTGGTCTCGGTTCGTAAGCAAACCAGGACTAAAGGTTTTGGACATTAGTCCCGATCGGTTTGTCCCGGTTCCAGAACCGGGACTAAAGGCCCTCTGAAACCGGGACTAGTGCCCTGTTTTCTACTAGTGTGTATGTGACAGCGGACACTGCCGCCATCCACCTCGAACGCCACAAACAACACCCTTGTAGCTACAACCCAGGGTAGACATTTGTGAGCCATCAAATCCGAGGGAGATGAGTTGTAGAGGGCCTGAACCGGACGACAGTGCCGCCCGACAGGCGAAGGCCGCTCACCACCAAGAATTATGGGCGTTGGCCACCACCAAGAGGGATGCTTGGATTCCTAATTGCTCTAGCCGAAAGGATTTAACCGCTCGTGGAGCAAATATTTTTTCAAAAGTTGATGATCTAATTCACCTTAGTTCTGGACAGTGGGACGCAAATTTGGTAAAGCAAACGTTCGGCTGTTCGTTGTATGACCATGATTGAAGGTGAATAGATCAGAAGTTTTTCCGCAAAAAAGATGTGGAACAAATCCTTGCAAGACCACCGCCCACATAAGACACGGATGATTTCTTGGCATTGACCTCGACTAAAATGGCACCTTTTCTGTCGACATAGGTAGAGTGAACCTATGCCGCTCTGATACCATGAGCTTGGTTGACATAACTTGCCTGACACTCCTTGTATGTGGAGGGTGCTCCAGCTGTCCCCGCGAAGATGTCATTATAGTTGTCACCGATCACCTCCATGAGCCCTGAGTGACTGAGTCCCTCTAACTAAGTCCAACTCCAAAACAATAGCCCCCCCCCCCCCCCTCCCCAAGAGGAAACACAGCGCTGAGCATAGCCAATGGTGCTGCCATAGTCCGATCCGTGATACCAGATCAAGGGTTCCCCCAAAGCATGTTGGGAAAGGGGAGGAAGGACTGCAACATCGATGCGGACAACAAGGGAATGGTGTTGGTGCACCGGTGATCGTGCACACCAGAGACCGTGTGCCGCTCGCAAGCTGGCTTTGTCTGGAGCCTGACAGCGCCATGACAAGCCCCACATCTCCAGAGGCGACCCGCCCACGCGCCGCTCGTGCTCCTCGTGAGATGAAGAAGGTCGGGACGTTGTTGATGCCGTGCGAACTTTGTCCACGGGGCCCTCCGACGGTCGCGAGGGGGTAGGGTGGGCGGTAGTGGCGGCGATTTACGGTTTCTCTCGACTCTCTAGCCACTGCAGTGAGCGACACAAGAGCCTTGCCACATGTAGCTTTCTTTACCTTCCATTTCTCTAGTAGTTCCTGAACACGATGGGCCCTGAAATAGATGGTGGGACTACCACTAACATGGCAGGAGTGATATAATATAACATGCCAGTCTTTGGAAGGCATATACAACGAAGGTACACCATTTTTGCTTGTAGGGAGAAGACGGATGCTGGTGACAAATTCGCTGGCAGGCCATGTTGGGATTCGGCCTTAGGATCGATTACATCAAAATATATACTCCCTCCGTTCCGTAATGTAGTGCATATAGATTTCTTGAAAAGTCAAACTTTGTCAACTTTGATCAAGTTTATAGACAAAACTATTTATATCTATAATACCAAATATATTTAATATGAAACTACGTCTTATGATGAATCCAATGATATATGTTAGGCATTCTAGATGTAATTGTTTTTTCCACAAACTTGGTCAAAGTTGGTGAAGCTTAATTTTTTAAAATATCTATATGCACGATATTATGGAATGGAAGGAGTACAAACGAACACGCACGCGTAAAGTTTGGCCAAAGGCACGTGCCGTGTCTCTTATTTTATTTACTTCTTCTTTTTCTTCCTTAATTTTCCGGTTGTGTTACAACGATACAAGGTGGTGTATATATATTTGCAAAACCGCGTGCCACACCACCGACATCAACTCATATTTCCTTATCTAATCAACCGGGACGCTTAATCCAAAGCTAACACAACCAGCACACACGGCTACGCCTGCCTAGTTAACTACTCCATTCGTCCCATAATATAAGAACGATTTTAACCCTACAGTACTGTAAAAAGTGTTCTTATATTATGGGATGAAGGGAGTAGCATATTCCTAGCTAAAGTCAAACTTGTTTGGATTAAGCTAACAGACCATGGTCAACTGAGATCCTTACCCCGCCCCTGCCTCATTGATTACCCTTCATTCATACCACGTATTTATGTGCCATGCTCCCGGGATCATGGTGTTTGCACATTGTTTCCTTTTTTTCTTCTTTTGAGCGATCATCAAACCAGAACCGTGAGCTTCGTGGCACGTAAATCAGAGTTGAGGTACAGAAGGAACAGCCACAGCAAACAAAACGTGGAGGAGACAAAGGCTCAACCCTCAACGTAATCTCTAGCAGAACAGAAAAACCGTAGTGCATCAGGATTGCAGGGGGCGGCAACGTGGCAGGGCGGCCACCTTGTGCGAGGAAAGAATTCGGAAAAGCCAGAGGTCTAGGTGAGGATCAGAGCCAGCTGAGCTGAGTATTGGAGAGCGAGCGAGCCTCCAAGGTACGCAAGTTCCTGCTCCTCCAGGCGATCCACGGGATCAGCAGAGCAGCCCCAGTACGCGGGTCGAGGCGACTAAGGCCAAGGGGAGCGGCGAGCAGTCGAGCACACACGCGCATGCAGCATGGATGGAGGCAGCTCAGCACCTCGACGATGCAGAAGAACGTAGACGCTATAGCCGGGGCGGAGGCGCCCCCTCCTGGCACGCGGCGATCGCCAGCCAGAGCGAGCAGAAAGGACCCGGTCGCCCAGCCCCAGAGCGCGCTCGTTCGTCATGGGCGAGCTGCAGCTGCCGAGAGGCGGGGGGATGCACATTGCTTCCCGTCGTCCGTCGGTGTGTCCTGAGCAACTGGGCGAATCAATAATGTGAGCAGTGAAATTTACAGGTTCGATCGATCGTTGCTGCTCTGGTGTTCATGTAAGCTGGGCTTGATGGAGCTATCAAGTTCGTATTATGGCACTAACAAAAATCCGTAGTGAGTGAAATAAGAGGTAATAACACTGGCGGTGCTTAAACTTGCCATGGATGTTCACTTTGGTGCCTGAAATTGAAAAATACACCGAATTGGTTCTAAAACTTGGCAGTATGGTTCAAATACGGTTCAAATCACGTACATATATGTATGCATTGTTGACTAGACATGCCAGCATGGATACATTGTTGACTAGACATGCCAGCGTGGCAAGGGCCACCTGTCAGTGCACACAACAATTATAAATAAACAAAATAAACGGGCGGCTGGGATTCACGTATTTTAATAAAGTTTATGTGTTTGTCAAAAGATATATTTTCAAATTAAATTAAATTTAAAAATATTTATGAATTTTTTTAATGTACTAGTGTGTCCCAGGATTATAGATCCTCAAATGAACACTTTTAAATTATACATGCATTATTATGATTAAAATGCACGTAAATATTTGTGAAAATTACATTAACATTTTTTAGAAATAAGCTATTTTTGTCTGCATATTATTTATATGACAAGAAAAATCGAGTTTATTTTTGGTACCATTAAAATAAGTTACATAATTTTTACATTTTAAAAAAAAACTCACATGTGGAAGGGGCACGTAAAAAGCCTAACATTCTAAATAAAGTACCGCGTGAATATTATTCGGAAATATGAAGATTTGTAAAATTAACTTAGCATTTTGAGAACATTACAATTATTTTATGAAATATGTGAATGCTTTAAAATTTACTGAAACATAATAATAATTCTTAAATAATATTTAATTTTTTGAATATTTGAAACTAACATTTATTTATTATTTTGATTATAGTTTACATAATTTTTATAATTTTAGAAAAGGAAAAAAACAACTAACACATGAAAAATGGGCCGCACTGAGTGCAACCCATTTAACTCTACTGGCGTATTAGTGATGATAAGCGGTAGCGTTGCGTACATGACAACTAACTTACCAGGATAAACGTGGTTAGCATAGGTCTTGTCATGTGCTAGGTTTCCGGTTCGAATCCCGGGTGCTCCTTTTTTGTGTGGTGTGCACTGATAGGTGGGACCAGGCGGTCATATAGAAAAGGTGGCTAGCCAACTGCGCCACCACCCCGTTGTATCTCCAGTCCAAATTAAATGTATATATATTCGTTGACAGTATGATTTTCATTTTTTTCATTTTATGTTTCTCTGCTCTCTTTGGAAATTCTTCTCAAATCACGTATTTAGCGACCGACCGCGCCTGCTGCTCGGGGCATTCGATTTCGGACAGTAGGTTGCCCTTCTAGCTGACCTGTAACATCTACAGTAAGATCGAAGTTTGATCAATTGCAACGCCTTTTACTAATCTCAGAGCTTACAAATTCCAACTGAACGAATACACTTTCTATTTTCGGGTTCGGTAAATTTTAATATGACACTGTGCATTGAAGTTTTTTTCAAAAAAAAAACTCAGATTCTATTTCAAAAGTTCACTGGAAGTACGGATCATTTCAGCTACCTGGACAACCGAACGACCCTTACCGCCGCCTGAATGAGTCGTCGATGTGCTACTGTCGCGGATCCCATACTTGAGCCGGCATGACCTTGTTGATGACAAACCAATGAGTCTTCGTGCATGTGCCCATAAGCAGTGGCGTAGCCAGCATGGACGTACGCCCCAGACCACACAGCAGCAACTGTAGCTACAGTGCGTTACTGTAGCTACAGTCAACGAAGGAATCACTTCCTACGCCCGGGGCCTGTCTACGCCTCTGCCCATAAGGACCAACACACTAGAGCTGTAGTCGCCGCCGTTGAACCCTTGAACCACCTGACAACATATTCCACCACTGTGCACGCACGATAAGGAACCATAACCTCATCGTCCCAAGGAGATGACAAAAATCTACGCCGGAGCACCGTTAACTTCGTCCGAACAAATTCAAGAAGGATCGAAGCCCGAAACACCAACTCAAAGATGAATCGCCGCTATCCGTCTAGGCACTGCCTATGCGAGGACTAAAAAGCCTATGCTAAACTACTAGCCGGAGTCGAGGCACCAACCATCAGAGCGACGCAGAGAGGGTAGGCGAATCCACAGGCTGGCCATTGGAGCTTGAAAGGTAGGCGATCTTTTCTATAAGGGCCTACATTACACATTCAAATTTTCTAACTTGGTGGCAAAAGCATGCAACCAACTATGGTGAATTGCATCTTTCTACTTTGTACTCTTAGATCGAAGATTATAACTTGATGGATTACAACTTTCAACTAGCACAAAACCTAAGCTTCCAACTTGATGAATTGCAACTTTCTACTTCCAAGTCGATGGGTTGCAACCTTCTATCACGTTCTACTACCAAACATACAAAATGAAGCATTCGATTTACTGACTTTAAATGTTTCTACTACCAAATATAAACTTAGCTACCCGGGGAAGTAAAAGCTTTGTACTTGAAACTGTGAGCTTCTAATTAGCTTGCATTATCTATAGTATAAATTAAAATTTTATTTATTTCTAACAAAAACGCTTTCCATAGAAATACGTAGTTTTATTTCGTAACTATGATTGTAACATAGACAAGAAAAAAAAACGCTTAGCATGCACTTAGATGGAGAGAGGGTGACTGTATTGAGATAAGTTGTTTGTTAGGATTACTATGATGAACCAATGTTGTGTTTGGACGAATGAGAATGTGATGTGGTCGAACGAAAGAGAATGGGATGCACCTTGATTAACTAACAAATATATACCTTTCAATTTCACTAGTAAGGAAACATTAACATTTAATAAAGTGACATTTTCCATGAAAATGACTCCATCAACATAAATATGTCAATTACCTCCACGCATTTGCCTTTTAGGGTATCTCTGCTAAATATCACAATTATAGGAGGGTGGCGGCCCGGTCTTAAAAAAACGAACTCGCTTATCAAGCATACTGGAGAGGTATTTTTAAAATCTGGCTCACCAATTTTGAACCTTCTCTATGAGGCTATGACCAAATAGAGGATTGTGACAAAAGTGTTTATCGCTCCAATTGCCAACCCTCGTTTGCTGCCTGATAAAGAATCTCTATTCCTAAAGGGGGAGTTGGTAGCTTCAATCTCGGTTTTTTTTCGTCTCCCCTCCCACCTTTGTCTGGGTTTATTTTCGTCCGGTTTTTTGTTCCTCCTCCCACCACCACCCCTTCACATTGGTTTTTTCACCTCCCAATAAAAACTTTCCTAATATTTTCAAGTTTTCCTAATCAGTCATGTTACAAATGGCAGGAACCAATAATACGTTACTAAATAATGAAATCCAATTATGTGACAATCAATTTTGAATCCTAACTTTCCTAATACATGGATCCTTTCTAACAATTAAATCTCTATTATTAAATGACAATTAATGTGTTAGGAAAGTTAGGATTTAAAATGGATTGCCACGTAATCTGGAGCATTCCGTAAGTCGTGTTCGTTTGTTCGCTCGCTCCCCCTCGCACGACCTCCCCACTTCCACCGATTTTTTTTGCGATCCAACCTGTCCGTTGCCGGTTTGTTTCTCGGCTCACACTATGCACAAAAAAGAGAACCAAAAAAAGCCCCGTCGATGAAAACCTACCCACGTACGTCATCACTTGCCCTATGTCCGAGCGTGCGGGTCGCTTCATGGGGGTTTCCATTGCCACCGCGGCTCGTCCGCCCTATCTCCCAGCGCCACCGCGCCCCTATCGCTCGCCCGCGCCACCGCGCAGCGTCCTCGATCCTCCCCTCTACGCGTCGCCGCCACACGGTCTCCATCAGCGCCGCTCCGGTCGTGGCCCTCTCCAGGCGAGTAGGACGACGGTGGCACTCTTCTTTGGATCCAGTAAGATGCAGGTGTTGGAGGGCGCCGCCGGGAGTCTCGGCTCTCATGACATCGCCTCCTCATCGCGCATCAAGGTCTCCGATGAAAGACAACGGCGGATGAAACTTTCTCCTCAATTAGGATCTTGTTTGATAAATCAGGATCAAATTTTCCAGGGATTTCCTACTGATCGGCCCTATCAAGATAAGGACAGGATTTGTGACCCAGGCCTTTGGTGCTTCCTGCTCTTGTTCTCATCCTGGCCGGAAGCTGCGTGGGGTTGTGGGTGTGCAGACATGATGATACCTGTCACATATCTCAAGTTTTCCATGGAGAAGGAAGCCGGTATGTACTCTTACTCCTCAACTTGCACTGCCTATACAACACATTGCCTGGACACCACTGCACGTCAGCGGACGTGCTCCTACAGTATTTATTTGCAAGCCAATCCAAAATTTCAGCATGTATTTATTTGGAAGGACAAGTATCTTTGTGAGGAACATCTTTGCGTTATGGCACATGTCTATTATCTCTCTTAATGGAAACGACAGGCAACGTCTCGGTTGCTTGTTCTTAGAAAAAGTACGGCACATGTTATATCGTTATTAGAAGCAATTTGTGTTAGAAAGTAAGAGTTCAGTGTTGTCGTTCAGTTTTTGTTACATGCAAAATGAATATAATTAGTTAATTATATTTTCTTTTACAAAGAGGTATTTATGTCGCTGGCCTTTGTGGTATCATGCGTGCACCTGAAATGTGCATATTATCGAATTTTTTGGAGAAAAAGAGTGAGGGCTTATTGTGGCCATCATCTGCATAGCACCACACCTAGAGCTAAAATCAAGTAACCTTCAGGGTTTTTGTTGACAAGAAAGACATTGAACTTTTAACAGCTTGAAGTTAATTGCACATTTTCATACTGCATTGCACCATGACTGACACACTCGACCACGACAAGGAGCAGCTCAGGAAGCACTTGGGCGCAAGGGCAGCGACCGAGCGGCGGTAGCATCGCAGGGCCCCGATGTGGAAACCGGGACGATGATGGGCAATTCAAGATCACATGCGAGCCGGACGAGCAGTTCCGGATCACCATCGATGGCGAGCCCAATGTAAGTGGTACCCCCTCCCTCCGTCATTCCACACACGTGAATCCTGCGTGCTCAAGGTGGCGGCATCAGCAGGTCACACATACGCTGATGAGAGCAGCTATCTAATTCCGTGAGAAGCCACCCCGTGGCTCCCTCCCCTCCGTGACTCCCTCCACTCTCTGACCATTGCTAGGATGGAAAATTGGAAATACATGCATGAGTGCCATCAGATGCACTAGGCGTCAAAGCCTTCCATCGCTTGCAAGCTGTTTGACAAAAGGATGCACCTACAATCTTCTTGAACTTTTCACTGTATAGAAAGAGTGAATACTATACCTTTGGGTGATGTGCATATGCTATGAACTTTCTCAGTTCATTACAGTTATTTTATTTTTTTCAGATGAAGTATGCCTTTTGTTCAGTCCTACGGATTTCACAAATTGATTTACGGTTGTGCTAATTGATGGTTTCCAAACCCAAAGGAGCATTGGCAACCTCAGGGAGTTGGGCACCAATGTGGAGTCCCTGCAAAAGCTGCTCACCCAGAAGATCGTCTTCTCCAAGGCCTCCCTAGACTTTCAAACATGACCGCTCCATCGAGGTATCTACCCACCTTTCCAATTACCAAACTTATCCTTTCACTTGGGCCATAGAACAATAGCTTCGTCTTCATCATTTGAATCCATTAATAAATCTTCTTCTTTATTCGAGTTGAATCTATGAAGAGTCCCATGGAGCAATGCCATCTTCGTTAGGCTGCAATTATATGCCTCGGGGTGGTCAAACTAAAAAGTTCAGGGAATATACGGACTAAATGTGGATTAATTTGTTTTGCCTACACTTCCACAGCTTAAATCTTGCTAACTGTGCGCATGGATACATTTATAGCAGAGATGATTCCAAAAATGTTTGCAGGTTGGTTATATACAAGCAGGCATGTTGTACATCTGTTAATTTTAAGTTAGAAATGCTTAGATTTTTTCAGATGCTTTCCTTACTGTTATTGCTAAAAGATATCCAACAGATAAGGACCAAAATTTGTTGTTTTTTCTCAACTTGTGCTTCTTGATCGATACTCAAATTTTAGCTATGCTAAAACTAACGTATTGGTATATTTCGAATTGTTGCTACCATATTTCAGGTAAGAATGCGATGGTGCAAAAGGAATCTCTTTATCTAGACATATGTAGTCTTAGTTTTTTACTATGCAAACTATGATAGGAGTAAGCCCACATAAATGTGGCTCCATTTTTGCCTTCTATTGATCTGTGACAAAGGAGATGTGCTGGACTGAGTGTTGGTTGGTGTTGAAACAAAGGAGTGGAATTGGCAATATTCCAGTCAACAAAGGTTATCTTTCCTATGGATTTTCTTAAAATTGCAGATGTTTCATATAACCATCAATTATCTTATTGTGGTGGTCCATGTACATGTTTCTTAGATCATATTTTTATCTCGTGTTGGCCGTATCAGCCACCATGCTCTGCACCGACTAGGCCCTCGGGGCCACCAACCACACCTGGACCCCCAATCCCTTTTCTGAATAATGTACTATTCTATCTACATTACTTACCCTTTTCTGAATATATGCCATTTTTCTAGGCGACATATTCTTAAAACTGTATAAAGTTTCTTGGGTAGTAAACATGATTTATGGCACAAATTGTCATGAAGTGAGCTTCCTTCTAGATGAGGAAACTAATTATGATGTCCTCTGTTTTTGTCGAGCAACATGAACCAAGAGTAATATTTGACATATAATCTCTTGTCTTGACATTTTCAAGAAGATCATTTATTTGACCAGTGCCACTCAAGCTAGGATGTGGATCGTCTTTGGGATATATGTGCCATAAATCCTTTCATTCGGCGGGCTCTTAGGTCGCATATTTCTATTTTGCAAATTGCAGCAAACCGAGAAAAATGAAGGATCAATATGTATAGCCATCATGACTTGCTTAGAAATTACTGTTCTTTCTTGACACCAATAGCAATATGCTTGATCCAATGCTTTATAAATCTATTATATATGTCAACTTGTCAATTTATTTCTCTTTCTTGTAACTTCCTTTTTTTTACATTCATGTTATTACTCGGGGATTTGATTGCTAAGTCTTATTTTGTTGTGTTTTTGCATAGAAGTCTCGATGGTATGCATGAATAAGAAAATTTAAAAAGTGAAGGGGTGTAAATCTGAATTTTGTGTTGCTTCGACTCTGTCACATGCTCATTTTGCACGGCAAGCTCTGAACTATTGAATGTTTCCCAACACTTGAAGACATCAAGTGAAGTTAAATCTGCCATCTTACAAGCCAAAGCCATGATAAAGGCATGTACTAAGTTTCAGAGGCATGTATATGTTGTCATGCCCTTTCTATTTGGTTATCTATATTAGTCAGAGTGCTCTTGTTGTTATCTAGATTATTTTCTGGTAAGACCACTGTGTTTAACAACATGCTCTAATGTTACCTTTGTTTTGTATTTTTTTGGCAATTTTGCAACAAGTCCATGAGGAAATAGAGAAAAATGCAGCAACTATTGGGTGTTTTTCAACACTTGAAGACAACAAGTGAAGTTAAAGCTGTCATCTTATAAGCCAAAGTCGTACCAAGTTCCAGAGGCATGTATATGTTGTGATGCCCTTTATTATAAGTGAAAGCCATGATAAATGACAACATATTACTTACTTTATTAAGCCAAAGCCATTAGAAAACTGCCATCTTGCAAGATAAAGCCATGAGAAAGGCATGTATATGTCGTGATGCCCGTTCTATTTGCTTATCTATATTATGATTTAATGTCACTGCATTGTACCATTTGAAATGATAGCATATTACTTACTTTATTATTTATCATTTCATGTCAATGAGACATGTATAGGAGCCAAATAAGTCTATTCCTTTCCCCTTTTTTCTTGTTCACAAAAATGTGGAATGTCTCCTAAATTTCACATAATGATGTTCCAACATAAACTTTTTTTATATCTAAAAGTTTAAGGAGAACAAGCCTTTGTGCCTCATGATTTGGGTATCATACTTTAATGAACTTCATTTTATTTTTATTTGTAATCAGTATTCTGCTTATAATTGCGCATAAGAGGCATTGAAGCATCTTTGTGTGTGAGAGAGAGGGTGTGGGAGAGAGAAGGGTATGTAGAGAGATGGAGGGTGTTAGACAGAGTGAGGGGAGCGCGAAACAGTTATGCATTATATTCATACGTGCAATCAGAAAAACAAATTAAAAGACCCATGGCAACAGACGGGCAATCAGAAAAAAATTAGACCTATGAATTTTGATATGCATTGTATCATGTGGGTGCAGTTGGGGCAAAAGAAAATTAAACAGCCCGTGGCAATGCACGGGCGTTCTACTAGAGGTGTGACAGATTGTATGGCGACACAACACGACTGTGCTTGGCACGACTCGGCTGGGTAGAAGATCATGCCCGACGACAAGGGCGTCGTCCAACTTCCTCTCCACGCCACACATACAAACATGTCAGCTATGTGCCTCAAACTAATCAAGAGTTGTGAGCCTATCTGCACCTCCCGTCCAGATCCAACTGCCCAGGATGCCAGACCGGCGGCGGGCGTGCTGGCTTAGTGTCAAGGCGCGACGGAAGAGGTTGTTGGGTAGAGAAGGAGGAGGGCTATGTCGTGGTGAGGATACGAGGGGCGGTCAACGACGTGGAGGGAAAGGGAGCCGGTGGGGAGAGGGAGCCTTGTGCTTAGCCATGGCGTGGAGGGAGGGTGCCTGGTAAAGATGGTGGCAATGATACGTGGCGGGAGATGAGATCTGTCGACACCTGTTGGCTGGCGGAGAGAGCGGGAGGCGGCTATGCAGTGAGTGAGTGAGAGGAATGACTATTTTTTCCTTCAAGAAAATGAGAAATGAGCAGCTGCTACGCGGTGACATAAATGCCACATAGCATAGCAAGTCTTCTTTAGAAAAAAAATACCATCCAAGTGATCTATAGTTATGGGCTATTATTTCTAACTCGTTAAAATCGGGATGCGACTCACATTGTACATACAAATGAAGCTAAAGACAACATTTCTCACATTCTATTGAAATATTTTAAATCCATCAAATAGATCTAAGTTTGCAACAAATAATTAGTTAGATCATTGCTCTCTATGTACACAACTTTCTATTATGTCTTTTATCATCTTACAACATCAAAAGTGGAGTGGATTTCAATTACTTTTCGATTGTTATGGGCTATCATTTCTACATATGCAAAATTTGACATGCATTATGTCTATATATGCAACTGACAAACAATATATTCATGGCCTGTGGCAACGCACGGGCACTCTCCTAGTAGTCATAGGACGTCTCGACAGCCTTAGCGTGAAGGCCGACATGCTCTTTTGAGCCTATTTGAGAAATATTTCTCAATAGTAGTTGAAAATATATTCCAAATTCAAGACAATGAGCACCATGATATCTCTAACAAAAGAGAAAGGCATGATTGAGACCAGCAGAAAAAAATATGGGAAAGCACTTGGCACAAGGGCATCATATACCCCAATAGAAGTGTTGGTTTTCATTGATTGTACACACAAATACACAAAATAACTTTATATAATGTAAGCCACTGCCGAAGACTACACACTTGTCCTTTTTTCCAAGGAAATGGGTAGCATCGTTCATTCATATTCCTAATTGTTCAATACACACAATGTTCTGCTAATTTCGCCAGAACATGCGTTGCCACATTACAGACTCGATGTACATGAGTAAACTTACAAGTTGAGAAGTTTGGGGCCCTATTTTTATATCAAGCACAACGACACCTATATGAGATCTATCAGCCATGTTATTTTTTTACTTTTGTAGCCAAGGTCAAACAATCAGATGCCACCACAATCTTTTGGAACCCAGCTTCCTCCGCAAATGACAGTGCATGACGCATTGCAATAGCTTCCCCCAGTTTTGGATTTTCAACTCGGTCCACGTATCGTCTGCAAGCAGCTAGTACCATACCCATGCGTTTTGATTCAGAGAAGATTGCAACATCTACATTGAGCAGAACCAACCCTTTCGGTGGAGGAGACCATTTTGGGATTGATGCCAGGTTCTCACGCCTGTTGGGAGACAGCCGATCTGAAATTGTTCGCCAGTATGAAGTCAGTGTATGCTTTAATTTTCCTCACCACTTGAACAAGATACGGAACGTTCTCTCCCTTTCTTACATTATTCATGTCATCCCAAATATGTCATACTGTCGCAACTGTTAGCACCATAAAGTGGAAGTCTGAAGCATCAAAAATCCATTCCAGTAGCCATTGCTTAATGTACATGAAATTCTTCTAAGTTTTAATGTAATATCACACTTGTTCTTATGCGCAAAAAAAAAAAAAATATCACACTTGTTCTTTTTCTTGTTGTAGGATTTCACACTGGTTTGTCTACCAAAACCAGTGTGGCGCCACACTAAGCAATAAACTTGGTTTTTATAAAGAACTTCGTGGATAATTGGAACACAAAGGTTTCGTGGTGTAGTTGGTTATCACGTCAGTCTAACACACTGAAGGTCTCCGGTTCGAACCCGGGCGAAGCCAATCAATTTTTTTATCTTCTAATTTTCCATTGTATAAAGAACAAAAAAAAATGATGGCCCATACAGGTCTCGAACCTGTGACCTTCGCGTTATTAGCACGACGCTCTAACCAGCTGAGCTAATAGGCCTGTTTGAACGATATTTGAGTCATTCGTTATTTAAACTTATTACTCCCTGCATGAACGAAGAATGAGACCACATACCGACCTACTTGTATTAGTTTTGTCATAAAAGGAAAGTAGTGAGTCGCATGCATACACGTGTCTTGAGTGGACGTATAGTTGATGTTTATTGCAGGAATGATCCATAATTAACGAAACATGGATGATCGATCAGGTTCGTTTGATCCGCCCATCTACAGTAAACAAATCGACGTCCGTAACACGCCTCAGATTTCCTTCTTTAACACGTACGAGCAGCGGAGGCAGCTGCAGCCGCTGGTGTTGCGGTCGACGATGGTCGCGGGCGGGGGTCGGCCGGACCTCAAGGGGGCATGCAAGAGGAAAGGGCGAGGTGAATAAGTAGTTTGGATCTCTCACCACATGTGTCACACGGTTTTGTACGTCCATATACTACAAATATATGTCTATGTTTATATATTTTCTTATGGTGTGGAATTACTGCTTTCGCTGCGGTTCAGTGTATTCAGTTCAGTAAACTACAGTGTCTTCAGTTTCAGCAGTCTCGCGGGTGCTTGAACCTTTTTTTCTTTTTTTTGCGGGGACGAGTGCTTGAACTTAGCCATGAGTTGGTTCATGGTTGCATCCACTCAATCCACTGCACCATCAGCACTCTGCTGTTGCACGCAAACCTGTATGAACACCGCCCAGGTAACCAGATTGTATCACGGTTATCAGTTTCTGTCGCGTATGGTTGTAGTTTTGCCAAAGAGTCAAAAGGTCCAGCTGCAGCCCCTCGTGCGCCGAGCTCCTGCGCACGCCGCACGGCGTCCCCTTGGCGGCGGCATACATCGGTAGCCCAGACGACGTGGCCGTCGGCGTGTCAGTGACGCTCAGGCTCGCAGCAGGTTCTGTCAACCTCGCCGCTGTCTACATGCTGTCGGCGGAGTTCCTCGGGCGCCTCCACCGGACATCGGATCGGAGGCAGCTCAGCTCCACCCCGGCGCAGCCGCGCTCCCATCCATCCAGCACCTCGCCGCGCCCCGGACCGCCTACCCGGCGTCCCGGCCACGTGTGCGGCCAACCGGTGCGAGGTCGTCGACTGGTGCCGCGGCATCCGACCTGCGCCCTCCAGACCACGGACGGCTTCATCGATGTCGAGGGCAGCGTCTCCCGCGGCGCCCTCAACTATGTGTCCGGCCCCGGAGGCAGCTGAGCTGATTGATGATCCATGGCACGCGTTTGCCGCATGCAACTGATCCTCGTCTGATTTATATATGCGCACTGGTTGTTGACCTCCTCCTTGGTCCTTGCTGACTCGGTGCAGAAAGGGGGGTTCCGAGAAGTTGCACTTCGGAGCAAGAGATGGATTCCCGGGAGCTGTGGGTCGAGTCGAGCATGGGTTCATCGGAGTTGGAATTGAAATTGACGTGCGTCATCACAGTTGACGAAGACAGACAGATAGATTCAGTGTTGACAGTTTCAGTTTGTCGATGCTTTCGCAATTCATCATGTATGACTGTCAGTCAAACCCTAATCATGTGTATGTTGGGGCTGCTCACTTCTTGGTTTTATCACCCGGGTTTGCCTCAAGGATTTATCTCGTTGTGCTCCTCTGTCTGTTGTTCATTGTAGAAGCCAGTTCCGAAGAAGAACCTCCAATCTTGGTTGCAGCCGGCTAGAAATGGGACTACTGTACAATCTCCATCCACTTTTCTTGACTTGGTTGCAGCCTGCAGAAGGAGTACTTTACACCATTTTTTTACTGCTGCATTTCTTTTTTGGTAAAGCATTGCGGCATGTTAATTTGAAGTTTTGAACTCTCTGCATTGCTAGCACAGTAGATATACTCTTTTCGTCGGTTCCGCGGTCTGTTGTTTTTGCCATAATAAACCACATATATTCATCACTTGCTCGTCTTCATCTGCAAGAGTGCAAAACACCGACCCACCCTAGTTTTGTTTTGTAACATCACTCCTTTTTCTTTTTATTCTTGTTCTTTTCATCTAGACAGCATCTAGCCATGTTGCTGCTCACTTCAAATTCATCCTGACCAATCAGTCCTGCGTGAGCATAGAAATGCAGAAATGGGCAGACCAAAGTCAGTTGAGGAGGAACTCTTTGGTCTTTGCCAATCTTTCCAAACCCATGTTAGAGCATCTCCAGCCGTTCGGTGCCCCCAGGGGTAGAAATAGCGCCGCCTGGGGGTCACCGGCGCAAAAAACGGGGTGGGGGCGGTCTGGTTCCTAGTCGCGCCCCCGACGGCGCTTTTTGAACACAAAAAAACGTCAAATTTCGGCCATGTTTGGACAAAGTTCAGGCGATTCAGGTGACATTTGTACAAAAAGTAAAATAAAAACATAAAAACATAGTAAAAAAACTAAACTACGCCGCTACTTCGCCGCTGCCGTCGCCGCCGCCTTCTACATGCCGAGGAGGTTGTAGAAGGCGGTGTAGTCGCCGCCGTCGTCATCGTCGTCGTCGCCGTCGCCGTCGCCGTCCAGCACGCCACCGCCGTCCCTGCTCCAACCCTGCCCTGGGTCGCCGAGGCGATGCAGCTCGGGGTTGGATGGCCCGCGCGCATCCTCGTCGCTGTCGTCGAGGATGCCGACGCCGCCCTCCTCGCGTCCACGGCGGCGAGCGGCGATCTCCTCGAGGGCGCGGCGCTGCCGCACCATTTCCTCGCGGACGTAGTCGTCCCGAGCCCATTTGAGGGTGGTCTCGTCGGCGGCGGCCATGTCGAGGTCCTCCTGCTTGACGGCGACCGGCGTTGCCACCGCGTCCGGCTCCGTCTTCGGCCTGACAAGGCGGAGGTGGCCGCTGGGAGGGGGGGAAGGCTGGCGGCGGCGGCCCTTGTTGATCGTGATGCCGCCACCACTGCGCCCGCTGCGCCGGAGCGGCGTCTCGCCGGGCTCGGTTTTCACGACGAGGAGGGGCGTCCGTGCGCCGGAGGAGGTGGACTGGGAGCCGGACGACGACGACGACGCCCCGACCATGCGCCTCGGCTGCCACAAGGAGCCGCTCCGGCGCGAGAAGGACTGCGCCGGGTAGTCAAGCCGCGGCGAGTTGCCGCCCTCGATGTGCTCGAGGACGGCTTCGAGCGTGCGCCCGGGGACGCCCCACCACCGCTGCCGCCCCTCGGAGTTATGGTGCCCACGGCTGGGCGGAGCGCCGTTCGTGGACGCGAGCTGCTCCTCGTGGCGGCGCTCGAAGTATGTCGTCCACAGGTTGTGGTTGTCCGGGGCGTACCTTGGCTGCTGCCTCGCCGCCTCCGACAGCGAGGACCGGATCCTGGCGATCTAGGCGCGCCGCTCAGCGCCAGTGGGCGGCGGAGGCACCAGAACCCCGCCGGCGCTGAACCTCCAAGAGCCCGGCACCCGCATGTCGGGCGGCGCCGGGTACTCCGCCTCGTACAGGAGGCGAGCTTCATCCTCGCGGAGGTCGCGGCGGCCGAAACCGTTGGCCGCGGCGCCGTCGCCTGGAAAGCTCTCAGCCATGGTTTTTCGGGGAGAAAAGGTCGCCGGGGAAGAGGGAGAGAAGGGCGTCGGCGGCGAGATTGAGAGAGGGAAAGTTGTGGCGAGAAGTGCCCAGCCACCGGCGAGGAGGGCGGCTTTTATAGCGGCGAGCGGGCGACACCGTGTGGCCGCGTGGTGGGAGAGGGACACGCGTCGGCGCGCGTTCACTGCGCCGCTTCAATGGAAGGCTGACCGGCGGCAGCGGGCGGTCACTTCGCATTGATTCCCCGCGGAAAACCGAGGCGATGAAGACGACGAAGCGCCTGGTCGCTGACACGGCGGGCCCACCCGTTTTCGCGCCAAAAACCTTTCCCCCGGCGCCCCCAAGCGCCCCCAGCGCGCCGGGTTCGGCCTGGGTTCGCCGGCGCCAATTTTGGCCCTAACCGGCGAAATTTGGGCTCCTAGGGGTGCGACTGGGCCGATTATCAACAGCCGGCGATAAAAAAGTGGCTTGGGGGGCCTGTTGGAGGCGCGGCTGGAGATGCTCTTAAGGTAGCAGCAAACCCGGGTCAGGGCCATTTGACCATTCAAGGTTCAAGCATATGCTCCTGTTCTTGTCCGGTTCCTAGCTAGCACGTGACACCGGCCAACTTAGGCCTCCTTTGGTTCATAAGATTAGAATATCATAAGAATAGGAATATCATAGGAAGTGAGATAACATGCATCTCAATTCCTATAAAGAAAGACATGTCATTTGATGCACAGGATAGGAATTTTTTCATTGAGTTTAGGCTAATGCTTTTTTTCCTATGAAATGTAAAAGATTGGTTCCTATCCTATATAAGAATAGGAATCAACTCCTACAAACCAAAGGGCTTCATAGGATTTTTTTTCTTTTGACAATACTATCCTATGAAATTCCTACAACATTCCTACAAACCGAAGGAAGCCTTAAATGGAAATAAAAGACTTCCAAAGAAGGAGGGAGGAATAATTCCAAAACCCATGATCTCCCAATCATTATCCCGGTGTGTCTACTCCGTACTGATCCCAGGGAGCGACTGCGTAAACTTTATACGAGGAATGTTTTTCTTTCTCGGTTGAATGTTTTCTCCCAGCCCATTTGACCACCAAAATCCCCAAAAAGGAAAATGGTTTTGTGACGTTATATTTTTGGCTTAGCTTTGCACTTAGGCCCCTCCTAATGCTCCACTTTGTACATGTGGTAAGACTGTCATATAAGCAAAAAATCTAATGTGACAAGGTAATTAAGAGAAGAGAGATAAGTGTGATGACCCCAGAAAGAAACAATGTCAAGCACGTGAACCTAAAAAAAATACTTAAACAAAAGAAGCACATCAATGCAGGAAAAACTTTAGTAGTAGCTAAATCACTAAATGAAGAATACTTAGCTGTAACAAGTTAAACACCTATGCATTGGGGGCTTTCGTTGCGAAACTTTTTAATGTGCTTAACAATTTATCTTAAGGGTGTGTCTAGGGCACATCTAAATGTGACATAATTATTGCACATTTAAATGATTAAATCAAGCATAAAAAGGAAAAGAACAAGGAAAAGAAAATACCCATACGGATCTTCACGTAAGATCAATGATATAGGACTTAGATGTGCAATACGTATCTCACATCTAGATGTGTTTTAACAAAACCGTTATCTTAACAGCGATACATTGAAAGTGGCCTTATAATTAAGTGCCACGGTGTCACACTAATGTTTGTTAATTGGGTCTGGCTTGGCTTGTCAAGACGAGAGCTCCAGCCTCCAGACTCCAAAATGCACCGTTCCACTCTGTCTCCTTGATCGCCATGGCAAAGCTAGGCAGCGGCCACTCTGTTCTTTTATGGTGTCTTTATCTTCGTGGCAGACTGTCAATGACCGATAATTGTACTTTGCCATCACAACATCTCCAACGCGACACTACTAGAAAAACGGCTATAGCTAATATGGACATTAATGGCACACCATATATAGCAGTGGCGCACCAGATATGGGTGCGCCATTAATGGCCATATTACTAATGGCGCACCTGGTGTGTGGTGCGCCACTACTAAGTTTGTCCTGGCCCCACACCCCTCCCCAGACTTAGCAGTGGCGCACCAGAGGAAAGTGCGCCATTACTAGTTTTAACTAGTAATGGCGCACCACACCCACGGCGCGCCACTACTAAGTTTGTCCTGGCCCCACACCCCTCCCCAGACTTAGCAGTGGCGCACAAGGGGAAAGTGCGCCATTACTAGTTTTAACTAGTAATGGCGCACCACACCCACGGTGCGCCACTACTAACAATTTTTTTTCTTCAAAACTAGTAATGGCGCACCACACACCAGGTGCGCCATTAGTATCCCTAGTTACTAGTGGCGCATTCTTAGGAGGTGCGCCATTGGTAACCTGAGAGCAGTTAGATATTTTTGACAGCCACCCCTACCACACTCACTTTCCTCACTTCATTCTCTCCACCTCTACCAAGCTTGGTCTCGGCTGCCTCCTCCTCCTCACCTCATTTGCACCATAGATTCACCCAAATTAAGTGGTTAAATTTCCTTTTTTTGATAGGTAAGTAAGGGGAAAGCTTTCTTTATGTTCTAGATCTACTTTTTTCTCCCTCCAACGTACACACTTTTTATGGCCTAGATCTACACTTTTCTCATTGAGCTAGATCTACGTATGTTTGTGGTGTTGCATATGTTTGTGTTTGCAGGTACCGGTATTTGAAATGCGATAGTTGCCAATATTTTGCCGGAATGTTGATTCATTTCCGTTTCGGCGAGAATTTGGCACTATGCATTCTTTTTTGTCCTATTTTTAGGCAAAGTCATGCCAATTTTTTTTTTGGTTCTAAAATATCGTTTTGCTCTACCCCGCAGGCGACCATGGTCCGCACGATGACCGAAGGCATCGTGAATAGGTTTTTGAGCTCCGCGAAGGCCGAGATGCTTCAAAAGAACGAGACGGAGATAAGATGTCCGTGTCGAAGATGCAAGCTGAAGAGCCTTATGGACCCGGATTCCAGACAGGTGCGGGACCACCTGCTCGTGCGTGGTTTCATGGATGGCTATCGGTGGCAAGGTGATGAAGATGATTATGAAGTCGTCCATGGGGGCCGGGCAAGAAATAAGGAAGGGAAGCAAGACAATAGCGGCGAGGGCGGGCGAGAAGACGAAGAATCTCCAGGACATGATCACGAAGTAGATGCAGGACACAGTCATCATGTAGAAGATGCCGGACATGATGATGAGGAAGATCAAGACGAAGGGCATGATCATGAAGATGAAGATGCCGGAGCAGACGACGATGGACCATCGATGGGCTGGGTGCAGGACCCTCATATTCAAGAGCTGCTTCTCAAGCAGACGGGTAACACAAGAGCTGCCGCCCGAGAGAAAGCCAAGCTGGATCAACTGGAGATAGACGCGGTTACTCCATTGTATGAAGGATGCAGGCCCGAGGATACCCGCCTGAAAGTAACGCTCATGGCTCTGGAGATGAAGGTAAAACACAAAATGACCGACGCATGCTTCGACGAGAACATGTCATTCTGGCACGAACGTCTTCCCAAGGGGAACAAGTGCCCGACCAGTTTCGAGGAGGCGAAGAAAATCGTGTGTCCTCTGGATTTACCGCACGTGAAATACCATGTGTGTCCTCTGGATAACTTCATCGTGCCTTACGTTTCCGAGTAAGTCATCCCCTCACCGCCCCGTAACATATGATTTCTTAGATTTCGATTGTTCTTTTCTTTTTCTAACATTCCGTGTTTTGTGCAGTGACACACATTGCACACTCATCCTCTTAAGCCCGAAATATTTCATGGCCACGTATTTCGACTCGGACCGTCAGTCGAACAAAGACTACACAAATATCAAGAAAGTTCTTGATGATGCTCTCCCCGGCTAAGCCAAATCTGGAGGCACCTTCAGGAGGCCAGTTTGTAGGTACGGCAAGCACGTGTTCACCCACGTAACGACGTTCCCCTGCGTCAAGCAGCCGCCTGGCAGTCAGAAGGATGCCTACTACGCCCTCCATCACATGCGGGCGATCGTACGGGACCAGCATCAGCTTATGCTACCAAATAATCTCAAAAAATGGGCCGCACGCTTGTCGGCAATCCAGGACACCGACATCAGACAAGAATTCTTTCGCATCCAGTCGGAGTTTGCGGAAATCATCTATCAAGATGTCCTTCGTACCTCGGGGCAGTTCTACCTCAACAATCAACCGTCCAACAGTGAAATAAAAACAACGCTACAAATGCAGGCTGACAACGACCGCACATTCATGACCATCACGAAAGACGGCGTCTTCATCCACGCTCCGGTCCCTGAGTCGAGTCGAAAGTATTGATGCTATGTAGTTCTGAAATATCGATTAGCTCATGTTGTAATTAAACTTTAATGAACTTGTATGTCTCTTTAGTTTGGACAGTCGTTCAACTTATATGTAATCGATGCTATTTATTAGTAGGACCATGAATCATACTATTAATGTGTTGCTTTTCTCTTCCGATCCTTTTGTTGCATACTTCTATATTGCTTATATATTATCTGTGAATTGCTACTAACGTTTTGTTTGTCTAGTGCATAGAGATGCCGTGGTATGTCGTGTACAAGGGTGAGGTTCCCGGAGTCTACGACGACTGGGAGGAGTGTCGGAAACAGGTTCACCGTTTCAGCGGTAACAGTTACAAAGGGTACACCACTAGGGCGGAGGCGGAAGCTAGATACGCGCGCTATCTAGCGGGAGAGAGGAGGGAGCGGAGGAGGAACCGGATGAAGACCAGTTTCATCGCGATGATGCTCATCGTGACCGCAGCTCTCTTCTATGTGATGGTAGTTTATTTAGATGATATCGACTTTGTAATGTGACGACAAACTCGCTACTCGGTCTCGAGACCTAAACTTGTCTACTGTTTGAACTTTGTTCGCTATTTTGAATTCGGACTAATGTGACGAATTGTATTATATATGTGTTGTTTATACTTGACTAATTGTGGTGCTGTATTGTACTGTATAAATGAGAGTTTATCTATTTATCAGGTTGAATATTCTGTGCATATTATTCTGTGCTGTATATTGTATTTTGTAATCTGTGCAAATACCAGAAAAGCAAAAAATAATCTTTGCTTGAATTAATAGTAGTGGCGCACCATCCTGCACTTTAGTGGCGCACCCTTCCAAATAGCAGTGGCGCACCTGTATGGATATTAGTGGCGCACCTGTAGGGTTACCAGGGCCCCCCAGCAGCATTACTAGTGGCGCACTAGGAGAACTATCAATGGCGCACTAGGTGGTGCGCCACTACTATCTGGATTACTAATGGCAGGTGCGCCATTACTATTTGTTACTAATGGCGTGTTAATAGTGGCGCACCTATAGTGCGCCATTAATAGCAAAAACAGGTGCGTCACTAATAGCCTTTTTTCTAGTAGTGACACGTCCGTACGTGTCCACAAACATAAGGTTGTGTCGGACGTCATCCAATCGTGCTCCTCAAATGTCCTTTCATTTCAAACGGATCAAACAGGAATTTCAACCAAAATTTAACGATTACGATATATTATATGCATATATGATGAAATTTAACAAGTTCAAGCCAAACCACTCGGAATTTACCTAAACTAAACTAAAGCCTACCCTAAGCATCATATCATGACCTTGTACACATGACTCTGAGGGAACCGACACTACCATCACCACGCTAGTGGAGGAGGCCGCACCATGCGTCACGGCATTCCTTCCTTACCGCCACGTTACCCTTGTGGCGCATGTGCTTGGCCGCCGCCTCCGTCCTGCGCGCGCTTCTTATCTGTTTGGAGGCGGAACTCGCGTTGGGACATTCTTTAATTAGTCCGACAAGGAGGAGTTGCTCGTTCAGTCGGCACTAGGGGGCAGCCTTCCTAGCAAGGTTTTTTTGGGGTGTGTCTTCTTGCTATCTTATCTTCGCAGTCTTCGTGCGTCTTGTTGGACATATAGATTTTTTTCAACATTGTACATATCTTGTTGCTGCACTGTTTGTGACTCTTTATTTGTCTTTTTTCAATATACTCATTTTTAACATAGTTTTGGAGTTTTCAGGGTGTGTTTTTGCTATCTTATCTTGCCCTAACCAAATAGGTCTATTTTGGCCTTTAAAGACAAATCAATTTACATGGGTGCCATCAAGGATCAGATTACACGCGCAAATGTGCATAAGGGCAGTAACCCCATTTATCAAATGCAACAATGCCCTTTTTTTGGGGTGCTTTCCCGTCACTATACTGCCATTTATTCATGAAGCATGGTGCACCATCACTTCTTACTAATATTGGTCATGAATACCCTAAGATATTGAGAAGTTTGAAGAAGCCCAACATGCATAACCAAGCTTATATTAGGAGCCCAACTAGCCACCCTGATGAGTGTGAACAAGATTAGTGCGCACAATTTCGCCTCAAAGAGTTGCGCGACGCACCCCGGCCACTAGGATGCAATCAAGACGTAGATTAGAGTGGTAGTAAAATTATTACTTGTCGATGTCGGAACGATTGAGGAAAGAAAGAGAATGGCAAACCCTTTCCAACCAGTTGAGAGATATAGTAATATAAATGCTTCGGCTACAACTAGTGCTAGCTTTAGCTACAACGCAACTATCTTCCGAAAAAACAAGTTGTTCGTTGCCCGACGCGCTCTAGATCTGCCTACCTGGCAATGAACCATCTATACATTGAGGATTTTCCGGTGCTACTGGATCAGTAGTAGGGTGGCTTGAATCAAATCGTTTATCTAGAGAGAGTGTAGCGATAAGCAAAGCTGACTGTACTAGATACACGATGACGTGATACCTTAAACAGCACGTAGCGTGATAGTGTGCCAGATCGTGGGGCACAATATGCTACTCCCTCCGTTCACAAATGTACAATGTTTTTTGAATATTTAATTATGAACTGCATATAGATGGGCTGAAATGAGTTAACAAACACATTAAAATTCATCTACATACATTTACCTTTTTTATAAAAACTAAGAGATTTTATATTCGTGAAGGGAGGTGGAAGGCGACGATGCGAGTTTCGGTTGCGTGTGGCGCTGCAAGCCTGCAACTCAGCGTCGGGCGTCGGGAACGGTTGACAGCGGTCCCACCATGCGACCAAGTTTGTCCGGTTGTGCAGAAGGAGGGCCAGACCTGCTGACGGCAGCAAAGGAAAGCGACAGTTTTTTTTGGTAACTGTTTATGCCCGGTGCGCCGGCCGAAACGTTTTGCCGGTCTCATGCGCGTCGTATGATGCGTCCAGATCGAACGCTCACGTTTTTTAGACGCAACCTTATCCCTTCGCTCGCATCGCCTCCTCAACCACTCGTTCTTCTTCTTTCTTCCGCCAACCCCCTCCGACCTTGTTGCAGCGCAGCGCAGCGGCGACCAACACGGCGAGGCATTGCAGCTTTGGTGGCGAACTCCCGACGGAGGCGCCGCATAGATGCCAACCACTTGCGCGTGTTTGCTGCAACCACCGACGCCAGCACGCACGAGCGAGGAGGGACACGGCAGACAGAGCAGGATCTTGTCCATTATGTCGGGCGGCGCCTCCCACAGCGCCGCGGCGACGATGGCCATGGGCGGGCCTGGGAGCTTAGAGGAGCAGCAGCATCAGCTGTGGAATATTGGTTGTAGCAAATTCAATCGTCGGTGGTAGCAAAAATCTACTATGGTTGCAGCAAAACGGTGTCATCGTCGTCACGGGTCGCGGCTGAGATAAGAAGTTTGAAGCTTTTTTCAATGCGGTTGTAACTTTTGTAACCGCCGGTTGCAACTTTTCGTTTTTCGTCCATGGCTTCGTCTTCACGGTTGAAACTTTTTTCATCGTCGGATGAAGCTTTTTTCGTCGCTAGATGAAGCATTTTTTGTCACAGGTTGTAACTTTTCTTGGTCATCCATAGCTCCCGCCGTATACTGGTTGAAGCTTTTTTCTTAGCCGGTTGAAGCTTTTCCTGTCGTCAGTTGTAGCTTTTTTGGTCGTCGGTTGTAGCACTGGGCATCTCCCCGGTGCTCGATTTTTTATTGCAAGCTGCACACCGGGGATGAGCGGTGGCGAGTACGCCGGCGAGCTTCAGTCATCACAACCGGAGCTACAACGGTCTCAACAAGAGCTTCAACCGCAGGGTGCGGCTGTTGCACGGGGCGAAGCAACAAGGACGGCCGGCGGGGGCCGGGGCAGTGACTAGGACGGGTGATGGTCCATGCGAGGTACGATGGTGCTGCGACGAGTCGTCTGAGAAACAGCCACCGGCCGGTGAGATGTTGCATCCCCAATCGTGGGCCGTCCGACTAGCACGAGCGGCCGAAGACAAGCACACGCAGTCGAAGACGAGCACGAGCGGTCGGCCAGCGCAGGAAGCCAAGTCGAGGCAAGCACGATGGCATAGGAAGGCCGGCGAGCATGGACGACGCGGGTGGCCGGCAAGCTGGGCGGCTGAAGACAGCACAGGCGTCCCAGCGAGCGCGGATGCGCGTGCGTTTTCTATTCTGTCCTGAGTGCTTGACTTTTCCGAAAAGAGATTTGGAGAAGAGATGGACGCATCAGACGGCTAAACAAGGTTAGATCGGACGAGCGTGGTGCAACCGGCCGAAATTTCGGCCGGCCTGCCGGCGCCTATCACTGCCCTTTGTTTTTTAGAGAAGGAAAAGCGACAGTTGACGACGTGCCCAACCCCCTTCCCGCGGGACCCGTCGCAGTTTCTCCCTGGTTTGGGTGGCCACATGGTCAAGATCGCCACACAAGTCACAGAGTCAACTTTATTTAATGGCCAGGCTTGCTGATACGCGCCATAGTTCACCTGAAAGAAAATTAACTTTATTTAATATCGGGGCCTGCGGAAGAGTTTACACATTAAATAATATCCTTAGGAATTTCTCCTATATGGCCCTTTTGATTCATTGGATTTGATCCCATAAGAATTTTTCTTACGAAATCTTTTGTACACATTTCATAGAAAATATAACATCCACTTCAACCTCCTTTTGCAATTCATTAGTTTTTTCTGTGACATCAAACATTCCTTGTTAATTTTATAGGGTTCAAATGGATATGTCCCTTCAACCCTATACTTTTTCTATTTCTGCGTTTTTAAAATCCCACAAATCAAAGAGGCCCTAAATGAAGAAGCTCTTTAATTGCTAAGCTTTTTAATGCATCTAGTACCATATCTAAGATCTTTAATGCATCTAGCACCACATCACTTGTTGGATGTTGCTGTGTTGTCATGCAGTTGCTGGGAAAATATCAGATGCTCCGGTGATACGAGCCAGCGGGGGCCGTCTGATCTCAGATCCAAGGGCTCCCGTCAGTTTCTGAACATTTTGCAAAAAAGTCCTTTGATAATCCGGAAATTGCGCACATGTACAATAGCTCATTTGAGCTCCTAGCTACCGTCGGATCTGAGATCCGACGGCCAGGAGCCCGTATCACGGGAGCACCTGGGCCTCCGGAGCACCAGATATGCGAACGTGCTGCCACGGTGGTTTTATGGTGTGCCAGGTTATCATGTCAGTAGCCGAAGTTGATGCCAATTGACGCTTCACCTTTGCTTACCGACAGGGACAAATGGGGGCCCTGCATACATTCTACATAGAACCGATGCTCCACAAACAGCGTGATCAACGATCCAACAGATTTGGGTCATTTAACATAAAATCACTGCCGTCCATAACGCGTCTCCGATTTCCTTCTTCTTTTCTTTATAGTCTTCTTTTTTCACAAATGGACGAGTTTCCAGGGATATCCAAAGAAAGGCAGAAAGAAAGAAGACAGACGAATGGCCCCGTTCGAATTGATTATTGGACGAACATAAAGAGTGGGTCGCACTTGCCTGTCGCATCACATGCATGCGTACCCAGAACAAATAGTACTATGACAAGATTGGTGGGACCTAGCCGGCGCTTCCCTTCCCTACGACAAGATTGGTAGTAGTACACTTCTACCTTCTTGGTGCATGTTGTATAATAATAAAGAGTTAAATACACCGGAGGTGCCTTAACTTGTCGAGCACGGTCACTCCGGTGCCTAAAGTTGTAAAATACGCGAAATTGATCCTATAACTTGTCCTATGGTGCAAATATGGTGCCTTCATACGTATCCGGGTGTACGTCCTGCCCATGTGGCCTTGGCCCACATGTCAGTGGATAACAGCTGATGAGGTGTGCGTGAGAACTTTTTTTGCAAAAACTTACCCGCATATTTTTTAGTAATAATTGCATAAGAAAGCCAAACATGGGTCCCACGTGTCAGTCTGTTAATACCGCAGAAAAACAAACTGGCTCGCTGATGGGTTTCAAAACCGGGACGTCCAGGTTCAAAACCTGCACGCTAGCCACCGGGCAGAAGACTACTGTAAGTACAACTGCTAGCTGGTTTCCTATATAGATCAATTCTACTTATCGCTTTCCCGCAAAAAAAAGAGAAAAATTTTGACTGGCGCTCTGCAATTTCCTTTTATGTTATTTACCTTTTTTTAATTTACTACTGTTTAGTCATATATAAATTACAATAATTATCAATATTTGATTATTTTCTTAAATCTTTATTCTATTTTCATTATTGTGTAGGTTGAATAGGTAAACATGAACATTTTCTAAAATTTATGTGAATTTAAACAGTTCAACGTATATTATAAAATACTGTAAATATGTTAAAACATGTTTGTAGAAATTTTAAATTCTGTAAATGTGTGAAAACATGTTAAACATGTTTGTAGAGATATAAAAATAATTTTATACTTAAACTTTTTTAATACATGTTGAACATTTTTTTAAATATATGTTGTCAATTTTTTGAATGCATGGCATACTTTTTTAAAAACATGTCTACAATTTCTTAATACAGCTGAGACTTTTCCAAAAATATGTTGAACATTTTTTTTCAAATGCACTAATACTTTATTAAGTTTATGGAAGTTCTAGTATTTTCTTACATTTATTTTTTTAAAGGGAAAATAATATAGAAAATAAACATGAAATTGGAAAAAATAAATAAAAAACCTTATGCGAGCCCATAATAGCGCCATATATATTAAAACAACGTTTGGAGAGATAAATACCAATGCGAGGTCCCAGGTTCAAAACACTTGTCCGTGTTTTTTCTCTCTCTCTCTGTTTTATCAATCATACTAACCTGTGTGACCAATGTTTCTAATTTGAGGTGTTTCTTACATAATTAAATAAAATATATGAGGGTTTCCTGTAAAAAAGAATCCTCATGTGCGGGCCACCCACTGCCACCCACCGACATGTGGGACATGGCCGCTTTGCCATGCCACGTAGGTAGGACATACACGTGAACACGTACAGAGGCACCGTATTTGCACCATAGAACAAGTTGTAGCATTAGTTTTGTGTATTTTACAACTTTAGGCACCAAACTGACCGCACAAGACAAGTTAAGGCACCACTGATGTATTTAACTCAAAAAAGCAACTTCAACCGTGCGATCCAAACGGACGCATACTAGGACGCATGCTATGTCCATTTTTTGTTTGTTTGGATAGGCCAGACGGATGGCCGTGTTCGTATTTTCATTTGGATCGACTGATGCGTCCAACAGGAGCCAAACGCAAATTTTCATGCGTCCAGAAAAAAATAAAAAAAATAAATAAAACGTGGACACATATGAACGTAATAAAACCATAATTAAACATAAGTGACCGGTCAAAGTCCACTTAAACCATAATTAAAAATTAATTAAAAATAAAAAACCGAGCCCCGCACGCTGCCCTAGACATCCGCCTTGCCCTTGCCCATGCCGTCTTCTTCGCCGCCGGTGAGGTCGATGAAGGCAGGAGGCGGCCCAGCCCACCCGAATGCAACCTGGTAGGCTACCAGGACAGCCTCCTCCGGCGTCTGCTGTTGCGGCGGCAGTGCGACAAGCCGGGCGCACTCCTCCTCCTCCTCGAGGCGTTGCGCCTCCTCGAGGCGTTGCGCCTCCTTCTCCTTTTCCCACCGCGTCTGCTGAGGGCCCTCCGCCTCCTCCTCGGCGAGCCAGTGCTGCCTTCACTGCTTGAAGTGGGCCTCCTCCTCCTCCGGTGTGGCGTCGTAGTGGACGGGCGACACACTCACCCACTCCCGGAGCATGCCCATCCATTCGTATTTTTCCTCCGGCCAAGTGGGCGGAGGCGGCGAGCGTTTGCACGACGAAGTGGGCTCCGGCTCCTCCTTGGGCTCGACGGTGGGCGGCGGCGGCGGGGGAGGCTCCGGGACGAAGAGCGGGGCGTGGACAAAGTCCCCCGCAACCGACAAGGCGAGGGTGTGGTCCAGGCCGTCCCACTGGGCATCCTCCTCGATCCGGCTGACCTCCAGGGCGTGCTGCAGGGCCAGCTCGAGGGCGGCTTGGTACGTCTCCTCTTCGTCCTGCTCCTCCGACAGGACCTCGGGCGGCGGAGGAGGGACGGAGTGGTCGATGTGGACGCCCCGACGGCGCTCCTCCTTGTGCTCTAGCGCGAACCAGCGCTCCCAGTTGGGGGACTCTGGCTCGTAGGCACGCATCGCCCGCTGCTCCGGCGTGGGGCTCTCGCGGCGCCGGCGAACCTCCTCTGCGTGCGCTCGCGCCGATCGGGGCATGGCCGGAATGGGGATCCGCTGCGGATCCAAATGCCAACCATGAGGAAGGTTGACGCCTGGATACTGCAGGGCCGACGGTACTACCAGTGCCATCGCACCTGGTGGACTGGTATGTACAGCCGTTCCCGCGCCGGAGGCAAGCCACGTCTAGCAGGCATCGATGGCGGCGGTGGCAGTGGCGGCGAGCGACCGCGGGAAGAGCTCGCGTCGGCGCTGAGCTTGGCCTTCCCCTTTCCCTTCCCGTTGAAGAAGCCCATGGCTACCTACCTAGGGTTTGTGGTCGCCGGCGAGGGAGCAGGCGTGACCAGATGTGGACGGGCGTTTGGAAGTGGATGAGGCCGTCCCCGCCGCACGCTTCCATTAAAAAGGATGATGACGCGAACCTTTCACCTACTGCCAAGCGGGTCCCGAGGTAGATGCGGTCATTTAATATGACGCGGGTGGTGGTTGAGCGGCCGACTAGTGGAACCGCGACAGATGCGGAGAGGACGCGGAGTGCGTCCGGTTCGTGTCCGCGATGACGCAAATCAAGCCCAAATTTGAGCCTCAAATGGGTCGGCACGGACATCCGTCGGGCATCATTTGGGTATGGGTCTGCGTGTTGGGTCACTGTTTTTGTCCGCAACGATCCAAAAGAACACGCCCGGACGAAATGGGTCGCTCGGTTGGAGTTGCTCTAAGCGACTTGCCTTGTAATGATGAGAAAGGAGTCAACAAAAACTGCAATTAATAATAGAGGCAAACCCGACTTTATAACCACATAAGTAACATAACTAAATAAATAAATTACATGCCTTGTGCCCTTACATTTTTCTTTCAAAATGGGTGCATATACTGATAAAATTTAGTTGTTCACACTCGAAATCAATTCCTACATGAAATTAAAATGAACCTTGCAAGACTCGCTAGAAAAGTAGAAATAGGCTTTTGTCCGTTTTATGGATATAAAACACCCCCACTAGAAAACACAACACGACCAAAAAGACATATTTAAGCCATTTTCAACCCCGATTTGCAAATTTTCTCACGCATCCGTCCATCGATGGAGGGAACATTTCGCGGACACTGATGCAGGAGCCGACAGTCCAACGCTGCCCGCATACATTTCAAACAATTTTTCAACGGATACACTACACTAGTCTACGGTCGGCTGCGGCGGATCCCTTTGTCTTCCTCATCTCCGGCAACCTGCTTATCGGACTGTCGGGAGCCCCAGAGGTATATTCATCCCACTTATTTTCCCTATGTCCGACCGCCTCGCTCATCGGAGTGGCGAGACACCGGTTGTGCTTCAGCCGGAGGGCAAAGGGGCATTCGCTTCTGTGAAGCACGATTCAGGGTTGATTTTTGAGGTGGGGGGCGACAGTGGCCCGCGAGAGAGGGCGAGACACCTGCCGTGTATGCCGGAGATGCTCCTGCGGTGGCCTTCCAGGGACCCAACCGGCGGGGACATCCCATGTTCAACTTTTCCTCGTTGTTGGCGGCCGCCGCCTCGACGATCTCCAAGCGGGCTTATTTCTCCCGCCTACAGGGCGTGGTTCCATGAACATTGACGTCGGATGGCTCGGCGTATGGCCTCATCCATGGCAGCCACGATGCATGTTACGCTGTGCTGGCCTGGATCAACTCGTCGCTCCTCCGGGAGCTGGCTTGGAGGAGCGAGTTGCTGAATCAGGCGCCAGCTTGGATCGGCCACTTGCTCTGTCGGGCACGGCAAGGGAGGTAGAGCAGCGTGTTGCCTGGCTTGTATTCGGCGGGCTTCGCAGGACGCCCAACCTACTTTTATACCGGACAACTTCTCTTCCTGCTCGCCGGATGCCATGGGAAGGGCGGAGAAAATGGTGGAAGGAGGAGTGGTGCGATTCATGTCCGACGTCTGGCCTCCTTTAAACAGCGGGCGAGCGCGAGGAGCTTGCCCGACATTGTGTTTAATATCGTCCGACTCGCGAACGTATGTGTGGACGGAGTATGTTTATCGGCACACGTGTGGGTTTAATGGAGGCGCACCGACTCGCGAACGGGTGTGCAGCGAGCGGCGCCCTCCCGGTCGGCGGGCCACTTTAATGACGTTGAGAGTGAGAGGTCGCGTCTGCTCTGGGGCGGCTTTAATGCGGAGTGGCCGCTTTACAACGACATGAATGCAGACAACTGGCGCCAGGAGGGAAGCATGCATGGCGAGGGAGGAGGGTTTTGGGTGGGCAAGGGTGATCAGAAGCGGGTGTGGCTGTTGTCCGGATGCCCGCAAAGCCCACCACGCTAGTCTTCAATTTGTGGGAGAAAGTGTGTCCGGACCGTCCTGCGGATCAATGCAGGACGACGTTAGATGGCAAACCATGTTTGGAGCGCACGGTCTGGACAGTTGCAGGTGGTTTAAGGGTCAGCGTTGGAGATGCCCTAACTCTCCTTTTTGCGGGTGAAAAGACATATTTATCTCAAAAGAGTTTCCAATCACCAGGATTATAATCCATATGAATTATTTGTACATATTTGATTTCTAGTACTATTGGAATCCAAAAATAAGTTTCCTTAGAGCCTATTTGATTCATAGGAAAACACAAAGTAATTGTAATAAAAAATCCGAGTGGATGAATTTCTTTCATACATAATATAGTGCAATTGAATCATAATGAAAAATCGATGATGATTATACATCGAAAAAATACTAAAGATCCATATTCTGCAAAAAACATACGAATTTTGTTTGAATCAAAGAAGCCACTACGGTTCATTTGGCTAGAATACATAGAAAATTTTCCTTCTACTCAAACCTCTTGTTTAAAGTACTCTATGTTTTTCTATGAATTCTGCAAAAAACATCGAAAAAAATACTAAAGATCCATATTCTGCAAAAATGCTCAGTTAATTAACGAAAAACTTAACGAAAACTATCAGAATCCATTGAGCGGCACACACATGAGACCCCACGCATACCTCTTCAAAAATAGTCTTGTCAAGATAGTACACACACGTCATCGACATCACTTCTACCCAAAGCATGCATCCTCTTTATCCCTTTAGACCGAACACATGACTCCGACTTTGCCATAGACGATCGTCAAACCAACACACACTGTAGAGGGCGTGCAGAGTCACATGAAGATCCGTACTAGAACTCAGCCACCTGCGATGAGGAAAACATAGCTTGGACTCTGATGGAGAGCTACAAAGGATAACCATGCGAGGCTAGCGCCTCGCAAGACCACCAAACAGATCGTATGCAGCATATGATCATCGCCATAGGACCCAGGTTGCCGCAACTCGGACTTCACAAAAGAAGAGTCGGTGATCACAACCATTGTCGCGCCTTTAGCATTGCTCATCCTCGTCATCATTGCCACATAAGTCTCGAAACAAACACTTCCGCCTTCCACCATCCTCACGCAGTTCCTGGTCCCTCCAGCCGGTCACCGCTCCAAAAACGATAATTTACTTTGCTTTATCGCATTTCGTAAACTGTTGAATTGTGATGAATTTGTGCTCTATGATCAGCGTGCATGCATTGCTTGAATTTATGATTTCATATTTAAGGTGTGTGGCTGCCGGGCATAACATATGAGGGGCTGTCCAGCTATGTCCGTGAACGGCCCAAAGTCAATTGGTGTACTGGGTTCACAAATACCGCGCGACTCCGACGGGCCGGGCCGCGGCCTCGTCTTGCCACCCCTCGACGCCGATGGGCCGGGTCGCCGCCTCCGACCGCACGACTCCGACGGGCCGGGCCGCGGCCTCGTCTCGCCACCCCTCGACGCCGACGGGCCGGGTCGCCGCCTCCGAGCGCGCGACTCGGACGGGCCGGGCCGCCTACTGTTCAGCCGCCGCGACGATTGGCGCAGGGCGTTGAGCCGGCGTTGGGCTCTTGCCGGCCAGCCAGCACCCACCCAATGCAGGTTCGCGAGCTCCAATCCGTTTGCGGCACTCGCGCTTGAGACCGGCGAGTCCGACCCCGCCGTCAGCCTGCACATCCGAGCGCCTCGCATCGCAAGGTACGGAGTCATTCACCTTCTGTCCTAATTGATATCGCTCGTATCGGAGATCGACAGTTGTTCACAAACACGACGAGCCTGTTTATTTGTCAGAGACGACGAGCACGCCGCCCTCGACGAGGCACCACCGATTCAGGCGAAGGTCGGACGGGCCTCCCCGTTCCTCAAGCACGAGAGCCAGATGAGCCGGGGCGCGGTGCTGAAGCCCGGGAGGAAGATGGGCCCGGGCGTCGCACCCACAGTCTACAAGCAAGACGGTCCTAACCCGCCGCCCGTCGTGAAGCTGGCGGAGAAGGACAGCGGGGACATCGCACCTCCGTTCGTGTAAGTTTATTCAGTATGTACTTTGGTTGTAGTTCAGCCGCCATGAACCCGTCCCCGTGTTTCATTCATTCGACTTGGACAGGGGAGCAACTGGCGATGGCGTGGGAGGCGGTGGTGGCGGAGCCCCTGCACCTGGAGGCGGTGGCGGTGGCGGAGGGGGAGGAGCCCCTGCACCTGGAGGCGGTGGCGGTGGCGGAGGGGGAGGGGGAGGGCCTCCTGGACCCGGAGATGGTGGCGGCGGGGGGAATGGCCCTCCCTATCGAAGAATGCCGCCGTTCCCCCATCGACTGCCGTACGCCGGGTGTCAAGGTGACGGCTGCAATGTCGACGCGGTGCTGTTCTGCGCCACCTGTGACACTATCTTCTGCCAAGACCATGTCTGCCAGTGCTTTGGTGAAGTGCTCACGATCCTCCCGATGCCCAACATTTCTGCGCCCGACCTGCAGCTGCAGCAGCCATTCGTCTTCCCACTGCCGCCTACAATCTTTGTCGGTGCTTACCGTGCCGGTACGCGAATCACCTACCATTTCTGCAGATTAGACGATGTGTTTGGCACTATGGCGCTGGTTCCTGTGGAGTGTTTCTATTTCGATATGCATGGGGTCTGGGTCACGAGAGCAACGAGGGAGGTTATAGACGTAAACAGAGCGGCGTTCTTTCCTGTGCCTCAATTTCTATTCATCTACTACCCCTATAAAAGAAAGAGAGGGCTAATCCAACTACAGATCTGGACCGTCTAATCATGCTATCAATGGTCTAAACTCATCGTTAACGAAAGTTTTCATTAACCCACCCTTCGTTAACACCGCAAAGGCCCACGACCACGTTCTCTTTGCGGGCTAAACCGCCCCGCCTCCTCTCCCCTCTCCGCACCCGCCCGCTCAGCCCCGCCCGCTGCCTGCCGTCGCCTGCTCGCCCCGCCCGCCTCCTCTCCCCCGCTCAGCCCCGCCCTCCGCCCGCTCCGCCCGCTCCCAACAACCGAAGCACGACCTCCAAAAAAACCCCGCTGCGCACGACCTCCCACTCCGCCCGCTCCTCCTTCTCCCAACAACTGAAGCAGAGTCGCCACAGCATGGGCGAGGGGCCCATCGCCGCCGCCCAACGATCCTCCGCCGCCTCCCGCTCCGTCCGCCGCCGGCCGATCCTCCGCCGCCTCCCGCCGCGGTCCACTCGGCCTCGGCCTCCGCCGCCCGCCGCTAACCACTCGGCCTCTGCCGCCCCGCCGCGGACGTCCTCGCCGGTTCTCTACTCCTTCCCCATGGAGCAGCCCCCGTCGGTCCTCCTCTGCTGCTCCGCGAAGCAGCCCCCCGCCGGTCCTCCCCTGCTGCCGCAAGAACCCGGGAGCACTGCTGCTGCCCGCTGGTCCGATGTTGCCTCTGCTGTGAGCGTGGGGCGGTCGCGGCGTCCTCCTCTGTTGTGAGCGCGGGGCGGCGGCGGCGTCCTCCACTGCTGTCCAACGTCAGTAAGTTTCCTTTAGGTGAACGGTGAGGTACTCTGAAACTGTCCTTTTTTGATAGAATAGATGAATTTGCGCGTACAGGTTATCTGTTCCAAGGTCTGTTCGGGGTATGCGGCCTTGTTGGAAAAACTGAAGTTGGAATTTTCGAAGTTTGAGTTTAATCCTTTCTATTCAATGAATGTTATTGATGGAATTTTCCAACTCTGTTCTTGACTATATGGAACCTCTTGCTGTTAAATTGAAGTACCAATTATGGTTCTTGGGTCTTCTGTACATGTATGCGTACATTACTTACTAACGGTATATGCACTAGACCTTTCTGTATAGGATGACCCATTTCCAGGCATAGGCATACATAGGTTTCAATTTTGAAGTTTGGCAGGTTTAATTCAAGACTTCGATTCTCCCCCTATTTTTGTATGGACAATGCATGTGTCTCTTAGAAGATGACTTTCTATTCATACAAAGTACTATTTTCTGTGTCATGCATAGCCAATACAACCTAACTATCTGATCTTTGGGATGCTAATTTGTGCACGCACAATAAAAACCTGCAGCAACGACAATGTTTCCTGTGAAGATCAATACCTGCTACATGTTCATTGTTTCCTTTGATAATGAATTCTTGCTACAACTACAGTGGATCCTGTGATGCATTTCGAGGCCTGCAATGTTGAATGTTCCTGGTAATTTTATTTTTATCTTTCTTAGTCTGCACTTGTGGGTCTCTCACATCCTCTGAACATCGCACATCCATTTGCTGATTATAGTTTGTAAGCTGTAAATTGTTTTTCTGGTTCACCCCGCAGATCTCTACAGTTTGTTAACTTGGGAGAACACTGGTGTTGAGGCTGAGCTGTTGAGGGCTCTGAAGTTGTGCGTGTTGCTGCCGTTTTTGTTGCCATGACAGTTGTTTTGGTCGCTCATCAGGCTGCTGTCAACGCCAGTCTTCATCTTGGTTACCGTCTGACAACACCGGGTATGCACCGGTTTCCTCTCTTGTTATTTACCTCTTCAGATTTGTTCAAGTGCAGCCGTTAATACTGAACATTGGTTTGCAGTACAACCTCCATCAGTCACAGCCAATTGATACACTGAACATCCAGCAAATGGCTGAAGTGCAGCTCCTTCCCCGCCATTCTCTGCTCTAAACAGCCGCTCTAATTACCTGTTCAAGTCACTGAATCGACTGGTTGTTTACTACTGAATCATCCACACTTTATTCTCTTCTTTTCTCCTCTTCCATTCATTGAAACATCCGTAATGTATGCTTGTTACCTCTCTGAGTTCTTGAACAGAAATATTCAGAAAACCCAATTCTCTATGAGCATGAATAATCTTTCTATTCATACATAAAAATTAAATTGTGGTTCCAGTTGTGGGAGGTACGGTGTGGTTTCTTTGTTGGCATGTGTATGTGCTGCTTGTTTGTCTGTTGGCCGGGTGGATTGAGCCTTGCACAGTGGCGATGCCGGGAGCCAGGGGGCACCGGATATGGGAGATGCCAGCGTCATTCGAAATGAGCCTTGCTCGGCATTGACTGAATCCTGCATTTCTAGCAGTCTATGATTGTTTTGGTTGATTCATAGTTTCACGTGTGCTTATGTAACCTGTCCAGGGATCATCATCCGCAAACAGGAGAAAGTCTGTTGCTGCAAATACAGAAAGTCGGTTGTCTTAAATTTTAATTCTTGGCACTTTTCAAGTCAGCCATCTGAGGCTACCACGATACATAATGGCACATGGGACGGCGGCACTCCCCAGTACTGCACCAAACTTGAATATTGTGGTGGATCCATGGAGTACTTCTCCGTGTTCCTTAGGACAGGGAGAGCTGAACGCCATGGCTTCTTCCCAGAGTAATGCCCCTCTGTCTCAGATGGTATGGTTTTCATGAAATATATTTTTGAAAGTAAGATTTTATTGCTTCCGGTCTCTGCACTGCCATGATCATTTTGAGAGCATGGTAATTGTCTTGAATGACTGGTAGCTTCCTCCCCTTTTGGAAAATGTGAATAGTGTATCTACATCCAACTCAGTTTTGCTTTACTCTTATTTGTTAAAACGTAGTGACTATCTCTAGAGTACATCTTACTATATGATTATGACAACCATGCCCTGGAGGCTGCAACGAGAAATCACTCTCTAATATATTACCGAAGCAACACCTAAGTCGGAAATTATATGTGTGTGCATATTATTAGTTATTAAATATGAACCGATAGCTACATCTCTGGTCACTCATGACCGTCCGGATGCCTGTGGGGATAATTTTTTTAATATTCTACAAGACTATTATTGTTTTTCTAGGTTGAACAAGATTTGAAGAGGGAGGGAAGGAAACAATGTTACGCAAACAGGTACTCTCCTTACTAAAAACGAACAATCTCAAAGAGGTTGTCCATTATGTTACTTGATGCAGTTTTCTGCGAGATATTATAGAAGCGGTTTCAGAAAATAAGAGACTTGCTTGCATATAAACAAGTATGCGGCCATTTGCCATTTGTTGTTTGAACTTCTTATGATGATATCCATTGTTGAGAGAATTGTGAAGAAACACCAGTTATACATTTTTGTTCGTTGATTATTGCTGCTCTCCGAAACTGCTGAAGTTAAATAGGGCCTCTTAATAAAAAATATCTTTGTCCAGTAGACCTAAAAGGATCAATGGGTTGATCTTCATGTATGTAACAATGCTACTGTTGTGGATATATTATTGGTAACCAATGTGGATTTTCTTTGCAATGTGATGTGACAAGATGTCTGCAATGTCATTGCCCCTTGTTGTACTGTTATACACAATTTGATTGTATTATAATCAACACAACATCTCTAATGTTCAGTTTGTAGAGTGAAGTTCTCATTTCTCAGATACACTTGAATGAATTCACGAATTAAACCCAAAATTTATATAAATCAATGTTCTTCTGGATCGTGAGGAAACTTCGGATATGAATTTACGGTGGTGATTTCTAAATATTTTAGTTAGTATAATCTCTTTGGGATTTCATTGGGGTTGTGGCACTTCCTCCATCGAAATGGCAAGCACTCACCCATCTTTCAATTGATCCAACCGTTATTTTTTTCTTTCCAATCGCTATTTTTTCTTTCCAAAAAACATTGCAAATTCTTGATTATATTTTTTTTGTTACATTCTTCCTTCCAAAGATAATGTTACATATGTCAAGTTTGAGTAGTAATATATCATATCTATAATCATAACTATTTCATATACTCCAGAATTCTTATATGTTTATACGATCAGTTAATGTCATAACTATCTTATTATTTAAAAAGTTCACCACCTAAACTAAATGGCCCATGGAGGTGCATGGCTTGTTGACAAGGGTATATGCATCCATTGATCTTAACTATTTTATTTTGTATCCTTTTCATTTATTCGTTGATATAGTTTTCTTTCACCTAAGCAATATTACTGGTAATATAGTATGTATATAGGAAAACATATGTAAATGTTAGATAACTATTTTGAAAATTATTTGATGGCAATCAAAACGTGCGTTTGCACGTGCAAGCTTACTAGTCAATGTCTAGAAGTACTAGGGTCCGTCCTACTAGTTTGAGATTCGGAAGTTTATATTCAGAATAGCAGATTGATGTTTGGTTCATCAGACAATGAAACTCTGAAACCTGGATATTACAGTGGACACTCTTGTTTTCTCCGGTTATTTTCATGTTATATGTGTGCCTACTTGCATTGCAGCCTAGCTTGCATACTGTTCTCTCTTCCAAAGGCTTGCATTCTGTGTTACTATGTTATTTGGTGCACCAAAACTGTAGCTGTACAGGTGGTTGAGGGGCTTTCCCCTCCTCCCCCGGTGAAAATTTCAAAAAAATAAAAATAAAAAAACAACTGTAGCTGTAAAAGATATGCTACATAGAGCGGTAGCCATCACACTAGCCGATGAGCAGGAAAGACCTCTCTGCACTGTGGTCTTCCCGGGGGCTGTGATAGCTCTGCCTCTGCCCAGCAATGCACCAAAACTGGTGGTTCCTTTCCTTGGTCCGTGTACGTTGTTTCTGGGGTGCCAAGAGGCTGCATTATTTGTTTGCTTGTTTTTTCCTTGTTTGAGCCATTTACATACATTCTTTATTTTTGCGGGGGCATTTACATACATTCCAACTATGCACAGACCGGTGTACTTATTGTGTTTGGATGTTGGAAACTCTTTGCGATCGTCTAGATGTGACAATTTCTCGTAACGTCTTCATGTGAAAATTTTACTCAATAAATTCTTCCTTTATCCAAGAAAAAAAAACACGTATACACATGATGCCATAGTCAAGAATACACAAGAGTAGGGATTGTGTAGAAAAAGGTCGAAAAGGTATGATTATGGTGATGTTCTTAAATAAATTTGTCGCCTCACGGTATGTGGCGCGACCTACTCCAATGTTCCTTTTTTTTTCAATCTTTATAATCGACAATGTTAGTCAGCACGACATTTCTTGGGATGTATTTTTCCTTTTGTATTTTCATATGGGAAACCCATAAAAAATATGGAATAGCTACACGTACGAACAGTTATGTGTACGATTTTTTCTATGATCTTGTTATGAACCGCATAGATCAGAAGATTGATGTGATCCAACTATTTGTATCATGCAACTTACAAAAATTGGGATGTGGATTGTGTCGTAACACTCTAAAAACACCTTTTATACGTCAAATAAAGGATACACAATTTTCATTACTCTTGTTCCTCTCGATTACTTTCAACAGTCAGATCCCGGGTTAGATTGCACAGCAGCACGCATAATTTTCCATTTTCTTTATTATTTGTTCGGCACACTGACAGGCGGGATCTACATAGTTAGAGAGAGTGGCATGACACGTATGCATGCTTGACCAGTTAATTTGTGCTGACGTGGAAAGGTTGACCAGTCAACTCGGCGGATTGTGCTTCACACTCAACTTCAATGACCACAGTGTACTTATCTCATGTCAAAATCTGGCCAACTTACAGCGACGGTTCCAGCTTTCAGGAAAAAAAAAAGTATCCGTGTGCATATTGAATACTGTATTCTTTAGAACTGAACATGTGCGCTCGGTCGATCAGCACTCTATCAAGGCGCGGTGCATATCGAATACTTTGCCGGAACAATCTGCAGATTACTCGTATATCTCTGTAAAAACAAGCTTCTGGACAATGCTTGAAATGTTCATTCAGCTTAGTACTCTGAACTTGAATAATTTACCGGAGAATGCATGATCTTGTCAACCGCTCAAAATGATTTGTTTCTTTTGTTTTGCTCGGTGCATTTTTTATTTATTTAAGCAGAGAGGAAAGTATATGACCCGGTGTTGGGATACAGGTCTCCCTCCATTCTTCAGGTGACATTTCTGATTTAGAATATCCAGTTTTGGTCAAGGGAGTTTTATTTTCAGTCGTGTCCTGTCATTCCAGCGACGTTCCTACATGTCAAAAGATGGCAAAAATAAAAAGCCCATCGCCCCCGGGTCATTCCTTGATTTGTTGCCATTTTTTAGGAGGGACTAGCTGACGAAGAACAAAGGCGCGCTTTTGGTATCTGGATTGATGCAGCCCAATGCTGGTGCAGAGCCAAACCGGACCACACACACTACCGTCCAACGCTGGTGTGCTTGTTTGTCACCGAGATCACTAGTTAGCGAGTACACCTTTCAAAGATCACTTCCATCTCCCCAGTTTGCGACAAGTGGCGCACTGCATGCATGCCACTTGTCGCAACCTGAGAGTTTTCCCTTTTTTCGTAGATCTATATTTTCAAAACGTTTTATCTCCTAAACCGTGCATCCAAATCTCGAACCGTTTTCACCGTTGGGTTTCTCGCGTCGAGATCTTCAAAACTAGATCTCACGTTGATAGGTTTTGACGAAAATTGTTTTCATGAAAAAAACCGGACGAAAAAACAGGTGCGAAAAAACCGTGCCTCGCGCGATAGAAAAAAAAAGAAAACGCGTTTTTTCCCCTTTTCGAGAGGCACGGCCGTGCATCTCGCGAAGGCAAAACCGTGCCTCTCGCAGAAGCAAAACCGTGCCTCTCGCGGAAAAAAAGAAAGCAGAAAACGAATTTTTCCCCTTTCTGAGAGGCACGGATGTGCCTCTCGCGATAGAAAAACCGTGCCTCTCACGGAAGCAAAACTGTGCCTCTCGCGGATAAAAAAAAAAGCAGAAAATGCGTAATTTTTTTCCTTTCCGAGAGGCACGGTCGTGCCTTTCGCGGAAGCAAAACCATGCCTCTAGCAAAAAAAAAAAAACAGAAAACGCGTATTTTTTCCCTTTCCGAGAAGCACGGCCGTGCCTCTCGCGATAGCAAAACCGTGCCTTTGGCGAAAACAAAACCGTGCCTCTCACAAAAAAACGCGTTTTTTCGCGTTTTTTTTTGAATTTTTTTATTTCGTCCAAAAGCTAAGGAAGACCGGTGGGAAACCGGAACGCAAAAAAACAGAAAAAAAACACTCTAAAAATCCGAAAACACGTGCGAAAAAAAAATAAAAAATCCAAAGGGAACGCTCAGAGCGCGACACGTGCCGACGGCTGAAAACGTGCCAAGTGGCGGCGCGTGAGAGTGATCGATGGGAGGCTCCGCAAGGAGTACTCGCTAATTAGTTGCTCCCGTTTGTCACCGATCGGAACCCGCGCGGACTTCTGTGTGTGGGCCGCGCCACACGAGACCTCCTGTCCCCGACACGACGACCACCAACCCACTGTGGACGAGCCGTTCCGCCCCCCCACCTACCCTTCTCTCTCACATAGAAACATTAGAGCGGACCCCTCATACCTCCCTCAAACGTCCGGGCAATCAGTCCGGTCACTGACCGGTCACAAAAAATCGATCCAGCCGGCCCCTCAAACGGGCTTCAAATGCCCGGGCTGACCGGCACCCCTCATATCTAGTCCAAATATGGGACGGATATGGGGAGCCCGGGCACGCCCGTCACGTCGGCCTGACGGCGTGGCCCCACGTGGACTCGCCCGAAAACCCGACGGTCCGACGGGCGCCTCGACCGTTGGAACGGTGTGAACGCTGTTCATGCTCAGGTACACAACGTCTAATAACACCATCTACTCCTTCTTTATAAAGGTATGGATCATCCCAAAAGTAATGTCTTAAATCATAGAAGAACTTTTTCTTTTGTTGGTATGTGAAACTAGGCGGTATAAATTTAGCAACAATGTAATTAGCATAATCAACATACCAAGGAGCATTGCGCGAAGCATTTATGACAGCTAATTGTTCATCAGGAAAGCTATCATCAATAGGTAGTGGGTCATCAAGAACATTTTCTAACCTAGACAAGTTGTCTGCTACAAGGTTATCAGCACCCTTTCTATCAATAATATGCAAATCAAATTCTTGTAGCAGAAGGACCCATCTAATAAGTCTAGGTTTAGCATCTTTCTTTTTCATAAGATATTTGATAGCAGCATGATCAGTGTGAACGGTTACTTTAGAATCAACAATATAAGGTCTGAACTTATCACAAGCAAATACAACTGCTAAAAATTCCTTTTCAGTGGTAGCATAATTTCTTTGAGCACTGTCTAGAGTTTTACTAGCATAATGGATAACATTTAATTTCTTATCAACTCTTTGTCCTAGAACAGCACCAACAGCATAATCACTAGCATCACACATAATTTCAAAGGGTAGGTTCCAATCAGGTGGTTGAAAAATAGGTGCGGAAATCAAGGCATTCTTAAGAATTTCAAATGCTTCTACACAATCATCATAAAAAACGAATGGAACATCTTTTTGCAAAAGATTAGTGAGAGGCTTAGAAATCTTAGAGAAGTCTTTAATAAACCTTCTATAGAAACCAACATGACCAAGGAAACTCCTTATACCTCTTATGTCCGTGGGACACGACATTTTTTCAATAGCATCAACTTTAGCTTTATCGACTTCAATACCTCTTTCGGAGATTTTGTGCCCCAAGACAATACCTTTATTAACCATAAAGTGACACTTTTCCCAATTCAAGACAAGATTAGTTTCTTCACATCTCTGCAAAACTCGATCAAGGTTGCTCAAGCAATCATCAAAAGAAGTTCCGTAAACGGAAAAATCATCCATGAAAACCTCAACAATCTTTTCACAAAAGTCAGAGAATATAGCCATCATACATCTTTGAAAGGTAGCAGGTGCATTGCATAAACCAAAAGGCATACGTCTATAAACAAAGGTACCGAAAGGGCAAGTAAAAGTGGTCTTTTCTTGATCCTCTTTTGACACAGGCATTTGAGAGAAACCAGAATAACCATCTAGAAAGCAAAAATGTGTGTGTTTGGATAGTCTTTCTAGCATTTGATCAATAAAAGGTAGAGGGTAATGATTTTTCCTAGTAGCTTTATTTAATTTCCTAAAATCAATTACCATTCTATATCCAGTAACAATTCTTTGCGGGATCAATTCATTTTTATCATTAGGAACAACGGTAATACCTCATTTCTTAGGAACACAATGAACGGGACTAACCCATCTACTATCAGCAATAGGATAAATTATACCTGCCTCCAGAAGCTTTAGTATTTCATTTCTTACCACTTCTTTCATTTTAGGATTTAACCGTCGTTGGTGATCAACAACTGGTTTAGCATCAGGCTCCATATTAATTTTATGCAGACATAAAGTGGGACTAATGCCCTTAAGATCATCAAGAGTGTATCCAATAGCAGCACAGTGCTTCCTCAAAGTTTTCAATAATCTCTTTTCTTCATGCTCTGAAAGGTTAGCACTAATAATAACAGGATATATCTCCTTTTCATCAAGATAAGCATATTTCAGAGTTTCAGGTAATTGTTTAAGCTCAAACACGGGATCACCCTTGGGTGGAGGAGGATCCCCAAGTATTTCAACAGGCAGGTTGTGTTTCAAAATAGGTTGCTGATCAAAGAAAATCTTATCTATTTCATTCCTTTCATTCATATGCATATCATTTTCATGGTCTAGCAAATATTGTTCTAAGGGATCAGTAGGAGGCATAGCAATAGAAGCAAGACCAATAATTTCATCTCTACTAGGCAATTCTTTGTCATGGGGTTGTCTACGAAATTTAGAGAAATTGAACTCATGAGACACATCCCCAAAACTTACAGTAACAGTTTCTCTCTCACAATCAATCCTAGCATTAACAGTATTCAAGAAGGGTCTACCAAATATAATGGGATAAAAATCATCTTGTGGGGAACCAAGAACAAGAAAATCAGTAGGATACTTTATTTTCCCACACAAGACTTCAACATCTCTAACAATCCCAATTGGTGCAATAGTATCTCTATTAGCAAGCTTAATGGTAACATCAATTTCCTCTAGTTCAGCTGGTGCAATATCATTCATAATTTCTTGGTATAAGGTAAAGGGAATTGCACTCACACTAGCACCCACATCACATAAGCCATGATAACAATGACCTCCTATTTTAACAGAAACAATAGGCACGCCAACAATAGGTCTATGTTTACCTTTAGTATCAGGTCTAGCAATTCTAGCAGCTTCATCACAGAAATGAATAACATGCCCATCGATATTATCAACCAAGAGATCCTTAACCATAGCAATACTAGGTTCAACTTTAATTTGTTCAGGGGGGCGTAGTTGTTCTAGTACAACTCTTACGAACCACAGTTGAAGCTTTAACATGTTCCTTTATTCTAACAGGGAAGGGTGGTTTCTCAATATAAGCAGTAGGAACAACAGGATCAACATTATAAATAATAGTTTCTTCCTCAACTTTAATAGGTTCAACTACTTTCACTTCAATGGGAGGATGATATTTAAACCACTTCTCCTTAGGGAGATCGACATGAGCAGCAAAAGATTCACAGAAAGAGGCTACTATCTCACAGTCAAGTCCATATTTAGTGCTAAAATCACGAAAAGCATCGGTGTCTATAAAGGATTTAACACAATCAAACTTAAGGTTTATACCTGACTCATTACCTTCGTCGAGTTCCCAATCTTCAGAGTTGCGTTTAATTCTTTCCAATAAGTCCCATTTGAATTCAATATCCTTCTTCATAAAGGAACCAACACAAGAAGTATCGAGCATGGATCGATCATTATGAGAAAGACGAGCATAAAAATTCTGAATAATAATTTCTCTTGAGAGCTCATGATTGGGGCATGAATATAACATTGACTTAAGCCTCCCCCAAGCTTGAGCGATACTTTCTCCTTCACGAGGCCAAAAATTATAAATATAATTCCGATCACGATGAACCAGATGCATAGGATAAAACTTCTGATGAAATTCCAATTTCAATCGGTTGTAGTTCCATGATCCAATATCATCACATAGCCTATACCATGTCAATGCCTTCTCCTTCAAAGATAAAGGAAAGACTTTCTTCTTGATATCATCCTCGGGCAAACCTGCAAGCTTAAATAATCCATAAACTTCATCCACATAGATTAGATGCAAATCAGGATGTAGTGTTCCATCTCCTGCATAAGGATTAGCTAGAAGTTTCTCTATCATACCCGAAGGAATTTCATAATAAACATTTTCAGCAGGTGCAGTAGGTTGAGGAGCAACTCTTTGTGCTTCCGGTCGGGGTGAAGATACCCCGAACAAGCCCCTCAAAGGATTATTTTCCATAGTAACAAGTGACAATAAATTTCAGCACACTATATAAATTTTTCCTTACCAAGTTCCACTCACCAAAGGCGCTTCACTCCTCGGCAACGGCGCCAGAAAAGAGTCTTGATGACCCACAAGTATAGGGGATCTATCGTAGTCCTTTCGATAAGTAAGAGTGTCGAACCCAACGAGGAGCAGAAGGAAATGACAAGCGGTTTTTAGTAAGGTATTCTCTGCAAGCACTGAAATTATCGGTAACAGATAGTTTTGTGATAGGATAATTCGTAACTGATAACAAGTAACAAATGTAACAAAGGTGCAGCAAGGTGGCCCAATCCTTTTTAGCAAAGGACAAGCCTGGACAAACTCTTATATAAAGCAAAGCGCTCCCGAGGACACATGGGAATTTCTGTCAAGCTAGTTTTCATCATGCTCATATGATTCGCGTTCGTTACTTTGATAATTTGATATGTGGGTGGACCGGTGCTTGGGTGCTGCCCTTACTTGGACAAGCCTCCCACTTATGATTAACCCCTCTCGCAAGCATCCGCAACTACTAAAGAAGAATTATGATAAATCTAACTATAGCATGAAACATGTGGATCCAAATCAGCCCCTTACGAAGCAACGCATAAACTAGGGTTTAAGCTTCTGTCACTCTAGCAACCCATCATCTACTTATTACTTCCCAATGCCTTCCTCTAGGCCCAAACAATGGTGAAGTGTCATGTAGTCGACGTTCACATAACACCAGTAGAGGAGAGACAACATACATCTCATCAAAATATCGAACGAATACCAAATTCACATGATTACTTATAACAAGACTTATCCCATGTCCTCAGGAACAAACGTAACTACTCACAAAGCATATTAATGTTCATGATCAGAGGAGTATTAATTATCATTAAGGATCTGAACATATGATCTTCCACCAAGTAAACCAACTAGCATCAACTACAAGGAGTAATCAACACTACTAGCAACCCACAGGTACCAATCTGAGGTTTGAGACAAAGATCGGATACAAGAGATGAACTAGGGTTTGGAGAGGAGATGGTGCTGATGAAGATGTTGATGGAGATTGACCCCCTCTCGATGAGAGGATCGTTGGTGATGACGATGGCTTCGATTTCCCCCTCCGGGAGGGAAGTTTCCCCGGCAGAACAGCTCCACCGGAGCCCTAGATTGGTTCTGTCCAAGTTCCGCCTCAAGACGGCGGCGCTTCGTCCCGAAAGCTCCCTTATGATTTTTTCCAGGTCAAAACCCTCCATATAGCAGAAGATGGGCACCGGAGGCCTGCCAGGTGGGCCACAAGCCACAGGGGCGCGCCCAGGGGGGTAGGGCGCGCCCCCCTGACTTGTGACTGCCTGGTGGGTCCCCTCTGGTATATTCTTCACCCAATATTTTTTATATATTCCAAAATAATTCTCCGTAACTTTTCAGGACTTTTGGAGTTGTGCAGAATAGGTATCTCAGATTTGCTCCTTTTCCAGTCCAGAATTCCAGCTGCCGGCATTCTCCCTCTTCATGTAAACCTTGTAAAATAAGAGAGAAAAGGCATAAGTATTGTACCATAATGTGTATTAACAGCCCATAATGCAATAAATATCGATATAAAAGCATGATGCAAAATGGACGTATCAAACGCCGGTGCCGCTCCGGCTCCCCGCCCGTATCCATAGCTGGCTATTTAAGCCGGCCGGCGTCCCCCAGCCCTAGCACATCCTCCTCCTCCCTTCCGTTGCCGCCACCCGAGCCCGTCAGCCATGCCCCCACGCCGCCGGCACTACACGATCCAGCACCGTCTCTGGCTCCTTGAGTAGGTCCGGATCCGGAGGGCCGCGGGGCTACCCTCTGGATCCAGAGGAGGATTTCAAGGAGGAAGAGGAGGCGGAGGAGGACGAGGAGGAGGAGCTGGGAATGGAAGATGAAGAGGAGCAGGAGCCGGCAAAGAAGGCATCGTCGCTAGCTGTGGGGGAGGACCAGCAGGAGCCGGCGGAGGAGGCGTCGCCACTGGATGCGGGGGAGGAGGAGGGGCCGGCGGACGTGGATCTATGGCCGGAGTAGCTGGCCATCCAGAACTCCATCCGCTCGGAGTCGGCTGCGGAGGCCACGCGTCTTCGTCGGCAGCAGATGGAGATGGCGCATGCGGCTCAGGCTCCGGCGCAGGCGGCTCAGGCCATCTCCGACGATAACGAAGAGTAGTATAGTACATAGTACAAAGGCTATTTATTGTGCATGCTTTTGTATGGATCTTGGAGATGAAATATGAAAGAGTTGGATGTGGACGACCAGATTTGAGGCGTGACCAGTCGGTGTCTGCGGACGCGCCCGGACGTGTCCGCGGGCGTTTAAGGGACCGAATTTGCAAGGTCCGGCTGTAGATGCTCTTACCCATGAGGTCAGGGGCGAAGCCAGCATAAAACGTCCGCCGGGGTCAATACAAACAAGTATCAGTAATGTATTCCTTAGAAAAAAAAGCAATAATATATGGCTGAAAAATGTATAGCCGTATGAAGTAACATTTCTATAATGTTTTGTTAGTAACCTCACACAAAACAAATCATAGTTGCCAATGCATCATAACAAATAAGCTTCGATTACAAAAGTAGTTGCCTCTCTATTTTTACCGAAAAAGGCTTTCGCCCCGCTTTAGATATAAAGCAACGATCGACATACAGAATGCAAACAACCCGACACCACACACACACCCAAGGCAGATACAAGGGGCTGACGATCAGCAACACTACTCCAAAACACCAGAGCAAACAACTAATAGACAAGAGCATCGCTAAGGTACTAAGGAGCGCTCCAACGAGAACGAGTCGCCGTGCGGAGACGAAGCCGAAACTCGACTACCCAGGAACTCCAAAGCGGTGCTTCCAAGAAAGAAACGACACCGGAGAGCCGCCACCGCCCGATCCACTGAATCGAGGTTTTCACCCGGAGTATCGCGGAGACGCAGGGCTACCGCGATGGAGCCTTCAGGAAGGGAACGACGCATGGACGCAGCCGCCATCGGTCTGGTCCGGACCAGACGAGGTTTTCACCTCGGCCACCACCCTCCGCCTCCGCCCGGGGTGCGACACGACAGGAGAGCGCCGGCCGCACCACCATCAAAGATCGTCGAAGGCCCGCCCCATGCCGCCCATGCGGCCATGACAACGAGCCTGTCAGCACCCGAGCCGCGAGCTCCGCCCACGAGCTAGCAGCTCCAGCCACCAGGGCCGCCGCCCCGCTTCCAGACACTCCGGAGACCATCAAAGGTGCAGCCTTTGAGCTGACCGACGGAACCCAAGCATCATCGGAGCCGCCAGTGGCCTTCCCACCCCGAACATCAATCTGCAGCCAGGAGGCCAAGGCCTAGAAGAGGGGAGGGGGGAGCGGAGCTCGTCCGGACCGGCGCTCCCTGCGCCGGTGACGGGTAGTTGGTCTACCCGTCCCTCCAACAGCCTCCCCTGCGTCGCCCCTGACGCCCTACCACGGCCTCCAGCCAGATCCACGCGAGAAGGGGCAGTCACCTGTCCGCTGGCGAGGGTCACCGGAGCAACTGCCACCCGCCATCGAAGAAAGCCTCCAGAGGAGCCAGGCACCATCTCCTGAGCCGTCCATCGGCCGCCAGGTCCGCCTCGAACAGAGCTGCCGCAGCCCGCGCCACCCGCGGGGCAGATCCAGCCGAAGCCGCCGCCGCCACCCCGGCCATGCATCCGCCCTGTACCACCAGCGTCCGGCCCTCCACGCCCAGCCTGCAGCTCCGCAGCACCGCTACCGAGCACAGCCGCGCGCCGCCGCCTGGGAGCGCCCGCCCGCGCGAAGCCCCCACAAGCGAGGAGAGAAGGCCCCCCCGCCGCCAGCACCCACCGGGCTTTGCCTCGCGGCGAGGAGAGGCGGCGGCGAGGGAAGGGAGGGGAGGGAGGGGGACGCGCGCCGGCGGCTAGGGTTATCCCCTCGGTCGCTCGCGGGAGCGATGCGAGGGGAGGGAGGGGAGGGTCTGCCTTAGTGGCCTCTCTATTTTTTTGACCTCTATGTTCTTTCATCTTAAAAAATAATCTACTCCCTCCGTAGCGGTGCATAAGTCATCTTACGTTGTGCACCGCGACCAAGATGGTGAGGAAAATGAGAGAACTTAATGTTTATTTGCTAATAATATCATTGCATGCAATGAACTAACCACGATGTTATGCTAAAAACATATACCTTCCACGACTCTTATTGGTTGATTCCTTTATTCATGTCAAGAAACGAAAAACGAGGTGAAAGTTAATGCATCACATCTAGGTATTTTGAGATTATTTGGTTTTTGTAAGATGACTTATGCACCGGTTCAGAAGGAGTATCACATCCTTACGATGAAGTTGAATATAGAAGTATTTGCTTCAAGAAGAAAATGATGCGGTAGATAAAGAAAAACGCTCCATTATATTCCTATTTCCTGCAACTTAGAATTAGCTTTAAAAACGCTCCATTATATTCCTATTTCCTGCAACTTAGAATTAGCTTTCCGATTGAATGAATCAAACTAATAGGCCTGAAATGCTCCACCTCCGAGGCCCCTTCCTTTCTTTGGCAGCGGAACAATTAAGGCCGAATTTATACATTGGAAATCTCCCTGAGTTAGGTGGTAAAAGGCCTGAAAAGCTTGCATAACGTCGCGAAATCACTAGTTAGCGAGTACACCTTCCAACGATTACTCCCACCTTCCCAGGTTGCGACAAGTGGCGCACTGCATGCGTGCCACTTGTCGCAACCTGGGAGTTTTCCCTTTTTTCGTAGATCCGTATTTTCAAAACGTTTTATCTCCTAAACCGTGCGTCCAAATCTCGAACCGTTTTCACCGTTGGCTTTCTCGCGTCGAGATCTTCAAAACTAGATCCCATGTTGATAGGTTTTGACGAACTTTTTTTTTCACGAAAAAAACCGGACGAAAAAACCGTGCCTCACGCGATAGAAAAAAAAACAGAAAACGCGTTTTTTTCCCTTTTCGAGAGGCACGGGTCGTGCCTCTCGCGAAGGCAAAACCGTGCCTCTCGTGAAAAAAAAGAGAGAGCAGAAAACGCGTTTTTTCCCTTTCGGGGCCGTGCCTCTCGCGATAGCAAAACCGTGCCTCTCGCGGAAAAAAAGAGAGCAGAAAACGCGTTTTTTTTTCCTTTCCGAGAGGCACGGCCGTGCCTCTCGCGAAGGCAAAACCGTGCCTTTCGCGGAAGCAAAACCGTGCCTCTCACAAAAAAAAAACAGAAAACGCGTTTTTTTTTCCTTTCCGAGAGGCACGGCCGTGCCTCTCGCGAAGGCAAAACCGTGCCTCTCGCAAAAAAAAAACAGAAAACGCGTTTTTTCGCGGATTTTTTTTTTTGAAATTTTTTTTTCGTCCAAAAGCTACGAAAGATCGGTGAAAAACCGGAACACGAAAAAAAACGAAAAAAAAACCACTTCAAAAAACGAAAACGCGTGCGGAAAAATAAAAAAAACAAAATCCGAAGGGAACGCTCAGAGCGCGACACGTGTCGGCGACTGGGAACGCGCCAAGTGGCGGCGCGTGGGAGTGATCGCTAAAACGCTTGTGAGGGAGTGCTCGCTAAATAGTTGCTCTCGTATCGTTGTCCTTGTTCGTAGCCCAACAAGCTCTGAAAAAACCTCCCGAGAAACCGTCAGGCCCAGGCGCCTTATCCACCCGGGAGTCCAAGATCGCAGCCCAGACTTCTGCCTCAGAGAATGGCAGGTCCAACCCTGCATCATTGATCACAGGGAGCTCTAGTTCTTCCCAATTGATCAGGCATGAGCGCTCATTCTTTGATTCCAGCAGGCCAATGAAGTGCGAATGAATGATATCTGCCTTGTCGTTGTGGTCCGTTGCAGTTCTATTTCCTGAGTTCAGAGAATGGATGAAGCTCCGGGAGTTTATCTTGGCGTGAAACATCTTAGTGCTTGCATCTCCAGCCTGCAGCCATGTTAAGCGTGAGGCTTGTTTTCTTCTCGAGCGTTCAGTTGCCGCAAGGCCTAGCATTCTTTGCTCCAGTAGCTTTTGAAGTTGGAATTCCTGCGCCGTCAGGGCCCGGCTCTCTTGTGCTATGTCTAATGTGAGGACAACTTTAGAGGCAATGCGAAATTTCAGCCTTGCTCCGCTGAAAAGGGTTTTGCTCCAGATCTTCAGGTCAGGTGCAGTACGCTTCAGCTTGGTCTTGATTCGGACAAAGGGGCAGCTGTGGTTCACTGGCCGGTGCCATGCACGAGCCATTGTTTCCTCATCATCTTTCATGTTCGCGAACCATGGAAAACCAACGAGGAGACAGCAGTAACGTCTCTGAAGACTTTCATGTCGTTTCCTAGGCAAACAAGACAAACTACCTACACTAACCTCAGCATATTAGATCCGAAGTTGAGTTGCTATCACTTAAAGCATATGAATACAAGGTGCACTCACAGCATATCGAAAAAACAGAAGTATAAGGCTGATTAAACCCAAGTAAAAGGGAAATTGACCCTTTTAATCCCTGGTGCAAGGCGAGCATCGTGTTGGTTACCAGCTACTCTAGTTTCAAACTTTCAATACCTTGAAGAAACATCAACTGTAGGGTCTGTTCGGTAGCTCGTCAGTTCCCGTAAATCCTCGAATCCCGCTTCTCATTTTCATCGTCAGCTTCCTTTCGATGGACGCAGCTTCAGTAACGTAACTGCATCTGCCTTTGGGTATATGACATATGGACCAGCCATCTGTTGGACCCACCTGTCATGCATCCAAAGACAGATGCAGTAAGTCACTGAAACTCAGTTCCCTTCCGATGGGAGCGATAGCGATCAAAAATATGTTAGGCTCGTCCGCTCCAGCTTCTTCTGGTCGCTACGCACGGGCTGCCAGCCCTTTCCAGTGGTATTCGGCCAAATAGGGGCCCAAGTAGGAGCAGCACTAGCCACGTGAGGCCTAATTCGTAGTGACTGGGAAAGGGAGCTAAAAGGCCAGTTTTTAGTGAACATATCAGCCCAGCTCGCTGGGATGCATTATTTTCCCCGTTTTTGTACGTGCATCATGCTTCAACTTTTTTACAAAATCACTAATTAAAGAATACTTCTTTTAAAGATCACTTCCACCTTCCCAAGTGGCACATTGCATGTGTGCCACCTTTTGCAACCTGAGAGTTTTCCCTTTTTTCGTAGATCTATATTTTTAAAATGTTTTATCTCCTAAACTGTGCGTCCAAATCTCGAACCGTTTTCACCGCTGGGTTCCTCGCGTCGAGATCTTCAAAACTAGATACCATGTTGATAGGTTTTAACGATTTTTTTTACGAAAAATACCGGATAAAAAAACGGACGAAAAAACCGTGCTTCTCGCGATAGAAAAAAAACTAGAAAACACGTTTTTTTTCGTTTCCGTGCCTCTCGCGATGGCAATACCGTGCCTCCCGCGATAGAAAAAAAACAAAAAACGTGTTTTTTTCATTTCTAAGAGGCACGGCCATGCCTCTCGCGAAAAAAAACAAAAAACATGTTTTTTCCCTTTTCGAGAGGCACGATTGTGCCTTTCGCGAAAGCAAAACTGTGCCTCTCGCGGAAGCAAAACTGTGCCTCTCATGAAAAAAAAACAGAAAACACGTTTTTTTCCTTTCCGAGAGGCACGGCCGTGCCTCTCGCGGAAGCAAAACCGTGCCTCTCGTGAAAAAAAAGAAAACACATTTCCCCTTTTCGAGAGACACGGTCGTGCCTCTCGCGAAAGCAAAACCGTGCCTCTCGCGTAAAAAAACAGAAAACACGTTTTTTTCCTTTCCGGGAGATGCGGCCGTGCCTCTCGCGAAAGCAAAACCGTGCCTCTCGCGTAAAAAAGAAAAAATAGAAAACGTGTTTTTTTTTCCTTTCCGAGAGGCACGGCCGTGCCTCTCGTGAAAACAAAACCGTGCATCTCGCGGAAGCAAATCCGTGCCTCTCACGAAAAAAAACCAAGAAAACACGTTGTTTTTTCGGCCAAAAGCTAAGAAAGACAGGTGAAAAACCGGAACACAAAAAAAAAACCGGAAGAAAAACCAATCTAAAAAGTCGAAAACGCATGCGAAAAAACAAAAAAAAAGCGAAAGAAACGCTTAGAGCGCGACACGTAGCGGCGGCTGAAAACGCGTGAAATGGCGGCGCGTCAAAGTGATCGTGGGGAGGCTTCCGAGGGAGTGCTCCTCAACTAGTTGCTCCCCTTTTTGTACGTGCATCCTGCTTCGATCTGGGAAGCCAGCTTCTTGGAGCCGGGCCGTTCGGGCCAGCTCCGCTTGCGGATTCGCAGAACCGGGAGCTGGCGAGCTACCGATCAAGCCCTAAAAGCATCTACAACCGCAACTTGCAAATCCGGCCCCTCAAATGCCCGCGGACGTGCCTGGGCGCGTCCGCGGACACTGACTGGGCACACATCAAATAATTCATTCCACAACCGGACATCTCATATTAGATTCCTCAAATCCATACAAAAGCATGCAACATATAAAACCTACGTAGTACGTAGAACCTATCTACTTCTCGTCGGAGATGTCGACGATCTCCGTGCCCTCCAGCGGATAAATGGCCGCCAGCCGCAGCTTCGCCCCCTCGGGCGCCTCCGATGTGGCCCCTTCGGCGTCTCTGCTGCGGCTTCCTCCGCCTCGATCTCCGCCTCTAGCTCGTCGAAGAGGGCGTCGGCCTTCGCCTGCCTCTGTCGGATGAGCCGGCGGTTGGCCTCCACCTTGGCCTCATCCCGGATGGAATCCAGGATGGCCTGCTGCTCCGCCATCTCGTCCGATTGGGAAACGGTGAACTCCGCCTCCGCCTCCTCTGTGCTCAAGCCGGGATCCTCCTCGTCCGGCTTGTCCTCCTCCATGGCCTTCGGCTGCTGCTCCTCCTCCTCCTCCTCCGTCTCCGGTGAGTCCGGAGGGAGACCCGAAGCAATGCGGGCGGCACTGCGAGCCTGGATCTCCGCCTCGATTTGCAGGCGCCGCTCGGCGTGAGCTGCGCATAGGTGGTGATGAGCCGGCGGACCATCCCGACGGAGAGGGGAGTGCGAGAGGAGGCCGATGAGCTCGGGTGGCGGTGGAGAGAGGGAGGAGGCGGATATGCTAGGGCTGGAGGGCGCCGGGCGGCTTAAATAGCCGGCCCCGACCTCGAGCGGGGAGCCGGAGCAGCGGCACACGACGTTCACACCGCGGCGACGGTCGAGGCGCTTGTCGGACCATCAGGTTTCCCGGTGAGTCTGCGTGGGGCTACGCCGTCAGGCCGACGTGGCGGGCGTGCCTGGTCGCGCCAGGGCTCTTCCATATCTGCCCCATATTTGGGCTGGATATGAGGGTGCCGGTCAGCCCGGGCGTTTGAGACCGGTTTGAGAGGCCTGTCTCGGTCGCTTTTTCGTGACCGGTCAGTGATCGGGCGACCTGCCTGCGCGTTTGAGACGGGTTTGAGGGGTCCGGTTGTAGATGCTCTAAGTAGTACCTTAACTTCAACATCTACACCTTCCATCAATAAAAATGTGTATCACCTTTAGTTAAGAGTTTTTTTTATAAAAAAAAGATAACCCTGGCCTCTGCATCAGAGTGATGCATGCAGCCATATTATTAAGCAAGGTTTAAAAAATCTCTGTGATCCAGTACATGCTCTGTCAGAGCTCAAATGAAATCATAAAAGGATAAAATGCCACATCCGGCAAAAATAGGACAAAGATGACTAAATATCTAGCCTATTATTGAACCGCCATCCAAACCGGTTGTTGATATCCTGAGCTACCATCTCTCATTGGGTAGACCTAGTAACCAAAGGCTCCTTGGCTTTCGCAGGAGTGAATAACGACCACGTATGGATCCAACTAGTGACCTTGTAAATTATGTGAAAAAATTTAATCCAAGTTTGTCTGTTAAAAACCATATCGTTTCTAGAGTTCCATATAGCCCACAGTAACAATTCATATTTTTCCTTTTTAGCATACCATTATCCTTATTTCCCAATAGTATCTTTGGTATTTAAACTTCAAACTAGTAGACTATAAATCGTAACATTCTTTTAGTTCTTGCTTTTAAGGAGGTCTAATAAAAGGCACAAACTTTTAATACAACCACATTTTGACTAAATTTGAACAGCAGACTAAGACCATTCTTGCCGGTCTAATTTATTAGCAAAGCACTAAAAATGGTGAACATCTTACTGGCCAAAAAAAAGTAAACCCATATATGCTAAGAGCAACTCGAACCCGGCGATCGATTTCGTCCGCGCGTGTCCGTTTGGGTCGCGACGGACACAAAACTCGGCCCAACGCGCCGACCCAAATGGATGCGCGTCCGTTTTTTGTCCGCCCGCGACCTATTCCAGTCCCAAATTTGGGCCGCATTTGCGTTGGCGCGGACACGGGACGGACGCCTGTGATGCCCGCCCTTCTCTTTCCCTTGGCCCATCAGTCGGTGGCACGCATGCCACTCTCCTCTACGTTCTTTCTCCCTGACTCACCCGGGTGCCCCACCTCCTGCCGCTGCCGCCCACTCCCTCTTCCTTCCTTCTTCCCCGTCGGCCTCCTCATCTCCTGCCGCTGCCGCCCAGCTCCGCTACGTTCTCTCGGTGGGGCGCGAGGCTCTTCATCGGTCGGCTTCTTCCACGACGCCTGCAAGCTGTTCGACGATTTGCCTGCAAGGTACCAATGGACTCCGATGATGAGTTTTATTTCTACAACGTTCTTTGTGATTCATATGATTCTTCATCCGATGATGAGGAGATCATGGCAGCTGCATTGGTCGTCCATGACCACCTAAGTATGGAGCGGCCGCTGTTTAGGGGCTCCATACCGGGGCACACGCCAACACTGAATCGCAACCGGGAGAGTGGTCATTTCCTACTGTGGAAGGACTACTTCGAGACCCCAAACCCGCTCTTCAAACATCACATGTTCCGATGCCATTTCGTATGGCTAGGCATGTATTCAACCATATTCGGGAGGGGGTGGTTGAGTACGATAAGTATTTCGAGTGCAAGACGGATGCCCTTGGAAAGATTGGCTTCTCCTATTATCAGAAATGCACTGCTGCCATTCGGATGCTTGCATACGGAGTTCCCAGTGATCTCATTGATGAGTATGTCCGGATGAGTGATTCCACCTGCCTTGAGTCCTTGAGAGAGCCAGCTGTTTGGGCCGGAGTACTTGAGAGAGCCAACTGTTGCTGATACAGCACGGTTGTTGGTGATGAATGCCAGTAGGGCGTTTTCGGGGATGCTTGGTAGTATAGATTGTATGCACTGGAAGTGGAAAACTGCCCTTCTGCTTGGCAGGGGCAGTATAAGGGCCATGTCCAAGCTTGCACTGTCATACTTGAGGCCGTTGCTTCCCAAGATCTCTGGATTTGGCACTCTTTCTTCGGCATGGCCAGATCTCACAACGATATCAATGTGCTCCAGCACTCTCTGGTGTTTTCTAGGATGGCAGAAGGCAATTGCCCGAAGGTCAATGTTGAGATCAATGTCCACCAATACAACAATGGATACTATTTAGCTGACGGTATCTATCCACAGTGGACTGCTCTTGTCAAGAAAATCTCCAACCCTGTAGGAGAGAAGAGAAAGAGATTTGCCCAAGAGCAAGAGAGTGCTAGAAAGGATGTCGAGCGTGCCTTTGGCGTTCTTCAATCTCGATGGGGCATCGTTCGGCATCCTGCTAGAACTTGGAGCACCAAATAATTATGGGAGGTGATGACAGCTTGTGTGATCATGCACAATATGATCGTAGAGGATGAGCGCCCAGAACGTCTCTGTGATCAAGGGTTTCAGTTTCAGGGTAACAATGTTGTGCCTGAGCATGCAGGACCGGTAATGTTTGCACGGTTCGTCGAGTTTCATCATCAGATGCATGATTTGGGAAACTCATATGCAGCTGCAAAATGATTTGGTTGAGCATATGTGGATTCATGTTGGCAACCAATAGATGTATCTGACAACCTTTTCTTTCAAATGTATTTGAGACAATTTAATGTTAATTTGGCTTGTAAACTATGAGATATTTATTATGTGGTTCTTGAACTATGTGGTGTTCTATATTTAATGTTAAAATTGACCACATGTCTGCCGCGCGGACGAAAAATGGGTCGGCGCGTTGGGCGCACGGCCGACCCAAACAAAAAGTGGGACGGACATGCAGACCCAAACGGACAAAACGTGGATAAAACGCGCGTCCGTTTGGATTGGCCGGTTGGAGTTGCTCTAACCGACTGCTTAAATACTTACAGCTAACCTGAAAATCCTTGATGACATCCACATTCAATATATCCATCATACCAATATGACCTTTTCGTCCACCTACTATCACGCAGCATAGATTTGATGTTATTCAAGTGTACAAGGACCAGGACTAACTATGATGCTAGGGTTTCCCACCCCTGGTGATCAGGAGGCGAAAGCCCCGCCGCCACCGCCGCCGGCCGTCGCGCCGTCCGCGTGTGGCATCTCCTCCGCTCCCGCTCCGAAGCGGGCAGTCGGAACCGCTGCGGCCACGTCCGCTAATCGATCATCAGGGTCACTTGGGCCATGCGATCCCGCCGTCGTTAATAAGGACTCCTGGAGCCCTAGGACCTTACGCATGGAAGAACCTTCGTTCGGTTACAAAAATCCATCTAGGGTTACGTCAAGGGCACAACGCAAGCCGCCAGACTGCATCGCTGCATCTACATCGGGCCTGCCGCCTGCTAGCATGTCGACAACCTCGCAAAACTCGGGCAATATGCCGGTGGTGACCAAGGAGAACCTGGTGGTTGGTGGGGGCGCATACGGGGCTCCCTCTGTGGATGCTGCTCGCCCGAAGCGTCCCTCCTGGGGATACGAGGCTGCTACACGAGTAAACCCGAGGCTGAAGACGCTGACGGTCTGGGAGCAGTGCTAGACGACAGGGGCAGCGGGCGCGTCGGACGCAATGCCTGCGGGCCGTGTGCGTGCCGGTCGGGACGGGGCCCGCGGAACCCCGTCGGAAGCAATGAATATTTTAAGTTGGAACTGCCGGGGGGAGGGAACCCCCGGACAGTTCGTGATCTTGTGAGTCTTGTGCAAGATCACTCCCCTAGTATCGTTTTTCTTTGTGAAACTAGGCAGCCTAAGAATAAAATGAATAGGTACCGTGCGCGGTTAGGTTTACGAGGTTTTGATGCTTTTGATAGTGCTGGTCTTAGTGGTGGTCTTGCTTTATACTGGCATGAGTCCTTGAGTCTGGATGTAAAAGAAATAAACGAGAGATATATTGATGCGTATGTTACGAGTGTGGCGGGTGAGTGATGACCCACAAGTATAGGGGATCTATCGTAGTCCTTTCGCTAAGTAAGAGTGTCGAACCCAACGAGGAGCAGAAGGAAATGACAAGCGGTTTTCAGTAAGGTATTCTCTGCAAGCACTTAAATTATCGGTAACTGATAGTTTTGTGATAAGATAATTCGTCACGGGTAGCAAGTAACAAGTGTAGCAAAGGTGCAGCAAGGTGGCCCAATCCTTTTTATAACAAAGGACAAGCCTGGACAAACTCTTATATAAAGCAAAGCGCTCCCGAGGACACATGGGAATTTCTGTCAAGCTAGTTTTCATCATGCTCATATGATTCGCGTTCGTTACTTTGATAATTTGATATGTGGGTGGACCGGTGCTTGGGTGCTGTCCTTACTTGGACAAGCCTCCCACTTATGATTAACCTCTCTCGCAAGCATCCGCAACTACGAAAGAAGAATTAAGATAAATCTAACCATAGCACGAAACATGTGGATCGAAATCGGCCCCTTACGATGCAACGCATAAACTAGGGTTTAAGCTTCTGTCACTCTAGCAACCCATCATCTACTTATTACTTCCCAATGCCTTCCTCTAGGCCCAATTAATAGTGAAGTGTCATGTAGTCGACGTTCACATAACACCACTAGAGGAGAGACTACATACATCTCATCAAAATATCGAACGAATACCAAATTCACATGATTACTTATAACAAGACTTATCCCATGTCCTCAGGAACAAACGTAACTACTCACAAAGCATATTCATGTTCATAATCAGAGGAGTATTAATTATGATTAAGGATCTGAACATATGATCTTCCACCAAGTAAACCAACTAGCATCAACTACAAGGAGTAATCAACACTACTAGCAACCCGCAGGTACCAATCTGGGGTTTTGAGACAAAGATCGGATACAAGAGATGAACTAGGGTTTGAGAGGAGATGATGCTGGTGAAGATGTTGATGGAGATTGACCCCCTCTCGATGAGAGGATCGTTGGTGATGACGATGGCTTCGATTTCCCACTCTGGGAGGGAAGTTTCCCTGGCAGAACAGCTCCGCCGGAGCCCTAGATTGGTTCTGTCCAAGTTCCGCCTCGAGACGGCGGCGCTTCGTCCCAAAAGCTCCCTTATGATTTTTCCAGGTCAAAACCCTCCATATAGCAGAAGATGGGCACCGGAGGCCTGCCACGGGGCCCACAAGCCACAGGGGCGCGCCCAGGGGGGTAGGGCGCGCCCCCTGGCTTGTGACTCCCTGGTGGGTCCCCTCTGGTATTTCTTTCACCCAGTATTTTTTATATATTCCAAAATAATTCTCCGTAGATTTTCAGGACTTTTGGAGTTGTGCAGAATAGGTATCTCAGATTTGCTCCTTTTCCAGTCCAGAATTCCAGCTGCCGGCATTCTCCCTCTTCATGTAAACCTTGTAAAATAAGAGTGAAAAGGCATAAGTATTGTACCATAATGTGTATTAACAGCCCATAATGCAATAAATATCGATATAAAAGCATGATGCAAAATGGACGTATCAACTCCCCCAAGCTTAGACCTCGCTTGTCCTCAAGCGAAAGCCGAAATCGATAAATATGCTCGCATGCTTAGAGATAGAGGTGTCGATAAAATAAAATACGGACATGAAGGCATCATGGTTATCTTTATAACAACAACATATATTGACATATAATTTCTTATGCTAGAGTAACAATTCATTCACAAGGTAAAGTATGAATCAAGAACTCTATTGAGAACCAACAAACTATGATCTCAGTCATTGAAGCAATTCCAATTTATCATAACGTAGGAAAGAGTCAATATAAGAGCTTGTAAAGCAAATCCACATACTCAATCATCTTTTAGTCTTTCATAATTGCTAACACTCACGCGGTACCTATGAGGTCAAAGCTTCAATCGAACACAGAGAAAGATAGGGGCTTATAGTATTGCCTCCCAACTATTTACCTCAAGGGTAAAGTCAACGGAAATAACTCATGCTCACCCACATCCGAGTGGATATATGTGTCTAGATCATTCCCCAACACATGACGTTTGTCAAGAGATAAAGGCGAAATAAAGGAAGTGGTGAAGATCACCATGACTCTTGCATAAAGGTAAGTACTAGAAAATATAAGTAGCAGATAGGCCCTTCGCAGAGGGAAGCAAAGGTTGTCATGCACTTTTATAGTTGGATGGACAATCCCTTAATGCAAAAGAACGTCACTTTATATTGCCCCTTGTGATAGAGAACTTTATTATGCAGTCTGTCGCTTTTATTTCTTCCATATCACAAGTTCGTATAAAGTTTATTTTCCTCACACTAATAGATCATACATATTTAGGGAGCAATTTTTTATTGCTTGCATCGATGACAACTTACTTGAAGGATCTTACTCAATCCATAGGTAGGTATGGTGGACTCTCATGGCAAAACTGGGTTAAGGGTGTTTGGATGCACAAGTAGTATCTCTACTTGGTGCGGAAGTCTTGGCTGATATGGGGTGGAAGCAAGTGTCACATGTTGAAGGATCTATAACCATATAACTTCTATTCGGAAATAAGCAAACATAACTCATTATGTTGTCTTCCTTGTCCAACATCAACTTCTTAGCATAAAATATTTTAATGAGTGCTCACAATCATAAAATATGTCCAAGATAATATATCTATATGTGAACCTCTCTTTCTTTATTACTTCCTTTTAATTGCAACAATGACCAATAGCTACGTTTGTCAACTCACAACAAATTTCAATCGACATACTTCTTATATGTGAAGTCATCACCCCCCCAAAAGATCATCATATATATTCTTTGCTTTTATTTTATACTTCTTTCTCTTTCTTTTTCTCAAGATCATAACAAGCAAGCAAAGCCCTCAACTCAAAACTACTCTTTATGATATAACTCTCGGACTTGCTTACATAGGGGGAACATAAAGCAAAACTCAAAACTAGATCACACTAAAAACTTTATTCTACTAGATCAAGATATAACCAAAAGGATCGGACCAAGAAAAACGATAAAAGTAAAAGATGTGATGGTGATACGATACCGGGGCACCTCCCCCAAGCTTGGCACAAGCCAAGGGGAGTGCCCATACCCATGTGTTTAGTTGTCGTTCTTCGGAGGTGCTGATGTTGGAGTTGTTGATGAGGTTGGAAGCTTGTCCTCCGTCTTCCAAGGCATAGGCTCACCATCGTAAAAAGATGAACGAGTCTCCGGGATCCTCAAATCTGCAGCCAAACTCATTCTCTTAAATTTGTATTCATACTCACAGTTTTGGTTTTGCAGGTCATAGATCTGGGCTTGGAGATGCTCGATTTTCTCGTAAAGCTTGAAGATGTGCTCCCCGATGTCCTTGGCGTCCAGCTTGTGCTTATAGGTAAACTCCGTGATCATCATGTGATTGGCATTGAGTCCTCGTTCCACCATCCCTTGGCACTTGAAGACTTGTTGCTCCATTGCTTCGAGCCTTGTCTCCATGCTTCCTGTCTTCTTTGGCCCCTCAACATCACGGATGTGCAGCACCCCCTCATGCATCTCAATGGTTTGAGGGTGTTGCAACACCTCCGCAAGGTAGGGGTTGATGACCTTCTCGAAGAACTTGTCCTTCGAAGCACTTGGGGACGTCATGTCGATCTAAATCTGCTGCAGAAACAACTTAAAACAAAAACATGAAGTATTGTCGTGATACGAAGGTCAAAACCTTCGGGAGATTATATAATGAATTTTTACCGACCCGAAGGAGTATACCACAAGAAAACGGAGTCCGGAGGGTACACGGGGTGGCCACAAGCCACAAGGGCGCGCCCAGGAGGGTAGGGCGCGCCCCCCTGGCTTGTCGCCTCCTCGTGCACTCTTCAGACTACTTTAAATTTTCCTAATTTTTTAAATATTCCAAAACGGAGAAAAATTGCTGTTGAAAAAGTTTTGGAGTCGGTTTGCTTACCATAACACATACCTATTCCTTTTCGGAGTCTGAAACGTTCTGGTAGGTCCTCCTCCGGAGTTATGGTATTGATAATATTGGTTTCAACATTTATGGGAGTACCTGAGATATAGTGTTTGATTCTTTGACCGTTTACCACCTTCGGATTTTTGCCTTCGGGGTTGTTAATCTTGATGGCACCGGAACGATACACTTCCTTGATAATGTAAGGCCCTTCCCATTTAGAGAGAAGTTTTCGTGCAAAAAATCTTAAACGAGAATTGTATAGCAAGACATGATCACCTACATTGAATTCACGCTTTTGTATCCTTTTATCATGCCATCTCTTAACTTTTTCTTTAAACAATTTAGCATTCTCATAGGCATGGGTTCTCCATTCATCAAGTGAGCTAATGTCGAATAACCTCTTCTCACCAGCAAGTTTGAAATCATAGTTGAGCTCTTTGATTGCCCAATAAGCTTTATGTTCTAGTTCTAGAGGTAAGTGACATGCTTTACCATAAACCATCTTATACGGAGACATACCCATAGGGTTTTTATAAGCAGTTCTATAAGCCCATAATGCATCATCAAGTTTCTTAGACCAATTCTTTCTGGATCTATTAACAGTCTTCTGCAAGATCAATTTAATTTCTCTATTGCTCAATTCTACTTGACCACTAGACTTAGCTAGCAATTTACGAAAATCACCATGAATAAAGTGTGAACCACCATCAGTCATTAAATATCTAGGGACTCCAAATCTAGGGAAAATAACTTCTTTAAGCATTTTAATAGAAGTGTTATGATCAGCGCTACTAGTTGGAATAGCTTCTACCCACTTAGTAACATAATCAACAGCAACTAGAATATGAGTATACCCGTTAGATTGTGGAAAAGGTCCCATATAATCAAAACCCCAAATATCAAATGGTTCAATAACAAGAGAGTAATTCATAGGCATTTCTTGACGTCTACTAATATTACCAATTCTTTGACATTCCTCACAAGACAAGACAAACTTAAGAGCATCCTTGAAGAGAGTAGGCCAATAAAAACCAGATTGTAATACCTTGTGTGCAGTTCTATCTCCAGCGTGGTGTCCTCCGTAGGCCTCGGAGTGACACTTGCGTAGGATCTGTTCCTGTTCATGCTCCGGTACACAACGTCTAATAACACCATCTACTCCTTCTTTATAAAGGTGTGGATCATCCCAAAAGTAATGTCTTAAATCATAGAAGAACTTTTTCTTTTGTTGGTATGTGAAACTAGGCGGTATAAATTTAGCAACAATGTAATTAGCATAATCAACATACCAAGGAGCATTGCGCGAAGCATTTATGACAGCTAATTGTTCATCAGGAAAGCTATCATCAATAGGTAGTGGGTCATCAAGAACATTTTCTAACCTAGACAAGTTGTCTGCTACAGGGTTATCAGCACCCTTTCTATCAATAATATGCAAATCAAATTCTTGTAGCAGCAGAACCCATCTAATAAGTCTAGGTTTAGCATCTTTCTTTTCCATAAGATATTTAATAGCAGCATGATCGGTGTGAACAGTTACTTTGGAATCAACAATATAAGGTCTGAACTTATCACAAGCAAACACAACCGCTAAAAATTCCTTTTCAGTGGTAGCATAGTTTCGTTGAGCACTGTCTAGAGTTTTACTAGCATAATGGATAACATTTAATTTCTTATCAACTCTTTGTCCTAGAACAGCACCAACATCATAATCACTAGCATCACACATAATTTCAAAGGGTAGGTTCCAATCAGGTGGTTGGACAACAGGTGCGGAAATCAAGGCATTCTTAAGAATTTCAAATGCTTCTACACAATCATCATCAAAAATGAATGGAACATCTTTTTGCAAAGATTAGTGAGAGGCCTAGAAATCTTAGAGAAGTCTTTAATAAACCTCCTATAGAAACCAGCATGACCAAGGAAACTTCTTATACCTCTTATGTCCGTGGGACACGGCATTTTTTCAATAGCATCAACTTTAGCTTTATCAACTTCAATACCTCTTTCGGAGATTTTGTGCCCCAAGACAATACCTTCATTAACCATAAAGTGGCACTTTTCCCAATTCAAGACAAGATTAGTTTCTTCACATCTCTGCAAAACTCGATCAAGGTTGCTCAAGCAATCATCAAAAGAAGTTCCGTAAACGGAAAAATCATCCATGAAAACCTCAACAATCTTTTCACAAAAGTCAGAGAATATAGCCATCATACATCTTTGAAAGGTAGCAGGTGCATTGCATAAACCAAAAGGTATACATTTATTAGCAAAGGTACCGAAAGGACAAGTAAAATTGGTCTTTTCTTGATCCTCTTTTGACACAGGTATTTGAGAGAAACTAGAATAACCATCTAGAAAGCAAAAATGTGTGTGTTTGGATAATCTTTCTAGCATTTGATCAATAAAAGGTAGAGGGTAATGATCGTTCCTAGTAGCTTTATTTAATTTCCTAAAATCAATTACCATTCTATATCCCATAACAATTCTTTGCGGGGTCAATTCATTTTTATCATTAGGAACAATGGTAATACCTCCTTTATTAGGAACACAATGAACGGGGCTAACCCATCTACTATCAGCGATAGGATAAATTATACCTGCCTCCAGAAGCTTTAGTATTTCATTTCTTACCACTTCTTTCATTTTCGGATTTAACCGTCGTTGGTCATCAACAACTGGTTTAGCATTAGGCTCCATATTAATTTTATGCTGACATAGAGTGGGACTAATGCCCTTAAGATCATCAAGATTATATCCAATAGCAGCACGGTGCTTCCTCAAAGTTTTCAATAATCTCTTTTCTTCATGCTCTGAAATGTTAGCACTAATAATAACATGATATATCTCCTTTTCATCAAGATAAGCATATTTCAGAGTATCAGGTAATTGTTTAAGCTCGAACACGGGATCACCCTTGGGTGGAGGAGGATCCCCAAGTATTTCAACAGGCAGGCTGTGTTTCAAAATAGGCTGCTGATCAAAGAAAATCTTATCTATTTCATTCCTTTCATTCATATGCATATCATTTATATGGTCTAGCAAATATTGTTCTAAGGGATCAGTAGGAGGCACAACAATAGAAGCAAGACCAATAATTTCATCTTTACTAGGCAATTCTTTGTCATGGGGTTGTCTACGAAATTTAGAGAAATTGAACTCATGAGACACATCCCCAAAACTTACAGTAACAATTTCTTTCTCACAATCAATCTTAGCATTAACAGTATTCAAGAAGGGTCTACCAAATATAATGGGACACAAATCATCTTGTGGGGAACCAAGAACAAGAAAATCAGTAGGATACTTTATTTTCCCACACAAGACTTCAACATCTCTAACAATCCCAATTGGTGCAATAGTATCTCTATTAGCAAGCTTAATGGTAACATCAATTTCTTCTAGTTCAGCTGGTGCAATATCATTCATAATTTGTTGGTATAAGGTAAAGGGAATTGCACTCACACTAGCACCCAAATCACATATGCCATGATAACAATGATCTCCTATTTTAACAGAAACAACAGGCACGCCAACAATAGGTCTATGTTTACCTTTAGTATCAGGTCTAGCAATTCTAGCAGCTTCATCACAGAAATGAATAACATGCCCATCAATATTATCAACCAAGAGATCTTTAACCATAGCAATACTAGGTTCAACTTTAATTTGTTCAGGGGGAGTAGGTGTTCTAGTACAACTCTTACGAACCATAGTTGAAGCTTTAGCATGTTCCTTTATTCTAACAGGGAAAGGTGGTTTCTCAATATAAGCAGTAGGAACAACAGGATCATCATTATAAATAATAGTTTCTTCCTCTACTTTAATAGGTTCAACTACTTTCACTTCAATGGGAGGATGATATTTAAACCACTTCTCCTTAGGGAGATCAACATGAGCAACAAAATATTCATAGAAAGAAGCTACTATCTCAGAGTCAAGTCCATATTTGGTGCTAAATTCACGAAAAGCATCGGTGTCTATAAATGATTTAACACAATCAAACTTAAGATTAATACCTGACTCCTTACCTTTGTAGAGTTCCCAATCTTCAGAGTTGCGTTTAATTCCTTCCAATAAGTCCCATTTGAATTCAATATCTTTCTTCATAAAGGAACCAACACAAGAAGTATCGAGCATGGATTGCTCATTACGAGAAAGCCGAGCATAAAAATTCTGAATAATAATTTCTCTTGGAAGCTCATGATTGGGGCATAAATATAACATTGACTTAAGCCTCCCCCAAGCTTGAGCGATTCTTTCTCCTTCACGAGGCCAAAAATTATAAATATAATTCCGATCACGATGAACCAGATGCATAGGATAAAACTTCTGATGAAATTCCAATTTCAATCGGTTGTAGTTCCATGATCCAATATCATCACATAGCCTATACCATGTTAATGCCTTCTCCTTCAAAGATAAAGGAAAGACCTTCTTCTTGACATCATCCTCGGGCAAACCTGCAAGCTTAAATAATCCACAAACTTCATCCACATAGATTAGATGCAAATCAGGATGTAGCGTGTCCATCTCCTGCATAAGGATTAGCTAGCAGTTTCTCTATCATACCCGAAGGGATTTCATAATAAATATTTTCAGTAGGTGCGGTAGGTTGAGGAGCAACTCTTTGTGCTTCCGGTCGAGGTGAAGATACCCCGAACAAGCCCCTCAAAGGATTATTTTCCATAGTAACAAGTGACAGTAAATTTCAGCACACTATATAAATTTTTCCTTACCAAGTTCCACTCACCAAAGGCGCTTCACTCCCCGGCAACGGTGCCAGAAAAGAGTCTTGAATGCCAGTAGGGCGTTTCCGGGGATGCTTGGTAGTATAGATTGTATGCACTAGAAGTGGAAAACTGCCCTTCTGCTTGGCAGGGGCAGTATAAGGGCCATGTCCGAGCTTGCAGTGTCATACTTGAGGCCGTTGCTTCCCAAGATCTCTGGATTTGGCACTCTTTCTTCGGCATGGCCAGATCTCACAACGATATCAATGTGCTCCAGCACTCTCTGGTGTTTTCTAGGATGGCTGAAGGCAATTGCCCGAAGGTCAATGTTGAGATCAATGTCCACCAATACAACAATGGATACTATTTAGCTGACGGTATCTATCCACAGTGGACTGCTCTTGTCAAGAAAATCTCCAACCCTGTAGGAGAGAAGAGAAAGAGATTTTCCCAAGAGCAAGAGAGTGCTAGAAAGGATGTCGAGCGTGCCTTTGGCGTTCTTCAATCTCGATGGGGCATCGTTCGGCATCCTGCTAGAACTTGGAGCACCAAATAATTATGGGAGGTGATGACAGCTTGTGTGATCATGCACAATATGATCGTAGAGGATGAGCGCCCAGAACGTCTCTGTGATGAAGGGTTTCAGTTTCAGGGTAACAATGTTGTGCCTGAGCATGCAGGACCGGTAATGTTTGCACGGTTCACCGAGTTTCATCATCAGATGCATGATTTGGGAAACTCATATGCAGCTGCAAAATGATCTGTTTGAGCATATGTGGATTCATGTTGGCAACCAATAGATGTATCTGACAACCTTTTCTTTCAAATGTATTTGAGACAATTTAGTGTTAATTTGGCTTGTAAACTATGAGATATTTATTATGTGGTTCATGAACTACGCGGTGTTTTATATTTAATGTTAAAATTGACCACATGTCGGCCGCGCGGACGAAAAATGGGTCGGCGCGTTGGGCGCACGGCCGACCCAAACAAAAAATGGGACGGACATGCCGACCCAAACGGACAAAACGTGGATAAAACGCGCGTCCGTTTGGATCGGCCGGTTGGAGTTGCTCTAACCGACTGCTTAAATACTAACAGCTAACCTGAAAATCCTTGATGACATCCACATTCAATATATCCATCATACAAATATGACCTTTTCGTCCACCTACTATCACGCAACATAGATTTGATGTTATTCAAGTGTACAAGGACCAGGACTAACTATGATGCTAGGGTTTCCCACCCCTGGTGATCAGGAGGCGAAAGCCCCGCCGCCACCGCCGGCGGCCGTCGCGCCGTCCGCGTGTGGCATCTCCTCCGCTCCCGCTCCGAAGCGGGCAGTCGGAACCGCTGCGGCCACGTCCGCTAATCGATCGTCAGGGTCACTTGGGCCATGCGATCCCGCCGTCGTTAATAAGGACTCCTGGAGCCCTAGGCCCTTACGCATGGAAGTACCTTTGTTCGGTTACAAAAATCAATCTAGGGTTACGTCAAGGGCACAACGCAAGCCGCCAAACTGCATCGCTGCATCTACATCGGGCCTGCCGCCTGCTAGCATGTCGACGACCTCACAAAATTCGGGCAATATGCCGGTGGTGACCAAGGAGAACCTGGTGGTTGGTGGGGGCGCATACGGGGCTCCCTCTATGGATGCTGCTCGCCCGAAGCCTCCCTCCGGGGGATACGAGGCTGCTACACGAGTAAACCCGAGGCTGAAGACGCTGATGGTTTGGGATCAGTGCAAGATGACAGGGGCAGCGGGCACGTCGGACGCAACGCCTGCGGGCCGTGGGCGTGCTGGTCGGGACGGGGCCCGCGGAGCCTCGTCGGAAGCAATGAATATTTTAAGTTGGAACTGCCGGGGGGAGGGAACCCCCGGACAGTTCGTGATCTTGTGATCCTTGTGCAAGCTCACTCCCCTAGTATCGTTTTTCTTTGTGAAACTAGGCAGCCTAAGAATAAAATGAATAGGTACCGTGCGCGGTTAGGTTTACGAGGTCTTGATGCTTTTGATAGTGCTGGTCTTAGTGGTGGTCTTGCTTTATACTGGCATGAGTCCTTGAGTCTGGATGTAAAAGAAATAAACGAGAGATATATTGATGCGTATGTTACGAGTGTGGCGGGTGAGTGATGACCCACAAGTATAGGGGATCTATCGTAGTCCTTTCGATAAGTAAGAGTGTCGAACCCAACGAGGAGCAGAAGGAAATGACAAGCGGTTTTCAGTAAGGTATTCTCTGCAAGCACTGAAATTATCGGTAACAGATAGTTTTGTGATAAGATAATTCGTAACGGGTAGCAAGTAACAAGTGTAGCAAAGGTGCAGCAAGGTGGCCCAATCCTTTTTATAACAAAGGACAAACCTGGACAAACTCTTATATAAAGCAAAGCGCTCCCGAGGACACATGGGAATTTCTGTCAAGCTAGTTTTCATCATGCTCATATGATTCGCGTTCGTTACTTTGATAATTTGATATGTGGGTGGACCGGTGCTTGGGTGCTGTCCTTACTTGGACAAGCCTCCCACTTATGATTAACCTCTCTCGCAAGCATCCGCAACTACGAAAGGAGAATTAATATAAATCTAACCATAGCATGAAACATGTGGATCCAAATCAGCCCCTTACGAAGCAACGCATAAACTAGGGTTTAAGCTTCTGTCACTCTAGCAACCCATCATCTACTTATTACTTCCCAATGACTTCCTCTAGGCCCAATTAATGGTGAAGTGTCATGTAGTCGACGTTCACATAACACCACTAGAGGAGAGACAACATACATCTCATCAAAATATCGAACGAATAACAAATTCACATGATTACTTATAACAAGACTTATCCCATGTCCTCAGGAACAAACGTAACTACTCACAGAGCATATTCATGTTCATAATCAGAGGAGTATTAATTATCATTAATGATCTGAACATATGATCTTCCACCAAGTAAACCAACTAGTATCAACTACAAGGAGTAATCAACACTACTAGCAACCCGCACGTACCAATCTGAGGTTTTGAGACAAAGATCGGATACAAGAGATGAACTAGGGTTTGAGAGGAGATGGTGCTGGTGAAGATGTTGATGGAGATTGACCCCCTCTCCATGAGAGGATCGTTGGTGATGACGATGGCTTCGATTTCCCCCTCCGGGAGGGAAGTTTCCCCGGCAGAACAGCTCCGCCGGAGCCCTAGATTGGTTCTGTCCAAGTTCCGCCTCGAGACGGCGGCGCTTCGTCCCGAAAGCTCCCTTATGATTTTTTCCAGGTCAAAACCCTCCATATAGCAGAAGATGGGCACCGGAGGCCTGCCAGGGGGCCCACAAGCCACAGGGGCACGCCCAGGGGGTAGGGCGCGCCCCCTGGCTTGTGACTCCCTGGTGGGTCCCCTCTGGTATTTCTTTCGGCCAGTATTTTTTATATATTCCAAAATAATTCTTCGTAGATTTTCAGGACTTTTGGAGTTGTGCAGAATAGGTATATCAGATTTGCTCCTTTTCCAGTCCAGAATTCCAGCTGCCGGCATTCTCCCTCTTCATGTAAACCTTGTAAAATAAGAGAGAAAAGGCATAAGTATTGTACCATAATGTGTATTAACAGCCCATAATGAAATAAATATCGATATAAAAGTTTGAGGCAAAATGGACGTATCAGTGAGCCACCCTGGAGGCTCACGTGCATATATGGCGAACCGCGGATGGAGGACCGACATCGCATGTGGTCCACCCTCCGTGGTTTTCACCAATAAGCCGACATGCCATGGGTCGTGATTGGTGACTTCAATGAAGCTATGTGGAGTTTCGAGCACTTCTCTGCAACACCACGATCGACAGGTCAGATGATTGATTTTCGTGATGCCCTTGAAATTTGTGGTTTGGGCGATCTCGGTTTTGCAGGATTACCGTTCACATATGATAATCGACGAGCAGGACGGGCCAACGTCAAGGTGCGGCTTGACCGAGCCGTTGCGAACAACTCCTGGAGAGACTTGTTCGTCCATGCGTAGGTTGAACACCTCGTGGCTCCCAGTCCGGACCACCTCCCCATTCTTCTTCGATGTACTTGGGAGGAGCCGGTGTAGGCTACTGGCAGGAAGTGTCGCCAATATGAGGTAATGTGGGAAAGGAACTCCTCGCTCCTGGAGGTAATCATGAACACATGGACTGAATTAGGCTCTATGCTTAACCTTGGTGATATTGCTTCTGGTCTGGGTAACATGATGGAACAGCTACAGGATTGGAGTCGTAAAAAGTTTGGCAATGTTATCAAAGAAATTAATAAGTCACGCTCTCATCTAGAGGAGCTCATGTCTATGAATGCAGATCGGAAGGAGATTTGAGAGGCGACAGATCGGATGAATGAGCTCCTGTACTGTGAGGAAATGCTTTGGATGCAGAGGTCTAGGATTGCATGGTTGCGTGAGGGAGACCAGAATACTAATTTTTTCATAGGAAAGCGGTCTGGCACGCCCGAAAAAATCGGATAAAGGTGCTCGTGGACGACACAGGGAATCCTCACACGGATCATGCATATATGGCGGCCATGGCGACAACCTACTTCTCAAATTTATATACAGCTGATACTTCCTTGTGTGTGGATCCAGTAATTGGCTTGATTAATACCCGTGTTACTGATCATATGAATGATGGCCTCTGCGCAGATTTGAAGGACAAAGAGATCGCCGACGCCCTGTTTCAAATTGGGCCACTGAAGGCACCGGGACCAGATGGCTTTCCAGCCCGTTTCTTTCAGAGGAACTGGGCGGTTATGAGGGAGCAAGTCATTGCTGGGGTGAAGGATTTTTTTCCGAACGGGAGTAATGCCGGTTGGGGTGAACAACACTGCCATTGTTCTCATTCCAAAGGTGGATAACCCATCGAAGCTCATGGAATTTAGACCCATTAGTTTATGTAACGTCATCTACAAAGTGGTGGCAAAGTGTATGGTAAACCGTCTGAGACCTATTTTAGATGACATTATCTTACCCGAGCAGAGTGGCTTTGTTCCTGGACGGATGATTACTGACAATGCCTTGATTACGTTCGAGTGTATACACTATATACAGCATGAAAAAGACCCTAATAAGAGCTTCTGTTCTTATAAGCTAGAATTGTCTAAGGCTTATGACAGGGTGGATTGGATCTTCTTGGAGCAAATGATGCAAAAGATGGGCTTCGCTCGCCGGTGGGTGAACTGGATTATGGCTTGCGTCACCTCGCTGAGATATACTGTGAAATTTAATGGGACCCTCTTGGATTCATTTGCACCATCATGTGGACTACGGCAAGGTGATCCGCTATCCCCGTTCATATTCCTTTTTGTGGCTGATGGATTGTCTGCTTTATTGAAAGATGGAGAGGAAAAAGTTGATTACTCCCCATTGAAAATATGTCGCAGAGCTCCAGGAGCGTCTCACTTGCTATTTGTAGATGACACTTTACTGTTTTTTAAGGCGAATGAGGAGTGATGTCTACTACGCAACCTTCTCCTTGTAGACTCGTGTTGGGCCTCCAAGCGCAGAGTTTTGTAGGACAGTAGCAAATTTCCCTCAAGTGGATGACCTAAGGTTTATCAATCCGTGGGAGGCGTAGGATGTATATGGTCTCTCTCAAACAACCCTGCAATCAAATAACAAAGAGTCTCTTGTGTCCCCAACACACCCAATACAATGGTAAATTGTATAGGTGCACTAGTTCGGCGAAGAGATGGTGATACAAGTGTAATATGGAAGGTAGATATAGGTTTTTGTAATCTGAAAATATAAAAACAGCAAGGTAACTAATGATAAAAGTGAGCACAAACGGTATTGCAATGCTTGAAAACAAGGCCTAGGGTTCATACTTTCACTAGTGCAAGTTCTCTCAAAAATACTAACATAGTTGAATCATATGTAAATCCCTCACGTGTGACAAAGAGTTCACTCCAAAGTCACAAATAGCGGAGAACAAACGAAGAAATTATTTTAGGGTACGAAACCACCTCAAAGTTATCTTTTCCGATCAATCTTATGAGCTATCCCTATTAATTGTCACGAACAGCCCTAGAGTTCGCACTAAAATAACACCTTAAGATACACATCAACCAAAACACTAATGTCACCTAGATACTCCAATGTCACCACGAGTACCCATGGGCTTGATTATACGATATGCATCACACAATTTCAGATTCATCATGTTCAATCCAACACAAAGAACTTCAAAGAGTGCCCCAAAGTTTCTACCGGAGAGTCAAGACGAAAACATGTGCCAACCCCTATGCCTAGATTCCCAAGGTCACGGAACCCGCAATTTGATCACCAAAACATACATCAAGTGGATCAATAGAACATCCCATTGTGACCACGGATAGCCCATAGCAAGACATACATCAAGTGTTCTCAAATCCTTAAAGACTCAATCCGATAAGAAAACTTTAAAGGGAAAACTCAGTTCATCACAAGAAGATAGAGAGGGGAAAACTCCATATGATTCATCTATATCAATAAAGCTTGCGATACATCAAGATCGTGCCATCTCAAGAACACGAGAGAGAGAGATCAAACACATATCTACTGGTACATACCCTCAGCCCCGAGGGTGAAGTACTCCCTCCTCGTCATGGAGACGGCCGGGATGATGAAGATGGCCTCCGGTGATGGTTTCCCCCTCCGGCAGGGTGCCGGAACGGGCTCCCGATTGGTTTTTCATGGCTACAGAGGCTTGCGGCGGCGGAACTCCCGATCTAGGTTTCTTTCTGGAGGTTTCTCGATTTATAGGAGTACTTGGCGTTGGAATCACGTCAGGGGGGGTGCTCGAGGGGTCCACAAGCCAGGAGGGCGCGCCCCCCAGGCTTATGGCCTCCTCGGTCACTTCCTGGCCCAGATTTTTGCTCCAGTATTTTTTATATTTTCCAAAAATATTCTCCGTAAATTTTCAGCCCATTCCGAGAACTTTTATTTCTGCACAAAAACAACACCACGGTAGTTGTGCTAAAAACAACGTCAGTCCGGGTTAGTTCTAATAAAATCTTACCAAAATCATATAAAATTATTGTAAACATGGCATGAATACTTCATAAATTATAGATACATTGGAGACGTATCAAGGAGCAAGCTACAAAAATACATGATGTGCTAACCACATATGCGCAAGCTACGGGGCAGACCATTAACCCAAAAAATTGCAACGCACTCTTTGGCCCATCATGTGCACTGGATGAGCAGGAAAAGGTACGGAATGTACTCAATATTGTCACAGTTTTGTTTGAGGAAAAATACCTTGGCCTGCCAACGCCCGAAGGCCGTATGTCAAGAGGAAAATTTTAGAATTTGCAGTCTCATCTATTGAAGCGGATCATTGCATGGGGGGACACTCTCTCACTTGCAGTGAAGGAAACCATGATTAAAGCTATTGCTCAAGCCATTCCAACTTTTATAATGGGTGTATTCAAATTACCCATGTCAGTTTGCGACAACCTGAACAGAATGGTACGAAACTTCTAGTGGGGATCGGCGAAAGGCAAGAGGAAAACACATTGGTTGGCATGGCCGAATTTTTTTGCACACAATACTAAGGGAGGCTTGGGCTTCAAAGATTTCTGCCTCTTCAACCAGGCTCTCCTTGCTCGACAGGCGTGGCGCCTGCTAATTAAGCCTAACAGTCTATGTGCGCAGGTACTAAAAGCTCGATACTATCCAGACGAACGCCTTGAGGATACAATTTTCTCGGGGAACGCATCCTCGACGTGGCAAGCCATACAATATGGCCTCGAGCTCTTGAAAAAGGGGATCATATGGCGTGTTGGCGACGGCCAAAACATCCGGATATGGCACGATCGATGGGTGCCGTGAGAACCCTCGCGCCAACCGATCACGCAGCAAGGCAACTGCCGGCTGCGGAGAGTGGCGGAGCTCCTCGCGGCGGATGGGTCCTGGCGTATGGACCTCCTCCACCGATACTTCCTCCCGACGGACGTCGATGCGATATCCAGCATCCACACCTCGCCGCACTACACTAATGACATCATCGCCTGGGCGTCGGAGAAGAACGGTATCTTCACCGTTCGCTCCGCCTATCGGTTCGCCATGGACGAGCGCGAACGTCCATTGGATACCGCCACGAGCAGGGCACCGGATGGTCGTCACCCCATCTGGGAGACCATATGGGGGTGCCCTGCTCCCCCGAAGGTACGCGTGTTTGCTTGGCGGATTGTAACCAACTCTCTAGCTACATGGGCAAATAAATTTTCCCGCCATCTTGAGCTTTCTGACATATGCCCCATTTGTGGCATGGAATGATACGTCCATTTTGCATCATGCTTTTATATTGATATTTATTGCATTATGGGCTGTTATTACACATTATGCTACAATACTTATGCCTTTTCTCTCTTATTTTACAAGGTTTACATGAAGAGGGAGAATGCCGGCAGCTGGAATTCTGGACTGGAAAAGGAACAAATATGAGAGACCTATTCTACACAACTCTAAAAGTCCTGAAAAGTCATGGAGAATTATTTTGGAATATATAAAAACTATTGGGCGAAAGAAATACCAGAGGGGACCCACCAGGAGGCCACAAGCCTGGGGGGCGCGCCCTACCCCCCAGGGCGCACCCCTGTGGCTTGTGGGCCCCCTGGCAGCCCTCCGGTGCCCATCTTCTGCTATATGGAGGGTTTTGACCTGGAAAAAATCATAAGAGAGCTTTCGGGACGAAGCGCCGCCGTCTCGAGGCGAAACTTGGGCAGAACCAATCTAGGGCTCCGGCGGAGCTGTTCTGCCGGGGAAACTTCCCCCCCCCCCGGACGGGGAAATCGAAGCCATCGTCATCACCAACGATCCTCTCATCGAGAGAGGGTCAATCTCAATCAACATCTTCACCAGCACCATCTCCTCTCCAAACCCTAGTTCATCTCTTGTATCCGATCTTTGTCTCAAAACCTCAGATTGGTACCTGTGGGTTGCTAGTAGTGTTGATTACTCCTTGTAGTTGATGCTAGTTGGTTTACTTGGTGGAAGATCATATGTTCAGATCCTTAATGATAATTAATACTCCTCTGATTATGAACATGAGTATGCTTTGTGAGTGATACGTCTCCAACGTATCTATAATTTTTGCTTGTTCCATGCTGTTATATTATCATTCTTGGATGTTTTACAATCATTTTACTACAACTTTATATTATTTTTGGGACTAACCTATTAACCTAGAGCCCAGTGCCAGTTTCTGTTTTTTCCGTGTTTTTGAGTTTTACAGAAAAGGAATATCAAACGGAGTCCAAACGGAATAAAAATCTACGGTGATTTTTTATGGACCAGAAGAAGCCCAGGGAGCATTGGAGTTGGGCCAGAAGAGCCACGAGGCCACCACAAGCCTGGGGGGCGCGCCCCCCCTAGGGCGCGCCCCCCTGGTTTGTCGTCACCTCGTGGCCCCCCTGGACTTGTTTCCGCCGCCAAAATAATTCCTATAAATACAGAACCCCCAGAAACAAACCTAGATCAGGAGTTCCACTGCCGCAAGCCTCCAGAGCCACAAAAAACCAATCGGGAGCCCGTTCCGGCACCCTGCCGGAGGGGGAAACCATCACCGGAGGCCATCTTCATCATCCCGGCGGTCTCCATGATGAGGAGGGAGTAGTTCACCCTCGGGGCTGAGGGTATGTACCAGTAGCTATGTGTTTGATCTCTCTCTCTCGTGTTCTTGAGATGGCACAATCTTGATGTACCGCGAGCTTTATTAATATAGATGAATCATATGGAGTTTTCCCCTCTCTATCTTCTTGTGATGAATTGAGTTTTCCGTTTGAAGTTTACTTATCGGATTGAGACTTTAAGGATTTGAGAACACTTGATGTATGTCTTGCGATGGGATATCCGTGGTGACAATGGGATGTTCTATTGATCCACTTGATGTATGTTTTGGTGATCAACTTGCGGGTTCCGTGACCTTGGAAATCTATGCATAGGGGTTGGCACAGGTTTTCGTCTTGACTCTCTGATACGTCTCCATCGTATCTATAATTTTTGATTGTTTCATGCCAATATTCTACAAGTTTCATATACTTTTGGCAACTTTTTATATTATTTTTGGGACTAACATATTGATCCAGTGCCCAGTGCCAGTTCCTGTTTGTTGCATGTTTTTTGTTTCACAGAAAATCCATATCAAACGAAGTCCAAACGGGATAAAAACTTACGGAGATTTTTTTGGAATATATGTGCATTTTGGGAAGTGGAATCAACAGAAGGCGGTGCCCGAGGGGCCCACAAGCCATAGGGGCGTGCCCTGGGGGGTAGGGCGCGCCAGGCTGGCTTGTGGCCACCCCGTATGGTGGTTGGTGCCCTTCTTTCGCCACAAGAAAGCTAATATCCAGATAAAAATCGTGTTAAAATTTCAGCCCAATCGGAGTTACGGATCTCCGGAGATATAAGAAACGGTGAAAGGCCAGAATCTAGAAGGCAGAAACAGAAGGAAACAGAGAGAGAGATCCAATCTCGGAGGGGCTCTCGCCCCTCCGTCGCCATGGAAGCCAAGGACCAGAGGGGAAACCCTCCTCCCATCTAGGGGGAGGCCAAGGAAGAAGAAGAAGAAGGGGGCTCTCTCCCCCTCTCTCCCGGTGGCACCGGAACGCCGCCGGGGCCATCATCGTGACGGCGATCTACACCAACAACTTCGCCGCCGTCATCACCAACTCTCTCCCCCTCTATGCAGTGGTTCAACACCTCTTCTCCCCGCTGTAATCTCTACTTAAACATGGTGCTCAATGCTATATATTATTTCCCAATGATGTATGGCTATCCTATGATGTTTGAGTAGATCCGTTTTGTCCTATGGGTTGATTGATGATCATGATTGGTTTGAGTTGCATGTTTTATTATTGGTGCTGTCCTATGGTGCTCTCCGTGTCGTGCAAGCGTGAGGGATCCCCGCTGTAGGGTTTGCAATATGTTTATGACTCGCTTATGGTGGGTGGCGTGAGTGACGGAAGCACACACCCGAGTAAGTAGCTTGTTTACGTATGGGAGTAAAGAGGACTTGATACCTTATAATGCTATGGTTGGGTTTTACCTTAATGATCTTTAGTAGTTGCGGATGCTTGCTAGAGTTCCAATCATAAGTGCATATGATCCAAGTAGAGAAAGTATGTTAGCTTATGCCTCTCCCTCATATAAAATTGCAATAATGATTACCGGTCTAGTTATCGATTGCCTAGGGACAAATAACTTTCTTGTGACAAAAAGCTCTCTACTAAGACTAACTTAGTTGTTTCTTTATCTAAGCAGCCCCTAGTTTTTATTTACGTGCTCTTTATTATCTTGCAAACCTATCCTATCACACCTACAAAGTACTTCTAGTTTCATACTTGTTCTAGGTAAAGCGAACGTTAAGCGTGCGTAGAGTTGTATCGGTGGTCGATAGAACTTGAGGGAATATTTGTTCTACCTTTAGCTCCTCGTTGGGTTCGACACTCTTACTTATCGAGAAAGGCTACAATTGATCCCCTATACTTGTGGCTTATCAAGACCTTTTTCTGGCGCCGTTGCCGGGGAGCAATAGCGTGGGGTGAATATTCTCGTGTGTGCTGGTTTGCTTTATTACTTAGTAATATTTTTTCTGTTATTAACTTGTTTTCTATCTTTAGATATGGGTAGGAAACGCAAAATACCATAAAAACTAGATGTACTTGCTGCTCCAAAAGTTGAGGAACCACTAGTGTTCCGTACCACCGAAGAATATTACTTGGGTCATCTTCGATCCACTTGTGCTCGTGCTGAAACCGCAACTAGCTTAGTTGAGGGCAAATCATTAAATGAGCATGCTTATTATGTGCGACACCGCTTATCTCAAAAAGGGAAACTTTTATGGCATCATATTAATACTTTGCAATGCTATGCTTGGAATTTATGCGAAACTTATGATTTTACTTGTTGTTCTGAAGGCCCTAAAAAACACCTTCCCTATCAATGTGAGTTTCAGGATAATAGAATCGTATCTTCTTATGTCAAGGGTGTTTATAATTACTATGATATTGAGCAAATTGAGGAATTTGTTGCTTTTAAGGGTGCCTATGAAATTGCTTCTTTGATTGAAAAGTATGATGCTACTCTTTACAAATCTGAAAGTTTTGCCATACTTAAATATTGCTATGAAAACTATGCTTCTAATGCTTATGTTAAGCCATATATTGAGGACTCCTTTGCTGTCCAAGAGGAGACTAATATTTTGCAGGAATCTATGGAAGAGGAAGTTGCTGAAATTGTAAGCTCATTAGATGAAAAAGATGAGGAGGAGAATGAAGAACAAAAGGAGGAAGAGCGGATTAGCTACCCATGCCCATCTTCTAATGAGAGTAACTCTTCAACTCATACATTGTTTAATTTCCCTTCGTGCTTACCGAAGGATGAATGCTATGATGATCGCTATGATCCCTTGGATTCGTTTCAAATATCCCTTTTTGATGAACTTGATGCTTGCTATGCTTGTGGCCATGATGCCAATATGAATGATGCTTATGGAGATGAACTTGCTATAGTTCCTTATATTAAACGTGAAATTGTTTCTATTGCACCCACACATGATAGTCCTATTATCTTTTTGAATTCTCCCAACTACACTATATCGGAGAAGTTTGCACTTATTAAGGATTATATAGATGGGTTGCCTTTTACTATTACACATGATGATTTTGATAGATATAATATGCATGTGCTTGATGCTCCTACTTGCAATTATTATGAGAGAGGAACTACATCTCCACCTCTCTATGTTTCCAATATGATAAAATTGCAAGAAACTGCTTATACTATGCATTGGCCTTTACTTTGTGTGCATGAATTGTTCTTTTATGATATGCCAATGCATAGGAAGAGAGTTAGACTTCGTTGTTGCATGATATATGTTACTTTGTGCTCACTACTAAATTACAAATCATTGTTAATTAAAATTGGCTTTCATATACCTTGGGATCCGGGTGGATCAATTACTTGAGCACTTTATGCCTAGCTTAATGGCTTTAAAGAAAGCGCTGCCAGGGAGACAACCCGGAAGTTTTAGAGAGTCATTTTATTCTGTTGTGTGCTTTTATATAGTTTAAAAACAAAAAATAAATAAAGAGGGGAACCTAAAACTTTTTCAAAAAGAAAAGTGAAAGTGAGAGAGACGAGCATTGTTAAAATGGGAGCATGCCTTGAACTTTGTTCATGCCCATGGAAACCTTGTGAATCTTAATTACAGAAACTTTTCAACAAAAATAATTATCCCCTTGTATAAATCCATTGTATTATAAAAATAATGTGCCAAGATTTGCCTTTAGGATGATTGGATTGCTTGTTTGGTGTGTGCAGTGCAAAAACAGAAACTTTGGCTGTAGTGCGTGAATTTACATTTTTTACTGGAATGTCAAAAGTTTCTGAAATTTTTACACAGTACTTCTATGCAATTTTTTTATTTTTTCCTAATTGTCAAGAATTTTTAGAGTTACATAAGTATAGTAAATGTTCAGATTACTTCAGACTGTCCTGTTTTTGACAGATTCTATTTTTGATGCATTGTTTTGCTCGTTTTGATGAAACTATCGATTATATCGGTGGTATAAGCCATGGAAAAGTTATATTACAGTAGCTACAATGCAAAAACAAAATATGAATTGGTTGGCAACAGTACTTAAAGTGGTGATTTGCTTTATTATACTAACGGATCTCACGAGGGTTTTGTTAAGTTTCGTGTGATTGAAGTTTTCAAGTTTTGGGTGAGATCACGATGGATGAAGGAATAAGGAGTGGAAAGAGACTAAGCTTGGGGATGCTCGAGGCACCCCAAGGTAATATTCAAGGACTCCCAAGAAACTAAGCTTGGGGATGCCCCGGAAGGTATCCCCTCTTTCTTCTAACAACCATCGGTAATTTTATTTGGAGCTATATTTTTATTCGTCACATGATATGCGTAAATCTTGGAGCGTCGTGTTCTTTTTATTTTTCTTTTAATAATGCACCATGCTGGTATGAGAAAGTCCTTGGTTGATTTATAGAAGGCTCTTTGCACCTCACTTATATCTTTTGAGTATGGCTTTATAGAATGCTTCATGTGCTTCACTTATATCATTTGAAGTTTGGATTGCTTGTTTCTCTACACATAGAAAACCGCCATTTGTAGAATGCTCTTTTGCTTCACTTATATTTGTTAGAGCGTGGGCATATCTTTTGTAGAAAGAATTAAAATCTCATGCTTCACTTATATCTATTTAGAGAGTTAACAGGAGTTGGTCATTCACATGGTTAGTCATAAAATCCTACATAAAACTTGTAGATCACTGAATATGATATGTTTGATTCCTTGCAATAGTTTTGCAATATAAAGATGGTGATATTAGAGTCATGCTAGTGAGTAATTGTGGATTGGTAGAAATATTTGTGTTAAAGTTTGTGATTCCCGTAGCATGCACGTATGGTGAACCGTTATGTGAAGAAGTCGGAGCATGATTTATTTATTTATTGTCATCCTTTGTGTGGAGGTCGGGATCGCGCGATGGTTAACTCCTACCAACCCTTCCCCTAGGAGCATGCGTGTAGTACCTTGTTTCGATGACTAATAAATTTTTGCAATAAGTATGTGAGTTCTTTATGACTAATGTTGAGTCCATGGATTATACGCACTCTCACCCTTCCACCTTTGCTAGCCTCTCTAGTACCGCGCAACTTTCGCCGGTGCATTAAACCCACGTTCCTCAAAACAGCCACCATATACCTTCCTCAAAACAACCACCATACCTACCTATTATGGCATTTCCATAGCCATTCCGAGATATATTGCCATGCAACTTCCACCGTTCCGTTTATTATGACACGCACCATCATTGCCATATTGCTTTGCATGATCATAAGATAGCTAGCATGATGTTTTCATGGCTTGTCCGTTTTTTGATGTCATTGCTACGCTAGATCATTGCACATCCCGGTACACCGCCGGAGGCATTCATATAGAGTCATATGTTGTTCTAGTATCGAGTTGTAATTCTTGAGTTGTAAGTAAATAAAAGTGCGATGATCATCATTATTAGAGCATTGTCCCATGTGAGGAAAGGATGATGGAAGCTATGATTCCCTCACAAGTTGGGATGAGTCTCCGGACTTTACAAATAAAAAAAAAGAGGCCAAAGAAGCCCACCAAAAAAAAGGGAAAAAACAAGAAAAAAATGAGAGAAAAGAGAGAAGGGGCAATGCTACTATTCCTTCTTCCACACTTGTGCTTCAAAGTAGCACCATGATCTTCATGATGGAGAGTATCCTATATTGTCACTTTCATATACTAGTGGGAATTTTTCATTATAGAACTTGGCTTGCTTATTCCAATAATGGGCTTCCTCAAATTGCCCTAGGTCTTCGTGAGCAAGCAAGTTGGATGCACACCCACTTAGTTTCTTTTGAGCTTTCATACACTTATAGCTCTGGTGCATCCGTTGCATGGCAATCCCTACTCACTCACATTAATATCTATTGATGGGCATCTCCATAGCCGTTGATACGCCTAGTTGATGTGAGACTATCTCCTTCTTTTTGTCTTCACCACAACTGTGACACCCTGGGCTTATGCTACAGTGATCATTGTAATCAAGCTACATTAATGATCATGAACAGTGCCTAAGTATTTTGCTAAATGAAGTTTGACTAAGTTGGATTAAGTTGGATGCAAAATTCAATTCAAATTCCTATTCAAATTGCCTTAGGAATTGTGGTGATAAAATAATTCCTCAAATAATAAAAGTAAAATGTTCCAAATTTGTGGAATATTCCAAAACAAATCATGTTAAGGAAAACAACATCACAAAACTACTGATGTGGACCCCCACCTTCAATATCAGTAGCTAAATGCATTTTTAATTGCATTTAAATCAATTGAGGAATATAAACAATTTATAAAAATCCTCAAGACTACTGTGGCCCTTTGGAATATTGCCACTAAATATTGGGCTATGTCTCACCTTTTTTTGTGTGAGGACTAAATGCCAAAATAAAACAAAAACAGAAACTGAAAATGAAAAGAAACAGAAAAGGGAAAAGAAAAGAAAAGGGGAAAGGCCCTGGCCACTGGCCAGCCGGCCCAGCCAGCTGGCCCAGCCGGCCCAGCCGGTCGTCTCCTACCTGCTCCCGCGTCGTGTCGAAGCCGGAGCCGCTCCGATCGCCGGCGCCGCACGCGTCGCGCATCCGGCGCCGATTCGGGGGGATAAGGCCGCCTCGAGCTGCCCTCCTCTCCCCCGCAACCCTTGTCCCCCTCAGATCTCGCTCTCTCCCTCTCCCTCGCTCGCCCGCATCTCGCCCGAGCGCATCCATGGCGCGGCCACAGCCACTCCCGAGCCCCGCTGCAACGCCCCGGAGCTCCGCATCGACCCCCTCGTCCCTCTCGACCTCGAGCTGGACCCCCGGAGCCTCGGGAACGCTCGCTCGCCATCTTCTTCCTCCTCGGGCCGCCGCCGTCGCCGACACGATTCCGGCCGCCCCGAGCCTCCCCCGAGCATGCCTTGCACGGCTACAACCCCCTGTGAGCTCCGCCTCCCTTTTCCCCCTCATCCCCGTGCGATTTGACCGTCGTAGATAGCTCCCCCGCCGCACCCGAGCTCCGGTTGCCGCCGTTGAGCTCGTGGCCATCGTTACAGTTGCTGTGGCGCTCGCATGAGCACGCCACCGTGCTCCTGGCGCTTCCAGGAGCACGACGCGCCCGCGCACGAGCCCATTCGGGCCTCCTAGCTCCGTCCCCGACGAGTGCCCGAACGTGGTTCCACCTGACCTCGTCGCCGGCGATGCTCCGGCGACCATTTGGTCCAACCACCGTCACCACTCGATTCGCGCACCGCGTAGGATCGATTTCGCGTTAGCTCCGGTCGATTTAGCCACCGTAGCCGCATCCCCGTTGAGCACCCACAGCCACCTCCGCCGTCGCGCTCGCCGCCGGTGATACACGCCGTCTCCGGCGATGCCACCGCCACCATCGTGTGCGGCGCCGACCGGCCGTTCCAACGGGCCTGGCCACGCTCGATTTGGCGCTTTGTGGACGAAACCCGAGCTCGCCGGAGCTCTCGGGCGCGTCCGGCGCTCGCCGGCGCGACTCCGGTCGTCGCCGCCGACGTGGCACCACTGGGGCCCAACCCCAGGGTCACTGCCAGTGGGTCCCCCTGGCCCCGTTGACTGGGTTGACCAGTCAACGTGCTGGCTGGGCTGGGTCAGCCCACTGACAGGTGCGGCCCAGGCCCCCTGTGTCAATGACAGGTGGGTCCCCTGTCAGTTGGCTAATTAGGTAATTAAGTAAATTAAAAATAAATAATTTAGATTAATCAGTCACTGACATGTGGGGCCCTCTTCTAATTAAATCTGTTTAGTTAATTTAAAACCCTGGGTTTGAAATGTGTCTATGACAGGTGGGTCCCACTGGTCAGGTTTGACCTGGCCAGCCCGTGTTGACCTGCTGACGTCATAGTGATGTCATGCTGGCGTCACTGGCACTATTCTAGATAATGTTGGATTTAATAATTAAATTTAATTCCAGAAAATCAATAAAACTTTAGAAAAATCATAGAAAATAATCTGTAGCTCAGATCAAAAAACTTTATACATGAAAGTTGATCAGAAAAATCCCACGAATCCAAATATGCCATCCATTCATCTGTCACATGCCCCTAGCTATCTGAACATGCAACTTTTGCCTGTTTCGGATAGGTGAATAGTGCATGTCTACCGATTAATTCATCCGAATTAAATCCGGAAAATAACTAGTATGACTTGGACATGATTTTAGGCAACCCTGCACTACTTCTAACTAACACATGCCTCTAGCATCGCAGACATGGAACCTTCCCCCCTCCGATTCGTCTGTTCGATAAAACAGCAGACCCAGGAAATATCGTCAGATATTCTCCCGCGTCGTATAAGACGTGTAGTACCGCGTTAGTGCATGCCTAGCTAAACATATTGCCATGTCATGCATCATGTTGCATCTGTGTGCTTTATATTTATTGTTTCTTCCCCCTCTTCTCTTCGGTAGACCCCGAGGCTGACGGAGCTGCCGAGATCGACTACACCACTGACGTTCAGCCTGTTGCCGCAGAGCAGCAAGGCAAGCAAAACCCCCTTGAGCATTCCGATATCACCCACCTCTCTCCCTCTTATGCTTGCATTAGAATTTTGCTACTGTATTAGTTAGCTCCTATTCTGATGCATAGCCTGTTTTTGATGAACTGCTACTACACATGTTATTGTATCAACTGCTTAGTATAGGTGGTTCAGTGAACCCCTGAGACCCCTTAGTCACAGTTGCCCCTGCTTGATCATCGACGACACCGAGGACTTGAAGACAGAAGACTCAGTCATTAAGACTGACAAGCCGTTACCGACACATCACTACACACCCCTTTAGTATGGCACTGCAGAGCTACCACCGAGTGCCGAGGGTGATACCTCACTAGCACTCCTGATGTTAATTCTGTAGCGTAGTTATCGTTTATGGGCATCGAGAGTGATTCCTCTTTCCCATTTGCCGGTAACGACTCTTGTCTTACTCTTACCTCGGGTGGGATCCATCGGGGGTGATTCCTCGGATCTCCACTTGGAGTATAACCACACAGTTACTATGACCGGGTGACTGAGATATGATAAAGACGGGTCGGCCCCAAGGGTACCCGCGAGAGATATTGGTGGGATGTGCCGCAAGGCATCCAGAGACTTGGTGGGGTGCGCCGGAAGGCACTCGAGTGTTCTTGGCGGGGCGACGGACTGTACTTTTGGTTCGAGCTTGCCCCGCACAAATAAAATTGCTAATGGGTTGAGTATTTAATCTGAGTTAGGTCGTTGGCCTAATACGCACTAACCACCACGCGGGGTAATCAGTATGGGCTGCTCGGCGGCGTACATTCTCCCGAAAGCTCTTCAGATGCCACGTTTTTCGACTCGCGCCCGGGTTGGTCTGGAACGCATGGCGCTTGTTAGTAAGGCATGCTAGGACTGCTCCCGGCCGATGGCGTAACGTGCAGGATGGCGAGGGCGATGGCCCAAGACCCCGAGCCATTAGGATGTAGACCGGCGTGTTGGCCTCTCTGTTGAGCCTAGGTAGGACTACGCCGTGTCGATATGTCGAGGCCGGGTATGACCAGAAAATCGTATCCGGCCGTAGCTTATCGAGCGTGTTGGGGAATGTGGTGCACCCCTGTAGGGAAGTAAACTATTCGAATAGCCGTGTCCACGGTAACAGGATGACTTGGAGTTGTGCTCTGACCTACTACAACTATAATCATAAACTAAATAAAATTGAATTGTGGCTCCAAGATTGCTTCCTCGCAGGGAGTCGAGGAAGGATCTCTGGGCGTGTTACTTAATAAAATTGTTACAACAATATGACTATAAGTATGAGATACCAATCTGCACTCTTCTAATGCTGCAAGATGTTGAAGATGCTAGTCTTCGATAGGACTAGGCTCCCTCCCTATTCTTGCCTTCTGCAGTCAGTCCAGATAAAACCCTTTATTGAGAATGATGCATATCTAGCATAGATCTGATGTAAGTCTTGCGAGTACTTTGGATGAGTACTCACCGCTGCTTTGCTCCTCTTTTCCCCCTTCGATACGTTGCTGCGTTCAGACGATGGAGCCCAGGATGTGGACTACGCTGGAGATGCCGACTACTACTACCCCGTTGGAGGCCCCTACCAGCAGGATGGAGCGTACTACGACGTAGACTTCTCCGACGTCCAGGAGTAGTTAGGAGGTTCCCAGGCAGGAGGCCTCGCCTCTTTCGATCCGCTGTCTGTGTTTATGCTAGCCTTCTTAAGGCAAACTTGTCTAACTTATGTCTGTACTCAGATATATTTGCTTCCGCTGACTCTTGTTTATGTCGAGCTTTGTATTCGAGCCCTCGAGGCCCCTGGCTTGTAATATTAAGCTGTATGACTTTGTATTTGTGTCTTTTGTCGTGTTGTGGTATCAATCAGTGAGTCCCTAATCTTGGTCGCACGCCTTGTGTGCATGATTAGCGTACGGACAAGAATGGGGGCGTCACAACAACCACCATATTCTATTCCACCTATAGTGCTATATCCATGGCTCACGCTCAAGTATTGCGTGAAAGTTGAAAAAGTTTGAGAATACTAGAGTATGAAACAATTGCTTGGCTAAAACCGGGGTTGTGCATGATTAAATACTTTGTGTGATGAAGATGGAGCATAGCCAGACTATATGATTTTGTAGGGATAACTTTCTTTTAGCCATGATATTTTGAGAAGACATGATTGCTTTATTAGTATGCTTGAAGTATTATTGTCTTAATGTCAAATGATAGACTATTGCTTTGAATCACTTGTGTCTTAATATTCATGCCATGATTAGATTATATGATCAAGATTATGCTAGGTAGCATTCCACATCAAAAAATATCTTTTTTATCATTTACCTACTCGAGGACGAGCAGGAATTAAGCTTGGGGATGCTGATACGTCTCCGTCGTATCTATAATTTTTGATTGTTTCATGCCAATATTCTACAACTTTCATATACTTTTGGCAACTTTTTATACTATTTTTGGGACTAACATATTGATCCAGTGGCCAGTGCCAGTTCCTGTTTGTTGCATGTTTTTTGTTTCGCAGAAAATCCATATCAAACGAAGTCCAAACGGGATAAAAATTTACGAAGATTTGTTTTGGAATATATGTGAATTTTGGGAAGTGGAATCAACAGAAGGCGGTGCCCGAGGGGCCCACAAGCCATAGGGGCGCGCCCTGGGGGGTAGGGCGCGCCAGGCTGGCTTCTGGCCACCCCGTAAGGCGGTTGGTGCCCATCTTTTGCCGCAAGAAAGCTAATATCCGGATAAAAATCATATTAAAATTTCAGCCTAATCGGAGTTACGGATCTCCGGGGATATAAGAAACGGTGAAAGGCCAGAATCTAGATGGCAGAAACAGAAGGAAACAGAGAGAGAGATCCAATCTCGGAGGGGCTCTCGCCCCTCCGTCGCCATGGAAGCCAAGGACCGGAGGGGAAACCCTCCTCCCATCTAGGGGGAGGCCAAGGAAGAAGAAGAAGAAGGGGGCTCTCTCCCCCTCTCTCCCGGTGGCACCGGAACGCCGCCGGGGCCATCATCGTGACGACGATCTACACCAACAACTTCGCCGCCGTCATCACCAACTCTCTCCCCCTCTATGCAGCGGTTCAACACCTCTTATCCCCGCTATAATATCTACTTAAACATGGTGCTCAACGCTATATATTATTTCCCAATGATGTATGGCTATCCTATGATGTTTGAGTAGATCCGTTTTGTCCTATGGGTTGATTGATGATCATGATTGGTTTGAGTTGCATGTTTTATTATTGGTGCTGTCCTATGGTGCTCTCTGTGTCGCGCAAGCGTGAGGGATCCCCGCTATAGGGTTTGCAATATGTTTATGACTCGCTTATGGTGGGTGGCGTGAGTGACGGAAGCACAAACCCGAGTAAGTAGCTTGTTTACGTATGGGAGTAAAGAGGACTTGATACCATATAATGCTATGGTTGGGTTTTACCTTAATGATCTTTAGTAGTTGCGGATGCTTGCTAGAGTTCCAATCATAAGTGTGTAGGGTAACGCAGCAGAAAACAAAAAATTTCTGACCTACGCACCAGCCCAGGACCACTATGGAGACTGCATACAAGGTTTGATCATTTTCGTTACCGACTCGTAGCGCAGCGGAAGTAGAGTAGATGACGATCGGCGGTGCAGATCCCCGCAGCTAGGATTTACAACCTCCCAACCGCGAGGATGTATACCCTCATCTGCCCCTCGGACAGCCCTCCGGGAGGTGGTCGGACAGTCCCCCGGACGGTGTCGCGGACAGCCCTTCGGGAGGACCATCGAAACTCGAACAGTCACTCGGACAGCGCTTCGGGAGGACCTTCGAAACTCGGATGGTCACACGGACAGCCCTTCGGGAGGCACTCTCGAACTAAGACCGAAACTACGATCTCTCCATAGATTTGCACACATACGGTGTCATCTATCCGGCAGGGCTTCGCCGTCCAGAACTAGTTCCTGCCGGAACCCAGACAGCCTTTCGGCTCTACGAAACTATTTCGCTGGGAGGGAGAGAGAAGGCCAGATCATGCATGGCTTGTGTATGAGAGCAAGGATGAGGTTTGGGCAGCCCCCTCACCTCCTATTTATAGGAAAACCAAGGGGTAGGATGGGCATTTCAAAAATACCAAAACTTGCTCATGAAGGAAACACTTTCCAAGGGCAAAATGGGAAAGCAAGTGGGCAAGTGGGGCTCCAAGGTGGAGCCCCCTTCTTGGCTGGCCACAACCCTTGTGGGGCCCCCCCAAGGTGGTCCCCATCCATCCATCCCTTCTAGAAGCCTTTTGGGAAAATATCCCAAAAGGTGACTTTCCAAAAATATCCCAAAAAGCACTTTCACTATTCACGACGACATTTTTCAGCGTCCGGTCGAACTGAAAATATTTATGTGGGCTTAGAACATTTCCAGTACCCACTAAAATAATTTTAAATGCGATCTGGAACAATTCCGGTTTAGTGATTTTCATCTGCAAAAAGCATCTGAAGCGGTTTCGGCAGCTCCGGAACATGTCCGGTTTTCATCCCGGAAAATTCCAGAAAGTTTCCAGAATGATTCTGGCACCCTCCAAGAATTATCAGGCATGTGCTGAAACCAATTTGACTTAATGGTATCCCCTGAAACAACTTTTCAGTTTTACCGAAACTGTTCCAGTGTTCTCTATGTGGAACTTTTCCGCTGTCCGAAACTTTTCCGGTGTCCGAAACTTTTTCGGTGATTTTCTCTCATTCTCCCTGTCTAGTATTCAGCAGATAGATGACCCTTAAGCATGTGACCCTATAGGTTCGGTGAAGCATAGACATGACCCGGAACCCCTTCCGATCAATGATCAACATCGGAGCCGTGGACACCCATATTGACCCCTATACCCACACGAATGAAAATTCGAGTGAACCTCCAGTTGCCGTGTGCTATTCCTGTTGCTTCGCGATATGTTTACAAATACCCGAGGTGAGACATGTTGGCATCCCCGTGGATCAACACCTTGTCCACTATGCCAGTTACCTCGTTACCGGTATTGTTCTCTTTTCTCGTTCCGTGTTCCGACATCCCCGTGATCAAATCACAAAATGTCTGGCCAGACGATGATGGATACCGTAACACTGAGAGGGCCCAGAGATATCTCTCTATCGTCGGAGGAGCAAATCCCAATCTTGAGCTATCAAGTTACTTGACATACTTTTCCATGAACCCGTAAGCCGCCGTAATTGCCACCCATTTACGGATGACGTTTAACAAACCCCAAAGTTCATGAAGCAAGCATGAAGAAACTCGATACTCTCATGGTCTAAGGAATCATGCAAACGTTAACCATCTCTGTGTTATAAACCATTAACTAGTGACCAATGTATCTCATAGCATAACATCAATTCGGGTCGATTCAACACAAATGTTCTTCTAACATTGTGCCCTCAAAATTGCCAGCATAGTCATGCCCATGATCAGGAAAACAGGATCATCATGCAATACTTGAGCTAGTCTTAGAGGCCAGACCAGGAATACATTTTACCGTTTATTATTCCACACGTGCATATGAGTCTTCCTCCGAGCCTCGTGGTTATTGCAGACTCGAGAACCATAGCAGTTTTAGCATGGAACATAAACCTAATTATGAACAGGGAGATAATCAATAACATTTATTATTGCCTCTAGGGCATATCTCCTACAGACTCCCACTTGCACTAGAGTCAATAATATAGTCAATGCTAATGCACTTTACACCTATGGCATACGGGTGTAAAATATGCTTCGCTTGTTGTATAGTCTAATGTCCAACGGATCTGACGACTTCAGCTCCGTGTGCAACTTTGCATATCCTTGCATTTTCACGCTTTCACAAAATTCATATTTTGTGTGGACTTGGCCTTGCATATGTGTGAATCATTGGTCGAAACCTGATTCCTCAGACTGAGCTATGGAGCAACTATCTGCAATAGTGTCCCATAGACCAAAGCCATCTTGGAATCATACTAAGTTCATGAATGAACTATATGATTCAACAACTTCTTTGTCGCTTCTAAAGCGTCAACATACTTAGCCTTTGTTATAGAATTCGCCACAGTATCTTGTTTGGAACAATTTCCAATTACCGTGCCACCATGTTGTGTATCACACAAAACCCTTAACTTAAATCAAAAATCGCATGGAGCATTGATGAAGACTGTATCGATGTAATTACTTACAATGAGCACTTCATAATCTCTGCTTGCGAGAAAACATGTCATCAGTACTGCTCTAGTACTCAATGACATATTTCACTGTTGTCCCATGATCAGTACTTTGATCACTTCGGTATCTATACTCGCAACAACTTTGGAGTATTGGACATATCTAGTTGTTTTTACATACCATGGAATACATGATTAATCCAAACACAAGAGTGTGTGGAATCACCATCATGTATTTTGCTCATCAGTGTTTTGAGACACCGAGTCTTGCAAAACTCTTTCGATGTGACTTCGGCAAGAATCACTCCTTGGCGTTTTAAATGCTAAAAGGTTTTAGCACCTTGTCAATATGTATTCATTGCTTAGCCCCATTAGGTAAATCTATCTCCATAGATTATCATGCCTAATATTGAGGCTATTTAGCCTAAGTACTTCATCGAAAAACTATTTTCAAATGAAGTAATAATTCGTGTCAAGAAATTTTATTTCCAATTAACAATGTGTCAAGCACACAAGGTTTTTACAAATATTATTATGCTCCCACTTACTTTCTTGAATCACAAGCATCTTCGTTACCCATTGATGAAGTCAAACCCCTTTGACCATTTCATCAAAACACGAAGAATCCAACTCCTCTTTGCTCTCTTCTGTCCATCGCTGGAACTCTGAAGTTTGCATACCTACTAGCATCCTCTGGATCGACAAATTACTTTGGACTGTATCACATAGAAGTCCTAGGTTTCATTTCCATCAGATGGAAATCCTTTCATCATCCATGTTTCATATCTCATGATTGAAATATGTATTAATTGCTAGTTCAACCCGAACCGACTTTAAGCATCGCTACGGTGAAACAACCTCATCGTAGTCAACTCCTTGAACTTGTTATTGCAATAAGTCGAGCTTTATGGATAAAACATTTTTATCCGTATCAGTTTTTAGTTCCATAAATATTCGTTAGACTCTAAGTCTTCCGAAAGGTGTATCAAGATTTTAATCTCGAATTACTTATATGGAAACTATCTCGGATTGTATTGGCATTTAGCCAATTCCGGAGTCAGGGCCCATCAACGCTTCCTTGTGTATTGTAGGTATACTGTTGTCTAACAACAATATCTCGTTTGCGCACCTGATAGGTTTGCACGAGCTTTGCCTACGTGGTTCAGCTGCAAGTTCGACCGAAGTCCATACATTTTATTGTAGAGACTTCCGTATCAGTCGCAGTAGGAAACTCCGGAATCACTTCCAAGGTTTCTTTCCTTTGAAATGATGACGAAGATACTGGTTATCTCATCGAGTTGCACTGTCCTCCCACTCACCTTTTGTAAGAACTATTCTCTTTAAAAGCATACCGTTTTGCGGCAAAAATCCTTTGCCTCGGTATAGTGGTGGGGAAATACCCAATGACTTGGGATAACCTTACAAAGTAGCACTTGTCTGATTTGGAATAGGTTTGTAATCTTTTACACAAGCCCCATATTCCAAATGTTAAGAAAAGATATAACTTGGTTGGGCGTACCATGCCATGACGTCATTTCAACAGACCCGATGGAGCTCTTTTCAGTGTAAAAGCCGCAGTCTCTAAAGCATCACTTTAAAAGGGATAATGGCAAATTTATTTATGTCATCTTTGATCTTACCATGTCATAAATGGTTTGATTACATCTTCACGGACTTTTCACTTGCAGTGGTGTTCTGGGAGGTGCAAGTTATGAAACCCCTTTCACAACTCATCAGACATTCGCTAAACTTGTAACTCAAATATTCCTTTGCGCAATCAAATTGCAGAAACATAATTTTCTCGTTACAATAACTTCTACTTCATTTTTGAAAACCTTATGAATGAATTCAAAAGATCCAGACTTACGTCTCAACAAGTAAATATCCATATATCTACTTGAGTCATTTCTGAAGATAGATAAATCCACTACTTGCAACAACATTTATTGGACTGCATACATCATAATGTATGATCACCAATATGTTCTTTGCTCGTTCCTTATGGCCTGTGAACGGTATTTCAGTCACTTCACTTTTTCAGAGGAAAGTTGCAAGTGCAGATGATTCAAAATCAAATGACTTTTAAAATCCATCATAATGGAATTTTCCATGCGGGTTTCTCCAATGTGACCAAATGCAGTGCCACACTTGTGTGGTATTCTTTTAGTCTTGCGACATTTAGCGTCAGTGTTATGGATGTATCATATTTCCATCAATATTCATAACATACATCCCATCTAGGATGGAAGCAGGGCCCTTCATGTTATTCATAATACTGAACAACAATTGTCGTTTTTATGAACAACTCTTTTGCAACAAACATTGTGCAATGGACTAGAGTGTATGAAACTCTAAAATGAATTATGAAAGTAAACCCAGAGGTAATGTATTATTATCAATATTCATAACATACGTCTCATTCATAATGAAAATATGGCCCTTATGTTATTCATAACACCGAACATCAAAAGTTCTCTTATGAACAACCTTCTTGCAAGATACCTTATGCAAAGGGCTAGAGTGTGAAACTCTAAAATGAATTATGAAAGTAAATACATAGGGAATACACCGATGGAAGGCATAGTAACATTTACTATGTTCCCTGCGTGTACCTAAAACTCATTGATGGCTAGTCTTTCAGGCCATAGTAGTTCTTACATCGAGTTGCAACAGAATGCAATCGAGCGGGTATCTTTGTGATTAACTCACAATACCCAAGAATTAGTGATTAACATGTTTAACCATAATTCCCAAGAACTATATCTTTGACCAGCCTTCTATACATCAAAAACTTGTATGACATTCATACATGAGCTGGATATTCCAGTCTTCTTTCCTTTTGCCATAATACTTCTAACAGTTTAACTATTGGTATTTCTCCTACTCTCAGAAGAAGCATCCAACTTAAGAGTGGCGTTAGCCCCGGACTTCCTAGGCGTGAAAATCTTACTAACACCCTTCGGACACTTCCTTTCTCTTTAAGTTGTTGTTTTATTCACCTTTCATCATATGACAGGCGTTCTCCTGGATCCCTCTCTTAACAGTCAAATGCCCAGTAAACACTTTACTAATGTTTTGCAAACAAACATTGCTTTGGATATCTCATATCTTTTTGCCTTTGTCTGTCTCTGAAAAAGATTTTCAGATTCCATGAATATCACATAACTATCCAAACTTTCAAAGTTCGGGTCTCATGGAAGCAAACATATTTCACTTGACCGTAACGGAATTTTAGCTTTTGGATCGAAGGACGAGAGTCACATCATCCATAGCATTAGCGGGAGAATACCGAAAGTATGCGATAGGACAAAGTCGTTCTCGGCACTCTTGAGGACAATCCTCACATTACATTACCAACCGTAAAGTTTTAACCAGATATTTAAACAGCTTATTCAATTTTAATAGGGAAGGTGGAAACGCGAGCCATTATTCTACAACTATTATGCAAATCACACTTAGACAGTGTTCATAATTAATTGCACCGAGAATTAAACAAGCTAATTCTACAGAGCGCTCCCACTCAAATCAATATCTCTCATAATTGATTGTGAGCGATTCAAGATCCAAATTACAATTCAACGCCAAGGATGTATCCATCTCAAGTGACGAGAATTGCAATCGGTAGGCCAACTTGCCAATCACATCTCTATGTGACTCTTGTTCATCTTTCGATGGGCGTGTTCCGAGCTCAGGACTTTCAAGCTAGAACGTCAAGACAACCAAGTGATCTCGCTGCGAGGTCTCAACTCACCCGCCTCACACTTCTCTAATCGTCCGTACCCATGTATCCATGTGATACCCCGAAGAGATAGGTGCCGTGACGGTGCTACACTTGGGAGAACACTAACTACTTGATATTTTTGTGAGAGATCACCCTAATAAAAGCGACTACCGCGCAATCAAAAGGGTGCATCATAAGGCATAAACATCTCAGGCAATTCATAATAGCATGATATGGTATAGCCCTTTCTGACGGAGAAGTCTTGTATTTCTTCGTCTTCGGCATTCGCGTCGGTGTTCACCTTCGCGAAGATTGCCACCACCTTGTCGATGCACCAGATAATATTGCTATCTCTATAGCTAATAAAACAAGTGCATTACTGAAGGTTGACACGCAGGTCATTAAAGTGACAATCATATGGCTCCAGCCATCATGCCGAATCATGACACGCAGGTCATGTTAATCAATTTACATTATATAGTCATCTCATACATAATCAAATTATAATGAACACTGCTATACCACATCACATGCCCATGCAAACCATCCTGCAAAACCAAGTTAGATGCCTCTAATCGGTTCATGCAAAATTTTATTTTTCGTGGCTTCTAAGGTTTCGAAACAAACCGAAGCTACCAACGTCCATCATCAAGCATGATAATCCAAGTCGCTAGATTAACATTGCGGGGTGTATGAAACACGAGATAATAAAATCTCGAGCCCCATACTAAACTTCGTCATACGCGTGACCCCCGTGCAGATCATATCTGCATTGCCCTTTCGTCTGCGAAATTTCATCTTTCTTTTTAACTACGGTGGAATTCAATGAACTGTTAGCACTTCGTTGATCAATCAGGATCGCGGATTGCCAGAACATTGAAACTCCACCATACTGTTATCAAGATTAGAAATATGCAAATTCCAGGGAAGCAACAAGAACATCGGGTAACAGATTTCATCTGCTACCCGCACAAATAATTTTCAGTAATAGAACTCATCTACTACATAATTATATTGTGCAATACCCATACATCTCTATGTATTCTAGATCGCAACCTGCATCTACGCATAGCACGGCTCTTGATGCCACTGTAGGGTAACGCAGCAGAAAACAAAAAATTTCTGACCTACGCACCAGCCCAGGACCACTATGGAGACTGCATACAAGGTTTGATCATTTTCGTTACCTACTCGTAGCGCAGCGGAAGTAGAGTCGATGACGATCGGCGGTGCAGATCCCCGTAGCTAGGATTTACAACCTCCCAACCGCGAGGATGTATACCCTCATCCGCCCCTCGGACAGCCCTCCGGGAGGCGGTCGGACAGTCCCCCGGACGGTGTCGCGGACAGCCCTTCGGGAGGACCATCGAAACTCGAACAGTCACTCGGACAGCCCTTCGGGAGGACCTTCGAAACTCGGACGGTCACACGGACAGCCCTTCGGGAGGTACTCTCGAACTAAGACCGAAACTACGATCTCTCTACAGAGTTGCACACATACGGTGTCATCTATCCGGCAGGGCTTCGCCGTCCAGAACTAGTTCCTGCCGGAACCCAGACAGCCTTTCGGCTCTACGAAACTATTTCGCTGGGAGCGAGAGAGAAGGCCAGATCATGCATGGCTTGTGTATGAGAGCAAGGATGAGGTTTGGGCAGCCCCCTCACCTCCTATTTATAGGAAAACCAAGGGGTAGGATGGGCATTTCAAAAATACCAAAACTTGCTCATGAAGGAAACACTTTCCAAGGGCAAAATGGGAAAGCAAGTGGGCAAGTGGGGCTCCAAGGTGGAGCCCCCTTCTTGGCCGGCCACAACCCTTGTGGGGACCCCCCAAGGTGGTCCCCATCCATCCATCCCTTCTAGAAGCCTTTTGGGAAAATATCCCAAAAGGTGACTTTCCAAAAATATCCCAAAAAGCACTTTCACTATTCACGACGACATTTTTCAGCGTCCGGTCGAACTGAAAATATTTATGTGGGCTTAGAACATTTCCAGTACCCACTAAAATAATTTTCAATGTGATCCGGAACAATTCCGGTTTAGTGATTTTCATCTGCGAAAAGCATCTGAAGCGGTTTCGGCAGCTCCGGAACATTTCCGGTTTTCATCCCGGAAAATTCCAGAAAGTTTCCAGAATGATTCTGGCACCCTCCAAGAATTATCAGGCATGTGCGGAAACCAATTTGACTTAATGGTATCCCCTGAAACAACTTTTCAGTTTTACCGAAACTGTTCCGGTGTTCTCTCTGCGGAACTTTTCCGCTGTCCGAAACTTTTTCGGTGTCCGAAACTTTTTCGGTGATTTTCTCTCAGACTCCCTGTCTAGTATTCAGCAGATAGATGACCCTTAAGCGTGTGACCCTATAGGTTCGGTGAAGCATAGACATGACCTGGAACCCCTTCCGATCAATGATCAACATCGGAGCCGTGGACACCCATATTGACCCCTATACCCACACGAATGAAAATTCGAGTGAACCTCCAGTTGCCGTGTGCTATTCCTGTTGCTTCGCGATATGTTTACAAATACCCGAGGTGAGACATGTTGGCATCCCCGTGGATCAACACCTTGTCCACTATGCCAGTTACCTCGTTACCGGTATTGTTCTCTTTTCTCATTCCGTGTTCCGGCATCCCCGTGATCAAATCACAAAGTGTCTGGCCAGACGATGATGGATACTGTAACACCGAGAGGGCCCAGAGATATCTCTCCATCGTCGTAGGAGCAAATCCCAATCTTGATCTATCAAGTTACTTGACATACTTTTCCATGAACCCGTAAGCCGCCGTAATTGCCACCCATTTACGGATGACGTTTAACAAACCCCAAAGTTCATGAAGCAAGCATGAAGAAACTCGATACTCTCATGGTTTAAGGAATCATGCAAACGTTAACCATCTCTGTGTTATAAACCATTAACTAGTGACGAATGTATCTCATAGCATAACATCAATTCGGGTCGATTCAACACAAATGTTCTTCTAACATTGTGCCCTCAAAATTGCCGGCATAGTCATGCCCATGATCAGGAAAACATGATCATCATGCAATACTTGAGCTAGTCTTAGAGGCCAGACCAGGAATACATTTTACCGTTTATTATTCCACACGTGCATATGAGTCTTCCTCCGAGCCTCGTGGTTATTGCAGACTCGAGAACCATAGCAGTTTTAGCATGGAACATAAACCTAATTATGAACAGGGAGATAATCAATAACATTTATTATTGCCTCTAGGGCATATCTCCTACAAAGTGCATATGATCCAAGTAGAGAAAGTATGTTAGCTTATGCTTCTCCCTCATATAAAATTGCAATAATGATTACCGGTCTAGTTATCGATTGCCTAGGGACAAATAACTTTCTTGTGACAAAAAGCTCGCTACTAAGACTAACTTAGTTGTTTCTTTATCTAAGCAGCCCCTAGTTTTTATTTACGTGCCCTTTATTATCTTGCAAACCTATCCTATCACACCTACAAAGTACTTCTAGTTTCACACTTGTTCTAGGTAAAGCGAACGTTAAGCGTGCGTAGAGTTGTATCGGTGGTCGATAGAACTTGAGGGAATATTTGTTCTACCTTTAGCTCCTCATTGGGTTCGACACTCTTACTTATCGAGAAAGGCTACAATTGATCCCCTATACTTGTGGGTTATCAGTCTCCGGTAGAAACTTTAGGGCACTCTTTGAAGTTCTTTGTGTTGGATTGAACATGATGAATCTGAAATTGTGTGATGCATATTGTATAATCAAGCCCATGGGTACTTGTGGTGACATTGGAGTATCTAGGTGACATTAGGGTTTTGGTTGATGTGTATCTTAAGGTGTTATTTTAGTACGAACTCTAGGGCTGTTCGTGACACTTATAGGGATAGCTCATAAGATTGATCGGAAAAGATAACTTTGAGGTGGTTTCGTACCCTACAATAATTTGTTCGTTTTTTCTCCACTATTTGTGACTTTGGAGTGAACTCTTTGTCGCACGTGAGGGATTTACATATGATTCAACCATGTCAGTATTGTTGAGAGAACTTGCACTAGTGAAAGTATGAACCCTAGGCCTTGTTTCTAAGCATTGCAATACCGTTTGTGCTCACTTTTATCATTAGTTACCTTGCTGTTTTTATATTTTCAGATTACAAAAACCTATATCTACCATCCATATTACACTTGTATCACCATCTCTTCGCCGAACTAGTGCACATATACAATTTACCATTGTATTGGGTGTGTTGGGGACACAAGAGACTCTTTGTTATTTGATTGCAGGGTTGTTCGAGAGAGACCATCTTCATCCTACGCCTCCCACGGATTGATAAACCTTAGGTCATCCACTTGAGGGAAATTTGCTACTGTCCTACAAAACTCTGCGCTTGGAGGCCCAACACGAGTCTACAAGAAGAAGGTTGCGTAGTAGACATCAAGCTCTTTTCTGGCGCCGTTGCCGGGGAGGTGAGTGCTTGAAGGTATATCTTTAGATCTTGCAATTGAATCTTTTTGTTTCTTGTTTTATCACTAGTTTAGTCTATAAAAGAAAACTACAAAAAATGGAATTGAGGTTGCCTCATATGCTTCATCTTTTTAATGTCTTTCGTGAAAATGATGGAAAGGAAAATTGTGCTCAAGTGTTAGAAGAAGAAGTTATTAAAATGTTTGGCACTAAATCTTTGAGTGATGAGCATGATTGCAATGTTGTTAGTATGAATTCCTTGAATATCCATGATGCTAATGATATGCAAAGCCACAAACTTGGGGATGCTATGGTTGATGAAGATGATATGTGTAGTCCCCCAAGTTTTGATGAGCAAATTTATTATGATGAAAGCATGCCTCCTATTTATGATGATTATTGTGATGACACGTATGCTATAAAGAGTGATAGTAATCATGAAACTTGTCATCATGATTTTAATTTTCAATTGGATTATGCTTCACATGATAGTTATTTTGTTGAGTTTGCTCCCACTACTATTGATGAGAAGAAAATTGCTTATGTGGAGAGTGACAAAATTTCTATGCTTGTAGATCATGAAAATAATGCTTTATGTGCTGGTTATATTGTGAAATTCCTTCATGATGCTACTGAAAATTATTATGAGGGAGGAACATATGCTTGTGGGAATTGCAATAATATCAAGTTTCCTCTCTATGTGTTCAAAGTTTTGAAGTTATGCTTGTTTTGCCTTCCTATGCTAGTTGATTCTTGCTCCCATAAATTGTTTGCTCACAAAATCCCTATGCATAGGAAGTGGGTTAGGCTTAAATGTGCTAGTCATATGCTTCATGATGCTCTCTTTGTGTTTCAATTCTTATCTTTTATGTGAGCATCATTGAAATCATCATGCCTAGCTAAAAGGCATTAAAGAAAAGCGCTTGTTGGGAGGCAACCCAACACTTTTACTTTCAGTTTGTGTGTGTCCACATGATTAAGCTACTTTATAATCATGTTTTATAGCTTTTGTTTCAATAAAGTGCCAAGTAAAGCCTTTGGGATAGTGTGGATGATAGTTGACTTGATTCTGTGCAAAAACAGAAACTTTTGCTCTCAGTCCAGGAATTTTGTAAATTCACTGAAACGTGCTCTTGATCTGAATTTTTTAAACATGATTTATATACAAATTTCCTAGATTATCCTAATTTGTCAGAATTTTTAGAGACAGGGAAGTATGGTTACACTACAGACCTTCACAGACTGTTCTGTTTTGACAGATTCTGTTTTGCATGCATAGTTTGCTTGTTTTAGTGTTCCCATAGCTTATATTCAGTGATATAAATTATGGGAATGATAGAATACAGTAGGTATTATGTGAGAACAATTATGAATCTTGTCTTGATAGTACCTAAGTGAATTATCTTTGTTTATTATACTAACCCATCTCATGAAGTTCCGTTAAGTTTTGTGTGATTGAAGTTTTCAAGTTTTGGGTGAGACACCGATATGAGGAGAATAAGGAGTGAAAATAACCTAAGCTTGGGGATTCCCAAGGCACCCCCAAGGTAATATCCATGGAAGACTCAAGTGCCTAAGCTTGGGGATGCCCCGGAAGGCATCCCCTCTTTCATCTTCAACATTATCGGTATATCTTACTTGGAGCTATATTTTTATTCGTCACATAATATGAGTTTTGCTTGGAGCGTCATTTTATTTTGTTGTTCTATGTTAGGTGTTGTTTATAATCTTGTTTTTCAATAAAAAGTTCCAAGAATTGCCTTAGGATGCTTGCATTGCATGTTTTGATGAGTGTTGTGTAAAATCAGAAACTTTGGCTGTAGTGTTTGAATTTTCATATTTTACTGGAACGTGGAAAGTTTCTGAAATTTTTACAAAGTGTTATCATATAAATTTTATAGCATTTACTAAATTTTCATAATTTTTTGAGTTACATAAGTACACTGTTTTCATAAATTGCTACAGACCGTCCTGTTTGGACAGATTGCTGTCATAGTTTCGTTATCTACTTATCCTATAGTTTCCATAGCCTATATTGGTAGATATAAATTGTGGAGATGATAGTATACAGTACCTAATGTTTGAAAATTATTATGCAACTTGTCTTGGCAGTACATAAAGAGTTGATTTATTATTATGTGTACTAACCTATCTCACGAGTTCTTTTTAAGTTTTGTGTGGATGATGTTTTTGAGAATAGGTGAAACCATGATATGAGAGGATTGAACGAGATACAAAAGCTCAAGCTTGGGGATGCCCAAGGCACCCCAAGTAAATATTTCAAGAAGTATCAAGCATCTAAGCTTGGGGATGCTACGCATTCCACCTCTCTTCATCAACAATTATCGGTTAGCCTATGTTGAGCCTAAAGTTTTATTCGTTCACATGATGCGTGCTATTCTTGGAGTTCTATTTTTGTTTAGTTTGCTGTTTGAATAAAATACTTAAGATCTGAAATATTTATTGAGAGAGAGCCCTCACATAGCTACTTGATTGTTTACCTACTTATTGATCTTCACTTATATCTTTTGAGAGTAGCTTGTCATTTCCTCTCATGCTTCACTTATACCTTTTTGAGGGATGAAATCTTTATGCTCATGTGCTTCATTTAAAATTGTTTGAGCTTGTCAAAAAAGCAATGGAAATATATGAAACTAGTCCCAAAGTGATAGATATCCAAGGAGGATATAATAAAAAAAATCATGAAGATCATTGGACAAATTAAACTTGATTCCTTGTAATAGTTTTGAAACATGATGATAGTAATATGTGAGTCATGTTAGTGAGTAATTATGCCTTAGTAGGAATATTGGTATTAAGGTTTGTGATTCCCTATGCAAGTATGAAAGTCAATAGTTATGCAATGAAGTTACATCCTACTTGTGGTGCATTGTTCGGTGTTAGTTATGTTCAATGCTCACTTATGTGAATTTTCGTTTCTTGGTTTGGTTGCTTCCCAATCTATTTGCTAGCCTTCATTTGTACTAAGTAGAAATACTACTTGTGCATCCAAAATCCTTAAACCAAGTTTTGCCTTATGAGTCCACCATACCTACCTATATGCGGTATTTCCATGCCGTTCCAAGAAAATTTGTATGTGCCATCTCTAAATTTTCTCTTTTGTGTGCCCGTACCGCTCATGAAACGGTGGGGAGTATCCAATATTTTTCCATGTTAGGTGGGTTATTCTCACGATATGTGTTGATTCACTATCATTCACGAGAAAGTGGCTGGTATTCGGGATGCCCAGTTCCATGCTCAAAAATCAAATCAAAATATAATGAAACAAAACTCCCCCAGGATTGTTGTTTGTATGGACGGTACCCGTGGATTCGGCTCGCCGTGGAGAGTGATTGATTGGTGGAGGGGGAGTAAAAACTTTACCATTCTATTTGGGAACCGCCTATAATGTATCTAGCATGGAAAGTATTGTGAGCTACTTTGTCGTTTTCGTTGACAGGAAAAGCATGCCACTCAAAATATTTTTCTCTCTCAATTTAAACCTTGAGCTCTGGCACCTCTACAAATCCCTACTTTCCTCTGCGAAGGGCCTATCTATTTACTTTATGCAATTTTTATTTTTGCTTTGAGTCTCCATCTTCTCTTATAAGCACCAACTAGGGGGCACTATGATCGTACTTGAGCATTGGGCATAGCTAATATTTGAGTGTGTTTCATAAATGGATCAATGATTGAGCATGATGGGCTAGGGATAACTTTCTTTAGTGTTGATATTTTGAAAGACATGGTTGCTTGTTGACATGCTTGAGTATTGAAGTCATTATGTTGAAACTAGACTATTGCTTTGAATCATTTACAAGTCCAAATGTCCACGCTATACAAAGAAGATAAGAATATGATGAACATGTTAGGCAGCATTCCACATTAAAAATTCTATTTTTATCATTTACCTACTTGAGGACGAGCAGAAATTAAGCTTGGGGATGCTGATACATCTCCAACGTATCTATAATTTTTGCTTGTTCCATGCTATTATATTATCATTCTTGGATGTTTTACAATCATTTTACTACAACTTTATATTATTTTTGGGACTAACCTATTAACCTAGAGCCCAGTGCCAGTTTCTGTTTTTTTCGTGTTTTTGAGTTTTATAGAAAAGGAATATCAAACGGAGTCCAAACGGAATAAAAATCTACGGTGATTTTTTATGGACCAGAAGAAGCCCAAGGAGCATTGGAGTTGGGCCAGAAGAGCCACGGGGCCACCACAAGCCTGGGGGCGCGCCCCCCTGGCTTGTCGTCACCTCGTGGCCCCCCTGGACTTGTTTCCGCCGCCAAAAACTCCTATAAATACAGAAACCCCCAGAAACAAACCTAGATCGGGAGTTCCGCCGCCGCAAGCCTCCAGAGCCACGAAAAACCAATCGGGAGCCCGTTCCGGCACCCTGCCGGAGGGGGAAACCATCACCGGAGGCCATCTTCATCATCCCGGCGGTCTCCATGATGAGGAGGGAGTAGTTCACCCTCGGGGCTGAGGGTATGTACCAGTATCTATGTGTTTGATCTCTCTCTCTCGTGTTCTTGAGATGGCACGATCTTGATGTACCGCGAGCTTTATTAATATAGATGAATCATATGGAGTTTTCCCCTCTCTATCTTCTTGTGATGAATTGAGTTTTCCCTTTGAAGTTTACTTATCAGATTGAGACTTTAAGGATTTGAGAACACTTGATGTATGTCTTGCGATGGGATATCCGTGGTGACAATGGGATGTTCTATTGATTCACTTGATGTATGTTTTGGTGATCAACTTGCGGGTTCCGTGACCTTGGGAATCTATGCATAGGGGTTGGCACATGTTTTCGTCTTGACTCTCCGGTAGAAACTTTGGGGCACTCTTTGAAGTTCTTTGTGTTGGATTGAACATGATGAATCTGAAATTGTGTGATGCATATCGTATAATCAAGCCCATGGGTACTTGTGGTGACATTGGAGTATCTAGGTGACATTAGGGTTTTGGTTGATGTGTATCTTAAGGTGTTATTTTAGTACGAACTCTAGGGCTGTTCGTGACACTTATAGGGATAGCTCATAAGATTGATCGGAAAAGATAACTTTGAGGTGGTTTCGTACCCTACAATAATTTCTTCGTTTGTTCTCCACTATTTGCGACTTTGGAGTGAACTCTTTGTCGCACGTGAGGGATTTACATATGATTCAACTATGTCAGTATTGTTGAGAGAACTTGCACTAGTGAAAGTATGAACCCTAGGCCTTGTTTCTAAGCATTGCAATACCATTTGTGCTCACTTTTATCATTAGTTACCTTGCTGTTTTTATATTTTCAGATTACAAAAACCTATATCTACCATCCATATTACACTTGTATCACCATCTCTTCGCCGAACTAGTGCACCTATACAATTTACCATTTTATTGGGTGTGTTGGGGACACAAGAGACTCTTTGTTATTTGGTTGCAGGGTTGTTCGAGAGAGACCATCTTCATCCTACGCCTCCCACGGATTGATAAACCTTAGGTCATCCACTTGAGGGAAATTTGCTACTGTCCTACAAAACTCTGCGCTTGGAGGCCCAACACGAGTTTACAAGAAGAAGGGTGCGTAGTAGACATCAGTGAGTAGTTACGTTTGTTTCGGAGGACATGGGATAAGTCTTGTTATAAGTAATCATGTGAATTTGGTATTCGTTCGATATTTTGATGAGATGTATGTTGTCTCTCCTCTAGTGGTGTTATGTGAACATCGACTACATGACACTTCACCATTATTTGGGCCTAGGGGAAGGCATTGGGAAGTAATAAGTAGATGATGGGTTGCTAGAGTGACAGAAGCTTAAACCCTAGTTTATGCGTTGCTTCGTAAGGGGCTGATTTGGATCCATATGTTTCATGCTATGGTTAGATTTATCTTAATTCTTCTTTCGTAGTTGCGGATGCTTGCGAGAGAGGTTAATCATAAGTGGGAGGCTTGTCCAAGTAAGGGAAGAACCCAATCACCGGTCCACCCACATATCAAATTATCAAAGTAACGAACGCGAATCATATCAGCATGATGAAAACTAGCTTGACAGAAATTCCCATGTGTCCTCGGGAGCGCTTTGCTTTATATAAGAGTTTGTCCAGGCTTGTCCTATGCTACAAAAAGGATTGGGCCACCTTGCTGCACCTTTGCTACATTTGTTACTTGCTACCCGTTACGAATTATCTTATCACAAAACTATGTGTTACCGATAATTTCAGTGCTTGCAGAGAATACCTTACTAAAAACCGCTTGTCATTTCCTTCTGCTCCTCATTGGGTTCGACACTCTTACTTATCGAAAGGACTACGATAGATCCCCTATACTTGTGGGTCATCAAGACTCTTTTCTGGCGCCGTTGCCGGGGAGTGAAGCGCCTTTGGTGAGTGGAATTTGGTAAGGAAAAAATTATATAGTGTGCTGAAATTTACTGTCACTTGTCACTATGGAAAATAATCCTATGAGGGGCTTGTTCGGGGTATCTTCACCTCGACCGGAAGCACAAAGAGTTGCTCCTCAACCTACTGAACCTACTGAAAATATTTATTATGAAATTCCTTCGGGTATGATAGAGAAACGGCTAGCTAATCCTTATGCAGGAGATGGAACACTACATCCTGATTTGCATCTAATCTATGTGGATGAAGTTCGTGGATTATTTAAGCTTGCAGGTTTGCCCGAGGATGATGTCAAGAAGAAGGTCTTTCCTTTATCTTTGAAGGAGAAGGCATTGACATGGTATAGGCTATGTGATGACATTGGATCATGGAGCTACAACCGATTGAAATTGGAATTTCATCAGAAGTTTTATCCTATGCATCTGGTTCATCGTGATCGGAATTATATTTATAATTTTTGGCCTCGTGAAGGAGAAAGTATTGCTCAAGCTTGGGGGAGGCTTAAGTCAATGTAATATTCATGCCCCAATCATGAGCTCTCAAGAGAAATTATTATTCAGAATTTTTATGCTCGGCTTTCTCGTAATGATCAATCCATGCTCGATACTTCTTGTACTGGTTCCTTTATGAAGAAAGATATTGAATTCTAATGGGATTTATTGGAAAGAATTAAACGCAACTCTGAAGATTGGGAACTCGACGAAGGTAAGGAGTCAGGTATAAACCTTGAGTTTGATTGTGTTAAATCCTTTATAGACACCGATGCTTTTCGTGAATTTAGCACTAAATATGGACTTGACTCTGAGATAGTAGCTTCTTTTTGTGAATCATTTGCTACTCACATTGATCTCCCTAAGGAGAAGTGGTTTCAATATCATCCTCCCATTGAAGTGAAAGTAGTTGAACCTATTAAAGTTGAAGAAGAAACTATTACTTATACTGTTGATCCTGTTATTCCCGCTGCTTATATTGAGAAACCACCTTTCCCTGTTAGAATAAAGGAACATGCTAAAGCTTCAACTGTGGTTTGTAAGAGCTATGTTAGAACACCTACACCCCGTGAACAAATTAAAGTTGAACCTAGTATTGCTATGGTTAAAGATCTCTTGGTTGATAATATTGATGGGCATGTTATTCATTTCTGTGATGAAGCTGCTAGAATTGCTAGACCTGATACTAAAGATAAACATAGACCTATTGTTGGCATGCCTGTTGTTTCTGTTAAAATAGGAGATCATTGTTATCATGGCTTATGTGATGTGGGTGCTAGTGTGAGTGCAATTCCCTTTACCTTATATCAAGAAATTATGAATGATATTGCACCAGCTGAATTAGAAGAAATTGATGTTACCATTAAGCTTGCTAATAGAGATACTATAGCACTAGTTGGGATTGTTAGAGATGTTGAAGTCTTGTGTGGGAAAATAAAATATCCTACTGATTTTCTTGTTCTTGGTTCCCCGCAAGATGATTTTTGTCCCATTATATTTGGTAGGCCTTTCTTGAATACTGTTAATGCTAAGATAGATTGTGAGAAAGAAACTGTTACTGTAAGTTTTGGGGATGTGTCCCATGAGTTTAATTTCTCTAAATTTCATAGACAACCCCATGATAAAGAATTGCCTAGTACGGATGAAATTATTGGTCTTGCTTCTATTGCTGTGCCTCCTACTGATCCCTTAGAACAATATTTGCTAGACCATGAAAACGATATGCATATGAATGAATGGAATGAAATAGATAAGATTTTCTTTGATCAGCATCCTATTTTGAAACACAACTTGCCTGTTGAAATACTTGGGGATCCTCCTCCACCCAAGGGTGATCCCGTGTTTGAGCTTAAACAATTACCGGATACTCTGAAATATGCTTATCTTGATGAAAAGAAGATATATCCTGTTATTATTAGTGCTAACCTTTCAGAGCATGAAGAAAAGAGATTATTGAAAACTCTGAAGAAGCACCGTGCTGCTATTGGGTATTCTCTTGATGATCTTAAGGGCATTAGTCCCACTCTATGTCAGCATAAAATTAATATGGAGCCTGATGCTAAACCAGTTGTTGATCACCAACGACGGTTAAATCCTAAAATGAAAGAAGTGGTAAGAAATGAAATATTAAAGCTTCTGGAGGCGGAGATATGAAGAAACTAATCTTGTCTTGAATTGGGAGAAGTGCCACTTTAGGGTTAATGAGGGTATTGTCTTGGGACACAAAATCTCCGAAAGAGGTATTGAAGTTGATAAAGCTAAAGTAGGTGCTATTGAAAAAATGTCGTGTCCCACGGATATCAAAGGTATAAGAAGTTTCCTTGGTCATGCTGGTTTCTATAGGAGATTTATTAAAGACTTCTCTAAAATTTCTCGGCCTCTCATTAATCTCTTGCAGAAAGATGTTCCTTTTGTTTTTGATGATGATTGTGTGGAAGCATTTGAAATCCTTAAGAAAGCCTTGATTTCTGCACCTGTTGTTCAACCACCTGATTGGAACCTACCCTTTGAAATTATGTGTGATGCTAGTGATTATGCCGTTGGTGCTGTTCTAGGACAAAGAGTTGATAAGAAATTAAATGTTATCCATTATGCTAGTAAAACTCTAGACAGTGCTCAAAGAAACTATGCTACCACTGAAAAGGAATTTTTAGCAATTGTGTTTGCTTGTGATAAGTTCAGACCTTATATTGTTGATTCCAAAGTAACTGTTCACACTGATCATGCTGCTATTAAATATCTTATGGAAAAGAAAGATGCTAAACCTAGACTTATTAGATGGGTTCTTCTGCTACAAGAATTTGATTTGCATATTATTGATAGAAAGGGTGCTGAGAACCCCGTAGCAGATAACTTGTCTAGGTTAGAGAATGTTCTTGATGACCCACTACCTATTGATGATAGCTTTCCTGATGAACAATTAGCTGTCATAAATGCTTTGCGTAATGCTCGATGGTATGCTGATTATGCCAATTACATTGTTGCTAAATTTATACCACCTAGTTTCACATACCAACAAAAGAAAAAGTTCTTCTATGATTTAAGACATTACTTTTGGGATGATCCACACCTTTATAAAGAAGGAGTAGATGGTGTTATTAGACATTGTATACCTGAGCATGAACAGGAACATATCCTACACAAGTGTCACTCCGAGGCCTACGGAGGACACCACGCTGGAGATAGAACTGCACACAAGGTATTACAATCTGGTTTTTATTGGCCTACTCTCTTCAAGGATGCTCGTAAGTTTGTCTTGTCTTGCGATGAATGTCAAAGAATCGGTAATATTACTAGATGTGAGGAAATGCCTATGAATTACTCACTTGTTATTGAACCATTTGATGTTTGGGGTTTTTATTATATGGGACCTTTTCCAAAGTCCAACGGGTATACTCATATTCTAGTTGCTGTTGATTATGTTACTAAGTGGGTAGAAGCTATTCCAACTAGTAGTGCTGATCATAACACTTCTATTAAAATGCTTAAAGAAGTTATTTTCCCTAGATTTAGAGTCCCTAGATATTTAATGACTGGTGGTGGTGCACACTTTATTCATGGTGCTTTCCGTAAATTGCTTGCTAAGTATGATGTTAATCATAGAATTGCATCTCCATATCATCCTCAGTCTAGTGGTCAAGTAGAATTAAGCAATAGAGAAATTAAATTGATCTTGCAAAAGACTGTTAATAGATCTAGAAAGAATTGGTCTAAGAAACTTGATGATGCATTATGGGCTTATAGAACTGCTTACAAAAACCCTATGGGTATGTCTCCGTATAAAATGGTTTATGGTAAAGCATGTCACTTACCTCTTGAACTAGAACATAAAGCTTATTGGGCGATTAAGGAGCTCAACTATGATTTCAAACTTGCTGGTGAGAAGAGGTTATTTGACATTAGCTCACTTGATGAATGGAGAACCCAGGCCTATGAGAATGCCAAGTTGTTTAAAGAAAAGGTTAAGAGATGGCATGATAAAAAGATACAAAAGCGTGAATTCAATGTAGGTGACCATGTCCTGCTATACAATTCTCGTTTAAGATTTTTTGCAGGAAAACTTCTCTCTAAATGGGAAGGGCCTTACATTGTCGAGGAAGTATATCGTTCCGGCGCCATCAAGATCAACAACGCCGAAGGCACTAACCCAAAGGTGGTAAACGGGCAAATAATCAAACATTATATCTCAGGTACTCCCATAAATGTTGAAACCAATATTATCACTACCATAACTCCGGAGGAGTACATTAGGGAGACCTACCAGAACGTTTCAGACTCCGAAAAGGAATAGGTATGTGATACGGTAACCAAACCGACTCCAAAACTTTTCCAATAGCAAGTTTTCTCCGTTTTGGAATATTTAATAAATTAGGAAAATTTAAAGTAGTCCGAAAAGTGCACGAGGAGGCGACAAGCCAGGGGGGCGCGCCCCTGTGGCTTGTGGCCACCCCGTGTACCCTCCAGACTCCGTTTTCTTGTGGTATACTCCTTTAGGTCGGTAAAAATTCATTATATAATCTCCCGAAGGTTTGGACCTTCGTATCACGACAATACCTCGTGTTTTCGTTTTGAGTTGTTTCTGCAGCAGATTTAGAGCAAGATGTCTTCGCAAGAGTCGGTCGGGGAGAGCCGTGTCTCTCACCCCACACTGGGGTCCGGAGCATACACCGAAGCCAACCACTTCGGGCAGGCCACGGAGGAAGAGATGGAGGCCGACTTGAAAAGGGTGGATGCCATGGAGGAAGACCAAGAAGTTACCTCTCGTCTACAACCTGGAGCCATGTTGGAGGAACTTCAGAGCTCAGCAATTCCGAATTCGGTTATCCCTCCCAATGCTAAATTTCTTACTTATGAAAATATGAAAAAGAGTGTTGCTTCTTCCCCCGCAGGAATGAAACATCCATGGGTGATGGGAGCTCTATCCGTCACTGGAAAACTTGGCAAGGAAATAATGGATCTTAGACAGCAAAATAACAGGCTTGAGGAGGAGAATCGCATTTTGAGGGGCATCATCGCCAAGAATATCACATCACCACCTCGGAAGAAAGACAACTAAACACATGGGTATGGGCACCCCCCTTGGCTTGTGCCAAGCTTGGGGGAGGTGCCCTGGTATCGTATCACCATCACACCTTTTACTTTTATCGTTTTTCTTAGTTCGATCCTTTTGGTTATATCTTGATCTAGTAGAATAAAGTTTTTAGTGTGATCTAGTTTTGAGTTTTGCTTTATGTTCCCCCTATGTAATCGAGTACGAGAGTTATATAATAAAAAGTAGTTTTAAGTTGAGGGCTTTGCTTGCTTGCTATGATTTTAGGAAAAAGAAATAAAAGAAGAATAGAATAAAAGCAAAGAGTATATATGATGATCTTATGGGGAGTGATGACTTCACATATAAGAAGTATGTCGATTGAAATTTGTTGTGAGTTGACAAACATAGCGATTGGTCATTGTTGCAATTAAAAGGAAGTAATAAAGAAAGAGAGGTTCACATATAAATATATTATCTTGGACATCTTTTATGATTGTGAGCACTCATTAAAATAGTATATGCTAAGAAGTTGATGTTGGACAAGGAAGACAACATAATGGGTTATGTTTGCTTATTTCCGAATAAAAGTTATATTGTTATAGATCCTTTAACATGTGACGCTTGCTTCCACCCCATATCAGCCAAAACTTCCGCACCAAGTAGAGATACTACTTGTGCATCCAAACACCCTCAACCCAGTTTTGCCATGAGAGTCCACCATACCTACCTATGGATTGAGTAATATCCTTCAAGTAAGTTGTCATCGGTGCAAGAAATAAAAAAATTGCTCTCTAACTATGTATGATCTATTAGTGTGAGGAAAATAAACTTTATACGAACCTGTGATATGGAAGAAATAAAAGCGACAGACTGCATAATAAAGTTCTTTATCACAAGCGGCAATATAAAGTGACGTTCTTTTGCATTAAGAGATTGTGCATCCAACTATAAAAGCGCATGACAACCTCTGCTTCCCTCTGCGAAGGGCCTATCTTTTACTTTTACTTTCTAGTACTTACCTTTATGCAAGAGTCGTGGTGATCTTCACCACTTCCTATATTTCACCTTTCTCTCTTGGCAAGCGTCATGTGTTGGGGAATGATCTAGACACATATATCCAGTCGGATGTGGGTGACCATGAGTTATTTCAGTTGACATTACCCTTGAGGTAAATAGTTGGGAGGCAAAACTATAAGCCCCTATCTTTCTCTGTGTCCAATCGAAGCTTTGACCTCATAAGTACCGCGTGAGTGTTAGCAATTATGAAAGACTAAAAGATGAATGAGTATGTGGATTTGCTTTACAAGCTCTTATATTGACTCTTTCTGATGTTATGATAAATTGCAATTGCTTCAATGACTGAGATCATAGTTTGTTGGTTCTCAATGGAGTTCTTGATTCATACTTTACCTTGTGAATGAATTGTTACTCTAGTATAAGAAATTATATATCAATAAGTATTGTTGTTCTAAAGATGATCATGATGCTCCCATGTCCGTATTTTATTTTATCGACACCTCTATCTCTAAACATGTGGACATATTTATCGATTTCGGCTTTCACTTGAGGACAAGCGAGGTCTAAGCTTGGGGGAGTTGATACGTCCATTTTGCATCATGCTTTTATATTGATATTTATTGCATTATTGGCTGTTGTTACACATTATGGTACAATACTTATGCCTTTTCTCTCTTATTTTAAAAGGTTTACATGAAGAGGGAGAATGCCGAATGATACGTCTCTGTCGTATCTATAATTTTTGATTGTTTCATGCCAATATTCTACAACTTTCATATACTTTTGGCAACTTTTTATACTATTTTTGGGACTAACATATTGATCCAGTGCCCAGTGCCAGTTCCTGTTTGTTGCATGTTTTTTGTTTCGCAGAAAATCCATATCAAATGAAGTCCAAATGGGATAAAAACTTACGGAGATTTTTTTTGGAATATATGTGAATTTTGGGAAGTGGAATCAACAGAAGGCGGTGCCCGAGGGGCCCACAAGCCATAGGGGCGCGCCCTGGGGGGTAGGGCGCGCCAAGCTGGCTTGTGGCCACTCCGTAAGGCAGTTGGTGCCCTTCTTTCGCCGCAAGAATGCTAATATCCGGATAAAAATCTTGTTAAAATTTCAGCCCAATCGGAGTTACAGATCTCCGGGAATTTAAGAAACAGTGAAAGGCCAGAATCTGAGAAGGCAGAAACAGAAGGAAACAGAGAGAGAGATCCAATCTCGGAGGGGCTCCCGCCCCTCCGCCGCCATGGAAGCCAAGGACCAGAGGGGAAACTCTCCTCCCATCTAGGGGGGAGGTCAAGGAAGAAGAATAAGGAGGGGGGCTCTCTCCCCCTCTCTCCCGGTGGCGCCGGAACGCCGCCGGGGCCATCATCGTGACGATGATCTACACCAATAACTTCGCCGCCGTCATCACCAACTGTCTCCCCCTCTATGCAGCGGTTCAACACCTCTTCTCCCCGCTTTAATCTCTACTTAAACATGGTGCTCAACGCTATATATTATTTCCCAATGATGTATGGCTATCCTATGATGTTTGAGTAGATCCGTTTTGTCCTATGGGTTGATTGATGATCATGATTGGTTTGAGTTGCATGTTTTATTATTGGTGCTGTCCTATGGTGCTCTCCGTGTCGCGCAAGCGTGAGGGATCCCCGCTGTAGGGTTTGCAATATGTTCATGATTCGCTTATGGTGGGTGGCGTGAGTGACAGAAGCATAGACCCGAGTAAGTAGGTTGTTTGCGTATGGGAATAAAGAGGACTTGATACCTTATAATGCTATGGTTGGGTTTTACCTTAATGATCTTTAGTAGTTGCGGATGCTTGCTAGAGTTCCAATCATAAGTGCATATGATCCAAGTAGAGAAAGTATGTTAGCTTATGCCTCTCCCTCATATAAAATTGCAATAATGATTACCGGTCTAGTTATCGATTGCCCAGGGACAAATAACTTTCTTGTGACAAAAAGCTCTCTACTAAGACTAACTTAGTTGTTTCTTTATCTAAGCAGCCCCTAGTTTTTATTTACGTGCTCTTTATTATCTTGCAAACCTATCCTATCACACCTACAAAGTACTTCTAGTTTCATACTTGTTCTAGGTAAAGCGAACGTTAAGCGTGCGTAGAGTTGTATCGGTGGTCGATAGAACTTGAGGGAATATTTGTTCTACCTTTAGCTCCTCGTTGGGTTCGACACTCTTACTTATCGAGAAAGGCTACAATTGATCCCCTATACTTGTGGGTTATCACCGGCAGCTGGAATTCTGGACTGGAAAAGGAGCAAATATGAGAGACCTATTCTGCACAACTCCAAAAGTCCTGAAAAGTCACGGAGAATTATTTTGGAATATATAAAAAATATTGGGCGAAAGAAATACCAGAGGGGACCCACCAGGAGGCCACAAGCCTGGGGGCGCGCCCTACCCCCCAGGGCGCGCCCCTGTGGCTTGTGGGCCCCCTGGCAGCCCTCCGGTGCCCATCTTCTGCTATATGGAGGGTTTTGACCTGGAAAAAATCATAAGAGAGCTTTCGGGACGAAGCGCCGCCGTCTCGAGGCGGAACTTGGGCAGAACCAATCTAGGGCTCCGGCGGAGCTGTTCTGCAGGGGAAACTTCCATCCCGGAGGGGGAAATCGAAGCCATCGTCATCACCAACGATCCTCTCATCGAGAGGGGGTCAATCTCCATCAACATCTTCACCAGCACCATCTCCTCTCCAAACCCTAGTTCATCTCTTGTATCCGATCTTTGTCTCAAAACCTCAGATTGGTACCTGTGGGTTGCTAGTAGTGTTGATTACTCCTTGTAGTTGATGCTAGTTGGTTTACTTGGTGGAAGATCATATGTTCAGATCCTTAATGATAATTAATACTCCTCTGATTATGAACATGAGTATGCTTTGTGAGTAGTTACGTTTGTTCCTGAGGACATGGGATAAGTCTTGTTATAAGTAATCATGTGAATTTGGTATTCGTTCGATATGTTGATGAGATGTATGTTGTCTCTCCTCTAGTGGTGTTATGTGAACGTCGACTACATGACACTTCACCATTATTTGGGCCTAGGGGAAGGCATTGGGAAGTAATAAGTAGATGATGGGTTGCTAGAGTGACAGAAGCTTAAACCCTAGTTTATGTGTTGCTTCGTAAGGGGCTGATTTGGATCCATATGTTTCATGCTATGGTTAGATTTATCTTAATTCTTCTTTCATAGTTGCGGATGCTTGCGAGAGAGGTTAATCATAAGTGGGAGGCTTGTCCAAGTAAGGGCAGCACCCAAGCACCGGTCCACTCACATATCAAATTATCAAAGTAACGAACGCGAATCATATGAGCATGATGAAAACTAGCTTGACAGAAATTCCCATGTGTCCTCGGGAGCGCTTTGCTTTATATAAGAGTTTGTCCAGGCTTGTCCTTTGCTACAAAAAGGATTGGGCCACCTTGCTGGACCTTTGCTACATTTGTTACTTGCTACCCGTTACGAATTATCTTATCACAAAACTATGTGTTACCGATAATTTCAGTGCTTGCAGAGAATACCTTACTGAAAACCGCTGTTATTTCCTTCTGCTCCTCGTTGGGTTCAACACTCTTACTTATCGAAAGGACTATGATAGATCCCCTATACTTGTGGGTCATCATGGAACGAGAGGATGGGTTCCATGCAATGTGCAGGTGCCCCCTTACGAAGGAACTTTGGCATGCCATGGACTTGATTGGGTCATTCCGAGGGTTGAATCCATTCGCAACACAGGTCCAGAATGGTTGTTCACCCTCCTTGTGCCCCTGGACGAGACGACGCGCATGATCGTACTGATGACCATGTGGAGGATTTGGCACGTGCGAAATGAGATCACACATGAAAAAAGGCCACCTCCAACTGACTCCTCCCGACGGTTCCTACATGGATATATCAGCTCCTTATTGTGCCTCAAGCAGTACCCCAATGGTGATGTTGTTAAAGGAAAAATGACGATATGTGCTGCGCCACCAGCACACACAACCAGCGTCCTAGCTAAAGAGGAGCTGAGTTGGGTCGCCCCTAATGCAGGTTGGACCAAGTTGAACATGGACGGAAGCTTTATACCCGCTACAAGTATGGCAGGAGGTGGGATGATCCTTCGGGACACTCAGGGAAACATCATTTCCAGCACTTGCCATGAACTCCTCACATGTGATAATGCACTAGGTGCCGAGCTCGCGGCGTGCAAGGAGGGGCTGGAGCTAGCCCTCCATCGCACGACATTGCCAATTTTGGTAGAGCTAGATAGTGCTGAGGCAGTGTCGTTGATCACAGCAAAATCCGAGGATAGATCAGTACATCACTTTGTGATCCAGGAGATTAAGAGTTTGGCCTCAACTGAGGATAGGGAGATTTTGTTTACTCTTTGTCGTCGTTCGCAGAATAAGATTAGCCATGAACTTGCCGCTTACGGCCGTAGTACCCCTCGAACCGCAGTGTGGTTGTACTCGGGGCTAGATGTTATTGTAAACTTGGCTTTGGCTGAGAGGCCTCCGTGAGTAATGAAAATCTTCTTTACCCCGCAAAAAAACACGTGTAAAAGGACCAAATACGGCATACAAAAGAGGCAGTCAACCCACTTATACAAGTCATGGTCATAAATCATAATTAGGGAAGATTATAATCAACATTTGGCAAGGTTGTAATATAGGGCGTGTTTGGGTGCCCGCATATGGGCTAACAAGGCCCGTGAGAAAAGAAAATGGGCTGATTGGTTACCTGCATAAACTATCAGGCCTGCATAGCGCGAACTTTAAAGCACCCTGTAGTCTGGTCCAAGAGCTACACTCAGATCGGCAGTTTCTTGCGAGTCCGGCTCGTGCGATGCCCAGCGAGCGCACATGGGTCGGGCCCTTGCACGAGAGGAGGAAGGAGGGATGAGAGGTGTGTACTTGTTTCTTCTTCTACCTCCACTAAGCTCCTCCCTAATCTCCTTCTTCCTTCTCCTTTCTAATCTACACAACGGTACTTCGATTCGAGATAAGCTCTATACGAAAAATATGCGCATCGGTGTTACGGTTCCATTTTTGCGATCAGTTCGTAGTTTCGTCGACCGTAAATGCTCAATTTTGTGTTCACGTCTGGAGCTATTTTGGACTAATTTTGTCAAATTCGCCGCGTACGGTCGACCGTTTGAAATTTCCTTTGACCGGTAGCTTCATCACGCAATTCCACACGACATTCGTGTTGCAAGTTCTCTTTTTCGACGATCCTACTGCACGGACGCCGCAATTACGCGCACACTGTATTCTTCTCCTCTATCCTGTGTCTCAGAGCACTCATGTTCGTCCCTTTGGATGCCGGCGCCGTTCCTCTTGACCTCCTTGCCGGCATCCTACTACACTGGAGTCGTTCCGGCGTCGATCATCTTGGCCTCTTCTCTCTTGTCCCACTACACTAACGATGTCATGGCGCGAGCACTTCATTTCTCCTGCTCTGTCCACTGTCTTTGTGCATACTTTTTATGCGACGACGAGGCTAGCAACTAGTTTGCCGCGACGGCGACGGGGTCGCTCGAGTACAATTCCATGCACGTCATGTCGGCACAGCGCCACGACCACCGTCCACCGCAGTCGCCATGGTCCGGCACATACCGCATTTCTGCTCCCCTGTCCTCTGCCTCAACACTCCTCCGCACGGACTTTCTCTGCGGCGACAACGCTAGCAACTAGTTCGCCGCGGCGCCGGCAGGAACGCTCATCCGAGACTCCGTGCTCGTCGTGTCGGACGTGGTGCCACCACCTTCCACCGCAGTCGCCATGGTCCGACACGCACTGCATTTCTACTCCCTCATCCTCTGCCTCAGTGCTCCCCGCACGTGCTTTCTCTGCGGCGGCGATGCTAGCAACTAGTTCGACATGGCATCGGCAAGAACGCTCGCCCGGGACTCTGTGCTCATCGTGTCGGACGCGGCGCCGCAATCACCGTCCACCGGAGTCGCAAGTGTTAGCTCCTAATCATATCCCACGTATACAACCAAACACTGTGCTAAGTATAAGTGTTAGCTCTTAATCATACTAGTACAATGACCGTGCGTTGCCACGGGCCTCTTATCTTTTTCCCCGGTTACAAATATAAACGCAATGCATATATGTCTCTTGCCCCCCAACAGTCTACCATCCTCCATCTCTCCCATTCCCGTTCTCTCTCTTTCTCACCCTCTCGCTCTATCTCTCTCACACACAGACTCCCCACTGTCCCTCTTGCTCTCCCATAACTCCAAACATAATATTGGCTCAACTTACACTCTCCCATAACTCCAAACATAATATTGGCTCAACTTAATTTTGCTCAGTATTAACATTCAGCAGCTACAGTTCATTATATATCCTAGAAGCTTAAACATTAAAGAGAATTATTAACCGTTAAATGGATTACCCGCAAAAAAAACGTTAAACGGGCTAAGACAACTTTTCAAACTTCATCCTGGCTCATTTACTCCACCACTCGGGAGAACATTGATTAATGGTTATACTCTGTGCAACAACAAAAATGACTTCACATGATAAACTTTTTAATCCATTGTTAGACATTAGTTGTAACACTTATTATTGCTTATATTATAATTTGTTCAGCAAACAAGTCAGATTGACACTAAGATTAATATGTAATGATGTATGTAAGATCTCATATCCATAAATCTCCAAATGATTTGTGTGCATCCACAATCTACCAACATTATGAAAGATGAGCAATTCTAGTTGAGAGTTCAAAACCAGAGTGCTTGTATTTGAATGTAAGTTCATATCAGTGCACAAGGAGATTACCACCAAACCGAGGTCTGAATCTTCGACAACACTGAAAGAGATATTAGTGGCTACACTCACCATGTAGATGACAATGTCACATCGTGGTATCCTCTACAACAAACATGGTTGAATATTAAGGTTCCAACTTTATTTGACCACAATGGTTACAACTAATAAGTAACGATTTTAAGAAAGAATATCAGAATAATTGCATCATGGACATGCCATACACGGATGAACCATGGAATAAAATACTCCCTCCGTCCCAAAATAAGTGACTTAACTTTGTACTAACTTTAGGTTGAGTCACTTATTACGGGACGGAGGGAGTAGTACTCAAAGACATGTACCCAAGAATTTCTTAAAGCTTGGCCATTGCATCGCCAAAATGACATTGCAAGGCTAACCTTCTCTAGTCCGACAAGAAAGTCAAAGCAAGAAGCTCTAGCTATTTGGTCCGTGCATGGCACCTCACCGACTTTGACCGACACAAGATACTTGCATGTTGGCGCCGCCACCTAGTGTTCAAGCTCGCTGTCTTCCCCTTTGCTCTATTGATGCCACCTCCCATCCATCCACTTCTCTGTTTCCTGTCAAGCAACCATGGATGCCGTGTTGGAAATACATCATAGAACATGCATATACCTTACAATTCAAAATTTAAGTATGAAAATACATCACATGCTGTTAGAAAGATTTCAAAAATAAAAATTCTAAAATTCATAATAAAAAGGAATGGTCGACTGGTTTTAATATTGCACCAACACTCCAATGCGCTACCATGTATGCATGTGATTAAAGTACATGAGAGAAAAATCTCTTTGGGATCAAAACATAGCCTTATATAGAATATTCCATGGTAGATGACTGATAAAAAGGAACAAAAAAACCAATCAACTCTGATCTGATGAGAAGGAACAAATAATCAATCGACCAATCAAACATTTCTAAATCGTAAAATAAAGTAACACTCCCCTTCCATGTGGCTAGTTAAATTTGAACTCTAGTGACTCGTGCTCCATGCTCTTAGACCAACCAAAGCAGGAAAAACACAGCTACACGACTACGTAACTAAGTAAATGTATCCATAATCAAAAGAAGAATGTAATAAATTTTGTAATGGTGCTAATATCCAAATGATGGATGGTTAGATGGTCAACATAATTCTAGAGATAATTCTAGAGACAAAATAGTTCTCCGCTGATATCATAATTCTAGAGATAAGGACACAACAACATAACAAATCTGATTGGTTTTATCTTGTCCTACTCCAAACCGCACAAGTAAATACTCATGTTGTTACCAATGAATGATATCTGATAAAGCATTCTAAGAAGTAAAGAGAATAATAGGAACAACACATGGCATAGACCTGTATGTATTGATGATTCCCTTCCATGAAAAAGTTTTGGAGGCTTCGTAGGACCAAACAGTGTGTAGCTGGCCGGGTTCTGGAAGGAAGGCCTTCTCATTCCGATCCTTGCAATGCCCCCTTACAATAGAGAGTGAGTCAATGTAGACAAGAAATCACAATTCATTTTTGCTAACTAATTCCCATTGTATACTTCTAATTGTTTTTAGAATTTTGAGGTTCTAAAGAAATTAAAAGGCTTGAGAAAAAAAATAACATAACAAATAAAAAGAGGAACAAATATAATAGAAGAAAGTAGTTAAAGAATACCTTCGCTCCAATGGATTAATTGACTTGCTGGGCCAACCATTCATACAATCTCATCTAAAACCAGCACATCTCCTCTTCTGAGGCAAAGAGTGGAGAATAAACATTAAAACAAAACACCAAAGAGTTGCTTATTGCTTCCCTAGCGAAAAAAGACAGTAAACTTTGAGGGAACTTAAGCACATTTGAAATACCTCCTTTTTTTGAATGCACGTGAAACTTCGAGCAATTTGAGGTGGTGCCTAACCTCATCACAACTCCTGATCAGTCACGACACCAGCCTCAGAAATCTGAGGGGTCAATGGAATATTTTATATTGTTTTCCTCACGGTGAACAATAAATGAACAGTAATTCTAGGATGTTTTCCGAAAAAGTTGTGGGGTCGGCTGACCGCCACAGCTTACACGTATGTTCGCCGTTACTCCTGATGATAGTGCAATAAGCAACTCATTGAGAAGTAACACACAAGAAAGATCATATTGACATGGGTGATGTTTAAACATAACACATGAAGCAAAAGCAACGGGGATACTTTGGAAGCGAACCTGTGATAGCTCACTGCCGGTCTATGACTTAGCGTCCTCGTCCATTTTGCGGCGGCGGCGAGCTTCTCCTAGCGAGCATCAAGGTGGAGGTAGTGGCATAGTGCAGCTAGTGGAGCAAAGACGTGTAGCTTTATATCATTAAGGGAACTAAATTTGAGAAAAATTCAATTCACATGACTCGCTTAAATTAATGCTACCATGTGCGCCCTCTTGAATTTTCATCGAACACCTTGTAGGCATAGAGAAATAAAATCTGCACAATAAAGAGAACATCATGTTTTTTCAACACATATGAAAGCAATTCCAGATCTGTATCAAACAATACGCCTTTGAGCAAACACCCTGTACGACCTTAATTCATTTGCAGATTGTAGTTCCATAATACCTCATCACTTTACTTGGCATTACTTTGGTCCATTCTAAAATTTAAATATGTGTCTCACGTCGATGGCGACCACCAACGTGGAAGAGTAGCCACACGTCGATGGATGAAGATGACGGCATAACAGGCCTTGAGAAAATACCTACAATTGCACGAACAGTTGTCAGTCTCAACGAGCAGAAACTTGAAACACAGGGGAAGCGGCTGCCGGTGCTAAAGTTATCGATGTTGGGCTTCCCCTGCTCGCCAAATGTTATACAGGAATCGGCAGCATGGCTACACGGGCACAACACGTACTGCTCTCCCCCTTTTCTTCTTCTGCAACAAAAGGCAGCAGGAGATTAACACACAAAGAAAATATTTGCTCATAGTATCCTTTTAAGCCATGTACTCCCTTCGTTCCTAAATATAAGTCTTTTTAGACATTCCAACATGATACTACATACGGAGTAAAATGAGTGAATCTACACTCTAAAATATGTCTATATACATCTGTATGTAGTTCAATAGTGGAGTCTCTAAAAAGACTTATATTTAGGAATGGAGGGAGTATATTGCATTGTCTACGTCACATTGGATAATCTATGATGAATGCAATATGGAAGCTCACTTAGCCGCCACAAATTTAGAAATATCCAGACCCAAAATTTCTAAAAAAGGCACTCGTGTCGGCTTTGAATCCACATAAGATTAACTGAAAGCAAATAAGACACGTTGAAACAGAAGGGATGAGAGCATCTTAAAAAGTCATAGTGATGTAGGAGCATCAACATTGATCTGACAACTTGTAACACAAGATACATCTCGACAGCAATAGATAATGAAAGTAAAAAATGAATTGACCTTTGTCTGGAGAACAACATGCCATGTATATTGGCTATATATTACAGAAGTAAAAAGAGTTGGCTCTTGACAACTTTGCTGAATTCTGCAATATACGCATCTTAGGGCAATCTCCATTGCACCTCACCGTTGTCAGCAACTGGAACCAATATGATGCAACTGTGTTGAGCTAATTAGCCATAAAAATAATAAGAATAGTTGATTTAAACGTGCTGGCCGCCGCCACGAGGGCCTTGCTTGGGTCGACTGTTTTCATCGGCTGCCCATATGCGACACTTTGCGTCCTCTGTGCCCTATGCCTTGCTATGTACTATGTCCTTCCATGTATCTCCCTCACTCTTTGTAATACTCTCTGACCATCCAGGCAATTTGTGCATTTTTAACTTAAAAAAAGTTATATATAATTTACAATAGGATCCAAATATGATGTACTCAACTGTTAATTTAACATCACTCGACAACATAATGGATGTGGTAGGCGCAAAAATATGACAACCTGAATTTCAATGCACAAAGGATCTAGCTGACAACGTTAAGTGGGCACAAGGACAACCGAATCTTCAGAATTAGTGATTGCAGCAAAATCCATATAACATGACATAGGAAACAATAATCAACCTGACCCCGCTGCCACGTTTGACTTAAACAAAGTATTATGAAGAGTCATGTTAAATTGAATTTAGAACTATACCATCTGAAAAGCAGACCAAGGCTAATTGCCCAACTTGTAGTTTCATGTAAAATTTATACAATACAAGAAAGTGAAAGCACATTTGCTCCCTTGGTGGTTTTGGTAATTTATAACAACATATAAGTCATTGAACTAATGTTTTCCACTAAGTATATTTCAGGAAAAGCTCAATGATAGGGATGGCAAAAGGATTGTGAAGATTGTGGAAATACCCCAAGATGCAAGGAAATAGGTTGGCAAAGCTTCAAGGAAGAGGACTCTACATTTTACATTTGTGAGAAATCACTTTGAGTCCATAGGAAAGCCAATACTATTAAAAGGGGGTAAGGTTTTGTTGGTGAACAAAATGCTCATACGTGCACAAGTGATAGTCACCAAAAACACCCACAAGCTCTTCCACAAAAGTCTGTCAAAGCCATATACTCAACTTCGGTGCAACCAACATTTCCATCCCGGTGCCACCGATTCTCAACCATAGACAGACTCAGCCAAACCCTAGCCACTTCGGTGCAACCGATTCCATACCGGTGCCACCGAGTTTAGGTTGCCAACTTTCTGTTACGCAAATTCACAATATCGGTACCACCGAGATTGTTGGATCGGCGTCACCGAGAAAGTCAATCTGACCGTTGGTCACCTTATCGGTGCAACCGAGTTTCCTATATCGGTCTCACCGAGATTCAAAAGTTGCCACCTTTTGGTCACTTCGGTACCACCGAGATTAACACATCGGTGTCACCGAGTTGGTCATTTTGTGTGTAACGGTTGGATTTTTGGGGATGCCTATATATACCCCTTCACCACCACCTACTCGAGAGAGAAGCACTCAGAACTATTCCATACTTGCCCCATCCAGTTTTCTGAGAGAGAACCACCTATCCTTGTGTTGAGGTCAAGATCATCCACTCCAACCATATGGATCTTGATTTCTAGCCTCCCCAAGTTGCTTTCCACCAATCCCATCTCTTCCACCAAGCCAAATCTGTGAGAGAGTGATTGTGTGTTGAGGAGTCTATCATCTTGAAGCACAAGAGCAAGGAGTTCATCGTCATTACCGAGCCTATTACCTTTTGGAGGGTGGTGCCTCCTAGATTGGTTAGGTGTCGCTTGGGAGCCTCCTACTTCGTGTTGTGGAGTGAACCAAGAAGTTTGTACGGGCAAGGAGATCGCCTACTTCGTGAAGATCTACCCATAGTGAGGCTAGTCCTTCGTGGACGGAAGCCGTTATGGAATAGTCAAGGTTGCTTCTTCGTGGACCCTTATGGGTGGAGCCCTCCGTGGACTCTCGCGACCGTTACCCTCCGTGGGTTGAAGACTCCATAAACGTGGATGTACGATAGCACCACCTATCGGAACCACGGGAAAAAATCATCGTGTCTCCAATTGCGTTTGACCTTCCTATCTCTACCCTTTACTTCATGTGCAATGTCTTTTCTTTCCGCTGCCATATTTGTTGACATGCATGTGTAGGGCTGTTAGACTTGCTAGACTTGCTAAAACTGTTAAAATCTGCAAACCAACTAACTTGGCAAAAGGTTAGGTTTTAAATTCCTGCTAGTAGTCTATTCACCCCCCCCCCCCCCCCTCTAGACACTCTTCTAGTGATCCCTCAGAAAGTTCATTATTAATTTTCGTGCCAATATTTTTTTGGCAAAACTGGTCAAATAGAAAGCACACAAGCTAACTGCTACAGGTCAATCAAAAGCTTATACATCATTGTTCAAGGAACGCAGCAAAAATCCAATTGAGCGGCATCAAACCAATCAAGCTTGCAGTCGAGTGATACAGATGTGGTGGATGATTCCATATAACTAAAACATGTAACAGAAGGGAAAGAATTCTGTAAAGAATTGACACAACCTATTTAATACTCGTATTCCTTCCCCTCCACTTCCATTTGAATCTACTCTTACAACCAAATGTTGCAAAATCCATGTGGACTTAACTGATAATAAAGTGCGCTCTTAAGTGTTCGGCATTTTGTCCATGTTAATCGTGTACGTGCAATGCACGTATTGACAAATAAAGCCAAAATGAAAAGTCTTAAAAGCATAAGAAAGTTAAGAGCATAAAATGCTTCCACGCATTGGAAAATAAATTCATACATGACATGCTACGTGTAACCTATATACGAAACAAGGTCAAGATTCAAAAAGGTATATGTTAGATTTGTAAAAAGCCATCCACCTTTAATTATAATTCAAAAAATATTCGGGTCAAGTGATTACCTGGTTTGAAGAACTAACTGGTTACGGATTTAACAACTGCCACTGTTATCCACTCTTGCTTCTCTTGTCATAGACAATATTCATCTTACAAACAAGAAATAGCTTTATAAGGATGTATCCATTAGGATGAAAAGATTGTAGATCAAATTCCATAGACCTTTAAAAAAATCTATAGAGAACATATGCTGAGACAAACATTGACTAATCTAAGGACAAACGTTGGCATACAACACGGGCACATCTCTCTATCTAAAACCATTCTTAAGACAACAGAAAAAAGAACATTTGCAACATTAACATCCGAGCAATTGAAAAGGATATTTCTATGTTGTGGTGCATGCCATGTTTCTCATGCACTATTTTTATTCAGAATTCCTACTTGTTGTTATTAGTGCGTCATTATTCTTAATTCCTACTTAGTGTTATTAATTTAGTAAAGATAACATGCATTGCTGTCTATTTTCCATTAATAAATAAAGACAGGGAAGAAACTCATGTGCACACTCTGCAGATATAAAAAAACTAATGCAATAAGATCTGTTCGGGGCATACCATCTTGTCAGACCACAATAAGAGAACAATCAGTCTCAGATTGATATTTGGTTTCAGTAATAAGAAGGATCACAAGTTCGACCTAAAAAAGGAAGTCCATTTAGTTCCTGGAGTTACAAATTCAAGGTGATGCCTTAACTTGCTGTTGGCTTCAACGTTGTGAACTCCCCTCGCCTCCTTGTGGATCTGCACAATTAGCAGTAGTAGTGCCCACACCTGCTAATTAGAGGAAACAAGAACCTCGTTGTAGGACGGACCTAAAGTGACTTAAGGAAGCAGTACTTACCTGTAGACCATCGAAACCGGTGGTGCCGGGCGCACGAACTGTTCCAGAGAGGGCACAGAAGAGGAGCGCATCTGTCTTTATTGGAGATAGGTTCCACAGATTGTCTCGAAACCTACACCATCGCCCGAAACCTACACGCCGCCGTGCTGGTTCGTCTCGAGGATGTTTCCATGGGGACAACCAACAACTGGGTCATGCAATCAACGCCTTTACCATCATACATATATACACATACACATATATGAGAATATCTAGTCAGTACCGAAATGCAAGCCGAGAAGGGGACAGGTTCGTAGGTTTCGGGCGTGCGGCGGTGGCCGACGGGGAGGAGGTGGTGCGGGCGTGCGGCGGCCGGCGGGGAGGACGTGTGCGTGCGGCGGCCGAGCCGAAAGAATCCCGTCGCGCCGCCTGCTTGACGTCTCGCCCCCGCGCGAGGGAAGGCCGTCGGGGCGCGCTCACCACGCCCGCCTCCTTAGACGGCTGGGCACCACAACCACCGCCGCCGCCGGCGGCGGCCAGATGGGCACGGGGGTGGCTAGGGTTTGGCTCCCCCCAGATGAGCACGGGGGCGGCGGCGGCCAGATGAGCACGCAAGCGGCTCGGGAGGAAAGGGGAGTTCGTAGGTTTCGGTTACGTGGGTTTTTCTTCACTGGTTCATTTGTTTGCGGGTGGGATCGTGTGGAGGGGAAAAAACGGACGAAAAAAGACCAGATAGAGGTGGGAAGGATAACGAAAAAACACCGAGAAAGAAGCTATCAAGTGTCCCTTTAGGAGTAGAGATCCCACGTATACAACCAAACACCGTGCAGTTACGTGAGCCGAGCCAATGCAGACAACCAAACGTTATGCCAAAATTGATCCCATAATACGAAAGAACTAGATGCGGGCGACCAAACAATATGCAAATATTGATTTAGAGGCTGGATTTGCTCACACAGCCTCCGATGAGCCAGGATTGAGCTACCCAGCCCCGGCAAGCGCAACTACGTGCGCCAAACACGCCCATAGAGTATGCCTGATGAAAGAACATAAGAGCATAGAGCCAAGTTCTCTCACTCAATAATTCAAATAAGTGAAACCCTTTAGTCGTACAACACCGATAGTGCCAATATTATGTTATGGTTACAAATCTTTTACAGACTAACTTTCAGCTTCCTTTCACATAATCAATAAGAAGGGTATCTGCAACAACCACAGGATAAGTCTATAAAGACATACGAAATAAGAATCAAGAAATAAAATATGTATCGCCATTGGAGTTCTCTTTGTATAACTGAGCTGGACATCATGTGGCTATTATTGGTACTGGAACATGTACTGTAGGTGGCAGCTTCAGAGAATACCAAAACAGATTTGCATTTTTTTTTTTTTTTGCGAAGAACAGATTTGCATATTAACCAGGTAAGATCATATCAAATGATTTCTTGAAGTCCTTGGGTGATAGAAGATCTCCACAACAGTGCCCTTTGGTTTTTTAGCTGAAGTTTTCACTCTCAATCAATCCAAGCCACTGATAAATATTATGGCTTATTTAGCTTGTAGTGGTAGTAGTTTCTTTAGTTAACTTAGCCAGGGCATGCGGCATGACTAGCTCATCGTCCGTTTTATGCACTGGAGCAAGGCTCTCTTCAAACAGGCTAAATCTTGAACCAGGGATCAAACGCGTAACCGAGGGGTGTGTCTCGGTGACCGAAAGAATGGCTTCCAGAACTTGACACCTAGGATCATAGGTGTAAACCTTCTTCTGAAACTTCTCATGAGCCCAATGCTCACTAGTAGCAATGACAATTTTCTTCCCCAAAGTGCTATTGCCGACAGAACCAATAACCCTCACAACCTTTGGCTCACCTAATTCTCTCCGGATTTGCCCAAACAAATAAATTCGATGTTTCAGGGACCAATCACCAGAGGCATAACCCAGCAGCCCCCAAATCTCCAAGGTGCTACCATCAGGGATTCGGTTGCGAAGGTCCCGGACAATGCACAGCTGGTCATCCATCACAACCAGGTGCTCTCCTTCTGACTGGGCCCAGGAGCGCAGGTGCTCTTTTGGTCCCCAGAACGGCGGCGAACGGACACATCCAAAGGTTTCCTCTGCAACAGAAAAGGATATGATAGCAGCCCTTGGCCTTCTGATGATGAGAGAAGGATTGATCAACCAGTGCAGAAATCCATTGGCAAACACAGGTGGTATTTTGTTCGTCACCGCATGATGAACCGCAGAATTCGCAAACTGGGACCATTTGAAGGGTACTCCTCCGTTCGCCGGTCTCCAGCAATCAGCTCCGGGTGTGTACACATCACACCTAAGTGCCTCCTGCTCATAGAAATACCCATTTATCAACCTCACGACCTTGTACTCCCTTGTCCGGGCATCAAATCCCAGTCCAGCACTGGAAGCATGTTTTGGAACACTGTGAGGTGGCAAACGTGTGACTTCCCTTGTGGATGCGTTGCAAACATAGTAAGCTGGCGCAACAGCATCAAATAGAAGGGTGAGTCCACAGCAAGGTGAGGGCATCACCACTTCCATGGAGTTGCGGCGGACAGAATCAACGGTGAAGAGTAAATCATCTCTCGAGCCTGACGGTGAGTATAAGCTTACTGCGGTGGAGTCCAATTCTGCTGTGGGGGAGACAACCAGTAGCTTTGGTACTGGTGGTAGCACCTTGAAGGTTGCCAGATGGAGGCTGCAGAAATCCTTGGAAGAGAAGAGTGCAGCCCAAGAGCGGCAGACGGCCCGGAAGCAGAGAATGGATTTGACAGGGAGCCGAAGCAGCACCTCCAACATCATGTCATCAGGAAGCAACCGTGCACTAAGAGCTATAACGGCCTTCTTCCTCTTGTTGCTTGGGAACGCCTCTGCCGTAATCTTCGCAGCCTCGCCACAGGATGGCATGACACTCTTTCTCTTGCTGCTACACATCACCTCACCACCAATGTCTGGTGCTCCAATCAATATTAGTAATTCAGCAAGATGTTCTGCAGTGAAATTACACACATGGGAAATAGTTTGCGTGTTAGTGCAGTGAAGCTCGATGCATAATTTCTTTGGAAAGGTAAATTTTGTTCAAATAATAAACTGGCTGCTATTGGCACTATATTGGCCGAGGGCAATAGACACACACCACACTGCAGGACTGGCCTGCATCTTGGACAGAACATATCTGTATTGTTTTGAAACGAACAGGCAAGATCAACCAAATTTTATTTTATTTTTACATTGAGAAAATAAAACGACTGCCCTTTTTTTATTTAACGGGAATGAATGCTCTTAGTAATACTATCTCGAATCTCGAAACAGTAACAACAGACGTTTGAGGGTAATAGGCATCGAAATACATCTGAAGATGCCCCCCGCATCATGCACAACACCACAAAAATTAGAGGGGTCAGATAGACCTTGAGCTAAGACAGATCTAGTTGATTTCATCATTACAACAAAGGGAAGACGAGGGCGGAAGGAGATCCATCGAACGAGGTAGGGGGTTCCTTACCAAACGAATCCACCGGAGGGCGCCGGCGAGGAATCGGAGAAGCTGGGGTTATCACGGCGGCTCGGCGGAAGGAAGACTCGATTTTTTTCTGCCGGGAGAGACTCTGTCTCTGTTATATCGAGGGGACGGGAAGGGAAGGTGAATTGTTTAGGTTGGAATCGGATACAAACTGGTGAGAGTGGCGAGGGACGTCCGATCCCTGTAGACTGTAGTCTGTCGGCATGCCCTTACAAGCGTCCGATTTGACATCAACGGTTGGAATCGTGTATACTCTCCCCGTTGTCTTCGATCACGTTTTTTTTTTTTGCGTGAAGTCTTCGATCAGTTAGCAGGGGATTCGTTCAGATTGTGCTAAATCTCAGTCACTATGATCAACGGTTTGATTAACCTTTGTGTTATCTTTTTTTTTCTGTGAGAAATTAACCTTTGTGTTATCGTCTGCTAACCGTCCGATTTGACATCAATGGTTGACATCAACGCAATGAAGTCTCCGTCAACGAGGTTAGCAGTCTAATTCGATTAACCTTCATCGTCTATGTTTGCTCGACGAGGTTAGCAGTCCAATTTGATTAACATTCATCATCTATGTTTGCTCGTGCCCTGTTTCTATCGGGAACCGGATCCTTTAACATCAATAAGGGATGTTAAAGAAGCTACAGTACCCTAACTTGCCTTCTTTCAATCCATACGATTGAGGCTAAAATAATTTAAATTAGTTTGCAAATTACAGATCTACCAAGTATGTTCATAGTAATTACATACAAACAAATTGATGATGAAATAAAATTAATTTAAGATTATTTATATCTACAGTAAATGTCAACAGTAAATAACCTACTAAAATTTCCTAACTTTCCTTCTGCATTTTATACTAGACTAGCACCGTAGTAACATCCTAAGATAAAGGATCCGTTTCCTTTCTATCGTGTGTTATATCATAGCAGACGGGTGGGCCATCGTGTGTGGTCGTTGTCCACCCATGCCTTTTTTTCATGTGGGCTGTAGGCTGTGGCTGCTGTCTTCTTTTTATTTATTTTCCTCTTTTTTGTTTTTCTTATAGTTTATCCGCGTAAATGTTTGGATTCTCCCATGCATATCTATTTGTTGAAAGATTCATATCCGAACTGGATGGACTGAGAAAGATTACCAGCCCCGGTACATCTCGAAGGCGAGTACATGCGACAAGGACACCCAACGTTTGGAAGCCCCCTCCGAGCCGACATGCTAACATTTATGTCGATGGAGGCTTGTCTCATGACGGTAGTCTGGGTGCAGCACGAGCAGTCTTGCAGGGATGATCGAGGTAACTATCTTGGATCGTCAGCGATCCTTCTTCCTGGAACAACTCTTGAAGCTATTGCATGTCGTGAGGCATTGGCTCTAGCTGCTGATTTGTCTCTGAGCGCTTGACAATCGATAGCGACTGCAAGACAGTTGTAGATGAAATCAAAAGTGGGTTGGGAGGCACTCATAGCATAATTGTGAAGAAGATAGAGAAAAGAAGAGCCAATTTTGAGAGCTGTGATTTTATGTTCGAGGCTCGAGCTTCGAACCAGGAAGAACATAACCTTGTAAAATTTTCTGTTTCGCTTCCTCGGGGTCGCCACTTGTGTTTGTTAACTCCTCAGGTTGTTCGTACTGGGGAGAGTATCATATAGTAGTATCATAGAGGGCTTCATTTATTGTCATGCATGACACAAAGTAGCACATAATTTAATACGATACGGTATCATGATATGATACTCAACCCTATGATACTCCCATTACAAGTAGCCTCATGACCCCCTTTGTATCCCTTTGAATTTTGCTTTTAATTAATGAAGTGTGGGGATCCCTATAAAAGATGTTTACTCTCCTCTATAAAAAAGTAAATATTTACTCACAAATTAAGGTTTTCCCTATGAATTAACATAAGGAGCAAAAAAAAAACATAGTGTTTGGTAGTTAGGGCATCTCTGGTATTGTTTTTTAGGTGGCATTTTATTTTTGTTTTTTATGACATAACTTTTGATATATCTAAACTACATGTAACTTGTTGTGCAACTAACCATAGTAGAATGTCATCTTATATTTTTTATTTTTATTTTAACAATTTATCAAAGTACAACTAATCTATGATGCATGTTTTTCTTGTATCTTATTTATTTGTTTTTCACAACTCTACTCTTTATACATTATTTTGCTTATATATTTATTATGTATTACTTTTGAATTTTGAAATAAGACTAATTGATAATGTGTGCGCACGGTGTGCCGCTATAGGGGATGGCTCTATGATGGCATTTTTATTTCTTTTTCTTTTGTTTGTCTTTTCAAGACAATTTCCAGTAACATGTGACCCCTCTACTCTTTTTAATTTTGTTGCACTGATTGATTGGCCTCCCTTTTTCTACGTGAACTTCAGTGTCTAACGGTATCATACAGACCGAGATGGTCTGCGGTGAAAATCATGAGATTCAGGCAAACTAGGGCGGTAGAGAAGAGGATGGCAACACATGGCATGGTTAGCCACGTGGGCAAAAATTGGCGTTGATATCCCTCGTGCAAGACAACACTTTTGGATTCCACAAGTGTGTAAAAAATAGAGCATTCCATACACAAATCAGGACTACAACAGAAACTACATGTACACGAATTTCATCTTATTTTATACGGTTTTCAACATGTCATTTTTTTTTGCATCTTTTTTACAAGCGCACATGGTACGGAAATGATGTAATGTATACCTATAATTTTTTGTTATGCTTTCTAGCAACTTGGAACTGTATTTGCAGGCACGACTAGCTAAAGATTTTAGTTTCTGGTAGCACTGTGTCTTCATTGGGGCCTTTTTCTCTGCGCCTCATCGTGACAATCCACACGAATCACGTCTTCCCCTGGTAATACTTGTTCAACAGTCTCTCTGAGTACTCTCCAAACATAAGCGCTCCATTTGGTGGAATCAACTGACAGATGTTTACAGAAAACAGACATTAGTAGAACCAAAAAGCACGAATGCAAGTTATGTTTCATTGTAAAAAGGAAGAAAGAAGTGAAGCAAGATTTTGTGGTGATTAAATGGCAAACCTCTTGGTGATAGGGAATTTCACTTGGAAACTTGAGTGTCTCATTCCTGCAAAACAATTATAAAAGAATGATTATTCTTGCAGTACAGGTAAGCGGATGTTTAAGAACCCATAGTAACCACCCAGTTCTTCCGGATTAATTGATACCCTACGAAATCCGGTTCTGCCGGGTTTAGATTAACTACTGATCCAACGTGAAAACGGGAGTGCATTCACTACATAGTATAGATCATGGTGTTTGTGCAGCATAGCTTACTGACTATAACTGTTAACGCGGAGGAACACGACCAGATAACATAGTCCTCACAATTTTGAGCAGAAAGTTTGCACATACCAATCTGGTTGCATGAACATTGCGAAAGTAGAACGCTCAACATTTGAAGCATTCTCACTGCTGGGTGCCTGAAAGTAACAACAGCAGTGTGATAAGTTACAACTCTGGGAAATTGGGAACACTGATAAGCAGTATGATAAGTTACAAAAGTAGGTGCTATCACAAGTTCAACTGGTAAGCTCTTTAACATAATACCTGCACACAGTGTGGAGTTGCACATAGACGACCTCTTGATAGTATTTCAGTAGTTTCCCCAATTTGGTAAGCTAATTCATCCTCCCCAAATGTCACCTACAGTATCCAACCAAAACCATATAAACGTGCAGCTGTGAGTACAATGTTAGCGTAGTGTCAGTGCAATTATTTAACCAATGTGTGTCAACACGGACTATGTGCAATAATTTAAACAGTGATGGGGAGCATAGTTGGTACTGGTTGTCAAGGGTGCCTATTTCCCAGTGCAGCAAGCACAGGTATGCCCTTTTTTATATACATGTGCTAATGTAAAGATGACTTCATAATTTACATTATATAGCCCATTATCTTTATATGATGAGAAAGCTACTGGGACTCGCAGGAGCTTACCTTAACAACTCGGTTATCACGTGTCCGGATGTACAGCCCGGCTGAATTATCAGGACAGGGGACCTCCACTGAATTTTTCATAAACAGGCCACATGTAAGTCCTGCATGAACAGACAAACTATTAGCTACAAAAAAAACTTCTTCAAGACAAAACCATAGCAGATGTGACAGCTACATACATGAAAAGAAATTGAGATAAGATGTGTATTACCTGTTAAAGACCCATGGTCGGTATGCCATCCACACCACGATGAAACAGAATCACCGCCTTCTTTTTGTGTGCTGTCATATGAGGTAGGTTAATATCAATTGTCACAACTAAAAAATGGAAAGGTTGGTTGAATGGGCAAGAAGTAATTCAAGATTTGATCCAAGTGTAATATGCCTTTACATAAGTGATAGTATAGTTTGCTAATGTTATTATTCTTGATGGGCTGTTTAGAGGAAGTGCAGAACCACCAGACCACAATAAACCATTCTAAACACTCTTAAACTCCAACATAACTGAAGGTTACAAGGGTATTCACTATCTAGAGCAAATTAATTCTTTATGCACGTTTCTTTTATGAGTCATGTACATATGCTGGACGTACCTGAATTGTCTGGGGAAATAGTACAGGAGACGTCCCTTGTGACACCTTGAACGGGAAATTGTCTGCTCAAGACTTTCACCATCATATGGTCCCACTCCATGCTGCATTACTGGAAAATACAAAGATGTTGATCCATTTGACTAATAGTTGGTAAACCAAAATTCAAAAGTAAAGCACAATTAGAAGACCTAGAATTAATATGGAGGTAACTTTTTCATAGACACTTACGGATACCATATCCACGATACATATTTCTTAATACCAATATTTTCCTTTCGTATATTGCAGTACAATGTGGTAGTTATCATTAGATGCGCAAATTGTTGCTTCAATGTTGAAATAGGGGAACAAACACACTTTAGCCTATAAGCTACTGGAGATCTTACAAAGACAAATGGATGTTATTTGTCTATGAAAATCTTAAGAAAGTTTCAAGTATCCCTAGAGTTATGTAAATACATTGTTGCATTGAGTATCACTACTGGTCATTCATAACAGAGTTTGCAACTGCTATTTAAATTCATAACACATTATAAAAATTTGGGTATTCAGCTTGTCATTTCCCTTTCAATTGTACAATCTTCATAGAATACTTTATAACCAATATATGCTTCGCAGGAATTAAATTTCTATGTGGCAAAATTTATGTTTCTCCACAGAACCATACTGAGTTACAGTAATGTTTGCACAGTACATACCATAGAGATCACAATGACGAGCCAACATCAAGCCAACTTCCAATATTAGCTTTCCAAGAGCTTTAAATGCTGTTAATGAAAGAATGTGACGGCAACTTTAATGCTGTGAATAAATAGTCATGAACTGTTGTAGGAAGCTTTACAGTGCCAGGACAGTCAGTCAAGTCATACCTATTTCAAGCTCAGGAAGATGATCAGCTGGCCATATATTTGGTCGGCAGTATGATGGGTACCTGCAGATTAAAGCACCATTAGATATCATGAAAAGGCAAACATAAGTCATATAATATTGCAGCTCAAGAGGCATTTAGAAATATTAATCTCAAAATGTAGAAATGATTTATTTGTCTTTTCCTCGAGAATTTCTCAGAATGAGTAGCAACCACATCACAAAATATTGAGTGATACAAAACAATAACCAGCACTCAGATGTTTAATATGGACTGAGATCTCATCAAATAAAGTAAACTTTGGGGCAATCTCATAGAATTAAATAGTATTCGTAAAATGAGATGATATTTTTATGTTAGAAATATTATACCTACTTACAAGGACATCATCAGTAGTAGGGACATCCAAAATTGGGTTGGCATAATAGGAGCCTTTGAATGTGTCTGCATGGATGATCAGAATTGCCTTATGAGTTAAAATTATGCCAACATATACAAGTTCTTCGGAAAAAAAAAACGACAGTACTCTTTTGTGTTCGCTATAATACTGTTGCACTCGATTTACTTTCATAAATGCAATAGTTAAGTTCATTTTGCTAATATAAAACTAAGAATGCAGAGCAAAACTGTACATGTTGCACAATGAACATTGGGAATGAGCTTCAATAGTCCCCAAGGTTAAAGTCACTTTGCAATAATCATTCAGAAAGTGATAGGAGAATGCACAATTAGTTAAAAGGGGAAATGTTTACCGAGTTTCCCAGATTCAAGTTTCTCTTTCCCATGACTCCAGCCAAAATTATACCTGTGCAGCAACCACAATAGTATATAAATCATTTTAAGTTAGTGGTCTTTGCACAAGTATGCAACTATCGAACTCGACATGAACAGAAGCACACGTTGTATATCAACCAAAACTAGGATCTCTGAAGCCTGAAGTGCAGCAGTCATAACCGAATTCCTGATGGCCAAACCACAAAACTGGTTAATAGTTACTACCTGCTGTCCGGGTCTTCAAGTTCTTTCTTCACATCTTCAGGAAGGTTTGCAACTCTGACAGACAGCAAATAAGAGACAGGTGTCGATAAATTTCGGCACTGAACTGAATCCTGCAGTGGAACGTGAGGCGAGAGACATATATACATACCTCGGCGCCAATCGCAGGAGCGTTCTCCTCAGAGCTGGGAAATCGGGCACCTGAACGCGCAAAAGGCAAAAAGGCACGCTTAAAAAATTCAGTTTGTCTGAAGAAATGAACCCCGTGACTTGGCTCTGTGTCAGAACCGCCGTACTGCAATCGCGAGAGACGACCAGCAGCAGCGCGATCCGGATAGGACACTCACGTCGGAAATGGAGATGATGCCGAGCCCGTTGGGTCCGAGCCCCTCCTCGATCTTGCCGCTCAGGTCGCTGTCCCGCTCCTGCAGCCGCCCCCCGAATCGACGGCGTCAGTCAGTCAGTCAGAACGAACCAGAGGAAGGAGACCAGCCACCGCCGCCGCGCGAGGCGAGGCGAGGGGAGGGGGGGGGGGGGGGGGGGGGGGCGCACCTTGAGGTCGGCGAAGGGGATGGAGACCGTGCGGACGGACGGCGGCATGGCGGCGGCGGCGCGGCAGCGGACACGGCGGGGCAGAGCGCGGTCTCGGTCTCGGTCCCGGACGGCTGGTGCCCAAGTGGATCGCGCCCCCACGACACTGCCCACCTCCATCTATATCCCCTCCCCTCGCTGGCGCACGCGCCGGTCGCTGTCCGCCCGACCCGAGTGACGGAGGGTGGCGTGCGGTTGCGCGGTGGTTTGGTCGTTGGCGATGCGGCGCGGCGCAGGGGTAAGAAGAAGTTGAGTAATTGGGGGTATCTCTCTTCTCCGCCGTGGCAGGATGGCCGGCCCAGAGTTTGTGCCGTGTGCGCCGCCTCCGCCCGCCGGCCGCCGCCGCCTTTGTTATTTGCCGTTGCCACCACCTGATTTGACCTCACCACCGTGAAACTGAATCTCGTTTTTCCTTTAAAGTCAAAACCAGTCTTTACAAGACCATTCTTACATAAGTACTCTCTCCGTTCTTAAACATTGATGTTTTAGCTTTTCCATATTTTCTCAGATCCATATACATCTACACGACGTTTTACTGTGTATATTCACTCATTTTAATTTATATGTAGTCAACATTGTAATATCAAAAACATTTTATAATTAGAAATAGAGGGAGTAGAAACTAAGCATATATGTCCTTTAGAAAAATAATGTTGTCCGCCTCCTAAACTCAATCCTGTCTCTGGACCTCCAGCATTACGCTGAAGGAGAGTCACACACGTCGGTGACAACAATATGAGAAACATACCGCTGCCCAGAGAAGAATGTGGCGAAGAGGGCTAGATGAAAACCCGGGTCCGATCAGACACATCGGGGAAGACCTAACCTCATTAGCTTTCCGATGAAGCCAAAGCTGGCCGAACTTCACAGGTGAGAAAATAACCTGAGTACCAAGACACGTAGAGTGTTGTCCACTCGGACGGTGGCTTTGAAAGTCACCTGCAAAACACAAAAGACAGGTCCAAATTTGGTGCTCCAAACGAGCAACGACCAATCGACCCCACCCTCCCCTTCAGCCGCAATTGAAGTTGACCAGGAGTAGGAGAAACATTATTCGTAAACCGCACGACGCCATCATCACCACCACAACACCACCATCAAGAAGCAAATCATAACATTAAAAAGTCTAATTACAGTACCACAACATAGATCTACCCCTCACCCCCCATCACTCTCACCATCAGAGCGGTCGACAAGGGAGGAGGGGATCAATAGCCTGGACGACAAGGAATGGTAGGAATGGATTGCCCCTCTTTTCGCAAGAGAGAAAAGGAGTTTCGGCGCACAACACATATGGTTAGTACTAGACTATTAGTACATAATTATTATTTAGAACTGGACGATTAGAACATGATCATCAATGCACATATGGTTAGTACTAGACGATTAGTACATTATTATTATTTAGAACTGGACGATTAGTACATGATCATCAACATCAAACTACTCTGGTAAAGATATAAGTGAAGATCAATGAGTAGTTAAATAATTAAGTAGCTATGTTAGGACTCTCTCTCAATAAAGACTTTCAGATCTAAGTATTTTATTTAAACAGCAAACAAGACAAAAATAAACTCCAAGAATAACACATATCATGTGAACAAAAAAACTCAGGCTCAACATAGGCTAACCGATAGTTGTTTGATGAAGAGAGGTGAGATGCGTAGCATCACCAAGCTTAGATGCTTGAGACGTTTTGTAATATTTACTTGGGGAGCCTTGGGCATCCCCAAGCTTGAGTTATTGTATCTCGTTAATTCCTCTTGTATCACGATTTCACCTAGGTCTCAAAAACTTCATCCACACAAAACTTGAAAAGAACTTGTGAGATAGGTTAGTACACATAAGAATAAATCAACACTTTATGTACTGCCAAGACAAGTTGCATAATAATTTTCAAACATTATCTACTGTATACTATCATTTCCACAATTTATATCTACCAATATAATCCATGAAAACACTAGGACAAGTAGATAACAAAACTATGACAGCAATCTGTCTAAACAGGACAATATGTAGCAATTAATTCAAAAAGTGTACTTCTGTAACTCAATAAATTCTAAAAAGGATCAATCGGCGATGCGAAATCAGTAATGCATGCGGCCAAATGTTGGTCCCACGCGACTGTATGCACCGGCGACGCGAATGCATGCGGCCTTACATGACGATCCCACGTGTCAGCACCGGGCGATGCGAATGCATGCAACCTTACATGGCAATCCCACGCGTCAGCAACGGCATGGCAGTCCCACGCGTTAGGAACGGCGATGCGAATGCATGCAGCCTTACATGTCGGTCCCACTCATCAGCACCGGCGTTGTGATGGTCAAAGGCTTTGATCCGACGGCAAGGCCTAGTTTTGCCTCTTGTGAGGCGCGAGCGAGTGGAGGAGGGAGAAAGTGAGCACGGTAAGATGGGAGGGGCAAAACTGAGGAGAACTAAGGAACCAGGGTCACAAAAATGGAAATCCCTTATCAAAAACCCAATAAAGGAGTCATTTGAACTATTGCCTTTCTTTCACCTAATTACATAAGTTGGGTACTAGTGAAGGCTTGATTACGGATTTAATGATTGTAGAGTCTTTTTGCTGATGGACCTATCATTTTTGGTTGATCCAGGACGTGTAACGGGGTTATCCTCACCAAACTATCCCCTCGGGGCACTTAACTTTCGAGTATTATGCAACATGACACCGCGATACTCTTCTGTAGTGCTTGAGTTCTTTATGACTAAAGCAAGTTCGAATTCTTTGCACTTTCGTTTATCTTTTATTACTAGCCTCTATGGTACCGTGCATTGACCAATCTCACACTGAGACTTGGCTCATACTTGGCAGGTACATTCAAACCCTTGGGAGGACTTTCTCTTGTTCTCCTGCACATAAAACACCCAATCTCCACAAAACAGCCACTATACCTACCTACATGGCATTTCCATGCACTACCATCATATTATATTACATGATTAGAGACATGGTTTCATTTGCCTTGCATGATCATAGTATGGCTAGCTCAATATTTTTATGGCTTGTCTGTTTTTTTATGCATATGCTACGCCGAATCATTGCACATACTGGTGCACTGCCAGAGATATCCATCATATAGAGTTTCTCTCATGCTTTTATTTGAGTTCTGGTTACATTTAGTTGAAGTGAGTTATTGTGAAGTGCATTATTCATCCTTGTAAGACAAAATGAGAAAATAAAAGTGAGAAAAAGAGAAGGAGCAACACCATTATAAAAAAGACAAAATAAAAGATGCACCACGAAGGTGCCAGCAAGAAAAGTGAGAAAAAGAGAAGGAGCAACACCATTATACTTTTTAGTATACATTTTTGCTTCAAAGTAGCACCATTTCATGTATCCGTCTGGACCGAGTGGTCCGGTCGCTATTTACCATCCAACGCGGCACCCCATCCGTCCGCAAACCAGTACAGACATCTGCTTCCTCGTAAACCGGAGGCAAACAAGGGGAATTTGCGGACATCTCGAACGATACCACGTACGTGACTGACAGCCCGGACCCACCCACAAACCTCTAGCACACGAAGCAGTTGCCGTACATTCATGCCGACCATTACCGCTCTAGAGCGTCAGCACCGCATTCATGCCTACGCAGAGTGGACGCGACCTCTCGATGGCTCCCACATTGAACGGTCTCACTTTGATGATGAAATGCTCATGTGACAGATGGGTATTCACCCCCCTCCCCCCCGCGCGTTGCCCTCCTCTAGCAACACCGAGGGAACCCTAGCCAACGCCTCTAGCAGCCCCAGCCGCCGGCCTCCCTCCTCACCGCCGCAGGAGGGCCAGCCTGCGAAGCCGCTCCGGGCACTAGGAACGTAGCGGCGGGGCGGATCCGGGCCACTTGCGCCCGCACCCCCACCCCCGCCACATCACCCTGCCGCGGCGGCGCCCTGCTGGTTCGACGGTGGCGGTTCTGCCCCCCTCCCACAACGGCCCGACCTTGCCCTCTCCGGTCAGCCACGGACCCCTCCTCCCGTCATCCCCAGCCGCCGGGACCCCCCACCCCGCGCCGCACCAACTTACTGTGGCGGCGCCCTGCTGGTCCGGCGGCGGCTGTCCCCCCACTCCCAACAGCCTGGCCTCGAGCTCTCCAGTCGGCCGCGGACCCTCCTCCTCCCGTCATCCCTGGCCGCCGCGGGCGCTCCCCTCCTCACACGCCTCCACCACCTCCGCCTGTGACCCGGGGACTCTCTCCCCGCGATTCTCAGGCCACCCCCACCAGCTGTTGCTTGAGCCTGTCGGCCGGCGACTATTCTGGCGTTCCTAGCCGTTGCTAGGGGTGCCCTTGCAGCTTCCTCACCCCCCGTGGCCTCTGGTGTTTGTGGTCTGTGACCGGTTGCAGGGGCGTTCGCTGCCTGCCTCCCTTGCAGGCGGCCCCTCCGTCTCTGGCGGCCCTCCCCCCCGAGCCACGGTGACGGCTCTTTCGTGGAGGCGGCGATGCGTCCGTGGTTGTGTCTGACTCGGGGCCCTCGCGGCGGTCCTTACTGGCGTTGTTCCGGCCTCGGAGGTCTCAGGCCCACGTCTCTCTGGTGTCCTTCACCATCAACGTCCTCCACTGGGCAGCTCTGACCTCAGCGGCCAGGTAGCTGCGCCCCTTCCGGCTCACTTGGCTCGCCGACGCCCTGACGGTTAAGGCCACGACAGCCCGGATCTGCGTCCCTCTAGTCCTTGCTTGCCGACGTTTCTAGACCCCATCGCGCCATGACCCCCGTGTGGTTCACCCCATCGCCCTCCCTACCCTGTACGCCTCAAAGCCCCCCTGTTTTGCCAGACCCAATTCTCGTGGACTCGGAGGTGGTGCCACCATCCATCGGCAAGTGCAACCCCGCCAACTCCCCCGGACTTGGTGGTTCCGACCAGTGTTGGCCTCCCCATCTACGATCTCGGATTAGGCGACTATGGGATCGCTCAGCTTCAAGCCAGGGAGAGATCCTTGCTTGGCACGCCGATGCTGGCAGCAACGACGCCTGCGGGTGTCATTTTTCTCCTTGGAGGCGCTGCCAAGGCCTTTAGCTGCACCCCTCTTCGAGCTCAAGGGAAATCCTAGGTCCGGGTCTCCCGGGCCGGATGGTGACGGAGTTTCAGCGTCGTATTTCTTCTTGAAGTCACTATCATGCTCACTCGCGGTGTCCCCGTTTTAGGCTCGGACGATGTTGGAGTTCTCGTTGGTTTGGCATCACCGCTCTTTGGCTCGGGTTTGGTAGGTTTAGCTGCGATGTATCCTCTGTACGGGCCGAGCATCCCTTCTCTCTCTGCTCCGGGCACCATGTTCACGCATGTGCGTTTGTCATGTGTTGTACCCCTGTATTCATTCTACCTTTTCTATCAATGAAAAGATACGCAAGCTTTGCGTATTCGCGAAAATAGATGGATAGTCAAATCCCCACCTTGATCGTTGGGTGACATTGAGAAAATCTGAGCAGGGTCTCTTTGTCTTCTACCCTGCAATTCTCATTAAAGCACACTTTCTCTGACTATATTTTCATTTGGTTGTTTCAGATGGAACTAATCAAGTAGAATGGAGATGAGTGTTCCCAAAGATTCCCCCTATCAGGTGATGAAGGCATTAGCTTACTTCATTGGCGTCCTAAGTTTTGCAGCTTGCTTAATGGTGTGGTTAGTAATTGTGATCCTTAACATGTGGCCTATGTAATGGCACTATAACGCTAGATGTGGAGCACTCGATTTAGTCTACCTTCCAGTTGTAGGACAAGATAAAATTACAAACACTAACTACGGGACCTAGAGAAATGAACTGCCATTGTAACATGCCAATAGAATTTCCTTCATGTATTTTTTAAAATGTTTCAGTTTTCTTCATATAAGCCCCGTTGCTAGTATCAAGCAAGTTTGGTTCTTGAAAGGTGCGAGTGAGCTCCTGAACATGCCTACACATGGGCATGTGTAATGAAGGTGAACAAATTTATTCAAAACATGAGAGTGATTAACAACCCACACTAAAAACAAGCGAGGATCAAACATTGTGATGCAGAACTATCACATTATTAAGCACCATGCATGACACAGAGGCATCCATAGACTTCATACTTCCAGGGTACCTACTTGTTGCCGCTGCCGCTACCGCTCAGATAGTAGCAGTAATCAGAATCTGACATATCAGTCTCCTCGAACCTTTTCCTCTCGGCCTTGGCGGCCCTCCACAGTGAGCTCTTTCCCACGGTCTCCTTAACGATCTTGGGCGTGATGAAGCAGAACTTCGACGCCGACAGCTTGGCCCTGTACTCCGGGTTCTCTAGGAGGAACCTCTCCACGTCACCGCTGGACCGCGCGCGCTTCCCGTTGGGCAGATGGTAGTAGGTGTCCATCTTGGACAGGTCACGACGCATGATCACCAGTCGCTCCGTCTCCGGCGGCGGCCGCGGGATGCCCGGCTTGTCCATGACCCAGATGCGGCTACTGTCGTATGGGATGTCCTCCGGCTGCTGGCAGGAGCGGCCAGCGCTGGGGTCCCTGCCGCAGAACCATGGGTCCTCGGCGAAGCTCTCGCGGATCGTCTCGAACTCCTCTTTTGTCGGGATCTTTCGCTATTTCACGCATTTGCAACATCGGACCGCGTACATGCCGATGGAGTCCTTCAAACCTTGTTTCGTCTGTCAAATCATCAAAAATTAGTTAAAGGCGACATGTGTTCTAGTAGCAGGTTGTATTAGGCAAGACAAACAGATTATATAAAGTACGAATTTGAATGTACATGTTTAGGAAATCTGAAGAATTATCTGATGAAGTAAGAATACGAATGTGCATGGTTATGAAATCTGAAGAATGAAAAAATAAGAAGAAAAAAGCCAAGCACACATAGAATTTCATTTTTTAACAAGAATACGCTTAGGCGTACCATAGCTTTATAGAAGTAAGAAGTTGAAATTACAAAAAGCTACCACTCACTACGAACAATGAGTGTAGCACACACCCACTCTCGAGCAAGATCAAAGGCGGACAACCCCGCAAAGCAAGCTACCATACAAAAGAGCTTATCCTCAGCTCACATACAACACTTTTTTTAGAACGAAGGCTCAAGTCGAGCCCGGCTTTGAATTAACAAAGCCATCAACCGGCCAGGATTACATCGAAAACCAACTTACAAGAACGAAAACAGCAAAAAGATACATAGTGCTCTGCAAACAGCTAGCAAGCTACATACAATCTACAAGCAAAGATGAGGAGAAGTTAAGGCACAATAACAGCTTGAAGACTATGCAACCCTCCAACGAGCGCAGACCACCACTCAGGTACCGAAGGGAGGCCTTGAAGGGACACAACTAGCAGACTGAATGAGCACATTGTCAGCTCCATGGGCGCCAGCAGAAACGGATACTACCCCCTCCATCTCCGAAAGGGGCTCCCTGCCCCCTCGCCTGGCACGAGGCGTCGATCCATCGGAATATATGGACGCTCCCCCAAGAGCAAAGGAGAGCAACCATCGCCATTGCCACCCGGAAAACCAAACCAGAGCACCGCCAGCGTGCAGCGATGAGCGCAACACAGGACAACCTGAATACTGAGGGGAACGAACACACGAGGAGAAGCTAATGCAAGGCAGGGCTGCTACTGACAAGCAGCAATGGAGCAAGCCAATCATGACGGAGCAGAGAGGCGACGCCAAGCAACGAGGCCACCAAAACACCGCAGACTTCAACCATGCCGCCGCCAAAACGCCTACCAACAGACTCGGGCACACCATCACCCCCAAGCTCACCAAAGGCGGCACCTTCATGAAGGTGACGGCGCCGAGGACGTCGCTGCCGCCCAATCCAGATGGATTTAGGCTTTCACCCGGTTAGCAGGGGAGGAAGGCACAGGGGAAGGGGAATACCATGACAGCGCCTACAAGAAGGGGACGGCGCCCGCAGGCGTCGCCGCCGTCGTGGCCGGCAGAGCCGGCCTGGATTTCTCCGGGTACTACCTCACCCCCAGCCCCAGAACAGATGCGGCGCCGGCAGCCTAGGACGGCCGGAGACCGTATCTGGAAGGGGATCCAAGCGTTGCAGACGGAGGCGTCAGATCCGGACGGGAGCCCCCGCGGCCCGCGTCCAACAGCCACCACCCGCCACCACCTAGCCGCCCGCGCGGCCTAGGAGGCCAGCCAGCACCCGCGGCCGCCCTTGGCTAAGGACGGAGCCGCGCCACCACCCGAGGCCGCCGCCTCGGTTCCGAAGCCCCCCGCGCGAGGCGGAGCGGACGAGATCCCCGCCGCCACCTTCCCCGGCGGCCGCGCGGCGGTCCAGCGGCCCCCTCTGGTGGCGACGAGGTAGTGGGGAAGGGGGAGGAGGGCCGGCGGCGGGCTAGGGTTGGCGCCGCCCGAGTCGCCCCTGCGGGAGCGACGCGGGGGCCGATGATAGGAAAAAAAAATCGCTCACATACAACACTGCGTCTCGATAGATGTCGGACGCCTCCGAAGACCACCAACTACCGTAGAACTTCGCTTGTCGACGCACCATCCACTCTGAGCACCTTAGAGTAAGCGGCAAGTGGATGGCAAGACTCGGTCCGGTCGGAAGGAGACGCCGTTTTGGAAGCACATGCGACGAGCGTACATAGCACCACAGAGGAGCAAAAGAGGACAGCGGCGAGCACCGGAGGAGAACAATGAGGACCCAGTCGTGTCTCCAAACACAATGCTCCCAACAGAAATACGATGTCGAGGACGCCATCATTGTGCCAATCCAACGCCAAATTGAGACTTTCATTCGAAGACAACCACCAACTCCAAGCAAGCGAGGGACATGGCGAACCCGCCTCGGTGACACCTCCAAGGAGGGGATGACACCCACGGGTGCCATTGCCGCCGGCCCGACGAAAGCCGAGCAAGACTTTCTTCTGCGCGTCGCACATCACCCCGCCTCCTAGAATTGGGCAACACCATCCAATTAGCCACACACTGCTGCCGCAACTCTTACTGATGTAGCCGCAAAGCCGAGGACAAACGACGAGCTGCACGGCGAGACAAACCCTGCCATGGCATAAACTCCCAGCCTGAACAAGAGACCACAACCACCCCGCACCTCCAGCAAGGTCCAGGACCGTCCGCAACCGCCGACGCCCACCAAAGGTTTGTCTTGTGACGATCGGACCCGCTCCCCCACAAAGAACCAAGCTTCACCACCCGGAGAGCCCCACCGCCCACCACACCGCACAGAGGTGAACGGCACTCGCTGCTCGCCAAGACTCCATCTTGGCCGAGCCACCACCACCAGCCTATCCGTGGGTTCGCTCCCTGCCTCCAGATGGCGCCGCCACTGCCCGAGTAAACCACCGCACTGCTGCTAGCACTGTCCAAGCCCGTCGCCTTGCCAGGCTCCCTGCCGCGCGTCGGCCGCCAACCTCCTCCATCGGCCTACATACATCGGGCCAAGTCGAGCTCCGTCACGAGAGAAACGCCACGCCGCCACCGGCCCGCGCCTTTCGCCGTAACGCGCCTCCACGGCCAGCGTCTACGCCACACCATACCGCCACCGCCAGTGAGTGCCATCCGACGCGTCGGCCTCCGGGATTCACCATCTTGGTAAAGGAAGAGCCCCCTGAGGGGGGAGGGGAGAGGGAGCAGGTGGGGTTGGGTCCGGTGGCTAGGGTTGGGGCGCCCGGGTCACCCGCGGGAGGGGGGCGACACGGTGCTCGGTTTACGCGTATAATATTCTCGAGTTCCATAATGCTTTCTTGCTGAGAGGCCTATTGTACTTCATCCATGTTTCCTAATCGTAAGGCTCGTTAGGAAACAAGCAAGATTTCTTGCAATACCTTGGTGTTTGAACGAATTATATTTGTTACTCCCTCCATTCAAAATATAGTGCACATTAGCCTTGGTCAAAATTTATAAACATTGGTCAAAATCTACGACACTTGTTGTGTTACTGTCAAGAGGAAGGGGAACCCTATTCCCCTCCATCCCGGCTTGGAGGCGCAGAGTCGGCAGGTCACAACCACACACCTTGCAACCGAAGAACACCGATACAAAAAAGAGTCAACACTTGCTGGATCTACCAAACTCCACAGGAAAATTGATGTTTGGACTCAGAACCGTGGAGCGCCCACCAACCGCAGCGCCACTCTCCCAAAAAACCAGACGCCCGCAAGTGATCCAAGGAGATCAAAATGCACAAGGTGTCGCCGCCGCCCAACCCGAGATCGGCTCTGGGCTTTCGCTAGGGATCTGGTTCTGGGTGGAGAGGAGATACCTCAGTGGCCCCTCTAGGAGAAAATCAACACACACATACGCGCGCACGCGCGTCGCCATGACCGAAGAACCAACCAAGGGTTTAACCGGACTCCAACCTACACCACAAGCCCCCGCTAGCACTGGATCCAACAATCAAGGCCGCAAAACAGATAGGGTCGGTTGGGGGAATGAGTTGAGGAGGAGATGAGGTTTACCTTCAAATCTGGAGCGCAAGGGGGGGAATCCGGGTCGTAACCACAACCAGCCGAATCTTGGCCACCTGTGTAGCCGAGGAAGCCAGCTAGCACATCCGGCGCACGCCGCCTCGGGGTCCAGGGTCCTTCACTAGGGAGTGAAGCGGCGAAGACCTCAACACAACCTTCATCGCCAACCACACATGCTTTCCAGGCGACCACCTTGGGTGGCGACATGGGAGGGATAGGGCGGCGGCGCCGGGGAAACCCTAGTCACCCCTGAATCACCAGATTCAATGGAATAATAGGAAAAGGCGAAAAGCCGAGTAGGCACAAAGAGCTGTCAAGATATCAAGAGGCCTTGGGAGGACAATGTGAGGTGTGGCTGCTTTCTGTTATGTAATTCGTGTCTTTTTTAGATTAGTTTTTTTCCTTCCTTCCTTTCTTTCTTTTCTTTCTCTTTCTTTCTTTTCTTCCTTTCTTGGATTATCTCAAGCCATCTTTTCTCTTTCAGTTTATTTCCTTATTTTATTTCCTTTTCTTTGGTCTGCTTACTCTTAGTAGTACTCAGAACCTCTATTTGTCTTCATTTATAGAAACCGTAGTAGTTTTTTACCCCTACTATTTAGAGCCAAAAAGGCGTCCCAAGGCAATTCACTAGCAAGTAGTGTAGCCTAAAGTCAAAAATTCTTCTGAGAAAATTGGTCGCATTCATTTTTATGGTTGATCCATTTTTAGAAAGAAAGACAATCATATTATTAATCAACATTGGATGGTTAGGTTGGGACATAAATCTTCTGAGGTCTTGACCTAGGTAATAAGAAAAACAACTAAAAATAAGCAGGAAACCACGAACGAATTGTGGAATTACCTCATCAGCCATCATTCATGGCGTTTACTACCTTGAGGGCATGATTTAGGTCCACGGTGGTGGTTAATATGTGTGAGCTAGGATGATGAAAGATTGGGGTCCTTATGTTGGGGTAGATCAGGTTGTATTTACAGAGTAGAAAAGAAGTATAACTGCAAATACATTCTCTATTGGTGAAATGATCAATGCAAAAATGGTGCCGATTCATGAGACGATGGAGTAGTAAGCAAATTGTGAATTCACCCATTTTTACATCAAAAGGGAAGTAATTTACTATAGAGATATGGCTTGGCCATATTTATTGGTTATGCAAACATATACAAGTAATATTTGTTGTTGAGAGGATTTATTGGCGTCAATCAATTGTTTTTATTGAGAGAATATCGTAGCACTAATTTTGTTGAAGAGGTTTTCATCATTTTACTGGCATTATGTATATGTGATGATAATATGTTTGTCGACAACTAATGGTTTGTGGGCATCAATGAATTGCTTTATTGATAGTATATGATGCTATTACTTTTTTGGAGGATTTTGACATTTAGTTTTGTAATTTAGGAGGTGATATCGCAAGAAATGCTTTAATATCTTATGTTGAGAAAGACATGCATGGTTAAGATGATGAATCATATGACTACAATGAATACAACATAACTTTGATAAGGCCACGAACATAACTTACAACGATAAAAAAGGACAAGAAACCAAAACAAGACCATATATTTACCTCATTAGGCATAACCTATGGGGGGGTTACCTAGATGGGCCTATACGGTATTAAAAGTGGGAATTGTTGGTAGGTGTGGACCCAGAAATTTTGTGAAAAGGGGTCATTTCTTGTATAATTGTGATGAATTTAAGGTTTTTTCTTGCAAATAGAAAGAAATGCTATAGAAATTTCAATGTTTGAGCGGGGTCACATCATCCACTGTCAGGATTTGGATGGATTATTGATAGTATATAGTACTATTAATTTGTGGAAATATCAGCACTTTTCCGATTAATCTAATTCATGAGTAAACAATAAGCATCACAATCATGACAGTATGCGATTCATACTGATACCTAAGCATGTGAGCACGTACAGTACATAGAACCGAACCATCTATGAACACATCATATACGGCTGAAAGTGCTAGTTATCGACTAGACGGGGGGTGAATAGGCGATTTTTATGAAAGTCTTCGAAACAGGAAATGTATTCGAATAGAGCGGAAACGTAAACAGGATCAGGTAGGGATACAATCAAGACTCTAATCTAGGCATGCATCACAGTGAAGACATACAAGTTAAGCTTTAATATCATGCGCTATAAGATGAGTTGAAGATAAACTTAGACAATACGAGGATAAACAACAGGCATGAATGTCTTCAAGGCAAGTCTTCAGTGATGAACAGGGAAAGGCTTCACGATACAGAACAGGAATGTAAAGAAGTGAAGGATAGAACCAGTTGCTTGACGAAGACACAGTATTTGTTGGACCAGTTCCAGTTGCTGTGACAACTGTACGTCTAGTTAGGGAGGCTGAGATTGAACTCAGAAGACCTCGTCTTCACCTTATTCCCCTTGAGCCGAAGTCACTTAGACAATACCCAATCACTCTGGTAAGTCTTCAGGGGAGACTTCTGAAACCCGTACAAACTTGGTCACCCGGCAATCCACAATGACTCTTGGATTGCTCTAGACCCAGACGCCTATCCGTCTGGAAGATCACAGTCTTCAAGTGTAATAAGTCTTCAGTTCTCTCAGAACAGAATGACTTCGGTGATGCTCAAACACTCTAGCTCTAGGTGTTTATGTGTATCCTCACAGGATGTGTCTCTCTCAATGTCTTTGAGGTGGGTTGCTCCAAAACGACAACAGCCGTATCTCTCTCTGAGCAGCCACCTTCTTATGGTGAAGGGGTGGGCTATTTATAGCCAGCGGGCAACCCGACCTGATATGACCGAAATGACCCTGGGTCAATGGCCAACCGACACGTGTCACAACGGTCGGATTTCAAACACACGCGGCAACTTTACTTGGGCTACAAGTAAAGCTGACTCAACCAACTCTAGAAGAGATTTCCTCTCATTGTCTTCGCTCGAAGACATAGGTATGGGTTGAGCATCACGTTAGCATCTGATTTTGATCACACCGACCCCACTTAACTGTACGGTGGTTCCTATGACTCAGGAAAGAAGAAACAAAACTACCAAAAGACTTCGTCTTCGCGTTTCATTGTCTTTGGACGAATGTCTTCACTTACCACCAATGGCTTCAGCCGTCATCAATGTCTTTGGACATTTTTGGGGGTCGTCTTCGACGGCTAAACCGAAACTCCAGGGACTTCTCTCTGTGTTAACCTGTGAACTCTCACAAACACATTAGTCCCTCAACCGCGTTTGTCTTCAATACTCCAAAACCAAACAAGGGTGGCACTAGATGCACTTACAATCTCCCCCTTTTTGGTGATTGATGACAAACTGGTTGAAGTTTTCAACGGGGATAAAAATATGTGAAGATAAGGTTTTGAAGATTTTGATTACTAGATATAGAGAGCTCCCCCTGAAGATGTGCACATGAAAATTTTGCTTTGAATGCAGGTGCACATGGCAGGTTGTAGTTTGTGGAGATCTCCCCCTATATCTTGTAATCCAATCACTATGCATTAACAGATATGTCGAAGATAATGAAATGCATAATGAAAAATGGGCGTCTGCAGAATGACTTCGAGCGCATAAAATAACTGGTAAGAAGCCCCAAAGAGTTCGGTAAATATAAAGTGCAGGCGTCCATCAGGACTTAAGTTTTACAACCCAAACCAGCAAATGTTCAGAAACGAGAGTTGTAAACTTAGCAAAAATAGCACCCAACCCTATTAGTAGACTCGCTTGAAGACTATCATCCAATGCTTCTCCCCCTTTGTCATTGAATGACCAAAAAGGGACGAAGACATGGAAGAACTAAACGTTCCCAGCAGGTGTCGATGAAGACGGTGCAGCAGGGTCGTGGGGAGCTGGTGTAGAGGAGCCTGGTGCAGTGCCGTGACGCCGAGTTGATGGAGGCAGAGAAGTGGCATCATCAGCTTCATCTGAGAGCCTGACGCTGACGGATGGGGCTGAAGAAGAGAAATCACTGTCTTTGAGGGATGGAGTCTTGCGCCATTTCTCCGCACTGGGAGGTGGTGCACCAAATCTGTAGCGGGGGTGAAAGCCATCTTCTCGAAGCTCATCTTCAGGAGCCAGCATAGTGAGAGTCCTCCATGAGCGGCGACTGGTTTCATAGGCCACAAAGGCATTCTTGGTGCCAAGGTTGCGAACATGATTGATATCTTGCATCATGGCATGCATCTGGCGCCGAGTCCATTCATGATGCTTGTCTTGCCTTTGAATTAGTGAAACAAGAAGTTCACAATCAGTGAGTGCACGCTCTCTTCTTGGCAGGCGTTGACGAGGCAGAGTGCTAGCAGTGGCTTCGGTGTTGGTAGCACCGGATCTGGGCTGGCGAAATGCACCAACGAGTCTTGCCCTTGATGGATCGGAAGGAATGTGAAGACCCTCAACATCAGCAGTGCCGCTAGTGCCTTCGACAACAGGATTCTTGCTCTTGGATGGATAAAGATCTGCCGGCACAACTTCAATATCTGGAAGATAAACGCCATGGTTGCGAGCAGAAGGAAGAAACCTGGTGTTGGTTCTGTATTTGACGAAGCGCATGATCCACGGAGCATATATCTTCGGCTCGAGGACATTGAAACCATTTGCAGCAAGGTTGTGAAGAAATAAGTCTTGAAGATTGAACCTGATGCCATATACAATGTTGTAGAGCAATGTCTTCAGAGGCCCTTCTATCTTGCGAGATGAGTTGTGCCCTTTAATCGGCCAGATAGTGTGCAAAGAATGTGATAGATAGTCCTGGGCAAGTACTGAAGATCATCCACAAAGAATGAAGTGGGCAATTTTGCATCTCGAGCCAAAGGCTTCATCATAGTTAGCATTTTAGTCATGTTGGGTTCTCGCATTTGGAAGAGGCTTCGAGTGGCAGTCTCATAGGCTTCAGAGCGAGGATCCAACTCTTCACCGGAGGCAGCAAGTGGTGTTGCAGGAAAGAAATCCAGTGGTGAAGCAGTAATATGCTCATCCCTTATCATAAACTCCAGCTTCCATGTGTTCAATTCACGACTGAAGCCAGAGATATGGAGAGTGGCGTAGAACTGGAGGATGAGCTCTTCATTCCAGTCTTCATGGTCAGTGTAGAAAGGCAGGAGACCCACATCACGAATACAATCCAATGCTTAGCTAAGGCTTCATCGTAGAACTCATCGTCACACAGTTCAATCATGTTTGATGCGTCCATTAGTGACAAGGGAGGCTTCAGACCTCTGGATGCAACAGCTTTCCTTTCCATACGCCTATTGATACGTCTCCAACGTATCTATAATTTTTGATTGTTCCATGCTATTATATTATCTGTTTTGGATGTTTTATATGCATTAATATGCTATTTTATATTATTTTTGGGACTAACCTATTAACCTAGAGCCCAGTGCCAGTTTTTGTTTTTTCCCTGTTTTTGAGTTTTACAGAAAAGGAATATCAAACGGAGTCCAAACGGAATAAAACTTTCGCGATGATTTTTCTTGGACCAGAAGACATCTAGAAGACCCGGAGAGGAGGTCAGAAGACCTGGCAGCAGATGACAAGCCGCCAGGGCGCGCCCTAGGGGGGCGCCCCTGGCTTGTGGGTCCCCTGCAGACCTTCTAACCCTAACTCTTCGCCTATATATTCCAATATATTCCCAAACCATTAGAGGGAGCCACAAAAATACTTTTCCGCCGCCGCAACCTTCCGTTCCCGTGAGATCCCATCTTCGGGCCTTTTCCGGTAATCTGCCGGAGGGGGATTCGATCACGGAGGGCTTCTACATCAACTCCATTGCTCCTCCGATGAAGCGTGAGTAGTCTACCTCAGACCTACGGGTCCATAGCTAGTAGCTAGATGGCTTTTTCTCTCTCTCCGATCCTCAATACCATGTTCTCCTCGATGTTCTTGGAGATCTATCCGATGTAATCTTCTTTTGCGGTGTGTTTGTCGAGATCCGATGAATTGTGGATTTATGATCAGATTATCTATGAATATTATTTGAATCTTCTCTGCATTATTATATGCATGATTTCATATCTTTGTATTTCTGTTCGAGTTATTGGTTTGGTTTGGCCAACTAGATCGGTAGTTCTTGCAATGGGAGAGGTGCTTAGTTTTGGGTTCAATCTTGCGGTGTCCTCACCCAGTGACAACGTAGGGGTAGCGAGGCACGTATTTGTATTGTTGCCATCAAGGATAAAAAGGTGGGGTTTTCATCATATTGCTTGAGTTTATCCCTCTACATCATGCCATCTTACTTAAGGCGTTACTCTGTTCTTTATGAACTTAATACTCTAGATGCATGCAGGAGTCGGTCGATGTGTGGAGTAATAGTAGTAGATGCAGAATCGTTTCGGTCCACACCACACGGACGTGATGCCTATATGCATAATCATTGTTTTGGATATCGTCATAACTTTGCGCTTTTCTATCAATTGCTCGACAGTAATTTTTTCACCCACCGTATTATTTTCCTTCAAGAGAGAAGCCTCTAGTGAAACCTATGCCCCCTGGGTCTATTTTCCATTATATATTTTCAGATCTATAAACCAAAAATACCTTGCTGCAATTTTATTTACTTTTATTTAGTTTTACTTTTAGTAATCTTTTTTATCTATCTCTATCAGATATCATCCTTGCAAGTGACCGTGAAGGGATTGACAACCCCTTTATAGCGTTGGGTGCAAGTGTTTGATTGTTTGTGCAGGTGCATAGATTGGGGCCTTGCTTGTACCTCCTACTGGATTGATACCTTGGTTCTCAAAATAGAGGGAAATACTTATCTCTACTTTGCTGCATCACCCTTTCCTCTTCAAGGGAAAAACTAACGCAAGCTCAAGAAGTAGCAGGAAGAATTTCTGGCGCCGTTGCCGGGGAGGATACATAGCAAGTCAAGACAAGAACTCTCCCGTCAACTTGCCAATTTCTGGCGTGGTTGCCGGAGAGGTCTACATCAAGCCTACCAAGTACCCATCATAAACTCATCTCTTGCATTTACATTATTTGCCATTTGCCTCTCGTTTTCCTCTCCCCCACTTCTAAAACGATTTTCAGAAAAAACCAAAAAGATTTGCCTTTTTATTCGCCCTTCTCCCGTTCGTCTTTTCGTTTGCTTTTTGTTTGCTTGTGTGCTAGATTGCTTGCTTTGTCACGATGAATCAAGAGAATACCAAGTTGTGTGACTTCTCCAATACTAATAATAATGACTTTTTAGTACTCCGATTTCTCCCGCCACTAGTGCGGAATCTTATGAAATTAATGCCGCTTTGCTAAATCTTGTTATGAAAGAACAATTTTCCGGCCTTCCTAGTGAAGATGCCGCATCCCATCTAAATACTTTCGTTGAATTGTGTGATATGCAAAAGAAGAAAGATATGGATAATGACATTGTTAAATTGAAGCTATTTCCGTTCTCACTACGAGATCGTGCTAAAACTTGGTTTACATCTTTGCCTAAAAATAGTATTGATTCATGGAATAGGTGTAAAGATGCTTTTATTTCCAAGTACTTTCCGCCCACTAAGATCGTCTCCCTTAGGAACGATATAATGAATTTTAAGCAACTTGATCAGGAGCATGTTGCAAAATCTTGGGAGAGGATGAAATTAATGATTAGAAATTGTCCCGCGCATGGTTTGAGTTTATGGATGATTATACAAATTTTTTATGCAGGATTGAATTTTGCATCTAGAAATCTTTTAGATTCCGCCGCGGGTGGTACTTTTATGGAAATCACATTAGGAGAAGCTACTAAACTCCTAGATAATATTATGGCAAATTACTCCCAATGGCATACCGAAAGATCTCCTACTAGTAAAAAGGTGCATGCAATTGAAGAAATAAATACTTTGAGTGGAAAGATGGATGAATTAATGAAATTGTTTGCTAGTAAGAGTGCTCCTATTGATCCTAATGATATGCCTTTGTCTTCTTTGATTGGAAATAATAATGAATCTATGGATGTGAATTTTGTTGGTAGGAACAATTTTGGTAATAACGCGTATAGAGGTAATTTCAACCCTAGGCCGTTTCCTAGTAATTCCTCTAATAATTATGGTAATTCCTATAACAATTCTTATGGAAATTATAATAATATGCCCTCTGATCTTGAGAATAATATTAAAGAATTTATTAGTTCGCAAAAGGTTTTCAATGCTATGATTGAAGAAAAATTGCTCAAGATTGATGATTTGGCTAGGAACGTTGATAGAATTTCTCTTGAGATTGATTCTTTGAAAATTAGATCTATTCCACCCAAGCATGATATTAATGAGTCTCTAAAAGCTATGAGAATTTCTATGGATGAATGTAAAGAAAGAACCGCTAGGATGCGTGCTAAGCAAGAATTATTAGTAAAAGCAAAATAATGATGAAGATCTTAAAGTGATTGATGTGACTCCTATTGAATCTTTGTTTTCTAATATAAATCTTGATAAAGATGGGACTGGAGATAAGTCAACTTTAATTAGAAGGCGTCCCAATGATTCGGAGTTTATAGATCTTGATGCAAAAATTGATAAAAGTAGGATTGAAGAGGTCAAAACTTTAAGTAGCAATGAACCCACTCCTTTGGATTTCAAGGATTTTAATTATGATAATTGTTCTTTGACAGATTGTATTTCCTTGTTTCAATCCATGTTGAATTCTCCTCATGCTTATAATCAAAATAAAGCTTTTACTAAACATATCGTTGATGCTATGATGAAATCCTTTGAAGAAAAACTTGAGTTGCAAGTTTCTATACCTAGAAAGCTTTATGATGAGTGGGAACCTACTATTAAGATTAAAATTAAAGATTATGAGTGCCATGCTTTGTGTGATTTGGGTGCTAGCGTTTCCACTATTCCGAAAACTTTATGTGATGTGCTAGGTTTCCGTGAATTTGATGATTGCTCTTTAAATTTGCATCTTGCGGATTCCACTATAAAGAAACCTATGGGAAGGATTAATGATGTTATTAATGTTGCAAATAGGAATTATGTGCTCGTAGATTTCATTGTTTTTGATATAGATTGCAATCCTACATGTCCCATTATTCTTGGTAGACCTTTCCGTAGAACGATTGGTGCAATTATTGATATGAAAGAAGGAAACGTTAGATTTCAATTTCCGTTAAGGAAGGGCATGGAACACTTACCAAGAAACAAAATTAAAATACCATATGAATCTATTATGAGAGCTACTTATGGATTGCATACCAAAGATGATAATACTTAGATCTATTGCGTATGCCTGGCTAGGGGCGTTAAACAATAGCGCTTGTTGGGAGGCAACCCAATTTTATTTTTATGTTTTTTGTTTTGTTTCTGTTATTGAATAAATTAAACATTATTACCTCTGTAGTCATTGTGTTTTAGTGTTTTAATTAGTGTTTGTGCCAAGTAAGACCTTTGGGATGGTCTACGGTGATAGTTGATTTGATCCTGCTGAAAAACAGAAACTTTGACGCCCAGTCCAGGAATTTTATAAATTCACAGAAGCGTAAATTGGATCTGAATTTTTTACACAAGATTTATATACAAATTTCCCAGATTTTCCTAATTTTTCAGCATTTTTAGAGTTACAAAAGTATTCGAAGTTTACAGATTGCTACAGACTGTTCTGTTTTAGACAAATTCTGTTTTCTATGTGTTGTTTGCTTATTTTGATGAATCTATGGGTAGTATCAAGGGGTATGAACCATGGAGAAGTTGGAATACAGTAGATATTACACCAATATAAATAAAGAATGAGTTCACAACAGTACCTAAAGTAGTGATTTTATTTTCTTATACTAACGGATCTCACGAGTTTTCTGTTGAGTTTTGTGTTGTGAAGTTTTCAAGTTTTGGGTAAAGATTTGATGGACTATGGAAAAAGCAGTGGCAAGAGCCTAAGCTTGGGGATGCCCAAGGCACTCCAAGGTAATATTCAAGGACAACCAAGAGCCTAAGCTTGGGGATGCCACGGAAGGCATCCCCTCTTTTGTCTTCCGTCCATCGGTAAATTTACTTGAGGCTATATTTTTATTCACCACATGATATGTGTTTTGCTTGGAGCGTCTTGTATGATACGAGTCTTTGATTTTTATTTTGCCACAATCATCCTTGCTGTACACACTTTTTGAGAGGGACATGCATGAATCGTTAATTTATTAGAATACTCTATGTGCTTCACTTATATCTTTTGAGCTAGGCAATATGCTCCAGTGCTTCACTTATATCTTTTTAGAGCATGGCGGTGGCTTTATTTTATAGAAATTGTTGAACTCTCTTGCTTCACTTATATTATTTTGAGAGTCTCTAAACAGCATGGTAATTTGTTTAGGTTATGAATTTAGTCCTAATATGATGGGCATCCAAGAGAGATATAATAAAAACTTTCATATAAAAGTGCATTGAATACTATGAGAAGTTTGATTCCTTATGATTGTTTTGAGATATAAAGATTGTAATATTAGAGACATGCTAGTGAGTAATTGTGGATTGGTAGAAATACTTGTGTTAAAGTTTGTGATTCCCGTAGCATGCACGTATGGTGAACCGTTATGTGACGAAGTCGGAGCATGATTTATTTATTGATTGCCTTCCTTTGTGTGGAGGTCGGGAGCGCGCGATGGTTAACTCCTACCAACCCTTCCCCTAGGAGCATGCGTGTAGTACTTTGTTTTGATGAGTAATAGACTTTTGCAATAAGTATGTGAGTTCTTTACGACTAATGTTGAGTCCATGGATTATACGCACTCTCACCCTTCCACCTTTGCTAGCCTCTCTAGTACCGCGCAACTTTCGCCGGTGCATTAAACCCACCTTCCTCAAAACAGCCACCATATACCTTCCTCAAAATAGCCACCATACCTACCTATTATGGCATTTCCATAGCCATTCCGAGATATATTGCCATGCAACTTCCACCGTTCCGTTTATTATGACACGCACCATCATTGTCATATTGCTTAGCATGATCGTAAGATAGCTAGCATGACAATGTCATTGCTACGCTAGATCATTGCATATCCCGGTACACCACCGGAGGCATTCATATAGAGTCATATCTTGTTCTAGTATCGAGTTGTAAATTTTGAGTTGTAAGTAAATAAAAGTTTGATGATCATCATTATAGAGCATTGTTCCATGTGAGGAAAGGATGATGGAAACTGTGATTCCCCCACAAGTCGGGATGAGTCTCCGGACTTTATGAAAAATAAAAGAGGCCAGAGAAGCCCAAATAAAAAAAGAGAGGCCAAAGAAGCCTACCAAAAAAAAGGAGAAACAAATGAGAGAAAAGAGAGAAGGGGCAATGCTACTATCCTTTTTCCACACTTGTGCTTCAAAGTAGCACCATGATCTTCATGATAGAGAGTCTCCTATATTGACACTTTCATATACTAGTGGGAATTTTTCATTATAGAACTTGGCTTGTATATTCCAATGATGGGCTTCCTCAAATTGCCCTAGGTCTTCGTGAGCAAGCAAGTTGGATGCACACCCACTTAGTTTCTCTTTTGAGCTTTCATACACTTATAGCTCTAGTGCATCCGTTGCATGGAAATCCCTACTCACTCACATTGATATCTATTGATGGGCATCTCCATAGCCCGTTGATACTCCTAGTTGGTGTGAGACTATCGCCTTCTTTTGTCTTCTCCACAACCACCATATTCTATTCCACCTATAGTGCTATGTCCATGGCTCACGCTCATGTATTGCGTGAGAGTTGAAAAAGTTTGAAAATGCTAATGTATGAAACAATTGCTTGGCTAAAACCGGGGTTGTGCATGATTTAATACTTTGTGTGATGAAGATGGAGCATAGCCAGACTATATGATTTTGTAGGGATAGCTTTCTTTGGCCATGTTATTTTGAGAAGACACGATTGCTTTATTAGTATGCTTGAAGTATTATTGTTTTTATGTCAACATTAAACTTTTGTTTTGAATCTTATGGATCTGAATATTCATGCCACAATAAAGAAAATTACATGGATAAATATGTTAGGTAGCATTCCACATCAAAAATTCTGTTTTTATCATTTACCTACTCGAGGACGAGCAGGAATTAAGCTTGGGGATGCTTGATACGTCTCCAACGTATCTATAATTTTTGATTGTTCCATGCTATTATATTATCTGGTTTGGATGTTTTATATGCATTAATATGCTATTTTATATTATTTTTGGGACTAACCTATTAACCTAGAGCCCAGTGCCAGTTTCTGTTTTTTCCCTGTTTTTGAGTTTTACAGAAAAGGAATATCAAACGGAGTCCAAACGGAATAAAACTTTCGCGATGATTTTTCTTGGACCAGAATACATAAAGAAGACCTGGAGAGGAGGTCAGAATACCTGGCAGCAGATGACAAGCTGCCAGGGCGCGCCCTAGGGGGGTCGCCCCCAGGCTTGTGGGTCCCCTGCAGACCTTCTAACCCTAACTCTTTGCCTATATATTCCCATATATTCCCAAACCATCAGAGGGAGCCACAAAAATACTTTTCCGCCGCCGCAACCTTCTGTTCCTGTGAGATCCCATCTTGGGGCCTTTTCCGGTAATCTGCCGGAGGGGGATTCGATCACGGAGGGCTTCTACATCAACTCCATTGGTCCTCCGATGAAGCGTGAGTAGTCTACCTCAGACCTACGGGTCCATAGCTAGTAGCTAGATGCCTTTTTCTCTCTCTCCGATCCTCAATACCATGTTCTCCTCGATGTTCTTGGAGATCTATCCGATGTAATCTTCTTTTGCGGTGTGTTTGTCGAGATCCGATGAATTGTGGATTTATGATCAGATTATCTATGAATATTATTTGAATCTTCTCTGAATTCTTATATGCATGATTTCATATCTTTGTATTTCTCTTCGAGTTATTGGTTTGGTTTGGCCAACTAGATCGGTAGTTCTTGCAATGGGAGAGGTGCTTAGCTTTGGGTTCAATCTTGCGGTGTCCTCACCCAGTGACAAAGTAGGGGTTGCGAGGCACGTATTTTTATTGTTGCCATCAAGGATAAAAAGGTGGGGTTTTCATCATATTGCTTGAGTTTATCCCTCTACATCATGTCATCTTACTTAAGGCGTTACTCTGTTCTTTATGAACTTAATACTCTAGATGCAGGCAGGAGTCGGTCGATGTGTGGAGTAATAGTAGTAGATGCAGAATCATTTCGGTCTACTTCACACGGACGTGATGCCTATATGCATAATCATTGCCTTGGATATCGTCATAACTTTGCGCTTTTCTATCAATTGCTCGATAGTAATTTTTTCACCCACCGTATTATTTTCCTTCAAGAGAGAAGCCTCTAGTGAAACCTATGGCCCCGGGGTCTATTTTCCATTATATATTTTCAGATCTATAAACCAAAAATACCAAAAATACCTTGCTGCAATTTTATTTACTTTTATTTAGTTTTACTTTTAGTAATCTTTTATATCTATCTCTATCAGATCTCATCCTTGCAAGTGACCGTGAAGGGATTGACAACCCCTTTATAGCGTTGGGTGCAAGTGTTTGATTGTTTGTGCAGGTGCATAGATTGGGGCCTTGCTTGTACCTCCTACTGGATTGATACCTTGGTTCTCAAATTTGAGGGAAATACTTATCTCTACTTTGCTGCATCACCCTTTCCTCTTCAAGGGAAAAACCAATGCAAGCTCAAGAAGTAGCACCTATGAAGGCGATCTTCTTCTTCAGGCTCTTCTGGATTATCAGTGGGAGAGCGCGAAGCCTGAGGTGAGTGGACTGATGGCTTGGGAGGCTTTGTAGCCTTGGGCTTTGAAGCTTTTGGCTTCTTCAGAAGCTTCGGCCTTGGGGCTGGTGGACGCTCATCATCATTATTATCAGAGTCAGACTGTGTAGGTTCTGAGCCAAGAATGCTCGATGGATGAGGGTTGCTGGGCATTGGGGGCCTCAGCATGCATGGATAAAAGCCCATATTGATGGCTTCAGCCTTAGTCTTCGGATGAAGATTTCTGTAAATGATGTATGTCCATGGTGCCTTTTCAGCATACTTCTTAGCATATTCCTTGGTGACAAAATGGTAGTTGAACCACTCCACACTCCAGTATCTTCGAATCCATTGGATTCGATTCTTGCGCTGTGTATATGCTTCTCCCTCATCTGACTTGTATTGCTCATAAAGAGCAGGAGGAAGATCTTTGGCAGTATTTTTGCATATCTGCTTCCCTCCCTTCTTGACTGGATTGTTATCGGCTATTGGCTTCGACAAAGGCTTCAGCAAAGGCTTCACAGGAGTGTGCAAGTGTGAGCACGCACCAGAGGATTCCAGATGAATCTGCAAGTAGTCTGCAAATGAATTCAGACTATGAGATCCAAGCAATTCTGTTGCGGACATGTACCTGTGAAAGAGTTAGAGACGCGAGGGAAGAGGAGAGGTCATATGCATTCTCAGAAGATTTGGAATATAGCACTGTGTTTAGAAGACATTGACCTTATACCGAAGACATTCACTTCTATAGAGAATATGGTGATTTCAGATTTGTACAAGTCCAAGGATTCGTACAAGTGAGGAATCAAACCAATTTTCAGACCACAAAGTGAACATATTGGGCAAGAATAGATCTAGATCTAGATGCGGTTGAGTGGAAGGTGAAGAAACAACAACCGACAAATTTCAGTAAGAATTTTAGATCAAAGCACACGGTGAAAATAGATATTTATTTACCGCGATGACGAACAAGACGAACAACTCGACGAGGCGGAGAAGTGCTACTTCTTGAGCTTGCGTTGGTTTTCCCTTGAAGAGGAAAGGGTGATGCAGCAAAGTAGATAAGTATTTCCCTCAGTTGTTGAGAACAATGGTATCAATCCAGTAGGAGGTACAAGCAAGGCCCCAATCTTTGCACCTACACAAACAATCAAACACTTGCACCCAACGCTATAAAGGGGTTGTCAACCCCTTCACGGTTACTTGCAAGGATGAGATCTGATAGAGATAGATATGAAAGATTACTAAAACGAAAAGTAAAACAAAAGTAAAAAGATTGCAGCAAAGTATTTTTGGTATTTTTGGTTTATAGATCTGAAAATATAATATGGAAAATAGACCCGGGGGTCATAGGTTTCACTAGAGGCTTCTCTCTTGAAGGAAAATAATACTGTGGGTGAACAAATTACTGTCGAGCAATTAATAGAAAAGCGCATAGTTATGACGATATCCAAGGCAATGATTATGCATATAGGCATCACGTCCGTGTCAAGTAGACCAAAACGATTCTACATCTACTACTATTACTCCACACATCGACCGACTCCTGCCTGCATCTAGAGTATTAAGTTCATGAAGAACAGACTAACGCATTAAGTAAGATGACATGATGTAGAGGGATAAACTAAAGCAATATGATGAAAACCCCATCTTTTTACCCTTGATGGCAACAATACAAATACGTGCATCGCTACCCCTACTTTGTCACTGGGTGAGGACACCGCAAGATTGAACCCTAAACTAAGCACTTCTCCCATTGCAAGAATTACCAATCTAGTTGGCCAAACCAAACCAATAACTCGAAGAGACTTGCAAAGATATGAAATCATGCATATAAGAATTCAGAGAAGATTCAAATAATATTCATAGATAATCTGATCATAAACCCACAATTCATCGGATCTCGACAAACACACCGCAAAAGAGTATTACATCAGATAGATCTCCATGAAGATCATGAAGAACATGGTATTGAAGAACATAGAGAGAGAAGAAGCCATCTAGCTACTAGCTATGGACCCGAAGGTCTGAGGTGAACTACTCACGCATCATCCGAGGGGCAATAGAGTTGATGTAGATGCCCTCCGTGATCGAATCCCCCTCCGGCAGATTACCGGAAAAGGCTCCAAGATGGGATCTCACGGGAATAGAGGCTTCCGGTGGCGGAAAAGTATTCGTGGCTCTTTTTGGTATTGGGGGAATATTTGGGAATTTATAGGACGAAGATTAGGGTTAGGAGGCCTGCAGGGGGGCCACAAGCCAGGAGGGCGCCCCCCTAGGGCGCGCCCTGCAGGCTTGTCGTCTCCCGGCAGGTCTCCTGCCCCCCTCTCCAAGTCTGGCAGGTTTCTTCTGGTCCAAGAAAAATCATATCGAAGATTTTATTCCGTTTGGACTCCGTTTAATATTCCTTATCTGCAATACTCAAAAACAAGGAAAAAATAGAAACTGGCACTAGGCTCTAGGTTAGTAGGTTAGTCCCAAAAATAATATAAAATAGCATATTAACGCATATAAAACATCCAAAATAGATAATATAATAGCATGGAACAATCAAAAATTATAGATACGTTGGAGATGTATCAAGCATCCCCAAGCTTAATTCCTGCTCGTCCTCGAGTAGGTAAATGATAAAAACAGAATTTTTGATGTGGTACCTAACATATTTATCCATGTAATATTCTTTATTGTGGCATGAATGTTCAGATCCGTAAGATTCAAAACAAAAGCTTAATATTGACATAAAAAAATAATACTTCAAGCATACTAACAAAGCAATTGTGTCCTTTCAAAATAACATGGCCAAAGAAAGTTATCCCTACAAAATCATATGGTCTGGCTATGCTCCATCTTCTCCACACAAAGTATTTAAATCATGCACAACCCCGATGACAAGTCAAGCAATTGTTTCACACCTTTTGTGTTCTCAAACCTTTTCAACTTTCACGCAATACATGAGCGTGAGCCATGGATATAGCACTATAGGTGGAATAGAATATGGTGGAGGTTGTGAGGAAAAGGAGAAGATAGTCTCACATCGACTAGGCGTATCAACGGGCTATGGAGATGCCCATCAATAGATATCAATGTGAGTGAGTAGGGATTGCCATGCAACGGATGCACTAGAGCTATAAGTGTATGAAAGCTCAAAAGAAACTAAGTGGGTGTGCATCCAACTCGCTTGCTCACGAAGACCTAGGGCAATTTGAGGAAGCCCATCATTGGAATATACAAGCCAAGTTATATAATGAAAAATTCCCACTAGTATATGAAAGTGACAATATAGGAGACTCTCTATCATGAAGATCATGGTGCTACTTTGAAGCACAAGTGTGGAAAAGGATAGTAACATTGTCCATTCTCTCTTTTCTCTCATTTTTTTTGGTGGGCATCTTTGGCCTCTTTTTTTTATTTGGGCTTCATTGGCCTCTTTTATTATTTGTAAAGTCCGGAGACTCATCCCAACTTGTGAGGGAATCATAGATTCCATCATCCTTTTCTCTCATGGGACAATGCTCTAATAATGATGATCATCACACTTTTATTTACTTACAACTCAAGAATTACAACTCAATACCTAGAACAAAATATGACTCTATATGAATGCTTCCGGTGGTGTACCGGGATGTGCAACGATCTAGCATAGCAAATGACATCAAAAAAGGGACAAGCCATAAAAACATCATGCTAGCTATCTTACGATCATGCAAAACAATATGAAAATGATGGTGCGTGTCATAATAAACGGAACGGTGGAAGTTGCTTGGCAATATATCTCAGAATGGCTATGGAAATGCCATCATAGGTAGGTATGGTGGCTGTTTTGAGGAAGGTATATGGTGGCTGTTTTGAGGAAGGTGGGTTTAATGCACCGGCGAAAGTTGCGCGGTACTAGAGAGGCTAGCAATGGTGAAAGGGTGAGAGTGCGTATAATCCATGGACTCACATTAGTCATAAAGAACTCACATACTTATTGCAAAAGTCTATTAGTTATCGAAGCAAAGTATTAGACGCATGCTCCTAGGGGAGAGGTTGGTAGGAGTTAACCATCGCGCGCTCCCGACCCTCACACAAAGGATGACAATCATTAAACAAATCATGCTCCGACTTCGTTACATAACGGTTCACCATACGTGCATGCTACGGGAATCACAAACCTTAACACAAGTATTTCTACCAATCCACAATTACTTACTAGCATGACTCTAATATCACCATCTTTATATCTCAAAACTATATGCAAGGAATCAAACTTCTCATAGTATTCAATGCACTTTATATGAAATTTTTTATTATATCCATCTTGGATGCCCATTATATTAGGACTAAATTCATAACCTAAACCAATTACCATGCTGTTTAAAGACTCTCAAAATAATATAAGTGAGTTACGAGAGTTCAATTATTTCTATAAAATAAAAAACACCACCGTGCTCTAAAAAGATATAAGTGAAGCACTAGAGCAACATTGCCTAGCTCAAAATATATAAGTGAAGCACATAGAGTATTCTAATAAATTCACGATTAATGCATGTCCCTCTAAAAAGATGTGTGCAGCAAGGATGATTGTGGCAAACTAAAAAGCAAAGACTCATATCATACAAGACGCTCCAAGCAAAACACATATCATGTGGTGAATAAAACTATAGCCTCAAGTAAATTTACCGATGGATTGAAGACGAAAGAGGGGATGCCTTCCGGGGCATCCCCAAGCTTAGGCTCTTTGGTATCCTTGAATATGGCTTGGGATGCCTTGGGCATCCCCAAGCTTAGGCTCTTGCCACTCCTTATTCCATAGTCCATCAAATCTTTACCCAAAACTTGAAAACTTCACAACGCAAAACTCAACATAAAACTCGTGAGATCCGTTAGTATAAGAAAAATAAATCACCACTTTTGGTACTGTTATGAACTCATTCTTCATTTATATTGGTGTAATATCTACTGTATTCCAACTTCTCCACGGTTCATACCCCCCGATACAACCCATAGATACATTAAAATAAGCAAACAACACAAAGAAAACAGAATCTGTCAAAAACAGAACAGTCTGTAGCAATCTGTAAACTTCGAATACTTGTGTAACTCCAAAACTTCGGAAAAATTAGGAAAACGTAAGGAATTTGTATAGAAACACTGTGTTAAAATTTCAGCTCAATATCACGTTCCAGCAAAAAATGAAAATTCATATACTGAACGCAAAGTTCCTGTTTCAGATTCAGCATCACTTCTACTCATCCTATGAATCATCCTAACGGTTCTACTTGGCACAAAAACTAAATAAACCATAAAAACACAATCATAACAGAGGCATTATTGTGTCAACACTCAAAAAGCAGAAAGGAAAAAGCAAAAATTTATTTATTCATTGGGTTGCCTCCCAACAAGCACTATCGTTTTACACCCCTAGCTAGGCATAATGATTTCAATGATGCTCGCATAAAAAGTAGTAATTGAAATATGCAAGAAAGCATCATGAATCTCATGACAAGCACATTTAAGTCTAACCCACTTCCTATGCCCAGGGATTTTGTGAGCAAACAATTTATGGGAACAAGAATCAACTAGCATAGGAAGGCAAAACAAGCATAACTTCAAAACTTTGAACACATAGAGAGGAAACTTGATATTATTGCAATTCCTACAAGCATATGTTCCTCCCTCATAATAAATTTCAGTAGCATCATGAAGGAATTCAACAATATAACTATCACATAAATCATTCTTTTCATGATGCACAAGCATAGAATTTTCATTACTCTCCACATAAGCAAATTCCTTTTTATCCATAGTAGTGGGAGCAAACTCAACAAAATAACTATCATGAGACACTTGATTGACATAACCAGATTGCAAATTAAAACCATGATGATAAGTTTCACCATCATCATGAATAGGAGGCATGCAAACATCATAATAAATTTGCTCATCAAAACTTGGGGGACTAAAAATATCATCTTCATCAAACATAGCATCCCCAAGCTTGTAGCTTTGCATATCGTTAGCATAATTGACATTAATAGAATTGATAGTAACATCATTGCAATCATGCTTTCCAATCAAGGAGATATCATGAATCACCTTATAAATTTCTTCTTTCAACACTTCATCAACATTTTCATGATTTTCAAGCAAAACTTCATAGAGATAATCAAGTGCACTCAACGCACTAGCAATTGGTTCATCATAATTTGGTCTTTTGAAAAAATTAGCAAGTGGATGAGGATACATATCAATAGATTTTTAGCAAGCGAAGATGCAATCAAATAGAAGGCACATGGCAACACAAGCAAACAAAAAGCAAACGAAAAGACGAACGGAAGAAGGGCGAATAAAAAGGCAAATCTTTTTGGTTTTTTCTGAAAATCGTTTTAGAAGTGGGGGAGAGGAAAACGAGAGGCAAATGGCAAATAATGTAAATGCAAGAGATGAGTTTGTGATGGGTACTTGGTAGGCTTGATGTAGATCTCTCCGACAACCACGCCAAAAATTGGCAAGTTAAAGGGAGAGTTCTTGTCTTGACTTGCTATGTATCCTCCCCGGCAACGGCGCCAGAAATCCTTCTTGCTACTTCTTGAACTTGCGTTGGTTTTCCCTTGAAGAGGAAAGGGTGATGCAGCAAAGTAGATAAGTATTTCCCTCAGTTGTTGAGAACCAAGGTATCAATCTAGTAGGAGGTACAAGCAAGGCCCCAATCTTTGCACCTACACAAACAATCAAACATTTGCACCCAACGCTATAAAGGGGTTGTCAATCCCTTCACGGTTACTTGCAAGGATGAGATCTGATAGAGATAGATATGAAAGATTACTAAAACGAAAAGTAAAACAAAAGTAAAAAAAGATTGCAGCAAAGTATTTTTGGTATTTTTGGTTTATAGATCTGAAAATATAATATGGAAAATAGACCCGGGGGCCATAGGTTTCACTAGAGGATTCTCTCTTGAAGGAAAATAATACGGTGGGTGAACAAATTACTGTCGAGCAATTGATAGAAAAGCGCATAGTTATGACGATATCCCAGGCAATGATTATGCATATAGGCATCACTTCCTTGTCAAGTAGACCGAAACGATTCTGCATCTACTACTATTACTCCACACATCGACTGACTCCTGCCTGCATCTAGAGTATTAAGTTCATGAAGAACAGAGTAACGCATTAAGTAAGATGACATGATGTAGAGGGATAAACTCAAGCAATATGATGAAAACCCTATCTTTTTACCCTTGATGGCAACAATACAAATACGTGCCTCGCTACCCCACTTTGTCACCGGGTGAGGACACCGCAAGATTGAACCCAAAACTAAGCACTTCTCCCATTGCAAGAATTACCAATCTAGTTGACCAAACCAAACCAATAACTCGAAGAGACTTGCAAAGATATGAAATCTGTAGGGTAACGCAGCAGAAAACAAAAATTTTCCGACCTACGCACCAGCCCAGGACCACTATGGAGACTGCATACAAGGTTTGATCATTTTCGTTACCGACTCGTAGCGCAGCGGAAGTAGAGTCGATGACGAACGGCGGTGCAGATCCCCGCAGCTAGGATTTTACAACCTCCCAACCGCGAGGATGTATACCCTCATCTGCCCCGCGGACAGCCCTCCGGGAGGCGGTCGCACAGTCCCCCGGACGGTGTCGCGGACAGCCCTTCGGGAGGACCTCCGAAACTCGGACTGTCACTCGGACAGCCCTTCGGGAGGACCTCCAAAACTCGGACGGTCACACGGGCAGCCCTTCAGGAGGCACTCTCGAACTAACACCGAAACTACGATCTCTCTACAGAGTTGCACACATACGGTATCATCTATCCAGCAGGGCTTCGCCGTCCAGAACTAGTTCCTGCCGGAACCCAGACAGCCTTTCGGCTCTACGAAACTATTTCGCTGGGAGGGAGAGAAGAATGCCAGATCATGCATGGCTTTGTGTATGAGAGCAAGAGTGTGTCTTATGGCAGCCCACACACCTCCTACTTATAGGAAACCCAAGGGGTAGGGTGGTTTTACAAGAAAACCCAAAACCCACATGGAAAGGAGTCCTTCCCAAGGACCTAAAAGGTGAAACCAAGGAACAAGGGGGACTCCATGAAGGAGTCCACCATGTGGCCGGCCACACCCTCATGTGGGGCCCCAAAATTGGCCCCTATCCATCCATGTCATAGCCAAGATATTTTGGAGCAAAGCCCCAAAAGGTGGCTTTCCAAAAATATCCCAAAAAGCACTTTCACTATTCACGATGACATTTTTCAGCGTCTGATCGAACTGAAAATATTCATGTGGGCTTAGAACAATTCTAGTACCCACCAAAATAATTTTCAATGCGAGCCGGAACAATTCCGGTTTAGTGATTTCATCTGCGAAAAGCATCTGAAGCGGTTTCGGCAGCTCCGGAACATTTCCGGTTTTCATCCCGGAAAATTCCAGAAAGTTTTTAGAATGATTCTGGCACCCTCCAAGAATTATCAGGCATGTGCCAAAACCAATTTGACTTTATGGTATCCTCTGAAACAACTTTTCAGTTTCACCGGAACTCATCCGGTGACCTCTCTGCGGAACTTTTCCGCTGTCCGAAACTTTTCCGGCGTCCGAAACTTTTTCGGTGATTTTCTCTCAGACTCCCTGTCTAGTATTCAGCAGATAGATGACCCTTAAGCGTGTGCCTATAGGTTCGGTGAAGCATAGACATGACCCGGAACCCCTTCCGATCAATGATCAACATCGGAGCCGTGGATACCCATATTGATCCCTATACCCACACGAATGAATATTCGAGTGAACCTCGAGTTGCCGTGTGCTATTCCTGTTGCTTCACGATATGTTACAAATACCCGAGGTGAGACATGTTGGCATCCCCGTGGATCAACACCTTGTCCACTATGCCAGTTACCTCATTGCCGGTATTGTTCTCTTTTCTCGTTCCCGTGTTCCGGCATCCCTGTGATCAAATCACCCTGTGTCTGGCCAGACGATGATGGATACCGTAACACCGAGAGGGCCCAGAGATATCTCTCCATCGTCGGAGGAGCAAATCCCAATCTTGAGCTATCAAGTTACTTGACATACTTTTCCATGAACCCGTAAGCCGCCGTAATAGCCACCCATTTACGGATGACGTTTAACAAACCCCAAAGTTCATGAAGCAAGCATGAAGAAACTCGATACTCTCATGGTCTAAGGAATTATGCAAACATTAACTTCCTGTGTTATTAACCATTAACTTATGACGAATGTATCTCATAGCATAACATCAATTTGGGTCGATTCAACACAAGTGTTCTACCAACAATTGTGCCCTCAAAATTGCCGGCATAGTCATGCCCATGATCAGGAAAACAGGATCATCATGCAATACTTGAGCCAGTCATAGAGGCTTGACTAGGAATACATTTTACCGTTTATTATCCCACACGTGCACATGAGTTTCCCTCCAAGCCTCGTTTTATTTGGAGACTCGAGAATCATTGCAGTTATAGCATGGAACATAAACATAATTATGAACAGGGAGATAATCAATAACATTTATTATTGCCTCTAGGGCATATCTCCTACAGACTCCCACTTGCACTAGAGTCAATAATCTAGTCAATGCTAATGCACTTTACACCTATGGCATACTGGTGTAAAATATGCTTCGCATGTGGTATAGCCTGATGTCCAACGGATCTGACAACTTCAGCTCCGTGTGTAACTTTGCATATCCTCGCGTTTTCACGCTTTCACAAAATTCATATTTTGTGTGGACTTGGCTTTGCATATGTGTGAATCATTGGTCGAAACCTGATTCCTCAGACTGAGCTATGGAGCAACTATCTGCTATAGTGTCCCATAGACCAAAGCCTTCTTGGAACCATACTAAGTTCATGAATGAACTATATGATTCAACAACTTCTTTGTCGCTTCTCAAGCGTCAACATACTTAGCCTTTGTTATAGAATTCACCACAGTATCTTGTTTGGAACAATTTCCAACTACCGTGCCACCATATTGTGTATCACACAAAACCCTCAATTTAAATCGAAAATCGCATGGAGCATTGATGAAGACTGTATCGATGTAACCTTTTACAACGAACTCTTCATGATCTCCGTTTGCGAGAAAACATGTCATCGGTACTGCTCTAGTACTTAATGACATCTTTCAGTGTTGTCCCATGATCAGTACTTTGATCACTATGGTATCTATACTCGCAACAACTTTGGAGTATTGGACATATCTGGTTGGTTTTACATACCATGGAATACATGATTAATCCAAACACAAGAGTGTGTGGAATCTCCATCATGTATTTTACTCATCAGTGTTTTGGGACACCGAGTCTTGCAAAAACTCTTTTCATGTGACTTCGGCAAGAATCACTCCTTGGCGTTTTAAATGCTAAAAAGTTTTAGCATCTTGGCAATATGTATTCATTGCTTAGCCCCATTTAGGTAAATCTATCTCCATAGATCATCATGCCTAATATTGAGGCCATTTTAGCCTAAGCACTTCATCGAAAAACTATTTTCAAATGAAGTCCTAATTCGTGTCAAGAAATTTATTTCCAATTAACAATGTGTCAAGTACACACGGGTTTTAGAAATATTATTATGCTCCCACTTACTTTCTTGAATCACAAGCATCTTCGATACCCATTTGATGAAGTCAAACTCTTTTGACCATTTCATCAAAAACGAAGATTCCAACTCCACTTTGCTCTCTTCTGTCCATCGCTGGAACTCTGAAGTTTGCATACTTACTAGCATCCTCTGGATCGACAAATTACTTTGGACTGTATCACATATAAGTCCTAGGTTTCATTTCCATCAGATGGAAGTCCCTTTGTCATCCATGTTTCATATCTCATGATTAAAATATGTATTAATTGCTAGTTCAACCCGAACCGACTTCAAGCATCGCTACGGTGAAACAACCTCATCGCAGTCAACTCCTTGAACTTGTTATTTCAACAAGTCGAGCTTTATGGATAAAACATTTTTATCCATATCAGTTTTTAGTTCCATAAATATTCGTTTAGACTCTAAGTCTTCCGAAAGGTGTATCAAGGTTTTAATCTTGAAACATTTATATGGAAACTATCTCGGATTGTATTGGCATTTAGCCAATTCCGGAGTCAGGGCCCATCAACGCTTCCTTGTGTATCGTAGGTATACTGTTGTCCAACAACAATATCTCGTTTGCGCACCTGAGAGGTTTGCACGAGCCTTGCCTACGGGGTTCAGCTGCAAGTTCGACTGAAGTCCATACATTTTATTGTAGAGACTTCCGTATCAGTCGTAGTAGGAAACTCCGGAATCACTTCCAAGGTTTCTTTCCTTTGATCTGATGATGAAGATACTGGTTATCTCGTCGAGTTGCACTGTCCTCCCACTCACCTTTTGAAAGAACTATTATCTTCAAAAAGCATACCGTTCTTTGTGGCAAACCTATTTGCCTCGGTATAGTGGTGGGGGAATACCCAATGACTTGGGATAACCTACAAAGTAGCACTTGTCTGATTTGGAATAGGTTTGTAACCTTTTACACAAGCCCCATATTCCAAATGTTAAGAAAAGATATAACATGGTTGGGCGTACCATACCATGACGTCATTTCAACAGACCCGATGGAGCTCTTTTCAGTGTAAAAGCCGCAGTCTCTAAAGCATCACTTTAAAAGGGATAATGGCAAATTTATTTATGTCATCTTTGATCTTACCATGTCATAAATGGTTCGATTACATCTACACGGACTCTCCACTTGTAGTGGTGTTCCGGGAGGTGCAAGTTATGAAACCCCTTTCACAACTCATCAGACATTCGCTAAACTTGTAACTCAAATATTCCTTTCTGCAATCGAATTGTAGAAACATAATTTTCTTGTTACAATATTTTCTTCTTCGTATTGAAAACCTTTCGAATGATTTCAAAAAATCCAGACTTACGTCTCATCAAGTAAATATCCATATATCTACTTGAGTCATTTCTGAAGATAGATAAATCCACTACTTGCAACAACATTTATTGGACTACACACATCATAATGTATGATCACCAATATGTTGTTTGCTCATTCCTTATGGCCTGTGAACGGTATTTCAGTCACTTCACTTTTCAGAGGAAAGTTGCAAGTGTCAGATGATTCAAAATCAAACGACTTCAAAATCCATCATAATGGAATTTTCCATGCGGGTTTCTCCAATGTGACCAAATGCAGTGCCACACTTGTGTGGTATTCTTTTAGTCTTGCGACATTTAGCGTCAGTGTTATGGATGTATCATATTACCATCAATATTCATAGCATACATCCCATCCTGTATGGAAGCATGGCCCTTCATGTTATTCATAACACCGAACATCAAAAGTTCTCTTATGAATAACCTTCTTGCAAAATACCTTATGCAAAGGGCTAGAGTGTATGAAACTCTAAATGAATTATGAAAGTAAAAACAGAGGTAATGTATTAATATCAATATTCATAACATACATCTCATTCATAATGAAAGTATGGCCCTTATGTTATTCATAACATCGAACATCAAAAGTTCGCTTATGAATAACCTTCTTGCAAGATACTTTATGCAATGGGCAAGAGTGTAAAACTCTAAAATGAATTATGAAAGTAAATACATAGGGAATACACTAATGGAAGGTATAGTAACATTTACTATGTTCCTTGTGTGTATCTAAACCTCATTCCTGGCTAGTCTTTCAGGCCATAGTAGTTCTTACATCGAGTTGCAACAGAATGCAATCGAGCGGGTATCTTTGTGATTAACTCACAATACCCAAGAATTAGTGATTAACATGTTTAACCATAATTTTCAAGAACTATATCTTTGACCAGCCTTTTATACATCAAAAACTTGTATGACATTCATACATGAGCTGGATATTCCAGTCTTCTTTCCTTTTGCCTTTATACTTCTAACAGTTTAACTTTCAGTATTTCTCCTACTCTCAGAAGAAGCACCCAACTTAAGAGTGGCGTTAGCCCCGGACTTCCTAGGCGTGAAAGTCTTACCAACACCCTTCGGACACTTCCTTTCTCTTTAAGTTGTTGTTTTATTCACCTTTCATCATATGACAGGCGTTCTCCTGGATCCCTCTCTTATCAGTCTTATGCATAGTAAACTCCTTTACTAATAGTTTGCAAACAAACATTGCTTTGGATATCTCATATCTTTTAGCCTTTGTCTATCTCTGAAAATAATTTTCAGATTCCATGAATATCACATAACTATCCAAACTTTCGAAGTTCGGGTCTCATGGAAGCAAACATATTGTATTTGACTGAAAAGGAATTCTAGCTTTTGGATCGAAGGACGAGAGTCACATGATCCATAGCATTAGCGGGAGAATACCAAAAGCATGCGATAGGACAAAGTCCTTCTCGGCACTCTTGAGGACAATCCTCACATTACGTTACCAACCGTAAAGTTTTAACCAGATATTTAACAGCTATTCAATTTTAACAGGGAAGGTGGAAACGCGAGCCATTATTCTACAACTATTATGCAAACCACACTTAGACAGTGTTCAAAATTAATTGCACTGAGAATTAAACAAGTTAATTCTATAGTGCGCTCCCACTCAAATCAATATCTCTCATAATTGATTGTGAGTGATTCAAGACCCGCATATCCATTCAACGTCACGGTTCGAGATGAACACCCATGGCGTGAACTTCAATCGGTAGGCAAACTTGTCGATCACATCTCTATGCGATTCTTGTTCATCTTTCGATGCGTGTGTTCCGAGCTCATGACTTTCATGCCTGAACGTCAAGACAACCAAGTGATCTCGCTGCGAGGTCTCAACTCACCCGCCTCACACGTCCCTAATCGTTCGCACCCATGGAGATCATGCAATGCCCCGAAAAGTTAGGTGCCGTGACGGTGCTACACTTGGGAGAACACTAACTACTTGATATTTCAGTGAGAGATCACCCTAATAAAAAGCGACTACTGCGCAATCAAGAAGGGTGCATCATAAGGGATAAACATCTCAGGCAATTCATAATAGCATGATATGGTATAGCCCTTTCTGACGGAGAAGTCTTTCATTTCTTCGTCTCCGGCATTCGCGTCGGTGTTCACCTTCGCAAAGATTGCCACCACCTTGTCGATGCACAAGATAATATTGCTATCTCTATAGCTAATAAAATAAGTGCATTACATAAGGTTGACACGCAGGTCATTAAAGTGCAATCATATGGCTCCAGCCATCATGCCGAATCATGACACGCAGGTCATGTTAATCAATTTACATCATATAGTCATCTCATACATAATCAAATTATTATGAACACTGCTATACCACATCACATGCACATGCAAACCATCCTGCAAAACCAAGTTAGACGCCTCTAATCGGTTCATGCGAAATTTTATTTTACGTGGCTTCTAAGGTTTCGAAACAAAACGAAGCTACCAACGTCCATCATCAAGCATGATAATCCAAGTCGCTAGATTAACATTCCAGGGTGTATGAAACACGAGATAATAAAATCTCGAGCCCCATACTAAACTTCGTCATACGCGTGACCCCCGTGCAGATCACATCTGCATTGCCCTTTCGTCTGCAAAATTTCATCTTTCTTTTTAACTACGGTGGAATTCAATGAACTGTTAGCACTTCGTTGATCAATCAGGATCGCGGATTGCCAGAACATTGAAACTCCACCATACTGTTATCAAGATCAGAAATATGCAAATTCGAGGGAAGCCACAAGAACATCGGGTAACAGACTTCATCTGCTACCCGCACAAATAATTTTCAGCAATAGATCTCATCTACTACCTAATTATATTGTGCAACACCCATACATCTCTATGTATTCTACATCGCAACCTGCATCTACGCATAGCACGGCTCTTGATGCCACTGTAGGGTAACGCAGCAGAAAACAAAAAATTTCCGACCTACGCACCAGCCCAGGACCACTATGGAGACTGCATACAAGGTTTGATCATTTTCGTTACCGACTCGTAGCGCAGCGGAAGTAGAGTCGATGACGAACGGCGGTGCAGATCCCCGCAGCTAGGATTTTACAACCTCCCAACCGCGAGGATGTATACCCTCATCTGCCCCGCGGACAGCCCTCCGGGAGGCGGTCGCACAGTCCCCCGGACGGTGTCGCGAACAGCCCTTCGGGAGGACCTCCGAAACTCGGACTGTCACTCGGACAGCCCTTCGGGAGGACCTCCAAAACTCGGACGGTCACACGGACAGCCCTTCGGGAGGCACTCTCGAACTAAGACCGAAACTACGATCTCTCTACAGAGTTGCACACATACGGTATCATCTATCCAGCAGGGCTTCGCCGTCCAGAACTAGTTCCTGCCGGAACCCAGACAGCCTTTCGGCTCTACGAAACTATTTCGCTGGGAGGGAGAGAAGAATGCCAGATCATGCATGGCTTTGTGTATGAGAGCAAGAGTGTGTCTTATGGCAGCCCACACACCTCCTATTTATAGGAAACCCAAGGGGTAGGGTGGTTTTACAAGAAAACCCAAAACCCACATGGAAAGGAGTCCTTCCCAAGGACCTAAAAGGTGAAACCAAGGAACAAGGGGGACTCCATGAAGGAGTCCACCATGTGGCCGGCCACACCCTCATGTGGGGCCCCAAAATTGGCCCCTATCCATCCATGTCATCCCCAAGATCTTTTGGAGCAAAGCCCCAAAAGGTGGCTTTCCAAAAATATCCCAAAAAGCACTTTCACTATTCACGACGACATTTTTCAGCGTCTGATCGAACTGAAAATATTCATGTGGGCTTAGAACAATTCTAGTACCCACCAAAATAATTTTCAACGCGAGCCGGAACAATTCCGGTTTAGTGATTTCATCTGCGAAAAGCATCTGAAGCGGTTTCAGCAGCTCCTGAACATTTCCGGTTTTCATCCCGGAAAATTCCAGAAAGTTTCCAGAATGCTTCTGGCACCCTCCAAGAATTATCAGGCATGTGTCAAAACCAATTTGACTTTATGGTATCCTCTGAAACAACTTTTCAGTTTCACCGGAACTCATCCGGTGACCTCTCTGCGGAACTTTTCCGCTGTCCGAAACTTTTCCGGCGTCCGAAACTTTTTCGGTGATTTTCTCTCAGACTCCCTGTCTAGTATTCAGCAGATAGATGACCCTTAAGCGTGTGACCCTACAGGTTCGGTGAAGCATAGACATGACCCGGAACCCCTTCCGATCAATGATCAACATCGGAGCCGTCGACACCCATATTGATCCCTATACCCACACGAATGAATATTCGAGTGAACCTCGAGTTGCCGTGTGCTATTCCTGTTGCTTCGCGATATGTTACAAATACCCGAGGTGAGACATGTTGGCATCCCCGTGGATCAACACCTTGTCCACTATGCCAGTTACCTCGTTGCCGGTATTGTTCTCTTTTCTCGTTCCCGTGTTCCGGCATCCCTGTGATCAAATCACCCTGTGTCTGGCCAGACGATGATGGATACCGTAACACCGAGAGGGCCTAGAGATATCTCTCCATCGTCGGAGGAGCAAATCCCAATCTTTAGCTATCAAGTTACTTGACATACTTTTCCATGAACCCGTAAGCCGCCGTAATAGCCACCCATTTACGGGTGACGTTTAACAAACCCCAAAGTTCATGAAGCAAGCATGAAGAAACTCGATACTCTCATGGTCTAAGGAATTATGCAAACATTAACTTCCTGTGTTATTAACCATTAACTTATGACGAATGTATCTCATAGCATAACATCAATTTGGGTCGATTCAACAGAAGTGTTCTACCAACAATTGTGCCCTCAAAAGTGCCGGCATAGTCATGCCCATGATCAGGAAAATAGGATCATCATGCAATACTTGAGCCAGTCATAGAGGCTTGACTAGGAATACATTTTACCGTTTATTATCCCACACGTGCACATGAGTTTCCCTCCAAGCCTCATTTTATTTGTAGACTCGAGAATCATTGCAGTTATAGCATGGAACATAAACATAATTATGAATAGGGAGATAATCAATAACATTTATTATTGCCTCTAGGGCATATCTCCTACAAAATCATGCATATAAGAATTCGGAGAAGATTCAAATAATATTCATAGATAATCTGATCATAAACCCACAATTCATCTGATCTCGACAAACACACCGCAAAAGAGTATTACATCGGATAGATCTCCATGAAGATCATGAAGAACGTGGTATTGAAGAACATAGAGAGAGAAGAAGCCATCTAGCTACTAGCTATGGACCCGAAGGTCTGAGGTGAACTACTCACGCATAATCGGAGGGGCAATGGAGTTGATGTAGATGCCCTCCGTGATCGTATCCCCCTCCGGCAGGTTAAGCTTTAACACCATGCACTAGAAGATGAGTTGAAGATAAACTTAGACAGTACGAGGATAAACAGCAGGCATGAATGTCTTCAAGGCAAGTCTTCAGTGATGAACAGGGAAAGGCTTCACGATACAGAACGGGAATGTAAAGAAGTGAAGGATAGAACCAGTTGCTTGACGAAGACACAGTATTTGTTGGACCAGTTCCAGTTGCTGTGAAAACTGTACATCTGGTTAGGGAGGTTGAGATTGAACTCAGAAGACCTCGTCTTCACCTTATTCCCCTTGAGCCGAAGTCACTTAGACAGCGCCCAATCACTCTGGTAAGTCTTCAGGGAAGACTTCCGAAACCCGTACAAACTTGATCACCCGGCGATCCACAATGACTCTTGGATTGCTCTAGACCCAGACGCATAACCGTCTGGAAGATCACAGTCTTCAAGTGTAGTAAGTCTTCAGTTCTCTCAGAACAGAATGACTTCGGTGATGCTCAAACACTCTAGCTCTAGGTGTTTAGGTGTATCCTCGCAGGATGTGTCTCTCTCAATGTCTTCGAGGTGGGTTGCTCCAAAACGACAACAGCCGTATCTCTCTCTGAGCAGCCACCTTCTTATGGTGGAGGGGGTGGGCTATTTATAGCCAGCGGGCAACCGGACCTGATATGACCGAAATGACCCTGGGTCAATGGCCAACCGACACGTGTCACAACGGTCGGATTTCAAACACACGCGGCAGCTTTACTTGGGCTACAAATAAAGCTGACTCAACCAACTCTGGAAGAGAATTCCTCTCATTGTCTTCGCTCGAAGACATAGGTATGGGTTGAGCATCACGTCAGCATCTGACTTCGATCACATCGACCCCACTTAACAGTACGGTGGTTCCTATGACTCAGGAAAGAAGAAAAAAAACTACCAAAAGACTTCGTCTTCGCGTTTCATTGTCTTCGGACGAATGTCTTCGCTTACCACCAATCGCTTCAGTCGTCATCAATGTCTTCGGACATTTGTGGGGGTCGTCTTCGACGGCTAAACCGAAACTCCAGGGACTTCTCTCTGTGTTAACCTGTGAACTCTCACAAACACATTAGTCCCTCAACCACGTTTCTCTTCAATACTCCAAAACCAAACAAGGGTGGCACTAGATGCACTTACAACGGCTAGCACATGAACGACTAAGTAGGAGATGAAAAAGTCATACCCTTCAGTTGGCCAGGACAATGCGGTGGCGGAGCAGCCTCGGCGTCGTCTATGGCCTTCTTCTTGGTGGGGTCGGCGTCAGCCATGGAGTCGATGCAGGGAAATAGTCGAAGCAAAGAGGATGAAGATGGGGACGAATCGGGAATAGTCGCGTCGGGATGATCCCTAAAAACCTTATCGTCGTTCTACCGGCAGGATCTCAAACGACGGGGTTCTGGAGGCATCTGCTCTCCCGACCAACCGGCCATGCTGTCGTTGGGGTGGGATCGCTAAAAGCAGCACGTTGAGAGGAATAGTATATGACGGTTAGGGTTATGTAGGAGGGAAAGAGTAAGTTAGGGTTCACTCCACAGGCAAGTGCAATCTTATATAGGTCGTTGGGTAGATGGGTCTGGGCCTGGGCTTAGGCCCACGACCGATTCTGCGAACATCGGTCCAATGTCTGAGAAACTGACACTTCCGTCAGCGACTCTTTAATTAATCAATAATTAATTAAACATTCCTGACTAGCAAAATAAGGCTCGGTTCGGCTCATTCCAGCAACCCTTGGCACGCGCGCATTGTGACGAGGCAAGGCTAACGAGGCGAGGCGGCCGGCGGAAGAGGTGGAGCGCGCATGTACAACTCCTCTTTCCAAGACCCCAATGGCATGTGGTAGAACAACCCTTATAACGGGGTCTCACTCTTACTACACTAGCAGTATGATAGCAAACTTTACACCACCTGCCTTGCACCTAAACAAGCCTTAGAAATTAACCAGGGATTATTTCTACTCCTAAAGGAGGAGTTGGTACGTCATTCGTCTCGTGCCCCCTGATTTTTCAATGCAAATCTCAACTCAATCTGGTTTTAATTACCATTTTTTCTTGCCATACCAATCGATCATAACTAAGCAAGTTATTTAGTAATGTATTTATGGAAAAGAATCAATCATTATCAATCTCTAATCAATCTTTAAATACCAAATCTAAATTAATTAACCTTATCATACATCGCTCAATCGCATTAATTAATCTTTTTATATGTCATCCAAATTATATTTATTAATTTTACCATACGTCATCAAATCTCTACTTCTAAAAGGGGAGTTGGTAGGCCGTTATGTGCAATTTATTTTTGCCTCGCCGGTTTACTTTCGCCTCACATTCCACCATCTTTTACATTTTGTTTTTTTACCCTTTCACGTTTCTGCCGATTTTTTCTCAATGGAACCCCATCTTCCCGTTTGTCATACTAATTTTTACATAACTTATAAAATTTGAACGTATTAGAACTTTCCATGTGGGCGCACATTATTTAGTAATGTCTTTATGGGAAAGAATCAATCAGGTCAATATCTAATCAATCTTTAAACACCAAATCTAAATTAATAAATCTTACCATATATCGTTAAATTGCATTAATTATTTCTTCCATATGTCGCTCAATCGCATTAATTAATCTTTACTCCTAAAGGGGGGTTCGTATGTTGTTTCACTTCGTTCCGTACCCGATCGAACGACAACGTCCGCTCCTCCGCAATCCCACGTCGCCAAGCACATGGGCCAAGCCCAGCCCCATGAGGAGACCACAACACAACCAGCCCTAGTGTGTCCCCACTAGTACATAACAGGGCTTCCGTCACAGCCGATTTATACATTAGTCCCGGTTGCATTACGAACCGGGACTAATATGAGTATTAGTCCCGGTTCTAGCGGCTAGGGCGCCGGTCGGGCATCCATCCCGGTTCAAATGGGACCTTTAGTCCCGGTTTGAGACACAAACCGGGACTAAAGGCTTCACCTTTAGTCCCGGTTTGAGACACAAACCGGGACTAAAGGTGTTGAGGCTTTAGTCCCGGTTGTACTGTAGCTAGGTTTTTTTTTTTTCTGTTTTTTACATTTGTTTTCTGTTTTTAGTTTCTGTTTTAAATTGCTTATATCTTTTAGGATATTTGATGTTTTGAGTGATTCTTTTTGCATTGGATTCAAAATTTTGTCTAGTTTCTGTTTGTGCCATTATTTTTCAAATTTGAATGGTTTAAATTTGAATTTATTCAAATTTGCTTCAAACCCTAGCTTGTGAATAACTTGAGTTTACAAATAGTTTTTAGTTTAATTCTTTTTGCTCCTAGTCACGTGTTAGATTGTTGTCACAGTAAGATGTATTTGGTTATTTTTAGAATAATTTAAATTAGGATTTTAATTAAAATAATACTTCGAAAGAGATGGTCCAGTTTGTACACGAAGTGCATTCAGTTTTTGCCGTAACCCTCTCAACTCTTTAGCACAAGCTATGTGGGTGAAATGATGATACCATGCCAAGTTTCAACCTTTTTAGAGTTCATTTGTAGGGCTTTTCAATTTTAGGGTCATTTAGCTCAAAAAAGACATTAAATGCATGAAAAATAGCAAATAAAGTTAGAAAGGGTTGAAATTTGAGGATGTGGCTTTGAATGGTGCATATTGAACACACAAAAAGTCTGGAGTTGAAATAAGTTCAAAAAAATGAAATGCCTTCGTAACAGATGGGTTTTCGTCCGAAACCCTGATACTTCGAAGAAGATTGTCCAGTTTGTACACGAAGTGCATCCAGTTTTTGCCGTAACCCTCTCAACTTTTTAGCACAAGCTATGTGGGTGAAATGATGATACCATGCCAAGTTTCAACCTTTTCAGAGTTCATTTGTAATTCTTTTCAATTTCAGGGTCATTTAGCTCAAAAAAAACATTAAATCCATGAAAAGGTTGACTCTGGCTTGGTTGACCTTAGTTGTGACTCTGGCTGGGACGGTGCTAGCAGATGTCACTACTAGGTGCGCCATTGCTATTTTTTTCTCCATCCCCCCACCCCACCAGACATAGCAATGGCGCACCACACCTAGGTGCGCCACTGCTATGGTACATAGTAATGGCGCACCTTGGTGTGGTGCGCCATTGCTATGTCTGGTGGGGGTGTGTGCCTGCGTGTGTGGGAGGTTAGTAATGGTGCACCATTACTAACCTCCCACACACACAAACACACACCCCACCACACACACACACAGACACCCCCCCCAGTGGACCGCCTTTTCAGTTTCAAAAAAAATAAAAGAAAATGATGGAAATGTCAAAAAAATAAAAGAAAATAAGTTTCCCATGTGATATGTGGTCTAGTTGTTGGGAAAATTTACAAATATGAATTTCGACTTTTTTTGCAAAATCTCTCGAGAATTTGTAAAATGGGCAAAACTTTTGCATACGAACTCGGATGAAAAAGTTTTTTATATGAAAAATCATCTACTCGAAAAGTTACATCCGAATTCAACCGGGGGAACCCCGTTGAAGATTTTTAGAATCCTCAAAAACCTAACAGAAAAAAAGTTACGGTGCTTTCAAAATCTGGAGAGGCAAAAAAAATAAATTAAAAAAAGTTAGCAATGGCGCACCAGTGCATAGTGCGCCACTACTATTTTCTCGCCTTCAAAATTCAAAAAAAGTTATAAATAGTAATGGCGCACCACACCTAGGAAAAATTGGGACTCGATTTCACCCGGGTTTACCCGGTGAAGTTTTCTCAGATTCTCGAAATTCCAAAAGTAAAAAAAGTTATTCCAAATCAAAAAAAAGAATTTTAATAATTTTAAACATTAATTTTATTTAAAAATAATTAAATGATGTCATATTTGGATTCCTCATATTTTTCTGATAATAATGGATATATTATTTGTCGAATTTAGATTTACAGATTTAAAGATATTAATTATGCCATATAAAATGAATAAATGGCAAAAAATGAATAAAATAATATTATTACTTATTTTATTTTCATTGAAATTCAATATTATTAGTACTTATTTTGTTTATTTTAATAATTGTTTCGAATTCAAAAAATTAAATCATGTGACATCAAGACCTAAGGGTTAATAGGATTGATAGCTTACTATTGTCAGGAAAACAACAAGTGCAGACTTGGAAACTAGGGGCGATAGAACCAGGAAGTTAAGCGTGCTGGGGCTGGAGCAGTGAGAGGATGGGTGATCGGTCGGGAAGTTAGACGATTTGAAATGAGTGCATGACGCTGGAGCAGTGAGGACGGGTGATTACAGATTAAATTGTCAAATAATTCAAAGATTTGAAAATCGGAATAAAACTTAAAAACAAATCAAAAAAATAAAATAAAAAAAATTCAAAAAAAATTCCAATTTTTTTTTTCTAAAAATTCCTACCAACCGGGACTAAAGGTCCCCCTTTAGTCCCGGTTGGTAACACCAACCGGGACTAAAGGTCCTCCCTCCCCCGCCCCAGGCAGCGCCACGTGGAGGGCCTTTAGTCCCGGTTCGTAAGCAAACCGGGACTAAAGGTTTTGGGCTTTAGTCCCGACCCTTTAGTCCCGGTTCCAGAACCGGGACTAAAGGCCCTTACGAACCGAGACAAATGGCCCTTTTTCTACTAGTGCCCTTCCCTCCTTGACCACACCTTCGACTCTAGCCTCTGGTCCATGTCACCATCTCGACTACTCCCCACATCCTACTAGCACGCCGCCGGCCGCCGCCCCGCCCACATCGTGTCAACCTCTCTGACCCTATGCTTGTGCTCACCCTTGTCCTTGCTGGCGTCGCAGGCGGAGGTGACGTCGACCCCACCAGTGCCGCCAGTGGCGCCGGGTCCTTCGCGTTCATATACCATCCCGCAGTCAAGGATACTTGGTGCTATCCACCAGCGCGACACGCTCTAGTTTCCACCACCGATTCCTCAGCATCTCGTACCCATCTCTCCCTTGTGCGCATCTCATTGACGACGATGATGACGTCCCCACCACGGCCAAGGTCATGTCCGGCACATCGAGAGGGATGAGGTCATTACGCATGCGTTGTAGGAGGAGCCCACACAGGTCGCCATACTTGAGGCCTCAGCGGCCTCCTGTACACCGGCGAGCAACGCACCACCGTCCTCGCACAATAGTGGTTCCTCGACGAGATTGTCGGACATCTACCCCTAGGTAAATTTAGGTATTTAAATGTCTCTTCACTTTCCTTGGGTGAACTCCCGTATAGTTCTAGTGTTTGTAGAACAGTAGAAGCAGAGGGCTTCATGGAGCCGTTCAGTTCGTGTAGAGGCCTGAGATAACGATGTGCATGATGGCAAGGTTATTGACAGAGATCCTAGGAAATTGAGGATTAAGAGAGAGAGAGAGAGGGAGGGAGGTAGGGAGAGAGAGAGAGAGGGAGAGAGAGAGAGAGAGAGAGAGAGAGAGACAGAGAGAGAGAAAGAGAGATAGATCTGCATCGAGTTAGTGGGCTGGCGATATGGCACAGCTGAAGGTACCCTGTATGGTGTAGTGGAGTGGCTACCGGTGTGTCCTGACCTCTGCCTCCACTATTGCGTGCCACCGTCCTTCCCCTACACCATCGCCACCTCTCCCTCCCGTCTTGGCCTTGCTCGATGTGTTGCTCTTCAGTGCAATCCTGCCTCCTCTTTCTCACTAGACGGCTACACCAACACGGCTCACCTCCACGTACCGTTGATGTTGAGATCAAGTCATTCATTCTTGTAGTAATGTGTGTAGTACATCCTCTATAAACAAATATAAGACGTTTTAGATCACTTTAAAACGTAAAGAGTGATCTAAAACATCTATATTTATTTACATAGGGAGTACTTAGTATAGTCCTCGCGTGTTTGCAAGATGTTGGTAATATACTTCTCTCTTTTGGTTTGTTAGGCATGCATGTTATTCCTATATCATAAATTTGACAAGCAAGGTATTACTTACTTGTTATATGAAGTATACAATTAGAACTTCTTTTGAATATAAATTTAATAGTATATATTTATTATATAGTATATATTTTATTGACCAAATTGATGGCTTATAAGTATAGGTGTGTCTTGTAAACTGAAAGGGGTAGTAGTTAGTGACTTGGTGTGTGTATTATCGTACATCTACCTCCTCTCCTCTGATAAAACCTACCGGTAGGACTTGCACATTGGCACATTGCGCGACCTTTGTTGAAGTCTTATTCTAATTCGACAATGGGCAAAGTTTGTTTTCACATATGTGACGAGAGGAACCAACATTTCTTGATATTCTTCTGGAGTAGTTTTTTTTTCTTGAGACCCTTCTAGTGTAGTTCGTCGATTTACTTAAGAGTTTTTCTTTTTGGATGTTGGTTTACTTAGAGTTCAAACTCAAGACTCAAGGGCCAAGTGGATGGCACGCTCATGACACTGCCCACTTCAATATATCTCCCTTAGTGGTCGTTGTGTCTTCCCACACGGAATGACGAACGGTGGAGCGACTGTGGTGGTGTGTAGTTGTGTGTGCCTGCAGTGGTTTGCTCACTGTCACCGCGGATGAAGGTTTGGGAGGGGCTAAGAAAGTTCGGGGGGTATCTCCCCCTATCATTGCACACACTCCTCAACCCCGACACAATACCCCAACATTTTTTTCCTGCATACATCGCATCTGCCTCTTTCGTTATCTGTAGTGCAGAGGAAGGGAGGAAATCCTAAGATTCCAACCCTCCAAAAATCCTATGGTTTTGGTAATCAAAGAGACCCTAGTGCGTGTATTATTCTTCCTATTGATTGCAGTTTTTGTTGATAGCTTACCAAGCTGACCACTTGGTTATTCTTCCTATTGAAACCTACTAGTAGGCCTTGACACTTAGTTGCTATGTAGGGAGTACCTTCAACTGATTTTTTTTCAAAACTATGATGTATTTTATAGCAATTTTGAAAACAATAGGGCCGAACGCAAAAAATTCAGAAATATGACCCCGTCGGCCTGCGGTGGGCCGAAGAGGGGCCGGTCGGCCTCCAGGCGGCCGAAGGGGGGCCTGTCAGCCTCCAGGCGGCCGAAGGGGGCCTGTCGGCCTCCAGGCGGCCGAAGGGGGGGCTGTCGGCCTCCTGTTGGCCGACGGGTGTCAGGGGCAGAAAACGTAATTAAGATGGCCTCAAATGAAAAAGTTATCAACATGAAAAATCTTCGTCTCGTCGAAACGGTTGATTTTGATATAAAAATCGTCTTAATCCGAGGTCGTATGCAACCTGTAGAGCCAAAACAAGGTCAGGGGCAGAAGCTGCAGAGTTACTTCGGACAGACCGAATGGATGTCAGAAAATTTGTCACGGGGCACCCGGTGGACTCGGTGAGACCGTGTGGAAAACATAAGAATACACAAGTTTGGTCATGTTCACTCGGTGAGACCGAACCAAACCACTCGGAGGCTCCGAATGGATCCAAAAAATAAACTCCTTCGGAAACCCCCTCCGGCAGACCGAAACGATGCTGGTTGCACATGGTCTACGTGACCGCATGCATGCAACTGTACCAAATCATGCAGACGTGTGGGCACGGCCAAGCTAGGCCCCCACGCAAGGTTGGAACGAAACCGGACACCGAACGAGCGTTGCGTCACGTCCGGCCAATGTTTTAGGGTTTTTTTCACCGAACGAACGTTGCGTCACGTCCGGCCAGTGTTTTAGGGTTTTTTTCACCGGCCAGTGAAAAAACCCTAAAACATTGGCCGGACGTGACGCAACGTTCGTTCGGTGTCCGGTTTCGTTCCAACCTTGCGTGGGGGCCTAGCTTGGCCGTGCCCACACGTCTGCATGATTTGGTACAGTTGCATGCATGCGGTCACGTAGACCATGTGCAACCAGCATCGTTTCGATCTGCTGGAGGGGGTTTCCGAAGGAGTTTTTTTTTACGACTCCACCAAATGGCCCAAAACTTTTTCCACACGTTGGCATCACCATTGAGAGCACGCATGCCAGTTTGCATTTATTTCCGACGCTCGATGCATTTCCTAGGATTTTCCCGGTGAAAAAACCCTAAAACACTGGCCGGACGTGACGCAACGTTCGTTCGGTGTCCGGTTTCCTTCCAACCTTGCGTGGGGGCCTAGCTTGGCCATGCCCACACGTGTGCATGATTTGGTACAGTTGCATGCATGAGGTCACGTAGACCATGTGCAACCAGCATCGTTTCGGTCTGCCGAAGGGGGTTTCCGAAGGAGTTTTTTTTTACGACTCCGCCAAATGGCCCAAAACTTTTTCCACACGTTGGCATCACCATCGAGAGCACGCATGCCAGTTTGCATCTATTTCCGACGCTCAATGCATTTCCTAGGATTTTCCCGGTGAAAAAACCCTAAAACACTGGCCGGACGTGACGCAACGTTCGTTCGATGTCCGGTTTCGTTCCAACCTTGCGTGGGGGCCTAGCTTGGCCGTGCCCACACGTCTGCATGATTTGGTACAGTTGCATGCATGCGGTCACGTAGACCATGTGCAACCAGCATCGTTTCGGTCTGCCGGAGGGGGTTTCCGACGGAGTTTTTTTTACGACTCCGCCAAATGGCCCAAAACTTTTTCCACACATTGGCATCACCATCAAGAGCACGCATGCCAGTTTGCATCTATTTCCGACGCTCGATGCATTTCCTATGATTTTCCCGGTGAAAAAACCCTAAAACACTGGCCGGACGTGACGCAACGTTCGTTCGGTGTCCGATTTTGTTCCAACCTTGCGTGGGGGCCTAGCTTGGTCGTGCCCACACGTCTGCATGATTTGGTGCAGTTGCATGCATGCGGTCACGTAGACCATGTGCAACCAGCATCGTTTCGGTCTGCCGGAGGGGGTTTCCGAAGGAGTTTTTTTTACGACTCCGCCAAATGGCCCAAAACTTTTTCCACACGTTGGCATCACCATCGAGAGCACGCATGCCAGTTTGCATCTATTTCCGACGCTCGATGCATTTCCTAGGATTTTCCCGGTGAAAAAACCCTAAAACACTGGCCGGACGTGACGCAACGTTCGTTCGGTGTCCGGTTTCGTTCCAACCTTGCGTGGGGGCCTAGCTTGGTCGTGCCCACACGTCTGCATGATTTGGTGCAGTTGCATGCATGCGGTCATGTAGACCATGTGCAACCAGCATTGTTTCGGTCTGCCGGAGGGGGTTTCCGAAGGAGTTTTTTTTTACGACTCCGCCAAATGGCCCAAAACTTTTTCCACACGTTGGCATCACCATCGAGAGCACGCATGCCAGTTTGCATCTATTTCCGACGCTCGATGCATTTCCTAGGATTTTCCCGGTGAGAAAACCCTAAAACACTGGCCGGACGTGACGCAACGTTCGTTCGGTGTCCGGTTTCGTTCCAACCTTGCGTGGGGGCCTAGCTTGGCCATGCCCACACGTCTGCATGATTTGGTGCAGTTGCATGCATGCGGTCACGTAGACCATGTGCAACCAGCATTGTTTCGGTCTGCCGGAGGGGGTTTCCGAAGGAGTTTTTTTTACGACTCCGCCAAATGGCCCAAAACTTTTTCCACACGTTGGCATCACCATCGAGAGCACACATGCCAGTTTGCATCTATTTCCGACGCTCGATGCATTTCCTAGGATTTTCCCGGTGAAAAAAACCCTAAAACACTGCCCGGACGTGACGCAACGTTCGTTCGGTGTCCAGTTTCGTTCCAACCTTGCGTGGGGGCCTAGCTTGGCCGTGCCCACACGTCTGCATGGTTTGGTGCAGTTGCATGCATGCGGTCACGTAGACTATGTGCAACCAACACCGTTTCGATTTGCCGGATGGGGTTTCCGAAGGAGTTTATTTTTTGGATCCATTCGGAGCCTCCGAGTGGTTTGGTTCGGTCTCACCGAGTGAACGTGACCAAACTTGTGTACTCTTATGTATTCCACACGGTCTCACCGAGTCCACCGGGTGCCCCGTGACAAATTTTCTGACATCCATTCGGTCTGTCCGAAGTAACTCTGCAGCTTCTGCCCCTGACCTTGTTTTGGCTCTACAGGTTGCATACGACCTCGGATTAAGACAATTTTTATATCAAAATCAACCGTTTCGACGAGACTAAGATTTTTCATGTTGATAACTTTTTCATTTGAGGCCATCTTAATTACGTTTTGTGCCCCTGACACCCGTCGGCCAACGGGAGGCCGACAGGCCCCCTTCGGCCGCCTGGAGGCTGACAGGCCCCCCTTCGGCCGCCTGGAGGCCGACCGGCCCCTCTTCGGCCCACCGCAGGCCGACGGGGTCATATTTCTGAATTTTTTGCGTTCGGCCCTATAGTTTTCAAAATTGCTATAAAATACGTCATAGTTTTGAAAAAAAATCACCTTCAACTTGTTGTAAGCTACCACCCTCAAAGAAGTACTTGGAAGAAATGTCGAAGTATATATAACTCGACACCTAACAACAAAGAGCTGCCTTGCAAGCACCCATTCAAATGATATTGCAGAGAGCTTCTCCAACCTCCAATGGTATCAAGTGAAGTTTAAACCAACGAACTGTGCCCTCATGGAGGAATTTTACATCCTTGATGTAAAAAACGGATCAAAGTAAATCCAAAGGAAATCAATGACATACTCGACATGTAGCTGGAAAGATCCTTCAAGAATGGTGCAACGCCTCACCAAAACAATGGCAACACTCTAAAGCTAGCTTTTGAAGAAGATTCGAAACATACGTAAGACTAAATGCCCTTCATGCCTGAGCCTTTGTCCAGACAACCCCTAATCCGCACATAGGGTGGTGTGTGGCGACCAAACATGCACACCCTCCCCGCGCTCGCTTTGGGCAGCCCAAGTGCGGGCACTGAGTGCATGTATATTTTTCTTTTGTTTCTTTTACTTTTTTTTAAATTTTATTTTTTCTTTTTAATGAAATTCATATATTTTTTTAACAATTTCTTTAAAAATGCTCACAAATTTAAAAATGTTTTTAAATTTTAAAAATGTTCAGGAATCTTATTTTTGTCACGAATTTCAAATTATGTTCAAGATTAAAAAAAAATCTAGAATAAAACCAAATAAATAATGTGTCCCAAATTTCAAAAATATTAAATACATCTACATTTTAAATATGTTCATGAATTTAAAAATGAATGATAGAAAAGCTGAAAGCAACGCAAGGAAAAAAGCTGCAAATGGGCCGACACATATAGCAATGAGAGGGCTAGAGCGGTTGTGTGCAAGCCCTCGTTGCGTTACGCAGGGAATAATGTTTACCCGAGAGCAACTAATTGAGGGGTACCTTTTGCGGGAGCCCCTCAAGGGTCACTTTTAGCGGGCTGAGAGCGCGCCACGAGTTGCGTGCTAGGCGCTCCCTCCCTTTTTTTACGGGGTAAATAGGAGTTTTATTCCATAATGATAGGGTTACAATCTAGTGGCAAAGAGCCTCAATACACGGAGAACCACGGTTTAGCCATACATCAGCGGTACATTCAGATCTACTATAACTAGCCAAACAATCTGATGTCCTATTTTATTCACGGGAAATTTTCTAGGAAATAAACTCCCTGTCAATCATAAAACACTTTATCTCGGCAACTACATGACCATGTGCAGAGCAATCCAGATTAACGCCCTTGAGAGAAGCCAAGGCTGTCGAGGAATCAGATTGCACAATGATCGGACCTTCAGAGTATTGTTTGGCTAATTCCATACCTTGCATCAAAGCGTTTTCGGCTTTTTACGTTTAGATGGGTTTTTCTTTACGCGTTTTCGGGTTTAGATGGGGGTTTACGAATTTTCGGTTTTTGCTCGGTTTTCACTAGTTTTATGATAGAAAAATTTCGAAAAGCAAAATTTGCGCGAAAAAAACGTGTTCTTTCCTTTCCCAAGAGACACACATTTGCTTCTCGTGGAACCACAACTGTGACTCTCAGAAAGAGAACAAATACAATTTTTTTCTTCCGCGTGAGGCACACCACGAGAAATGAAAAAATGGAAAAAATCATGCTTCCGCTCGATTTTTTCCATATGTTTTTTTTCGTGAAAAGAAGTTTGTCAAAACATATTAACATGAGATCTAGTTACGAAGATCGCGACGTGAGAAATCCAACAGTGAAAACGGTTCGCAATTTGGACGTGCGGTTCAAGAGATAAAATATTTTGAATAAACAAATCTAGAAAAAAGAAAAAACTCTCGGGTTACGACACACACTCGCAACCAGAGAAAGTTGGGAGTAATGTTTGCAAGGGGTACCACTTAATTAGTGATTTCGCGTTTACCGTTTGTCTGTGCTTCCTAGTTGCAACCCTCATGCCATTCCTTGGGCCATAGGCCTAAAATTTGTCCGCGTTTCTTCCTTGCCAGGACCGGTCTAAGATATTGGGGCACATCTATGTGACTATGTCTCGCTACTTTTTTTTTTGAAACGGAGGCAAAGATTGCCTCATCTATTAATTAAGCAGAAGAGAATTGCCCAGTTAATTACGGAAAACCGGGCAAAAACCGGAACAACAAGGGCCAAGCCCACTTCCATAGACTGAAACACACAGGGCAAAGCCCACCCTTATCGACGACAAGTCGACCTGTGGCGAGACAACGCAGCTCCGACTCTGACGGAGAACTCAGAAGAACGAAACCAGGCACGGCTGGCGCCACGGAAGATCGCCGAACGGGCCACCTGCAGCCAGTCATCGTACACCGCAGGGCCCCGCCGCCGCAGCTTATGAGACAGTAGAGCAGTCACGTGAAGGGAACAGGTAGTAGGCCGGCCCACTAACCACGGGTTCATGTCATGCTGATGTTGCACGTGTTTTTCTACTTTTTTAAATAGTAATAAATACTTACATTACGAAAAAGTGTTACATTTGAAAATGTTCATTGCACAATTAGAAAAATGTAAATGCAGTGTAAGAAACGTTCGCTCAACTTTTAGAAAAATGATTTTACCATTTAAAAAATGTATGTCACATTTAAAAAAAGTTCAGGCTTTTCAGACAAATATACTTGGCAGTTTATAAAAATGGCAGACAATGTAAAAAATCTTTGTCTAATTCCCCCAAAAATGTTTTGAGCCATTAAAAAGGAATGTTAGATTTTAAAAAATGTACATGCGTTTCAAAAAAATGTTTATGATTTTGTAAGAATTTTTATCCAATGTAAGAAAAATGTTTAAACATGTATTTAAAAAATGTTTAAACATGTATTTAAAAAATGTTTAACACATATTCATTTTTTAGAAGTATTTGAAACAATGTGAATGACATATTTAAAAGTGTTGAAGGTATATTAATAATGTTTTAGAAGTATATGTAAAATGCACAATGTGTATGTATAAAGTAGACATCAAATTATATATTTTAAAATTGTTAACCGTGTATAAAGAATGTTCCTGATGTATAGTAAAAATGTACAATGCACATGAAAAATATAGACATGTGTTGAAAAAAGAAAAGAAACCAAAGAAAAATAGGTGAAAACCAAATAAGGAAACAAAAAGCGGAGTAAGAAACAAAGAATATGGAGGAAAGAAAAAAAAAGGAAAAGAAAAAAAAACCAAAGGAAACCGAAAAAATGCAAAGAAACCCGTGTAAAACAGTGGAAACCAAAAAAATTGGTACTATGTAATGGATCGGCCCATTTGAATGCCCGCCAGAAGCGAGGCGGATCTCCACGTCGCAATGGCCGATATATAGCTCTGTCAAAGATATTGAAGTGTCGACAAAACTTTTGTTGAATGGTTTGCTAGTATAGTTCATGTTTTAGTTTATATATCTCAATTCAAAGTTTCTGAGCATTTTGAACAAATGGTGAAATGGATTTGTCTCAAATTTCAGAATTTTACACTTGATTATCAAAAATATATGTTACCGAGGAATCGAGAGCGCGGTCAGTGTTACTCTCTCTACTATCAATATCAAGCAACACAACATATAAACTTGAAACTGAGTAGATCGACAACAAATTAGTACTCCCTCCGTTCCAAAATAAGTGTCGTTTGAACTAAAACCATGACTCTTATTTTGAAACGGAGAAGGTACTATAATGTGTAGATTTTGATTCTGTATTCGTCGGTCGGGATTGCTAAATCTCATTCGATCGAGACTTAACAAAGTTTGCTATATTCGTTAGATCTTACTTACGTGGAGACTCCCGTGAAATTTTCTTTTAAATTTTCCTTTTTTCTTTTTTATATGTTCTATTACTTGCCTGAGACATCGTTAGGTCTCAGCCGACTAAGATCTAGCCACACCCGTTCTATAAATAGCATGCCGACAAAGCTTACTCAAAACCCACCGTTTAGATATTTTATATTGCCCTACAAATCCACGATATGAATGTAAGCATTTTAGATATTTCCATCGCAAAATACATTTTAGATACTTATGTTGCAATAACACTATCCAATTCTCACCACATGATATATGTGGTAAGCAACCTAAATTATTCAAAAAAAAAACTATTCAATTCACACTGGATCTGTTTTTATAAGAAAAAGAGTACGCCATTCGCACGCCGAAAGCGGCCGGCCGTACGTATTGTGCGTGTCTCGAGTGGCATATGGCATGGACCGGTTCACTCTCACGATACGAGGGGTGTGTCATTGTGTGCATGCATGCGTTGAGTTCCATGATCGATGGTCAGTACATCTGGACAAACCTTCGTATAGGATCCTAATTTTTTAGGATTGTGATAATGTCCAAATGTTCGGTTTATACGGATAGATCCGAACGATCTAAATCCCAGCCTCGCTCGCTCCTTCCTCCTCTAAATCCCGCGCTCCCTTCTTCCTTCTTTCTTTTTAACGTGACTGATGAGTGAGAACAACCGCTACATTTGTCCTCCAAACATGCATGCATGCATGTAAGACAAAATTGCTGACATCAATAAAGATTTCATTGAAATTCAATATTCAAAATGTTTTGTAGCTCAAACCGTCGCTCCGATTGAAAAACCGTCTTCATAACAACAAAAATCCGTCTCAACGAGATCTTCGAAACTAGATCCTATGTTGATATGTTTTGATGACTTTTTTTTCGGATATAAAAGTTATCACATCTGGACTACGTAAGTTATCACGTCTGTCAAACATAAGTTACCGGGTCATTTACACATAAGTTACCGGGGTATATTTTCAACAAACTTTTATCCCGGGGTCAAAAAGTGATTATGGTGTTTGCAATGAGTTATCAACTTTGTTGTGTATATTATCATGTTGCACAAAAGTTACCGAGGTATGTTTTTCAACAATTTTCATTCCCTCGGTCAACAAAATACCGCGATATTTGTATATGAGTTATTAGCTCTCATGTGTGTGTATTATCATGTTGTTTACACATGAGTTATTGTGAGGTATTTTTTAACAACATTTTTCCCTGGTCAAAAAATTACCACGTTTGGATTGAGTAAGTTATCAGCTCTGTTGTATGTTTATTACCATGTTATTTACACACAAGTAATCAGGGTATGTTCTTCAACAAACTTTTATCCCGGGGTCAAAAGTTACCGTGGGGTTTGTAGTGCGTTATCAACTTTATTGATACCGTGTTATTTGCATAGAATGTGCCGGTGTGTGTTGATCACCATGCTATTATCGGTGGTGTTTTTCAACAACTGTTTTCCCTTGGTCTAAAAGTTATCACATATGGACAAAGTAAGTTATCAGCTCTGTCGTGCGTATATATACCATGCTATTTACACAGAGGTTACCGGGTTCAACAGCTTTTATCATGTGGTCAAAAGGTTACCGCGGGTATTTGTACGTAAGTTATCAGCTTTTATGTGCGTTGATTACCATGCTATTTACACACGAATTACCGGGAGAGTTTTCAGCTACATTTTCAAGTCAAAAGTTATCACGTCTTGGCAAGTCACTTATTAGCCATGTTGTGCATAGGTTATCATGTTATTTGCACAGAAGTTACCGCGGTATGTATATCAGTAACTTTTTTCCCTAGTCAAAAAATTATCATGGTGTTTGTAAGCGACTTATCATCTCTACTGTGCGTAAATTATCATCTTTTTATACAAAAGTTATGGGCTATGTTAGACAATATTTTTCGAATCAAAAGTTACCATGATACTAAAAAACAATGACCAATACGTTCTCCATCCTATTTTATTGGTGCCAAGGACTAAAACAACCAAAATCAAGAACAAGTAACAATTAGCCATATTAAATGGCCATGCATATCCACATGCACATAATAAATAAAAGGTGGCTTACATGTGCATTGCCTCATGGAGCCGCAAACACCATGCATGCATGCATGCCCACACAGTAAGAGGCTGCCGCATGCAACATGCATGCGTGGTCCTCTCCTCTCATCCATCTCTCGTCTCTCTCTCTCCTCCTCACTCTACAACGAGGCATCCTGTCACACGGGGAAAGACGAAAGAGACGACACCTGTGTTCACGTGAGAAGTGAGGGACCAATGGCCAACATGCATGCAAGAGGGACCACGGGATGGAAAAGCGACATAGTGCGGAAGCGCCAGATAATGCAGAAGGACGGCTGTCAAATCAGGATCAAACGTTCCCTGATGCGTTCGGATCTATTGCCACGGTCCGAACGTTCGGCAATTACAAAAACCGAATTTTTTATTGCCGGTATATAGGATCCTAATTAGCTTAAACCTAACGCTTAAGCTAGCTAGCCTAAACCCAATTAGCATGAGTTTGAGCGGTCTGTGTCCGAGTTTGATTAGAATTCCAAATCGCAGAGCCGTGTGATGTTAGCGTCCTGGCCGTCTATATATACATAGGCATACGCCCTTGTGTGAGAGAAAAGCAAAACAAAATCAATCTCCCATTCTCTCAACCCGTCTAGCTAGCTTATCGTTCACGACCAGTCGATCGATCGAACACAGATTTGTCTCGGCGAGAGCGAGACATGGGGTGGTCGACTGCAACCCCGCCGCGTATGGGCGCCGCTGCCCTAGACAACCTGGTCGCGGCCGCACCGGCGGCGCGCAAGAATCAGAGAGCACCGGCCACTCCCACCGGCAGCGGCCGCTTCCACCGGCTCGAGGTGATCGGCGCAGGAACCTTCGGCGTCGTCTACCGGGCCAGGGACCGCCGCACAGGAGAGATCGTGGCGATGAAGTGTCTTCGTGCGAGCGACGACGGCGACGTCCGCCGCTACCTCTCCGACTTCGCGAGCGAGGTCAGCGCCCTCGATGCGTGCAGCGGCCACCCGTCCATCGTGCAGCCGCGCGCCTCCGGCCACCTCGAAGACGAGGTCTTCCTCGCCATGGAGTTTGTGGGGCCAACTCTTAGGTACGTCATGAAGCATGTTCGATTCGGGAGGAGGCACACCGAGTTGGAGGTTCGCCTGCTCATGAGGCAGCTTTGCGCCGGCGTGAGGCGGATGAACCGTCTCGGCCTGATGCACCGTGACCTGAAGCCGGAGAACGTGCTCGTTGACGGCCAGGGGAACCTCAAAATCTGCGACCTAGGGCTGTCGTGCAGCATGGCCGATGGGCCGCCCTACTCCAACCCTGTCGGGACAAGGGGATACCGCGCGCCAGAGCTCCTCCTCGGGTGTACGGATTACGACGAGCATGTCGACTCGTGGGCTCTTGGGGTCATGATGGCTGAACTCCTCGCCGGCAAGCACCCTTTCCATGGGAGGTCTGATACGGAGCACCTCAGCGAGATCTTGGACCTTCTCGGCACAGCTGACATCAAAGAGTGGTCAGGCTACGATGGACGCCGTCTGCCCGGCGGATGCCAACCAGGAAGCTTTCTGCACAACAAGTTCCCCTCTCCTGCTGAGACCAGGATCAAAGGCCCGCCGACATTATCAGAGGCTGGCTTCGAGGTCTTGAGCGGTCTTCTACGATGCAACCCAGAGAAGAGGCTCACGGCGGAGCGAGCGCTCAAGCATCGGTGGTTCAAGGAGGCCAACCCTAGGGACACAAGGAGCTGATCGATGAAGTGAAAAATCTACACCACATCTGATTTGTGTAAATTAGAAATGTAAACATATTGAACGAATGAGTATGGATAAGGTGTGAGATAAGTAATCAGGAGTTGGTCGTGTTGCTCTTCGCCACACATATTGTAAGGCCGATCGATCCGTTTCTTGTGTGGTTTCTTGCTCTTTGTTGTTCAAGAGACTTTGATGCTTCCTGTTAAAGAGGGTATTGATGCTTGTCGTGTATGATAGATCAACTAATGTAAAATATACTACAAATTTACTGTCAATGCATATTTTAGTTGTTAATTACAGTAATCTGGAATCATAGGATATACAGCAGTACTGCTAGTTCACTATGCCCATCTATTCACAATGTGTACATACGGCTTTGCACACCGAGAGTGAATGAAACAATATTACAGTTATATTACACCAGTCATGAATACCCTGATATTAGCTTGAAAGTTCTAAGGGCTAATTGTCTAACTTGGAGTAAGAACACACATAGATATATAGAGTGGGACGACAATGTCCTTGAATCGTCTCTTCCAACACCGTACGTCGTTGGTATTCAGCTTTTCATTCCTTTTCTGTTGAACTCATTCTTATATATACGAACGGTGTCTACAAAGGAGTTTTTGAAAGATAGTCCTATTGCTTGTGAGTTTTCTTATAGGACATGCTTGGTTTATGAAAAGCCGTGATTTTTTTTATCTAATATGCACATATTGGATACACCATCAAATTCTAGATCTGGCACCCCTGCTCGAAGAAGACATCGGAGGAGGAAACCATATCTCTTTGCCACCAACCAAGAACCTAGCAGACAATTCGTCGGCTTCCAGATGTCGCCGAGGCAGACCACAATCCGCATCCCCTCCTGTACTACCTCCCAAGCTTCACGTCGGTGTTGGAGCAAACACCGTCTCCCAAGCTCCACGTCGATGATGGAGCAAACACCGTTGGAGCGGCAGAGGGAGGACACAAGTCCGCCACAAGATACCATCCCCGCTTGAATAAACTAGTTCCAATATCCATCAATGACCATAGTGCAATGCAAAAAGCCTAATTGAAAAAATGTCTGAAACTCCATTATTCTGTATCATCATCGCCGTCGTTGAAGCCAACACACCGAACGACCAAAAACTAAACTAATGGGGCCCTAAATATATAATATAAGCTACACACATCCGCACGCGAGAGATCCAACAACCCCCCTCATCACCAGCGACCAAAAGGTCATCAGCGGAGGGAAGCCGCCGGATAACCATAAATGCTAGTCGTCAACTACGAACCCAACACACGATCTGCCATCTTTCAGATGTCACCGATGTGGACCACAATCTGCAACTGCTCCTACAGTACATCCCAAGCTTTGTGCCGACACTAGAGCAGACGTTGTCGCAAATAGCGGAGGACAGGGACACAAGTCCACTAGAAGGATGCCGCCACTGCCACGCCATCCCCACTTGAATAGACTAGTTCCCAAATCCATCAATGACCATAGAGCAATGCAAAAAGTTGAAAAAATGTCCGAAACTCCATTATTCGGTATCATCATCACCGTTGTTGAAGCCAAGACGTCGAACGGCCAAAAACTAAACTAATGGGGCCTTGAATATATAATATAAGCTACAAACATCCGCACGCGAGATATCCAACAACCCCCACCCCCCTCATCACCAGTGACCAAAAGGTCGTCAGCGGAGGGAAGCCGCCGGAAAACCATACCTGCTAGTCGTCAACCACGAACCGAACACACGATCTGTCATCTTTCAGATGTCACCGATGTGGACCACAATCTGGATCTGCTCCTGCACTACATCCCAAGCTTTGTGCCGACACTAGAGCAAACATTGTCGCAAACATCGGAGGATAGGGACACAAGTCCACCAGAAGGATACCGTCACTGCCACGCCATCCCCACTTGAATAGACTAGTTCCCAAATTCATCACCGACCATAGAGAGCAATGCAAGAAGCATCGTTGTAAAAATATCGTCACCATCATCGTCGCCGAAGTTAAGACGCTGAATGACCAAAACCTAAACTAATAGGGCCCTAAATCTCTACTCCTAAAGTGGGAGTTGGTAGCCTGGTACGCGGGTTTATTTTCGTCTGATTATTTTTTGTCTCACCTCGCACCATCCCCTTCCACTGGTTTTTTCTCCCTCCCATTAAAAATCTAAATCCTATTAAAGGGGTGATCTTGTTTCATGCTTGCTTTGGCAGGTCTTGGTTCAGTTCAATCATGTAAATAATAGGTAATTAAGAATTCAGAAATCACACCATACATGCGAGATCACCTTTTTAAAATAGAGACATAAGAATTTTCTAGATAACCTTCCAAAACAAAACCAGATATTCCTCATAACAAATCGTTAGTTCCGCGTGCCATGCCATTTATTAGTATCATTACCTCTAATTTTAATTAACAATCACAAGTTTTCTAATACAAAAAAAAAATAACATATGATTTTCTTATGGGCGTACGCATCGGCGCGCCGCTACGGAGGGACATCGTGCGTGATACAATGAAAGACATCGAGGGCCAGGCCTGACGCCGGCGTGATGCTCGAAAATGCCAGGGTGTGGATTACGGAGTCAAGGACGGCCATGGCGGAAATCAAACCGTTAAAAAATTTAATTAACTAGACAGTTAGTTATGTATGCAATTAATTAGGTTCATTTAAATAGGATTTTTTCGCACACAATCAATCTGAAAATCGATTCATTAATTAGGTAGACAGTTATTTATTCCTATAGATAATTAAGTAGGATTTTTTTCTCTATTAGGGAGATAATTAATTTATTTGGTTAGGCATGCAGAGAATTATGTTGGCAATTAATTAGTTTTTTATTTAATTAATCATGCAAGCAGTTAATCACGTTGAATCATTTTGAAAGCGCTCGTGGGCAAGGATGATCAACAGGTTCTCGGCGACATGGCCGAGCACCGCTTGTCAACATGGACAACGGCTACGATGAGCTCGCGACATGGGCGACCTAGAGTTCACCAAGATGGATGACGATCATGCTCAGCAGGATGTCCACACGCTGACGGTTGCCGAAACGTTTGCGGAGGAGGACAACACGACACAACATTGGACAGGTGGTTCATGCTATAGTAGAAAGAAATAGTGTTTCAAGAAAGAAGTAAAAAATAATTTATGCCACCAAATGGTCAATAGTGTTGGAGAAGGAAAGAGTGTTCCAAAAAATAAAATAAAAAAGAAAGAAAGAGTATTCTAGAAAATAAGTAAGAACGAGAACTAAAACTGACGAGGAAGGAGGACAAAGAATATGAGGCATAGCTGGCGAACGCACTAATGTTGACGTGGTGTTGCTTGGCACCAACGAAATGGGTTGACGAAGAGGCTAGGAATAGAAAATGTAGAGAAGGACGAAGAAAAGAGAAACGACAATTATCCCTTCTAGCAATGAATGGTATGTGGGCTAAATGTGGAGCTTATTAGTAACTAGGAATAAGTTCAGGTTGCCACTCGCCTCCAACATCAGTGTGCATTCGTAAAGTTGAATGGACCTTTGAGAATGATCTCTAAAGTTATTTGTTGTTTTGCGTGAGTAGTATGTGTTAGTTTAACCCACTCTATTATATTCTAAATATGAAAATTTCACCCCCGTTGCAATGCATGGAGAAGGTGAGGTGGACGTCATCTGGCTTTAAAGGAGGTGACTCCAGCGAGAAATTTCCTGCTACGGCGGGAAACCGAGCGGAAAGGGGAGGATCCGACAAAAAAAGAGAAGGATGTGTCGTGGGGTAAGGTTTTTCCAAATGATAACGCCCACATGTGTGGCATATCTGCACTTCGCCCACGCGCATTGATCTCTGTTGATTTTGTTTTTCCCGAATCTTGACAACGTTTGACGAATTTTGTGTGACACGTATGCATCATGGTCTCTGTGGGCGTTGGAGAGTTTGCCCGGACGCACGTTTGCACACATGCAGTGTGCGGTTGCCACCTCCGATATGAAGTGGAACTGTCGTCCTGCCCGCACGCCCGCACGATTGCCAGACCGACAGGTTTCACGGTACATCGACAGAGTTTCCATCGGTTTCCACTCCCCTCTCGTCTCCTCTTCCCATTCCCCCCCACCCACATTCGCATTCGAGAGCAGAGAGCAGTTCCGTGATGAATCAGTTCCTCTTCCAATCACATGCTCTATATTGAAGGATACACCCATGTTCACTAAAGATTACCTTAGCCATGATTTTACTCAATTAGATAATTTCATTCATAATGTTTTTACTCTCATAAGTAAAATAAATAAAGGTATGAAAATTTGATGTAACACATGGTACATATGCATTTTATATGTTATCAACCTATCTTAGTTCTCAAATTAAGCATACACCGCATGGATATCTATTTATCTATATTTTTCCGTCAGAAAAATATGTTGCCATGAGCACAATGTGAATGGTCACTCATTCATTTTTCAAGACATCAAGTCTATCACCTCTCAAAATTCTGTCACTTAATCAACCTCAAGTTGGGATCCCGTGATCAAATATTTCATATGCAGATCCAGTTGAAAATCCCTTAATACACTTTACATCCTCTTATGATGGTACTACAATTTTTCATGATGGAGGAACATGGAATTTTTTAAAATCATCAGACTCACCCCACAGGTGCTATATCATCATTTGAAAATCTTGTTGGTACCGAATACTATGCAAGTCAGTGGCGACGAAATATAGCCATGAGGACTTCAAAGTAAAGTGGCGGCTAAAAGACAACCAAAGACAGAATTACATCTTAACAAGGAATATATCATTTTCAGAGGATCACAAAGATAACTCTCAGGTTTGTCAAATGTGTGGTTACATAAATAGCGTATATATGATTACCAAACCCTCAAACATATGGTCAAACCAGACACCATAAATTTATTAAAAAGGCAAAGAAGTTCATTGTGATAAATTTGAAAATCTGCAAACTTATAACTAGAAACTATTCTGGTAAATGATTGTTCTCAAATCTTCCTGAGAAGGAGAGCCAAAATTCTAGTGCAATAAAAGGATTGTGAATTCCTTTGCATAGATGATGTGTCTGCGTAATAAAAAATCACTAATATTGAAGACCTCTTGTAATCTCCTAATTATTCCCAAAATATTGTTACCGTATACTTATATTATTGATACGTCTCCAACGTATGTATAATTTTTGCTTGTTCCATGTTGTTATATTATCATTATTGGATGTTTTACAATCATTTTATAGCAACTCTATATCATTTTTTGGGACTAACCTATTGACATAGTGCCAAAGTGCCAGTTGTTTTTTTGCTTGTTTTTTACTTCACAGAATATCAGTACCAAACGGAGTCCAATCGCGACGAAACTTTTGGAGATTTTTTTGGACCAGAAGAAGGCCAGTGGGCCAAAGAAGTTACCAGGAGGGAGCCCAGGCCGCCCACAACCCACCAGGGCGCGCAAGGGGCCCCGGGCGCGCCCTGATGGTTTGTGTCCGCCTCAGGAGTCCCCTCCACCGCCTCTTATGCCTATAAATTCTCATATATTCCAGTAACCCTAAGGGAGTCGACGAAAAACACATCCAACCACCACAAGTTCCAAAACCACGACATCCAATCTAACACCATCACGGAGGGGTTCAATATCCTCATTGGTGCCTCTCCGATGATGTGTGAGTTATCCACCATAGACCTACGGGTCCGTAGGCAGTAGCTAGATGGATTCCTCTCTGTCTCTTTTGATTCTCAATACAATGGTCTCTTGGAGATCTATTTGATGTAAACTTTTGCGGCGTGTTTGTTGGGATCCGATGAATTTTCAGTTCATGATCAGTTTCTATCCATGAATATTATTTGAGTCTGCTTTGATCTCTTATATGCATGATTACTTATTGCCTCGTATTTATTCTTCGAATCTTTGGTTTAGGTAGGCCAACTAGATCGATTTTTCTTGCCATGGGAAGAGGTGCTTTGTGATGGGTTCGATCTTGCGGTGTCCTCTCCCAGTGACAGAAGGGGCAGCGAGGCACGCATGTATCGTTGCTATTAAGAATAACAAGATGGGGTCTATTCCTACATGAATAGATCTTGTCTACATCATGTCACCGTTCTTCCATGAACTTAATACACTAGATGCATGCTGGATAGCGGTCGATGTGTGGAGTAATAGTAGTAGATGCAGAATCGTTTCGGTCTACTAATCTTGGACGTGATGCCTATATAATGATCATCGCCTTGGATATCATCATGATTATTTGATCTTCTATCAATTGCCCAACAATAATCTGTTCACCCACCGTGTGCTATACTCATGAGAGAAGCCACTAGTGAAACCTACGGCCCCCGGGTCTACTTTTCCAACATATTGCTTTCCGATCTATCTTTTTTCCGCTTTTGTTTTCAGATCTATTATTCCAAAAACCCAAAATACCTTGCTGCACTTTTTATTTGCCTCTTTTATTTTGTGTTCTTGAGAGATCTATCTATCCAATCTATCATATCCTAATTTATCTTTTTTACCGTAGAGAGATTGACAACCTCTCTTTCGTGTCGGGTTGCAAGTATTTGTTCTTTGTGTGCAGGTGATGTTTACATAGTGTTGGTGATCCTCCTACTGGTTCGATACCTTGGTTTCATAACTGAGGGAAATAGTTACCGTCGTTGTGCTGCATCATCCCTTCCTCTTTGGGGAAATACCGACGCAGTCTCAAGCCACGTCAATTATTACATGTAGTGCGATGTCCAATGTCCTATTTTTTGGACATGATATTTGATAAATTTGAATGTATGGTTCAATTCATACTCAATATTGTTGCGTACATAGTAACTTTCTAAATCTTAATAAATGAATGTTTGGCTTAATAGCCTTATCCATCTTGGTTTGGGGATGATTAGAAAATTATTAGCAATTCTTGTGGTCACAACTTAACAACTTGCAAAATTCCCAAATCACCAGATTTTATGTGCACCCCATGTACCATAGGGGAAATAAGTTTTAAAGCCATCTCACCTTCAAATTCTAAATGAACCACTCATTCTTCCTTCAACGCATTCAGAAGATATATGTGAATTACTTAACCATTATGTGGTATTATATAGATACTTCATGGTACTCATAGAAACATTTATAAAATGATTTCATGTGTGTCTCTTGTCACACAAAACCATGAATGATATAAGTAAATTAATTACTCAACTTATCAAAGTAAGAGCAAATTATCCTAAACAAGGGATAAATCCATTCGAATGGACAACTTCGTTGAACTCATTTCATGAGCAAGGTCTGATTATATATAATACTTTATGTACATATCCAAAATGGTTTAGTTAAATATCTTATTAAAGATAGTGAAATTAATAACATGACCAAACTTATAGAATTGTAATTTAATAGCCTCTTGCTAGAAAAATACAGCATTATACACCATACGCATGATCTAAATCATACCAACTGCATATCATACTTCTTTCCCCTTGTAGTAACTACGTGGAAATCAAAAAAGTATTTCCCACATGCGATAAAACGGTTACATACCTATATCACCACTCCAACGTACATCAATGGGCCCTAACAGAAAATTAGGGATCTATGTGAGGAATAACAATTTATCCGTCAATCAAAAATTATTCATAGCCCGTATGCTAATTGCATCAACAATAAGGATATTTTTTGGCATTAGGGGGAGATAAATACCACAAAGAATGTCGAGAAATAAATGAGAAATGTTATTGGCATTCAATCCTTATATCCACATACTCAAAGAATGTAAACTAGAAGTTTAGAGAATCATATATTTGCAAATCTGCCACATACATTTACTGATGACAATGGTGTCACTAAATTTTATATTCCTCTGGTAATGTGTCAGAAAGAGCGGAGGTACCTAATAAACCACTCTTCTCCCCAAATGAGAGCAAGAGGGGGAGAAATGTGACCACATGAGATATAATTTCTCACATGCTTCCACGGTGTAACACCCTTGGAATCATGCTACAATGATCTTTGTAATCAAGCTACAGTAACATGAGGATTAAGCTAGTCCATTTTGCTAATCCAAGTTCGATCACTTTTGGAATCTATTCTTAATTCTTTTTCTTTTGCAATTCAAATTCATTTGAAAACTGGATTTAATAGTTTTGCAAACCAGAAAACTAAATTCATGGATGGGTTGCAAATATTCCCTAAGGTTTTATAAAATTGTAACCCACATTTTTGTAAAGTGTTTTCGTGTCTCAAAATATTTAAAGAAGAGGCTAAATCATTTATTTGGTGCCCTTTTAATTTATGTAATTTTCAAATAAATTGAAAGGGCCCCCAAACCTTTATTGTTACTGCCAAATAATGCATTTGACAGCAGGGGCCAACTTCATGTTTTTATAAGAGTGCCTTGGTGTTGCTTTTAAATAAAACAGAAAGTTTTAATAAAATAAAATAAAAATGAAAAGTCCCCTGCCCCCCTGGCCTTGGCCCACTAGGCCTCCAGGCCGGCCAAGCCCACCCCCGCTTCTCCTCCTCCCCCTGTTCGAGCGACCGCGTCGCTACATGGGCGAGGTCGCCCCCTGACCAGCTCGTCGGCGATGACGGGGAGGATAAGGCCGCCCCCTCTCTCTCCCAAACCCTAACCTCTCCAGACCCCCCCTCGCGCCCCCACTCCCCTCGCCTCTCCCCTTGCCCGCTCTCCGCCGCCGCGCCGCCGGGCGCCCGCGGCCAAGCCGGGCCGCCGCTGCCTCCTCGCCGGTTGCCGCACTCCTCCACCTCGTCATCGCCGGACGACATTGAGCCTCGACGCCCCAGCCACCCTGCCACGCCGGTGAGGCCCCCGGCCTCTTCCTCCCTCCTATCCCGTCTCGCCCTGCCGCGGTCGCCGTGCTCTGCCCGCCTCTGCTCGCCCCGCTGGCCCGCGCTCACCCCTGTCCAAAGCCGCATGCCCGCACCCGTGTCCACCGCGCCCTGGCCGCACACCTGTGCGTGCTCGCCGCGCGCTGCCTCGCCCCCCTGCATGCCCCGCCGCAAGCCCGCCTCCACGCCCGCTCCTGCGCTATTGCTGCCATGGCCGAGTGCGCGTGTGTGTGCGCATTGTGTGTGTGTGTGTGTGTGTGGCCGGCGCCACTGCCAAGTGGAGCAGGCCCCTAATTAAATTAGGCTAACCCCCCCTAAATATCCTATTACTTTAGATAATTATCTAGAGACTAATTTAACCTGTGACAGTGACTGGTGGACCCCACACCTAATAAACTAAACTAATAAAAATATGTTATTGTGTGTGTCTTTGACAAGTGGGTCCCCATTGGCCTTGTTGACCACTCAAACCTTGACTGGCAACTGCTGACTGGCCCCCCTGGTCCCACTGTCATACATTGTGGCTAGAAATGCATTTGGTGACAAAAGTATTTTCTGTTTTAATTCAAATTAATAATAATTTCAGAAAATGTTTAAATCTTTGTAAAGTCATATAAAATAATCCGTAGCTCGGATGAAAAAGTTTTATACATGAAAGTTGATAAGAAAAATCCCACGAATCCGAATACGTCGTCCGTTCATCTATCACATGATCCTAGCATGATGAACATGGACATTTTGGCGTTAGGACCATCTGTCCGGTAGTAGCCAAAGACCCGGGAAATATCGTCAGATATTATCCCGCTCCGTCTATAACGTGTAGTACTGCGTTAGCTCATGCCTAGCACTGGATATTGCCATGTCATGCATCGTGATGCATCTGTCTGCTTTTTATTTATTGTTTCTTCCCTGTCTTCTCTCCGATAGACACCGATACTGACGCTGCTGCGGGGTACGCCTACGCCACTGACGACCAGCCTTTTGCAGCAGAGCAGCAAGGCAAGCACCCCCCCCCTTGATCATTCCGATATCACCCATCCCCTTCTCTCTCATGCTTGCATTAGATTTTGCTACTGTTGTAGATAGCTCCTATTCTAATGCATAGCCTATTTTTGTTAAACTGCTACTGTACCTGTTATTATATTACCTGCTTAGCATAGGTTGATTAGTGATCCCCTGTGACCCCTTAGTCCCAGTTTCCCTTGCTTCATCATCGACGACTCGAAGACTTGAAGACTCAATCAACCGGATCGACAAGCCATGCCCGTCACATTCACCGCACACCCCTTAGTTGTACGACTCTGCAGAGCTACTATCGAGTACCGAGGGTGACACCTTGTAAAGTACTCATGATGCTCTGTAGTGTAGCTAGTCGGTCGTGGTTATCGAGGGTGATTCCTCCTTCACCACTCCCGATGATGACTCTGTCGTGCAACCCCTCAAGCGTAGACCATCGAGGGTTAATCCTCTCTGGTCACCTTCACGGTTACATCGGGTGGGATCCTCCGAGGTTGATTCCTTGGGTTTCCCCTTGATGTATGGACACACGTTTACTTAACTTTACTACTGTTACATGTTGAGGTCAGGATGACCTGGTTGGTGTTGGTGTAATTGTGACGAGGCGTGGCCGGGCATTCTTGGCCCTTGCCACAAGTCCTCGAGACGTGGTGATGGGACCACATATCATGTATCGCGCTCGTCACCGCAGTTAACAAAATGCTAATGAGTTGGGTATTTGATCTGAGTTGGTCGTTTCACCTTTTTCGCACTAACCTTCACGTGGGAGAAGTTATGGGTACTCAGCGTCGTTGTATCAGCCGAAGCTCTTCGGACATCAGCAATGGAGCGGTGCGTGCCCGAGTGGTCCGCAACGGCATTGATCTTGTATAAGAGGTGCTAGGACTGACCTCAGCCGCCCACGCATCGTGCAAGAGTGCAAAGGGTGAGTGGGGCCATGACCCCTGCGTGCTTAGGATTTAGACTGGCAGGCTGGCAGGCTGGCCTCTCTGTTGAGCCTAGGTAGGGCGACGACGTGTTGATGTCCCGAGGCCGGGCATGACCCAGGAAAGTGTGTCCGGCCAGAGGTTATCAAGCGTGTTGGGAAATGTGGTGTACCCCTGCAGGGATGAATTTAACTATTCGAATAGTTGTGTCCATGGTAACCGGACGACTTGGAGTTGTATCCCGATCTAATACAACTAGAATTGTGACTTAAAGTTGAATTATTTGGCTCCGAGATTGCTTTCTCGCAGGGAGTCGAGGAAGAATCTCTGGGCGTTGCTAATAAAGTTGCTACATTATAATTATGCTAATATGTACTCTTCTGATGCTGCAAGACACAGAAGATGCTAGTCTTCGATAGGACTAGGCCTTCTCTCTATTCTTGCATTTATGTAGTCAGTCCAAAGATATAACCCCATTCCTTTGATACTAATGCATACTTAGCATAGTTCTGATGTCAGTCTTGCGAGTACTTCTGATGAGTACTCACCATTGCTTTGCTCCCCTTTTCCTCTTGATACGATTGCCGCGACCAGATGACGGAGCCCAGGAGACATTTGCTCCCGCCGACAACTACTACTACACCGACGGTGCCTACTACTACGTGGAGGCTGCCCCCAACCAGCAGTAGGATAGGAGGCTCCCAGGCAGGAGGCCTTGCCTCGTTCGATCCCTTGCTTATGTTTGTGCTAGCCTTCTTAAGGCAAACTTGTTTAACTTATGTACTCGGATATTATTTGCTTCCGCTGACTCGTGTGTATGTCGAGCGTATGTATTCGAGCCCTCGAGGCCCCTGGATTGTAATGTGAAGCTTGTATGACTTTAATTTGTGTCTAGAGTTGTGTTGTGATATCTTCCCAAGAGTCCCTAATCTTGGGCGTACGCATTTGCGTGTATGATTAGCGTATGATCAAAATGGGGGAGTCACAAGTTGGTATCAGAGCCGACTACCTGTAGGTACTCCCCTTTCCAACCCTTGGTCGAAGTTCAGTCTAGTACTTGAAAAACTTTTACTAACATGATTGTGTGGCTTACGGACCCACATCTCAATCGGGTGGTATTGGGATCTTTTATTCCTTTTCTATACTCTGGGTTCTGATCTCTCTTCTATTCGTGTTAAATGATTTTGCTAACTCTAACTCTAGGTTCTCGTAACTACTTCCTCCTGGAGAGCCCCTCATGCCACACGATGGCTGGATTCATCAGAAGACTCCGACGATACTCTCTAATGTTCTCCCGAGGACTTACTCATCGCTTTTGCGATTCCCTTCCACCGTCAACCCCTATGGATGATTACATACAATTGTCACTCATACTTTCATATCCAGTTGTTCTTGTTATTACCAGGTACATCGAATTATCTTACCGGGAATTCGTTCATCCTCAATTGTCATGGGTTTTGCAAGTCTTTCGAATTGCTATTCAATCTTCCGAAATCCTCCGTAGCCTTTTCCTCTTGATCTTCCTCACCCACTTGCATTATGGTTAATTCCATATGTCTAGCAATATTCATTAAAATCCTTGGTGATTGTCATTTGATTCAACATGTGTGTGAATGCACGCAGTCATCAGTTGTTTCTCATAAATTATCTTTCCGGCTCAAACGTCTTTCCAAACATGAGTTGTTTCTCGACAAATCAACCTTGATTGATTGTCCATCTAAGTCCATTCAACTTACTTGTATTTGATCGGAGCATCTGATTCTGATACACCAACCTAGAAATCATAATTCCTTTGGTATTTAAGCATCAAAATTATTAAGAGGTCCTATAATCCGATGCCTTGCATCCTATCTTCCTTTGATTGAGTACCGATACTCGCATCAGGTCCTTGTGGACCGCCAGACCCATTGTTGGGTTATTATCCGACAGTGTCCTTCACATTCAAATTTTCGTGAGTTCTTCCCCTGATACATAATGCCTTTGGTAATTTGTGTCCCCCCCTGATAAGCTGTATCCTATGCTTTTGACAGCCATGCTCTGTTGTCAAGCATGTGTTAATTACTCTTGAAGCTTTTGGTATATGTTCCTAAGATGCCCCGATGGGTTGAACCTATGCCTTCCTTACTCCATGTGAACCCGAGGGTTTTCACGAGTCTTACTCTTCTGGTGTTTTGCCAGATAATCTTTCAAAACTACAACTTCATCAAAGGCGAGGAGTAAATGGAAGGTGATGCATTGATAAAGTGGGTGTCGACCTTGAACCTTGTGTTCATGCCCATGGAAACGATGTTGATCTTATCATAGAAGCTTCTCGTATCAATAATCATTCATCATATGATTTGAACTGGTATCTGTGATCTTGTCCTTTGCAACCGTGGTTCCGACCATGATTGTTCTTCTTGATCCCATTTTTAGACAAGTTAAAGCACTTGTCATCTGCAGATCAATACATCGGTCCAAGCTTTAATTCTGATCTACCTCCTAGTATTATCCTTGGTATATCGAGAATATAACGGAGCTACATAGCTTCTTATGAGCCCCTCATCAACTATGTTTTCTTTCACTGATTCCAGTTTCCTCGTGTTCTGAGTTGTTGGACACTCAAGGACACTGATAATTGTATCGAGTATGCATTGCGATTCAACAACTCTTAGTAATCTTCTTTGCTTATGAGTCTGTACTCGATCATGTCATTCCAAGCTGTTAGGCTACATCATCATCGTCATGCTAAAGCTTGACCATGCTATCTATGTCCTTCATCCCCGGAACACAATTCCGACAGTGCACTAAGCTTACCTTGAGCTTTCAACGCATGTTGGTTGTCTTTAAAGGCAATTTCAATTTTGAGCTAGCAGTCTAATCTGTGGTTCTGACAACCATTCGCTTCACCTTTTCTTTGCTTGATGTTGTCGCTGATCGATTACATCGTCATGAGACTTCTAGACAAATGTGTCATGATCATCATCAACATTCTGAACTCTTCCAAGGTATCATTTATATTCATGATGAGAAGTAGCATCATTGCTCCTTGGTAATTGGTATTGTCGTTGACGACATCCTTGCCTTCCTTCCAAACGCAGACTTGGTCTTGTTTTAGTTGAACCTTAAGTTCCTTGTTAGCCATCTTGTGTTATGTTCTATCTTGGAGTATCACCATCTTTTGTCGAGAATGTCGTGAGAGTTGCACCCATCTTAAGAATTCTAGATATAGTGATACTTCTTGCCGATACGTCCATTTTGCATCATGATTTCCTACTGCTATTTATTATGTTTTGTTGAATAATAATGCTTTAGAGAGTGATTCTAATGCCTTTTCTCTCATAATATGTAAGGTTTACACAAGAGGGAGAATACCGGCAGCTGGAATTCTGGACCTGAAAAAGCACATCAGAGATACCTATTCTGCACAATTCCAATGAAGCTGAAACTTTACGGAGATTATTTTTGGAATTAATAAAAAATACTGGAGCAAATAACTACCGGAGGGGGCCACCCTGGTGGGCACAAGACACACCAGGGTGTGCCAGGCCCCCCAGGCGCGCCCTGGTGGGTTGTGCCCTCCTCGGCCCACCTCCGGTGCCCATCTTCTGGTATATATTCTCTTTTGACCTAGAAAAAATAAGGAGAGGACTTTCGGGGCGGAGCGCCGCCGTCTCGAGGAGGAACTTGGGCAGGAGCACTTTTGCCCTCCGGCGGAGCGATTCCGCCAGGGGAACTACCCTCCCGGAGGGGGAAATCGAAGCCATCATCATCACCAACATACCTCTCATCATTGGGAGGCCAATCTTCATCAACATCTTCAACAGCACCATCTCCTCTCAAACCGTAGTTCATCTCTTGTGTTCAATCTTTGTACCGGAACCTTAGATTGGTACCTGTGGGTGACTAGTAGTGTTGATTACATCTTGTAGTTTATTACTATATGGTTTATTTGGAGGAAGATTATATGTTCAGATCCATTATGATATTCAATACCCCTCTAATCTTGAGCATGATTATTATTTGTGAGTACTTACCTTTGTTCTTGAGGTCACGGGAGAAGTCATGTTGCAAGTAATCACGTGAATTTGATATGTGTTCGATATTTTGATGATATGTATGTTGTGATTCCCTTAGTGCTGTCATGTGAATGTCGACTACATGACACTTCACCATCCTTGGGCCTAAGGGAATTCATTGTGGAGCAGTTATTAGATGATGGGTTGCTAGAGTGACAGAAGCTTAAACCCTAGTTTATGCGCTACTTCGTAAGGGGCTGATTTGGATCCAAACGTTTAATGTTATGGTTAGATTTTATCTTAATACTTTTCTCGTAGTTGTGGATGCTTGCGAGGGGGTTAATCATAAGTGGGTGGTTGTTCAAGTAAGAACAGCACCCAAGCACCGGTCCACCCACATATCAAATTATCAAAGTAGCGAACACGAATCAAATAAACATGATAAAAGTGACTAGATGAAATTCCCGTGTACCCTCAAGAACACTTTGCCTATTACTAGAAACTGTTCTGGACTGTCCTTTGCCACAAAAGATTGGGCTAACTTGCTGCACTTTATTTACCGTTACCGTTACTTTCTCGCTACTAATTATCTTGCTATCAAACTATCTGTTACCTACAATTTCAGTGCTTCCAGAAAATACCTTGTTGAAAACCGCTTGTCATTTCCTTCTGCTCCTCGTTGGGTTCGACACTCTTACTTATCGAAAGGACTACGATTGATCCCCTATAGTTGTGGGTCATCAAGACTCTTTTCTGGCGTCGTTGCCAGGGAGTGAAGCGCTCTTGGTAAGTGGAAATCGGTAAGGAAAAACTTATACTACGTGCTGAAATTTATTGTTACTTGCTACTATGGAAAATAATCCTTTGAGGGGTTTGTTTGGGGTATCTTCACCTCGACCGGAACCACAATTAGTTGCCCCTTGACCTACTGCACCTACTTAAAATATTTCTTATGAAATTCCTTCGGGTATGGTAGAACAACTGCTTGCTAAACCTTATGCAGGAGATGGAACTGAACATCCTGATATGCACCTCTTATATGTGAACGAAATTTGTGGATTATTTAAGCTTGCAGGTTTACCCGGAGATGAAGTTAAGAAGAAGGTTTTCCCTTTATCTTTGAAGGGAAAAGCATTGACATGGTATAAGCTATGTGATGGTCTTGGATGGTGGAACTGGAATCGTTTGCAATTGGAATTCCACCAAAAGTTTTATCCCATGCATCTAGTTCATCGTGATCGGAATTATATATATAATTTTTGGCCTCGTGAAGGAGAAAGCATCGCTCTAGCTTGGGGGAGGCTTAAGTCAATGTTATATTCATGCCCCAATCATGACATTCCGAGGGAAGTTATCATTCAGAATTTTTATGCTCGACTTTCTCATAATGATCAATCCATGCTCGATACTTCTTGTGCTGGTTCTTTTATGAATAAGACTATTGAATTCAAGTGGGATCTCTTAGAAAGAATTAAATGCAACTATGAAGATTGGGAACTCGACGAAGGTAATGAGTCGGGTATGAAGCTTGAGTTTGATTGTGTTAAATCTTTTATGAATACCGATGCTTTTCACAAGTTTAGCACTAAATATGGACTTGACTCTGATATAGTAGCCTCTTTCTGTGAAGCATTTGCTACCCATGTTGATCTCCCTAAAGATAAGTGGTTTAAATATCATCCCCCTATTAAAGAATAAATTAAAGAACCAGTCATGTCTAAAGATGAAACCATCATTTATAATGTTGATCCAGTTGTGCCTACCACTTACATTGAAAAACCACCTTTCCCTGTTAGGATAAAAGAACATGCTAAGGCATCAACTGTGGTCCGTAAGAGTAATATTAGAGCACCTAAGCCCCCTGAGCAAATTAAAGTAGAACCTAGTGTTGCTATGGTTAAGGATCTCCTGGTAGAAAATATTGATGGGCATGTTATCTACTTCTGTGATGAAGCTGCTAGAATTGCCAAACCTGATGAAAAAGATAAACATAGACCCATAGAGGGCATGCCTGTTGTCTCATTTAAAATAGGAGATCATTGATATCATGGTTTATGTGATTTGGATGCTAGTGTGAGTGCTATTCCTTTTACCCTGTACCAAGAAATTATGAATGAAATAGCACCTGCTGAAATAGAAGATATTGATGTTACTATTAAACTTGCTAATAGAGACACCATCACACCACTTGGGATTGTTAGAGATGTTGAAGTCTTGTGTGGGAAAGTAAAATACCCTACTGATTTTCTAGTTCTTGGTTCCCCCACAAGATGACTTGTGTCCCATTATCTTTGGTAGACCTTTCTTGAGCACCGTTAATTTTAAGATAGATTGTGAAAAACAAACTGTCGGTGTTAGTTTTCGTGGTGTGTCTCATGAGTTTAATTATTCCAAGTTTAGTAGACAACCTCGTGATAGATCATTATCTAGTAAGGATGAAATAATTGGTCTCGTTTCTATTGCCGTCCCTCCTACCGATCCATTAGAGCAATATTTGCTTGACCATGAAAATGATATGCACTTGCGTGAAAGAAATGAAATAGATAAAATTTTCTTTGAACAACAACCTCTCCTGAAACACAATTTGCCTATTGAAACTCTTGGAGGTCCTCCTCCACCTAAAGGTGATCCTGTGTTTGAATTAAAGCAATTGCCTGACACTTTGAAGTATGCTTATCTTGATGAGAAAAAGATATATCCTGTTATTATTAGTGCTAACCTTTCAGAACATGAAGAAGAAAGATTATTAAAAGTTCTAAGGAAGCACCGGGCTGCTATTGGATATACTCTTGATGATCTTAAGGGCATTAGTCCCACTCTATGTTAGCACAAGATTAATATGGAACCTGATGCTAAACCCGTAGTTGATCACCAACGGCGATTAAATCCTAAGATGAAGGAAGCGGTAAGAACTGAAATATTAAAGCTTCTGGAAGCAGGTATAATCTATCCCATTGCTGATAGTAGATGGGTAAGTCCCGTTCATTGTGTCCCTGAGAAAGGAGGAATTACCGTTGTTCCTAATGATAAAAATGAGCTCATTCCACAAAGAATTGTTACTGGCTATAGAATGGTAATTGATTTTAGAAAATTAAATAAAGCTACCAGAAAAGATCATTACCCTCTGCCTTTCATTGATCAAATGCTAGAAAGATTATCTAAGCACACACACTATTGTTTTCAGGATGGATATTCTGGTTTCTCTCAACTACCTGTGTCACAATTTGATCAAGAGAAAACCACCTTTACTTGCCCTTTTGGAACCTATGCTTATAGACGTATGCCTTTTGGTGTATGCAATTCACTTGCTACCTTTCAAATATATATGACTGCTATATTCTCTAATTTTTGTGAAAAGATTGTGGAGGTTTTCATGGATGATTTTTCCGTTTACGAGACTTCTTTTGATGATTGCTTAAGCAACCTTGATCGAGTTTTGCAGAGATGTGAACAAACTAATCTTGTCTTGAATTGGTAGAAGTGCCACTTTATGGTTAATGAAGGTATTGTCTTGGGGCATAAAATATCTGAACAAGGTATTGAGGTGGATAAAGCTAAAGTTGATGCAATTGAGAAAATGCCATGCCCTAAAGATATTAAAGGTATTCGAAGTTTCCTTGGTAATGCAGGTTTCTATAGGAGGTTCATTAAAGACTTCTCTAAAATTTCTAGGCCTCTTACTAATATTTTACAAAAGGATATTCCTTTTGTCTTTGATGATGATTGTGTGGAAGCCTTTGAAACACTCAAGAAAGTCTTAACCTCTGCAACTATCGTTCAACCACCTGACTGGAACTTGCCTTTTGAAATTATGTGTGATGCTAGTGATTATGCTGTTGGTGCTGTTCTAGGACAAAGAGTGGATAAGAAATTGAATGTTATCCATTATGCTAGTAAAACTCTAGACAGTGCTCAACGAAATTATGCTACTACTGAAAAAGAATTTTAGCAGTTGTGTTTGCTTGTGATAAATTTAGATCCTATATTGTTGACTCCAAAGTTATTATTCACACTGATCATGCTTCTATAAAATATCTCATGGAAAAGGAAGATGCTAAACCTAGACTCACTAGGTGGGTTCTCTTGCTTCAAGAATTTGACTTACATATCGTTGATAGGAAGGGAGCTGAGAACCCCGTAGCTGAAAACTTGTCTAGGTTAGAAAATATTCTTGATGACCCACTACCTATTGATGATAGTTTCCCCGACGAACAGTTAGCTGCAATAAACGTTTCTCAAAACACTCCTTGGTATGCTGATTATGCTAATTACATTGTCGCTAAATATATACCACCTAGCTTCACATACCAACAAAAGAAAAAAAATCTTCTATGATTTAAGACACTAGTCGTCAACCCGTGCGCTCGCACAGGCTAGTTGCAAAATATTATCTCAGAATCACAGACCTTCGAACATAGCAATGGGTTGTGTACAACCGCATTGGCATGACATACCATCGGAACCTAAAGGATTTGCGACATCATGCATAATTCATAAGGAAATGTATTTGCATGAAGAAGTATGGGTACGTCTGACTGCCCATAAATTAATCTGGCACAAATATTATTAGTCTAAATCTACATATCTTTATATGTTTTTGTTACCATTATATGAACAAAATTAGAATTCAAAAGGAAAATCAATGTATGGTTGTGGTCACCTTAAGCATTTTTTTGCCTTTTTTGAGAAGCATGTGGAGTGGCTCAATGCATTGTTTATGATTATTTATGTATATTTGGATTTTAACATTCATGCACACTACCAATCTAGTAATGTTCACACATTTTTCGGTGTTAGTCTGTTATGAAATACTCCCTACATATCATAATAAGTGACATTTTTCATATACCTTAATTCAAAGTTCTAAAACTTTGACCACGAGTATTATTTTTAGTAATCATAGTAGAAATGTAAAAACATATGCATAGAGTTGACTCAAAAAGCATCTCTAGAATCTTGGAACGTTCTTCCTATACACTTCACAATACCAATTGGTAGTCAATATTACATCGTGAAGGCCATGTGAGTGTCCAAAACATGATCTATTTGTGATATGGAGGGCGCATTACATATAAAAAAAATATTATGTGTAATAAATATTTATTTTCTTAATCCTAATTTATGTCTACTCTTATCAATAACTCATTCTAGAAAAAAAAGAAAAATCATGTACTATCATACTTTACCCTTGATATCCTTCCAGATAATTGAGAGGAAAAGAGGTAGGTATAGAATGCATCTTACTCAAGTGCGTTAAATGATGTAAATTAATTGATGTTACAATAAAGAAATTTGAACAAACAAAACCCAACATAACGAAGTGCAAAAAACCTATAATGAAGCGGATTCTATAAACTTGTTTTTCTATTGTAGATAGTATATTACTACACCATTGATACTTTTAGATGACAATTTTCCTTTGATATTTACGTATATATTACATGACAGCATTTTCATATAATTACATGGCAGTATCTATCTATGAAACTTGAGACAGCTAGATGCCTTTTATCAAGGACCCTTTTAATCACCACCATAATCTCATGAATATTCATCTCTTGTCAAATCTTCCTGGAGATAATGATAAGAAGAATTAATTTCTTTCCTTGACTTACTTGCTAGATTGTCATGATCTTCCTCCAAAGGCATGTAGTGCTCGCCACAAATGACCAACCTGCTGGTTCTAACTGCTGCAGCCATATATGGCATCCGAAGCCTTAGTCCAAATCTACTTGGCAACCTGGTAGTGGTAGAACAGGTGCCCTGCGATCCTACACCTCTAGCATACACAATGGATAAAATTACTCATTCAACGATGCTGAAACCCGTCGGCACACCAAATATGGTTCAAATGCAAGTAGCCAAGAGCTTGCAGTCCAGAATTTGTATGCTATAATGATTGAACAAACTAAAGCCAACTTATTAATAATTATTGGTCCTTGACCTTATACTAATAGTCATCTTAGACATGCATGAAAGGACATTTTCATCATGCAATTACTGCTAATTTTTTATGTATAGAGACAAATAATACATACTAAGGGAAAATTTGAAAGAAACAAATTGAAAACACATAGTTCATCCAGCACCACCATCAAAGAGTTGTGTGTTCGTCCTTAGCCACACTGCCCAAGTCATAAATTGTGTGTGTTCGTGGCATATGGATGTTGTCCTCCTTTTTGTGGGAGACCGAGGAGAGGTGGATTCAAAGGAGGCATGGAATTAAATGAATCAGAAGCATATAAGAATTCTATCGTAATTAAGAACCAACGATGCTTAGTGGCTTAATCCCACCTCCATCTTTAACATAAAATGGCTGCATACATCTAGTTTTTGTATGTAACGGTGGACTATATGGTTCTACACATGGGTTTGGAATATGGAGCAGGATGTAAAACAACTGCTGATTCTTTGTATCAAACATTGATGCATTGCCACGAGCGACTCTGGTGATCGGCCAAAGTAGCCTCACCTATCAATTTGCCTGGTGCCGCAATACCTGTATACGCCAGAGAAATTGGAGAAAGTTAGAGAATATAAGAGGCAGATTCGAACTAAATCAATACACTAACAATTGAAATATTATGAGAATACATCGGAATAGATACGATCGCTTCAAATATAGACCTGCAAAAAATAAAATTCCAAACAAAACAGTATGAGAGAATCCTGATCTAGATAAGGAACGGAACTTTTATGTGATAAGCTCAGTGAGCGCACAGGATCCATGCGCCATCTTTATTTCTTCATGTGAACTTATTTGCTCCAATTTGAGAGGACATGGATATGTTCTTCATGTAGGAAGAGAGACATTGGAGATGAAGAGGGACATTAGAGCGAGCTTGAGAGAGGAGGGAGACGTGAGAGATTGGGAGAGAGAGAGAGAGAGAGAGAGAGAGAGAGAGAGAGAGAGAGGCATGAAAGATTGATTCTTCGATCCAAATTAAGAAAACATGGATCTGTTTTTCATGTGGGAAGGAAGAGACATGCAAGATGAAGAGAGGCGTGAGGGAGAGAGAGAGAGACGTGAGAGATCAAGAGAAGTTTTTTTTTTTGCGATAAGATCAAGAGAAGTTACTTTGTTATACAGGGAGAGGAAAAGACGTGGAGGTATATGTTTTATACGTATCTCTTTTAGCTTCTATTTAAGAATCACGACGGTATTATGGGCCTCTCTTTCGGCTGTATAGATGGGCTTTTTGATCGTGGGTGTTTTTTTACGAAGGTTAATCTACACCGTAATAACTTGGTCCCACCACAGATGAACGGCTGGTAATTACTAATTAACGTGGGAATTTCTAGGAAGTGCCTAATTAGTATAGGTATAGATTACTTTTAGGATGACCCACGTCTTTATAAAGAATGAGTAGATTGTATTATTAGATGTTGTGTACCTGAGCATGAACAGGAACAAATCCTACGGAAATGTCATTCCGAAGCTTATGGAGGACATCATGCGGGAGATAGAACTGCTCACAAGGTATTGTAATCTGGTTTTTATTGGCCTACTCTCTTCAAGGATGCCTGTAAATTTGTCTTGTCTTGTGATGAATGCCAAAGAATTGGTAATATCGATAACACTAGTGTAGAAAAGCCTAGCTATGGCGTGGCAAAAAGGGTCTTGCTGGCGTAGACCCCTGACGCCACCAATATGGCGCCATAGTTAAAAAACAGTGGTGGCGCTGGAGACGACGCCGGCAGTATTTCACATGTTTATGGCGTGCATTGTTGATCAACGCCAGCAATTTGTTTTTTTGATAAAAAAAATACTTCACAAACTTAAGAACTTAAACTTCACAAAATATACTGGTCATTTAAACATACTCATAAACTACATACTTTAAAACTTAGTACGGATCATTTAAACATACTCATAAACTACATACTTTAAAACTTAGTACTGATCATTTAAACATACTCATAAACTTCATAGTTTAAAACTTACTAATCAACTAAGTACTCTTCATCATCAAGGAGTATCCTCAGCTGGCGCATCTTCTTCCGATTGCTCTCTCCATCTTGTTTGAAATGAGCAACGGTTCTCTGTAGCTCAACCCTCTCTGTCCTGAGTTGTTTTTTTCTTCAGATTGAGTTGATCCCTATCATCTGTCAACTTATCCCTCAGCTCCCTTAGTTTGTCGACCTTAGTGAGGGCATTATCACCCTTTAGGAGCAACTCATCCCTTTCTTTCTTCAATTCGGCATTGTGTTCTTCCAGTTTTTTGATGCTCCACTGTGACTCCTCTAATCTCCACTGATTCCACTTCTCCACGTCGCCCACCGATTCGTTGTTGTTCGCTGAATTGTCCATGCTGAACTATGTACACAAGCAAATTATAACTTGTAATGAAACCAAGCAAACTTGTAATGAAACCAAGCAATTTTTGTACACAAGCAAGCAATTGGGTTGTTGCTAATTAAAAATATAAGAACAATCGTACCTATTCTTAGTACAACAAGATATTAAAAATATAAGAATAATTTATTGAACCAAAACATCAAAATCCTTACGATGAATGCTAGATGTACATGTGCTTGAGTCTTGTGCGTCGGGCGGGGCGGGTCGGCGTCGGGCGGGGCGGCTTCACGCTGCTCCTCCGACGAAGACGGGCCGGGTCGGGCGGGGCGGCGTCGGGCGGGGCGAGTCGGCGTCGGGCGGGGAGGCCTCACACTGCTCCTCCGACGAAGACGGGCCGGGTCGGGCGGGGCGGCGTCGGGTGGAGACGGGCATCTACGGGCGGCGGCGGCGGCGGGGATCGAGAGGAGAGGACGTGGAGTTTGGAGTGAACACCAAAAGGATAAGGTTACACTGCGCCTGGAGCTGTTGAAACCGAATAGTGCTGGCGTGGGCCTATTTGGGCCTGAATGTGCAACGCCGGGCCTAATTTGCAACGCCAGCACTAAGCAAATAGCTATGGCGTACGATTTTAGCCCACACCAGCACTATTTGAAAATATTAGTGTTGGCGTTGGCAAGAAATGGCGCGCCACAAACAAGAGTTGTGGCTAGCCATTTCTCCACTAGTGTAAGCGTCAGGAAATGCCTATGAATTGTTCGCTTGTTGTCGAACCATTTGATGTTTGGGGTTTTGATTATATGGGACCTTTTCCTTTCTCTAACGGGTACACTCATATTTTGGTCGCTGTTGATTATGTCACTAAGTGGGTAGAAGCTATTCCAACTAGTAGTGCTGATCACCACACCTCTATTAAAATGCTTAAAGAAGTCATCTTCCCGAGGTTTGGAGTCCCTAGATATTTAATGACTTGTGGTGGTTCACACTTTATTCATGGTGCTTTCCGTAAGATGCTTGCAAAATATGATGTTAACAATAAAATTGCATCACCTATCATCCTCAATCTAGTGGTCAAGTTGAACTTAACAATAGAGAAATAAAATTGATATTACAAAAAACTGTCAATAGGTCTCGAAAGAATTGGTCTAAGAAACTAGATGATGCACTTTGGGCCTATAGAATAGCTTATAAAAATCCTATGGGTATGTCTCCGTACAAAATGGTATATGGAAAAGCTTGACATTTGCCTATAGAATTAGAACATAAAGCATTTTGGGCAATTAAAGAACTCAACTATGATTTCAAACTTGCCGGTGAGAAGAGGCTATTTGATATTATCTCACTAGATGAAAGGAGAACCCAAGCCTATGAAAATGCCAAACTATTCAAAGAAAAAGTAAAAAGATGGCATGACAAAAGAATCCAAAAGCGGGAATTTAAAATAGGAGACTATGTTCTTTTGTTCAACTCTCGTTTCAGATTTTTTGCAGGTAAGCTTCTCTCCAAATGGGAAGGACCATATATTGTCGAAGAGGTTTATCGTTCTGGAGCTATCAAGATTAATAATGCCGAAGGTACTAACCCGAAGGTGGTCAATGGACAAAGAATTAAGCACTATATCTCAGGTACGCCTATTAACGTTGAAAGCAATGTTATCCAAACCATGACACCGGAGGAACACAGAAAAGAAACTTTCCGAAACACTCCAGAATTCTAAAAAATAGGAGGTACGTGATACGGTAAGTAAACGGACTCCGAAAAATTCGCAAAAATATTTTTTGTCAGTTTTGGAATATTAGAAAATTTTGGAAACCAAGAAATAAACCGGAAGGTGATCGAGGTGAGCACGATACACCAGGGCGTGCCCTGGTGGGTTGTGCCCACCTCGGACACCTTCCCGACTCCGTTTTCCTTCCATATGCTTGTTTCCCAAGATTAAAATTCTCTATATATACCCCGACTGTTTTGACGACCGCATCGCAGAAAAATCCTCTATTCTTGTTTCTTGCCATTTTCTTGTCAGATCTAGATCTCCATGGCTTCACCAAGCTCATCCAAGGACAAGTTCTTTGAGAAGGTCATCAACCCGTACTTGCCGGAGGTGATGAAGCACCCTCAAGCCATTGAGATGCGTGAGGGGGTGCTCCACATCCGCGATGTTCAGGGACCCAAGAAGACCAGAAGCGTGGAGACTAGGCTCGAGGCAGTGAGACAAGACATCTTAAAGTGCCAAAGGATGGTGGAGTGTGGACTTAGTGCCAATCACTCCATGATCACGGCATTCACCCGTGATCAGATGGTGGATGGCCGGTCTGTGAAGGACACCATCTCCACCCTCAACGAGCAAATCATTTTTTTGCAAAGCCAAGTTTATGATCTTCAAAACCAAGTTTTTGAATATGAAGCAAGATTTAAAGGTAGGAGTTTAGCTGCCAGTTGTAGGACTCAGGGGACTCTTGCGTCAACTTTTGATGGGGAGCCCTTGCCGTGGAAGCTGGAGGACAAGTCTACGACATCATCACCACCACCTTCTTCATCACCACCACCAAAGGAGACTTGAGCACACGGGTATGGGCACTCCCCTTGGCTTGAGCCAAGCTTGTGGGAGGTGCCCCGGTATCGTATCACCGTCACTTTTATTCAACTTTACCTATCCTAGTTCGATTTTTAGTTTTCCTTTGATTTAGTTGAATAAAAGTTTACCTTGATCTATTTTCGTGTGCTAGTTTCGTGGACTATCTATCTATGTAATCGAGTGAGAGTTATATAATAAAGTTTAGTTTGAGTTTTGCCTCTCTACTTTCTTGTTGCAATCAAAATAAAGGAAAGAGAAATAAATGAAAAGAATCATATGCTAATCTTATGGTGAGTAATGACATCACATAAGGAAAAGTATAATTAGTAAAATTTATTGGAGATTGACAAACATAGCATTAGTCAATGATGCAATTCATGAAAGAATTAATAAGGGAAGAGAAGATTCATATGCAAATACACTATCTTGGACATCTTTTATGATTGTGAGACCCCATTAAATATTATATGTCAAAATGGTTGACGTTGGACAAGGAAGACAATGAAATGATTTATGTTTGTTCATATCCACATAGAAGTTATATTGTCATAGATCCTTTAACATGTGGTGCTTGTTCAATATCTTTGCTAGCCAAAAATTCCGCACTAAGTAAAGATACTACTTGTGCATCAAAAAACCTAAACCCAAATTCATTCTTTGAGAGTCCACCACATCTACCTATGGATCGAGTAAGATCCTTCAAGTAATTTGTCATCCGTGCAATAAGGCAATAAAAATTGCTTCTAAAAGTGTTTTGATCAATTAGTGTAATAGAAAATTGAGCGCTATACGAACTTATGATGGCAAAGTAATAAAAGCGACGGACTGCATAATAAAGGTTGCTATCATAGGGGGCAATATAGCGTGACGTTCTTTTACATTAAGGGATTGGGCATACAAACCAAAAAGCGCATGACAACCTCTGCTTCCCTCTGCGAAGGGACTATCTTTTACTTTCATGTATTTACTTTTATGCAACAGTCAAAGTATTCTTCCCTATTCCTTTTTACTTTTTCTTTTGCAAGCATCATGTGGTGAGGAAAGATCTAGGCACATATATCCAGTTGGATATGAGTGGGCATGAGTTATTATTGTTGACATCACCCTTGAGGTGAATACGTTGGGAGGCGAAACTATAAGCCCCTATCTTTCTATGTGTCCAGTTGAAACTTTTTGCCCATGGGTATGTTGTGAGTGTTAGCAATCATAGAAGACTAAATGATGGTTGAGTATGTGTACTTGCCAAAAGGCTCTGACATGAGACCCTTCCTGAAAATATGATGAATTGTAGTTGCAAAGTTGACTGAGAACATAGTTTTTGGTTTTCAATAGGGTTTATGCTTTATACTTCTATGTTGTGATGAATTGTTACTTATTCATGAGAAGTTATATGATGGAAGTATATGAATAAGTTTTATGATAGAGTTTGTTGCTGTTATGACAATAAGCATGATGCTACTATGTCCGTATTTTGTTTTTATCGACACCTCTCTCTCAAACCATGTGGACATGCTTTTCAATATCGGCTTTCGCTTGAGGACAAGCGAGGTCTAAGCTTGGGGGAGTTGATATGTCCATTTTGCATCATGATTTCCTACTACTATTTATTATGTTTTGTTGAATAATAATGCTTTAGGGAGTGATTCTAATGCATTTTCTCTCATAATATGCAAGGTTTACACAAAGAGGGAGAATACCGGCAGCTGGAATTCTGGACCTGAAAAAGCACATCAGAGATACCTATTCTGCACAACTCCAATGAAGCTAAAACTTTACGGAGATTATTTTTGGAATTAATAAAAAATACCGGAGCAAAGAACTACCGGAGGTGGCCACCCTGGTGGGCACAAGACACCAGGGCGTGTCAGGCCCCCCCAGGCGCACTCGACAATCTTATGTATTATCTCATTGAAGATCTTAGTCAGTGGCTCAGTAGAGACCTAAACTAAAACCTTATCGAAAATAGGGAACGAAATCCGATCATCACGCCGATCGATATGAAGATCATGAGGTGCCCCATAATGAAACCGCCAGTAAGTCAAGTTTTTTGGCAAGCTTTTTCCGGACTCCGGGAGGTGAGATGGGAAGGTTTTGATCCTTTTGTTCCGGGGGGGGGGGGGTGATCTTCAAACTCTTGTTTTTCTAGCGAAAGAACGCCCTGCTGAGCGATGATCTCCTACAAGCGAGTATAGTAAGGTTGACTTAGCTGTGAAATAACTTTACAAGAAATCCGGACACTACCAATCCTTAAACATTTCTGGAAACCACACTGGATCAGTATCGCAGTGCTTGTCAATCATTTCATCCCCTACAATATCCATTTATTTATGTGTCCTCATCCGCGTCTATGTCTGTGTTAGATAGGCTCTGGAAGGCCTTACTTTACTAACAGGTAGGGCGCGCCCTGGTGGGTTGTGCCCTCCTGGGCCCACCTCCGGTGCCCATCTTCTGGTATATATTCTCTTTTAACCTAGAAAAAATAAGGAGAGGACTTTCAGGACGGAGCGCCGCCGTCTCGAGGCGGAACTTGGGCAGGAGCACTTTTGCCCTCCGGCGGAGCGATTCCGTCGGGGGAACTTCCCTCCCGGAGGGGGAAATCGAAGCCATCGTCATCACCAACACCCCTCTCATCTTTGGCAGGCCAATCTTCAACAACACCATCTCCTCTCAAACCCTAGTTCATCTCTTGTGTTCAATCTTTGTACCGGAACCTCAGATTGGTACCTGTGGGTGACTAGTAGTGTTGATTACATCTTGTAGTTGATTACTATATGGTTTATTTGGTGGAAGGTTATATGTTTAGATCCATTATGCTATTCAATACCCCTCTGATCTTGAGCATGATTATTATTTGTGAGTAGTTACCTTTGTTCTTGAGGTCACGGGAGAAGTCATGTCACAAGTAATCATCTGAATTTGATATGTGTTCGATATTTTGATGATATGTATGTTGTGATTCCCTTAGTGGTGTCATGTGAACGTCGACTACATGACACTTCACCATCCTTGGGCCTAAGGGAATACATTGTGGAGTAGTTATTAGATGATGGGTTGCTACAGCGATAGAAGCTTAAACCCTAGTTTATGTGCTACTTCGTAAGGGGCTGATTTGGATCCAAACGTTTAATGCTATGGTTAGATTTTATCTTAATAGTTTTCTCGTAGTTGCGGATGCTTGCGAGTGGGTTAATCATAAGTGGGAGGTTGTTCAAGTAAGAATGGCACCCAAGCACCGGTCCACCCACATATCAAATTATCAAAGTAGCGAACACGAATCAAACCAACATGATAAAAGTGACTAGATGAAATTCCCGTGTACCCTCAAGAACATTTTGCCTATTACTAGAAACTGTTCTGGCCTGTCCTTTGCCACAAAAGGATTGGGCTACCTTGCTGCACTTTATTTACCGTTACTGTTACTTGCTCGCTGCCAATTATCTTGCTATCAAACTATCTGTTACCTACAATTTCAGTGCTTGCAGAAATTACCTTGCTGAAAACCGCTTGTCATTTCCTTCTGCTCCCGTTGGGTTCGAGACTCTTACTTATCGAAGGGACTATGATTGACCCCCTATACTTGTGGGTCATCACTTGCCACCACCTTTCATTTCTTAGTTCCCATGTTGTTTCTAACCAGAATACCGACAAATGGACTATGATGTGTAAATCCAACACTTATGGCATAGCAACTTTATTACCTTGGAGTTAATAAACAATAAGTCCATTCTTAGTGTGTTGACTGTTGAATCAACATTCTAACATTGGTCGTGCTACTTAGACCGGATTTTGAGTGCACCTTTCGATTAATGCTTAATTGTGGATGTTTCCCTCGGGCATACCTCAATATATCATCTGGTTTGACCAATGCTATCACCTTGTTCACACAATCGTGGAAATCCATCTTTGTGGAATTCTCGACAAGTTGTTGCTGAGCCCATCAGCCACCTCCTCTTCTTGTTCGTGGTTCATGATGATCATTTAAGTGTTGGAAACCTTTGTGTATCCAAAGTCTGACCTTTACCTAATGACCATGTCGATGCTACCCCCGAAGCATGACTACGGTATTCCGAATATCAATAGGAACATTGGAGGAATAATGCTAAATGTTTCCTAATCAGTTAACCAAACATCATGGTATGGGTAACGTCATGAATTTCCTCTCCCCTTTACCTAAACTGTTATCTACTTCTATCATGTCATGGATATCATTCTCTGTTATACTCCTGATATTTGTGTTTAAACACTTTTTCCTTTCCCTTGGTTTGTTTAACCCTTCATTTGATCTATATGATATAAGCAGTAATAAATCCCTACTTAAGAAGGCATCTCGTTGTACAACTCTGTCAGTAAGACCCTGTTACTATTGTTGATAACATTCCGGTAACCGCCGGTGGACGAGAACTTTGCCTATTGGTCCGCCTCATTTCAACGAGCAGGAAAATAGTTCTATTCGTCCCCCGCCCTAGGTACCAACGTTGTTGCCAACATAACTGGCAAGCTATCCTCTGACATGTCTTGTTACCATGACCGTGCAAGTCGTCACCGCTCTTCCTACTCTTAACCCACATGGTGGGCCCATAACCCTAAGTTCCATAGGATCGAAACCTGACTCTCGTGTCCAGCCTTGATTCTAAAGTATCCTTTGCACTTGGCTTCGTATGTAATTCCCGAGCCACCGTCCAAGGGATGATCTATCCTAGTATCAGACACAATTTTTATTTTCATTGCTCTGAACCCCCTTTCATCTTCTGACGAGGCATCGAATGATTGCCTACCCGTTTGAAACTTTTATACCATTGCACTTTGCATTCAATCAATTCCCCGAGTTACAACTCGAGGAATAATTCTTATCATCTTCCTGAGTTCATCGTCAGATGCCCAACTTTGTGGAGGTACGTCCTTCCAGAGTTTTCCCTCTTATCGCATGCATAGGACGATGAAGATCCCGAAGGAAGGATGACGACTCAATCAGGTTAACCTGAATCAGAGTAATGAATGCCTCAATGAGGAGGACCAACCTCTTCGATGAGGGGAACAAAGACAAGAAGACTCGTTAGAATTTCGTAACCAAACAATTGCCCCTTACTTCTACCTCTTAATTCTCGGGATGAGAATTTCTTTTAGTGTGGGAGAGTTGTAACACCCTTGGAATCATGGTACAGTGATCTTTGTAATCAAGCTACGGTAACATGAGGATTAAGCTAATCCATTTTGCTAATCGAAGTTTGATCACTTTTGGAATCTATTCTTAATTCCTTTTCTTTTGCAATTCAAATTCATTTGAAAAGTGGGTTTAATAGTGTTGCAAACCTGAAAACTAAATTCATGGATGGGTTGCAAATATTCCCTAAGCTTTTATAAAATTGTAACTCACATTTTTGTAAAGTGTTTTGGGGTCTCAATATATTTAAAGCAGAGGCTAAATCATTTATTTGGTGCCCTTTTGATTTATGTAATTTTCAAATAAATTCAAAGGGACCCCAAACTTTTTGTGTTACTGCCAAATAATGCATATGATAGCAGAGGCCAACTTCATGTTTTTATAAGAGTGCCTTGGTGTTGCTTTTAAATAAAATAGAAAGTTTTAAAAAATAAAATAAAAAGGAAAAGTCCCCTGCCCCTAGCCTTGGCCCACTAGGCCTCCAGGCCGGCCCAGCCCACTCCCGCTTCTCCTCCTCCCCCTGTTCGAGCGAACGCGTCGCTACAAACGCGAGGTCGCCCCCTGACCAGCTCGCCGGCGATGACGGGGAGGATAAGGCCACCCCCTCTCTCTCTCAAACCCTAACCTCTCCAGATCCCCCTCGCACCCCCGCCCCCCTCGCCTCTCCCCTCGCTCGCTCTCCGCCGCCGCGGCGCCGGGCGCCCGCGGCCAAGCCGGGCCGCCGCTGCCTCCTCGCCGGTCGCCGCACTCATCTGCCTCCTCATTGCCGGATGACATCGAGCCTCGCTGCCCTAGCCACCCTGCCACGCCGGTGAGGCCCCCGGCCTCTTCCTCCCTCCCTTCCCGTCTCGCCTTCCGCGGTCACCGTGCTCTGCCGGCCTTTGCTCGCCCCGCTGGCCCCCGCTCGCCCCTGTCTGATGTCGCGCGCCCGCGCCCTGGCCGCGCCCCTCTGCGCACTCGCCGTGCACTACCTCGTCCTCCTCCGGGCCCCGCCACGAGCCCACCTCCACGCCCGTGCCTGCGCTGCTGCTGCCATGGCCGAGCGGCCCAGCGTGTGTGTGTGTGTGTGTGTGCGTTGTGTGTGTGTGTGTGGCCGGTGCCACTGCCCAGTGGAGCCGGCCCCTAATTAAATTAGGCTAACCACCCCTAAATATCTTATTACTTTTGATAATTATCTAGAGACTAATTTAACCTGTGACACTGACTAGTGGACCCCACACCTAATAAACTAAACTAATAAAAATCTGTTATTGTGTGTGTCTTTGACAGTGGGTCCCCATTGGCTAGAAATGCACTTGGTGACAAACGTATTTTCTGTTTTAATTCAAATTAATAATAATTTCAGAAAATGTTTAAATCTTTATAAAGTCGTATAAAATAATCCGTAGCTCGGATGAAAAAGTTTTATACATGAAAGTTGATCACAAAAATCCCACGAATCCGAATACGCCGTCTGTTCATCTGTCACATGCTCCTAGCATGATGAACATGGACATTTTGGCATTAGGATCATCTGTCCGGTAGTAGCCAAAGGCCCGGGAAATATCGTCAGATATTATCCCACTCCGTCTGTGACATGTAGTACTGCGTTAGCTCATGCCAAGCACTGCATATTGCCATGTCATGCATCATGATGCATCTGTCTGCTTTTTATTTATTGTTTCTTCCCCCTCTTCTGCCCGAGTGGTCCGCGATGACATTGATCTTGTATAAGAGGTGCTAGGACTAACCTCGGCCGCCCACGCATCGTGCAGGAGTGCAAAGGGTGAGTGGACCCATGACCCCTGCGCGCTTAGGATTTAGACCGGCTGGCTGGCCTCTCTGTTGAGCCTAGGTAGGGCGATGACGTGTTGATGTCCCGAGGCAAGGCATGACCCAGGAAAGTGTGTCCGGCCAGAGGTTATCAAGCGTGTTGGGAAATGTGGTGCACCCCTGCAGGGATGAATTTAACTATTCAAATAGTCGTGTCCACTGTAACAGGACGACTTGGAGTTGTATCCCGATATAATACAACTGGAATTGTAGTTGAAATATTTGGCTCCGAGATTGCTTTCTCGCAGGGAGTCGAGGAAGAATCTCTGGGCATTGCTAATAAACTTGCTACATTATAATTATGCTAATATGTACTCTTCAGATGCTGCAAGACACTGAAGATGCTAGTCTTAGATAGGACTAGGCCTTCTCTCTATTCTTGCATTTCTGCAGTCAGTCCAAAGATATAACCCCATTCCTTTGATACTGATGCATACTTAGCATAGTTCCGATGTCAGTCTTGTGAGTACTTTGGACGCGTACTCACCATTGCTTTGCTCCCCTTTTCCTCTTGATACGATTTCGGCGACCAGATGACGGAGCCCAGGAGACAGTTGCTCCCGCCGATGACTACTACGACACCGACGGTGCCTACTACTACGAGGAGGCTGCCCCCGACCAGCAGTAGGATAGGAGGCTCCCAGGCAAGAGGCCTTGCCTCGTTCGATCCCTTGCTTATGTTTGTGCTAGCCTTCTTAAGGCAAACTTGTTTAACTTATGTACTCAGATATTATTTGCTTCCGCTGGCTCGTGTGTATGTCGAGCGTATGTATTCGATCCCTCGAGGCCCCTGGCTTGTAATATGAAGCTTGTATGACTTTAATTTGTGTCTAGAGTTGTGTTGTGATATCTTCCCGTGAGTCCCTAATCTTGGACGTACACATTTGCGTGTATGATTAGCGTACGATCAAAATGGGAGCGCCACACACCGAAACTGAGGAAATCAAATCCTCAACCAGTAAATGTAATTCAACATCAAGTTGAAAGACACCTCATAGGATGCTCATCATCCAACGCCCGACATTGTGCACAAATATTTTGGTGTCGGGATATCAAAACACCTTGACTCCATTTGTTGTAGGAAATCACAAGGAGTTAAAAAGGAATAAATAGAATATCCACAAACTTCAATGATTCCATTAGAATCATATAAACTAAAGACTAATTTTGTCGACATATATTTCTTCTCAAATATCTAAAACCTTTTGGGCCCTGAACCAAAATCCATGGTAGAGTGCCTCTTGCACTCATATTGGTCACATAAAAGGAAGCAAGTAATGAAGAATAGAACTCGCTCTGCAAACAAGTGGTATTTACCATAGTAATACCTACTCCTCATAAGTATCTTCCATATGGAATACTAAAAACTTCTCATTTATAGACAAAGTCAATGAGGTGGTGAGAAAGCGAGGCTTGTAGCAAAAGGGTTCACGCAGAGACCCGACATCGATTACGATGTAACGTACCCTCTTTGTATGAGTGGAACTATGTTTCGACACTAAATATCATTGGCAATAAAAATAATAAGAATATCCATGGAGTTGATCGATGAAGTGGCTACATACTCATATGAGTCACTCATTTCGGAAATCTATATTGAAGTCCCTAGAGGGCTTACAGTTCTGAATCCAAATAGAAATCGCAACATGTATTGTGTAAACCTTCATAAGTCAATCTTGGCTCGAAATAGTCGTGAATCATATGGTACTACCGACTAGATGAGTTCCTTCTTCAAAGGACAACTCGAAGAATGATGATTTTTTATGTGTTAATAAAGGAATCCCAAAAAATTGATTTCCTTACATCACCTGAGTGTATATCAATGATTTCGCCATCAATGTCTCTACAAGACATGAACATACACAAAATCATCTCAAGACGGAAAATTTGGATTCGACCAAATTTAGCTTAAGTTTAAACCTTGAGTATTCTATCAAGAATACGTATCAATCTACATATATCCAAAACATATACGAGAAGTTCAGTGTGGATATATCATAACAACAAAAAACATGTATGGTCATACTACCTTTGATAAGGTACACATCCATTCATACCTAGGGGTGATAATGAAGTAATACAAGGACCTGAAGTTCTATATCTCACTAATGTCAACACACTCATATAACTGCAAACTATGTCAGGCCTGGCACTATATTTGTTATCTTTATTCAGAGTGCAACCCCCAACAAAAGGTATATGGTTGATACAAGGAATATCATCTTATATGTGAAGCTTTCAATAAATCTTGATATTTCCATCAGGAAATACAAGATATGACCATGATATGATGTAATGATATTGGCTCTTTATTTGATCCCAACGACGCCATATCAATGACTGAATTTGCTGGAATAACCTTCACATGGAGTCATCTAAATGGAATTTAATGGTTATTTCCGCTTATCATTCTAACATAATTTCTTTATCTAAAAGCATTGCAAAATATGCATGGCTTAGCAGAATGATTAACCATATTCAAACTCATGTGGTTGAGATTCATCAGAATCACATAACTTGATTTATCAAGATGCTTCCACTTGTGTTACTCAATACCTACAGGTTATATGAAGAGCAATATCAAAAAGCATATTGCTTGAAAATTACTTATCCTTGCGGATTATAGAAAAGTGAGGAAATAAGTTGCAAACAAAATACTATGAAAATCCAACAGATTATTCACAATGTCATGTTCATGTCAATGGAATTGGTATTAGACATCCTTCATATTTGCAAAGTTCACGAGGAGTAATCTTCCAAATGATAACCTGTAACAATCATCAGACTGCATATATTGTACTATTTTTTCCTTCATGATTTTTTCCCTAATGGTTTCTCATAAAAGGTTTTTAGCGAGGCAATATAAATACAAGTGTTCACATATGTCATATCATTTTCTCCTTATTTATTTTTTCCTATTGGGGTTTAAAGGAGTTTTCGATGACATATCAGATCGCACTCTTTTCCTTATGAGTTTTCTCTCAAAGTTTCTCATAATGGTTTTAAACGAGGCAATATCTCTTTAAGATCATATATGATATACTTTCAAGTTTTTTTCCCTATCGGGGTTTTTAAAAGCAAAGTATATAATGCATATTTATTGTTCTATAAACTCACCAATGAGTTTTCTCCCTTCTCAAAGGTTTTTCTCATAACGAGTTATCAAGGAGACAATAATCATTATATGTTGCACCTTTTCTCCTTATTCATTTTCCCATTGGGTTTAAAGGAGTTTTAGCAACATATCTACTCTATTCTCATACTTTCTCCACAGGGTTTTTGGGGAAGACTCTCAAGATTATATAGAAGATTTCTTAGGATGGAAGATATATATACAAGAAGCTTTCAATGATGAAACATTCAAGGAGCCGTGTTGTACAAGGGGGAGTGTTAGGAATTAATTAGCGCATGTCTATTTTTAATTAGCACGTGCTAATTAACAAACAATCTTTAGCAAAAGGGTATGTCCAACCCCGAACAGTCATGTCGCCAACAGGCACCTGTTCTGGAGAAATGCCTCCGAACAGACACCTCTTCTTCTCACCTCTTCCAGATGTATATATACTTGAGAATCAATAAAAATCAGGGCTAATCGTCCATTCACTTTCATTCAATTAATTTTACTTTACAACATGATCAATAGCCAACAAGTACACGATAGTTATAGTTGCCACATACTCTGTACCATATAAAAAAAATACTCTGTACCATAAAATAAATTACTCTGTACCATGCACGCATACACACTAACACGGCACACGGTGCTCTGGGCTGGCCGTCCGGCATCTCAGTCTGACGAGCCGGGCCAGACATTGAACGGCAGCGAGACGTCCTTGACGACGGCGGCGAGGCCGAGGGAGACGCTGGCGCCGAGCGACAGCAGCCTGGCCCGCCCCACCTGCGCGCCGAACGCCACGCATGCGTCCACGCCGACCACCGCGCCGTACGCGGCGCCCGTGGACGAGTAGAGCAGCGCTTGCGCCAGCACGTCGACGACGACCAGGATGATCCCGGGGATCCGGCTGGCCCGGTCGTCGTCATCGTTGCCGGCGCCACTGAGCTGCAGGTAGATAGCGGCGGCCTGCAGCACGGCCGCGGCGACGTTGGCGCCCACCAGGTACACGAAGGCGCCGTAGTCCCGGTAGGTGACGGCCCTGGGCGTTGCGCCGGCGACGGTGCAGTCGCCGGCCGTGGCCATCATGACCGCCGAGGCCAGGGCCAGGATGAGCGCGGAGAGGCGGAGCAGCAGGCTCACCGCCTTGGAGCCGTTGGGCTCGTCCGTCTCGCACCATCCAGACATGGTCGATGGATGGATTTTTGCTGCCTTAGCTACGATCGATGCTGCTGCTGTGGCGGGAGAGCTTTGGTGCAACTACTTATGCATGCTATATCCTTCCACACTGTGACGCTCTGTTGACGCGCAGTCCGATCTTCGTCGGCATGGACCTGGGTCTTCGCTAAATTCCGCGGTACACTCTGTTGACGTGCATGTCCCTGTTGGCAGCCACCATTGCTTGCATTTCTTTACACGCAAGCTGCAAGTCGGTAGGTGACGACCTGTCCGCTCATTCGTTCGTCCGCACTGGCGGCATTGCTGCAGGATTCGTGCTTCTGGCTCTCGTTCACGCGCACGAGGTGAGGTGTTGGTTGTCTTCGCTGTCTGGTGAGCCTACCGGTTGTCTTTGTTGATTGTTTTTGAGCGGGCCGCCCACGTTTTGTTTCGAGCTGATCGGTGATCGCCCACGTCGTGTTTGAGCTGGCTATGGATTTTCCTTCTTTTTGAAAATAGACTTTCGTTTCACTTTATAAACAAAACAAACATCTATAAAACCAAGTTCTGTAGGGGATGCAAAAAAGACGGTTGGGGTAACAACACAATCATGGCCAAATAAAGCAGAAAAGAAATTAGAAAAAAGGCCACCAAATGGCAGTAGGCAAAGCGGCACTACGCAGAGAGAGAGAGACGACGGGCAGTAGCCAACAGCACATCCAGCATGAGACCAAGCCGATCGCGGTCCCCCTGCCTAGATAGCGGGTGCCAGTGCTGCAAAAAAGTAATGAATTTAAAGAGAGAATCAGAGGCCTATCGCAGGAATACCTGCTCAATCACCATTTTATTACAAGTCGTCCACGATGTCCAAGACAACACCACAAATATAAACCAGACTAGGCGGCGATTCCACCCGGCCTGGTTAGCTCTGGTCTGAAGGAAATCCACAAGGTCTAGAGCCTCCCAGTCAAGGCCTAGGGCCTCGCGGATGAAACTCCAGAGGGCCCGTGCAGCCGTGCTCGTGAACAGTATGTGTGTTCCGGTCTTCGAAACAACACAGATGGAGCATAGGCCATCACCCGACCCATGTCTCTTAAGCACCCCTGTCCCCGAGAGGAGGCGGTCTCGCAATAGTTGCCACACAAAAATCTTGATCTTCTAAGGCAATGGAACCTTCCACAATGGCGAAGTCCACGGAATTGTGGGCGGCCAGCATAAAGCATGGTATGCCAAGCTCACAAAGCACTCACCCGAATGTGAAAGACTCCAAGAAACGATGTCCGGATAATCCGGCAGCACTGACGAGAGGGCTGCCCGCAATCTAGCCTACTCCAACAACTTCCGCCTGCCCAAATATGTGTCAAAACAAGATGTTCCAAGAGCAATGAATCAGAGCAAATAACAAACATACCAGGGAAACCCACCCGAAGTGGCTCACCTCCAACCCATGGGTTAGAGCCATGGTTTTTCTTTTTTTCTTTTGTCTGGTGTTGGGCTATGTATTGCCCTCTTTAGGGCATCTCCAACGCTGAGCATGAAAATTTTCTCCCGCATCCGTCCGCGGATAGGGGGGACCAGTCTGCGGACATGGATGTGTGAGCCGTCCATCCAATGTTATCTTGTATATATCCGTCAGTAAAGGGCAATTTGAAATGTAAATAAAGTCCGACCAATAGTACGCGCCGGGTCACATGCTCAATCACATGCAAAAAAGGCAAGTATGTTTAGTTTTTACATGTCTGATCACAAAATAATATTAGCCCGACAGCCCGGCCAAATTTTTTTTGCATCATGCTTAGTTTTCTGCCCTGTCGTATGATACGTTCATTTTGCATCATGATTTCCTACGGTTAATTACAATTTTTTGATATTTATGATGCAATTCTTATGTTTTTTCTCTCTTAATTTGCGGAAATTATCTGAAGAGGGAAATTATTGGCAACTGGAATTCTGGACCTGAAAAGGCTTCAACTAAGTTGGATATTCTCCGAAGCTCCAAATGACCTGAAAATTTACGGAGAATTATTTTGAAATATATAAAAAATACTGGCAGAAAAAATACCAGGAGGGGACCCACCAGGGAGTCATGAGCTCAGGGGGCGCGCCTTACCCCCCAAGGCGCGCCTGGCGAGCTCGTGGCTCCACCAGCAGGCTTCCGAGACCCATCTTCTCCTATATTATGCTATTTTCCCTAGAAAAAATCAGAAGAAGAATTTTGGGACGAAGCGCCACCGTCTCGAGGCGGAACCTAGGCAGGAGCACTTTTGCTCTCCGGCGGAGTGATTCCGCCGGGAATACTTCCCTCCGGAAGGGGGAAATTGAAGCCATCGTCATCACCAACACTCCCTCCATCGTGGGAGGACTCATCTCCATCAACATCATCACCAACACCATCTCATCTCCCTAGTTCATCTCATGTATATCTTTGTCCCTAAACCTCAGATTGGCAACTGTGGGTTGCTAGTAGTGTTGATTACATCTTGTAGTTGATGCTAGTTGGTTTATTTGGTCGACGATTATATGTTCAGATCCTGAAGCATATTCAATACACCTCTGATCTTGAACATGAAAATGGTTTGTGAGTAGTTACTTTTGTTTTTGAGGACATGGGAGAAGTCTTGTTATAAACTATCATGTGAAGTTGGTAAATCTAAATTTCCTCATTTTTGCCCTCCCCCACTCGCACCACTCTCACAAAAGCCCAAACGAAGCCTTGTCGTCGGGTCAACGCAGTTGACCGTTACCTCCTAAGTTACCGACGCGCAGGGCCGGAGATCTTAAGATATGTGGGCCGCATATGACATGTGGGCCTGGCCGTTACAGGCAATGACAAGTGGGACCTGGGCTGGGGTGAGCTGTTGATATGTCTCCAATCTATCAATAATTTATGAAGTATTCATGCCATATTTTCCTATGTTTACAATACATTTAAATGGTTTTGATGCACTTTATATGATTTATTTAGAACTAACCCGGACTGACGTTGTTTTCAGCAGAATTACCGTGGTGTTGTTTTTTGTGCAGAAAATAAAATTTCTCGGAATCGCCCAAAACTTTTTTTGTGATTTTTTCTAGAGAAAATAAGAAATACCGGAGCGAAGAACCACGTGAGGGGGGCCACCTGTTGGCCACAAGCCAACAGAGCGTGCCCACCCCCTGGGCGCACCATGTTAGCTTGTGGGCCCCTCGTGGCTCCGGTTGACGTGATTCCAACGCTGAAAAATCCTATAAATCCAGAAACCTCCGAAAGTTAACCTAGACTTTCCGCTCCGCCGCCGCAACTCTCTGTATCGAAGAAAAACCCATCTGGAGCCTTTCCAGTACCCTGACAAGGAGGGTGTAGTTCACCCTCGGGGCTGAGGGTATGTACCAGTAGGTATGTGTTTAATCTCTCTCTTGTGTTCTTGATATGTCACGATCTTGATGTATCACGGGCTTTGTTAATATAGTTGGATCATACGGTGTTTGTCCCTTGTTATCTGGTTGTGATGAATTGAATCTTTCCCTTTGAGATTTTGTTATGTCGGATTGAATATTGGATTTGAGATCACTTGATGTATGTCTTGGTATTCAACTTGCGGATTCCCGTGGTGACAATGGGGTAATCTATGCATAGGGGTTAATACACATTCTTGCCCTACTTTCTCGGATAGAAATCTTGGGGTACTCTTTGAAGTTCTTTGTTTTGGATTGAATATGATGAATCTGAAATTGTTTGATGCATGTTGAATAATTAACCCGCGGATATTTGTAGTGACATTGGAATATCTAGGTGACATTAGGGTTGATTGACATGTATCATTGGTGTTAGTTAAGTACGAACTCTAGAGCTGTTTGTGACACCTATAGGAAATTAGGAATAGCTCAATAGATTGATCGGAAAGGGTAACTTTGAGGTGGTTCTACAACCTACAACAATTTCATCTCATGTTCTCTGCTAGATATGAACTTTGGAGTGATTCTTTGTTGCACATTGAGGGATGGTCATATGATTCTATTATGTCAGCATTGTTGAGAGATTGCACTAATGAAAGTATGAACCCTAGGCCTTATTTCCCAGCATTTATACAACGTTTTGTCTGATGTTTGCTACTCGCTACCTTGCTATTTTTATATTTTAAGATTACAAAAAGCTATATCTACTATCCATATTGCACTTGTATCACCATCTCTTCGCCGAACTAGTGCACCTATACAATTTTCCATTGTATTGGGTGTGTTGGGGACACAAGAGATTTCTTGTATTTGATTGCAGGGATGTTTGAGAGAGACCCTCTTCATCCTAAACCTCCCACGGATTGATAAACCATAGGTCATCCACTTGAGAGAAAATTGCTACTGTCTTACAAAACTGTGCGCTTGGAGGCCCAACGGAGTCTACAAGAAATAAGTTGTGTAGTAGACATCAAGCTATATTCTGGCGCGGTTTCCGGGGAGGTGAGTGCTTGAAGATATATCTTTAGATCTTGCAATTAAATATTTTAGTTTCTTGTTTATCACTAGTTTGGTTTATAAAAGAAAACTACAAAAAATGGAGTTTAGGTTGCCTCAATTGCTTCGTCTTTTTAATGTCTTTTGTGAAAATGATGGTTCAGTAAATTGTGCTCAATTGTTAGAGGAAGAATTTAAAAAAAAATGCTTAATGTGAAATCCTTCAATGATGAGCATGATAGCAATATTGTTAGTATGAATTCTATGAATATCTATGATGCTAATGATATGCAAAGTCACAAGCTTGGAGATGCTATATTTGATGAAGATGATATTTTTAGCCCCCCAAGTTTTGATGAGCAAATTTATTATGATGATAGCATGCCTCCTAACTATGATGATTATGGTGATGACATGTATACTTTAAAGAGTGATAGTAACCATGAAACTTGTCATCATGATTTTAATATTCAATGTGGTTATGTCAATCAAGTGTCTCATGATAGTTATTTTGTTGAGTTTGCTCCTGATACGTCTCCAACGTATCTACAATTTTTGATTGTTCCATGTTGATATATTATCATTCTAGGATACTTTTTGGGTATTTATTTACCAATTTATAATATTTTTGAGCACTAACCTATTAACCAAGTGCCTAGTGACAGTTGTTGTTTTCTGCATGTTTTTGCCTTTTCAGGTTTACAGTACCAAACGAAGTCCAATTGCCACGAATTTTTTTGATGATTTTTTCTGGACTATAAGAAGACCTAGAAGCTTCGGAAGGAGGCCAGGAGGTGCATGAGGGGACCACCACACATCAGGGCGCGCTGATACGTCTGCAACGTATCTATAATTTTTGCTTGTTCCATGCTGTTATATTATCATTCTTGGATGTTTTACAATCATTTTATAACAACTTTATATCATTTTTTGGGACTAACCTATTGACATAGTGCCAAAGTGCCAGTTGCTGTTTTTGCTTTTTTTTACTTCGCAGAATATTAGTACCAAACGGAGTCCAATCGTGACGAAACTTTTTGGAGATTTTTTCTGGACCAGAAGACACCCAGTGGACCAAAGAAGTGCCAGGAAGGTGGGCTGTGGAGAGCACAACCCACCAGGGCGCACCAGGGGGCCCCCGACGCGCCCTGATGGCTTGTGCCCTCCACGGCGCCCCTCCGCACCGCCTCTGATGCCTATAAATTCCCAAATATTTGGAAAACCCTAGGGGAGTCAACGAAACACAATTCCAGCCGCTGCAAGTTCCAGAACCGTGAGATCCAATCTAAACACCATCACGGAGGTGTTCATCTTCCTCATAGGTGCCTCTCCGATGATGCGTGAGTAGTCCACCATAGACCTTCAGGTCCGTAGGCAGTAGCTAGATGGCTTCTTCTCTCTCTCTTATGACTCTCAGTACAATGGTCTCTTGGAGATCTATTTGATGTAAAATTTTGCAGTGTGTTTGTTAGGATCCGATGAATTTTGAGTTCATGATCAGTCTCTATCCATGAATATTATTTGAGTCTTCTTTGATCTCTTATATGCATGATTGCTTATAGCATCGTATTTCTTCTTCGAATCTTTGGTTTAGTTAGGCCGACTAGATCGATTTTTCTTGCCATGGGAAGAGGTGCTTTGTGATGGGTTCGATCTTGCGGTGTTCTTTCCCAGTGACAGAAGGGGCAGCAAGACACGCATGTATCGTTGATATTAAGGATAACAAGATGGGGTCTACTCCTACATGAATAGATCTTGTCTACATCATGTCACCGTTCTTATTGCATTAATCCGTTTTTCCATGAACTTAATACACTAGATGCAAGCTGGATAGCGGTCGATGTGTGGAGTAATAGAGGTAGATGCAGGCAGGAGTCGGTCTACCTATCTTGGACATGATGCCTATATAATGATCATCGCCTTGGATATCGTCATGACTATTTGATTTTCTATCAATTGCCCAACAGTAATTTGTTCACCCACCGTGCGCTATACTGATGAGAGAAGCCACTAGTGATCCCTACGGCCCCCGGGTCGACTTTTCCATCATATTGCTTTCCGTTCTACGTTTTTGCAATCTTTATTTTTAGATCTACAAAACCAAAAACCCAAAAATATATTTCTGCATATTTTATTTGCCCTTTTTATTTTGTGTTCTTGAGAGATCTATCTCTCTTTCGCGTCGGGTTGCAAGTATTTGTTGTTTGTGTGCAGGTGTTGCTTATTGGGTGGTGGTGATCCTCCTACTGGTTCGATAACCTTGGTTTCATAACTGAGGGAAATACTTACCATCGATGTGCTGCATCATCCCTTCCTCTTTGGGGAAATACCGATGCAGTCCAAGCACGTCAAAGGAATTTCTGGCGCCATTGCCGGGGAGGAAGCAGTCTCTTCTACGTGCCTATCGTAGGCGCCGAGGGGACTCCATCATCATCTACCAGGTTCCTAATCACAAATCTCATCTCCTTGCGATTACATTATTTGCCATTCGCCTCTCATTTTCCTCTCCCCCACTTCACCAAATTTGCCGTTTTATTCGCCCTCTTTTCCGTTTGCCTTTTTGCTTGTTTGCTATCTTTGCTTGTGTTGCCATGTGCCCTCTATTTGCTAGCATCTTCGCTTGCTAAAAATCTATTGATATGGATCCTCATCCACTTGCTAATCTTTTCAAAAGACCAAATTATGATGAACCAATTGCTAGTGAGTTGAGTGCACTTGATTATCTCTATGAAGTTTTGTTTGAAAATCATGAATCTGAAAATTTTGATGAAGTTTTGAAAGAAGAAAATTATGAGGTCATTCATGATAGCCTCTTGAATTATGAGCATGATTGCAATGTTGCTAGTATGAATTCTCTAAATATCTATGATACTAATGATATGCAAAGCCACAAGCTTGGGGATGCTATGTTTGATGGAGATGATATTTCTAGTCCCCCAAATTTTGATGAGCAATTTATTATGATGATTGCATGTCTCCTATTTATGATGATGGTGATGACACGTACGCTATAATGAGTAATGATAACCATGAAACTTATCATCATGGTTTTTGTGGTTATGTCAATCAAGTGTCTCATGGTAGTTATTTTGCTGAGTTTGCTCCCACTACCATGGATGATAAGGAATTTGCTTATGTGGAGAGTAATGAAAATTCTATGCTTGTGCATCATAAAAAGAATGATTTATGTGATAGTTATATCGTTGAATTCCTTCATGATGCTACTGAAATTTATTATGAGGGAGGAATATATGCTTGTAGGAATTGCAATAATATCAAGTTTCATCTCTATGTGTTCAAAGTTTTGAAGTTATGCGTGTTTTGCCTTCCTATGCTAGTTGATTCTTGTTCCCATAAATTGTTTGCTCACAAAATCCCTATGCATAGGAAGTGGGTTAGACTTAAATGTGTTTGTCATGAGATTCATGATGCTCTTTTGCAGATTTCAATTACTACTTTTTATGTGAGCATCATTGAAATCATCATGCCTAGCTAGGGGCGTAAAACGATAGCGCTTGTTGGGAGGCAACCCAATGAATAAATTTATTTTTGCTTTTTCCTTTTTGTTTTTGTGTGTAGACACAATTATGCCTCTGTTATGATTGTGTTTTTATGGTTTATTTAGTGTTTGTGCCAAGTAAAGCCTTTAGGATGATTCATAGGATGAGTAGAAGTGATGCTGAATCTGAAACAGAAACTTTGCGTCCAGTATATGAATTTTCGTTTTTTGTTGGAACATGATCTTGAGATGAAATTTTAACACAGTGTTGCTATACAAATTCTTTACGTTTTCCTAAGTTTTCAGAATTTTTATAGTTACAGAAGTATGGTTAGAGTACAGATTACTACAGACTATTCTGTTTACGACAGATTCTGTTTTCGTTGCATTGTGTGCTTGTTTTGATGAATCTATGGTTTGTATTGGGGGTTACAAGCCATGGTAAAGTTAAAATACAGTAGGTATAATGCAATAATGAAATATGAATGGGTTTGCAACAGTACCTAAAGTAGTAATTTGCTTTCTTATACTAACGGATCTCACGAAGATTTTGTTGAGTTTTGTGTGATTGAAGTTTTCAAGTTTTGGGTGAGATCACGATGGCTGAAGGAATAAGGAGTGATAAAAGCCTAAGCTTGGGGATGCTACCGCACCCCCAAGATATATCCAAAGAGAAACAAGCAACTAAGCTTGGGGATGCCCCCGAGTGGCATCCCCTCTTTCTTCTAACGACCATTGGTATTTTACTTGGAGCTATATTTTTATTCGTCACATATCATGAGTTTTGCTTGGAGCGTCTTGTATCTTTGCTTGCTTTGTTTGTTAGTTTTCCCTTTGTATACTTTCTGGACACACCTATTTGAGAGAGCCACAATCATGCTATGATTTGTTAGAATTGCTCTATGTGCTTCACTTAAACTTTTTGAGCTATAGAATTGCTCTAGTGCTAATCTTATATCTTTTTGAGCATGGTGTGCTTGGAAATTTTTGTAGAAATACTCTCATGCTTCACTTATATTAACTTGAGAGTAGGTAAATTTTGAAGAAATCCTCTCATGCTTCACTTATACCTTTTTGAGAGATGAAATCTTTATGCTCATGTGCTTCACTTAAATTTGTTTGAGCTTGCCAAAAAGCAATGGCAATATATGAAACTAGTCCCAAAGGGATAGATATCCAACAAGGATATAATAAAAACTTTCATGAATATTATTGGACAAATTAAACTTGATTCCTTGTAATAGTTTTGAAACATGATGATAGTAATATGTGAGTCATGTTAGTGAGTAATTATGCTTAGTAGGAATATTGGTGTTAAGGTTTGTGATTCCCTATGCAAGTACGAAAGTCAATAGTTATGCAATGAAATTACATCCTACTTGTGGTGCATTATTCGGTGTTAGTTATGTTCAATGCTCACTTATGTGATTTTTCGTTTCTTGGTTTGGTTGCTTCCCAATCTTTTTGCTAGCCTCCATTTGTACTAAGTAGAAATACTACTTGTACATCCAAAATCCTTAAACCAAGTTTTGACTTATGAGTCCACCATACCTACCTATATGCGGTATTTCCATGCCGTTCCAAGAAAATTTGTATGTGCCATCTCTAAATTTTCAAAATAAATTTTCTCTTTTGTGTGCCCGTACCGCTCATGAAACGGTGGGGAGTGTCCAATATTTTTCCATGCTAGATGTGTTATTCTTAAGATGAGTGTTTATTCACTTGCCATTGCACGAGAGTGCGGTGGTATTAGGGATGACCATTCCCGAAATGAAAAAGAAAAAAATATTTACTTTATGTTGTCAAATAATAAATTCCTTGGAAAGTGTTGGTATGGAAGGCAACCGTGGATACGGCCCGCCATGGAAAGTGAAAGTTTGGTGGAAAAAGGAATAAACTTTATTTTCTGTTTGGGAACCGCCTATGATATATCTAGCATGGAAAGTATTGTGAGCTACTTTGTCGTTTTCGTTGATAGGAAAAGCATGCCACCCAAAATATTTTCTCTCTCTCAATTTAAAACCTTGAGCTGTGGCACCTCTACAAATCCCTACTTCCCTCTGCGAAGGGCCTATCTTTTACTTTATGCAATTTTTATTTATGCTTTGAGTCTCCATCTTCTCTTATAAGCACCAACTAGGGGGCACTATGATCATACTTGAGCATTGGGCATAGCTAATATTTGAGTGTGTCTCATGAATGGATCAATGATTGAGCATGATGGGCTAGGGATAACTTTATTTAGTGTTCATATTTTAAAAGACATGGTTTCTTGTTGACATGCTTGAGTATTGAAGTCATTATGTTAAAACTAGACTATTGCTTTGAATCATTTACAAGTCCAAATGTCCATGCTATACAAAATAAAACACTATGATGAACATGTTAGTCAGCATTCCACATCAAAAATTCTGTTTTTATCATTTACCTACTCGATGACGAGTAGGAATTAAGCTTGGGGATGCTGATACGTCTCCAACGTATCTATAATTTTTGTTGTTCCATGCTGTTATATTATCATTCTTGGATGTTTTACCATCATTTTATAACAACTTTATATCATTTTTTGGGACTAACCTATTAACATAGTGCCAAAGTGCCAGTTGCTGTTTTTGCTTGTTTTTTTACTTCGCAGAATATCAGTACCAATCGGAGTCCAATCGCGATGAAACTTTTTGGAGATTTTTTCTGGACCAGAAGACACCCAGTGGGCCAAAGAAGTGCTAGGAAGGTGGGTTGTGGAGAGCACAACCCACCAGGGCGTGCCAGGGGGCCCCCGGCGTGCCCTGATGGGTTGTGCCCTCCACGGAGCCCCTCTGCACCTCCTCTGATGCCTATAAATTCCCAAATATTTGGAAAACCCTTGGGGAGTCGACGAAACACAATTCCAGCCGCCGCAAGTTCTAGAACCGCGAGATCCAATCTAAACACCATCACGGAGGGGTTCATCTTCCTCAGAGGTGCCTCTCCGATGATTTGTGAGTAGTCCACCATAGACCTTCGGGTCCGTAGGCAGTAGCTAGATGGCTTCTTCTCTCTCTCTTATGACTCTCAATACAATGATCTCTTGGAGATCTATTTGATGTAAACTTTTGCGGTGTGTTTGTTGGGATCCGATGAATTTTGAGTTCATGATCAATTTCTATCCATGAATATTATTTGAGTCTTCTTTGATCTCTTATATGCATGATTGCTTATAGCATAGTATTTCTTCTTCGAATCTTTGGTTTAGTTAGGCAGATTAGATCGATTTTTCTTGCCATGGGAAGAGGTGCTTTGTGATGGGTTCGATCTTGCGGTGTTCTTTCCCAGTGACAGAAGGGGCAGCAAGACACGCATGTATCGTTGCTATTAAGGATAACAAGATGGGGTCTATTCCTACATGAATAGATCTTGTCTACATCATGTCACTGTTCTTATTGCATTACTCCATTGTTTCCATGAACTTAATACACTAGATGCATGCTGGCTAGCGGTCGATGTGTGGAGTAATAGAGGTAGATGCAGGCAGGAGTCGGTCTACCTATCTTGGATGTGATGCCTATATAATGATCATCGCCTTGGATATCGTCATGACTATTCGATTTTCTATCAATTGCCCAACAGTAATTTATTCACCCACCGTGCGCTATACTGATGAGAGAAGCCACTAGTGAACCCTACGCCCCCCGGGTCTACTTTTCCATCATATTGCTTTCCGATCTACGTTTTTGCAATCCTTGTTTTCAGATCTACAAAACCAAAAACCGAAAAATATATTGCTGCATATTTTATTTGCCCTTTTTATTTTGTGTTCTTGAGAGATCTATCTCTCCTATCTATCACTGACTAATATATCTTATTACCGTAGAGAGATTAACAACCTCTCTTTCACGTCGGGTTGCAAGTATTTGTTGTTTGTGTGTAGGTGTTGCTTATTGGGTGGTGGTGATCCACCTACTAGTTCGATAACCTTGGTTTCATAATGGGGGGAATTACTTTTCGTCGATGTGCTGCATCATCCCTTCCTCTTTGGGGAAATACCGATGTCGTCCAAGCACATCACGCGCCCTGGGGGGCGCCCTGATATGTGATGGCCCCCTCAGCTGCCTCCCCACGTCCCTCTTCGGCCTATAAATTCTCTAATATTGCAAAAACCCTGAAGGCAGTCCCGAAACCCTTTTTCCACCGCCGCAAGTCTCTGTTGCGTCGCGAGGCCATCTGGAGCTCCGTTCCGGCACCTTGCCGGAGGGGGATCGATCACGGAGGGCCTCTTCATCAACCTTGTTATCCTCATGATGATGTGTGAGTAGTTCACCACAGGCCTACGGGTCCATAGCTAGTACCTAGATGGCAATCTCTCTCTCTGATCATCGCATCTTCGCTTTGATCTATCCGAATATGATGTGTTTGTTGGGATCCGATGAATTGTGGGTTTATGTTTAGATTATTCATGAAAAGTATTTGAGATACCTCCGATATATATTGTCTCTTAATTGCATGATCATTATAGCTTCGTAATGCTCTCCGATCTATTGATGTGCTTTGTCCAAGTAGATTGATATTTGATCGGTGGGAGTGGTGCGTTGTGGTAGGTTCAACCTGGCGAGTTTCTATATCCCAGTGACAAAGTAGGGGACAAGATGCGTCTTTGTGTTATTGCTACTAAGGATAAAACGATGGGGTTCATTCATGTTGTTTGAGTTTACTTTCTATACATCATGTCATCGTTCTCCAAGCATTACTTTGTTTTACTTAATACTCTAGATGCATGCTGCATAGCGGTCGATGAGTGGAGTAATAGTAGTAGCTGCAGGCAGGAGTCGGCCTATTTGCTTATGGACGTGATGCCTATATACACATGATCATTGCCGTGAACATCGCATAACTATCCGCTTTTCTATCAATTGCCCAACAGTAATTTGTTACCCACTGTATGCTGCCTACATGAGAGATGCCGCTAGGGAAAACTATGGCCCCCGGGTCTATTCACTTATATATTTACAAACGCTACGATTACCTTGCTGCCTTTATTTATCTTTCATTTTTTTGCAATTTATATTTATCAACAATTATCTACACAATTCATTTGCTTGCAAATAACGAGATCAAGGGGATTGACAACCGTCTTGTCCGCGTTGGGTGCAAGTTGTTTGTTCATTTGTGTGCATCCGCTGAAGACGGTTGAGGATTGATATTCCTATTGGTTCGATAAACCTTGGTGTCATAACTGAGGGAAATACTTACCCACTTTGTGTTGCAATTACCCGTTCCTCTTCACGGAAAACCCAACGCAGATCACAAGTATCAGCTCCCACTACTATGAAGGAGAAAAACAATTCTTGTGTGGAGAGTAATGGAAATTCTATGCTTGTGGATCATGAAAAGAATGCTTTATGTGATAGTTATTTCGTTGAATTCCTTCGTGATGCTACTCAAAATTATTATGAGGGAGGAACATATGCTTCTAGGAGTTGCAATAATATCAAGTTTCCTCCCTATGTGTTGAAAATCTTGAAGATGTGCTTGTTTTGCCGGAAAGTACCCTTTTGAGCTCGAGCTCAAATGCACCTGCATGAACAGTAAAAAAAGATGAACTTTGACAAATTTTCTAAGTGCTTGAGAATTTTCACCATGAGATCACATTCGAGGAAGGCGTGGCAAAAAAAGACAAAATCAGTGTTTCAAAATGCTTTCAAAAATAGCATTTTCAGAGCATCGTTTTTGTTTTTTTGTCATGCCTTCCTAGAATGTGATCTCATGATGAAAATTTGCAAGCACTTCAAACATTTGTCAAAGTTCATCACAAAAAAAATCAGAATTTTGTGAAATGTTTTGGATTTTTTTATTTTACTGTTCATGCGGGTGCATTTGAGCTCGAGCTCAAATACTTCATGTCCTGTTTTGCCTTCCTATACTAGTTGATTCTTGTTCCCATCAATTGTTTGCTCACAAAATCCCTATGAATAGGAAGTGGGTTATACTTAAATGTGATTGCCATGTGATTCATGATGCTCTCTTGCATTCTTACGTGAGCATCACTGAAATCATCATGCCTAGCTAAAAGGCTTTAAAGAAAAGCGCTTGTTGGGAGAAAACCCAACACTTATACTTTCTATTTTTGTGTGTTAACATGGTTAATCTACTGTAGTAATCATGTTTTGTGTCTTTTATTTCAATACCAAGTAGAGCCTTTGGGATAGTATGGATACTTGTTAGTTTGATTCTGTGCAAAAACAGAAACAATTACGTCCAGTGCAGAATTTCTCTGGTTTTACTGGAGAGTCAAAAATTCTGAAATTTTTACCAAGTTTTTCTATACAAATTTTATGTATTTTCCTAATTTTTCAGAATTTTTAGAGACAGGGAAATATGGTTTAAGTTCAGATCTTCACAGAATGTAGTGTTTTTGACAGATTCTGTTTTGCATACATAGTTTGCTTGTTTTAGTGTTTCCATACCTTATATTTAGTGGTATAAATTATGGGAATTGTAGAATAAAGTAGGTATTATGTGCGAACAATTATGAATCTTGTCTTGACCCTACATAAGTGAATGATCTATCTTTATTACACTAACCCATCTCACGAAGTTCCGTTAAGTTTTGTGTGATTGAAGTTTTTAAGTTTTGGGTAAGACACCGATATGAGGAGAATAAGGAGTGGCAAGACCCTGATACGTCTCCAACGTATCTACTTTTCTTCACTCTTTTGCCCTTGTTTTAGACTCTAATTTACATGATTTGAATGGAACTAACCCGGACTAACGCTGTTTTCAGCAGAACTACCATGGTGTTGTTTTTGTGCAGAAATAAAAGTTCTCGGAATGGAACGAAACTTTTTGGAGAATTATTTCAGAATAAATGAGAATTATTGGAGCCAAAACCCATCGAAGAGGGGGGCCAGGATAGCATCACCCACCAGGGCGCGCCAGGCCCCCTGGGCGCGCCCTGGTGGGTTGTGCCCACCTCGTGGCGCCACTTGCCCTAACTCCGCCACTATAAATTCCTATTTTTGGAGAAAAAAATCAGAGAGAAAGAATTATCGCGTTTCACGATATGGAGCCGCCGCCACCTCCTGTTCTTCATCGGGAGGCCAGATCTGGAGCCCATTTGGGGCTCCGGAGAAGGGATTCTTCTGTCTTCGTCATCACCAACCTTTCTCCATCACCAATTCCATGATGCTCCCCACCGGGAGTGAGTAATTCCTTCGTAGGCTTGCTGGTCGGTGAGGAGTTGGATGAGATTCATCATGTAATCAAGTTAGTTTTGTTAGGGCTTGATCACTAGTATCCATTATGTTCTGAGATTGATGTTGCTATGACTTTGCTATGCCTAATGCTTGTCACTAGGGCCCGAGTGCCATGATTTCAGATCTGAACCATTTATGTTGTCATCTCTATATCCATGTTCTTGATCCGATCTTGCCTAGTCATATGCACCTATTACGTGTTATGATCCGTCAACCCCATAGTGACAATATTTGGGATACTTCGCGGTGATGACCGTAGTTTGAGGAGTTCATGTATTTACCATGTGTTAATGCTTTGTTCCGGTTCTCTATTAAAAGGAGGCCTTAATATCCCTTAGTTTCCTTATGGACCCCGCTGCCACGGGAGGGTAGGACAAAAGATGTCATGCAAGTTCTTTTCCATAAGCACGTATGACTATTTACGGAATACATGCCTACATTACATTGATGAACTGAGCTAGTTCTGTATCGCCCTAGGTTATGACTGTTACATGATGAATATCATCCAACGAGTTACCGATCCAGTGCCTACGACCTTTCCACTTATCGTTCTTGCTAAGTTACTATTGCTTTTGCTACTGCTCCAACTGCTACAAAACTATTGCTACTATTGTTACCGCTACTGTTACTGTCACTACTGCTATCAAACTATCATATTAATATGCTACTGATCACACTGCTGCAGATATTTAATTTCCAGGCGTGGTTGAATTGACAACTCAACTGCTAATACTCTCAAGTATTCTTTGGCTCCCCTTGTGTCGAATCTATAAATTTGGGTTGAATACTCTACCCTCGAAAACTGTTGCGATCCCCTATACTTGTGGGTTACCAGACCCTAAGATTGAGGATTCCCAAGGCACCCCAAGGTAATATCCAAGGAAGACTCAAGCGTCTAAGCTTGGGGATGCCCCGGAAGGCATCCCCTCTTTCGGCTTCAACACTATCGGTATATCTTATTTAGAGATATATTTTTATTCGTCACATAATATGAGTTTTGCTTGGAGTGTCATTTTATTTTGTTAAAATTTTCTTGCTGATATTTATAATCTTGTTTTCCAATAAAAAGTACCAAAAATTGCCTTTTTGGATGCTTAAATTGCATGTTTAATGTGAGCTATGTAAAAACAGTGTTGTAGTGTTTGAATTTTCATATTTTATTGGAACGTGGAAAGTTTCTGAAAGTTTTACACAGTACTATAATATACATTTTTTATCATGTCCTAAATTTTCAGAATTTTTGGAGTTACAGAAGTGCGCTTTTTGAATTAATTGCTATAGACTATCCTATTTAGACAGACGGCCGTCATAGTTTTGTTATCTGATTATCATATAGTTTTCATGACTTATATTGGTAAATATAAATTGTGGAAATGATATTATACAGTAGATAATGTTGTAAATTATTATGCGACTTGTCTTGGCAGTACATAAAGTGTTGGTTTATTCTTATGTGCACTAACCTATCTCACGAGTTCTTTTCAAGTTTTGTGTGGATGAAGTTCTTGAGAACTAGGTGAAACCGTGATATAAGAGGAATTAATGAGACACAAGAGCTCAAGATTTGGGATGCCCAAGGGTCCCCAAGTCAATATTACAAAAAGTCTCAAGCATCTAAGCTTGGGGATGCTACACATTCCACCTCTCTTCATCAAACAAATATAGGTTAGCCTATGTTGAGCCGAAGTTTTTATTCGTTCACATGTTATGTGCTATTCTTGGAGTGTATTCTTTGTTTGCTGTTCGAATAAAATACTCATATCTGAAAATACTTATTGAGAGAGAGAGAGAGTCCTCACATAGCTACTTAATAGTTTGACTACTCACTGTTCTTCATTTATATCTTTTGAGAGTAGTTTGATATGCTTCACTTTTATCCTAAGAGTAAATTTTGAATGAATGAAATATCATAAATCGGAAATTATCGACGTGCTTTATTCCTAGTAGTAGTTTAACATTTGGTTTAGAAAGTAAAATCTATTGAAGTTTGACAATCACAATATTGGTCATACAAGCAATTCATGAATGCACTGTTGAGGAAATCGTTAACTTGTAGCTGCTCGGTTGGCTGGCGAGTAGGGGATTAATAGGCTAATCGGCAAGTTAATTCATTAACCAGATGACTTATCAATTTATCGCCTACTCGGCGACCCAATGAGCAGGGATTAATCGGCAAGTTCACTGGTTAATCGGACGAATTCTTGAACAAGGCATGAATGATTAATATAAGAAAGAGAACTTTCACATACAAATATATTATCTTGGACATCTTTTATGATTGTGAATACCCATTAATTATTTTCAACCTTGATCAAATTCTGAAGTTGGACAAGGAAGACAACTTAATGGTTATGTATCCTCCAACATGTGGTGCTTGTTTAGAAAATTTTGCTAGCCACTACTTCATACTAAGTAGAGATACTACTTGTGCATCCAAATCCTTGATCCAAGTTTCTTCCATGAGAGTCCACCATACCTACCTATATATGGTATTTCACTGTCATTCCAAGTAAATTTGCACGTGTCACCTCTAAACATTCAAATAAACATCCGTTTTATGTGCTCGTACCGCTCATGGAGCAACGGGCAGTCATTATCTTCCAAGCTAAGTGGGTCATTCTCAAGATGAGTGTTTATTCACTTGCCATTGCACGAGAGAGGCTGGTAGAAAGGATGCCCAATCCTGCATAATACAAAAATAAATAAACAAGAAATCCCCCTAGAAAGTTGATTGTTTGGATGGCACCCGTGGATTCGGTCAGCCATGGAATGTGTTTGAAGGGGGAGTAAAATTTAAATTCTGTTTGGGAACCACCAATAATGTATTTAGCATGGAAGATATTGAAAACTCTGTTGTGACGTTGACTTGAAAAGTATACCACTCAAAATTACATATTCATCTTTATTTTAAACAATGAGCTCAAGGAAGATATTTAAACAATTATCTACACAATTCATTTGCATGCAAATAACGAGATCAAGGGGATTGACAACCGTCTTGTCCGCGTTGGGTGCAAGTTGTTTGTTCATTTGTGTGCATCCGCTGAAGACGGTTGAGGATTGATATTCCTATTGGTTCGATAAACCTTGGTGTCATAACTGAGGGAAATACTTACCCACTTTGTGTTGCAATTACCCGTTCCTCTTCACGGAAAACCCAACGCAGATCACAAGTATCAGCTCCCACTACTATGAAGGAGAAAAACAATTCTTGTGTGGAGAGTAATGGAAATTCTATGCTTGTGGATCATGAAAAGAATGCTTTATGTGATAGTTATTTCGTTGAATTCCTTCGTGATGCTACTGAAAATTATTATGAGGGAGGAACATATGCTTCTAGGAGTTGCAATAATATCAAGTTTCCTCCCTATGTGTTGAAAATCTTGAAGATGTGCTTGTTTTGCCGGAAAGTACCCTTTTGAGCTCGAGCTCAAATGCACCTGCATGAACAGTAAAAAAAGATGAACTTTGACAAATTTTCTAAGTGCTTGAGAATTTTCACCATGAGATCACATTCGAGGAAGGCGTGGCAAAAAAAGACAAAATCAGTGTTTCAAAATGCTTTCAAAAATAGCATTTTCAGAGCATCGTTTTTGTTTTTTTGTCATGCCTTCCTAGAATGTGATCTCATGATGAAAATTTGCAAGCACTTCAAACATTTGTCAAAGTTCATCACAAAAAAAATCAGAATTTTGTGAAATGTTTTGGATTTTTTTATTGTACTGTTCATGCGGGTGCATTTGAGCTCGAGCTCAAATACTTCATGTCCTGTTTTTCCTTCATATACTAGTTGATTCTTGGTCCCATCAATTGTTTGCTCACAAAATCCCTATGAATAGGAAGTGGGTTAGACTTAAATGTGATTGCCATGTGATTCATGATGCTCTCTTGCATTCTTACGTGAGCATCACTGAAATCATCATGCCTAGCTAAAAGGCTTTAAAGAAAAGCGCTTGTTGGGAGAAAACCCAACACTTATACTTTCTATTTTTGTGTGTTAACATGGTTAAGATACTGTAGTAATCACGTTTTGTGTCTTTTATTTCAATACCAAGTAGAGCCTTTGGGATAGTATGGATACTTGTTAGTTTGATTCTGTGCAAAAACAGAAACAATTACGTCCAGTGCAGAATTTCTCTGGTTTTACTGGAGAGTCAAAAATTCTGAAATTTTTACCAAGTTTTTCTATACAAATTTTATGTATTTTCCTAATTTTTCAGAATTTTTAGAGACAGGGAAATATGGTTTAAGTTCAGATCTTCACAGAATGTAGTGTTTTTGACAGATTCTGTTTTGCATACATAGTTTGCTTGTTTTAGTGTTTCCATACCTTATATTTAGTGGTATAAATTATGGGAATTGTAGAATAAAGTAGGTATTATGTGCGAACAATTATGAATCTTGTCTTGACCCTACATAAGTGAATGATCTATCTTTATTACACTAACCCATCTCACGAAGTTCCGTTAAGTTTTGTGTGATTGAAGTTTTTAAGTTTTGGGTAAGACACCGATATGAGGAGAATAAGGAGTGGCAAGACCCTGATACGTCTCCAACGTATCTACTTTTCTTCACTCTTTTTCCCTTGTTTTAGACTCTAATTTACATGATTTGAATGGAACTAACCCGGACTAACGCTGTTTTCAGCAGAACTACCATGGTGTTGTTTTTGTGCAGAAATAAAAGTTCTCGGAATGGAACGAAACTTTTTGGAGAATTATTTCAGAATAAATGAGAATTATTGGAGCCAAAACCCATCGAAGAGGGGGGCCAGGATAGCATCACCCACCAGGGTGCGCCAGGCCCCCTGGGCGCGCCCTGGTGGGTTGTGCCCACCTCGTGGCCCCACTTGCCCTAACTCCGCCACTATAAATTCCTATTTTTGGAGAGAAAAATCAGAGAGAAAGAATTATCGCGTTTCACGATACGGAGCCGCCGCCACCTCCTGTTCTTCATCGGGAGGCCAGATCTGGAGCCCGTTTGGGGCTCCGGAGAGGGGATTCTTCTGTCTTCGTCATCACCAACCTTTCTCCATCACCAATTCCATGATGCTCCCCACCGGGAGTGAGTAATTCCTTCGTAGGCTTGCTGGTCGGTGAGGAGTTGGATGAGATTCATCATGTAATCAAGTTAGTTTTGTTAGGGCTTGATCACTAGTATCCATTATGTTCTGAGATTGATGTTGCTATGACTTTGCTATGCCTAATGCTTGTCACTAGGGCCCGAGTGCCATGATTTCAGATCTGAACCATTTATGTTGTCATCTCTATATCCATGTTCTTGATCCGATCTTGCCTAGTCATATGCACCTATTACGTGTTATGATCCGTCAACCCCATAGTGACAATATTTGGGATACTTCGCGGTGATGACCGTAGTTTGAGGAGTTCATGTATTTACCATGTGTTAATGCTTTGTTCCGGTTCTCTATTAAAAGGAGGCCTTAATATCCCTTAGTTTCCTTATGGACCCCGCTGCCACGGGAGGGTAGGACAAAAGATGTCATGCAAGTTCTTTTCCATAAGCACGTATGACTATTTACGGAATACATGCCTACATTACATTGATGAACTGAGCTAGTTCTGTATCGCCCTAGGTTATGACTGTTACATGATGAATATCATCCAACGAGTTACCGATCCAGTGCCTACGACCTTTCCACTTATCGTTCTTGCTAAGTTACTATTGCTTTTGCTACTGCTCCAACTGCTACAAAACTATTGCTACTATTGTTACCGCTACTGTTACTGTCACTACTGCTATCAAACTATCATATTAATATGCTACTGATCACACTGCTGCAGATATTTAATTTCCAGGCGTGGTTGAATTGACAACTCAACTGCTAATACTCTCAAGTATTCTTTGGCTCCCCTTGTGTCGAATCTATAAATTTGGGTTGAATACTCTACCCTCGAAAACTGTTGCGATCCCCTATACTTGTGGGTTACCAGACCCTAAGATTGAGGATTCCCAAGGCACCCCAAGGTAATATCCAAGGAAGACTCAAGCGTCTAAGCTTGGGGATGCCCCGGAAGGCATCCCCTCTTTCGGCTTCAACACTATCGGTATATCTTATTTAGAGATATATTTTTATTCGTCACATAATATGAGTTTTGCTTGGAGTGTCATTTTATTTTGTTAAAATTTTCTTGCTGATATTTATAATCTTGTTTTCCAATAAAAAGTACCAAAAATTGCCTTTTTGGATGCTTAAATTGCATGTTTAATGTGAGCTATGTAAAAACAGTGTTGTAGTGTTTGAATTTTCATATTTTATTGGAACGTGGAAAGTTTCTGAAAGTTTTACACAGTACTATAATATACATTTTTTATCATGTCCTAAATTTTCAGAATTTTTGGAGTTACAGAAGTGCGCTTTTTGAATTAATTGCTATAGACTATCCTATTTAGACAGACGGCCGTCATAGTTTTGTTATCTGATTATCATATAGTTTTCATGACTTATATTGGTAAATATAAATTGTGGAAATGATATTATACAGTAGATAATGTTGTAAATTATTATGCGACTTGTCTTGGCAGTACATAAAGTGTTGGTTTATTCTTATGTGCACTAACCTATCTCACGAGTTCTTTTCAAGTTTTGTGTGGATGAAGTTCTTGAGAACTAGGTGAAACCGTGATATAAGAGGAATTAATGAGACACAAGAGCTCAAGATTTGGGATGCCCAAGGGTCCCCAAGTCAATATTACAAAAAGTCTCAAGCATCTAAGCTTGGGGATGCTACACATTCCACCTCTCTTCATCAAACAAATATAGGTTAGCCTATGTTGAGACGAAGTTTTTATTCGTTCACATGTTATGTGCTATTCTTGGAGTGTATTCTTTGTTTGCTGTTCGAATAAAATACTCATATCTGAAAATACTTATTGAGAGAGAGAGAGAGTCCTCACATAGCTACTTAATTGTTTGACTACTCACTGTTCTTCATTTATATCTTTTGAGAGTAGTTTGATATGCTTCACTTTTATCCTAAGAGTAAATTTTGAATGAATGAAATATCATAAATCGGAAATTATCGACGTGCTTTATTCCTAGTAGTAGTTTAACATTTGGTTTAGAAAGTAAAATCTATTGAAGTTTGACAATCACAATATTGGTCATACAAGCAATTCATGAATGCACTGTTGAGGAAATCGTTAACTTGTAGCTGCTCGGTTGGCTGGCGAGTAGGGGATTAATAGGCTAATCGGCAAGTTAATTCATTAACCAGATGACTTATCAATTTATCGCCTACTCGGCGACCCAATGAGCAGGGATTAATTGGCAAGTTCACTGGTTAATCGGACGAATTCTTGAACAAGGCATGAATGATTAATATAAGAAAGAGAACTTTCACATACAAATATATTATCTTGGACATCTTTTATGATTGTGAATACCCATTAATTATTTTCAACCTTGATCAAATTCTGAAGTTGGACAAGGAAGACAACTTAATGGTTATGTATCCTCCAACATGTGGTGCTTGTTTAGAAAATTTTGCTAGCCACTACTTCATACTAAGTAGAGATACTACTTGTGCATCCAAATCCTTGATCCAAGTTTCTTCCATGAGAGTCCACCATACCTACCTATATATGGTATTTCACTGTCATTCCAAGTAAATTTGCACGTGTCACCTCTAAACATTCAAATAAACATCCATTTTATGTGCTCGTATCGCTCATGGAGCAACGGGCGGTCATTATCTTCCAAGCTAAGCGGGTCATTCTCAAGATGAGTGTTTATTCACTTGCCATTGCACGAGAGAGGCTGGTAGAAAGGATGCCCAATCCTGCATAATACAAAAATAAATAAACAAGAAATCCCCCTAGAAAGTTGATTGTTTGGATGTCACCCGTGGATTCGGTCAGCCATGGAATGTGTTTGAAGGGGGAGTAAAATTTAAATTCTGTTTGGGAACCACCAATAATGTATTTAGCATGGAAGATATTGAAAACTCTGTTGTGACGTTGACTTGAAAAGTATACCACTCAAAATTACATATTCATCTCTATTTTAAACAATGAGCTCTCGCACCTCTGCAAATCCCTTCCGCTATCTGCGAAGGGATAATACATTTACTTTTATGTTATTTACTTTCATGTTATTTACTTTTCATGTTGAGTCAACTTCTTATTCCAACATCAATCTATTAGTTGGCAAGCATCATGTGGTGGGGAAAGATCCAGGCATATATATACAGTCAAATATATTTGATCATGATTCATTATTGTTGACATTTATCTTTATGATAAGTGTGTTGGGTGGTGAAACATTAGGCCCCTATCTTTCTCTATGTTTGATGGATGTTGTTTGTTCTAAAAATATGATTTTTGTATTAGCAATCATAGAAGACTATATGATAATTGAGTATGTGGAGCTCTTACTTAGACTTGATGATGCATTGAAATTGTTTGATGACGAAGAATATATGTTGTTAAGTTTCAAGAGAATGCATTGTTTGAACCATGACATGTGAATTGATTGTACTCTATCATGATGAGTTCTAAGAGAAATAGTTGTTGTTTATGATGCTAGAAAAAGTAATTGGAATTATCATTGATCAAATTTATATACTATGCTGGCATTCACACTTCATAAATTACTTCTTTTATCATTTACCTACTCGAGGATGAGTAGGAATTAAGCTTGGGGATACTGATACGTCTCCAACGTATCGATAATTTATGAAGTATTCATGCCATATTTACCTATGTTTATAATACTTTTATATGCTTTTGATGCACTTTATATGATTTATTTAGAACTAACCTGGACTAACGCTGTTTTCAGCAGAATTTCTGTGGTGTTATTTTTTGTGCATAAAAAATAAAAGTTCTCAGAATCGCCCGAAACTTTTTTATGATTTTTTCTGGAGAAAAACAAATACCAGAGCGAAGAACTGATACGTCTCCAACGTATCTATAATTTTTAATTTTCCCATGCTTTTATATTATCATTCTAGGATACTTTTTGAGTAATTATTTACCAATTTATATTATTTTTCAGCACTAACCTATTGACCCAGTGCCCAGTGCCAGTTCCTGTTTTTTGTGTTTCGCAAAAATTCCATATCAAACAAAGTCCAAACGCGATCAAAATTTACGGAGATTTTTTTGGAATATGTGTGAATTTTGGGAGTCGGAATCAACGCAAGACGGTGCCCGAAGGAGGCACAAGCCAACAGGGCGTGGCCTGGGGGCGCCCTGATGGCTTGTGCCTCCCCTCTTAAGTCGGTTGGGGCTCTCCTTTCTCCGCAAGAAAGATATTTTCGCGATAAAAATCTCCTCAAAATTTCAGCCCGGTCGGAGTTACGGATCTCTGGATATTTAAGAAACGGTGAAGGGGTCAGAAACCAGTCACGAAAACAGAAGAGAAACAAAGAGAGATCCAATATCGGAGGGGCTCCTGCCCTCCGGAAGCCATGGCAGCCATGGACCAGAGGGCAAACCCTCCTCCCAGCTAGGGAGGGGGCCAAGGAAGAAGAAGAGAAGGACGGGGGCTCTCTCCCCCTCTCTCCCAGTGGCGCTGGAGTGCCGTCGGGGCATCCATCGTGATCGCGATCTACACCAACAACTTCGCCGACGTCACCACCAACTCTCTCCCTCTCTATGGAGCGGTGTAAAACCTCTTCTCCCCGCTGTAATCTCTACTTAAACATGGTGCTTAATGCTATATATTATTATCCAATTATGTGTGGCTATCCGATGATGTTTGAGTAGATTTGTTTTGTCCTATGGGTTGATTGATGATCGTGATTGGTTTGAGATGTATGTTCTATTTTGGTGTTGTCCTATGGTGCCCGCCGTGTCGCGCAAGCCTGTAGGATCCCCGATATAGGGTGTTGCAATATGTTTATGATTCACTTATAGTGGGCGGCTAGAGTGATAGAAGCTTACACCCGAGTAAGGGGATTGTTTACGTATGTGATAAAGGGGACTTGGTGTTTAATGCTAAGGTTGGGTTTACCTTAATGAATTTCTAGTTGTTGTGGATGCTTGCTAGAATTCCAATCATAAGTGCATATGATCCAAGTACGAAAAGTATGTTAGCGTATGCCTCTCCCTCATGTAAAACTGCAACAATGATAATGTTCTAGTTATCGATTGCCTAGGGACAAATCTTTCTCTTGTGCTACAAAAAGCTTTCTACTAAACAACTAACTAAATTAATATTTATATAAACAGCCCCTAACTTTTATTTACTTGTTCTTTATTACCTTGCAAAACTATCTTTACACCTACTAAGTACTTCTAGTTTCTTTCCGGCAAAGTAGTTTCATGCTTGTTCTAGTTAAAGTAAGCGTTAGCATGCGTAGAGTTGTATCGGTGGTCGATAGAACTTGAGAGGATATTAATTCTACCTTTAGCTCCTCATTGGGTTCGACACTCTTACTTATCGAAAAAGGCTACAAACGACCCCCTACACTTGTGGGTTATCAAGACCTTTTTCTAGCACCGCTGTCGGGGAGCAATAGCGTAGCGGTTGATATTCTCGTGTGTGCTTGTTTGCTTTATCACTAAGTAATTTTTATTTTCTGTTATTCTTTTTTTATTTTCTGTTATAAGTTGTTTTATATCTTTAGTTATGGGTATGGAACACAAAACACCAAAAACATTAGTTGTACTTGCTACTCATGGAGATGGGGAACCTCCTAAAACCCTCGATGTTGGTTATGTGAAACACATTAAATACTACTTTGATAATCCTGAGAAATCCCCATTCAACTTGATAATGGGAGACACATTGGATCCACGTGAGTACTTTAGGGATTATCGCTTTTCTCAAAAATGGAAATACTTATTGTATCAAATTAAAATGTTGCGTTGGTATGCTTGGGATTTATGCTTGAGATGTGATTATGCTTGTTGCTCTAAGATGGAGTCTCCACACCTTTCCTTTCAATGTGAATTTAATGATAATAAAACCTTGTCTTCTTATTCTAATGGTATATATGATTAATATGATGTGGAACTAATAGAAGAATTTGTTGCTTTTAAGGGTGCTTATGAAATTGAGTCGTTCTTTGAAAAGTATGATAACTATGATGATGTTGTTTACAGATATGAAAAAAATTCCATACTTAAATATTGCTATGAGAATTATGAATACAATGCTGATATTATTGAATTTATTGAGAGAATGACCGCTGCCTTGGAAGAGACTAATATTTTGCAGGAATCTATGGAAGAAGAAATTGTTGAAACTGTGAGCTCATTAGATGAAAAAGATGAGGAGGAGAGCGAAGAACAAAAGAAGGAAGAGCGGATTAATCACCCAAGCCCACCTTCTAATGAGAGTAACTCTTCAACTCATACATTGTTTAAATTCCCTTCGCACATACCAAAGGATGAATGCTATGATGATTGCTCTTATCCCTTGGATTCATCTGAAATTTTGATGAACTTGATGCTTGCTATGCTTGTGGCCATGATGCCAATATGAATTATGCTTATGGAGATGAACGTTCTATAGTTCCATATGTTAAGAATGAAATTTTTACTATTGCACCCACACATGATAATCCTATTATCTTTTTGAATTCTCCCAACTACACTATATCGGAGAAGTTTGCACTTATTAAGGATTATGTTGGTGGGTTGCGTTTCACTATTGCACATGATGATTTTGATGAATATAATATGCATGTGCTTGCTGCTCCTACTTGCAATTATTATGAGAGAGGAACCAAATCTTCACCTCTCTATGTTTCCAATACGATAAAATTAAAAGAAACTACTTATGCTATGTATTGGCATTTGCTTTGTGTGAATGAATTGTTCTTCTATGAAATGCCAATGCATAGAAAGAGAGTTAGACTTCGTTGTCACATGATATATATCACTTTGTGCTCACTACTAAATTACAAATCATTGTTAATTAAAATTGGCTTTGATATACCTTGGGATCCGGGTGGATCAATTTCTTGAGCACTATATGCCTAGCTTAATGGCTTTAAAGAAAGCGCTGCCAGGGAGACAACTCGAAGTTTTAGAGAGTCATTTATTTCTGTTGTTTGCTTTTAAAATAATTAAAAACAACAAAATAAAGTGGGGAACTTAAAACCTTTTCAAAAAGAGAAGTGAAAGTGAGAAAGATGAGCACCGTTGAAGTGGGGGATGTCCTTGAACTTTTGTTCATGCCCATGGAAACTTTGTGCATCTTGTTACAGAAAGTTTTCAACAAAAATAATTATGCCCTTGTACAAATCCATTGTATTATAAAAATAATGTGCCAATAATTGCCTTTAGGATGTTTGAATTGCTTGTTTGATATGTGCTGTGTAAAAACAGAAACTTTTGCTGTAGTATTTGAATTTTCATATTTTAATGGAGCGTGCAAAAAATCTGAAATTTTTGCACAATACTGTTGTATATATATTCTTTATTACGTCCTAATTTTTCAGAATTCTTTGAGTTACAGAAGTATATTTTCTCTATAGATCATTACAAACTGTCCTATTTTTCACAGATTGCTGTTATAGTTGCTTTGCGTGCTTATGTTTGAATTCTTGTTGAGCCCCAATGACTTGGGAGCCATAGAATTGTGATGGGACATGATGATGTTATGGCAGGACATGATGAGATTCGATGATTATGTACTAATGTTTCTAATGAAAATTCTGTCAAGTTTTGTGTGGACGAAGTGTTCGAAGATCGAGGAGGTGTCGATATGAGAAGAAAAAGGAGAGACAACAGTTCAAGATTTGGGATGCCCAAGGCACCCCGGGTAAATATTCAAGGAGACTCAAGTATCTAAGCTTGGGGATGCCCCGGAAGGCATCCCATCTTTCTTCTTCAACAACTATCGGTATGTTTCGGTTTTTGTTTTATTCACATGATATGCGTAAATTCTTGGAGCATCGTGTGCCTTTTATTTTCCTTTTAGCAATGCACCATGCTGGTATGGGAAAGTCCATGGTTTATTTATAGAATGCGCTTTGCACTTCACTTATATATTTTGAGTATGGCTTTATAGAATGCTTCTTGTGCTTCACTTATATCATTTGAAGTTGGATGCCTATTTCTCTACATATTGAAAACCGTTATCTGTAAAATGTTCTTTTGCTTCACTTATATTTATTAGAGTATGTCCAGCTCTTTTGTAGAAAGAATTAAACTCTCGTTCTTCACTTATATTTTTTTGAGAGTTAATAAACAGTGACGGTAATTTGCATGGGTTATAAGACTAGTCCAAAAATAATAGGTATTCAAGGAGTGATAATCAAATCCTTCATGTAGCACATAAAAGATAAATTGTGGGTTAATGATATTGATGTGGTAATGTGAAAGGGTGTGAGCGCATCATTGTTGATTCATAGAAGTGTTGATATTCAGAGGTGTTAACTTCTTGTTTGTTTGAAAATTAAAAAGGCATGGTGAGGATGTGTGAGCATTTCTATTCCTCTTTAAAATCCTAGTGTTGTTTCGGGTCGGAGGCGCATGATAGTTTAATCCTCCCAACCTCCTCCCTCGGGGCATGCGAGTGGTACTTTGATTTGTGATAAAACTAATAAAACTTTGCAACAAGTATATGAGTTCTTTATGACTAATGTGAAACCATGGACATACGCACTTTCACCTATTCATATTTTGCCAACCTCTTAGGTACCGCGCCTTGCCCATTCTCACCTCGAGGATCGGCGCAAATCTTGTCGGTGCATCCAAACCCCGTGACATGATATGCTCTGTTGCACATAAGCCTCATTATATCTTCCTCAAAATAGCCACCATACCTACCTATCATGGCATTTCCATAGCCATTCCGAGATATATTGCCATGCAACTTCCACCGTCACTTCATATGATTTGTATTTCCATTGTCATATTGCTTTGCATGATCGTAAGATAGCTAGCATGATATTTACATGGCTTGTCCGTTTTTTTATATATTTTGCTATGCTAGATCATTGCACATCCTGGTACACTGCCAGCGGGATTCATATAGAGTAACACCATTTTTCATATCGAGTTGTAAGTAAATAAAAGTGTGATGATCATCATTATTAGAGCATTGTCCCAGTGAGGGAAGGATGATGGAGACTATGATCCCCCCCCACCCACCCACCCAAGTCGGGATGAGACTCCGGATGAAAAATGAAAAATGGGGGAAGCCAAATGAGCCCACCACAAAAAAAATGGGGGAGGCGAATATAAGAAAAAAAGCCCACCATGATAAAAAAAATAAAAAAATGAGAGAAAAACAGAGAAGGGACTTTGCTACTATCATTTACCACACTTGTGCCTCAAAGTGGCACCATGTTCTTCATATAGAGAGTCTCTTGTTTTGTCACTTCCATATGCTAGTGTGGATTTTTCATTATAGAACTTGGCTTGTATATTCCGATGACGGTCGTCCTCAAATGCCCGAGGTCTTCATGAGCAAGCAAGTTGGATGCACACCCACTTAGCTTCAGAAGAGCTTTCATACACTTATAGCTCTAGTGCATCCGTTGCATGGCAATCCCTACTCCTCGCATTGATATCCATTGATGGGCATCTCCATAGCCCGTTGATACGCCGAGTTGATGCAAGACTTTCTTCTCCACTTTTACCACTTTGAAACCTACCACCACATTCTATTCCACCTATTGTAGCGACCCAACCCAATACGGTCAAGTCTCTGTGCTTTTTGTGCCATCCCTGGATCAGTATGCTAGCACACACAGTACTTCGATGAAATACCATAACATCACATGTAAAAGAAATATTGTAGATCCAGAGTATACCTTATTTATGTGACGCCCCCATTCTCGTCCGACGCTAATCAATCACGCAATGCGTATGGCCAAGATTAGGGACTCACTGATTAGTACCACAACACGACAAAAGACACAAATAAAAGTCATACAGCTTAATATTACAAGTCGGGGGCCTCGAGGGCTCGAATATAAAGCTCCGACAAGCACAAGTCAGCGAAAGCAACAATATCTGAGTACAGACATAAGTTAGACAAGGGTGCCTTAAGAAGGCTAGCACAAACATAAGATAGCAGATCGAAAGAGGCGAGGCCTCCTGCCTGGGAACCTCCTAACTACTCCTGAGCGTCGGCAGTCTCCACGTAGTAGTAAGCTCCATCGGCGGTGTAGTAGCCGTCTCCAGCGAACTCCAACTCCGGGGCTCCAACCTCTGAACGCAGCAACGTATCGAAGGGGGAAAAGGGGAGGCAAAGCAGCGTGACTACTCATTCAAAGTACTCGCACGACTTATATCAGAACTAAACTAGATATGCATCATTCTCAATGAAAGGGGTATTATCTGGACTGACTGCAGAAAGCAAGAATAGGGAGAAGACCTAGTCCTATCGAAGACTAGCATCTTCAGCATCTTGCAGCATGAGAAGAGAGTAGACCTGCATCTCATATATATAGTCATATTGTTGAGCAATTTTAATTAAGTAACACGCCCAGAGATCCTCCCTCGGCTCCCCTGCGAGGAAGCAATCCCGGAGCCACAATTCACTTTAAATTAAATTATGATTAAAGTTTTATAAGGTCATAGCACCTTTCCAAGTCGTCCTGTTACCGTGGACACGGCTATTCGAATAGATATTTCATCCCTGCAGGGGTGCACCACATATTCCCCAACGCGCCTGAGTCACCTCTGGCCGGACACACTTTCCTGGGTCATGCCCAGCCTCGGGATATCAGCACGTCGTCGCCCCACCTGGACTCATCGAAGAGGCCAGGCCGCCGGTCTAAATCCTATGCGCTCAGGGATCATGGGCCCAATCACCCTTTGCACACCTGCACGGTACGTACGCGGCCGGAAACAGACCTGGTACACTCCACTCCAGAGCTGTACGTTCCAGCCCAATCCGTCGCGCGCCGCTCCATTGCTGACGTCCGAAGAGCTTCAGCTGATACAACGACGCTGAGTGCCCATAACTACCCCACGCGAAGGTTAGTGCGTATTAAGGCCAATGACCCAACTCAGATCCAGCACCCAACCCATTAGCAATTTATTAGGTGCGGGGCAAGCTCGAACATATTGCAGTCTGTCGCCCCGCCAAGAACACTCGAGTGCCTTCCGGCGCACCCCACCAAGTCTCCGGATGCCTTGCGGCGCATCCCACCAATATCTCTCACGGGTACCCTTGGGGCCGACCCGTCTTTAACATATCTCAGTAATCCGGTCACAGTAACTGTGTGGCTATACTCCAAGTGGGGGCCCGAGGAATCACCCTCGATGGATCCCACTCGAGGTAAGAGTAAGACAAGAGTCGTTACCGGTAAATGGAAGGCAGGAATCACCCTCGATACCCATTACCGATAACTACGCTACAGAATTAACATCGGGAGTGCTAAGTGAGGTATCACACTCGGCACTCGATGGTAGCTCTGCAGTGCCCTACTAAAGGGGTGTGTAGTGATGTGTCGGTAAGGGCTTGTCAGTCTTACTGACTGAGTCTTCTGTCTTCAAGTCCTTGGTGACGACGATGAAAGCAGAGGCAACGAGGACTAAGGGGGTCTCAGGGGTTCACTGATCCACCTAATCTAGGCAGTTGATAAAACAACAAGTACAGTAGCAGTTCATCAAAATCAGGCTATGCATCAGAATAGGAGCTAACTAATACAGTAGCAAATTTCTAATGCAAGCATAAGAGGGAAAGAGGTGGGTGATATCGGAATGCTCAAGGGGGTTTGCTTGCCTTGCTGCTCGGTGGCAAAAGGCTGGTCGTCAAGTGCGTAGTCGTACCCGGCAGCTCCGTCAGCCTCGGGGTCTACCGAAGAGAAGAGGGGGAAGAAACAATAAATACAAGGCACACAGATGCAACATGATGCATGACATGGCAAAATACTTAGCTTGGCATGCACTAACGCGGTACTACACGTCTTAGGTGAAGCGGGAGAATATCTGACGATATTTCCCGGGTCTGCTGTTTTATCGAACAGATGAATCGGAGGGGGAAGGTTCCACGTTGGCTGTGCTATATGCATGTGTCAATTAGAAGCAGTGCAGGGTTGCCTAAAATCATGACTAAGTCATTTAACTATTTTAGGATTAAAGTTGTAATTAATAGCCGGTAGTTATGCACTATTCACTTATCGAAATCGGTCAAAAAGTTCCATGTTCAGGTATTTAGAGGCATCATACGGATATGTGGGTAGCGTATCCGGGTTCGTCTCGTCGTTCTGATCAACTTTCATGTAGAAAGTTTTTCGATCTGGGTTACGGATTATTTTATACGATTTTTCAAAGTTTTATCTAATTTCTGGAATTAATTTAATTATTTAAATTAGGATTATCCAAAACAGTAATATTTACTGTTTAATTAATTAATTAGCAGATTAATTAATTACTCTAATTAACCTTAATCATTTTATTAGTTAATTAATGACCTAATTAATTAACTCACTAATTAATTATTAATCTAATTACTTATTTATATATATATATTTATCTATTTATTTTCTTTCTAATTCTTTTTATTAATTCAAAAACGTTCTGTGGGGGGTGGGGCCCTTTCGTCAGCGGCACTGAGCGGACACGTCCGCTCCAGGCCCTTTCGGGACCGGACATGTCCGCGGTCGGCCCGTTCGGGCGGCCGGACATGTCCAGGCGGCCGGGGTCAACGCCCGCGCGCGCGCGTGCACATGGACGAAGCCAAGCGGGACGCGGCGCGGCGACGACGGGCAACGGCGCGGGCGGGGCCAGGGGGGCGGCGCAGGGCGGCAGGGGCGGTAGCGACGGCTAGCGGCGGAGGCAGGCGCGGTGGCCGGAGCGGCGTGCGCGCGCCAGAGGCGACGACAGCGAGCAGAGCGGTGGCGAGGCCACGGGCGGCGGCAGCGGGTGGCCCGGAGGGCGACGCGAGCGGTGCGGGTGCGGGTGTGCGCACGCGACAGGGCAGCTGGAGGGCGTGGCGAGGGCGCGGTGACCGGGGGTAGGGGCGATGCGGCGGGCGTGCGTGCTCACCAGCGGAGCAGGGGAGAGGGGGCGGCGAGGTGTGGTGATGCGGCGCGGGGAGGAGACGAGGAGGCGTTCGGCGGCGGCGTGGCGGCTGCAGACGACGGCGGGCGACGTCGGCGTCGGGGTCGGGGGGACGCCGCCCCGATCCAGAACGAGCGGAGGGAGAGGAGGCGATGCGGGGGAGGGAGTGGGTGGCTCGGGGCTGGCTAGGGTTTGCCCTGGCTGGCCCCAGGGGTTAAGAGGGAGTGGGGTGGACCGGTTGGTGGGCCGAGGCCCAGTTGGGCCGAGGGAGGGGGCTTTTGCTTTTATTTTTTTTCTTTTTATTATCTTTATCTTTTATTAGTTTCTGTTTTTATTTTATTTAGGCTATATTCCCTTTAGCAAAAATGTGGGATGGGGTCCATATTTTCATGTGCAATACACCCAAGCTCCACAGCAACTTTGAGCCTTTTTAGTCACTGTTTGTATTTTCAAAAATGATTTACATGACATTTTTAATTGTTTCTGTCCACTGTTTTCTTGGAGTGTCCAAACCAGAGACTTGGTGATGTTGTTTTCCTCAACATGTTTTGTTTTAGAATATTCCATACATTTGGAACATTTTACTCTTATTATTTGAGGATTTATTTTATCACATTAATTCCTAGGCATTTTGAAAAGGAAATAGAACTGAAATTTGAACTTCAACTTGATCAAACTTCACTTAGCAAAATAACTAGACACTGTTCATGATCATTACTGTAGCTTAATTACAATGATCACTGTAGCATAAGCCCAGGGTGTCACAATTCTCCCCTACTAACAAGAATTCTCGCCCCGAGAATTTAGGAAGTAGAAGGGAAGAGCCCGGGGTATTCTGCACGAAGGTGATCTTCGCGTTCCCAAGTGGCTTCATCTTCAGAATGATTTGCCCATTGTACTTTGAAAAACTTGGTAACATTCTGACGAGTTCGATGTTCAGTTTCATCAATTATGCGGGCTGGTTACTCCTTGTAAGAAAGGTCTTGTTGCAGCTCAAGCATATCATGGTCCACTGCTCGGATGGGATCCTTGAAGCAGCGACGAAGTTGTGACACGTGGAACACGTCGTGAACCTGAGAAAGGTTTGGCGGTAGTTCCAACTGATATGCCACTTTACCACGTCGTTCGAGAACGGTGAAAGGACCAATATAACGAGGAGCCAGCTTGCCCTTGATTCCGAAACGATGTGTACCTCTCATAGGCGTGACTCGAAGGTAAGCCTTATCGCCAGGTTGATAGACCATGTCTTTGTGATGACGGTCATACTGACTCTTCTGACGAGACTGAGCAGCCTTCAGATTTGCATGAATAATGCGAACTTGATCTTCGGCATGCTGGATAATATCCGGACCGATAAGTGTACGTTCCCCAGTTTCTGACCAATTCAGAGGGGTCCGACACTTACGTCCATATAGCACTTCAAAAGGATCCATCTTCAGACTAGCTTGATAGCTATTGTTATAGGAGAACTCCGCAAACGGAAGAGATTCCTCCCATTTCTTGCCGAAAGAGATGACACAAGCTCGAAGCATGTCTTCGAGGATCTGGTTGACTCTTTCAACTTGTCCCTGAGATTGAGTGTGAAAAGCGGTGCTAAAATTCAAGCGAGTTCCCATAGCTTCCTGGAAACTTGTCCAGAATCTTGAAGTGAATAAACTGCCACGGTCCGAACTGATAACCAGTGGAATACCGTGGAGTGAAACAACTCTGGACATGTACAGATCTGCCAGCTGACTAGCAGTAATAGTTTCTTTGACAGCCAGAAAATGTGCAACTTTGGACAACCGGTCAATGACGACAAGAATAGCATCATTACCCCTCTGTGACCTGGGAAACCCAGTGATGAAGTCCATCTCAACATGATCCCATTTCCATTCAGGAATAGAAACAGGTTGTAAGGTTCCAGCAGGCTTTTGATGTTCTGCTTTGATCCTACGGCAAATGTCACACTCTAAAACATATCGTGCAATATCTTGCTTCATATTAGGCCACCAGAATCTTTGACGGATGTCCTGGTACATCTTCGTACTACCCGGATGAATAGACAATGGAGTATCGTGAGCTTCTTCCATTATTTTAGCGGTCATGTCCAGGTTTTTCCTCTTTGTGGGGACGAACAATCGACCCTTAAAGTACACGGCTTCATCATCAGCAACGGTGAAGCACGAGGGTTTACCTTCCGCCAGGTGGCGCTTAATCTTTTCGACCTCACTGCAATAGTGTTGCATAGTTTCGATACTGCCCTCGAGATCTGGCACAGCAACCAAGTTGCATAGAGATCCCTGATTAACAACACGGAGGTGCATCTTTTGGGCCTCCGGTGGAGGGGGTACAAGATAACCTTGAGGAACAATATGGAGGTTCAGCTTGCGCATTTCTTCTTGAAGACGAGGATGAACCTTATGAACCTCGAGGTAGTTGCAGTATGATTTGCGGCTCAAAGCATCAGCCATTACATTAGCCTTGCCTGGGGTATAAGAAATACCCACATTGTAATCTGCTATTCGCTCCATCCATCTTTGTTGACGGAGGTTCAGATCTGGCTGAGTAAACAAGTACTTCAGACTTTGATGGTCGGTGTAGATCTCGCATCGGTTGCCAACAAGGTATTGCCGCCACTCTTTCAGTGCATGAATTACTGTGGCAAGTTCAAGGTCATGAACTGGGTAGTTCTCTTCATGAGGACGCAATTGACGGGATGCATAAGCAACCACTCTGCGCTCTTGCATTAGAACACAACCCATTCCTTGACGTGAAGTATCACAATAGATGACGAAGTCCTTACGAGTATCCGGAGGAGCTAGCACTGGGGCAGAGGTTAACTTGTCCTTAAGTGCCTGAAAGCTCTCCTGACATTTTCCTGTCCATTCATATTTTACACCTTTGTGAAGCAAGTTGGTTAAGGGCTTCGCAATCTTGGAGAAGTTCTCGACGAATCAACGGCAATAGCTGGCGAGACCGAGAAAACTTCTGACTTGCTTGACATTCTTCGGAGGAGTCCAGTCAAGAATAGCCTGAACTCGTTCAGGGTTGACCGCAATACCATCCTTGGAGATCACATGACCAAGGTAAGTTACTTCGGCCATCCAGAACTCACACTTTGAGTACTTTGCATAAAGTTGATGTTCTCGCAGCCTCTCCAATATAAGGCGAAGATGTTCAGCATGCTCTTCTTTATTCTTTGAGAACACCAGAATATCATCTAGATAAACCACGACAAATTTATCGAGGTAATCCATGAATATATAATTCATTAACCGAGAGAAAGTTGCTGGAGCATTAGTCAAGCCGAAGGACATGACGGTGTACTCGTATGATCCATAGCGAGTAACAAAAGCAGTCTTGGGTATATCCTCTTCACGAACCCGGATCTGATGATAACCCAACCTCAAGTCGAGTTTCGAGAATACTGCTGATCCAGCAAGCTGGTCATACAGATCGTTGATCCGAGGAAGCGGATATTTGTTTTGAATTGTTGCTTGGTTGATGGGACGGTAATCTTGGACCAACCGATTCGTACCATCCTTCTTCTTAACAAAGAGAGAAGGTGCTCCCCATGCAGAGGAACTTGGACGAATAAAACCCAGACGAAGCGAATTATCAATTTCTTTCTTGAGCTCAAGCAGTTCATGAGGGGGCATCTTATACGGACGCTTGGCTATAGGAGTGGTACCAGGTACCAAGTCGATGACAAACTCGACAGCTCTAGCAGGGGGAATCCCTGGAAGTTCTTCCGGAAAAACATCTTGGAAATCCTGGACAACTGGAATATTTTCAATTCCTTCCAGAGGTGACTCATTTAATGCATTCAAGGCATATAGTCGAGCTTCGGCATTTCAAACAAGATGAGCATGGTAGCTGACTATCTCATTCGAAGGATGCAGAAGGTGGACAGTTTTGGTGGCACACACTACAGAAGCAGTATGTGCTTTCAACCAATCCATTTCGAGAATGAGATCGATTTTGGAAGACTTCAACATTATGGGGGAGGCATGGAATTCCAACCCTTCAATTTCAACGGCGACATCGGGGCTACAAATGGAAGCCTGACATTGGCCCGCGGGGGTGTTTATCACTATTGGGACGCTCATCTCTTCGCACTTAATGTCATGCATGTATGCAAAATCTTCAGACATAAATGAATGCAATGCTCCTGTATCAAACAATACAGAAGCAGGTACTGAGTTGACGAGAAGTGTACCCATCATAGTAGCAGTCTGGTCTAGAACTTGATTCAGATCAATATTGTTAGCCTGAGCATTGTTGTTGCGGGGCTGGTTGGAAGCAGGCTGTTTCTGGCCCTGCCTGCACTCTCTAGCACGGTGTCCTGGACGTCCACACTTGAAGCACAGCCCATCCTCAGGACGAGAAGGGGGAGCAGGAGCTCGTGGTGGTGGAGCTGGAAGCCTCGGCTGCCTGGGTGGGGGTGGAGGCAGACGAGGTGCAGCATAGGACGGCCTCGGTGCAGGAGGCGGTGCATGGTACACGTTGTGGGGGATCGAGACCTTGCGCTTCTGACTTGCTGAGCCCGAAGATGAGCCCGTGTCACGGTTGCGCTTGTTGCTGTCCTTGTAGTCCTGCAGGCCTGTTTCCACAACAATGGACTTGTTCACCAAGGTAGCAAAGCTATTGAAGTCTTGAGCAATGAGTGCCAGCTTGATATCGGGGTGGAGGCCTTCACGGAACTTCTCCTGCCTACGAGCATCAGTTGCAACGTCTTCTTCAGCATAGCGAGACAAGTCCAGAAATTCACGCTGATAAGCATCCACAGTCCTGTTGCCCTGGACTAGATTGCGGAACTCACGCTTCTTCCTATCCATCATTCCCTGAGGAATGTGACGAGCACGGAAAGCAACTTGGAATTCCGGCCAGGTGATGATTGTTCCAACAGGCTGAGAGCGCCTGTGGATGTCCCACCATTGAGCAGCGGGGCCCTTCAGAAAGTACGAGGCAAAGTTGACATAGCTAGCCTCTGGGGCACCTGAAGACTCCAGTTCATAAGTGATGTCGCGGAGCCAGTCATCTGCGTCAAGTGGCTGAGTTGAGCTGCGGTAGGTTGTAGGGTTGAGACGTATGAAGTCTTGCAGCGTCACTGGGGCTGGCGGCTGATTCATGTTCGGCCTTGGGAAATGGTCCATCAGCCCTTGCATAAACTGACGATTCAGCTCAAACTGTTGCATCATACCAGCCATGTAGTCCGGTGGCGGTGGCGGCTCAGGTGCACCATGACCACGACCAGCAGGCCTAACCATTCTGTCAAATTAATAACAGTGGTAGTTTAGCATTTTGTAATTGCAACCTCAATGAATGATTCATGAAGTAAATTGCACAAATAAGGAAGTGCCACAATTAAGACATAGCAGTTCAGATTTCATCATACAGATCCATACATGAGTCTATTACAAACCATAAGTTCGTTACAACATAGATGATAGATCCGGCATGAAATTAAACTAGACAACTAGGCGGCACGCAGGCACGCGGTGGAGGGATACAACAACGCCTCAGCGTCGGAGACAACGAGAATAGTCGGGGAGCTGCAGGTGACCCAGAAATCTGGTGTTGGAGTACTGCATCCCATGCACACCCTGATGCAGAACCTACATGTCAACAGGGAGCCTCGGTCCAAGTGTGGGAGCACGACCTCCAACAGCAGGCCACTCAAGTCCTGGAGGAAACTCAGTCGGGCGCGGGTGGAGAATAAACTCTGTATGCATCCCCGCAATGACTGCTGGCCTCAACTGCTCCAAAGCCCGGTAAAGACGAGCATGGGTGGCGTACAGCTCAAAGTTAAGAGCCCTGACAGCACGATCCAGAGCCTCGGTGTACTGAATCGGAACCCGTGGGTCGTAGCGACGACTCACATAGGGAGCACAAATAGCAGTGTAGGATCGGTCGGTACGCTGCCGTGCAAAAGGGATCAAGACCTCAGCGTCGGCTGGCGTATCAACTCCATCAGGGACATACGGGATGTACCGGTATGCCGAATCCTCCAAGCTGGGGTTCGCTGCACGGAGACGAACAATAGCAGCATAAGCAGCATCCTGTACTGCCATCTCAATAGTCACTCCAATGCCACGGAAGGTGTGCAGCCCATCTCTGGTACGATCATGCTTATCCCAGATAACCATCTCAGCCTCATACTGCTCCTGGTTGAACTCGTGGTAATCCTCGTAAACAGTGTACTCGGGGTACCAACGATAACCCAGTGTCTTCAAGAGACCGTTCAGAATGGCCGGGAACCCAGTCATATCGTGTGCGTAGGTCAGACGGACGATCTGCCTAGCAGGACGCATCCGTAACAAGGAGATTCAAGATGTCAAATGACAGTGCGTGCATCATACTTTAAGAGAAAACAATTGTCGGCGAAACAATTCTCCGTTGGATGTGATCACGAGAACCTAATGTTAAATTTGGTAAAATCTTTAACCCGAAGAGGAGAGAGATCAGAATCCCAGAGTATAGACGAGGAATAAAAGATCCTAATACCACCCGATGGCGACGTGGGCCCGTAAGCCACACAGCCAAGTTAGTAAAACAGTTTTCTTTGTCTAGACTCAACTTCGGCCAAGGAGTTGGAAAGGGGGCTACCTACAGGCAGTCGGCTCTGATACCAACTTGTGACGCCCCCATTCTCGTCCGTACGCTAATCAATCACGCAATGCGTACGGCCAAGATTAGGGACTCACTGATTAGTACCACAACACGACAAAAGACACAAATAAAAGTCATACAGCTTAATATTACAAGCCGGGGGCCTCGAGGGCTCGAATATAAAGCTTCGACAAGCACAAGTCAGCGAAAGCAACAATATCTGAGTACAGACATAAGTTAGACAAGGGTGCCTTAAGAAGGCTAGCACAAACATAAGATAGCGGATCGAAAGAGGTGAGGCCTCCTATCTGGGAACCTCCTAACTACTCCTGAGCGTCGGCAGTCTCCACGTAGTAGTAAGCTCCATCGACGGTGTAGTAGCCGTCTCCAGCGAACTCCAACTCCGGGGCTCCAACCTCTGAACGCAGCAACGTATCGAAGGGGGAAAAGGGGAGGCAAAGCAGCGTGACTACTCATTCAAAGTACTCGCACGACTTATATCAGAACTAAACTAGATATGCATCATTCTCAATGAAAGGGGTATTATCTGGACTGACTGCAGAAAGCAAGAATAGGGAGAAGACCTAGTCCTATCGAAGACTAGCATCTTCAGCATCTTGCAGCATGAGAAGAGAGTAGACCTGCATCTCATATATATAGTCATATTGTTGAGCAATTTTAATTAACTAACACGCCCAGAGATCCTCCCTCGGCTCCCCTGCGAGGAAGCAATCCCGGAGCCACAATTCACTTTAAATTAAATTATGATTAAAGTTTTATAAGGTCATAGCACCTTTCCAAGTCGTCCTGTTACCGTGGACACGGCTATTCGAATAGATATTTCATCCCTGCAGGGGTGCACCACATATTCCCCAACGCGCCTGAGTCACCTCTGGCCGGACACACTTTCCTGGGTCATGCCCGGCCTCGGGATATCAGCACGTCGTCGCCCCACCTAGACTCATCGAAGAGGCCAGCCCGCCGGTCTAAATCCTATGCGCTCAGGGGTCATGGGCCCAATCACCCTTTGCACACCTGCACGGTGCGTACGCGGCCGGAAACAGACCTGGTACACTCCACTCCAGAGCTGTACGTTCCAGCCCAATCCGTCACGCGCCGCTCCATTGCTGACGTCCGAAGAGCTTCGGCTGATACAACGACGTTGAGTGCCCATAACTATCCCACGCGTAGGTTAGTGCGTATTAAGGCCAATGACCCAACTCAGATCCAGCACCCAACCCATTAGCAATTTATTAGGTGCGGGGCAAGCTCGAACATATTGCAGTCCGTCGCCCCGCCAAGAACACTCGAGTGCCTTCCGGCGCACCCCACCAAGTCTCCGGATGCCTTGCAGCGCATCCCACCAATATCTCTCGCGGGTACCCTTGGGGCCGACCCGTCTTTAACATATCTCAGTAACCCGGTCACAGTAACTGTGTGGCTATACTCCAAGTGGGGGCCCGAGGAATCACCCTCGATGGATCCCACCCGAGGTAAGAGTAAGACAAGAGTCGTTACCGATAAATGGAAGGGAGGAATCACCCTCGATACCCATTACCGATAACTACGCTACAGAATTAACATCGGGAGTGCTAAGTGAGGTATCACCCTCGGCACTCGATGGTAGCTCTGCAGTGCCCTACTAAAGGGGTGTGTAGTGATGTGTCAGTAACGGCTTGTCAGTCTTACTGACTGAGTCTTCTCTCTTCAAGTCCTTGGTGACGACGATGAAAGCAAAGGCAACGAGGACTAAGGGGGTCTCAGGGGTTCACTGGTCCACCTAATCTAGGCAGTTGATAAAACAACAAGTACAGTAGCAGTTCATCAAAATCAGGCTATGCATCAGAATAGGAGCTAACTAATACAGTAGCAAATTTCTAATGCAAGCATAAGAGGGAAAGAGGTGGGTGATATCGGAATGCTCAAGGGGGTTTGCTTGCCTTGCTGCTCGGCGGCAAAAGGCTGGTCGTCAAGTGCGTAATCGTACCCGGCAGCTCCATCAGCCTCGGGGTCTACCGAAGAGCAGAGGGGGAAGAAACAATAAATACAAGGCACACAGATGCAACATGATGCATGACATGGCAAAATGCTTAGCTAGGCATGCACTAACGCGGTACTACACGTCTTAGGCGAAGCGGGAGAATATCTGACGATATTTCCCGGGTCTGCTGTTTTATCGAACAGACGAATCGGAGGGGGAAGGTTCCACGTTGGCTGTGCTATATGCATGTGTCAATTAGAAGCAGTGCAGTGTTGCCTAAAATCATGACTAAGTCATTTAACTATTTTAGGATTAAAGTTGTAATTAATAGCCGGTAGTTATGCACTATTTACTTATCGAAATCGGTCAAAAATTTCCATGTTCAGGTATTTAGAGGCATCATACAGATATGTGGGTAGCGTATCCGGGTTCGTCTCGTCGTTCTGATCAACTTTCATGTAGAAAGTTTTTCGATCCGGGTTACGGATTATTTTATATGATTTTTCAAAGTTTTATCTAATTTCTGGAATTAATTTAATTATTTAAATTAGGATTATCCAAAACAGTAATATTTACTGTTTAATTAATTAATTAGCAGATTAATTAATTACTCTAATTAACCTTAATCATTTAATTAGTTAATTAATGACCTAATTAATTAACTCACTAATTAATTATTAATCTAATTACTTATTTATATATATATTTATCTATTTATTTTCTTTCTAATTCTTTTTATTAATTCAAAAACGTTCTGTGGGGGGTGGGGCCCTTTCGTCAGCGGCACCGAGCGGACACGTCCGCTCCAGGCCCTTTCGGGGCCGAACATGTCCGCGGTCGGCCCGTTCGGGCGGCCGGACATGTCCAGGCGGCCGGGGTCAACGCCCGCGCGCGCGTGTGCACAGGGACGAAGCCAAGCGGGACGCGGCGCGGCGACGACGGGCAACGGCGCGGGCCGGGCCAGGGGGGCGGCGCAGGGCGGCAGGGACGGTAGCGACGTCTAGCAACGCAGGCAGGCGCGGTGGCCGGAGCTGCGTGCGTGCGCCAGAGGCGACGACAGCGAGCAGAGCGGTGGCGAGGCCACGGGCGGCGGCAGCGAGTGGCCCGGAGGGCGACGCGAGCGGTGCGGGTGCGGGTGTGCGCACGCGACAGGGCGGCTGGAGGGCGTGGCGAGGGCGCGGTGACCGGGGGTAGGGGCGATGCGTCGGGCGTGCGTGCTCACCAGCGGAGCAGGGGAGAGGGGGTGGCGAGGCGTGGTGATGCGGCGCGGGGAGGAGGCGAGGAGGCGTTCGGCGGCGGTTGCAGACGACGGCGGGTGACGTCGGCGTCGGGGTCGGGGGGACGCCGCCCCGATCCAGAACGAGCGGAGGGAGAGGAGGCGATGCGGGGGAGGGAGTGGGTGGCTCGGGGCTGGCTAGGGTTTGCCCTGGCTGGCCCCAGGTGTTAAGAGGGAGTGGGATGGACCGGTTGGTGGGCCGAGGCCCAGTTGGGCCGGAGGAGGGAGCTTTTGCTTTTCTTTTTTCTTTTCTTTTTATTATCTTTATCTTTTATTAGTTTCTGTTTTTATTTTATTTAGGCTATATTCCCTTTAGCAAAAATGTGGGATGGGGTCCATATTTTCATGTGCAATACACCCAAGCTCCACAGCAACTTTGAGCCTTTTTAGTCACTGTTTGTATTTTCAAAAATGATTTACATGACATTTTTAATTGTTTCTGTCCACTGTTTTCTTGGAGTGTCCAAACCAGAGACTTGGTGATGTTGTTTTCCTCAACATGTTTTGTTTTAGAATATTCCATACATTTGGAACATTTTACTCTTATTATTTGAGGATTTATTTTATCACATTAATTCCTAGGCATTTTGAAAAGGAAATAGAACTGAAATTTGAACTTAACTTAATCAAACTTCACTTAGCAAAATAAGTAGACACTGTTCATGATCATTACTGTAGCTTAATTACAATGATCACTGTAGCATAAGCCCAGGGTGTCACAATTTATCACAGCGGAAACAAATCAATAAGGGTGTGGAGTCCCATCAACACCAACGGCAAGTTGAGTGTAGATCGTAACCCTAACACGTAACTCTTACTCGTCGTAGAAATCCTGCAACATAAGACGTTGCAGTTGTGTAGGTCAGTACATTGAATGTACTGGCAAGATCACATATGAAGGGAGATGAAAATAAGTCTATCGCTATATGCAATATGGCAGTGGAGGCTCTATGTCTGAGTTTTTGCATAGAAGCTGATTTTTCCCTAACTAAAAATTAATCAAATCATACTACAAAGTTCATGTCATTAATGAGATGGTTCCGCCAACCAAATTCTCATATCCCAAAGTTGTCATAAATCCCAAATTCACTTAATGTATCAAGTGTTGAGAATATCCAGATATTCCAATTCCAGTTGCTCAAATTGTCCGTAACCGGGGACACAGCTAATCGATTAGTTCAATACTCTGCAGAGGTTTGCGCACTTTTCCCGCAAGACTCGATCACCTCCCTTGAAGTCCTCGCACTGCCTGGTGTTTGAGAACAGGATGATCGAGACACAGTCTTTCCGAAGTACTCAACTATGCTAGAGCCCATAATAGCTTGCGGCTGCACATGGAAGCTTCTGGTCTTGAACGATCCATCAATCTCTTTGAGCCTGGGTGGCCTCATAAAAAAAAACTGGCGATCACTGGTACATCCCCAGTATCCCCTGGCAAGGTCATAGAACTGGGTGATCACCGGTACATCTCCAGGATCCCCTCGCAAGGTCATAGAACTGGGTGATCACCGGTACATCTCCAGGATCCCCTGGGAAGGTCATAAAATAGGGTGATCACTGGTACATCCCCAGGATTCCCTGGCAAGGTCATAAACTGGGTGATCACCGGTACATCTCCATGATCCCCTATGCCCTCTCCTTGCAATTAGTCCACCCAGAGGTGTATTGAAATTGTTGAAGACTTGAAGTCTTGAGGTTGGTTTAGATCATCTTCACTCTCACAACTTTCATGAACCACTCATACCAATCTCCGTCTACTAAAGCATAGCAATAACAACTATTCATCGATTCCCGGGGCTTGGTAACAAGGGCATTGGGGTTCCTACCTCATGATACTACTCAAGAACTAGAATTTCAATTTACCTAATTGATGCAAGGTGGAACGTGGCACTAATGCAATAAAACATAGGATTTTTAAAGAGGTGATCAAAGTGAACTTGCCTGGTAAATGTTGATGAAGATAAATCGCTCTCAGAAAAAGTTGATAAAACTATTCGTCACTCTCCGATGAAATCTATATAGTCAAACATTGCATTCACATAAATAAACACATCTAGCAAACAATTCTGTCAAACAAAATAACAATCCAAAACAATAAATAAAATAACAATGAAATCAAAGAAGACCAAATAAGATCCAAGGAGAAAGCAACTCACACAATAGCAATCAATACTCACATAACAACACTAAATTGATCTAAATAACTAATCAACAGTAAATAAAATACAATCTAAATAAGACAACAGAAAGCAATTTACTAAACTATTAACTAGCAAAAAGGAGCTAATTAAAAGCTATTATAACTATCTACTTATCACCAAAACAAGTATAACAACAAGAGAACAATTAACAAAACCTTAAATCAAAATCAAAAACTAAATTATTGCAATTTGACAGGATAACAACTAACTATATTAACATGGCAAAAGAATTACTTTTGAAACTAATAACACTAAATATATTACTACAATTAAGAGCTAAGCAAACAAAATACAAAACAGTATATAAACAATAATAAATAAATTATAAAATTTTATCTATTGTATTCTAATAGAAGTATATCATAACATGTTAAAATCTACAAAAAGAACTAACTAAAAATAATTAAAAACAACAATTTAATGACTAAAACAACTATATAGGCAAAATAGTAATGTTTTAACCTAATTTTAAAATATACTAAAAATAACTCACTAACTACTACAGCAGGAACAAATCACTAAGAAAATGGCAGCAAAAAGAATCGATCAAAAATATGTTTTGAACTCAAGATATTCATAAAATAGTGATTTGAGCAAATTTGAGAAAATGCAAATTTAAGATTTTCAAACATGAGAAGTTTTGGGATCTATAGAATGTACACATTTTTGTGAAACCATAGCAATTGGAATCACTCAATTTGCATAACCAGGCAATTAGATACGGGATTTTTTTGGATCTCACCGGAGTTGGTCGCCGGAGTTGAGGAAGAAGATGGGATCTGAAGATATGGTAGTCACCGGAGGAGGGCGTGCTCGGAACGGGGTAGACGGAGCCGGGGCGGATCTAGGACATAAGGCGGAGCCCTCGACTTCTTCCTGTAGGAACTGTGAGAAGCCGCCGGAGTTGGTGTAGCTCCGGCGAGCAATTACTCGTAGCAGAGATCGAATCAGGGAGGGATTTTCGGGTTTGGGAATGGAGGGTACAAGATGCTTCTCGGGGTCCTATTTATAGGGGCAGGGGAGGTCGAGTTAGAGAGATCCGAGGCAAAAATTAGAGAAGGTCATCAATGGCGTGGTGGAACTCCCCTTTTCGATCCGGCCAACTATAGCATGAAATCGGGGTTTTAATGACCTGAATGGGTTGCCCTTTACATCCTCTAAAATTTATATGTAGACCTTAGAGTGAATCGGTCAAGATTCGAATGGGGAAGGGGGGAAGAGGTCTATGTGCTTCCTGTTTCTGATTGTGTTCATGGTCACGTACAGAGGAAGAAGATGATGCACGTGGGGTTTGGGCCTTCCCTGCGTGAGATGGTGGGCTGCAGCCATTTGTTTATTTTTTAAAGTAAACGAGAGAAACAAAAAGCATAAAATAAAATGGAAATAAAACACTTGGTAAACATATTATATATCAAAATTTTCAGCAGACAATATCCTAAATCGTGCACATATTGTTATGTCCAAATAAAATAATTTTTGAAAATATATTATTAAAAATTCCAAAATGAGTTTGAATTGGATTTCAAATATTTTTCAAGTAAGTTTCTGTTGGTTTCATAATTCATTTTCCATATTTTCTTTCCGATACTTGAAGGAGTCATATTTCCTTCTCTCTTTATTTTATTTGAATAAATGGAAACGAATTTGAAACTCAAAAATTGAAACTTTCCAAAAGTGAATTCAAATGGAATTCAGAAATGATTTTCCATAACTCCCCACTCTTTTTTCATACCTTGAAGAATTCATATTATCTACTCTTATGAAAATCCTTGAGTGGCATAGAGTTTTTTTTTGAATTATATAAATGAAATTCAAATTGTCATGAGAGAAAGAATTGAGAAAGTCCTTTTATTCCCTCTCATTTAACTTTCAACAGGTTTCAAATTCCACTCAATTTCAAACAACAATCATTCAAGCAAAAATAATCACTTATTTAATATAACATTCCAAAATTTAAAATTTTGGGATGTTACAAACTACCACACTTAAAATGAATCTCGTCCTCGAGATTCAGAGAGGCTAGAAGGAAGGTTAGGGTTGGGGGTCTTCTTGAAAATCCATTGATCCTCAAAATGGCTAGGGTGCTACCACCCTTAGAATCAAAGTCATGGTTCCATACAAAACTCATGTACTTCTTCCTTCGAGTAGACACCATCGGTCTTCTCACAACTTCGGAATAACACCTTCATTTATGCTCTTCCGTTATAGGCATATCGTTTCCCTTGAGTCCTTTCATAAGTTCTTCCGGGGCTTGACAGGTCTGACGCCAATGCTAAACAATGGTTGTTAATCTCATGGTGGTCAACAAATAGTGGTTCCTGTAGGAAAATGGTCTGGGTTGAATCTCACCGTATAGCCTATGTTTGACAACAATTGCATGTACCAGGGTTTTCTTAATATACCATTCTAAGGTTTAAACAAGGTTCCAATGATCGTCATCACTTTACTATGGGTAAGTCACTCTAGATTTACCATTCCAAATAGCAAGAACGAATGATAGGGGTAAGTCGGTACGGTGATCAATCCATGCCGCACCCAAATCATTACCATGTATAAGGTTTAGTGAATCTCGCAATTCTAACACTTGGGCATTCTCACAAGCATTGCAGGATTTCTCTTGTCCTCGAACTGGGTTCCGGTAAATCCATTGATTCTGCAAGCTCAACAAAACATCTATCGTTTATTCACAACTCTCAGGTTTTGCGCAGATTCCTATGAACGTCTGCTGATGAAGTCACAACTTCTTACAGAATTATTCCTTCATCAAGGTTGTGCTCGCTCCTTATCAGATCCTGGGGCCTGGGGTTATGGGCTCACTTCAACATTTGTATAGCTCTAACTCGTCTTCGGGGTTACATCTGTTCCATATTCCCACATTAAACTTCCTTTGTATTCTTAAATCCAATTGTACTTCATTCCTTCATACTCTTGAGGTAAACCCTCATATCATCAAACAAAACTCAAGTTTATTCTGTCCAAACTCCACTCTATGGGTTGATATGAATAACACTTTTTGTCTCCATTGATCAAGTGGTCTTACAGGGTACTACCACCCTTAAAATGAAACGTACTAGTTCATCCATAGACCATATTTTGTACCCCTGTACTTCATCACAATCATTGTTCGTAGTGTATCAAGTCATGACATATGTTTCAACAAATGAGATCATGATATATAACCTTTTATTGATTCATGAATTATTACAATCTCATGGAATTCCATTACATAACATAACTCAACACCCTCATGAAAACTAAGTGTGCCTCCTACTACACATATTACATTCTTTATTCCAATACCCATGATCCCAATTACTTACTACAAGCTTTCTTCTCGTCTGGACATTCCCTGGCAAAATGCCCGGCTTCCCTGCAGTGCAAACAAATGACTTCCGACATGTCTCGAGGCTTCTTTGTGATTTTGTAATCTCCTTGGGTTCTTGGCTTCCTTTCCGGGCATTTACTAGCGTACTGACCTGTATTCATGCACTTGAAACAAGTAATATGACTCTTATCCTTCTCTGCTAGTGCAGCTGGGTTGCGGTGATGCCGGTTTCCAATTTCTCCAGTTCCATTGCCATGCCTACGGCCATTGTGATTGTGTCCAATGCCTCCATGCTGAGAATAAACTCCATGGTTTGGATGGTCATTTCCTCCAAACATACTATTTCTGTATCCAGTACTTCGTGAGTAAGAAGTGCATCGAGGCTTCTGCTGAGCTCCAGGGGTAAACTTTTCTGGTCCAAACTTCCTAATGCGGTTCTCAATCTAATGATGCTTGCCTTCGAGGATAATAGCTTTATCGACCAGCTCCTGGAAATTGTCAAAGTGAGCAACGGTCAACGGAACTCCAAGTTCCTCATTCAGACCTTCTAGAAATTTCTCCTGTTTGGCTGCATCGGTGGGCACGTCTCCTGGAGCATAACGGGCCAACTTACTAAACTCATCCACATATTCTCCCACTGAACGATTTCCCTGGCGTAGGTTGCGGAATTCCCTCTTCTTCAGACTCATGGCTCCAGCGGAAACACGTGCGGTGCGAAAAGCTTGTTGGAACTGATCCAAAGTAACATTCGTCATGGGGTATGTGGCAGTGTAATTCTCCCACCAGGAAGCTGCTGGACCATCCAGCTGGTGAGCAGCAAACCTCACCTTCTCTGTGTCAGTGCATCCTGTGGTGGCCAAATCTCTTGCTATCTTGCGGAGTCACTCATCTGCAACAATCGACTCCGTGCTACTTGAGAACACAGGTGGGTTCAACTTAGGAAAACAGGTAAGGTTATCAACTTGTGGTGGCGGGTTATTGTTGTTGTTCTGGTTCTGGTTCTGCATCAGGAGCTGCAACATCTGGTTCTGGGTCTGGAGCAACTGTTCTATGTTGGGTCCATTATTCCCTGAGCTATTCCTGGTATTGTCACGTCTCGACGGCATCTGATGGGTTTAGAAGCGATGAGGGAAGGTTGGAGCGAGAGGTAGAAAGATAACCATACAAACAATATAGTTTAGAAAATATGTTTTATTTGTGGCTCTCGAAACACACACACAAATGAAAGCTCACAAATCATCGCATCTAACATGAGTATACAATAGGGGTTTTGGTCTTCAAAAAGTTATGATAATACTGAGATTCTTCAGGGTCTTCAAATTTTTGGAGTCTATGGAGTCTTCAATTGTTTTAGCCTCCATCCTAGTACTCTGAGATGGTCCTCAGTTGATTCGTCGTGTGGTAAAAACGGAGAGGGGTGTACTCTAACTATTTGAGGTAAGAGGCATTATTTGATAAAATCAGAAAAGATGATAAGTAAAGGATCTTTTTGAAAATAAAGTTTTAGAGATATCATGTCCTAGGCTTTCCATTTTCTAGGGTCACGTCCTACAGTCAACATGTGCTCTGATACCATCTCTGTAGCGACCCGACCCAATACGATCAAGTCTCTGTGCTTTCTGTGCCATCCCTGGATCAGTATGCTGGCACACACAGTACTTCGATGAAATACCATAACATCACATGTAAAAGAAATACCGTAGATCCAGAGTATACCTTATTTATCACAGCGGAAACAAATCAATAAGGGTGTGGAGTCCCATCAACACCAACGGCAAGTTGAGTGTAGATCGTAACCCTAACACGTAACTCTTACTCGTCGTAGAAATCCTGCAACATAAGACGTTGCAGCCGTGTAGGTCAGTACATTGAATGTACTGGTGTCGGAGAAACGACACCTATGGGATCGCGAGGATCCCTTTACGGTTCGATGGGAAGGAGGGTTGCACAGAGAGCAGATCGAGTGATCAACGCAAAGGGGATTTTACCCAGGTTCGGGCCGCTCGGAAGTGTAAAACCCTACTCCTGCTTGGTTGTATTGAATGTGTTCTTAGGCTAGTTCTTGGAGCGCTACAGTAGCTGCTACACATGCGAAACTGGTCCGAAAAAGATCCTCTCCCTCCTGTAGCTGCACTTGGGCCTCCTTTTATACCTTCGAAGGGGTCGCCAACAGTAGTGCGCTGGGGTACATGAGGTGTAAAGCAACTACAGTGCTTATCATACCTAATTCTGACGGCTTAGGACAAGGGCATTTAATGCACCTGTTGAGGTGTCCCTGCCTTTCTTGGGGATGGAAAAAGGAGCCATCCCATCGCACCGCTTAAGCCCTCACGCCGTCAGCATCAGACATGCACCCAGGGGAACAAAAGCTAAAAGACAAACTGGTAGTTGCCCTGAGGCGGTGCGCTTGAACAGTGACAGGGTCTTGCCGGATGCGAGCCTTGTCGGGGCTCGTTGGGTCAGCCCGGCAAGATCTTGCCGGGGCCCAGCCTTCAGTCTTCTGTCTTCTGAGTATCGTCTCAAATACTCCTTGATAGTCTTGTGCTTGCTCCCAGCCGTCCCCCGGCAAGCATCTTGCCGGGAGTCCAACATTGGGTCTTCTCGGTGACCTGCCTGGAGGTCTCCTCCCAGGAAGGCTTGCTTCCCCGAAACTCTATCTTGATCTTGCCGGCCTTTGAGCTTGCCGGTGATGTGCAACAATGTGTTGTGCCCATGCTGGAGCCTGAGGCTCGACAGCAAGGACTAAAGGCATGTCTTCTGCGGCGGGAGCATTTGTCTCTACGGCAAGGGCTTGAGGCCCTGCCGGAGCCTGTTGCCCCCGGCATGCTTGGCGTTATTCCTGGCAAGTAATCCTTGCCGGAAACCTGGGTCCTAGACGTGTCGTATAAGCGGATTCTTCTCCGCCATGCCCTTCCCGCCTGGAGGCTGCAACTTGCCGGTGCATGTCCAGGGGTAATGGACACCCCCTGTTCATTACACCGACAGGAGCCCCCGGGCCTGGGCCGGACAAGCGTGCACAGTGTTTTCCGGGCTAGGCCCAAAAACATGCACCGGTACACGCGCGACGAGAAGCAATCGACACTCATGACTTTTAACTGCACGCTGATGATGACGCAGGAGAGCTTGCCGTTTGCCGGGCCTTGGGTTTGCCGGCAGCGTGGGCAGACAGAGCAGGACGGCGGCAGGAATCGTGCGCCCGAAAGGGAGCGCCACACCGTGCGATGAAGAGCCAGCGCCCGAGCCTTCCCCATAAAGGGTACTGCGGGTGCGGTGCTCGATTCATTCAGTCTTCCCTGCCGTTGAAGCCGTCCTCCAGCACGGTGCCCTTGGCTTTCTCGACGGCCGTTGCTGCAATGGCGCATGCAAAGGAATAATTAATCTTGGCCATGCCAATCTCAATGTATGCAAGAAATGCTCTTTTATGCTAAATGAATGCTGCTCCCTCTTGATTACTTCCGTCCTTGCACATATCTTATATCCTACGCTGTCTAGAAACCTTGCCGATGCGCACGTTTGCCGCGAGCGCTAGATGCGGGTCTTTAGCAGCCTGCTGGAAACGCCGCCGCCGGCAAGGCGACTTGCCGGGTCAGAACGCAGCTGCTAAGCTTGCCGAGCGGACTCGAGGCGAAACTAGAGCGCGGGCTCACCGCGACAAGGTTCCTTCGCGTGCAGATTGATGTACAAGGACGAAGAATCAACCAAGACGACCCATGCTTGCCGGAAAGCTTTCCGGTGCACACGCTCCAGTCAGCAGCGCTTTGAGGAACGGGTCCTTAGCGGCTTGCCGGGAACGCCGCCTCCCGAAAAGGTTTACCTTCCCAGCTTTAGTGCAGCTGCTCACATCGCCGAGCGGACTCGAGGCGACTAGGAGCGCAACTAGCCCCGGGGAGGTTTCTCAGCATACGGGTTTACGCAGAAATCTGAAAATAAAACTCATGAGCCTTTTCCTTGAACAATTGCATTTTTGTACAATGAATCCCTACGCTTGCCGGAATACTCTCCGAATGTGCACGTTCTGGTCGATGGCGCTTAGGATCGGGTCCTGTCTAGCAGCCTATCGAGAACGCCGCCTCTTCAGGAGCTTAACGCTCTAGAGACAACCGCAGCTGCATCTGTGTTGTTGGGCGGACCCAGAACAACTAGGAGTACAGAGTATTTCTAGATCGCTCCTTTGCGCACAGGTTATACAAAACTGCCATCAAGGATAAGGCTACACAACAAAAAGCAATCAAAGCTTTAGGACTTAGCTTTCTGTGAAGTCACCATGGACGATGAAGCTGATGCGCCGATCGCCAGATCAGGTCCGCACAACCTTGTTCCCCTACCTGGCGCGCCAAAGGTGTCGGAGAAACGACACCTATGGGATCGCGAGGATCCCTTTACGGTTCGGCGGGAAGGAGGGTTGCACAGAGAGCAGATCTAGTGATCAATGCAAAGGGGATTTTACCCAGGTTCGGGCCGCTCGGAAGCGTAAAACCCTACTCCTGCTTGGTTGTATTGAATGTGTTCTTAGGCTAGTTCTTGGAGTGCTACAGTAGCTGCTACACATGCGAAACTGGTCCGAAAAAGATCCTCTCCCTCCTGTAGCTGCACTTGGGCCTCCTTTTATACCTTCGAAGGGGTCGCCAACAGTAGTGCGCTGGGGTACATGAGGTGTAAAGCAACTACAGTGCTTATCATACCTAATTCTGACGGCTTAGGACAAGGGCATTTAATGCTCCTGTTGAGGTGTCCCTGCCTTTCTTGGGGATGGAAAAAGGAGCCATCCCATCGCACCGCTTAAGCCCTCACACCGTCAGCGTCCGACACGCACCCAGGGGAACAAAAGCTAAAAGACAAACTGGTAGTTTCCCTGGGGTGGTGCGCTTGAACAGTGACAGGGTCTTGCCGGATGCGAGCCTTGTCGAGGCTCGTTGGGTCAGCCCGGCAAGATCTTGCCGGGGCCCCAGCCTTCAGTCTTCTGTCTTCTGAGTATCGTCTCAAATACTCCTTGATAGTCTTGTGCTTGCTCCCAGCCATCCCCCGGCAAGCATCTTGCCGGGAGTCCAACATCGGGTCTTGTTAGTGCATCTAGTGCCCCTTAGTGATTTTGGTGTATTGAAGACTTATAGGTTAAGAGACTAATGTGTTTGTAAGTGTACACAGGCTCTATAAGTCGCTGAGGAGTTTGATATATTCGGAGATTATCGACCCCTAAAAATGAATGTCTTCTACTGAAGACTTTGGTGAAGACTTTGCTGAAGACTTCGGTATTCCCTGAAGACTTTGAAAAAGAAGAAGTTGGTGTGACCTTGAAGATATGAACGAGGACTATGAAGCGTGAAGACTTTTGTTTTCGAAGTTTCATTTCCTTTCTTTGAGTCATAGGAAACACCGTACTGTTAAAGGGGGCTGAGGTAATACTAAGGAAAATTTCCAACTGATGCTCAACTCAAAAGCCTCAACCTATCCAATCCTTCGAGTGAAGCCTTTGGAAATCTCTTGCAGTTCAGTCAAGTTCTTCAGTGATAGAGACGATGATCTTCTGGTCTCTGAGGAAATTGGTCTGACTGAGGACTTAGGATTTCGCCAGTGCGAATTACCTACAAGTGAGGAACATGATAAGCCCGAGGACTTTCATAGTTCGAAATTCCGACCGTTGCTGTGCTAAGCGCCAGCTGTCCCCAATCATCCTATCGACATAACGGTCATATCATTGGGGGCATTTATGTCTTATCATGTCAGGTTGCACCCTGGCTATAAATAGCCACCCCCACAACCACTAGTTGGTTGGCTGCTCCGAGAGAGAACTGACACTTGTCATTTGAGAGCATCCCATTCCTCGAGGACTTTGAGAGAAAATCATCAGTGAGGAGAAACCCATCCTCCGAAGACTTTGAGAGAAAATCATCAGTGAGGAGAAACCCATCCTCCGAAGACTTTGAGAGAAAATCATCAGTGAGGAAAAACCCCAAACCATGAAGAAATTGTTCCTGTGTGGAACCGACGCTTGTTACCTTTGAAGAATGTGTATCTTCCAGACGGTTAGGCATCATGGTCTAGTGCATCCTGCAGTCAATTGGGGATCACGAAGTGACCTTGGTCTAGAGCATCCAGCAGTCAATTGTGGATCGCCAGATGACCAGTTTGTGAGGGTTTTGGAAGTCTACCCTGAAGACTTACCACGAGTGTTGGGCGAGGTCTGTGTGACCTTAGCTCAAGGAGAATACGGTAAGGACTGTGTGTCCTGGGACTGTGTGTCTTCTGGTTTAAATACCAGGCCGCTCCAAACCAGACGTACGACTGTCACAGCAGTTGGAACTGGGTCATCAAATCATTGTCTTCATCGAGCTACCTGGTTCTATTTCCTCAACCCTTTCATTTCCTCATATATGTGTTGATGAAATTGATCGTTACTGTTTGAAGAATTTGACTGAAGACTTTCTCAATTTCCTCACCCCAAATTCTTCAAGTTACCTTGTTCCTCACCTGCGTATCCTGTATCACGCTACCTGTAATCTGTGCATGCTTTATTTCATCACGATGACCATGCTACTGCTATGTTTCGCATGCACCTGAGTACTTATTCCGCTGCAAGTTATTCATCACATTTCAAATTCCTCAAGTTGAAATTCCTCAGTGATGAATTTGTAAAAATCGCCTATTCACCCCCCCTCTAGTCGATATAATGCACTTTCAATTGGTATCAGAGCCAGGTTCTCCCTTGTTCTGTGTGATTTTGGTCTAACCACCTGGAGTTCTAGTTATGTCGACTGCAGGTATGATCAAGGTTTCCGCAGGCTGTCCTACCTTCGATGGGATGGACTACCCCTACTGGAAGAACAAGATGCGCATGCATCTCAAAGCTATTGACAACGATCTCTGGTATGTTGTGGAAAATGGTATTCCCCTCACATCTCCGACTGTTACTGCTGCTGATGCGAAGAAATTCAAGCAACTCGACTCTCAAGCCAAGAATATCATCTGTGGCCATCTGAGCAAAGGTCAGTATGGCAAAGTGAGTGCTTTGGAGACTGCTAAGCTTATCTGGGATAGGCTATCCAAGGTCAACGAAGGTGTTTCCACTCAACGTGACTCTCGTGTTGATGTTCTTCGCAATCTCTTCAACCGCTTCAAAAGGCTCGACAATGAGAATGTTCAGCAAACTTTTGATCGCCTCACTGATATCTCCAACGAGCTTCAAGCACTGGGTGCCATGGATATCACTGACCACGAGGTGGTGAAGAAACTGCTAAGATCTCTTGATTCCTCATTCGATACTCTGGCTTTGATGATTCAAGAACGCGGAGACTACAAGTCACTTAATCCTGCTGATATACTTGAGAGACTCAATACTCATGAATTCCAACAAGCTCAGAAGAGAGATCTCTACGGACCAGGCTATGGAAGATCTCGTGCTCTGAAGGCAAAAGCAATTTCCTCATCCGAAGACGAAGATTCTGATAGTAGCATTGGTGATCCTGAAGAACTGAGTCAGGAGCTGGCAATGCTTGTGAGGAAATTCCAGAAGTTCTCAAGGAGAGGTCAATTTGCAAAGTCATCAAAAAGTAGTTTGAGGAAATCAGATTCCTCAAGCGACTACAAGAAGAGAACTTGTCACAAATGCAAGAAATCTGATCACTTTATCTCTGACTGTCCTCTTTGGGAAAAAGAATCAAAGAAGAAGAAATACAAGGACTACAGTTCTGATGACTCGAAGAAAAAGAAGAAATCTTCAAAGTCCTCAACTTCAAAGTCTTCATCTGCAAAGTCCTCATCTCACAAGAAGAAAGGTTCCAGAAAGGCTCGGGCTTTCATTGGCAAGGAAATGGACTCTGAAGAAGAATCTGAAGAATATGAAGACGAGGAAGAATCTAAGGAAGAGTCTGACTCTGGTGTTGCTAGCCTTGCTCTCGCCACTGCCTTCGTCAGCAAGTCCATCTTCAACGATGAAGAAAATGACCACTCCAACGACTCTGACGTCAGCAACGATGAATATGCTCCCACTTACTGCTTCATGGCAAAAGGTTCCAAGGTACACAAGCATCACTCTTCTTCTGAATCAAGTGAAGGTGAATCTGATGAATATGTGAAACCTAGCTATGCCAAACTTGCTAAAATTGCCACTAAGCAACAAAGTGCTCTTGAAAAGCTTCAGAAATTTCTAGACAAAAGCGATGATCTGTTGAATGAGGAAGTGGATCGCACTCAAACTCTGTCTGATGATCTCAAAAGTCTTCAGACAAAGTATGATAACCTTCAGAGTCATCACAATGCTCTCTTAGTTGATCATGAGAAGCTTTCTTATGAATTTCTTCAAAGAAAGCAAGATCTTGAGAAACTAAGGGTGGCTCATGAGGATCTCCAAAGGGAAAACGATTCCTTGCTAGCTCAACAGATCAGTACCGCTCAGGAAGAATTTGTTCCACCATGTATGAAATGCATCGAACGTGAAACTGCTAATTCTTTACCTGAATGTTCAAATGCTTCTATTACTGCAAATTCTTAAACTATCCCCATGGTCACAAATTCCTCATCTGAGGATACCATAAGTATCACTGACGAAAATGCAGGGTTGAAGGAATTGTATGTGACAGGCATGTACAAAAGTCTCAAAGGGCATCAAACCCTTTGCGATGTGCTCAAAAAGCAGATTCTGAACAAGAACCCTAGGAAAGAGGGTATTGCATTTGAGAGGAAACTCAATGCTGATGGATCCTACTGGACACCTGAGCAGTACCCCAAAACTTCATGGGTTGCTGCAAAAGGACCTCCTGTGGATCCATCCACTTTATCTGGCTTTACTTGTGAAACTGCATATTCCTCTGATGAGTCACTTGACTCCAACTACAAATTCTTCAAAAATCAGAAAGGTGAAGTATTTGCCAGATTTGTTGGAACTAACTACAGGAACGGTTCACCTATGAGGAAAATCTGGGTTCCTAAGAGCTGCTTGGAAAATCTTCAAGTGAATGTCCTCACGACACCACCCTTGAAGAAAAGGAACCCCAGATCAAATTCCTCATGTGGACCAAAGTCTTCACTTGGACCAAATTCCTCAAATGGTCAAAATTATCATTCTCGTGCTAATGCATCTGTTTCGCAGGGAAAATCTAAGAGTTCTGAATATGTGCATTATTCTTCAAATCATTATGTTCATAAGTCCTCGAAGAATTTCTCTGCTTATTCATATGAGTAGTCTAACCCTAGTCCTGTGAAACGAAGTGCGCTAGCTTAAATGCCTCCTTTCTCATATGGTGCTCGCAGAATGATGAATTCTTTGCCACCCCTCCAGATGTGGGTGGTGAAGAAATTAAACTAACTTCTTACGCAGGGTCAGGTCTCCAGACGAACTTGAACGTCTGATGAATTTGCTGGAGACCTGAAGAAATGCTTGAAAGGACGCAAGCTAATCATGCAGAAATGAGTTCCTCATTTCTCACGTCCTCACACTGCTTTACTTACTATGTTGTGTGATAAAATTCTGTCTGATGAAATTGATGTCATATTCTTCACTCTGAAGCATATGAGTTCGTAAGTTGTACTAATTCATCTGCAGGATGAAACTCCAAAAACTACTGAGTGGGTCCTCGACAGTGGATGCACCAACCACATGACTGGTGACAAGAGTCTACTGATGAATATGCCACTTGCCCCATCTCATCTGAAGCATATCACCTACGCTAACAAAGGAAAAAGCAAGGTATTGGGTCTAGGTAAGGTTGCAATCTCCAAGGACCGACACATGGACAAGGTGATGCTTGTCGAATCCCTTGGGTTCAACCTCATGTCTGTCTCAATGCTCTGTGATCTTGATATGGTCGTCATCTTTGGAAAATATCGTTGTGTTGTCATCATGGAAGCTGACCATTCCAAAGTCTTCAAAGGCTTTAGGAGAGGAGACTTGTATATTGTTGATTTCTCTACAGGTCCTCAGCCTGCCACGTGCCTACTTGCAAAGACCTTAGAAGGCTGGCTATGGCATCGACGACTTGGACATGCTGGTATGAGGAACTTGCACATGCTCGTGAAGAAAAAGCACGTCATTGGCATCGAAGGTGTCAAATTCCTCAAGGATCACCTCTGTGGTGCTTGTGAGTCTGGGAAGATGACCAGATCCAAGCATCCCTCGAAGACAATCATGACCACGACTCGACTTTTTGAATTGCTTCACATGGACCTCTTTGGCCACACTCATTATTCCACGCTAACAAATTCTTCAAGTTTGTATGGCTTTGTCATTGTTGATGATTACTCTCATTACACTTGGGTGCATATTATTCTATACAAGTCTGAGGTGCAGGATGTCTTCAGACGATTTGCTTCAAGGGCCTCAACAAACTTCGGCGTCAAGATCAATCACATCAGAAGTGATAATGGGACTGAATTCAAGAACACCAATCTTGATGAATATCTTGATGAACTTGGTATTACTCATGAGCTATCTGCCCCATATACTCCTCAGCAGAACGGTGTCGTGGAGCGCAAGAATAGGACTCTTGTTGAGATGGCTCGCACCATGCTTGATGAATACAAGACTCCTCGGCGCTTCTGGCCTGAGGCAATTGATACAACATGCCACATCATCAACAGGGTATATCTTCACAAATTCTTCAAGAAGACATCATATGAACTGATGACTGGCAAGAAATCCAATGTAAGTTATCTCAAAGTCTTCGGTGCAAAATGCTGGATAAAAGATCCTCACCACAGTTCTAAATTTGCACCGAAAGCACATGAAGGTTTTATGCTTGGTTACGGAAAGGACTCGCACACCTACAGAGTCTTCAACACCCTCCATCAAAAGGTTGTTGAGACTGTAGATGTGCGGTTCGATGAAACTAACGGCTCGCAAAGAGAGCACCTGCCTTCTATGACAGATGAAAAGTCTCCTGAAGAATCCATTAAGTTGAAAGCTACTGAATATGTTGTACCCACTGAAGAAAATCCTCAACCAACTGAGGAAGTCATTCCAATCAATGAAGACATTCATGCTGATACACCTGAAGAAAATGGTGCTGAAGAAAATCCTCAGCCACGTCAACCTGCTCATCCAAGAGTTGCAAATGAAGTGCAGATTGACAAAATCATCGACAACATCAATGCACCAGGTCCTCTCACTCACTCAAGAGCTTCACATCTGACTAACTTTTGTGGGCATTTTGCTTTTGTCTCTATGATAGAGCCCACCAAAGTTGATGAAGCTTTCAAGGAGCCTGAGTGGATTCAAGCTATGCAAGAGGAATTGCATCAATTCAAGCTCAACAACATGTGGGAACTTGTCAAGCGGCCAGATCCTCGCAAGCATAACATCATAGGTACCAAATGGATCTACTGAAACAAGCAAGATGAAAATGGCCTTGTGGTAAGGAATAAGGCTCGTCTTGTAGCTCAAGGCTACACACATGTTGAAGGAATTGACTTTGATGAAACTTTTGCACCTGTTGCTAGACTTGAAGCTATTCGCATATTGCTTGCTTATGCTAACCATCATGATATCACTCTATATCAAATGGATGTGAAAAATGCATTCCTCAATGGTAAGCTTGAGGAAGAAGTATATGTTGCTCAACCCCCAGGTTTTGAAGATCCTAAGCATCCTGACAAAGTCTTCAGACTCAACAAAGCCCTCTATGGCCTCAAGCAGGCCCCTCGGGCGTGGTATGACACTATGAAGGAATTCCTCATGAAGAAAGGCTTCAAACCCGGTTCACTCGACCCAACTCTTTTCACCAAATCCTATGACAATGAACTGTTCATATGCCAAATATATGTCGACGATATTATCTTTGGCTGTACTGACAAACGTTACAGTGATGAATTTGCCTATATGATGAGTGAAGAATATCAAATGTCTATGATGGGAGAGTTGAAATTCTTCTTAGGTCTTCAAATTCGTCAGCAAGACAATGGCATCTTCATCTCACAAGAGAAATACCTCAAGGATGTGCTGAGGAAATTCAACATGCACGAATGCAAAGGCGTCAAAACTCCAATGCCTTCCAAAGTCCACCTCTGCACTGACGAAAATGGTAAAGATTTCGATCAGAAGGTATACCACTCCATGATTGGCTCTTTATTGTATCTATGTGCATCTAGGCCTGATATTATGCTGAGTGTTTGCATGTGTGCCCAATTTCAAGCAACACCGAAGGAATCACACCATAAGGCTGTGAAACATATTCTTCGATACTTAGCACACACACCAACGCTTGGATTATGGTATCCCAAGGGCTCAAATCTTCACCTCATTGGATACTCAGATGCTGACTATGCTGGAGATCGTGTGGATCGCAAGTCAACCTCAGGCACATGTCATTTCCTCGGACGATCCTTAGTCTGTTGGTCCTCGAAGAAGCAGAACTGCGTGTCACTTTCTACTGCTGAAGCTGAGTACATTGCTGCTGGTTCATGCTGTGCTCAGTTGCTGTGGATGAAGCAAACCCTCAAGGACTATGGCATCAAGGTGAAGAATGTGCCTCTCTACTGCGACAATGAGAGCGCTATCAAGATTGCTTACAACCCAGTTCAGCACTCCAAGACCAAGCACATCCAAATTCGTCATCATTTTCTTTGAGATCATGTACTCAAGGGCGACATCTCCATCGACCACATCCCCACTGAAGAACAACTAGCCGATATCTTCACTAAGCCCTTGGATGAAAAGAGATTTTGCATGTTGCGGTGTGAGCTAAATATCTTAGAATCTTCGAATGTTCTTTGAAGGGACACACATCCTGACACTTATGCAAAATTGATGACTTTGATGTGCAACACACGAAGTAACGTTTTTCTTCAATCAATGAAGAATAACTCTCTAAGTGTGAAGAAATTAACGAAGAATTTGATTCTCAGAACCCTACGACAATTGTACGCGGTGTCTGAAATCATCATTCTTATACGGTGGGTCACGCCACCAACAATAGTTGAAATTCTTCTGAGTTTAGTTTTCATCATTTTGCAAATTCTTCAAATTTTCAAATTCCTCAAATTTGCAAATTCCTCAACTTTTTGAAATTCTTCAAACTATGAAACTGATGTTCCTCATTGACTATATATATATATATATATATATATATATATATATATATATATATGTATGTATGTATGTATTTGAGTTTTCAATGTCCTCAACAGCATTCACTTATTGCTAATTCTTCAAGTTGATTTTCATCTAAGTGAATGTGATCGGACCCGTTCCCCCTCTATGCTAAACTCAACCCAGTATGTTCACAAATTCTTCATATGCATTCTGCTTTGAAACTGGTTCAAAGTCTTCACTGTGTCCTTGACAGCTGAAGAATTTGCGAACAAAACTTTAAAATCTTCACTATCAAATTTTTCGACGCTTCCCGCTCAAACAATTCCGGTTCCCGAGACTGGATAAGCCACGATCCCCCACTATCTCCACTACTCAGAACGTGGGTGACACATGTCGCATGGAGAGTAAGGGTCAGGGGCAATCTGGTCCAAAATCTTCTGGCCGATTCGTTGTTACTGCCACTATAAATACCCCCTCCCCTTCACTGTGCTCGAGTTACTCCTCACTCCATCTCTCCCGAGCTCAAACCTAGCACCACCGCTAAAATCATCGCCGCCGGAGAGGAAGAGCTTCACTGCCTCGACCTCGCCGTCACCGTACTCGCATCGGCCGCGGAAGTCTTCACCCCGCCGCCGCTGTAGCTGTCTCCCTCTGCCAAGCTAGGGCGTGGGAGATCTGGACGGACGAACTTCCCAGATTTCATCTCTCTGTTCATCGTGTTCTTCATCAGGGTAAATAAAATCTAATTTTACTGCCCTTGTTTGATCTTCAATTCTTCCACAAAATCCTCAAAAGTGTTTATTCTTCAAAAATCATCTCCTTAAACACTTCACATGTTTCAATCCCTTGAAGTTTTTCTCTAAGTTATGATTTTCTTCAAGATTCCTCAATTGTGTGGATCTACATATTTGCACAACTCTGGAACCTAAGACAAAGAACACTTAGTGAAATTCCTCAAGACATCTATGGTCAAAATCCTCAACTTGATGTATTTTGCAAAAGTTTCTGAGAACGCATATGACCTCTTCAAATTCCTCGCACCTATACTCTGTTCACAGGTACCAAAATGTCTGCTGATGAATCACTAGGTTCTCATCAAGTTAACTCATTTGCAGCGTTTCTTGAGGAAAAACTGTGCACATCGTCAGAATCATCAAGAGTTCAAAGTCATCAAGTGAAGAAAATGGCTGATGGCAAAAGACCACAGAAGGGTGGAAAGAAGGCAGAACAGAACACAGCTTTTGAGATACCTGAGGATTTGTATGCTGGTTACTGTACTCCAGATGAGGCCATTCATGGCAAAGAAACAAAGGAGCAGAGGAAAATCAGAATTCAGAGGATTGAACGGAGGTGGATGAAGGAATGGAGAGACTATCGCTATGTCACTCCCAAATACATGAGGAAATTCGCCCTCAAACCTCCGTGCAAAAGGGCTCCTCCTGCTGATGATCAAGAAGTCGATCCCACTAGTGTTGCTCGTGGTGAAGACTTTCCTGATGAATGGGCAAAACATCAACAAAAACTTCAGCGAACTGCCAAAGCTGCAGTGAAGAAATTCAATGAAGATTCTGCTGCTGCTGCTGCCTCCACCAGAGCTTCTGAGAGTGCTCCGAAGAAATCGCTAGCAAAGAAATCGGCTATGAAATCAAAATCTTCAACTTCAAAGTCTTCACAGCAAAATCCTCAAGCAAATTCTTCAAAGGCCACTGCAATGCCTTCAGTAGCTGCACAATCATCAGCTGCTGCTGCAAAGTCCTCAACTCCTGTAACTCTTACAACATGTCAGAAGACAACTGGCTTATCAATTGCTTCAGGGGCTTCTGCTAGTTCCTCAGCCCAAGAACGGTCTTCAACAAGTCCTACTTTGATGAAGTTGAAAAGAACTGCTGGACGAGGTCAACGACCAAGTCCTCACAATAGCAAAGCTACTGTGAATGTACCCTCAAGATCTGAGGATGATGATGATGCTACTAATGAAGAATTGGGAGAAATCATCAGAAACAGTCAGCAAAAGGCTGCAATTGCCAAGAGTAGCTCTGTTCCTCTAATGCTGGATCCAAAGATGATCCTCAATTTCATCGACATATGGCATGAGGATCCCAGCACACCACTTTCCTCACTGAAACTGCCTATTGCTATGGACCATGTCCTCACCCACTTCATTGCTGAGGAAAAATGGAAAAGAGATCAAGCTCAGAGAGCAAAGAGGAGCAGGGCAAGAAAAGAAAAGTTCCTGAAGAACAATGTGATGAATTTGACTCCTACTCAACTCATCACAGTTCAGTCTGAGATTCGCTGCCTGACTGATGAACAAGCGAAATATGATGCTGAATGGAAGGGCACCAAAGTGAGATTTGTCAGGGCAGCCCAAGATGCTGTTAAAGATCACAACTCAAGGGTTGCAGCTCAATTGCAACAACAAATTCCTCAGGCTGAAGAATCTGCTCAGCCTGCTGTAGAAACTGCACGCACAGCTGAAGAAATTCAGGCTGCTGAAGAACCTGTCAGGGCAACCTCCACTGTTGCGCCTGAAGAAACTGCAAGGTCAGCTGAAGCTTTTGCTGCGCCAGATGAAATTGAGACTGCTAGGGCGACTGCATCAGTCGTGCCTGAAGAAACTGCTCCTCCTTCACCCTCTGCTGAAACTGCAAAGTCCTCAAGGGTGAAGAACATCAACCTTCCTTCTGCATCAGAAGCGAAGAAAACTAAGGCTGCGGAGAAGGCTGCACTAAAGAGAAAAGCAACAACTTCAGATTCCTCAGCTATGAAGAAGTTGAAAACTATGCCAAGTTCCTCAACTGAGCCTATTGATGCAACCCCAATCTCCTCAGTGCCTTCCTATGAGATAGTTCCATTTGGTACTGACTATGAAGTTCTAGATGAAGATGAAGAAGATCATTCTGCTGCTTCCTCAGAGCAGATTGATGAAGAAATTGAAATGGAAGCAAATGCTTCAACTCCACTGGTATCATCGCCCCTGCCTCAGTTGACTGCTGAAGAGGCCGGCGTTGAAGAAATGGAAGAGGAAGTGGATATTGGAAACACTACTCCTCTTATCAATGATGAATATTGGGAAGCTACTCACCCAAATTCTCCAATGAACACTCCCCTCACTCAAATTCCTCAGTCTCCAGCCCAGACTGAAGAAATTCCAGCTGCTACAGCTAAAGAAATTGCTGCTCAAATTGCTAATGAGGAAACTGCTATCCAAATTCTTCAATCTGAAGAAGTTCCTCCTCTGGAAGTTGTGGGCCGCTTCAAGCCGAATCTTCAACCGAAGCCCAAGATGCCTTTCAAAAGCTCAAAGCGCCCCAAATTCATCAAGACCAATTTCTTCAACGAGCACATTTTCTTCAACGGACCAAATCCATATGACTCTGCAAGGACCGGCTGCACCAGATTCTGGACACCTACACAGATGAACTATTATGCATCAGTGTTATTTGACAAGGAGAAAGTCTTCGAGCATCGACAAATTCCTCATGCGGACATGGAAACTATCCCATGCTTCACACCCGTGCTCGCAGTCCTTCAAGATGCGGGAATTCTTCCACTCTGTGTAGACATATGTGATTGGAATGAAGAGCTAATTCTTCAATTCTACGCCACCTTGCACATCACAGGTGATGCCACTGACATCAACTCTTGGGTCTTGGACTAGATGGCCGGATCTACTCACTACACTGCTCCAGCCTCTGAATTGCTTCGATCAGTCCCAATACCAATTCCCTCAGAAGGAGCAAGATGCCTGTTTGATGAACCTGCTCTGCCTGATCACATGATGCAAGTGCTAATGAAGCCTTTGGCTCAGGGCCAACCTCAACGGACTTCCTTCCTTGTGAAGGATTTACTCTATGTGCCCAGGACAGTTTACCGCATTCTGACCAAAACCCTCAGTCCTCAGAAAGGTCACAACTCTGAAGAAGAAGAAGTGGAGGGAATCATGAAGAACATGCTGTTCAACATCATTCATGGGATTCCCATAAACTACCATGATTTCTTCATGAGGACTTTGGCCAATGCTGCTACAGCCCCATTTGATTTGAAGCCTTACGCTCCATGGATCATGAAATTCATCAGATCAAGGTCTTCACTTCCATTCAAGGCTGACTTTCAGAATCACTTCAGCTTTCTGCCTCCAATTGAAGTCCTCAAGAGCTCATTTTCTTCAGTTGTGGGTAAAGGCAAGGCTGTCATTGATGAAGGTACTCGTCCATTGGATGGTCAGTTTCGCAAAGCTGCATCTTATTCCACCAATGATGACACTGCTACCCAAGATTCTGCCGCAAAAGCCTCAGCGCAAAATCCTCAAGAAACTGCCCCTCGTGTGATGACAGATCGAGAGCTTCTTCTAAGTCTTCATCAGAAGATTGATCGCAATCACAAGTGGGTAAAGCGTCAGTTTGGTTCACTTCTTCGAGACATGACTGTCATGCACAACTCTGTGAGGAAGAACCACTATTATCTTCATGAAGTCTTTGACCGCACATGGGCCATCCTGTCTCACCTCAAGACTACTGAAGAACTCAAGGAGATGGAATTTCAGCGAGACTTTGATTGGTCCATGCCTCCAAGGAAGAAATGGAAGAAAGTTCAAGTTCCTCGGCTGGTTACAAGTTCATTTTCTTCATCGCGCCAGGCGGATGAGGCTGAGGACATTGACGACACTGCTGCAGGCCCGACATCAACAAACGACCCCGACAACGCTGGCGCTCCTCCACCACCTTCAAGATGAAATTCTTCAGGGGCGTTAGTCCTCACTTTTTTGTCCCTTTTGGTCTTCGATGACAAAGGGGGAGAAAATTTGAGTTAGTCTTCAAGCGGGTCTCTATATATGGGCTGTTTTTGTTTAAGTTACAACTCTCGCTCTTCTGAAGCTTTTGTTGGTTGAGTTGTAAACTTAAGTCCGATGGTGGTCTGATGCTTTTGAACTGCTTTCCGCATGCTATTTCCTCAAGTTATCTTAATGCACGCATGCTGAATTTCCTCAGACCCCATTTTCCATCATGCATTTCAATTTCCTCATGATATATATTAAATGCGTGTATGGATTACAAGATATAGGGGGAGTTCTCCATGTTTTTAACCTGCTATGTGCATTTGCTGTCCAAAGAAAATTCTTCAAATATGCACATCTTCAGGGGGAGTTCTTCTATATCTTGCAATCAAATTCCTCAAACTCAGTACTTACACTTCATATTATTATCCCCGTTGAAAACTTAACCTATTTGTCATCAATCACCAAAAAGGAGGAGATTGTTAGTGCATCTAGTGCCCCTTAGTGATTTTGGTGTATTGAAGACTTATAGGTTAAGAGACTAATGCGTTTGTAAGTGTACACAGGCTCTATAAGTCGCTGAGGAGTTTGATATATTCGGAGATTATCGACCCCTAAAAATGAATGTCTTCAACTGAAGACTTTGCTGAAGACTTTGGTATTCCCTGAAGACTTTGAAAAAGAACAAGTTGGTGTGACCTTGAAGATATGAACGAGGACTATGAAGCGTGAAGACTTTTGTTTTCGGAGTTTCATTTCCTTTCTTTGAGTCATAGGAAACACCGTACTGTTAAAGGGGGCCGAGGTAATACTAAGGAAAATTTCCAACTGATGCTCAACTCAAAAGCCTCAACCTATCCAATCCTTTGAGTGAAGCCTTTGGAAATCTCTTGCAATTCAGTCAAGTTCTTCAGTGACAGAGACGATGATCTTCTGGTCTCTGAGGAAATTGGTCTGACTGAGGAGTTAGGATTTCGCCAGTGCGAATTGCCTACAAGTGAGGAACATGATAAGCCTGAGGACTTTCATAGTTCGAAATTCCGACCGTTGCTGTGCTAAGCGCCAGCTGTCCCCAATCATCCTATCCACATAACGGTCATATCATTGGGGGCATTTATGTCTTATCATGTCAGGTTGCACCCTGGCTATAAATAGCCACCCCCCACAACCACTAGTTGGTTGGCTGCTCCGAGAGAGAACTGACACTTGTCATTTGAGAGCATCCCATTCCTCGAGGACTTTGAGAGAAAATCATCAGTGAGGAGAAACCCATCCTCCGAAGCCTTTGAGAGAAAATCATCAGTGAGGAGAAACCCATCCTCCGAAGACTTTGAGAGAAAATCATCAGTGAGGAAAAACCCCAAACCAAACCACCAAACCCAAAGTGATTGAGCATCACTGAAGAAATTGTTCCTGTGTGGAACCGACGCTTGTTACCTTTGAAGACTGTGTATCTTCCAGACGGTTAGGCGTCATGGTCTAGTGCATCCTGCAGTCAATTGGGGATCACGAAGTGACCTTGGTCTAGAGCATCCAGCAGTCAATTGTGGATCGCCGGGTGACCAGTTTGTGAGGGTTTTGGAAGTCTACCCTGAAGACTTACCACGAGTGTTGGGCAAGGTCTGTGTGACCTTAGCTCAAGGAGAATACGGTAAGGACTGTGTGTCCTGGGACTGTGTGTCTTCTGGTTTAAATACTAGGCCGCTCCAAACCAGACGTACGACTGTCACAGTAGTTGGAACTAGGTCATCAAATCATTGTCTTCATCGAGCTACCTGGTTCTATTTCCTCAACCCTTTCATTTCCTCATATATGTGTTGATGAAATTGATCATTACTGTTTGAAGAATTTGACTGAAGACTTTCTCAATTTCCTCACCCCAAATTCTTCAAGTTACCTTGTTCCTCACCTGCATATCCTGTATCACGCTACCTGTAATCTGTGCATGCTTTATTTCATCACGATGACCATGCTACTGCTATGTTTCACATGCACCTGAGTACTTATTCCGCTGCAAGTTATTCATCACATTTCACATTCCTCAAGTTGAAATTCCTCAGTGATGAATTTGTAAAAATCGCCTATTCACCCCCCCCCCCTCTAGTCGATATAACGCACTTTCAGGTCTTCTCGGTGACCTGCCTGGAGGTCTCCTCCCAGGAAGGCTTGCTTCCCGGAAACTCTATCTTGATCTTGCCGGCCTTTGAGCTTGCCGGTGATGTGCAACAATGTGTTGTGCCCATGCTGGAGCCTGAGGCTCGACAGCAAGGACTAAAGGCATGTCTTCTGCCGCGGGAGCGTTTGTCTCTACGGCAAGGGCTTGAGGCCCTGCCGGAGCCTGTTGCCCCCGGCATGCTTGGCGTTGTTCCCGGCAAGTAATCCTTGCCGGAAACCTGGGTCCTAGACGTGTCGTATAAGCGGATTCTTCTCCGCCATGCCCTTCCCGCCTGGAGGCTGCAACTTGCCGGTGCATGTCCAGGGGTAATGGATACCCCCTGTTCATTACACCGACAACTGGCAAGATCACATGTGAAGGGAGATGAAAATAAGTCTATCACTATATGCAATATGGCAGTGGAGGCTCTATGTCTGAGTTTTTGCATAGAAGCTGATTTTTTCCTAACTAAAAATTAATCAAATCATACTACAAAGTTCATGTCATTAATGAGATGGTTCCGCCAACCAAATTCTCATATCCCAAAGTTGTCATAAATCCCAAATTCACTTAATGTATCAAGTGTTGAGAATATCCAGATATTCCAATTCCAGTTGCTCAAATTGTCCGTAACCGGGGACCCGGCTAATCGATTAGTTTAATACTCTACAGAGGTTTGCGCACTTTTCCCGCAAGACTCGATCGCCTCCCTTGAAGTCCTCGCACTGCCTGGTGTTTGAGAATAGGATGATCGAGACACAGTCTTTCCGAAGTACTCAACTATGCTAGAGCCCATAATAGCTTGCGGCTGCACATGGAAGCTTCTGGTCTTGAACGATCCATCAATCTCTTTGAGCCTGGGTGGCCTCATAAAAAAACTGGCGATCACTGGTACATCCCCAGTATCCCCTGGCAAGGTCATAGAACTGGGTGATCACCGGTACATCTCCAGGATCCCCTCGCAAGGTCATAGAACTAGGTGATCACTGGTACATCTCCAGGATCCGCTGGCAAGGTCATAAAATAGGGTGATCACTGGTACATCCCCAGGATTCCCTCGCAAGGTCATAAACTGGGTGATCACCGGTACATCTCCATGATCCCCTATGCCCTCTCCTTGCAATTAGTCCACCCAGAGGTGTATTGAAATTGTTGAAGACTTGAAGTCTTGAGGTTGGTTTAGATGATCTTCACTCTCACAACTTTCATGAATCACTCATACCAATCTCCGTCTACTAAAGCACAGCAATAACAACTATTCATCGATTCCCGGGGCTTGGTAAAAGGGGCATTGAGGTTCCTACCTCATGATACTACTCAAGAACTACAATTTCAATTTACCTAATTGATGCAAGGTGGAAGGTGGCACTAATGCAATAAAACATAGGATTTTTAAAGAGATGATCAAAGTGAACTTGCCTGGTAAATGTTGATGAAGATAAATCGCTCTCAGAAAAACTTGATAGAACTATTCATCACTCTCCGATGAAATCTATATAGTCAAACATTGCATTCACATAAATAAACACATCTAGCAAACAATTCTGTCAAACAAAATAACAATCCAAAACAATAAATAAAATAACAATGAAATCAAAGAAGACCAAATAAGATCCTAGGAGAAAGCAACTCACACAATAGCAATCAATACTCACATAACAACACAAATTTGATCTAAATAACTAATCAACAGTAAATAAAATACAATCTAAATAAGACAACAGAAAGCAATTTACTAAATTATTAACTAGCAAAAAGGAGCTAATTAAAAGCTATTATAACTATCTAGTTATCACCAAAACAAGTATAACAACAAGAGAACAATTAACATAACCTTAAATCAAAATCAAAAACTAAATTATTGCTATTTGACAGGATAACAACTAACTATATTAACATGGCAAAATAATTACTTTTGAAACTAATAACACCAAATATATTACTACAATTAGGAGCTAAGCAAACAAATCACAAAACAATATATAAACAATAATAAATAAATTATAAAATGTTATCTACTGTATTCTAACAGAAGTATATCATAACATGTTAAAATCTACAAAAAGAACTAACTAAAAATAATTAAAAACAACAATTTAATGACTAAAACAACTATATAAGCAAAATAGTACTGTTTTAACCTAATTTTAAAATATACTAAAAATAACTCACTAACTACTACAGCAGGAACAAATCACTAAGAAAATGGCAGCAAAAAGAATCAATCAAAAATATGTTTTTGAACTCAAGTTATTCATAAAATAGTGACATGAGCAAATTTGAGAAAATGTAAATTTAAGATTTTCAAACATGAGAAGTTTTGGGATCTACATAAAGTACACATTTTTGTGAAACCGTAGCAATTGGAATCACTCAATTTGGATAACGAGGCAATTAGATATGATGTTTCGAAGATTCCTATTTTTGTGGAAAAAAATAGTTACGGGATTTTTTTGGATCTCACCGGAGTTGGTCGCCGGAGTTGAGTAAGAATATGGGATCTGAAGATACGGTGGTCACCAGAGGAGGGCGTGCTCGGAACGGGGTAGACGGCGCCGGTTCGGATCTAGTACATAAGGCGGAGCCCTCGACTTCTTCCTGTAGGAACGGTGAGAAGCCGCTGGAGTTGGTGTAGCTCCGGTGAGCAATTACTCGTAGCAGAGATCGAATCAGAGAGGGGTTTTCAGGTTTGGGAATGGAGGGATACAAGATGCTTTTCGGGGTCCTATTTATAGGGGCAGGGGAGGTCGAGTTAGAGAGATCCGAGGCGAAAATTAGAGAAGGTCATCAATGGCGAGGTGGAACTTACCCTTTTCGATCCGGCCAACTATAGCATGAAATCGGGGTTTTAATGCCCTGAATGGGTTTCCCTTTACATCCTCTAAAATTTTCATGTAGACCATAGAGTGAATCGGTCAAGATTCGAATGGGGAAGGGGAGGAAGAGGTCCATGTGCTTCCTGTTTCTGATCGTGTTCATGGTCACGTACAGAGGAAGAAGATGATGCACGTGGGGTTTGGGCCTTCCTCGCGTGAGATGGTGGGCTGCAGCCATTTGTTTATATTTTAAAGTAAACCAGAGAAACAAAAGGCATAAAATAAAATGAAAATGAAACACTTAGTAACCATATTATATATCAAAACTTTTAGCAAACAATATCCTAAATCGTGAACATATTGTTATGTCCAAATAAAATAATTTTTGAAAATATATTATTAAAAATTCCAAAATGAGTTTGAATTGGATTTCAAATATTTTTCAAATAAGTACCTGTTGGTTTCATAATTCATTTTCCATATTTTCTTTCCAATGCTTGAAGGAGTCATATTTCCTTCTCTCTTTATTTTATTTGAATAAATGGAAACAATTTGAAACTCAAAAATGGAAACTTTCCAAAAGTGAATTCAAATGGAATTCAGAAATGATTTTCCATAACTCCCCACTCTATTTCATACCTTGAAGAATTCATAATTCCTACTCTTATGAAAATCCTTGAGTGGCATAGAGTTTTTTTTTCAATTATTCAAATGAAATTCAAATTGTCATGAGAGAAAGAATTGAGAAAGTCCTTTTATTCCCTCTCATTTAACTTTCAACAGGTTTCAAATTCCACTCAATTTAAAACAACAATCATTCAAGCAATCATAATCACTTATTTAATATAACATTCCAAAATTTAAAATTTTGGGATGTTACAAACTACCACACTTAAAATGAATCTCGTCCTCGAGATTCGGAGAGGCTAGAAGGAAGGTTAGGGTTGGGTGGTCTTCTTGAAAATCCATTGATCCTCAAAATGGCTAGGGTGCTACCACCCTTAGAATCAAAGTCATGGTACCATACAAAACTCATGTACGTCTTCCTTCGAGTAGACACCATCGGTCTTCTCACAACTTCAGAATAACACCTTCATTTATGCTCTTCCGTTATAGGCATATCGTTTCCCTTGAGTCCTTTCATAAGTTCTTCCGGGGCTTGACAGATCTGACGCCAATGCTAAACAATGGTTGTTAATCTCATGGTGGTCAACAAATAGTGGTTCCTGTAGGAAAATGGTCTGGGTTGAATCTCACCGTATAGCCTACGTTTGACAACAATTGCATGTACCAGGGTTTTCTTAATATACCATTCTAAGGTTTAAACAAGGTTCCAATGATCGTCGTCACTTTACTATGGGTAAGTCACTCTAGATTTACCATTCCAAATAGCAAGAGCGAATGATAGGGGTAAGTCGGTATGGTGATCAATCCATGCCGCACCCAAATCATTACCATGTATAAGGTTTAGTGAATCTTGCAATTCTAACACTTGGGCATTCTCACAAGCATTGCAGGATTTCTCTTGTCCTCGAACTGGGTTCCGGTAAATCCATTGATTCTGCAAGCTCAACAAAACATCTATCGTTTATTCACAACTCTCAGGTTTTGCGCAGATTCCTATGAACGTCTGCTGATGAAGTCACAGCTTCTTACAGAATTCTTCCTTCATCAAGGTTGTGCTCGCTCCTTATCAGATCCTGGGGCCTGGGGTTATGGGATCACTTCAACACTTGTATAGCTCTAACTCGTCTTCGGGGTTACATATGTTCCATATTCCCACATTAAACTTCCTTTGTATTCTTAAATCCAATTGTACTTCATTCCTTCATACTCTTGAGGTAAACCCTCATATCATCAAACAAAACTCAAGTTTATTCTGTCCAAACTCCACTCTATGGGTTGATATGAATAACACTTTTTGTCTCCATTGATCAAGTGGTCTTACAGGGTACTAGCACCCTTAAAATGAAACGTACTAGTTCATCCATAGACCATATTTTGTACCCATGTACTTCATCACAATCATTGTTCGTAGTGTATCAAGTCATGACATATGTTTCAACAAATGAGATCATGATATATAACCTTTTATTGATTCATGAATTATTACAACCTCATGGAATTCCATTACATAACATAACTCAACAACCTCATGAAAACTAAGTGTGCCTCCTACTACACATATTACATTCTTTATTCCAAAACCCATGATCCCAATTACTTACTACAAGCTTTCTTCTCGTCTGGACATTCCCTGGCAAAATGTCCGGCTTCCCTGCAGCGCAAACAAATGACTTCCGACATGTCTTGGGGCATCTTTGTGACTTCGTAATCTCCTTGGGTTCTTGGCTTCCTTTCCGGGCATTTACTAGCGTACTGACATGTATTCATGCACTTGAAACAAGTAATATGACTCTTATCCTTCTCTGCTAGTGCAGCTGGGTTAGGGTGATGCCGGTTTCCAATTTCTCGAGTTCCATTGCCATGCCTATGGCCATTGTGATTGTGTCCAATGCCTCCGTGCTGAGAATAAACTCCATGGTTTGGATGGTCATTTCCTCCAAACATACTATTTCCGTATCCAGTACTTCGTGAGTAAGAAGTGCATCGAGGCTTCTGCTGAGCTCCAGGGGTAAACTTTTCTGGTCCAAACTTTCTCTTGTGGTTCTCAATCTGATGATGCTTGCCTTCGAGGATAATAGCTTTGTCGACCAGCTCCTGGAAATTCTCAAAGTGAGCAACGGTCAACGGAACTCCAAGTTCCTCATTCAGACCTTCCAGAAATTTCTCCTGTTTGGCTGCATCGGTGGCCACATCTCCTGGAGCATAACGGGCCAACTTACTAAACTCATCCACATATTCTCCCACTGAATGGTTTCCCTGGCGTAGGTTGCAGAATTCCCTCTTCTTCAGAATCATGGCTCCAGCGAAAACATGTGCGGTGCGAAAAGCTTGTTGGAACTGATCCAAAGTAACATTCGTCATGGGGTATGTGGCAGTGTAATTCTCCCACCAGGAAGCTGCTGGACCATCCAGCTGGTGAGCAGCAAACCTCATCTTCTCTGTGTCAGTGCATCCTGTGGTGGCCAGATCTCTTGCTATCTTGCGGAGCCAGTCATCTGCGACAATCGGCTCCGTGCTACTTAAGAACACAGGTGGGTTCAACTTAGGAAAGTAGGTAAGGTTATCAACTTGTGGTGGCGGGTTATTGTTGTTGTTCTAGTTCTGGTTCTGCATCAGGAGCTGCAACATCTGGTTCTGGGTCTGGAGCAACTGTTCTATGCTAGGTCCATTATTCCCTGAGCTATTCCTGGTATTGTCACGTCTCGGCGGCATCTGATGGGTTTAGCAGCGATGAGGTAAGGTTGGAGCGAGAGGGAGAAAGATAACCATACAAACAATATAGTTTAGAAAATATGTTTTATTTGTGGCTCTCGAAAAACACACACAAATGAAAGCTCACAAATCATCGCATCTAACGTAAGTATACAATAGGGGTTTTGGTCTTCTAAAAGTTATGATAATACAAAGATTCTTCAGGGTCTTCAAATTTTTGGAGTCTGTGGAGTCTTCAATTGTTCTAGCCTCCATCCTAGTACACTGAGATGATCCTCAGTTGATTCATCGTGTGGTAAAAAGGGAGAGGGGTGTACTCTAACTATTTGAGGTAAGAGGCATTATTTGATAAAATCAGAAAAGATGATAAGTAAAGGATCTTTTTGAAAATAAAGTTTTAGAGATATCCTGTCCTAGGCTTTCCATTTTCTAGGGTCACGTCCTACAGTCAACATGTGCTCTGATACCATCTCTGTAGCGACCCGACCCAATACGATCAAGTCTCTGTGCTTTCTGTGCCATCCCTGGATCAGTATGCTGGCACACACAGTACTTCGATGAAATACCATAACATCACATGTAAAAGAAATACCGTAGATCCAGAGTATACCTTATTTATCACAGCGGAAACAAATCAATAAGGGTGTGGAGTCCCATCAACACCAACGGCAAGTTGAGTGTAGATCGTAACCCTAACACGTAACTCTTACTCGTCGTAGAAATCCTGCAACATAAGACGTTGCAGACGTGTAGGTCAGTACATTGAATGTACTGGGAAGATCACATATGAAGGGAGATGAAAATAAGTCTATCACTATATGCAATATGGCAGTGGAGGCTCTATGTTTGAGTTTTTGCATAGAAGCTGATTTTTCCCTAACTAAAAATTAATCAAATCATACTACAAAGTTCATGTCATTAATGAGATGGTTCCGCCAACCAAATTCTCATATCCTAAAGTTGTCATAAATCCCAAATTCACTTAATGTATCAAGTGTTGAGAATATCCAGATATTCCAATTCCAGTTGCTCAAATTGTCCGTAACCGGGGACACGGCTAATCGATTAGTTTAATACTCTGCGGAGGTTTGCGCACTTTTCCCGCAAGACTCGATCGCCTCCCTTGAAGTCCTCGCACTGCCTGGTGTTTGAGAACATGATGATTGAGACATAATCTTTCCGAAGTACTCAACTATGCTAGAGCCCATAATAGCTTGCGGCTGCACATGGAAGCTTCTGGTCTTGAACGATCCATCAATCTCTTTGAGCCTGGGTGGCCTGATAAAAAAAACTGGCGATCACTGATATATCCCCAGTATCCCCTAGCAAGGTCATAGAACTGGGTGATCACCGGTACATCTCCAGGATCCCCTCGCAAGGTCATAGAACTGGGTGATCACCGGTACATCTCCAGGATCCCCTGGCAAGGTCATAAAATAGGGTGATCACTGGTACATCCCCAAGATTCCCTGGCAAGGTCATAAACTGGGTGATCACCGGTACATCTTCATGATCCCCTATGCCATCTCCTTGCAATTAGTCCACCCAGAGGTGTATTGAAATTGTTGAAGTCTTGAAGTCTTGAGGTTGGTTTAGATCATCTTCACTCTCACAACTTTCATGAACCACTCATACCAATCTCCGTCTACTAAAGCATAGCAATAACAACTATTCATCGATTCCCGGGGCTTGGTAACAAGGGCATTGGGGTTCCTACCTCATGATACTACTCAAGAACTACAATTTCAATTTACCTAATTGATGCAAGGTGGAAGGTGGCACTAATGCAATAAAACATAGGATTTTTAAAGAGATGATCAAAGTGAACTTGCCTGGTAAATGTTGATGAAGATAAATCGCCCTCAGAAAAACTTGATAGAACTATTCGTCACTCTCTGATGAAATCTATATAGTCAAACATTGCTTTCACATAAATAAACACATCTAGCAAACAATTTTGTCAAACAAAATAACAATCCAAAACAACAAATAAAATAACAATGAAATCAAAGAAGACCAAATAAGATCCAAGGAGAAAGCAACTCACACAATAACAATCAATACTCACATAACAACACTCAATTGATCTAAATAACTAATCAATAGTAAACAAAATAAAATCTAAATAAGACAACAGAAAGCAATTTACTAAATTATTAACTAGCAAAAAGGAGCTAATTAAAAGCTATTATAACTATCTAGTTATCACCAAAACAAGTATAACAACAAGAGAACAATTAACATAACCTTAAATCAAAATCAAAAACTAAGTTATTGCTATTTGACAGGATAACAACTAACTATATTAACATGGCAAAAGAATTACTTTTGAAACTAATAACACTAAATATATTACGACAATTAGGAGCTAAGCAAACAAAATACAAAACAGTATATAAACAATAATAAATAAATTATAAAATTTGATCTACTGTATTCTAACAGAAGTATATCATAACATGTTAAAATCTACAAAAAGAACTAACTAAAAATAATTAAAAACAACAATTTAATGACTAAAACAACAATATAAGCAAAATAGTACTGTTTTAATCTAATTTTAAAATATACTAAACATAACTCACTAACTACTACAGCAGGAACAAATCACTAAGAAAATGGCAGCAAAAAGAATCAATCAAAAAATGTTTTTGAACTCAAGATATTCATAAAATAGTGATTTGACCAAATTTGAGAAAATGCAAATTTAATATTTTCAAACATGATAAGTTTTGGGATCTACAGAAAGTACACATTTTTGTGAAACCGTAGCAATTGGAATCACTCAATTTGGATAACCAGACAATTAGATATGATTTTTCGAAGATTCCTATTTTTCTGGAAAAAATAGTTACGGGATTTTTTTTGGATCTCACCGGAATTGGTCGCCGGAGTTGAGGAAGAATATGGGATCTGAAGATACGGTGGTCACCGGAGGAGGGCGTGCTCAGAACGGGGTAGACGGCGCCGGGGCGGATCTAGGACATAAGGCGGAGCCCTCGACTTCTTCCTGTAGGAACTGTGAGAAGCCGCCGGAGTTGGTGTAGCTCCGGCGAGCAATTACTCGTAGCAGAGATCGAATCAGAGAGGGGTTTTAGGGTTTGGGAATGGAGGGATACAAGATGCTTCTCGGAGGTCGAGTTAGAGAGATCCAAGGCGAAAATTAGAGAAGGTCATCAATGGCGTGGTGGAACTTCCCCTTTTCGATCCGGCCAACTATAGCATGAAATCGGGGTTTTAATGCCCTGAATGGGTTGCCCTTTACATCCTCTAAAATTTCCATGTAGACCTTAGAGTGAATCGGTCAAGATTCGAATGGGGAAGGGGAGGAAGAGGTCCATGTGCTTCCTGTTTCTGATCGTGTTCATGGTCACGTACAGTGGAAGAAGATGATGCAAACCAACCTGTGGTTGAATGGTTAGAGGGATTGTGGTATCCCCAGCCAACCAGGGTTCAAATCCTGGTGCTTGCATTTATTCCTGGATTTATTTCAGGATTTCCGGCGATGCGCATTCAGTGGGAGGAGACGTTCCCGTCGACGACGAGGTGCCTACGGTGACTTCGTAAATTTGAAGATGATATGCCGGCTCAGTCTCTCGGAGGTGCTCATAGGAATAGGGTGTGCGTGTGTGCGTTCATAGGGGTGAGTGTATGCGCGTGTATATGATCGCTTGCGTGTGTACTGTGTTCAAAAAAAAGGAAGAAGATGATGCACGTGGGGTTTGGGCCTTCCTTGCGTGAGATGGTGGGCTGCAGCCATTTGTTTATTTTTTAAAGTAAACCAGAGAAACAAAAAGCATAAAATAAAATGGAAATAAAACACTTAGTAAACATATTATATATCAAAAATTTCAGCAGACAATATCCTAAATCGTGCACATATTGTTATGCCCAAATAAAATAATTTTTGAAAATATATTATTAAAAATTCCAAACTGAGTTTGAATTGGATTTTAAATAATTTTCAAATAAGTTTCTGTTGGTTTCATAATTCATTTTCCATATTTTCTTTCCGATACTTGAAGGAGTCATATTTCCTTCTCTCTTTATTTTATTTGAATAAATGGAAACGAATTTGAAACTCAAAAATGGAAACTTTCCAAAAGTGAATTCAAATGGAATTCAGAAATGATTTTCCATAACTCCCCACTCTATTTCATACCTTGAAGAATTCATATTATCTACTCTTATGAAAATCCTTGAGTGGCATAGAGTTTTTTTTTGAATTATTCAAATGAAATTCAAATTGTCATGAGAGAAAGAATTGAGAAAGTCATTTTATTCCCTCTCATTTAACTTTCAACGGGTTTCAAATTCCACTCAATTTAAAACAACAATCATTCAAGCAATCATAATCACTTATTTAATATAACATTCCAAAATTTAAAATTTTGGGATGTTACAAACTACCACAATTAAAATGAATCTCGTCCTCGAGATTCGGAGAGGCTAGAAGGAAGGTTAGGGTTGGGGGGTCTTCTTGAAAATCCATTGATCCTCAAAATGGCTAGGGTGCTACCACCCTTAGAATCAAAGTCATGGTTCCATACAAAACTCATGTACTTCTTCATTCGAGTAGACATCATCGGTCTTCTCACAACTTCGGAATAACACCTTCATTTATGCTCTTCCGTTATAGGCATATCGTTTCCCTTGAGTCCTTTCATAAGTTCTTCCGGGGCTTGACAGGTCTGACGCCAATGCTAAACAATGGTCGTTAATCTCATGGTGGTCAACAAATAGTGGTTCCTGTAGGAAAATGGTCTGGGTTGAATCTCACCGTATAGCCTACGTTTGGCAACAACTGCCTCTACCAGGGTTTTCTTAATATACCATTCGAAGGTTTAAACAAGGTTCCAATTATCGTCGTCACTTTACTATGGGTAAGTCACTCTAGATTTACCATTCCAAATAGCAAGAGCGAATGATAGGGGTAAGTCGGTATGGTGATCAATTCATGCCGCACCCAAATCATTACCATGTATAATGTTTAGTTAATCTCGCAATTCTAACACTTGGGCATTCTCACAAGCATTGCAGGATTTCTCTTGTCCTCGAACTGGGTTCCGTTAAATCCATTGATTCTGCAAGCTGAACAAAACATCTATCATTTATTCACAACTCTCAGGGTTTGCGCAAATTCATATGAACGTCTGCTGATGAAGTCACAGCTTCTTACAGAATTCTTCCTTCATCGAGGTTGTGCTCGCTCCTTATCAGATCCTGGGGCCTGGGGTTATGGGCTCACTTCAACACTTGTATAGCTCTAACTCATCTTCGGGGTTACATCTGTTACATATTCCCACATTAAACTTCCTTTGTATTCTTAAATCCAATTGTACTTCATTCCTTCATACTCTTCAGGTAAACACTCATATCATCAAACAAAACTCAAGTTTATTCGTTCTAAACTCCACTCTATGGGTTGATATGAATAACACTTTTTGTATCCATTGATCAAGTGGTCTTACAGGGTACTACCACCCTTAATATGAAACGTACTAGTTCATCCATAGACCATATTTTGTACCCCTGTACTTCATCACAATCATTGTTCGTAGTGTATCAAGTCATGACATATGTTTTTTTGTTTCGCAGAAATTCCATATCAAACGAAGTCCGAACGTGATAAAATTTTACGGAGAGTTTTTTGGAATATATGTGAATTTTGGGAGTCGGAATCAACGCAAGACGGTGCCCGAGGGAGGCACAAGTCAATAGGGTGCGGCCTGGGGGGCCCTGGTGGCTTGTGCCTCCCCCTTAAGTCGGTTGGGCTCTCCTTCGCCACAAGAAAGATATTTTCGCAATAAAAAATCCCTCAAAATTTCAGCCCGATTGGAGTTACGGATCTCCGGATATTTAAGAAACGGTGAAGGGGTCAGAAACCAGTCGTGAAAACAGAAGAGAAACAGAGAGAGAGATCCAATCTCGGAGGGGCTCCTGCCCTCCGGGTGCCATGGTGGCCATGGACCAGAGGGGAAACCCTACTGCCACCTAGGGAGGAGGCCAAGGAAGAAGAAGGAGGAGGGGGCTCTCTCCCGGTGGCACCGGAGCGCCGCCAGGGCATCCATCGTGACGGCGATCTACACCAACAACTTCGCCGCCGTCACCACCAACTCATTCCCTCTCTATGCAGCGATGTAAAACCTCTTCTCCCCACTGTAATCTCTACTTAAACATGGTGCTTAATGCTATATATTATTATTCAATGATGTGTGGCTATCCTATGACGTTTGAGTAGATTTCTTTTGTCCTATGGGTTGATTGATGATCGTGATTGGTTTGAGATGTATGTTCTATTTTGGTGTTGTCCTATGCTGCCCGCCATGTCGCGCAAGCGTGTGGGATCCCCGCCGTAGGGTGTTGCCATATGTTTATGATTCGCTTATAGTGGGCGGCTAGAGTGGTAGAAGCTTACACCCAAGTAAGGGGATTGTCGTATGGGATAAAGGGGACTTGATGTTTAATGCTATGGTTGGGTTTACCTTAATAAATTTCTAGTGGTTGCGAATGCTTGCTAGAATTCCAGTCATAAGTGCATATGATCCAAGTACGGAAAGTATGTTAGCGTATGCCTCTCCCTCATATAAAACTGCAACAATGATACCGGTCTAGTTATCAATTGCCTAGGGACAAATCTTTCTCTTGTGCTACAAAAAGCTTTCTACTAAACAACTAACTAAATTAATATTTATCTAAACAGCCCCTAACTTTTATTTACTTGTTCTTTATTACCTTGCAAAACTATCTTTACACGTACTAAGTACTTCTAGTTTCTTTCCCGCAAAGTAGTTTCATACTTGTTCTAGTTAAAGTAAGCGTTAGCGTGCGTAGAGTTGTATCGGTGGTCGATAGAACTTGAGAGAATATTAATTCTATCTTTATCTCCTCGGTGGGTTTGACACTCTTACTTATCGAAAAAGGCTACAAACGATCCCCTACACTTGTGGGTTTTCAAGAACCACCAGAGGGGGGCCACCTGCTGGCCACTAGCCAACAAGTTGCGCTGACCCCCCTGGGCGCGCCCTGTTAGCTTGTGGGCCCCTCATGGATCTGGTTGACGTGATTCCAATGCTGAAAAATCCTATAAATCCAGAAACCCTCGAAAGTTAACCTAGATTTGCCATTGTATTGGGTGCGTTGGGGACACAAGAGATTTCTTGTATTTGATTGCAGGGTTGTTTGAAATAGACCATCTTCATCCTATACCTCCCACAGATTGATAAACCTTAGGTCATCCACTTGAGGGAAAATTGCTACAATCCTATCAAATCTGCGTTTGGAGGTCCAACGGAGTCTACAAGAAATAAGTTGTGTAGTAGACATCAGATGCCGCTATTTTTTTCCTAATTTAGCCCGACCTGACCCCCTAACTAGGGAGTAGTCGCATACCCCACACAACCGCACGCCGCCGCCGCCGTGTCCCCAGCAGCCCCACCGTCGTCGTGCCCCTAGCAGCCGTCGGCGTTCACACTAACCGTGCGCCTGAGCTTCAATGGCGAATCGGCCTGGTACAACGCCGCCCGTCTGCACCTAGTTGCGTCGGTACGTTTCTAATCGAAAACCCCATTATAACTTGATTGAATTAGCGATTGAATGGGTGATTGAGCAATTGAATTTGCCTACATTCAATTTAACGTCTATTTAGGATTGGATTCATGCCAGTGGTACTCGTGTCAGCTGGTTTGGAAATAGAAAACCCTCAAAATTAGGATTCGTTCATAGGAGCCCATTTTTAATCCGAATAATCAAGTTTGTTTTCTATTCTTTGAGTTCCAAACTTGGTCATTGATTTATGGCTATAATGTCCCGGATGGAAGAGGGTGATGGCAGAGTTTCGCGGTGGAGTTGAGTTGTTCATGGCCATGTGCAAAGAAATCAACTCTTGGTTTCCGAGCATGAAAGTTCTGGTGCTGCACTTGGAGGGCCTCATCATGGAAGTGAGGAAGAGCAAGCTGAAGCGGATGGTACCGAAAGGTAGGGGTGCAAACTCAATGGAGATTCTCCTTTGGGCAATGGTAGAGGCGATGGAGTCGCCGGATCCTCTACAGTGGGCTCGCTGGTATGAGTACCGCTCCCGCATCTCGACACCGAATCCATAGGTGGAAGGGACGGTCAATTTACGTATTATTGAGGATTCTGATTATGAGGAGGAGGAAGAAGAGGCAAAGGAGGAAGAAGAGGCAGAGGAGGCAGAGGATTCTGACGAGGATGAGGATTCTGATGAGGAGGAAGAGGAGGAGGATTATAACGAGGAGGAGGAGGAGGAGGACGCGGATCGTCGCTCATCCTTCGCTAGCAGACATGAATATGACCATTCAGTTGGACGACGAGGATGAGCAGATGGATGACCAGAAGCTATTGGAGGATGTGCCTCTGTTAAGCTCGGAGGCCACTCCGGGCTGGTAGACTGTCCCCATAGTGGTGTAAGAGTATGAGCTATCGGCTCACTTTGTGCAGAATGCTCAACGGTTCAACCGCCGCCTGCCTCGCCATCTTAAGCGTCTCCAACTCCTTTCTAGATAGGTAGTGTTGAGGATCTGACATGTGGATGCCCGTTGTTAACTTAAAACAGGGAGAACTGTTAACTTTTGTTTAGCTTGGCCCGTTGTTAACTTAAAACAGGGAGATATGTTAACTTTTGTTTAGCTTGGCTTAATCATGTTGTTAAATTGTGTTTGATTGTGCTTACTATGTTGGCGTATCCTTAAAACAAATTTTACCAATTTTTAGGACCTACATACATCACACCTGTAGTTCACATTTGAACAATTCCTCATAAATCTCTAGGTATTCACGAAATGGATGAAATATAGGAAAAAACACTAGAAAATCATGAAACTTGGGCATTGTGCACTAAATGTGGTCTACTTTGGATGAAAAATTATAGGGACCCATTTTCATACTGTAATGTAGTATGTGTATTGATGTTTCACTGCATTATCAAGTTTTATGCACGTTAGGTGATCAATCCGAGCACTTTTATGAAGTAAAACTCATATTCATGAAAACCATGCAATCTAGTTCATGATAGCTAGGGTAAACAACCCTATTTCTAAGCAAATATAGGGTCCATGCCCAATATGGAATCGTTTGGACAAACTATTTCATGGTTAACTATAAACCATATGCATGCACATTAGGTGATCAATCCGAGCACTTTTATGAAGTAAAAATCATATTCATGAAAACCATGCAATCTTGTTCGTGATAGCTAGGGTAAACAACCCTATTTCTAAGAAATCTAGTGTCCATGCCCAATATGGAATCGTTTGGGCAAACTATTTCATGGTTAATTATAAACCCTAGCTCAATCCCCTTGAAAATTATGCAATTTTGTACACGATAGCTAGGGTAAACAACCCTATTTCTAAGCAAATATAGGGTCCATACCCAATATGGGTTCGTTTGGACAGACTATGTCATGGTTAACTATAAACCCTAGCTCAATCCCCTTGAAAACCATGCAATCTTGTTCGTGATAGATAAGTTATGAGAAGAGAATTTCATGAAAATATCCGTAGACGAGGTTTCGTATTTTTCCTAGCAACTTTATTCACATAAAATGATGATGCGCGCAAGTTTTACATTTTTGCAATTTTTTTACTTATGCTCAACCCTAACCCCTCAAACCCCTCTCAAAACCCCTCAAACCCCTCCTGAAACCCCGCACCCTCTGGGCCGTTGGATAACCGTCGCAGGGACAGTTTGATCATGCGCCAGGGTTACACATTGTCGATCTGCAAGAGGCGACCTGATTGGCTGGATTCGGCCGGGTCCTCACGTGAGTGGCCCACCTAGCAGCGGCGGAGTAATGTTTGCAAGGGGTACCACTTAATTAGTGATTTCGCGTTTACCCTTTGTATGTGCTTCCTAGTTGCAACCATCATGCCACTCCATGGGCCATAGGCCTAAAATTTGCCTGCGTTTCTGCCTTGTCAGGACTGGTTGTTGGCAAAGATATTGGGGCACATATGTGTGACTATGTCTCGCTTCGTATCACACAGCAGACCACGTCACGTGAAGGGAATAGGTAGTAGGCCGGCCCACTAACCACGGGTTCATGTCATGCTGATGTTGCATGTGTTTTTCTACTTTTTTAAAATAATAATAAATACTTACATTATGAAAAAGTGTTACTTTTGAAAATGTTCCTTGCACAATTAGAAAAATGTAAATGCAGTGTACGAAACGTTCTCTCAACTTTTAGAAAAATTATTTTACCATTCAAAAAATGTATGCGACATTTAAAAAAAGGTCAGGCTTTTCAGGCAAATTGTGACGCCCCCATTTTGATCGTACGCTAATCATGCACGCAAATGCGTACGACCAACATTAGGGACTCACGGGAAGATATCACAACACAACTCAAAACACAAATTAAAATAATTCAAGCTTCATATTATAGCCAGGGGCCTCGAGGGCTCGAATATAATAGCTTGAGTACAAAGTCAGCGGAAGCAACAACATCTGAGTACAGACATAAGTTTAAACAAGTTCTGCCTTAAGAAGGCTAGCACAAACATAAGCAGCGGATCGAAAGAGGCGAGGCCTCCTGCCTGGGAACCTCCTAACTACTCCTGGACGTCAGAGAAGTCTACGTCGTAGTAGGCTCCATCCTGGTAGCAGTGGCCTCCATCGGAGTAGTTGTAGTCGTCGGCGGGGTAAGCTGGATCCTGGGTCTCCTGGGCGCCGTCATCTGGTCGCGGCATCGTATCAAGGGGAAAAGGGGAGCAAAGCAACGGTGAGTACTCATCCAAAGTACTCGCAAGACTTACATCAGAACTATGCTAGATATGCACCAGTATCAAAGTAATGGGGCTATATCTTTGGACTATACTGCAGAAATGCCAGAAGAGGGAAGGAGGCCTAGTCCTATCGAAGACTAGCATCTTCAGCGTCTTGCAGCATAAGACGAGAGTTCAGAACATCATATTTTGTTAACAGGGGTAAATGTAACAAGGCCCAGAGATCCTTCCTCGACTCCCTGCGAGAAAGCAATCCCGGAGCCAAATAATTCAAGTAACAACATAAGTATCCAGTTCTAGTTATCATAGACCCGGATACAACTCTAAGTGTCCGTTACCGTGGACACGGCTATTCGAATAGATTAACTTCCCTGCAGGGGTGCATAAACTTACCCATCACGCTCGATAAACTCTGGCCGGATACAATTTTCGGGTCATACCCGGCCTCATCCATCGACACGTCGTAATCCAACCTAGGCTCATCACAGAGGCCAGCACGCCGGTCTACATCCTAATAGCTTGGGGTCTTGGGCCATCGCCCTCGCCATCCTGCACGTTACGCCCTTGGCCGGGATCAGTCCTAGCACACCCTAATCCAAGAGCTGTGCGTTCCAGACCACCCGGGCGCGAGTCGCTCAATGTGACATCTGAAGAGCTTTCGGGAGAATGTACGCCGTAGAGTGCCCACTTTTATTCCCGCGTGGTGGTTAGTGCGAAAGAGGCCAGAGGCCTTCTCAGATCACATATCCAAACCCGTTAGTGACTTTATAGTTTGCGGTGACGATCGGTCCCTCCATCCCGTCGCCCCGTCTCGAGAACTTGCGGCAAGGACATCACTGTCCGGCCACGCCTCGTCTATATCCCTTCGGGTGCCTTACCGGCGCACCCCACCACATCTCACACACATGGGTACCCTTGGGGTCGACCCATCTCAAGACTGTCGGGAACTCAGTTCCACCTCAACAGAGTGGTACCGCCTGTCCCTTCAGTCCCGTCTTTCACATGTAATTCAGTGTCAAGTCAAAAAGGCTGTGTGTCAGAACACCAAGTGGATATCCGAGGAATCACTCTCGATATATCACACCCGGGGTATGTGAGGTGATGTGTCGGTAACGGCTTGTCAGTCATGTTGACTGAGTCTTCTGTCTTCAAGTCCTCGATGACGACGGTGATGAAAGCAGGGGCGACGACAATAGTAAACTGGGAGTCATAGGGGGACACTATCCATACCTATACTACAATATCATATGAAAGCAGGTATGAAAGCAGTATTCAAAAACAGGCTATGCATCAGAATAGGTGCTTGTTTAAATACAGTAGCAAAATCTAATGCAAGCATGAGGGAGAAAGAATAGGTGATATCGGAATGATCAAGGGGTTTTTGCTTGCCTTGTTGCTCTGCTGCAAAAGGCTGGTCGTCAGGGGCGTAGTCGTACTCGGCAGCAGCGTCAGTCTCGGAGGCTACCGGAGAGAAGAGGGGGAAGAAACAATAAATACAAGCAAACAGATGCAACATGATGCATGTCATGGCAATACGCAGTGCTAGGGGTAGTCTAACGCGGTACTACACGTATCAGACGGAGCGGGAGAATATCTGACGATATTTCCCGGGTCTTTGGATTTATCGGACAGACGATCCGGAGGGGAAAAGTTCCATGTTCATCATGCTAGGAGCATGTGACAGATGAATGGATGGCATATTTGGATTCGTGGGATTTTTCTGATCAACTTTCATGTATAAAGTTTTTTCATCTGAGCTACAGATTATTTTCTATGATTTTTAGAAGTTTTAAGTATTTTCTAAAATTAACAGATTTAATATTAATTCAAAAATTGAAAAGAATTGCTGGGTGCACCCGGTCCAGTGCACCCACAGAGGTGGCACAGGCTGACCTGGGGGCCCCAGTTGACTGGTCAGCGGACCAGTCAACAGAGGCTGACAGGTGGGCCAGCCTACTGAGTCAGCAGGCTGACTGGGCCGGGCTTATCCACTGGAACAGTGGACAGGCCCCACATGTCAGTGACTGTAGATTAATTAGGGTTATTTTTAAATCCTGGTTTATTTAAAACGGTGGGACCTTATCGTCAGTGACTGTTTAGGGAAAAATCACTAATGCTAATTAAGTTGATTAGGGTGGGGCCCATGCGTCAGTGACCCACCCGGTGGTTTAAACGCCCGCGCGCGCTGGGACACGCCGGCGACGAGCCAGTAGCGGCAGGGGCTCGCCGGAGCTGCCCTCCGGTGACCGAAACAAGCGGCGGCTGGCGGGAACCGACTCCGCGCGAAGCGCCGCATCCAGTGGTGCATGAGAGGGGGTCGGGGACCGACCAAAACGGCGGCAGCGTGCATGCCCGGCGGCAACCTACAGGGGCGACGGAGGTACGCCGGCGACCGTCTCCGGCGACCAAATGTACGCCCGCGCACATGAATGGAACCAGCGCGACGAGCCGCATCTACCTATGCTACGGACGTGAGCTGAGGGGGGGTCGGCAACCACGGCGGCATCGATGCCCGAGCGGTAACGGCGGCGGCGCAGTTCGGGTCAAGAGCTACGGGGGCCTAGGAGGAGCTCTAGAGGGAGAGGGAGGTAGAGGAGCTCACTGCGGGGCCAACGAGGGGCTCAGGGGGAGTCGATGTGGTCAGAGACGAGCAGCTGGTCAACAATGGCGACGGCGGCTGAGGGGCGAGATCTAGTCGATGGCGACGATTCAGTGCAGCTCCGGTTCGATCCAGCGTTCCAGGGGGTCGGGGAAGGCGATGCGCAGCTCCTGGGCTCGACGGAGTGGAGCGAGGGGGACGGTGGCCGCGAGCTCACCACGGCGCGGCCATGGAAGCGCTCGGCCGAGAGTGGGGAAGGGAGATGCAGGCGGGGAGAGGAGCTCCTGAGGGTTAGGGTTTGCGAGAGAGGGAGAGGGGGTGCTGGGGAGCTCGTTCTTATCCCCGAGGGAGCCACGATGGCCACGCGCGAGTGTCGGCAGCCATGGCGCGCCGGCCTTTCCCTGGCACTGGCGGGAGAGAGGGGAAGGCCGTTGGAGTTGGGCCGGGCTAGCCTGTTCACTGGGCTGGCCAAGTGCACAGTAGCACTTTTTCATTTAATCTTTTCTTTTCTTCTGTTTTCTTTTATAGTTTCTGTTTTATTTATTTTTTGTGATAATTTCCTTCAGCAAAATTGTGCCACTTGGTCTATAAAATACTTTGCAATATTCTGCAGGGTCATACAAGGTTTGAGCATTTTTGGAACCTGTTTGCATTTTTCATTTGAATTTAAGAGCACTTTAAATTGCTTTATGGTGCTGTTATTGATGATGGGGTCCACACCAACATTAAGGTGATGTTGTTTTCCTCAACAACATTTGTTTTATGATTTTCCACAAGTGTGCAATATTTTATTCTTGCTGTTTGCAACTTTATTTTATCACAATAAAATTCTAGGGGCTTTTGGAGTGGAATTTGAGATGAGGTATGACTTTCAACTTGATCATATCCTATTTAGCAAAAAATATTGTTGCTGATCATGGTCATCACTGTAGCTTATTTACATGGATCACTGTAGCACTGATCCAGGGGTGTTACACAAATGTACTTGGCAGTTTTCAAAAATGGCATACAATGTAAAAAACCTTCGTCTAATTCCCCCAAAAATGCTTTGTGCCATTAAAAATGTATGTTATGTTTAGAAAATGTATATGCGTTTCAAACAAAATGTTTATGTTTTTTTTTTAAAATATCCAATCTAAAAAATGTGTCAATGTGTATTTTAAAATGTTTAACACATATTCATCTTTTAGAAGTATTTGAAACAATATTAATGACATATTTAAAAATATTGAAGGTATATAAAATATGTTATAGAAGTATATGAAAAATGCACAATGTTTATGAAAAAAGCAAACATCAAATCATATATTTTAAAATTGTTAATCGTGTATAAAAAATATTCCTGATGTACACTCAAAATGTACAATGCACATGAAAAATATAGACATGTGTTAAATAAAAAGAAACCAAAGAAAAATTGGTGAAAACCAAATAAAGAAACAAAAAGCGGAAAAAGAAACAAAGAATATGGAGGAAAACATGAAAAGAAAAAGGAAAAAAAAGGAACAAAACCGAAGGAAACCGAAAAAATACAAACAAACCCATGTAAAACAGTGGAAACAAAATAATGGTACTATGTAAAGGATCGGACCATTAGAACGCCCGCCAGAGGCCAGGCGGATCTCCGCGTCGCATCGGACGGTATATAGCTTTGTCGAAGGTAAGTGTCGACAAAACTTTTTGTTGAATGGTTTGCTAGTACAGTTCATGTTTTAGTTTATATATTCTCAATTCGGAGTTTCTGAGCATTTTAAACAAATGGTGAAATGGATTTGTCGCAAATTTCTGAATTTTACATTTGACTATCAAAATATATGTTACCGAGGAATCGAGAGCACGGTCAATGTTACTCTCTCTACTATTAATCTCAAACAACACAACATATAAACTTGAAACTGAGTAGATCGACAACAAATTAGTACTCCCTTCGTTCCAAAATAAGTGTCGTTTGAACTAAAACCACGACACTTATTTTAAAACCGAGAGAGTGCTATAATGTGTAGACTATGATTCAGTATTCGTTGGTCGGGGTTGCTAAATCTCAGTCGACTGAGACTTAACAAAGTTTCCTATATTCATTAGATCTTACGCGGAGACTCCCGTAAAATTTTCTTTCTTCTTTTTTATATGTTCTATTACTTGACCGTGCTATAAATAAGATGACAACAAAGCATATTAGATATTTTAGATATTTTATATTGCCCTAAAAATCCACGATATGAATGTAAGCATTTTAGATATCGAAATTTGTATTTTCCAAACGTTCGGATTTTGTTATCAGATCCGAACGAACTGGATCCCGTCCAATCTGGATCGAACGTTCAGGGTTCGTCACGCGATAACTTCGTGCGCAACGCGTCGTGACCAGCCCGCCCCAGTTCCGCGTCTCGGCGTGCGGAAGTCAACCCCCACCCGCCCCCGAGCGCCCTAGAAATCGCCGCGAATCCGGCGGCCATGTTCGGCGACTCCGACGGATCCAAGGACCCCGGCGCCGCGCCGCCGCCCTCCGACCAGCCCTTCCTCAACCACGAGCTCACCCTCAGCAGCTACCTCGCATCCGCCGCCGCCGCCGCCGAAGCAGCCGCGTCCACCGCGGCACCGGCCGCAGCGCCGGGCCCCTCCTCCCCGCCCAACCCCGCCGCCGACGTCGCCGATGCCGCCAACGCCAAGCTCTGCGTCGATGCCGCCAACGCCAAGCTCTACGTCGATGTCGTCGATGTTACATCAAGCTCTTGCACCACCTGGTCATGGAGAGGGATGCGCGTGAACTACCTGGTCAGGGAGGAAGGCCCGCCCGTGCTGCTCGTCCACGGCTTCGGCGCCTCCGTCGCGCACTGGCGCAGGTGAGCAAGAGCCGATCGAGCTCCGCCAGGTTCTACGGATATTTACTTCACGAGTATTTCACTCGACATTTCTTTTCAGGAACATTTGGTGTGTTATCTGAATCAAACATGGTTTATGCCATCTATTTGCTCGGGTTTGGGGCGTCAGACAAGCCTGCTGGGTTCTCTTACACCATGGAAACATGGGCTGAGGTGAGTCCTCGGCCATCCTACTTGCCAACAATTAATTAACAGATCATGGCGGTTGCTAAAAAAAACAGATCATGGCGTGTAATCAAATTGCTTAATTGTGTGTCTGATTTTGTGCCAAGCAGTTGATCCTGGAGTTCTTGGAGGAGGTCGTCAAGAGGCCCACCGTGCTCGTTGGCAACTCTGTGGGGAGCCTTGCATGTGTCATTGCGGCCTCAGGTTCGACATCTTCTACCGAGGCCACATCCTGGTAACTCTGTAGCTAGTTCTTAAGAATGATTTTACAGCTGGCAATTATATATGTGCCCATCCCATGTGATAGACAGATAGAGTAGTTGCAGGAATGCCTACTTCTAAATTCTTTTGATGGGAACCATTTTTAACTAGGCAGATGTTAGCTTCTCCTTTAATCAATCCAATCAAGCTTAATTACAGCCACTAATTAACGTCATCCTGGTGTTCTTAGTTATCAAATGTGAGATCTCTTTTACTTTACATTCTAAAGCACGATGTTACAAACTTGAGTTCTCTAAATGAATTATAACTTGCTTTATTATTTGTGTTAGCGTGATCATGTCACATCTGCGTACACTTTATTATTTGTGTTAGCGTGATCATGTAGATTGTGTATGAGGAGAAACTTTTCTACATGACGAGTTGTATGACTACTTGAGTACCACCGATAACTTCTGTGTAAATAGCATGATAATATAAGCCCCCGGACTTCATAAATTAGGTAAAACACCACGATAACTTTGACTCGTGGAAAAAAATTGTTGAAAACATACTCCGATAACATCTGTATGAATAACATGATAATATAGGCTTCCGGACCTGATAACTTAGGTACAAACACCACGATAACTTTGACCCGGGAAAAAAAGATGTTAAGAACATCGATAACTTCTCGTGTAAATAGCATGATAAAATAGGCTCCCGGACCTGATAACTTATGTATCCCCGTCCTGGTAACTTTGGCGCGGGGAGGGGGGGGTGATGAATATCCCCCTGGTAACTTTTATGTGAATAGCATGGTAACTCACACATCGCATACCTGATAACTTATGTGCCTCGGTCCTGATAAGTTTTGGCGAGGGGTGATGAAATATACCCACGGTAACTTTAATGTTAGTAGCACGGTAACTTACACTTCGCAGACATGATAACTTATGTACCCCGGTCATGGTAACTTTGGCGACCCGGGGGGGTGATGAAATGTACCCCTCGGTATCTTTTGCGTGAATAGTATGGTAACTCACACACTATAAACCAGATAACCTATGTACCCTAGTCCTGATAACTTTGGCGACGGGGGTGGAGATGGGGGGAGGAGTTGTTGAAACACACCACGATAACTTCTGTGCAAATAACATGATATTTTTTACGTCCCAAAGAGATAACTTATGTACACCCCCGTGGTAATTTTCGCGCGCGGGGCAGGGGGTGATGAAATATACCCTCGGTAACTTTTGGGTGATTAGCATGGTAACTTACAAATCGCTGACTGATAACTTATGTATTCCGGTCATGGTAACTTTGGCCACCGGGGGAGGGGGCAAGGGTGGTTGATGAAATATTCACCTGGTAACTTTTATCTGAATAGCATGGTAACTCACACATCGCAGACCTGATAACTTATGTACATCGGTCATGATAACTTTGGCATTGGGGGCGGGAGGGGTTGATGAAATATCCCCCGGTAACATTTGTGTGAACAGCATGGTAACTCACACATCGCAGACCTGATAACTTATGTGTCTCGGTCCCGATAAAGTTGACGAGGGGGTTGTCTGAAAACATACCCCCGATATCTTTCGTGTAAATAGTTTGGTACTATACACATCATATACATGATAACTCACGCACAAACATCGCGCTAACTTTAACCCGACCTGATAAGAAGGTTGGAGAAACCAAATTTATGCCCTGATAATATCTGTGTAAACAACATGGTAAAATATGTAGCACATGCATGCCCAGAATTGGTAATTTTGACCCCAAAAAAGTCGTCGGAATATATTAATATGAGACCTAGTTTTGAAGGTCTCGTCGCGACAAATCTTCAATGTGAAAACGAGTTTCAATCGGACTGACGATTTGAGCTACAAAACAGTTTGAAGTTTTGAAATATGGAGAAATCTAGGATGCCATTAGCTATTATGTTCTCTAGTTCATTTGCAAGTGGCGAGAAGGTTGGTTTACCATTTTTATGCCCCGGTAATTTCTATATAAACAAGGCGGTAACTTATAAACAGAGATGTGATAACTTACCTAACCTGGGCTGATAACTTTTGGCCCGAAAAAAAAGTCATCGAAACATATTAACATGGGATCTAGTTTCGAAGGTCTCGTCGTGACGAATCTTTTATATGAAAACAGTTTTTCGATCGGAGCGACGATTTGAGCTACAAAACATTTTGAATTTTAATTTTGAAAGGAATCTCTAATGACATCAACATTTTTGTCTCATATGCTTACATGCACACTTAATTAAGCAAAGCTGCTTATTTAAAGCAAATTCATGGTAATCGATAGAGGGATAGTCGCACGCGATGGAAATTTTCTCAGCTCATACATGCGCGCGCATCGCTGGGCTGCAGATCGTTCGGATCTGAGCAACAGATACAAACGTTAGTTCGTTATCACTGTCCTTTAGATATTTCGATCGCAAAAATACATTTTAGATACTTATGTTGCAATAACACTATCCAATTCATATTGGGTCTGTTTTTATAAGAAGAGTACGCCATTCCACACCGAAAGCGGCCGACCGTACGTAATGTGTACGTGTCTCGAGTGGCATATGCATGCATGGACCTGGGTGCATTGTGTCATTGTGTCATTGTGTGCATGCATGCGTTGCGTTCCATGATGGATGCGTCAGTACATCTGGGGCTGGAAGCAAGGAGCTAACCTTCGTAGGATCCTAATTAGCCAAACGATAAGAAAACCCTCATACCGAACAACCAAAAAGCGAGTCGGTTAGCTCCGCGAAAATAGGATCGCTCGAGGTGATCTAGGAGGCGACGAGGGTCCCTTGCGCGCCGCCAGCAGCGCCGCCGGTTCCCTCTCTCTCCGTCGGCCGCTCCGGCGGCGGGAGGGAGGGGGAACCTCGGGTCTAGTTGCTTGGTGGGTGTGTGGTAGGGTTAGGGTTGAGGGAGACGCTGCCGAGGCCTTTGCGGTGGTGTCGTGTCGGAATAAGTTTCTCCGGGCTCCGTTCACGGTCAGGCGAGGCTTTTGCCTTCGTCTAGGAGCCAGCGGTGTGGGGGATCCCCGGATCTCGTCGAGGTCGCGGGCTATGGTGACTGGAGGTCCATTGGCACTGGCCGTTTGGGTCCTCAGATGGGCGATGGATGCAAGGAGACGAAGACCCTTCTTCTTCCTTGTCGGTATGTTTTGCGGCTGCTGTTCTTCTCCTTCTTCTGCGCTGATGCTGGTGAGAGATCCTGCTTTGCCCGGGCGGATGGCCCGGCCGCGGTGCTGGACCGGTCGGATGACTCGAGTTCTCTTCCTTCCGGAAGGGACACTTTTTGCGGTACTCAAAGCCAAAGATGGCGACGGCTGTTGTAGGTGTGTTGGATTGATGTCCATGCCCTCTCAGCGCTGGTGTCAAGAAAGGATGAAACAGCGTGGCGGCAATTGTGCCGTGGTCGAAGATGATGACCTGCTTGTGACTGGTTGCAGATCCTCCTGCAGGGGTCTTCTTTCAAGATTCAGGGATGATGACACAGGGCTCCGGAGATCTTCTTGTGTTATGGTTGTCTTAGGGTACTCTAGGTGTTCTTGTTCCTTTGTGTTTGCGTTTCAGTATGCTTGTAAGGGTCAACTATCTTGTACTGTTTCGTGATTTGAATGAAAATTCTCCCTAAAAAAAAAAATTAGCCAAACGATTAAGCTAGCCTAAACCTAATTAACATGCACATGGCTTTTGAAACAAGCACGAGTTTGAGCGGTCCGTGTCCAAGTTTGATTAGAATTCCAAATCACACAGCCGTGCGATATCAGCGTCCTGGCGGTCTATATAAACATACGTCCTTGTGTAAGAGAAGAAAAGCAAAATCAATCTCATTCTCTCCTTCCCGTCTATCTAGCTTCTACTTGCCGACCAGTCGATCGATCCAACACAGATTTGTCTCGGCGAGACATGGGGTGGTCGACCTCAACCCCGGCGCGTATGGCCGTCGCTGCCCTAGACGACGTGGTCGCGGCCGCACCGGCGGCGAGCAAGAATCAGAGAGCACAGGCCACTCCCACCGGCAGCGGCCGCTTCCACCGGCTCGAGGTGATCGGCGCAGGAACCTTCGGCGTGTTGGAACAAACTCGATACCAGCTCTCTTTCTCTCACTCGCACAAACGAAGGTGGAAGATGGAGCGCACAATTTTTTCCGGTGCACAAACGCCTCCGCCGCATGAACGGCGCCACGCCGCACGAACGGCGCTTTCTTTTCTTTCCAAGCACAAACTCGACTCGGTGGCACATACCACCATGGCGCGGCAACACACCGCAGCCTACCCAGAGGAGCACTCTCTCACAGCCGGCCGGACGCACATCACGGTCCCGGCGGAGACTACGCTCATCTTCTGGCTCCTAGGCTCGGCTCATCCCGGCACAAGACATCAGTACATAGTGAGGGGCTTTTATACCCAGACACACACACCACCCCGCAACCACAACACCACTAAGCTAACGCACGCATGTATGACCCGTCCACCACGGTGATCACTAACAGCATGAGCCGCACGTCCTCCATGCACGTCCACTTCCAGCGCAGCTCCAAACGGCCACACGACTCGGACGTTCAGCTAACAGCCTATGAACTAACCACATGCAGACGCGGCTGCCTCCGATTTTGTAGTTGCTGGACGTAGCGCCCACGCGAGCCTCCGCGCACGCACGCACTCTCGCCACGGCTCGGCACGGCACGCCCAGTGCGCTCACATACACTGGTTTCCACCGTCGTCGTGTCTTATTTTTCTAACACGGCGTCGTCTACCGGGCCAGGGACCGGCGCACAGGAGAGATCGTGGCGATGAAGTGCCTCCGCGCGAGCGACGACGGCGACGTCCGCCGCTACCTCTCAGACTTCGCGAGCGAGGTCAGCGCCCTCGAGGCGTGCAGCGGCCACCCGTCCATCGTCCGGCCGCGCGCCTCCGGCCACCTCGACGGTGAGGTCTTCCTCGCCATGGAGTTTGTGGGGCCAACTCTCAGGCACGTCATGAAGCATGTCCGATACGGGAGGAGGCACACCGAGCTGGAGGTTCGCCTGCTCATGAGGCAGCTTTGCGCCGGCGTGAGGCGGATGAACCGTCTCGGCCTGATGCACCGTGACCTGAAGCCGGACAACGTTCTCGTCGACGGCCACGGGAACATCAAGATCTGCGATCTGGGGCTGTCGTGTACTCGTGTAGCATGGCCGATGGGCCGCCCTACTCCAAACCTGTCGGGACACGGGGATACCGCGCGTCAGAGCTCATCCTCGGGTGCACGGATTACGACGAGCATGTCGACTCGTGGGCTCTCGGGGTCATGATGGCTGAGCTCCTCGCCGGCAAGCACCCTTTTCATGGGAGGTCAGATACGGAGCACCTCAGCGAGATCTTGGACCTTCTCGGCACAGCTGGCATCAAAGAGTGGTCAGGCTACGACGGACGCCGTCTGCCCGGCGGATGCCAACCAGGAAGCTTTCTGCGCAACAAGTTCCCCTCTCCGGCTGAGGCCAGGATCAAAGGCCCGCCGACATTATCAGAGGCTGGCTTCGAGGTCTTGAGTGATCTTCTACGATGCAACCCGGAGAAGAGGCTCACGGCTGAGCAAGCGCTCAAGCATCGGTGGTTCAAGGAGGCCAACCCTAGGGCCACAAGGAGTTGAATGGTGAAAGTGGACAATCTACAACGCATCTGATTTGTGTAAACTAGAAATGTAAACATCATATATGGCTTGAACGAATGAGTATGGAAGAGGTGTGAGATAAGTAAGCAGGAGCTGTTCGTGTGGATCACCACCACACTCCACATATATTGTATGACCGATTGATCCATTTCTACTCTGGTTTCTTGCTCTTTGATGTTCAGCGCATATGTTATACTACCAGTCTACCACATGAAGTAATAAGCTAACCGATGTGCTAGGAAACATTGATGTACTTCATTCCATTAAGGGCAGAATGCCAAGACCAGCACACTAATCAGCCTAACTAAACATGCCATAAACTACTTGGTAATATTAATTTGTCTTTTCTCTTTTTGTTACGTCTCAAATCTGATTACGAGCCCTACTCATTATTTGTGATGCTATTTCCTTCATGGAGCCGGTCCTGAGGCCACAGTTGTTGTTTATCTCTTAGAATCAACTCTCAAAATACATATGGCTTGAATGAATGAGTATGGATGAGGTGTGACATAAGTAATTAGGAGTTGGTCGATCGTGTTGATCACCACCACACATATTGTAAGGCCGATCGATCCATTTTTTGTGTTGTTTCTTGCTCTTTGTTGTTCAAGGTACTTTGATGCTTCCGGGTACAAATGGTATTGATGCTTGTCGTGTATGATAGATCAATCAACAAATGTAAAATATGCTACAAATTTATTGTGGACGTATATTTTAGTTGTTAATTACAGTATTCTGGAATCACACGATATACACCAGTACTACTATCTATTCACAATTTAATGTGTTGTCCTTGATAAGAATACGACTTTGCACACCGAGAGTGAATGAGACAATATTACGGTTATATTAGGGCATCTCTAAGGCGGACTCGCAAACCTCCCGCAATCGTTCGGATCGCGCTGTCCGGACCGCAGAAGCTATCCAACGCGCTCATGTATCGGTCCGCGACGCGGTCCGGACGCGTTTTGTCCCATAAACCGGAGACAAACGTGGGGGAGGGGGGTTGCAGGAGTCCGGACCGATTTCAAGCCCGCTTCCGACCGTCCTGGCCCACCAAAAAACCCTCCTCCCTCCCGCGCGCACTTCCCGCCCGGCGCCAGCTGTCCGCATTCATACTTATGTAGAGCGCGCCGCTCCACATTGAAGGCGGCTCAGGACGGACGCGACCTCCCATTGCCTACGCCATTGAAGCGGCGTGCCGGCCGAGGGCGCCGCCCGCTGCAAGCCTGGCTTAACACGCGTCCTTGCCGCATTCAAACGCCTTCATTAAATCCGTGTGGAAGCCGAGAAACCTACTTCAGCCACACGTTCGTTCAAAAACGGGCCGACATTAAACGCAACGCCAGCCAAGCTCCTCCCATCTGCCCTCTATTTAAACGAGGCCAGACGCCCGGCAAGAATCGCACCCCTCCTCCGCTCCCCCATCTCCTCGCTCACCATTTTCTCCACTCTTTTGATGGCTTCCGAAGAGCAGTCATACAAGCCGACTGGGTGACCCCCCCGAGCCCATCGGATACGAGCGAGGCAGCTCGCTGCTCCACCTCCCTCGCCTAGCCCGACGGAAACAGTTGCCGCCCTAAGCCGGCGCGTGGTTCAGCAACTCATCGCTCCAGGCCAGCTCGATGTGGAGTGGCGAGTTGCTCCACGCCAGCTTGACGGGGATCACGGCGGCAACCGCGCCTCCCGTGTCTCCAACCGCGCCTCCCATGCATGCGGCCGCGCCTACCGTGGCTGCGGCCGCGCCATGCAGGCAGAGACAGAAGCCCAGTGCGCGGAGTGCGACGAGTCGGTGGCCAGCGCCTCCGCGTCTATCGTCATCATCGAGGAGAAGTAGAACACTAGAGGTCGCCGCCGCTTGGGTCCCACAAAGGCCACCTCCGAGGCGACGCCGGCGTTCACAGCCGGTTTCTTGCCCGGTTCTTCTTTTGCGAGGACCATCGTCGGCCCCGCATGGGCTCCACGGAAGCGGAGGTGCCCCCTTCCCCTCCCGCTAAAGCATCAACCGGGGATTCCACTTCGATGAGCGGTGGGGAAATGAGTCGTCCTTTGCGCTGAAGCATATACCTCCGGGGCTCCCAGCAGTCCAGTGATCAGGTTGTCGTGATCGGGTTGCCAGACATGAGGAAGACAATGGGATCCGCGAGCGAAAATTTAGATTAGGTATTAAACCTCCAGAGCGGAACTAGCACCGCTTAGTTGATGTAAATGTAATGAAATCCGTCATGTTTATATGTAAATCCAACATTTTTATATGAAATCCATTAAGTTTATTTGAAATTCGACCGTGTTTACACGAATTTCGTCCGGTTGGTTCGAGTTGTTGTCAGAATGTAATCGGCTACGGTTTGATAGCATCCTCCCGCATCCGTATCCGCGGACGGATGCGGGAGAAAATCTGAGGGTTGCCGTTGAAGATGCCTTACACCGGCCATGGATATCCTGATATTAACTTGTAAGGGCTCATTGTCTAACTTAAGTAATAACACACATATATACTATATACTAAAGCGGGAAGATTTCTATTTTCCTGGGTTTTTTGACTTTTTTTACCTTCTAATGTCCAGTTATGTGGGCAGCTATAAATAGTAGTGCTTCTGATTTTTTTCTTTACCTTCTATTGTTCAGTTACGTGGGTAGCTGTGAATAGTAATAGCGAGCAGTAACATGTGAGAACAGTGAACATCTGTGAATAGTGCCATCGCATGAGCAGTGCCTTTTTGAACTGTGCATGCCGAATAATCTGATCTTCCCTTATTTTTTTAGCTTTCACGGGAGAAAAAATATGCACGTTAGAAAGAACTGAATTATTTTACACATCATTTCTCTCTTCCTCATCCACCATTGCGTCCTTATATAGAGAAGGGTTAAGATTTAGGATTTTTCTACACATCATGCCTCTTCAACGGCGTACTGACGCAGAACCATCTCAATCGTCTCCTCATCCTTTCCGGTGATGGTGACCGATTACTATCCATTTATATATCACGACATCAACGAACAGTTCACTAACAATTATCCAAAAAAACACCGGGACAATATCCGAATAAACCTAGAATCGCTAACCCAAACAATAACTAAAATAAACAAAAACAACAACCACGACTAACCCGGAACAGAAAAACCAATGAAACGGAAGATCTGAATAAACTAAAAACTTTAACCCACCTGAACCATAAACAGAAACAGCAACCGAATTGTAATCCAGAACAATACACCCGAATTATAACCCAGAAAAATATACCCGAATAAACCAAAACAACATACGAAAAAAATATTAATAGGCCAGCCGGTTTGCTTAATTTTTTAAATCATTTAATGTTGGTTACATGTCTACGTACATCATCCGGTAAAAATATAATTAATGTTCTTCTCTTCATTTTATTTTATCGCATAATACATGTTGTTTCCTTGCTTATTTCGGCTAAATACAGACGGAAACAACCACGGGCGCGGAGTGCGCCGCGCTTCTTCGACGCTAGTAATTACTAGGAGGTAGTGCGCGGCGGCATGCCGCGCCACATGGAGTGATAAGCTATTTAGTTTTTTTGTAATATTTGATAAGTCATCTCAAGATTTGATTCATACAATGTTCCGTTGGTTTGTTTGGGGTTTGTTGTTTTTGTAAAGTTTTTGGAAAGCTTTTGAGAATTTGTTGTACGATTCTACATGTGGGCCCGTTGGGAACCAGGTCAACATGTCAATGGCCCAACGGCACATAGTGCACGACAGAGGAGCCATTTCCACTGCTCGGTGGTGTGGTACAACAAATGCAACAGTTTCTATCACAGGAAAAAATACACTGAGTTAAGCACTAACTAATCCAGAAAAAGCCATATTGCATCAGCATTAGCAGACTATTGTCATTGGTATCATCTCTGTTCCAAGCAGTTTAATAGTTTGCAGAAAGATGAAGTGTATTATCATGTTTTTAAATGCACAAAAACACAAATGGATTGGTGACAATATATATATCAGTTCTCATCTGGCACAGTAAAATGTGGGACATTAACATCCTAAAATTCACCGTGGAAAAATGCCTATATGAAATTAACCTTGAAAAAATGCAAACAAAATGCACCAGTTTCTTTCACAGGAAAATAGCAAATGGGCTAAAATTCAGAGAGAGATGCATCACATATTACTTGTTGAAATGAGCATATGTATGTTCACATATGCCCACGACGGCATGCCGCGCTTCCCTGATACATATAAAACATTCACCGTATTTATTTCGGGAAAAGATTCTGATCATCCGACAGATCCCGCACTAAACGTCCGCCGCTTTTCCTGTGCGTCACGTGCCCACGTGAGCCTGCACCACCCCTCTTTTTTTCCTTTCTTATCTCCATCGAACATTTGCAACTAAGATCTTATTGTAGGAATTATGTTTGCAACAAGTGTCTTGTTACAGAAAAAGAAGAACAAGTTCTGCAACTGGGATCTTGTTGCAGGAATGAGCTTTGCAACGAGGCGCTTGTGGCAGAAAAATAGAAAAGAGGAACAGACGAGATCTTGTTGCAGGAATTATGTTTGCAGCAAGAGTCTTGTTGCAGAAAAAGAAAAACAAGTTTTGCAATTAGGATCCTGTTACGGGAATGACCTTTGCAACAAGGCGTTTGTGGCAGAAAAATAGAAAAGAGAAACGGACGACTCGCGTCATACGATCGGACGGCGTGCGAGGCGGCGGATCTTTTAAAAAAATCCGTCGGTGGACACCTAGTAGCCCCCATTTATTTCTGCCATGTTAGAAAATTTTCAATCTAAAACTTCGAGGTTATTTATGTCATAAGGTATGTGCTATCTTATATAAAAACATACATGATTTCAACTTAGACTTGTGTACATATCGCATAGGTTCCCATATGCACAAGCGTCCTACAGCCGAACCAAGCTGGAGCAAAACCAAAAACAAACCACTGAATTATCAATCAAATTCACCTATGTTATGACCGGTGTCACTTATAGCCGGAGGAGGCCCAATGGGCGTGTTTAGTTAGGGGCTTAGCCCAAGTTATCTTATTTTTATTAGCATCGAGATTATATAAACAGCTGTAAGACCCTCTTTTGTAAAGCAAGCAATAAGACATATTCTATTGCCCGGCTCCCTGAGGAGCCGGAACCCTAACCTAGCCGCCACCTCTCCTTCCGCCGCCGCCTCGCCTCCCGCGCAAGACGGCGCCCTCGCGCCGGCCGGCGTGGTCACAGCCTCGCCAGCCTCCCTCCTTCCCGTACAAGCTCCGCCCTAGACCTGGTAGAGCCCTAGCTCCTACCAATTTGGTATCAGGTAGCTTAGGTGCAATCATGTCTTCGCCGCCGCCCACCTCAACCCTCCCGCTGCCGATCGCCACCACCACCCCGCTGGCCACCACGGCCGGCGCCCCTTCGCTGCTGGTGCCGTCACCTCCGCTGTGCCGGTTCCCACCATCTTCACACCGGAGGAAGTCACCGGCGCGCTCCGCGATCTCGCCACCGCGGTCCAGGGCATCCGTCTCTACTTGGCCGGGCCCTACGGGCCGCCGCCGGCCGCGCCACCCGCCGCGGCCACCGGGCCGCTGCTCCTGCCATGGCAACCGCCGCAACCGGCGGCCTCCGCGGCGCTCGCTGGGCCGCTGCAGCCACCTCCCGCCTCCCACCCGCCCTAGCCGCAGTGGCCGCCGCCGCCCCTCGCCGCCTCCGCCGCGCCCGTCTCCACCCTGCAGCAGCCCCTGCAGCTGCAGGCGCCCCCGCCGATCCACTCCGGGCCAGCTACGACCGCGCCGGCGGGACTCCCGATCCACCAGGTCCGGTTCCCACCTTCGCCGTCACCGCTTCCGGCCTGGCTGGCCGGGTCGTCACCACAACCGGTCTATACGATGGCCTCGGAACAGCCGGCGCCCACCCTGCAGTACGGCGGGCCCTCCAGCTCCGCGGGTCCCTACGCCGGCCTCGACGGGCAGCCGTTTCACGGGGGACCCCCGGTGTCCACCGACCTGGCGCCGCCCCCCTCGCTGATCCGCACCGCCGAGCCGTACGGCCACGGCGGTCATACTCAGACGCCGCCGTGCTTCGCCAAGCTCGATTTCGCCACCTACGACGGCACTGAGGACCCCCTCAACTGGCTTAATCAGTGTGAGCAGTTCTTCCGGGGGCAACGCACGCTCGCGTCGGACCGCACCTGGCTCGCCTCATACCACCTCTGAGGCGCCGCGCAGACGTGGTACTACGCCCTCGAGCAGGACGAGGGCGGCATGCCCCCATGGGAGCGCTTTCGCGCGCTCTGTCTCCTTCGCTTCGGGCCGCCAATACGCGGGAGCCGGCTGGCGGAGCTAGGCCGACTCCCCTTCACCTTCACGGTGCAGGACTTCGCCGACCGCTTCCAGGCCCTGGCGTGCCACGCGCGCGGCGTGACTGCCCGTCAGCGGGCCGAGCTCTTCGTCGGGGGCCTGCCGGAGCATATCCGCGTGGACGTGGAGCTTCAGGGACCCCAGGACCTCCAGACGGCCATGTACTACGCTCGCGCCTTCGAGTGTCGTGCGCAGGCCTTGCAGCAGGCGGCACCGTCGCGGGGCGCCAGCCAGCCAGCCAGGCCGCCTACGGGCCGCCCACCCCCGGCCGTTCTGGCGACTACCCCCCCAGCTGCGACGCGGCCCTTCCGCCGGCTCACCCCGGCCGAGCAGCTCGAGCGCCGTCGCCAAGGGCTTTGCTATATATATATCTGCGACGAGCCCTACGTACCGGGCCACGTATGCCCACGCCTCTTCTACTTGGAGGCGGCCGACTACGTCGAGGAGGACACACCCGCCGACGGGCTCGGCGACTTGCCCGCCCCAGTTGCTGCGGAGGTCGCACCGGCGCCCCCTCCGGCGACGGCTCTCGTCGTCTCCCTACATGCGCTCGCGGGCATCCGAGACGAGCGGACTATGCTCTTGCCGGTGATGATCCATGGCGAGCGCCTGGTCGCCTTCCTGGATACGGGCTCCACGCATAACTTCCTTCCCGAGGCGACCATGCGCCGCTTCGCACTCCAGCCGACGGGCGGGGAGCACCTCCGGGTCACCGTGGCTAACGACGACCGCCTCCGCTGCCATGGGCTGGCGCGGAACGTGCCCATCACCATCGGCGACGAGCACTTCACCATCACGTGCGCCGGCATCGACTTGGGCTGCTTCGACTTCATCCTCGGCGTCGACTTCTTGCGGACCCTCGGTCCCATCCTTTGGGACTTCGACGCCATGACGATGACCTTCTGCCGCCTGAGTCACCGTGTCCGGTGGGAGGGCGTGGGTGGCGCCTCACCAGCGACGCCGCAGCTGTAGCTGGCCGCGACTGTGGCCGGGCCCGACCACCCTCTGTTGGAGCCTCTTCTGCAGCAGCACCGCGACCTCTTCGACGAGCCTCAGGGCCTTCCGCCAGCCCGGGTGTATGACAATCGCATTCATCTTCTGCCGGGTACGGCACCGGTTGCGGTGCGCCCTTACCGCTACCCCCAGCTTCAAAAGGACGAGCTGGAGCGGCAGTGCGCGCTTATGCTCGCCTTGGGCATCATCCGTGTAACACCCCCGGGGATTAACTGCAGTGACCACATGCTAATCATGCCATGTCATCAAATTTTTACTAAACCAAAATGCCACTAGTCCCAAATCAAACTTAAAATTGAATTCAAATATAAGTCAAAATATTATCCCCTCAAACATGAAAAGTAAAATGCTCATAATATTTCAAATAATCCAGGAGCAATTATAAAATTGTAACCAACATTTTATCGTGTGTTTAAGTGCCTCAAAATAATTATAACTGAGGCCAAAACAATTATTTAATTGCCCTTTTGAATTATAAAAATTCCAAACATTTTTCAGATGGTCTTAAACTTTTGTGATGCTACCTAATATTGCCTTGGTAATATTGGGCATGTCTTCTACTTTAAATAAATGTAATTTATTGACTAAAGTAGTTAAAAACAGAAAACCTAATAAAAGAAAAATCTAAAGTTAAAACAAAATACAAAAAAAGAAAAAGATCCACCCCCGGCCCAACTGGGCCGGCCCACGTGGCCAACCGCCCCACCTCCCAATCGGCCCAGCTGGCCCCCTTATCCCCCCAGCGCCCGAACCCTAGACCCCGAGCCACCCCACTCCCTCCCGATTCCCCCTCTCCCTCCCTCTCTCCCGCGGCGCCCGATGGCGCCGCCGCGCCCGACGCCGCCGCCGGCGCCACCACGCCGTCGCCTCCCCGTCCTTCCACCGGACCGCCTCGCCCCGGCGCCTCCCCACCGCGCCTCCGGCGCCCCCTCCTCTCCGATGCACCGTCGCCGGCCGCCGCTCGTCTCCTCCCCGTCGGCGCCTCCCTGAGCTCCACCTCGCGCCTATTGCCACCCCGCTGCGCCCGATGTGAGCCCTCCTTTGGGCTCCTCCCTCCCGCCTTCTCCTCTCCCCCCCCTCCGGCCATCGCGCCCGCGGTCGTGCCCCGCCGCTGCCGCTGCCTGTGGCCTCGCCCCGCTCGCCCGTGGTCACCGCTGCTCCCGCCGCGCCCTCGCGCCCGCGCTCGCGCTCACCACCGCCCGCGCCGCGCTGCTGCTGCGGCCGCAGCCGGCCCCGCCTGCGCTCGCCCGCACGCGCACGCGCGCGTCTTCGGACACCGGACGTGTCCGGCCCCGAAGGGCCTGGACACGGACACGTCCGCCCCTGACCATGACATGTGGGGCCTAGCCCCTAAAACGTTTTAATTAAACAGAAATGAATATAGAGAATAAAATAATAATATTAATAATAAAAGTTAATAATTAATTAAGTAATTAATTAGTTCATTAAGTTAATTAAGTTTGATTAGCTAGTGTCAATGACATGTGGGCCCAGCCCCATTAACACTAATTAAACTGTTAATAATTCTGTTAATTAAATAGATTAAACAGTAACTATTACTGTTTCGGGTAATCCTAATTTAAATAATTAAATTAATTCCAGAAATTAGATAAAACATTGAAAAATCATATAAAATAATCCGTAACTCGGATTGAAATACTTTATACATGTAAGTTGTTCAGAACGACGAGACGAATCCGAATACGCGCTCCGTTCGTTCATTAGATGCCTCTAACTATCTGGACATGGAACTTTTTGACTGATTTCGATAAATAAATAGTGCATAACTACCGACTATTAATCCCAACTTTAATCCTAAAATAGCTAAAATGTTTTAGACATGATTTTAGGCAACCCTGCACTGCATCCTAGCTGTCCCATGCCCCTAACACCCCGAACCTGCAACCGTTCCCCTCCGGTCATCTGTCTGGCAAATGTCCGGAACCGGGAAAACTTTCCCGGATGGGTTCCCCCTTTCCCGGTATCGTATAGCCCCACGTTAGGTCACACCCGGCACTGCGTATCGTTATGTCTTACTTTGTGTAGCATTGTGTGCCTTGTATTTACTGTTTCTTCCCCCTCCTTCTCTCTTGATAGACGCTGAGACTACCGATGATACTGCTGTGTACATCTACTTCGTCGACGACCCTTCCCTCTCGATAGAGCAGCAAGGCAAGCAGAACCCCCTTGAGCATTCCGATATCACCCATCTCTTCTCCCTCTTGTTCTTGCATTAGATTTTGCTACTATATTAGCTAGCTCCTATATCTGATGCATAGCCTGTTTTTGATGAACTGCTACATTCTGCTATCATACCAACTGTTTAGTATAGGTGGATCAGTGAACCCCTGAGACCCCTTAGTCCCAGTTGCCCCTGCTTTCATCGACGACACCAAGGACTTGAAGACAGAAGACTCAGTCTTCATGACTGACAAGCCGTTACCGACACATCACTACACACCCCTTTAGTATGGCACTGCAGAGCTACTACCGAGTGCCGAGGGTGATACCTCACTTAGCACTCCCGGTGTTAATTCTGTAGCGTAGTTATCGGACTTGGGCATCGAGGGTGATTCCTCCTTCCCTTTCCGATGACGACTCTTGTCATACACTTACCTCGAGTGGGATTCATCGAGGGTGATTCCTCGGGTATCCACTTGGTGTATAGACACACAGTTACTATGACCTGGTTACGGGAAGATGTGATAAACGGGTCGGCCCCAAGGGTACCCGTGTGATATTGGTGGAGTGCGCCGGAAGGCACTCGAGGTTCTTGGCGGGGCGACGGACTGCAATATGTTCGAGCTTGCCCCGCACTAATAAAATGCTAATGGATTGAGTATATAATCTGAGTTGGTCGATACGACTTTTAACGCACTAAACCTTCACGCGGGGAAGTTATGGGTACTCAGCGTCGTTGTATCAGCCGAAGCTCTTCGGACGTCAGCATCGGAGCGGCGTGCGCCGGATTGGTCTGGAACGCATAGCGCTTGCATTAAGGCATGCTAGGACTGTTTCCGGCCGCCCACGCATCGTGCAGGAGCGCAAGGGCAAGTGGGCCCACGAACCTGCGCGCTTAGGAGTAGACCGGCGGGCTGGCCTCTTCGTTGAGTATAGGTGGGGCAGCGACGTGCTGAATCCCGAGGCCGGGCATGACCCAGGAAAGTGTGTCCGGCCAAAGGTGACAGGCGTGTTGGAAATGAGGTGCACCCCTGCAGGGAAGAACAAACTATTCGAATAGCCGTGTCCACGGTAACAGGACGACTTGGAATTGTGCTTGGGCCTACTACAACTATAATCATTAATTTAATTAAATGAACTGTGGCTCCGGGATTGCTTCCTCGCAGGGAGTCGAGGAAGGATCTCTGAGCGTGTTACTTAATAAAATTGCCACAATTAATATGACTATATGTATGTGATGCCATTCTACTCTCGTCTTATGCTGCAAGACGCTGAAGATGCTAGTCTTCGATAGGGCTAGGCCTTCTTCTCTCTTCTGGCATTTCTGCAGTCTAGTCCAAAGATATAGCCCCATTCCTTTGATACTGGTGCATATCTAGCATAGATCTGATGTCAGTCTTGCGACTACTTTGGATGAGTACTCACGCTGCTTTGCATTTCTCTTTCCCCCTCGATACGTTGCTGCGATCAGACGCTGGAGCCCAGGAGTTGGAGTACACTGGAGGTGACGACTACTACTACCCCGCCGGAGGCCACCACCAGGAGGATGGCGCCTACTACGACGTGGACTTCTCCGACGTCCAGGAGTAGTTAGGAGGTTCCCAGGCAGGAGGCCTCGCCTCTTCGATCCGTTGCTACCTTATGTTTGTGCTAGCCTTCTTAAGGTAAAACTTGTTTAACTTATGTCTGTACTCAGATATCTTTTGCTTTCGCTGACTTATGCTCGTCGAGCTTTGTATTCGAGCCCTCGAGGCCCCCTGGCTTGTAATATGAAGCTGTATGACTTTGGATTTGTGTCTTAAGTTGTGTTGTGATATTGATTAGTGAGTCCCTGATCCGGATCGTACGCATTGCGTGATTGTTTAGCGTACAGTTCAGGCTGGGGGCGTCACAATCCAGATCTCTACTTCGCCGTTTTCGGCGCCGGTCCTCCTCGTCCGCAAGTCGGACGGCACGTGGCGCTTCTGCATCGACTACCGTGCCCTTAACGCCCAGACGCTCAAGGACAAATTTCCTATTCCGGTCGTCGACGAGCTCCTGGACGAGCTACATGGGGCTCGCTTCTTCACCAAGCTCGGCCTTCGTTCGGGCTACCACCAGGTGCGGATGTACCCGGACGATATCGCGAAGACGGCGTTTCGGACTCATCATGGCCACTTCGAGTTCTTGGTGATGCCTTTTGGCCTCTCCAACGCCCCGGTGACCTTCCAGGCCTTGATGAACGACGTCCTCCGCCCCTACTTGCGTCGGTTTGTGCTCGTTTTCTTTGATGACATTCTTATCTACAGCGCCTCGTGGGCGGAGCACCTTCAGCACGTCGCCATCATCTTCAACGAGCTTCGAGCGCACCATCTTCATCTTAAGCGCTCGAAGTGCTCGTTCGGCACGCCTTCAGTCGCCTACCTCGGCCATGTCTTCTCGGCCGAGGGTGTTGCTATGGACGCCGACAAGGTGGCGGCTGTCGCGGCCTGGCCGACGCCGCACTCCCCGCGAGCTCTCCGCGGCTTCCTGGGCCTCGCGGGGTACTACCGGAAATTTATCCGGGAGTTCGGCCTCATCGCGACCCCGCTCACGCGCTTGCTGCGACACGACGCCTTCGCCTGGGATGCGGAGGCAACGGAGCCGTTCGAGGCCCTCAAGCGGGCCCTCACAACGGGTCCCGTCCTCCAGATGCCCGACTTCGACCGGCCGTTCATGGAAGACTGCGACGCCTCCGGTGTGGGGTTCGGTGCCGTACTTCATCAGGGCGACGGGCCGCTCGCGTTCTTCAGCAGGCCTTTCGCTGCGCGCCATCATAAGCTCGCGGCCTATGAGCGGGAGCTCATTGGTTTGGTGCAGGCCGTGCGCCACTGGCGGCCATATCTTTGGGGACGGTCGTTCCGGATTCGCACGGATCACTACAGCCTCAAGTTCTTATTGGACCAGAGGCTGTCCACCGTGCCGCAGCATCAGTGGATCAGCAAACTCTTTGGCTTTGACTTCACCGTCGAGTATCGTCCGGGCCGCCTTAACACCGTGGCCGACGCCCTGTCCCGCCGCGACGCCGACCACGACGCAGACGCCGGCGACTCCGCCGGGGCGGCTCTCTGCATCCGTTCGGGGCCCTCCTTCGCCCTTTTTGACGACATCCGCAGGGCCACCGCGGACGCGCCTGACGCTCAGCTCCTTCGGCAGCGCCTGGATGCCGGCAACCTGGAGGAGCCGTGGCATTTGGCGGATGGCTTGCTCCTGCATGGGCGACGCCTTTTCATGCCGGATCACGGCGACCTTCGTCACCAGGTTCTGCTGCTGGCACACTCGGCCGGCCACGAGGGTGTGCAGAAGACCCTCCACCGTCTTCGCGCCGACTTCTACATCCCCGGCGATCGGGCCCTGGTCCGGGACTGGGTGCGCTCTTGTGTTACATGCCAGCGTAACAAGACCAAGACACTGCGACCGGCTGGGATGCTACAGCCCTTGGAGGTGCCCTCTCAGGTCTGGGCCGATATCTCCATGGACTTCATCGAGGGCCTCCCCAAGGTGGGCGGCAAGTCCGTCATCCTCCCGGTGGTCGACCGCTTCTCCAAATACGCACACTTCATCGCGCTCGGCCATCCCTACACCGCCGCCTCCGTGGCTCGTGCCTTCTTCGACGGCATAGTCTGCCTACACGGGTTCCCCTCTTCGATCGTCAGCGACTGGGACCCGGTGTTCACGGGGCATGTCTGGCGCAACCTCTTCCGGATGGCGGGCGTGAAGCTCCGCCTGAGCACGGCCTTCCATCCCCAGACGGATGGCCAATTCGAGGTGGTCAACAAGGTGATTGCCATGTATTTGCGTTGTGTTACAGGTGATCGTCCTCGTGCTTGGGTGGACTGGCTCGCGTGGGCGGAGTACTGCTACAACACCTCTTATCACTCCGCCCTGCGCGCCACGCCGTTCGAGGTCGTCTATGGTCGACCGCCCCCGCCCATCCTGCCGGTTGGCCCGGAGACGGCTAGGACGGAGGCGGCGGGCGACCTTCTTCGCAGCCGGGACGAGATGCTTGCGAAGGTGCGGCAACGCCTCATTCAGGCCCAACAGCTGGCCAAGCACTACTACGACGGCCACCACCGCGAGGCGGAGTTCGCGGTGGGCGACTGGGTGTGACTGCGCCTTCTTCACCGCTCTACGCACTCCCTTGACCCGCGCGCGAGGCGCAAGCTGGGCCCTCGCTATGCCAGGCCATTTTCCGTGCTGGAGCGCATCGGAAAGGTGGCCTACCGCCTTCAGCTTCCGGCCGGTGCTCGCATCCACGACGTCTTCCATGTGGGGCTACTGAAGCCTTTTCGTGGGGAGCCGCCGGCGGCCACACCGGCGCTTCCTCCGACCTCCGATGGGCACCTCCTTCCCGGGCCAGCGAAGGTGTTGCAGGCCCAGCTGCGTCGCGGGGAGTGGTACGTGTTGATCCAATGGGAAGGCCTTCCGGAGGAGGACGCTACTTGGGAGCAGCGCGACGAGTTCCGCCAACACTATCCAAACTTCCAGCTCGAGGACGAGCTGTTTGCGCAGGCGGGGAGAGATGTTATGACCGGCGTCACTTATAGCCGGAGGAGGCCCAATGGGCATGTTTAGTTAGGGGCTTAGCCCAAGTTATCTTATTTTTATTAGCATCGAGATTATATAAACAGCTGTAAGACCCTCTTTTGTAATGCAAGCAATAAGACATATTCTATTGCCCGGCTCCCTGAGGAGCCGGAACCCTAACCTAGCCGCCACCTCTCCTTCCGCCGCCGCCTCGCCTCCCGCGCAAGACGGCGCCCTCGCGCCGGCCGGCGCGGTCATAGCCTCGCCAGCCTCCCTCCTTCCCTTACAAGCTCCGCCCTAGACCTGGTAGAGCCCTAGCTCCTACCAACCTACATGTCACAGTTGGAGAAAATGTCAACAAAAGGTGCCCTGCCATTGCCGGACCAAAATCTTCAGCGTCATGGGGCATGCCCGAGTCCTAGCCATGATAGTGTTGTCTTCAGTTTGCCTGAGTCCCATTGCCTAACCAAAATCTTCAGCGTCATGGGGCATGCCCGAGTCCCATTGCCGGGCCTGGGCAGCGTATGAATCAAATCATGGATAGAAGGCTTCCTTCCCTTCAGTTTGCCTGAAAAGGAGAAAAAATTCAACCTGAATGTCATCTATCAAAGGTCCTAAAAAACAAACTGAGCTCATTATACTATTTCAGCACCTCACAGTAGACTCCTCATATACTAAATAGACACGATGAATTTACTGTACATGGAAGTGGCTAACCAAGGGAAAGACATTTAAAAAATTCAGTTAGAAAGCAGAGCACACGTTCACCTAAAAAAAGCAGTGCACACACAATTCTGAACTGAAGTGTCTGGAGGGTATCCAATTTGGAGAAACGTAAACCATGTACTGGAGTGTCTGGAGGGTATCCAATTTTGAGAAATTCTCACTGGAGAGGATATGAAAAGAAGGGGGAGTGAGTGAAACAAAGTACAAACATTAGATATACTAAAACTGAAAATTGGGAAATGAGGGGTTAAATCTATGTGCAAAGATTAACATCAAGATGTTGCACATCTTCAAAAGTAACCAATGGCCCATACCAAATGGTTTTAAATAGTTTGGTTGCACATTATGATGCTTCAATAAGTGACCCTATGACCCGTACCAAGATAAAAATTGTAAAATTACGAAGAAAAAAATTACAGGAAGGAGCCCACATAGACCAGAACATGAAGCATAAGGTAGAAACCAGAACGGTGGATTTTGAACACTGACTATTTTCTACAGTGCAATGCAGTGATCTTTTTTTAGAATGCTAAGAATAGCAATTCTGGATTAAGTAGAGAGAACCAGCGCTATCCAAATGGTAAAAAGCAGGGTAGCAAGGCAAGATACATGTAAATAGGTTGCAAGGCTAGTAAGAATTCCCCCCCTCTCTGATGTATACCACAGAAGATGAATATACTCATGCTAATTAACTGAATATGCTCATGCATATATTATTTAATCCAGCAAATAGATGCATTCTAAACACATGCATTAGTCTGCTAACAAAGACTAAGAAATAATAGTGCAAACATGGCACACCTTCATTCCTGCCAAAGCAATAGTCCCAAATTAACTTTTGTGCCAATTCGACATAGTCTGGGCTTTAAAAATGATGTTGATGCTCCCATCAGTACTTATTTTGTCATGTTACAGTGGAACATAACACACTGTTATCTGTATATGATTTGAAATGTTAAAAGCAATGATGATTTTTTTAAATCGGTGTAGCACTTGTAGCACTTACAGAACTATATTAAATGGAAGCAAAAAAGTTATTGTTAGCATAAACTCAAAGACATGGTGGTCAGGATACGTAGCAATCCACGTCTCGATCTGTCTTAGACTAAAACACAAATCATGAGTTTGGATTTACGGAAGAATATATGCAGATTACTAAAGAAGCTAGTACTACTTCTTCTATGCTTCATCAAACGGAAAACTTTTCCTGGATAAGAAACATTGTCTATTTGTTTTGCCGACTTGCCTCGAAATAAAGCTATGCCCAAAATGCTATACTTACCGAAAAATAATGTAGTACTGTAATATAGTTATCAAAGATGTAGTGTTTCCTCTGTATGTCAGCTATTCAGCACATCAAGTGTTTATTTGTTTAAACATCATGTGAAATTAAACCAGAATTACTTCCCTCCAAGAAAATGGAACCCAACATAACAAAGAGATCAAGAATAGAAATACCATGTTTTATTACAGATGCATGTTCTGAATTCCTTCACATGGGGGCAAGGAGTCTGACCCCCAAATTTGCGTCCTCATCACAGACCTGCACACAATACCTGATTTTTTTTCTAGATTAAGAATAAGTTAGTTATACAATTTTCTATAACATATACACCCAACTTTAGATCTGAAATTCTAGTAATAATAACTCACCGCAGACCAGAGAAGAGGAAAGGGAGATGCATTGTGTACCTAGGCAAGAGAGGGTGCCATCGCGGGGCATGAACGGCGGCCGCGGAGGGATACGGCCATAGGGCAGATGGAGGGGACCGGCGGCCGTGGGGCGGATGGGGGGTACCGGCGGTCGGGGCCGAAGTAGCGGAAGGCCAAGGGAGGCACGGTGAGGACGACGAAGAGCAGCAGGGCAGCGAGCTATACGCCGCTGGCTGCAGGCGTGCCACCTTGGACCAGCGGCGACCTAGCACTCCGTAGGATCTCGGGTGGAGGGCACCACCGGGGGCAGAGATAGGCCTGGCTATTGGGAGGTGAGGAGGGGGGTGTGGGCGCAGCCATGGTTGGAAAGACCAGGTCTGGGAAGCTCTTTTTATATGCACACATAGGTCGGTAGAGGCCACACGGGATTGGGCCAGACTTTTCGAGAGAGAAGTAGATACGTCCAGCCGCAGAGCGTCAAAGCGGTGGAGGGTCAAAGCGGTTCAAAACGTGCAAAATGCTTAGACGGTAGTAAAAAAACTGCATACATGAACTATCCATTCACACGTGTCATTTTTTCAGGAGCAGTAAAAAAAAGTTCAAGAAAACCAGGAAAAAGAATCCCTTACGGGCCTAGTATTCTTAGGCCGTGTTTGGATACTCTAACCTTGGTTAGAGTTAGAGTTAGTTTCTAACTTTAGACTAACCTAATCTAACTCTAACCAAGATAGCAGTTTGGATCACAGGGTTAGATGGAGGGATGCCGCGGCGCCGGAAGGAGCGGGATGGGGGCTGGCCGAGCGGTGCCGGGATGGGGGCGACGGGCGGGCGCGGCGGCGAGCTGCGGGACGGGAGCGACGGGCAGGCGCGGCGGGGAGCTGCGGGACGGGCGCGGCGGGGAGCTGCGGGAGCGGCGGCGGGGCCGGTGGTGGGGGCTGTGGTAGGGGCGGTGGGCGGAGGGGGCGACAGCTGCGGCTGCCGTCGGAGGGGGCGACAGGTGCGGCGGCGGCGTAGGGAGGCGACGGGGGCGGCCGGACGGGGGCGGCGGGGGCGGGGCGACTGGGGCGGGGCGAGGGGGCGGGGTGCGGGGGCGGGGTGCGGAGGCGGACGGGGCCAGACGGAGGCGGCGGGGGCGGCCGGGCGGGGGCGGGGCGACTGGGGCGGGGCAAGGGGGCGGGGTGCAGGGGAGGGGCGACTGGATCAGCTGCGGCTCGACGTTGGAAAAAAAAAGCTTTCCTGTGGGTCCCACCAAATCTAACTCTAATAAGCAGCTCTCCACTGGGTTGGTTTTTTTTGCTGGAGTTAGAGCATCTAACCCAATCTAACCCATCTGTTTGGATGACTTTAGGGTTATTTCATCTCCAAATAACTGAAACTAGCTCTAACCGGAGCATCCAAACACGGCCTTAGTATATAATTGGGAGCGACTAGGACTCAGTCGACTGAGTCTTGGTCGGCTGACGTCATCAATCGTTGCATGAAATCATGTTTGTTCCTCGATGACCTAGTTGTTTTGTTTTGGGCACTACTCTGCGCCGGCGCACCGGCGTAATAATTTCGACCGGTCGTTCAGGGACCGTACGATTTAATGACTGCTACCGTCAGATGCGTCAACTCGCCTCAGTCTTTTTCTCCATCGTCTTCCTGTAGCGCCGCACAACGCAGAAAGACGAGGCTGCAGCGAGCGTTCGTCGACCCTGTCGTAATTCGCCGCCGGTCGCCGCCTCGCCGCCGGTCGCAGCCGCATCGCCGCTGGTCACCGCCCTCGCGCGGCCGCAGCTCCCATGGCGTCGCCGCGCCGGTCATCGGTCGCAGCTCAGGCTCCTTTCTCTTCTTTATCCTTCCCGCGTCTCCCACCTCCTGTCGCCGCCGCATGACCACGGAACCCCCCGCTGACCCCGCCCCTCCCCCGCCATGGATGAGCTCTCCGCGGGCCTTGAAGCTCGCCTCCGCTCGCCATGGAGCAGTTGAGAGAGGGGATGCAGCTCATCATGTCGTCGGTTGTACCAAAATGAAACACCGGTTGTAGCAAAAATCGTGACGCCATGTGCGATGTAGCAAAATGCGACACCGGTGGTAGCAAACTTCGATGCCGGTTGAAGCATTTAGCAAATTACGCCTTCGGCCATGAACGCAACTTCGCCGGCCATGCCCGTTGCAGCTCCGCTCGCCATGGAGCAGTTGAGACAGAGAGAGGGGATGCAGCTCGCCATGTCGTCGGTTGTATCAAAATGAAACACCGGTTGTAGCAAAAAACCGCGACGTCGTGTGCGATGTAGCAAAATGCGACATCGGTGGTAGCAAAATACGGTGCCGGTTGTAGCAAATTTCAATGCCGGTTGAAGCATGTAGCAAATTACGCCTTCGGCTATGGACGCAACTTCGCCGGCCATCCCTGTTACAGCTCTGGTGGCCATGGAGCAGTTGAGAGGGGGGGGTCGAGGGGAGGACACTGGTTCGGTGGTGGGCTTCGGGGGATGCTCGCCGGAGAAGAAGACGGGGGCTCGCTGGAGGAGATCGTCGGCGTAGGATTTTCCATGGCAGCGTAGAGAGGGGACGTGGAGAGATAAGGAAGTGGGGAAACGCAGGTGGAAGAAGATAAGGGGTGGCATGGGCGGTGTGTGGGCCAGGAAGCTGCACTTGGTCCGCCTCTAGCCCTTCGATCGCGAGGGATCGCACGATGCGCGCGACCGGCCCCAACGCTCGGCCGGTCTGTCGGCGCAAAACGTTTAACTTTTGTTTTGCTTTTTTGGGCCTGGAAGGTTTGTCGGACTGATTTGTCTCTCTTTTTTCGTTTCGGGCTGGACGTGTTACACATTGGTGCCCTGGACTAGGCTGGTTTTGTTTTTCGTTTGATCTTTATTAGCCTCTAGTCCGGCTGACCTGCCGTCATACACAAACAAGAGAAAGCTTTTGGTTTGTCTGAACATAAAAAGCAATGGAAAATAAGTAGATATGTAATAGAAGTGTCCAGTTTTTTGGGAGGCAAAATTTAGAGAACGATTTCTCCCTATGTTTTTTTTTAAGTAGGAAAATATTTTCTCCTGCAAAAAGTGTGGTTGTTGTTTTTATCTTTTCTTTACTTTTTGTTTGTTCCTTGATAAATGTAGAAAATTGTAAAGAATGTTCCCACATTTAAAATATTGTCTTGCAATTAAAGAACTTCATCATGCATTTTTAGAAAAAACAAAATTATTTATAAATGTTCGTTGTATTTAATAAAAGTTCAAAGTGTATCTGGAAATTTTTCATTTGTATTTGAAAAAATAAATTATATTATATTCAAAAAATATTCTTCGTGTCTTTTATAAAATTTTAACTTGCACCTAGAAAAAAGATTTCATCATGTATTTAAAAAGATGTTCATGTGGAAATTATTAATAATAATAATAATAATATTATTATTATTATTATTATTATTAATTATTATTATTTATTATTATTATTATTATTAATATATTCCTAATTGAATGTGAGTGGTACGATGCATGGAGTTGCTCGTGGAGGGACGAACATGCAATTGGCAAGTGACTTGGGGTGTCACTCTCCCCGAAAGTTAAAGTCCGTTTGTAGTGGCAAACATGCAAATGCCCCCGTCCCTTCGATAAAACACCACAAAGTTATAGTCGCATTGTGGACATGCAGTTGCATCCGGGGTTGACACTTAGTTGCGTGCCTGGTGGCGGACATGCAACTACCTCCACTCCCCACACAAAAACCACAGAATTGGAGTCGCGTACATGCAGTTGCAGTCCGAGACAACACATGCAATTGTGTGCCCAGTGACGGACATGCAATTGCCCCAACTCCCTTCGATAAAACAACACAAATTTACAAACGCATTGAAGACACGCACTTGCAGTTGAGGTGACACTTGTAGTTACATGCCTAGTGTCAGACATGCAACTCCCCCGTCCCATGTCGTCCACCGACAAAATAAAAGGCCAGTTGCAGTCATTTGGTAGACATGCAGTTCAGTCGAGGGCAAATTTTGCAGCTGCATGCCTAGTGTCAAACAGGCAAATGCCCGCCTCTTGCGTCGTCCTAGGATGAAAAAAGTTCAGTTGCAACCGGATGGGTAGACATGCAATTCCAGCTGGGGCGACACTTGCAGTTTCGTGCCTAGTTCACACATGCAAATGCCCAACCCCCTCCTCCTCCTCAAACATAACATAAAGGTCAATTATAGTAAGGTGGGTAGACATACAGTTGCAATCAAGGGCGACACTTGCAGTTGCATGTCTAGTCTCGGACATGCAACTACCCCCCATCTCCCGCCCACCAACAAAGCAAAGGTCACTTGTAGTCATGTGGGTAGATATTCAGTTGTAGTCAAGACGACACTTGCAGTTGCATGCCTAGGGTGAGACATGCAACACCCTCGGACAAAACAAAGGTCAGTTACATTTGAGAGCGACACTTATAGTTGCATGCCTAGTGTCAGACATGCAACCACCGTCCTCTCCTGCCATCCATCGACAAAACAAAAATTCAGTTGCAGTTGGGTGGGTAGACATGCAGTTGCAGTTGAGGGTGACTCTTCTAGTTGCACACCTTGTGTCGGACATACAAATCCCCCCTCTCTCCCGCTGCCCTACAAAGAAAAAAAAGGCCAGTTGCAGCCTGATGGGTAGATATGCAATTGTAGTTGGGGGTGAAGCTTGTAGTTGCGTGCCTAATGTCAGATATGCAACTCCCCCCTCTCCCACCGTCCTTCGACATAACAAAAAGGTAAGTTGCGGTAGGGTGGGTAGACATGCAATTGCAGTCGAAGGCAAAACTTATAGTTGCATGTCGAGTCTACATGCAACCGCCTCCCTCTCCCGCCCACCGACAAAACAAAGGTCAATTGTAGTCGTTTGGGTAGACATGAAGTTGCAGTCAAGGACGACACTTGCAGTTGCATGCCTAGTGTGAGGCATGCAATTAATTACCCCATGCTCTCCCACCTCCCTCCCACAAAAATAAGGTCAGTTGCAGTTGAGGGCGACAATTGCAGTTGCATGCCTAGTGTCAAACATGCAACTGCCTCCCCCCTCTCCCGTCGACCACCAATAAAAAAGGTAAGTTGTAGTCGGGTGGGTAGACATGCAGTTGCAATCAAGGGCAACGCTTGTAGTTGCACGCCTAGTGTCATACATGCAACTGCCCCCTCTCCCATCATCATCCAACGAAACAAAGGTCAGTTGCAGTGTGATGGGTAGACATGCAATTGCAGTCGGGGGGGTGACGCTTGCAGTTGCGTTCCTGGTGACATAGATGCAATTTCCCCCGGTCCACGACAAACCACCAATAAGTTATAGTCAGGTTGAAGACATGTAGTTGCAGTCGAGGGCGACACTTGCTGTTACGTGCCTAATGACAAACATGCAACTTCCACGTCAAAAATATCACTTCCGGCCTTTAAGTGGTAATCGCGTTGAAGACATAGTTACGGTTAGTGGTGACACTAGCAGTTGCGAGCTTAGTGATAGAGATGCAACTGCCCTCCCATGTCCCATCTCTTTCCAATTCTATACTCTACTAAACATGTATGCTACTATTTCTGAAAGATTCTTATTACACTAAAAAAGCCATGCTTATATGTTTGTTTCACAAGATATACTAATATACTTTTACGCACAAACAAGGAAAAGATTGAAATGATGGTCCTATACAAAACAAAAGTCATGGTTTAAAAACTCTTCTACCAACCAACATACGCACCAACATTTGGGTGTATATGCATGGTTCAAAAATCCTCATTCATCCATAAAAAAAGCATTCCTTAATTATATGAGCACAAAAAACAACAAAAATGCATAGATCAGTAAATCCACACACATATATTTGGCAAAAAAAGAGAAAAAAACAGAAGAGAACAAATGCAACTAAAAGAACCACGAGGGATGACACCTCTCAACTGAGACAAGTAGTCTCTCCACCGTAGATATGGTGTGTATATGGCAATTGAAAAGTCCAACAAAGAGAAAGAAAAAATCCCTCTCACAACTAACACATCGCACATCAATACCCAACACGAGAAAGGTAAAAAAGAAGAAGCATACGCTAAACATGCCGAGGTAACACTAGACAAGTGTTGCGTGAATCTTACGGAAACATTGATCTAACGACCATATATGTCTACCAAGATTTCGGTTACTCAATCGACTGAGTTTAGCAATCCTGTTAATAAAATTTCAACTATCGCAGCCAACATTTACTTACAAGACGTTTGATGGATGTACGGCTGAAAATGATATTAAAAACAATTGATAGGAAAAAATTTCTGCTAAAAAGATGGAAAATATGCTAAAATAAAATAAAATAAAACACAACATTAGTAAGAAAAGGCAAAATGAAAATGATAAATAAAATAAAATAAAATAAAATAAGAAGAAAAACAAACAAACAAAAAGAAAAGAAACAAAACAAAACAAGCAAAAAATAAATAAATAAAATAAAAGGAAAGTAAATATATATAACAAGTAAAAAAATAAAAAGAAGAGAAAGGTAACGATATATAAAAAGTAAAAAAGTAAAAAGAAGAGAAATGTAAAGAAACAAGAAAAATAAAAAGAGAAGCCACCGTGACCTCATCTCCAACAGGCAAAACTCACTTGTGTAGGGAGAGAAAAAGAAACAAAAAGAAGTACTTTTTTTGTAAGCTGATAAAAAGGAAATAAAAAAGCACTCTCGGGAAACTTGGGCTGCACAGCAAAGAGAACAAGGCCCAGAAGCAAAATAAAGAAACGGGCTCTCTCATCTCCACCGGCCTGTGCAGCGACAAAGAAAAGCGCTCGATCCGTACCTACACATTCGCACAAATCTGAACGCCATGGATTGAGACTTTGTTAAATCTCAGTCGAACTGAAAGTTAGCGTAACCCTATATAATTATATCTTTGAATCCTCTCTTCCAACACCGTAAGTTGGTATTCAGCTTTTTATTCTTTTTCTGTTGAACTCATTCCTATATATACGAACGATGCCTACAAACGTACTTTTGAAAGATAGTCCTATTGCTTGTGAATTTTATTATAGGACATGGTTGGTTTGTAGGAAAGAAAAGACGGGATCTGTTTTGTGATCTAATTTGCACACCTCTATCACGCCATCAAATTCTAGATCTGGCATCCCCTGCTTGACGAAGACATCGGAGGAGGAAACCATACATGTTGGCCGCCAACCACGAACCTAACAGACAATTCGTCGACTTCCAGATGCCGCTGACGCAGACCATAGTCCGCATCCGCTCCTAGACTAGCTCGCAAGCTCCCGTTAGTGTTGTAGCAAACGTCGTCGCATGGGTGAAGCCAAAGGATACAAATCCAACACAAGAATGCAGCCACCGCCACGTCATTCCAGCTTGAATAGACTAGTTCCCAAATTCATCAACAACAATACAACAAAGTCTCGTTAGAAAAATGTTTTTTTAAGAGGTTAAAACCCCCGGCCTCTACATCAATCGATGCACAACCACATTTATTAACTATTCAACAAAGATATGACAAGAACATACATCAAACCATCTGAAGTCACCACTCGTATCTACAAACTCGATAATGTGGAATGCACTCACTCCACATATCTAAAACCGGTGTCATCGCCGATCCATCCGCATAACGTATCGGAACCTACAGCCGGTGCAGCAAACAAAAACGTATACCACATGCACACGTTTTAGAAGTCAACATCATCATCAACCGCTAACCCCCCTTCAGGAAAGAGATCCGCATCATCCTTGCCATTCCGGCCATCCGTCGACGCCACCACAGCGCCCAACGGCACCACCTCATTGCGCGCAAAGTGCTGAGCACGTCGCGGTCGCCGCCGGTACACCGCAGCACCATGCTGCCAAGTACCACCAATCGACACAGCTTGAAGTCTCTGGAAGGATGATCTATTGTGCGTAGCACCTGCCGAACAGGCATGACACAACGTAGCACCTCTCGGCCAGGCATGACTTGACATCTCCACCGAAGCTCCGTGAAAGACGAAGCCGCTCCACATCCTGCCTCTGTCTTCCAGCGCTGCTTCACAAACGATGCTCTCAAGAGAGAACCGACACCGCAGTGTCGCCATCGTCCGATCTGGAAGACCAGATCCTTGGGTTTCGCCTGAAGCAGCACGAGGGGGTGACAGTAGTTACACGACGATGCCTTCATCAAGGTAACGGCGCAGAACGCCGCCATCGCCCGCCGTCGGCTCGGTTTTCACCGGCAACTATGTCTCTCCGACTCGCTGCCGGGACTAGATGACGGATCTCGAGATCCGACCACCCAGTCTTAGGCCGACCACCTCCGACGGAGGAGATGACCACCACCGCCAAGCCCAGGGTCACCGCTCCGGGCGTTCGAGGAGATCAAGATCGGAACCGCCGTAGCGATCTTGAGCAGCTAACGCGCGCGAAAAAGGCCGCCGCCGCCGAACCGATCAGGCTTTGTCCCGATGTCGTCGTCGACGGCGGCGGACAGGAGAGTGTTGGTGAGGGGACTGGAGGAGGAAGGCGGGGACGCCTTGGTGCGACGCGGCGGCGCCGCACAGGAGCGGTGGTAGGGTCGCGGCAGAGGAGGGAGCGGCGGCGCGTCACGGGATGCCGGCTGGTCGCTCGCCGCGGAGACGAGATCCTCGATCCGGTTTATCAGGCGGAGTAGCACTCGTTCGGTCTCGTTAGAAAAATGTATGAAACTTTTTTATTATGTGTCGCCGTCGCTGAAGCCAAGACGCCGAATGATCCAAAACTAAACTAATGGGGCCCTAAATATGTAAAGCTACACACATCCGCACGCGAGAAATCCAACAATCCCTCTCACCACCGGCGACCAAATAGGTCATCGACGGAGAGAAGCCGCCGGAGAACTAACACTCAGTTTCCTCAGAATGATCTACCATGGAACAGCTAGATGGCCCTCCTTTCTTCTATGAAAAAGAAAGAAACCCAATCAGTAACCAAATAAGGCTCATAATCAAATAACCAATCAGTACACCATGCTTACAGTTGCCACATACTCTGTACGATGCACGCATACACAATTACACACTAACACGGCACACGGTGCTCTGGGCTGGCCGTCCGGCATCTCAGTCCGACGAGCCGGGCCAGACATTGAACGGCAGCGAGACGTCCTTGACGACGGCGGCGAGGCCGAGGGAGACGCTGGCGCCGAGCGACAGCAGCCTGGCCCGCCCCACCTGCGCGCCGAACGCCACGCATGCGTCGACGCCGACCACCGCGCTGTACGCGGCGCCTGTGGACGAGTAGAGCAGCGCCTGCGCCAGCACGTCGACGACGACCAGGATGATCCCGGGGATCCGGCTGCCGTCGTCGTCGTCGTCGCCGGCGCCGCTGAGTTGCAGGTAGACGGCCGCGGCCTGCAGCACGGCCGCGGCGACGTTGGCGCCCACGAGGTAGACGAAGGCGCCGTAGTCCCGGTAGGTGACGGCCGTGGGCGTCGCGCCGGCGATGGTGCAGTCGTCGGCCGTGGCCATCATGACCGCCGAGGCCAGGGCCAGGATGAGCGCGGAGAGGCGCAGCAGCAGGCTCACCGCCTTGGAGCCGTTGGGCTCGTCCGTCTCGCACCACCCAGACATGGTCGATGGATGGATTTTTTGCTGCCTGGCTAGCTACGATCGATGCTGCTGCTGTGGCGGGAGAACTTTGGTGCAGCCATTTATGCATGCATGCTATCCTTCTACACGGTGATGCTGCCTGGATATGTCACGCTCTGTTGACGTGCAGGTCGTCGTCGGCATCGACCTGGGTCATCGCTAAGTTTGCAGTATGGCCTCGTTGGCATCCACTATTGCTTGCATTTCTTATTGACTTATTTGCTTGCTTTCACCTTGGCCAATTGTTTACTGTACGGACGGAAGCTCGTGGCCAGGAGTGACGACAAATCTGGGACAAAAAACAAAAGGGAAGATATCGGACAGTTCGAAGAAGCTGCGTGGGCAGGTCCGAAAGCACGCCTAAGACGACCAGTCAGCCTGATGTGGGCGCAAGTCGGTCGTCCTCTTGGTACTCTACCACGTGACTGCGTGTCGGTATCAGTCTGACCACCGTTCATTCGAGTTCGTCCGCACTGGCGGAGCTACGTGTATTGCTACAAGGTTCATGCCCCCCCCCCCCCCCCCCCCACCACCACCCCCACCCACCCCCAGGTCCAGCCCATGGATATTTTGTGTCAAGAAACTATGTTTTGGTTGGTAGAAGGTGAGAGAAATAGAGTTTTTGGTCGCTTCAAAAATTATATCTGGTCATTGTCCAAGCTTCATTTTCCTCAAGATTTGTTTAGGTTTGGCGGTCCGTCATGTCCCGTCCCCGTCCTCACCGCCGTCGATCGCCCGCGCCCATCTCGGCGCCGGCACCACCGTGGTTAGCCTCTTCTTCTTATCTTCTTTCTAAAAGAAAAAAGTTCTTACTTTTATCATTTAGATAGATACTTGTGTAATTTTCTTACTTTTATTATTGTTTGTTATTATATAGTGCCATGGTCATGGTATCCGCCCACGTCGGCCCTCGTCCGGTCTATGATTCGGATGTGGTATATATTATCTTTTATAACTATTTGTTTTATTTAGTGTTTATGACAATTATGCCGACCAACGTGACATAGATTTTTTAATCTAGGAGATATGTGAACCGAAAATTCCAACCGACATAGAAATTCTTGTCGAGAAGTTAAATTTGGTTGAAAAAAAAACAATTACTTGAAAGAAAAATTACAAAGAGTTGAAGAGGAGAAGATGAAGTTGGAGTTGCATGTTGCCGATGTCGTCGACGATCACAAGATCAAGATGGATGCAATGCGCTTGAAGATTAGAAAGATTAGAAAATATGCCATTCATACTGAGGCTTGGTATCATTATGCCGTTGGATCAATTGGTACCTTAGTTGCGGTTATGATCGCATTTGTTGTTGCATTTAAATTTTATAGTTTCAATGTATGTTTTAATTAGATGCTTTAGAGAGCTATATGTTGTTCAATAATGAGAACTATGTATGAACGTTATGTATTTATTTTGGTCACTACTGTACTTTGGCTTTAATGTGATGATGAATTTCTATTAATTTGGTTTTTAATACACTTTATTATATAACGCACGCAGATGAACCGGCAATGGATGTACGGTGACCGACGCACCTCCGAATATATTAAGGGCCTGCATGATTTTCTCGAAGCGGCTGAGGCAAACAAGCAGAATGGTTTTATGCATTGTCCATGTACTGTCTGTGAGAATACGAAGGCTTTCTCCAACTATAAAACCCTTCACTTCCACCTGCTTCAGAAGGGTTTTATGCCACATTATAATGTTTGGACCAAACACGGAGAAAGAGGGGTTATGATGGAAGACAACGAAGAAGAAGAGGATGACGACAACTACCCGCCCCCTGAATACGGTGATGCTGCAATGGGGGAAGCTGAAGATCAAGAGGAACCAGACGATGTGCCCGATGATGATCTTCGCCGGGTCATTGTTGATGCACAGAGAGAATGCGAAAGTGAAAGGGAGAAGTTGAAGTTCGATCGCATGTTAGAGGATCACAAAAAAGGGTTGTACCCAAATTGCGAAGATGACAACAGAAAGCTCGGTACCACACTGGAATTGCTGCAATGGAAGGCAGACAATGGTGTATCTGACAAGGGATTTAGTTCGCTACTGAAAATAATGAAGAAGAAGCTTCCAAAGGATAACGAATTGCCCGACAGTACGTACGAAGCAAAGAAGGTTCTATGCCCTCTAGGATTGGAGGTGCAGAAGATACATGCATGCCCTAATGACTGCATCCTCTACCACGGTGCGTACGAGGATTTGAACGCATGCCCGCTATGCGGTGCATTGCGGTATAAGATCAGAAGAGATGACCCTGGTGATGTTGAGGGCCAGCGCACTGGGAAGAGGGTTCCTGCCAAGGTGATGTGGTATGCTCCTATAATACCATGGTTGAAATGTCTGTTTAGAAACAAAAAGCATGCCGAGTTGATGCAATGGCACAAAAAAGACCGTAAGAAAGACGGGAAGTTGAGAGCACCCGCTGACGGGTCGCAGTGGAGAAAGATCGAGAGAAAGTGGAGCGACTTTACAGGTGACCCAAGGAACGTATGGTTTGGTTTAAGTGCAGATGACGTTAATCCTTTTGGGGAGCAGAGCAGCAAGCATAGCACATGGCCTGTGACTCTATGTATGTATAACCTTCCTCCTTGGTTGTGCATGAAGCGGAAGTTCATTATGATGCCAGTGCTCATCCAAGGCCCTAAGCAACCCGGCAATGACATTGATGTGTACCTAAGGCCATTAATTGATGAACTTTTACAGCTATGGAATGGAAGAGGTGTACGTGTGTGGGATGAGAACGAACAGGAGGAATTTGACCTACATGCGTTGTTGTTTGTAACCATCAACGATTGGCCTGCTCTCAGTAACCTTTCAGGACAGACAAACAAGGGATACCATGCATGCACACACTGTTTAGATGACACCGACAATATATATTTGGACAAATGCAGGAAGACTGTGTACCTGGGGCATCGTCGATTTCTTCCGACCAACCATCAATGTCGAAAGAAAGGAAAGCATTTCAAAGGTGAGGCAGATCACCGGAAGAAGCCCGCCCTCCGTACTGGTGATCACATACTTGATATGGTCAATGATTTACAAGTAATATTTGGAAAGGGTCCTGGCGGACTATCTGTTCCGACTGACGATGCGGGACGCGCACCCATGTGGAAGAAGAAATCTATATTTTAGGACCTACCCTATTGGAAAGACCTAGAGGTCCGCTCTGCAATCGACGTGATGCACGTGACGAAGAATCTTTGCGTGAACCTGCTAGGCTTCTTGGGAGTGTATGGGAAGACAAAAGATACACCGGAGGCACGGGAGGACCAGCAACGTATGCACGGAGAAGACGACATGGATCCAAAGCTGTTTCAGGGTCATGCCAGCTATGCTCTTACCAAAGAAGAGAAGGAAATCTTCTTCGAATGCCTGCTCACACTAGTAGGAAAAAGCCTAGTAGTAGCGCTGGTTTTCAGCCTACTAGTAGCGCTGGACCCAGCGCTACTGCTAAGGCGCTACAGCTAAGTTATAGCAGTAGCGCTGGTTTGTGCAGCGCTACTGCTAAGTATGGTTAGCAGTAGCGCTGCACTTACCAGCGCTACTGCTAAATATCTGTAGCGCGGCAAAAATGAAAGCGCTGCTGCTAAATGGTTTCCAGCGCTGCTGCTAGTACTACGGCTTTCACAGATTCATACCCCCTCTACGTATTTGTGATGTATTCATACAGGCTCTATACAGTAGTTTCATTCATACATGCTCTATACAGTAGTTTCATCATGGATTTTATTCATCCAAATGAATCAAAAGTGATCAAAAGTTGAATTAGTAGGACGACGATCCTACTAATTCAACTTTTGGTCACTTTTGATCCATCGACATGAATCTAATTCGCTTTTCTTCCCCCAATGATATAATAACTAATCATGATCATAATAACAAGTTGGTCACTAGTCATAATCACAACTCCTCATCATCATCATCAACTCTAACACATTTTAGCACATAATAACACATTGTACCTACGACCTACTCCTCTCTCATAGGACCTACTCTACCCTCTCTTAGGTAAAATATCATAAAACAAGACAGGCCCTGACTCTCCATTATGGAGAATGGAGATCATCCTGTCTCCAATTCTTGGCCTACGCACAATGTTGCTTCCAAGTAGCTCTCTAGGATTGACCATACATTTTTTCCACTCTTTGATTGTCATGTCTTCATCGGTTTTAGAAATCCGGTATGGACAGGAGTGATGCGTAGGCTGACCTGGCCGTGCTGGCCGTAAGCTCATAACATCAACGTGACCGCTCTGAAACATCAGATTAGGCACACAATCCGTCGGGATTTTCTGTTGAAAAACATATTAATAACTTTGTAGTTAGCAATGTAGTTTAGTTTTAGAAGAATTTATGCAAAAGATGCACGGATGTCGTAATAGTAGAAAATCTTACCATGCAATCTCCATGGATGTTACCGTAGTTCACCACGTGCACTAGTGGCACGTATTGACCATAATGTGGAGGAGTTTGATAATAGCTATTGTAATTCTCAAGATCATTAATAAATGCGACAAGATGATCTTTCTCCTTACAAGTTAATTCTGCTTTATCACTGTAGTAGTAGGTTCTGTCTACCGTCTTCCGTACATTTTTTGAAGAATGAAAATAAGCTGTCAATGGAAATTAGTTGTCAACTATTTTTAAATAAAAAATATAAATTACTTAATAAATATGGTTGAGAAACTCACATAATGGTAGAACTGGAGGCGTCTGCACATCGACCCAGATGTCGATATTACCTTCAATTTCATCTTCCGGACGAATATCAAAGGTGATAAGCATATTAGGCTCAAATGCATAAGCCTTGCATAGTGCTTGCCAACTTTTGCATTCAAAAAAGGAGTAGGTGTCTGCATTGTACAATTTTACGGCAAAAGTATAACCATGCTCGGTCCTCAAGTGAACTCTCTTTACCTCCATACTTTTTTTAGTATTAAAACCAATCTTATCCAAGACAAATCTTCTTGCATGGCAGGGGATACGCTAGTAGAATAGTAAAAAATTAAAATTATAAGTTGAAGCAAAAGAAGCAGAAGTCATGCTTAATTACGAAAAAAGACTTGTCGTTCTGACTTACTGTATCCACTTCGAAGGTCTCATCCAGCACGATGCTGAAGCGCCTACCATCAACTAGGTGAGTCGTGTCGCACAGACCGCGCTCGTCTTCGCAGTATTCGCACATACCGAATTCCCTTTCGCTATCGTCGTCAGACATTTCCTATGTTCATAGTTGAAACATTTAAAATCGATCGAAGGCAACTACCAGGAAACTGATCAACACACAGATCACTATTACTCAAAATATGCAACGGGTTGACTTAGGTCTGTCGAGTCTTTCCTTCCTAAACTCTCATCTCACGTATATGGTGGGCACTCCCTCTGATATTGCGACCGTCGGTGATGCTGGCTCCTCCATTCGTCCCCGAGTGCATTACACCAAAATGTCTAGCACACGGGAACGAAGGAGAAGCGACCCCCACGACAACAGTCGGGATTCTTCCTCTCTCATATTTCGACCGTCGGTGATGGTCGCTACTCCTCCTTTCCCTAGTGCATTACAAATATCTAGCACAAGGAAAAGAAGGAGAAGCGACCCCCACGACAACAGTCGGGATTCTTCGTCTCTCATATATATATATGGTGGACACTCTCCCTCACTGAAAGAATACACACAAGGAGCCGAAACAGACCTAAAGTCAACCCGTTCCATATATCGAGCAATGACAAGCACTCGATATGTCCTCGAATATAATATCACTAATACATTTATAATGAACTCGAATATAATATCACTAATACATTTATAATGAACTCGAATATAATATCACTAATACATCATCAAATATTAACTAATACAACTCGAATATTATCATGTAAGATCACTAATACAGATCGAATATCCTAGAATCCAAAGTGGAGGACGGTGAACTCAGTTCACTAGCGGTCTCTGAGTCGCTGGCGGTGGACACCCAAAGATAAGGAACCATCACCGGATCATAACTCGGGTGAGATCCCTGAATAACCTGCCAGGTATTGGAGAACCTGGCGTCCAAAGCCGCCATGTAGCGACGGACGTGCTCATCCTCCTCCCTGACATGGCGACGTACAACCTCTGGGGGGGGGCGCTCCCTCTGCACCGAAAGTGGCCCACGCGACCGCCACCAAAGAAGCTCAGGGTCGACGACGAGACCAGGATTCCTCACCAAGCTCCGAGCCCGGGAAGGTAGCACCTCCCAGTGCCAGCCCGGTGGAGCCCACTCCCGGACATTGCGCCTCTCAAGGATGCCGACTCGACGACGACGAGGGTGCGGGCCAGGCATCGTCGACGTCGAGACAAATTCCTATGAGAACATTTTCTTATCGTTTAATGTTTTGCTATTTCAGAAATGCTTAATTTCTTAAACTCATTTTAGACTCATTTTTGACTTGGTTTTCCGGAATGCCGTTTCCCAGCAAATCTCGGCACTCGATATGCCTACTTTCTAGCACAAGTCATGCCAAAATTTCGACATGACCTTTGCTAAAAAGTGGACATATCAAGCGCCTGAAATTCACCGGAACGGAAATGAATCAACATTCCGGCGAAACATAGGCCACTCGGATCATTTGCATATAACAGTAAGAAAAATATATAACTTGAAGAAAATGCAATAAGGTTTTTCATATTTGGCAAATTCATATTTGGCTCTAAACTAATTTAGCTAACAAACCTAACCCTAGAATGAACCTAACCCCCCTAATCAACCTAACCCTAGAATCAACCTAACAAACCTAACCCTAGAATCAACCTAACCCCCCTAATCAACCTAACCCTAGAATCAACCTAACAAACCTAACCCTAATATTACAAAATGGCTGGCTGCGAGAGGGGGTGAAGGGAGTGAGGGGAGAGGGAAGAGGGAGGAAGGAGGGAGTAGGGGCTACCTGCGGAAGGAGGGGGCGCGACGGTGAGGGAGGGGGCCACGGCGAGGGAGGGCGCGACGGTGAGGGAGGGGGCGACGGTGAGGGCGGGCGCGACGGCGATTGAGGGGGCGTGACGCAAGTGAGGGCCGGGGCGCGACGGTGGTGGCGTCAAGGCGATGGCGACGGCGGCGGTCGGGGGAGAGGACTGATGAGAGGAAGAGGGGATCGAATGGGCCGGGAGTGAGACGGTGGGGATCGAATGGGGAGGGAGGGTGGGTCGAGTAGCAGTAGCGCTGGTCGGAGCCCAGGCGCTGCTGCTAATCACGGCCCACCTGCTGGCAATGTACAGCCGTAGCAGTAGCGGTGGTCCACCGACAAGCGCTATAACTAAAGCCGTAGTAGTAGCGCTGGTTTTGGACAGCCGCTACAACTATAGGTAGCCACTGGCGGTGGCGACAGGACCACTTATCAGTAGCGCTGGTTCGGTAGCCCGCGCTGCTGCTATGGTTCTACTTGTAGCGCTGGTTGGGTTCCAGCGCTACTAATACATAACAATAGCGCTTTCCCTATATCCAGCGCTACTGCTAAAATCCTGTCTATAGACTTTCTCCTAGTAGTGTCAGTATGAAGGTCCCGTATGGCTTCTCGTCGAATATAAAGGGAATAATAAATATGGCAGAGAAAAAGTTCCAGAACCTAAAGTCTCATGACTGCCACGTGATTATGACGCAACTGCTTCCGGTTGCATTGAGGGGGCTTCTACCGGAAAACGTTCGATTAGCCATTGTGAAGCTATGTGCATTCCTCAATGCAATCTCTCAGAAAGTGATCGATCCAGAAATCCTGCCAAGGTTAAGGAGTGATTTGGTGCAATGTCTTGTTAGTTTCGAGCTGGTGTTCCCACCGTCCTTCTTCAATATCATGACGCACGTCCTAGTTCATCTAGTCGACGAGATTGTCGTTCTGGGCCCTGTATTTCTACACAATATGTTCTCCTTTGAGAGGTTCATGGGAGTCTTAAAGAAATATGTTTGTAACCGCGCTAGGCCAGAAGCAAGCATCTCCATGGGCCATCAAACAGAGGATGTCATTGGGTTTTGTGTTGACTTCATTCCTGACATTAAGAAGATTGGTCTCCCTCAATCGGGGTATGAGGGGAGACTGACTGGAAAAGGCACGCTAGGAGCGGACTCAATAATATGTAGGGACGGCCATTCTTGGTCTCAAGCACACTACACAGTTCTACAGAATTCTACCTTGGTGACCCCGTATGTCGATGAACACAAGAATATTCTGCGCTCCAAACACCCGGAGCAGTGTGACGACTGGATTACATGTGAACACATCAGGACTTTCGGCAGTTGGTTGCAAACACGTCTCATGCGTGACAACACTGTTTCTGATGAGCTGTACTCGTTGGCCAGGGGACCATCTTCGACTGTAATGACTTACAAAGGGTACGAGATAAATGGGAATACATTTTACACGATCGCCCAGGATCAAAAGAGCACCAACCAAAACAATGGTATCCGCTTTGATGCAGCAACCAAGAGGGGAAAGGACACATATTATGGTTACATAGTGGACATATGAGAACTTGACTATGGACATGATTTTAAGGTCCCTTTGTTTCAGTGCAAATGGGTCAATCTGTCAAGAGGCGAGGTACAGGAAGATGCACAGTACGGAATGATAACAGTGCATCTGAACAATCTTGGGTACACAGACGAACCATTCGTCCTAGCCAATGATGTGGCGCAGGTTTTCTATGTGAAGGACATGTCTACCAAACCGAGAAAAAGAATAGATAAGGAAGCGAATACATCATACGATGAGCCAAAGCGCCACATAGTTCTTTCAGGAAAAAGAGACATCGTGGGATTGGAGGGCAAGACAGACATGTCTGAAGATTATGAAAAGTTTCATGAAATTCCTCCCTTCAAAGTCAAGGCTGACCCAAGCACCCTGTTAAACGATGAAGATTATCCATGGTTACGGCGCAATAAGCAAAGGACACAAGCGAAGAAAAAGTAAAGACTTTCTCTCCACAACTATCATTGCAGTTACATGTAAAGAAATGAAATGCCTTTTGTAACACATGAGTTTTCGTCCGAAACCCTCATACTTCGAAACAGATTGTCCGTTTTGTACACGAAGTGCATCTAGTTTTTGCCGTAACCCTCTCAACTTTTTATAACATGCTACGTGGGTGAAATGATGATACCATGCCAACTTTCAACCTTTTCAGAGTTCATTTGAAGTGCTTTTCAATTTCAGGGTTATTTAGCTCAAAAAATCAGTAAGTGCATGAAAAATACCAAATGAAGTCAGAAAGGGTTGAAAATTGATGATGTGGCTTTGAATGGTGCATTTTGAACACACAAAAAGTATGGAGTTCAAATAAGTTCAAAAAAATGAAATGCCTTTGTAACAGACGAGTTTTCGTCCGAAAGCCTGATACTTCGAAAGAGATTGTCCATTTTGTACACGAAGTGCATCCAGTTTTTGCCGTAACCCTCTCAACTTTTTAGCACATGCTATGTGGGTGAAGGTCGTACCAATCAGGAAGAAGCACACGGATCGTGTGTTTCTTTCAAGCGCTTGTGAGCTGTTGGATCAGCACTATAACGACTAGTCCCGGTTCGTGCTAGCAACCGGGACTAAAGAGGCACACGACCCTATATATAGCCCACCTCTCGTACATGTTCGACACTTAGTGTGTGTACTCATTCGGATTCAAATCATTCGGATTCCCTGCATACGGTCCAACAGTGCATTTCATATTTCCACCGTTGGGCTGTATGCAGGGGAAACCGTGTGTTTTGTTGATCTATCTAGAAATCCTTTAGTTCATCGACCGAATACAAATCATTCGGATTCCCTGCATACGGTCCGACGGTGCATTTCATATGCGGGCACTCACGAGCCACCGTCGGGCTGTATGCAGGGGAAACCGTGTGTTTTGTTGATCTATCTAGAAATCCTTTAGTTCATCGACCGAATACAAATCATTCGGATTCCCTGCATACGGTCCGACGGTGCATTTCATATGTGGGCACTCACGAGCCACCGTCGGGCTGTAACCATTGTTAAGGAAATCGGTAACTGGTAGCTGCTCGGTTGGCTTGGGAGTAGCAATTAATCGGTGAATCGTCCTATTAACTGGATTAATTGGTCGATCATTAATCGATAGATTAAATAGGAACCTTTGAACATTTTCTAGATTTTATTATGTATTATACCCTACTCTCATGCTCTCAGCTATGTAATATACCAAAATATGGTATTGTTTGATCAAATCCTAGCTATTGAGGAGCGAGAGGAGGATGGTAGAGGTTACATGCCAATAATTTGGGCTTTGTTTGCCCAGAAGTTAATAGGCCAGCAGCGATTAATCGGCCTACCAACCGATTAATCGGTCTGACATGCTAGTTAATCGGCCTAACAGGCCATTTAATCGGCCCGACAAGTTAACGCGATGAATAGGTGCTATTCGAATCGGCCACCCAACGAGTAGCGATTAACTGGCCCATTAACTGATTAATCGGACGAATTCTTGAACAGTGGCTGTAACACATGAGTTTTCGTCCGAAACCCTGATAATTCGAAAGAGATTGTCCGTTTTGTACATGAAGAGCATCCAGTTTTTGCCGTAACCCTCTCAACTTTTTAGCACATGCTATGTGGGTGAAATGATGATACCATGCCAACTTTCAACCTTTTCAGAGTTCATTTGAAGTGCTTTTCAATTTCAGGGTTATTTAGCTCAAAAAAATCAGTAAGTGCATGAAAAATACCAAATGAAGTCAGAAAGGGTTGAAAATTGATGATGTGGCTTTGAATGGTGCATTTTGAACACACAAAAAGTATGGAGTTCAAATAAGTTCAAAAAAATGAAATCCCTTTGTAACAGATGAGTTTTCGTCCGAAACCCTGATACTTCGAAAGAGATTGTCCATTTTGTACACGAAGTGCATCCAGATTTTGCCGTAACCCACTCAACTTTTTAGCACATGCTATGTGGGTGAAATGATGATACCATGCCAACTTTCAACCTTTTCAGAGTTCATTTGAAGTGCTTTTCAATTTCAGGGTTATTTAGCTCAAAAAAATCAGTAAGTGCATGAAAAATACCAAATGAAGTCAGAAAGGGTTGAAAATTGATGATGTGGCTTTGAATGGTGCATTTTGAACACACAAAAAGTATGGAGTTCAAATAAGTTCAAAAAAATGAAATCCCTTTGTAACAGATGAGTTTTCGTCCGAAACCGTGATACTTCGAAAGAGATTGTCCATTTTGTACACGAAGTGCATCCAGTTTTTGCCGTAACCCACTCAACTTTTTAGCACATGCTATGTGGGTGAAATAATGATACCATGCCAATTTTCAACCTTTTCAGAGTTCATTTGAAGTGCTTTTTAATTTCTTTCAAAACATCGTGGGAGTGGAGTTCAAAAAAGAATCAACTAAAAAGCTTTTATAAACCTCTAGTATTTTTAAAACTATAATTATATAAAAATTATGCAACTAAAATTATCAAAGTATTTTTTTGTTCAAAACATCAATAGCAAAAAGAATATAATGATAAAACACACTGGAAATAAATAAAGCAAAAAATAAAACAAAAATAAATAAAGCAAAAAACAAAACAAAAACAAAACAAAAATAAATAAATGCAACTAAAATTATCAAAGTATTTATTTGTTAAAAAGAATGAACTAAAATAACAGAAGAAAAATACTGGAAAAAAATTAAAAATTAAATAAAGCAAAAAAAACAAAAAACTGGATTTTTTTTTAAAAAAATGCCACCTACTGGGCCCGCAGAAGGCCCAATAGGCCCACAGGCAGTGATAGATTAGGCCCGGAGGCCTGCAGCTGAGAGGAGCTCGAGAGGGTATGCGCAGCAGCGCTTATAAACCACTCTCGAGCTCTCTCGGCTAGCGAGGTGGGACTAAAAATTTGGCCCCGGGCAGCACCACCCTTTGGTCCCGGTTGGTGGCACCAACCGGGACCAATGCGCCCCTTTAGTCCCGGTTGGTGCCACCAACCGGGTCCAAAGGTCCTTGTTTCCCGCCCTTTGGGCTGCTGAAAACTGACCTTTGGTCCCGGTTGGTGGCACCAACCGGGACCAATGCACCCCTTTAGTCCCGGTTGGTGCCACCAACCGGGACCAAAGGTCCCTGTTTCCCGCCCTTTGGGCTGCTGAAAACTGACCTTTGGTCCCGGTTGGCGGCACCAACCGGGACTAAAGGGGTGCATTGGTCCCGGTTGGTGCCACCAACCGGGACAAATGCTCTGTGTATATAAGCCCACACTTAGCAGTTTCTCAAAATCACTTGTTCTTCTCCGCCCGACACCCCCAGGCTGCTCCTCGTCGCCGTCGCCGCCGAGCCCTGCCCTGACGCCGTCAGGCTGCTCCACCTCGCCGTCGTCGCCGTCGCCGAGCTGCCCCGACGCCGTCCCCGCTCCCACTGTGAGCCGCCGCGCCGTTCCCCTCCTCTCCTCTCCCCCCCCCCCCCCGCACCCCGACGCCGCCGCCCCCCACGCCCCGCCGGACATACCATTCTTTCACCCTCGGTGGTCGCGTCCTCGAACGAACAGACTCGCCGCCACTGCGAGTGCAAGCCAGCAGCAGAAGATTGGCAGCTCCACAGCGGCGGCGCCGCGCTCGCGTCATCACGCCCTCGAATCTTGGTAGACGATCGCTGCCGCCTGTGCTCGGAGATGCACTGCCAAGTCTCCGGCTCTGCGACCGTGTCCTCATCGATCTGGTCTTGAAGATGAGATGAACATGAGCAAGGGATCTAGGTCTAGGTGATTGGACGTGATTGGTAGTTTTTATTTCTGGAATCCAATTCTAGTTACCCTAACAAGACATCCGATAATTTGGGAGATGTGATTGTTGGAGCTTTCCATCCTTGACACAAGCAAATGCAAGGGAGAGGTGAATCAGATCGCAAGCTAGGCTTGACAAGTTCGCGTCTAATACGAGGCATATGATTGAGCGAAAAGTAAATATCCAAAAACTACGCTTCTTTTATCGATCAAACTAGGTAATTGTCCATGCGTAGCAACGGGGCATAATTTGTATGTTGCCGACGGTAAAATTTTAGGGAGTTTATGTATGCAATCATAATGATTTACCGATATCGGTATGGATTTATTATCAAAAGCAAAGTGCACCGCGCGTTGCAACCAAAAACCAAATCATATACAATTATGCCCGTTGATAGTTGCAATGGCGGATGATGATGCATTAAGAGACTCATTTATAAAGGAGCGGGAAAGTTCACACATTTATTTAGCAAAAATCATTCAGGCAAATCACATTGAACTAAAACATCGAAAGTCCTATGCCGCGTGCCCCCGAGCACACCTTGCTCTGCCACTGCTCCATGGTCGCCGGCAGCCCCCGTTGCTATGTTTTTTTATGAGATGTATATTTTCATGTATATGTATATATGTTCATGTATATGTGTGTATATGTTCATGTAAAAAGTCTTCGTTGTTTTTCATATGTACGAAAATGTAGAGTGAAAACGAAAACAAACATATAAGAAAAAACAAAGGAAAAAATGAAGAAGGAAAAGAAAACCGCCCGGCCCGGCCACCACCGCATTTTCATAAAGTTTTTCCACCGAGTCCACGTCGCACCGAGCACCCGCGGCGAAGCAAGTCTTTTTTTGAAGGTAGTTTTTTTGTTAAATGAAAATGTTGGCATCGGCTCTATCATCACGTTGGCATCGGCTCTATCTATCAACAAGGCCACGGGAGCACCCCGGCCCCCTATCATCACGTTGGCATCGGCTCCCCGAGAGCTTTCCAATGGATCCGGAATGTATGTCGTTGTTGATATACCCCCTCCCCAATAACTTCGACGTGAGGGGGGGGTCGATATACCCCCTCCCCGATAACACTTTTTTTCTAAGTTACTAAGGTAAAATGTTCACCCCCCTCTCGATATACCGGGTGACCAACTCTTGAGACCACCTAAACCCTAGAAAAAAAGCGTTGTCGATATACCCCCTCCCCGGTAACATTTTTTTTCTAAGTTACTAAGGTAAAATGTTCACCCCCCTCTCGATAAACTCTTGAGGCCACCCAAACCCTAGAAGAAAGAGCGTTGTCGAGGCCACCCCAAACCCTAGAAGTGTTGTCGAGGCCACCCCAAACCGGACGTTGGACATTCATGAGAGAGGCGGTCCGGACGTCAGACGACATTCATGTTTGTATATTAATTGCCATGTTGTAATATTTGCAGAAACTATGGATCCAAGAGACTTGGATCAAGAACAGTTGTTGGGGGACATAATCCACGGCGGACGTGATATCTTGTCGTTTCTCAACGACACCGATGGTCTGGAAGGAGAGGATGACGGCTCCGGTGATCGAACAATGGAGGAGGAAGGACATGATCATGATGGCTCCGGTGACCGAATGCCGGAGGAAGAAGGAGACCATGATGACGGCTCCGGTGACCGAACGGAGGAGGGAGCTGTTGCAAAGTCCGGCAAGGTATATATATTAATTAAGCTTGTGCTGACTAGCTAATTGATGCATTAATTGTTTTGGTATGTACATATATTAATTAACTCTTCTTTCTTCTTTTATAGCCCTCCGGATCGAGCCAAACTTCAGTAACGAGACGAGGCCCGAAGAAGAGGTTGCGCAAGGATTAAAGGTTCACGATCACAGCACGCGCACGATGGCCATCCGATTGAACCCAAGCGGACCAAGGACGCATTTTCTGCTCAGTGCGGAGCTATTGTTAGGGACTACATCCCGATCAGCATCAAGCAATGGAATAAGCCTAAGGACGGCGCCCCTGATGGTGATTATGTCACCGATAGACAGAAAGATGATATTTGGACCGCGCTGAAGGCAAATTTCACCCTACCGCCAGAGGAGGATCCGAATAAGCCAGTTATAGAGCCACTGGTCAAGGCGTGTGCTCTTAAGAAGATGGCAGATCTATTCAGGAGGTGGAAGAATGAGTTGAAATCAAAGTTTGTCGACAAAGGGAAGACTCCAAAATTCACCGGCCGATTTGAGAAGATAAGAGATCACTGGCCCGCATTTGTGGCCTACAAGACATCGGACAAGAGTAAGAAAATGTTAGAGACAAACAAGATCAATGCTGCAAAGAAGCAGTATCACCATCACACGGGGTCAGGTGGCTACCTCAAAGCCCGGCCGTTGTGGGACAAAGCTGAGAATGACCTGATTGCTAAAAACGTCATACCACAGACACTGAACTGGCCAGACCATTCAAGGACTTGGTTCTTCGGGGTTGGGGGAACTTTGGACCCTGAAACAGGGAAGTGCCGCTGGACGAACGAGCAACTTGCAATACCCATGAACAAGCTTCAGGAGTATATCACCGCAGCGCAGGAAGGGACGTTCATTCCCGACAGAGAGAAGGACGAGTTGACTGAGGCCCTAGGGAATGCTGAGCACCCTGGACGAACACGAGGCACACCAGGCTCCGTTCCGTGGAAGGTTGGGTTTCCCGACGTAGGCGGTTACAGAAGCCGGGAGAGAAAGAGGAAAGCGGAGCTGAGCGAAATTCAGAAGCTCAATGCAAGACTACAAAAGCTAGAGGAAGCTGAGAGCCAGCGAGCTGCCGGCCAACCATCTCAGCGGCACGAAGCTACCCCGCCATCTCAGCGGAAAAGCAGCGTCGCTTCCACGGAGCCCGTTCAGCCTGACTTCACGTCTCCTAGCTACCCCGTGGATACTATCACGGAGGCTCAACATTGCGAGCTTATGACGAAATGCCGGAACCTCACTTTATTGGCGGCTGTCGGCTCTGTTGCACCTCCTCAACCCAACGGAACTTTTCACTGCCGTCCGATTCCACATGGCTATGCTGTTGTGATGGTGGATGAAGTAATGGAGGGATTTGCGGAGCTCGAGCTTGACCACTCTAGAGGTGAAGGGGAGAATCGGCTGGGTCGTGCCCTGAGGAGTACATGTCTATGGCAGAAGGAGTACATCAAGCTTCCAAACTGGACGCCTCCGCCTCCTCCTCCTCCTCCGGCGAGTCAGGGCACTCCGCCTCCTCCTCTTCCTCCTCCTCCTCCTCCTCCTCCTCCTCCGGCGAGTGATCAGGGGACCCCGCCTCCTTCTCCGGCTCCTCCGACGCGTGAGGGCACTCCGCCTCCTCCTTCGCCTACTCCGGCACGTCGGAGCAGTACGCCTCCTCCCCAGCCTCGTCGGCAACGGCGGAAGACAGACGCTGCCGCCCCGGCTCCTCTGGCGCGTCGGAGCACTCCGCCTCCTTCTCCGCCTCGTAAGCAACGACGGAAGAGAGACGCCGCCACTCCGGCGGCTAGCAGTACAAGCAGAGGCGGGAGGGAGTACAGATACGGTCCATCCCTCAAGCCTCTGGAAAAGTTATCATATGAGAGGACCGAGTCTGAAAACGAGGAGATATGTCAGGACCAATTGAGGGCCCATTTTGCAAAGAAAACTCCACCTCCGAAGGAGAAGCTAGATCCGGTGAAAGTGAAGCGCACTATCGATGCCCTGAAGCGACCACCACCGCCTCCGCCGGATTCCAACTATGTCCGGATTATTAAAAAGACATATGAAGAAGCGCGGCGGTCGGGAAGTACTTCTAGTGATGCAAGGTTAGCAGAACGAAGAAGTGGGAAAACAATTCCCCAGCTCGGCGAACAGGAGAAGCAATCGTGCCCCCCGCTCAAGGTGTCTAGCGATATCGTCGCAAATCATCCGGGGATGGTGCCCGGTACCAATCCTGGTGATTACTTGGGGGATTATGTAATTTTTCAAACGGCTGAGGTAACAAAAGAAAAATATGAATACATGCACGGGAAGCCTCTCGTCAAACCTGATCATCCTCCTCTAACAACGATGATGTACAAATTGCATAAGTGGTACATGAAAACCTGCAGGGAGTCTGGGAGAGACACTATGTATATGGCAGTGAAACCAGAGCACGAATTCATTGGACTTCCCGTGATGCCTGTTGAATTTGTGGAGTTATTTCAGTTATACAATCAACTGGCCCTCGACAAACAACTCATGACTGCCTACTGTCTGTAAGTATTACTTCTATATTTAAGTCTCTAGCTCAGCTCGTTCATTGCATGTATATATAATTATCCTCACTATATTATGCAGATTGAAGATCGTCGAATGCAAAAAACTAGGAATCTTCGACGTTGGGTTCATTAGCCCAGATGCCGTAAATGAATGGACGGTACGAAACTCAATCAAAGAGACCAAGGAGAACTTGCTAAAGTCATTCCTTATACATCAAAACAAAAGGGAAATACTCTTTCCTTACAACTTCAAGTGAGTGTTGTTGTCTTCTCTGTATACTCGGTTTCGCTTACTCGAGGTTAAGTAATGTAATTGATGAGTTATATATGCGTGCGTAGTTTCCACTTTATTCTGCTATCCATTAAACTTGACGGGGCATTAGTAACTGTCTTAGACTCGAGACGTAAAGATCCCGAGAATTATGCGGACATGACTGCAATGCTCAAGAAGTAAGTTCAGTCAATACCGGGACCATATCGGCATGCAACTTTCGTGTGCGAGTTCATTCGCCACTCGACCTCTGAGCGGGGCTTCTCTGACAAACAATTTGAAGTACGTAAATAATATTCACAATTTTATTTTATATATTACCATCAATTGTGTTGAGTTTTATGCATATATATGCATGTATTGACCCCCTTCTTTAAATTAGATCTGGCAGATGCGGGATGAACTCCTACCACATGATCGCATACGAGCAATTCAAGAGGAATTGGCGGGATTCTTTCTTGACCACGTCATACCTAAAGACGGAGAATACCATGCGGATTTGTGATTAGATCTTAGGTAGATGATGTTAGGGATTGTAAAAGATGTTATATTGTATATATGTAGTACCGTCGGATAGATATACGAAAACTTGTTGTTCGACCAATCTCTCGGAGAAAGAGAGGTCGATCACTTCTCTCTGTATATGTTCATGACGATCTTATGTACTTAATGGTTCCTTCATTTGCTTACTAGCTAGCGTGTCGAGTTCTCTCTATAGTAGCTAGCGTCGACCAAGCACGGAGAAAGAGAGGACACTTCTCTCTATTAGCTAGCTAACACAATATGAAACCCCTAAATTAACCCTACAAAAACCCCTAACCCCCCCCCTTTAAAAAAACAAAAACCCCAGCTCCTGCCAGATGCTGACGCGTGGATGCCTTTTGGTCCCGGTTGGTGTTACCAACCGGGACTAAAGGTCCTCCTGCCTGGGCTCCCCGCAGCGGCCACGTGGAGGGCCTTTGGTCCCGGTTCGTAAGCAAACCGGGACTAAAGGTTTTGGGCTTTAGTCCCGACCCTTTAGTTCCGGTTCCAGAACCGGGACAAATGGGCCTCTGGAACCGGGACAAATGGGCCTTTTTCTACTAGTGTAAGGCAACGACGACATGTCATTATTTCCAAACCCTAAAGGGATTGAGGCCAAGGGACCCCATGTCACCAATCTTATTTAACATTGTGATAGATATTGGCTATTCTCATAGCAAGGGCCAAGGAGGATGGTAACTTTTAGGATCTTATCCCGCATATGGTGGATGGAGGCATGTCTATCCTCCAGTACACGGCTAACACTGTCATTTTTACGAAACGTGGCCTTCAAAAGGTAATTAATATGAAGTTGGTATTGTGTCTTTTTGAACAACTTTCGGGTCTTAAAATTAATTTTCACAAAAGCGAGCTCTTTTGTTATGGCAAGGCCAAAACATAAGGAGAATCAGTACAGGTATTTGTTTGGCTGTGAAGTGGGATCCCCTCCATTTACGTACCACGGGATTTCCATTCATCACCATAAGCTAACCAACAAGGAATGTATGCTTATTGATGACCGCTTCGGAAAGAAGCTCAACCACTGGAAGGGTAAACTTTTATCTAACGGTGGATAACTTTACCTCATTAATGATGTCCTTACTTGTCTGCCAATGTTTTTATGCTATCCTTATTCAATATACCTAAATGGGTGTTTAAAAGTCTAGACTTTTATCGGTCTGGGTTCTTTTGGCAATGCTAAGAGCAAAAACGGAAGTACAGACTTGCTAAATGAAACATTTTATTTAGGCCTAAGGATCAAGGTGGCTCGGGCATTGAGAACCTCAAAGTAAAAAAACAAGTGTTTACTCAGCAAATGGTTGTATAAGCTACTTAACGAGGAAGATGTTTGGCAAGAGTTATTGCACAACAAATACCTAAGCTCCAAATATCCCAAGTAGACGCTAAGTATATAGATTCACCATTTTGGAGGGGCTTGATGAAGGGCAAGCCATACTTTTTTATGAGAGGTTCCATTAATGTTGGTTACGGCCAATCAACGAGTTTTTGGGAACATACCTAGTTCGGTGACACTTCATTATCTCTACAATACCCGACCTTGCATATTGTGCTAAAGAAATATTCAATGGCTTATGCTCGTGGGGCTAGTCCCTTGAACATCCAATTCGTAGGGCTTTGCTAGGTAACAAATGGATTAAGTGGATCCATATGGTTTCCAGATTGAAGTCGACTAATCAAACTCACATGCATCATTTGTTCTAGTGGAGGTTAACCAATAGTGGTGCTTCACTATGAGGTCGATGTATGCATCTTATGCATGGTAGGGAAAAAATGTTTTTGTGATCAGGAGGAGACAATTCACCATTTGTTTATGTTCTGTTTATTTATTACTTTGATTTGGCACATAGTTCATGTTACATACAATTTAGCACCGCCAATGAGTTTCCAAATTTGTTTGGAAATTGGTTGAATGGTATTCATCATAAACTGAAGGGCCAAATCTGTGGGGGAGTTTATGCCGTTCTCTAAGTAATATTTAATTGCCGGAATGATTGTGTTTTTAACATATCATCTACTCCTAATTCTTGCAGGTTATCTACAAGGATATGCCTTCACTGAAGATGTGGTCATCACTGTAACATGTGGATGCGAAGGCGCTTACGACCTCTGGGTTCAGCCGTCTGGAAACGGTTGATCGGGGTTTCTTCAACAAGTTTGGTTGGCGAGCTACTCATAGATTATGTGTATGAGTTATGTAATCTTAGGTCCAACCAGTTCTGGTCATATTTTCTTTACTTTTATACTTTTGTCTAATACTCGGTGACTTGAACTTTATCCATGTTTAATAAAATGGATGTGTGAATCATGTGATGCAGAGGCCAAGGTAATTCCCTTTTTAATGTTTAGGAAGGTAAACAAGATGGAATGAAGTGTCAGCAAGCTTATCTATCAATCTGGTAAAGAAAATATTGTTGGTGGTGAATGCAGCAGAGAGAAACAGAGAGACCTAATCGGAGTGCAACTCTGGCAGATTCTTATAATGGAAGACCCTAAAACCACTTTATGGTCAACCTATAAAAGCTTTTAGATTTCAGGTTGATTTGCCTTATCAAACTATTTATAATTGCAGTTCCTAGATTTTTATTTATCTTTTTTTTTCATATGGACCCCATTTTAACTTCAAATTCATATCATAATAATTCAAATTTTAATGTTTTCACCCCACATGGTCATAATTCAAACTTTCGAGGTCCTCTTATCTCATATGAACTTTATTTTAACTCTGATTTCTCTGCTCCAGAGCGTCTCCTGAAGAGATGCTCGGGATAAACAGACTCTGCATAGTGATCACACATGCGATGGTTCTAACTTGTTCCGAAGAATCATAACACACCACCGTTGAGAACATGCATGGTTTCGATTGTTGCCGTCGTCCATCTCTGCAAGCAAAAGAGCTACCGTTCCCAAATCATCATCGTCCTCAAGAATCTCATTAACATCCTCTGGGCAATGAATCCTAAACATTCCTCCTCAAATGATTTTCTATTGACACGAATGTCATTGAACAACGTCAACTTGCTTACTCATTTCAACATGATCAAATTGCTGGAAAGAAAAAATGAGGTAGCATACTTTCTAACAGCTTGTGTGCGTCAATGGCATCAACCGGACATAGTTGTATAGGGAGGAGAGGAGGCGCGACAGCATGTTCACGTTCATGGGGAGGAGGGATGGTGTGGCTGGGAACGCATGGGAGTTGCGCCGCGGCGGGAATGGTGCGGCAACTGGCTCATCCCGGGCAGCAACGATGAGGCGAAGAGGAGAGGGTGATGCCGAGCACAAGTAGGCGGGAAGGACCTGTGGAATTAGACGGGGTGGCGCTCCATGTTCTGGACCTCGTGGTAGCGTTCATAGCGCCAGGACAGAGGTAAGGACTTCACAATTTTAGATTTAACTTTTGGTTGTATGAGTGATCTTTGCTCTTTGTGTGTGCTTTTTTTTAGGTTAACCAGGAGAGACCCACATCAACCAGGTTAAGGAAGGCACCACCGTTTTAGAAAAGGACAAGGCCAAGGCCGGCGTTTTAGAAATCCTACTAGTAACAACTAATTAACACCCATGTAGCAAATAATTATACGGATTGCCTTTCTTTCACTTCAATACAACTGTTGCCTTACAATGTTACAAAAAAAATTACAAAAGTTGCCTCCCGCTGTTACATATGCTTTTTCGACCTGTCTACGTAGTACTCCCTCCGTAAAGTAATATAAAACGTTTTAAATCATTACTTACAAGGTAGCACAACGAAATTTCTTTGGACTGTCGGACTTGTTGCTCTTGTGATCAACACACAAGAGTTTATTATTAAGGTGCTCTTGATTAACTAACCACTAATGGTCCGACCTGTTGTTGCCGCGACCTTCCTCTTCCTGTCTCTCGCCGTACCTCTCTCTCACTCACTCTCTGACACAGCAAAGAAGAAGGAGAAGGAAGAAGAAGGGCACAAGATACAAGTGTTTTTCCCCGGAGCACGAACTCCGTCCGCCGCACGAACGGCTTTTTTTTCTTTTCCTGAGCTCGAACTCAGCACACCCAGCTAGCTACAACGGAGGAGGGAGCTGGCTTTATACCCGCGCGCTCGTACGCGCTACGCCACGCTCCCACGCTCTGCACGCACTCCCCCACGTCCCGCGCTCCCGGCGCTCGTGTACCCGACGCGCTCGCACGCAGTCGCCACGGCCCGAGTTCAGCGCCCTGACGCGGTCGCTCCTCCGCTCCTCTCGCCCACACGCAATGGCCCGAGCGCTCGTACGCAACGGACACACACGCACACACACACGGTCACGCACACACACGACCCAGGCTGCCACGGGCCGAGCCCGACGCGTTCACCGTGCGCACGCACGCGCGCACCGCGTCCCGAGCTTGCCACGGCTTATTCCCAACAACCACCATCGACGGTGATGACTTGGCCGGTGACGAAGGATGCTGCCGGCATGCATAGAAATGACACCACGGCCGCCACCTCGGCTGGCTCGCCTGCTCGCCGCATCGGAGTCCTGGCCAACTCGTTTTCAATGATCACCGGTCCTAGCTGTTTCATTCAAACGTATAGTGATCAGTTGTCGACATTTTGCCATGCGTGCCAGCAATATCAGTTGGCTTGAGTTACATTATTTTCTTGAAAAAAGATAGTAGAAGAGTATCCTACTGCATGTACCAAAAAGTTCATATAACTACTTACGTGAAGCAGTTCAACCTATTCATTTCTATAACATAGTTTTATGTAGAATCTTAGGATGCATACACTGTTTAACATGTCGGTCCTAGTCGCGCCAGGGGCGACACAGTTCACCCGGATCTTGTTCGGTGCCCACTCTGTAGCAAGGCTCCTTGTAAGCTGGTTGATTGCTCCTGCGTGTCAGACAGTATATATTAATGACTAAAAGAGATATCATCCAAATATGGATCGAGATGTGGTTATAGATACCTTCAATTAAAACTTCTATGAAACATCAAGGTATTCCAATTAGAGCAAGTACAACAGTGGGCTTATAGCCCGCTTACATGGCATTTTTGCCTATGTGAAGGAGATTGAGATGAAAAAGTAAGGAGAGTGGGCTCTCATGCAAGAGCCTAGCTATATGCGTATTTCTAGTCAAATGCAATAAATACAAAGAAAGAGATAGAGAGAAAGTGCAAAAAAGTAGTACTCTTATAGCCAACCTTATAGCTAACCTTATTGTATGTGTGGCTATAAGTGATGACTATACGCGACATGGCAACATCATATAGCCGGCAATTGGCTATACTATTAACCATGCCCTTACAATACTCAAACTTATGAAATTGGAGTACTATTGTGTTTGCAAATACTTAGATTAAATACTATAGCGTGATTTCATCTAAAAGTACCATCATTTTCGTTTGACGTGTAAAAATACCATCATTTGGGATAAAGGTAGAGTCACGGCTTTGAAATGTGGCTATTGATATATCTTAAAAATATTTCCGATTTCATACTTAAATTCATGCTAATGAATTTGTATTGGAAAGTAGAATATACATTTTTGGGACATTGCAAATTTCAGAAGTGTTTTTTTTTTTTTTGCTTCTTAAATCACAAAAGTTGGAAAACCAGAGGCAATATAGTGCATACTAGTACCTTTTGCCATATTGTACAAAAAATATCGATCTAGAAAATATCACCGTTTCGGACAAGGATAAAGTCAAAAAATTTAAATTCTAACTATTGATCTCTTCGTTGAATATTTAGATTCATGCTTAGAGTAAATAGCAAAAAACTACCACATTACAGGCTAGGTCTACGAAACACTACCTGTTTTCTTAATTGTTCAAAAAACTACCACACAAAAGTGGTGGGCTGTTCAAAAAACCCAAATGATCGTGTGATTTAAAATTGATCCGGTTTATGACAGGTCGGGCCCGCTCTTAAATAAACCGTTAGTTGACTGTCTGTTTGACTGTTAACTTACATTTAGGACCCACGTGTCAGTTCTTTCTTCTTCCCCTTTTCTTTCTTCTCTCCCTCTCTTTACCTTGTGTCCTCCTGATAGGACAGGCCATGGCCGGCGCAGGGACCTTGCTCCGTGCCAGCCGGAGGACCTAGCCCCGCCCGCACTTTCAGCACGGCCGCTGCGGCAGCGCGCAACTACTGTTGCTCCTTGCCACCGCGAGCAATCGCCGCTGCTTCTCCCCGCTGCTCCCCGCTGTCACTGTTGGTCGCTGCTCCCCGCGGCCGCCGCTCCCTACCGCCGCCGTTGTTGCTGTCCCTTGCTCCCGGTCGCAGGCGTCGTTGCTCCCCGTTGCTCCCTGCCGCCACAGCTGGCCGCGTCGCCGCCGCTCCCCGCCGCCGCCGCCGCGGTTGTCCCTTGCTCCTGGTCGCAGCCGCCGCTGCTCAATATTGCTCCCCGCCGCCACAGCTGGCCGCTGTTCCCCATCGTCGCAGCCGCTGCGGCTCTCCGCTGCTTCTCGCGCCATGTGGCAGGCTAGCACCACCACGGGGAGCCCCCGCGGCCAGCAGCCCGAGCGGCGTCATATGCGAGCCGCCGGCCATGGCCATCGCAGCAACGCCGGTAGACCAGCGCATCGGCTCTGGCGACGAGCTCGCCGGCGAGGACCCGATTGCTTTTTGTATCTTTTTATAGGATCCGATTGCTTTTTTAAAATATAACAGGGACCTGATTGCTTTAAAAAAATATTTGGCACCCAATGTCATAACATGTCAACGGTCAACCAAAACGTTTAAACCTAACGGTCAACCTGACAAGTGGGTCCGGGCTGTCATAATCTAGCTTAAAACTTAACTGCGCAACCGTTAGGGTTTTTTGGAACAGCCCACCACTTTTGTGGTAGTTTTTTGAACAATTAAGAAAATAGGTAGTTTTCCGTAGACCTAGCCTGTAACCACTGGAAAAAAAATAGCGCGCTATACCGCCGTTAATAGCACGCTATAGCGTTAGAGAATTGTCTCGCTAAATTGATCAGTGTACAATGTCTCGATAATAGCACGCTATAGCGCGCTATAGCACACTAATATCATATTTTCAGGGGCGACGCTATTTTATATAGCGCGCTATTTTTTTCCTTGCTTGTAACGTGATAGTTTTTTGCTATTTACTCTTCATGCTTATGAATCTGCATTCAGAAGCAGAATATACATTTGTCTGGACTTTACAAATTTCAGAAGTCTGAAAAACAGAGGCAATGGATGGAGTACCTTTTGCCATACTGTAGAGCGCGAGGCTCGGGAAGCCGAGTGAGCCGGCATGGGAGGATATGTTGACGATGCTACCTCCTCCAGCTATGGTGGCATTGAGGAGGAAGGGGTGCGCGAGCTGGTTGAGGTGGAAGCATGACTCTTGGTTGGTCGCCATGAGGTGTGAGTACTCCTCCGATGTCCACTCCACGCTCGCCTTGGCAACAATCTGCGCCGCGTTGTTCACCTGCATAGCATAGAATTTGCACCGGAGATTTCCCTCGGAAAGACGACGAGCTCCAGCTCCTCTCTGTCAGCTAGTTACCAGTATGTCGAGCTTGCCGTCGAAGACCTGCTTGGCCGTCTCCAGGAGCTGCACCCTGTGGGCGCGCAGGGAGACGTCGCAGACGGAGACGGTGACCGGGAGCCCCTTGGCCTCCCACCGGCGGCGGCACTCCTCCAGCTCCGCCGCGCTCCGGGCGCACGCGTGCACCCGCGCCCCGTGCCCCGCCAGCTCCTCCACGATCGCGTGGCTGTGTTGGCGTTTCCATCGGCGCGGCCATGCAGTTAAGTAGTACTCCATGATAGCATGAATGTATATACATCCATCGGTCGATCGCTAGCTGATTAGATTGTGTGACTGCGTTGCGTACGTACCCGATCCCTTTGCTGCCGCCGGTGACGAGCGCCGTCGCGCCGGCCAGGCTCCACCTCTCGTCCCTGCTCATGCTGCTGGCTGCCATCTGTGTGTGTGTGTGTGTGTGTGTGTTATGATGCTTTGTGTTGTGGAGTTACAACATATCGCCTCCATCTTTATGCCCCCAGGCACCCTCGGTGGGACGCTATCTGGATCGTCAGATCGTTCACACACAAAAAAAAACCTAGTAATATATTCCCTCTATTTTATAATATAAAAGCGTTCTTGACACTAGTGCTTTACTAATGATGTACTAAGTGGTTTGTTTTTGGAGTTTGGAGTTTCTAAAAGAGTCAGAGAATTTAGAGGTTAAAAACAGATGTCTGCTTAGTAAGTGGCTATTCAGACTATCTATGGAGACAGAAGGCATGTGGGTACAGATTTTGCGTAATAAATACCTGCATTCTAAAACCTTAGCCCAAGTCACAGTTAGACCCACTGATTCTCCCTTCTGGAAAGGTTTGATGAAAATGAAGGCACAATTTTTCCATAGAACTAAATTCATTATTGGAAATGGTGGGTCAACGAGATTTTGGGAGGATACGTGGTTGGGAGAGACGCCCTTAGCTATATAGTATCTAGCTCTATATAATATTGTGCAACGTAAGGATGCGTACGTGGCCATAATATTTCAGTCTAGTCCTCTAAATATTCGATTTTGAAGAGCTCTGATAGGGCACCGATGGGAGGAGTGGTTGCACTTAGTCAGAAGACTCATGGATGTTCAGTTATCGGAGGAGCCTGATAGGCTTCGGTGGAAGCTAACCTCCACCGGTATCTTTTCAGTAAAATCAATGTGTCTCAACCTCATTGACACAACTGCTATCCCCAAGTCGATTCATATTTGGAAGGTCAAGGTTCCATTGAGAATTAAGGTCTTCATGTGGTTTGTTCACAAGAAGGTGATTCTCACTAAAGATAATTTGGCTAAGCGCAATTGGCCGGGAAGTATACGATGTTGCTTCTGTGATCATGAGGAAACCATCAAACACCTTTTTCTCCATTGTCCGTTAGCAAAACTTTTATGGCAAACGGTGCGCATTACTTTTAATATCATACCTACAGAAAGCATTGACACGTTGTTTGGTACGTGGCTAAATGGAGTTGACATAAATACCGCTAGACATATTCGTATAGGAGTGTGTGCACTTCTTTGGGCTATATGGAACTGCAGGAATGATATGGTTTTTAACAGACAAATACATATAAACTTTTTGCAGGTACTTCACAGGGCATCGGCGTTAATCCGTACGTGGTCGTTACTCACTCCTGCGGAAACCAGGGAGCCTTTGGTTACTGGGTCTACCCGGTGAGAGATGGTAGCGCGGGATATTCAACCGGTTTGGATGGCGGTCCAGTAATAGGATAGATGGTTAGGCATCTAGTCCTATTTTCGCCGGTTGTGGCATCTTTTGTTTTTTATGAACTGTGTTTGGTTGCTCCTTCAGAGCCTGCTCGAGATTGCAGACTATTTGATTGATTTCATTAATAAAGAGGCCGCATGCATCATGCTGGTGCAGAGGCCGGAGGTAATCCTCCTTTTCTAAAAAAAACGGGTCGGTGGTGGTGCGCTTTTCATCAAGTCAATTTTGGTGTGGTGGTGTGATTTGGAAGACTATAGAACAGCCAGTCATATCACAAAATCGCCATTATTCGTATAAAAAGAGACAAATTTGGGGTAGGCTATAACCAAAAACACTAATAGTTGAGTATATTTATCGATGAATCTGACAAGCCGGACCCACATGTCAGAACCGGAACAAAACGAAACAGAGTGTGTGGCGTCTCCGGAACTTGGTGCTCCTACTTATACCATCCACGCAATTGTGCTCAACATGTCACACTTTGTCGACGTGCATGACCACTTCACTTCAGCGCGTGCGTAGGACTGATGACAAATCTGCAGGAAGAAAACAAAAACAAGAAAACAAGAAATTGGACCGCTTATACATTGGCATTACTCTACAAAGACCAATTATTTGGAAAACGATTGCTCGTTTGTTGCTTCTTTTCTGGCAAAAGAATCCATTGATAGGTCTCCTCTTATGGATCTGAAAAAGGAGGCGATGAGCGTCGCAAACTTTATTATGGATTTGAAAATCATGAAGATTGGTGATTGCAAAATTTAGTTTTAATAATAGGTCCGATGGTGTGTTTATGTAATAGTGTTTCGCCCTGCGCGGCTAGCTTTATAATGAATGATTGTAAGAATATATCTTTAGTTAATTAATATATAGGTGGGGTTTTAGAAAAAAGAAATTGCGTACTACTCAGGTCAGAAATTGTGTACTAGACAGGTCAAAGAGCACGCATGAGACAAGTCAACCTCGTTTGTTTTGTACTGTACCGTGGTTGATCTAACACCATTTTTAGGACAATCTTTTTATGTTTAGGAAGGTAAATAAACGAAATGTGTGTCAACAAGCTTGTCTATCAATGTAGCGAAGAAAATGTTGTTACAACATAGGGAAACCAAGAGCCGGTAACAACAACTCTAGCATTCCGTCTAATAGAAGGCGCTAAAGCCACTTTATGGACAATCCCTATATTTTTAGGGTGCTCTACTCTAGTAGATTATCAATAATTGTAGTCTATATATATTTTCTGCTATTTACATTTTACTTGTGGATATGAAGCCCATTGTACATCCAATTTTATGCTATGTTAATTCAGATTTAATGCAACTTACAAGGTGCTTTTCTTTTTGTGTAGATGAGAACCATTTTCACTCTAATTTCTCTTCTCTGAGATACTCGGGATACACCAAGCACTCTACAAAGTAATCATGCATAAGATGGCTATGGCCTTCAACCCGTTATGATGAATGTTCACACGCCCTAGTTCTAATAGAAAAAGGGTCATTTGTCCCGGTTCCAGAGGGCCATTTGTCCCGGTTCTGAAACCGGGACTAAAGGGTCGGGACTAATACCCAAAACCTTTAGTCCCGGTTTGTTTACGAACCGGGACCAAAGGCCCTCCACGTGGGGTTGTGTGGGGCAGGGGAGGGAGGACCTTTAGTCCCGGTTGGTGTTACCAACCGGGACTAAAGGCTCCACACCAACCGGGACTAAAGTAATTTTTAGAAGAAAAAAATGTTGAATTTTTTTTTACCATTTTTTGATTTGTTTTTAAGTTTTATTCCGATTTTTAAATCTTTGAATTATTTGACAATTTAATCTCTAATCATCCATCCTCACTGCTCCAGTGTGGAGCACTCATTCCAAATCGTCTAACTTCCCGGCCAGTCACCAATCCTCTCACTGCTCCAGCCCCAGCACGCTTAACTCCCTGGTTCTATCGCCCCTAGTTTCCAAGTCTGCACTTGTTGTTTTCCTGACAATAGTAAGCTATCAATCCTATTAACCCTTAGGTCTTGATGTCACATGATTTAATTTTTTGAATTCCAAACAATTATTAAATTAAACAAAATAAGTAATAATAATATTGAATTTTAATGAAAACAAAATAAGTAATAATATTATTTTATTCATTTTTTTGCCATTTATTCAATTAATATGGCATAATTAATATCTTTAAATCTGTAAATCGAAATTCAACAAATAATATATCCATTATTATCAAAAAAATGTGAGGAATCCAAATATGACATCATTTATTTATTTTTAAATAAAATTAACTTTTAAATTATTTTTTATTTTGTAGGAAAAAATCTTCTTTTTGAAATAACTTTTTTTACTTTTGGAATTTCGAGAATCTGAGAAAACTTCACCGGGTAAACCCGGGTGAAATTGAGTCCCAATTTTTCTCTAGTTTTTTTTTGATATATTAAACTTTTTTTTTCGACATCGTATGCAGAAGTTATGGCCGTTTTACATTTGTTTTCCGTTTTTTTGCAGAAACGGTCAAAATTCATATTTCAAAATTTCTATACCAACTAGACACTAAAACCTAACTACATCTCAAAGGATTGTATTTTTTGAAGATTTTATCATTTTTGTTTATTTTCTACAAACCTAAAAAAGGCGGTCCACGGGGGGGGGGGGGGGGGGGGTATTGAGTTTTGGATGTAACTTTTTGTTTTGAGTCTAGAGATTGTACTTTTGAGGCTCATGGTTTAGCCAAGGCCGCTTCTTCATTACCAGTAGGTCGCCATTTGTGGTTAGGGATTTTACCGGACATTACATGTACTAGTAGGCAGAAGGCGCGGCGGCACGCCGCGCCGGTGGTTGAGCTGGTGCGTGTGTGCGTGTGTGTTGTTTTTTATTTTGAAGAGTTTAAGCCTGTCATTTAGCAAATTTGTTTTTTATGTAATATTTGTTTTCATAATTTTTTTGTTATTTTATCTTTTCGTTTGGGAAAACTGTGAAAATTTGTTCGTTATAATTATTGGTTAGCTGTAATTACCGTTTACCCACTATTATTATTTATAGAAAAATGGTGTAATATTTGTTGTAAATTTTTTTTTTGAAATTTATCTTTTTAATTTTAATTTTAAAGAAGAAGGAAAAAGTGTGGAAGTATTGTCCGTGGAAGACACTGTTCATTGTAAATGTAGTTAATTGTTAGACCACAATTACTATTTACAAAAAAGTGATGTAATGTTTGTTTTTGATTTTTTTTTAGTAATTTCATATTCTTAATTTAAATTTTGAGGAAGAAGGGGAAAAATTGGTAATTTTATAATCTTAATAATCTTAACTTCAAAGGAGAAGGGGGGTTAAAAAAAGGGGGAAAACACAGGGCGCTATTTCGCTTTAAAATTCGGGAACCGTTCACTGTGGTTACTGTTCATTTGGGATACTGTTTATTGTCAGGATAATTGTTCACTTTGAGGGTATTGTTCACCGAGGGTTATCTTCACTGAAGATTGTTGTTCATTGGGGGGTGTGGGGGTGGTATTGTTCATGGTACTTGTAGTTATTGTTTGACCACCATTACAATTTTGTAGAAAAGAGATGTATTTTTTATTTTCTTTTTTTTTTGTATTTTTATCTCCTTAGTTTTTAAAAGTGGTGTAATATTTGTTTTTAAAATTTGGGGAAATGTATTTTTCTAAATTTTAACTTTTAAATTTTAATTCAAAAAAGAGGGGGATTTGAAAAGGAAAAGGGGAAAAAAGGGGGTTATTGTTCATCGCAGGGTTCATTTTTGTTTGTATTTTTGAAAGTGCGTTATATCGACTAGAGGGGGGGTGAATAGGCGATTTTTACAAATTCATCACTGAGGAATTTCAACTTGAGAAATTTGAAATATGATGAATAACTAGCAGCGGAATAAGTACTCAAGTGCATATGAAGCATAGCGATCGCATAGTCATCATCATGAAATAAAGCATGCACAGATTACAGATAGCGTGATACAGGATAAACAGGTGAGGAACAAGGTAACTTGAAGAATTTGAGGTGAGGAAATTGAGAAAGTCTTCAGTCAAATTCTTCAAACAGTAACGATCAATTTCATCAACACATATATGAGGAAATGAAAGGGTTGAGGAAATAGAACCAGGAAGCTCGATGAAGACAATGATTTGATGACCCAGTTCCAACTGTTGTGACAGTCGTACGTCTGGTTTGGAGCGGCCTGGTATTTAAACCAGAGGACACACAGTCCTTACCGTATTCTCCTTCAGCTAAGGTCACACAGACCTCGCCCAACACTCGTGGTAAGTCTTTAGGGTAGACTTCCAAAACCCTCACAAACTGGTCACCCGGCGATCCACAATTGATTGCTGGATGCTCTAGACCAAGGTCACTTCGTGATCTCCAATTGACTGCAGGATGCACAAGACCATGACGCCTAACCGTCTGGAAGATACACATTCTTCAAAGGTAACAAGCGTCGGTTCCACACAGGAACAATTTCTTCAGTGATGCTCAATCACTTTGGGTTTGGTGGTTTGGTTTGGGGTTTTTCCTCACTGATGATTTTCTCTCAAAGTCCTCGAGGAATGGGATGCTCCCAAATGACAAGTGTCAGTTCTCTCTCGGAGCAGCCAACCAACTAGTGGTTGTGGGGGGTGGCTATTTATAGCTAGGGTGCAACCCGACATGATAAGACATAAATACCCCCAATGATTGAGTCCCAAATTTTCTCTAGTTTTTTTTGATATATTAAACTTTTTTTTTCGACGTCGTATGCAGAAGTTATGGCCGTTTTACATTTTTCCGTTTTTTTGCAGAAACGGTCAAAATTCATATTTCAAAATTTCTATACCAACTAGACACTAAAACCTAACTACATCTCAAAGGATTGTATTTTTTGAAGATTTTATCATTTTTGTTTATTTTCTACAAACCAAAAAAAGGCGGTCCACGGGCGGGGGGGGGGGGGGTAGAGTTTGAAAATTTCAGAACCCCTATGACCCTGAAATTGAAAAGCCCTACAAATGAACTCTGAAAAGGTTGAAACTTGGCATGGTATCATCATTTCACCCACATAGCATGTGCTAAAAAGTTGAGAGGGTTACGGCAAAAACTGGATGCACTTCGTGTACAAACTGGACCATCTCCTTCGAAGTATCAAGGTTTCGGACGAAAACCCATCTGTTACAAAGGCATTTCATTTTGTTTAACTTATTTCAACTCCAGACTTTTTGTGCATTCAATATGCACCATACTACAACATGTTAAAATCTACAGAAAGAACTAACTAAAATTAATAAAAAACAACAATTAAATGACTAAAACAACTATATAAGCAAAACAGTATTGTTTTACTTAAAATCCTAATTTAAATTATTCTAAAATTAAACAAATAAATCTTACTGTGACAACAATCTAACACGTGACTAGGAGCAAAAAGAATTAAATTAAAAACTATTTGTAAACTCAAGTTATTCACAATCTAGGGTTTGAAGCAAATTTGAACAAATTCAAATTTAAACCATTCAAATTTGAAAACTAATGACACAAACAGAAACTAGACAAAATTTTGAATCTAATGCAAAAAGAATCACTCAAAAACATCAAATATCCTAAAAGATATAAGCAATTTAAAACAGAAACTAAAAACAGAAAATAAATGTAAAAACAGAAGAAAAAAAATCTAGCTACAGTAGAACCGGGACTAAAGCCTCAACCCCTTTAGTCCCAGTTGGTGTCTCCAACCGGGACTAAAGGCTTAGTCCCGGTTGGAGACACCAACCGGGACTAAAGGGTATCGGCCCCTTTAGTCCCGGTTGGTGTCTCCAACCGGGACTAAAGGTCCCATTTGAACCGGGACTGATGCCCGACCGGCGCCCTAGCCGCTCGAATCGGGACTAATGCTCACATTAGTCCCGGTTCGTAATGCAACCGGGACTAATGTGTAGATTGAGCTGTGACGAAAGCCCTGTTTTCTACTAGTGGTTGCGAACTTGCATGCTTTCGCTTGTTGCTCTAGTCCATCTCTACATGCAAAAAAGCCACAGTGTCTAATCATCGCCATCCTCAAGAAATTCATTAGTGTCCTTCTTTCGACGATGAATCCTCAAATATTCCTCTTATAATGATTTCATTGATACAAATTCACTAAACAACGTCAATTTGCCACCCATTTCAACGTGGTCAATTTGAAGAGAAAAAAAGAGGTAGCATACCGTCGAGGACCTTGTGTGCTTCAATGGAGTTGACTGGTCGGCGCTATGAGCGGCGGAGGAGTGGAGGTGTGCCATGCGCTCTTGCATTCACGAAGAGGAGCGGTTGTGCAGTTCAAATGTGTCGTGGTGGCACGGCGACATGGCAACTGGAGGGGCGTGGTGACCAGCTTGGGTCTAGCAGCCGTGAAGGAAGGACGGTGAGGAGATGGCGGTGGCAGGTGAAAGTAGGCACCAGGTGCTAGGACACAACACTCAGCATTGTAGACTTCGCGGTGGCGTCCATGGGTCCATGACGTCATGCCAAAGCCATGCGGAGAGACAGGTGTGGCAAGGTGGTAAGAGGGCCGCCTATGTGTGGCGGAGGGTCACTAGCGGCAGGCAGTGCGTGTTGAAGGGGCGACACGGGGTTGCTGGGGTGTCACTTCTGGAAAATTTCCTCCGATCAACGATGGGAAAATTATAGGCATCTAGCTAGTTGGCCGCTTGGGCTGGGTCAGCGATCGGTCGAATGCAGGAAATTGATCGTTGTGTTAGTGACCAACAAAATGTTTAGTTGTACGCCTCTTGCTAACATCACCACTATCATCTTCCAATTCCCATATGACGGTTCTCTGCCATGGCAAAATTAGATCGATGTAGCTGCAACATCTCTCTGCCGCTCAAGTTCCTCTGACAAGGCCAAAAATACCTCACCGCATAACTTTGCAGGGTCATTGGCGCGTTTTTTTTCTTCCCTTTTTTGAAAAAAAAAAGTGGTGTCTTTGAGCTGAAGCAGTTCCTCAATGTGGTGGGCGGCCATGGTGGAGTTAAGGACCTGAAAAAATTTGATGTGACTTTAGTTATATCAGTGATCTTTCCTATCCGTGTGTGTTTTAGTTTCTACAATTTGATGTAGTTTCTTTAATTATGAATAAAGCTGGATCGTTTATTAAAAAAATGTGCTTGTATTTCACCCTAATAATCAAAGATATATGTATAGAAAATACAACGTTAACCAATATTTTAAAAGTCAAAGTTGCATCTAAGAAATACCAATAACAACTAATTAATAATCATGTAGCAAAATAATTAGGAAGGCACTCTTAATTAACTAACCAATAATTGTACGTAATGCATACACTTAGCTAGTAATATACTCCATTAATGATGAACTTATTAGTTTGTTTTTGCAGTTTGAAGTTCTCTAAGAAACTCACTCGCGATGAATATTGGAGGCAGCCAAAAGATACTATGGCACTGAAGTTAAAACCAATCTTAAAATACTCGCAACAAAAAAAACAATCTTAAAATGAACCTGTATAAAAAATTCACAGGTTTAACCTTGAAAATATGATGTATGAAAGTCTTGTTAGAAATTTTCTAGTCTAGTGAAAACTCAAGTAGTCAAAATACTTGCATTGTGCCTGAAATTACTTGTATCTCTCAACTATTCGCCTAAATCATCATACTCTTTTTCTTCAAATAAAGTGTTTTGTCCGCTTTAACTTAAAATGTCACTGCCTAGTTTTCGTGCGCTATCCGCGTCCAACTTGTATGTTCATAGCCCTTGTAAAATGAAACGTATACAAATGTAGTAAACCTATTTCCTTGTTCAAGCCCAAGATTGCATCCCATAAACCATTCCAAGTAGCCCTGCCTAGAGCAATGCCGGCGAAGTCACCATATTTGCCTCGCCATAATAAGTGTTGTTATGGCAATTTTGGTTAAAAGAAAAGTCACTCTAGCATAGTCGTCACCTTATCAGAGATCGTCATAATTTATGAAGTGCCCTCCATATCTGGCCTCCTAGTCGCCATATATGGTATCTCGGGTCTGCATTTTGGAGCACACCCCATATGTCAGTTATGTGTGGCGTGAAAGAAAGTTCAGGTGAGCCCCACCTTATGTTTGATGGCAGAGAGGTTGAGAAAAAGGAGCGTCCCATTAACAAGTGGCCGGGTTCCATGATTGTGGAGACAACAAATATGAAGACTCTTGAGTTTGTGCGTAGGCTCTCGAGCCTCCATAATTTTTTAGAGTAAAAAGCGCAGCCCGATGCATGTAGCTCCTGATCGCGTCATGGAGGCTGAACTTTGGATGATTCTGCTAGAGTTGCTCTTAACATGCATGCGGGTGTCCTACCAAACATACATAGTTCTACATAGTTCTACATAGACTCCTCTCCGTGAGGTCCGGTAATGTCAATCGTCTATACTAATGGACACCCACATGCATGGTCCCTCCCTTGTGCATGTGGTGTGAGATCTGAGATGGGATGGAAAGTTTACATGGACACTAATTGGGACTTGATGAACAAAGTACACTAACAGCACCATCAACTGTTAGCACACGCTTATTTTATATGCTTAGTGCACATGCATGTAGGCCCTCTTAACATGCAACGACTGATAGTTTGTTGTGATCCATTGACGAAACTCGTTTGACACCTCTCTCGGTTGCATGTCAGTCCACCCTTTCCATTGCTAGGGACTTATATATCTGTAGCATGGAAATTTCTCTCAACACCATGGAATGGTGTTGTTCTGTGTACATAAATATATATTTTTTGAACATAGTACAGACGCAAGCGCTCATATACACGCGCATATACTCACCCCTATGAACGCACACACGCACACCCTACCTCTATGAGCATCTCCGAGAGACTGAGCCGGCATATCATCTTGAAATTTACGAAGTCACCGTAGGCGCCTCGTCGTCGACGGGAACGTCTCCTCCCACTGAAAGCGTATCGCCGGAAATCCTGAAATAAATCCAAGAATAATGCAAACACCAAGACTTGAACCCTGATGGGCTGGGGATACCACTGTCCCTCTAACCATCCAACCACAGGTTGGTTTGCGTGTACATAAATATTTGGAAACCATGTACTACGCTTTATCGACACTTTTAAAAGAGGATAACCAAAGTGTGGATGAGATACAAAGTTAAGGTAAACCAGTGCCTGCATTGATCTTTTTGGGATGAGAGGTGAAGTTTTTATCCCATCCATAGTGATCCATAATGGGATCGACGAGTGTGCCTGTGGCAGGTGGAATGTACTCCCTCAGTTTCTAAATATCAGTCTTTGTAGAGATTTCACTACGGACTACATACGGAGCAAAATGAGTGAATCTACACTCTAAAGTATGTCTATATACACGCGTATGTAGTCCCTAGTGAAATCTCTAGAAAGAGATATATTTAGGAAAAGAGGGAGTATGCATGTGGCCACCTTGAGTGAATAAAACAAAAGCGAGATGGACATGGCTGGTTGGTCAATACTCAATACTCCATCTATAAGAGGAGAGACAAGGCTGTGCTTCTTCTTCTTCTTCTTCTTCTTATTCTTCTTCTTCTTCTTCTTCTTCTTCTTCTTGCCAGACGTGGTCTCTCCCATGGCAGTCTTGTTCTTCTTCTTCAATTCTCCGTCTTTTACCGTCTCTCTGCTCCCTGCTAGCTAGACCCTAATTGATGCCTAAGTTTTCTCTGCGATCTCTTCGTAGGTATTTTGTCATTTTTCGTTTCCAGTTTCATATAGATATTTGTCACTCTTCTCTATGATCTCTTCGTAGGTATTTTGTCACTTTTCGTTTCCAGTTTCATATAGATATTTGTCACTCCTCTCTATCATCTCTTAATAGGTACTTTGCGACGTTCATGGTCAATTTGACAGGGAGGAGCATGGAACCAGCTGCTGTATGGCCAACCTGCGTGGGTTCTGGCCAGCTGCTGCATGGAACCAGCTTTCCGGCCGACTGCTCCATGGAACATGTGTGGGTTCCGGGCTTCCCTCTTGAGTGTGCAATGGGCTTCCAAACACATGTTCCTGGCAGCTCTTGTGGAGGGCAGCTGCAGAAGGTTGAGTACGCTGCAGCGGCAACACCAGATTTTCCTATCCAAGAGGAAGAAGAAGAAGAAGAAGCACAGTACAAAACTGAAATGAAGATCCACGACCCGATCCAAGTGTTCGCGGAAGCAGCACACGAGTTCAAGGTCGACATCAACATGAGGAACATGAAGATCCACAAGTACCCTGCAAGCATTCAACGTCTCGGCGGCTACTACACAACCCCGACGACGGTGGCCATCGGGCCTTACCACCACGGGGAGGACCGCCTCAAGCCGGCGGAGAAGGTGAAGCATGTGGCCGCCTACCACTGCATCATGGAGTCGGGCCGCTCCGTCCAGGAGATGTACGGAGCGGTGGCCTCGATCGCCGATGAGGCCCGCGAGCTCTACGACAAGGACACGGTGGCCGGCATCGGCGATGATAACTTCCTGCCCATGATGTTCTACGACGCGTGCTTCCTGGTGCAGTACATGCTCACGTGCACCAGTGGTGGCTCGGAGATGGATCCGTCATTGCGCAGCTACTTCGATGGCAACGACAGCGACATCTTCCATGACATCATGCTGCTCGAGAACCAGCTCCCATGGCGGGTGGTCAAGACCGTCATGGGGTTCAGGCCGGTGCACTTGGAGGAGTTCATCAGTTACTTGAAAGACGGCCTGCAAGACCGCAAACTAACCGAGAAGAAGTCTCCGGCATTGGACAATGGCTATGAGCCGCCGCACCTCCTCGGCCTTCTCCGATTCTACATTGTAGGGAGAAGCAACACCAAGCGCACCCGTCTACCCCAAACCGAGTCGATGTCGTTCTCCGTGAGCGCCATCGAGCTAGCGGAAATCGGCATCACGCTGAAGGCCAACAAGACGAGCGAGCTCATAGAGATGGGCGTCAGGAACAAGCGGACCCTCTTCGCCGAGCTCTCCCTGGCGTCGCTGTCCCTGGATCACGCGCGCGCGAGCTGGCTCGTCAACATGGCGGCCTTCGAGGTATGCACCACCCCGAACTTCCAAGCGGTCGACGATGAGGAGTCCGTCGTCTGCTCATACCTCCTCCTCCTTTCCATGTTCGCGGACCGGGAGGAGGACGTGCACGAGCTGCGAAGGAAGCGTCTCCTACAGGGAGGAGGAGGGCTCACCAACAAGGAGGCCCTCGACTTCTTCACCAGACTTCAAGGCCTGCCTCTCGGATCCAGCTATATCCGCACCATGGAAGAGATCGAGAATTACCGGGTCAAGAGGCGAAAGCGGACCAAGTTGCACGCCTTCATTTACAAGAACTTGAGGATCATCATTACCGTCTTCTCCGTCGTTGGTGTACTCGCCGGTATCTTCGGCTCGCTTATGTCTCTCAGGAGACGATCTTAACAATTTCTCTAACTTCTTTTTAGTGAACTTTCCTGCATCTGCATCTGAATGCAATTTGCAGTGAAATATTCTCCATTTGTATTATTTATTTGTCTATTGGGCATGGAATCTGCAAATAGATGTATATGAGATTGTTCCATTGCTGTCACTAGGCTAGTTTATAGCTAGACACTGACACTGCAATTCTTTTAATCTTTACCGCCATCTACTTACAATTGTTCCACGTATGATCGATAGGGGTATTAGTGTATTATACGATGGTGGTTAGATGTAGTGTAGATCTGGTCATGAGTGGTTAGCAGTGGGACAGTGGCAACAACTATGCATGTGACTGAGTACACCAAATCACCAATTAAGACCAAAGTGTACATGAAACAGATCATAAACTAATTGTGCAACCTTAGATGGCATGCCACATTCACAGATTCATCACAATGGCCAGAAATGTGCTGCTTTCAGGATCAACTGGGTGGAAAACCAAGTTACTTCCAGCTATTGCATGCTAAAGTTCGATGATACAATCGCAGATGGATGCGGTCCAAAACTGTAATGTCTTGTGTAACAGACCATGCCACAAGTATTAACTGACGACGAGGCATCAGGATTCAGAACAGAAGACACTCACCTAATCGCACTACACAGGCATCAAAAGCTCATCAAACTCTGTGTGTGTGTGTGTGGGGGGGGGGGGGGGGGGGGGGGGGGTGACAAAACCTCATCTCAATCAATATACTCCCTCCGTTCCAAAATATAAGACCATTTAGAGATTTCATTATAGGCTACATACGGATGTATATAGACATATTTTAAAGTGTAGATTCATTCATTTTGCTCCGTATGTAGTCAATAGTGAAATCCCTAAAAGGTCTTATATTTAGGAACGGAGGGAGTATTATGAATCCTCCATAGAAACAGTAAAAACACATCATACTTCATTTCAGAGCAAAATGAGTGACTAAGTCAAGTTACACGAGATGACATATTTTAAAGTGTAGATTCATTCATTTTGCTCCGTATGTAGTCAATAGTGAAATCCCTAAAAGGTCTTATATTTAGGAACGGAGGGAGTATTATGAATCCTCCATAGAAACAGTAAAAACACATCATACTTCATTTCAGAGCAAAATGAGTGACTAAGTCAAGTTACACGAGATGAAACTAACAGTGTGTAACTAAACTCTTCCAACATCGCCAAGAAAATCTTCGATTTTATCAACTGGCCGTCAAACCGATATCAGACATCCACGGATCCAGCTACAACTAAATAGAATAGGCAACATACCCTGCCAAGAGAAAGAGAAATGCTTGTGAGTTCACATTTCTGGGCTTGTGATGCTTGAAACAAGGATCAGAACTTTCAGGAAAAGAGACTACGTTGTGATATAATTATAACCGAAAACACGGGTAACAAGTAAACGTAAACACACTTACATACAGCATATTAAGGCAACCATGCAAAAGTTTCTGGATTTTATAAACTTTAGGGAAACAACATGCAATCCAATGTGAGGAATAGAACATCTGAAATATCTGAACAGCGCAAGTATACAATGGTACAGCAGGCAAATCAATCTTCCTGATAGACTAATGAGCAATAACAAATATGGAGGTCATTGGAGGCAAGGCTGTGAAGAATTGGTCGATGATTAACTCATCAATCAAAGCACATCCTCGTACTATGAGACCTCTGCACTTTATATCAGGCCCCAACTTCCGAGCACCCCACAGAGAACCTGCAGGTATTTCGAAGCTAGCAAAAAGACCTTCCCTCAATTGGCATGGGGCCCTTGATCGTGCACTCAGAATTACAGATGCAAACCTAAAACAGCTCGGCCTATGCCTAAACTGGAACACACATAAGGCAACCAATACAGTTACTTCACTCACAAAAACTCATCAAATCCTCATTTCCTCAAGAGACTAATAGACCACCAAAAGCTACCTAAATCAAACAAAACATAGACTGGAACAGATGATAATACAAATGTGAACATGTATATGATTTAACAAATATTGGGGTCATTGGAGGCAAGGCTGCGAGAAACTGGACGGTGAGAAACTCAACGACCAAAGCACATCCTCGTACTATGAGACCACTGCATTTTATCTAGGGCCCCAACTTCCGAGCACCCCGCAGAGAACCTGCAGGTATTTCGAAGCTACTGAAAGAGCTTCCCCCAAAATGGCATGGGGCCCTTGAATGCACACAGCAATCAAAACGTACAACAGTCTTAAGATGGAATAATTTCAACACTTTGAGATACTCCCTCCGTTCCTAAATATAAGTCTTTTTAGACATTTCAATAGGGGACTACATACGGAGCAAAATGAGTGAATCTATACTTTAAAATATGTCTATATACATCCGTATGTAATCCAATAGTGGAATCTCTAGAAAGACTTATATTTAGGAACGGAGGGAGTACAAATTAGGCCATGGTCGTAGCTATCTAAATGGACAACAATCACTGAAATAAACACACATCATACGTGCAAAAGCCACTGAAGAATTACTATCAGTACAACATTCTACCTTTAGGTGCTGCTGGGGTACATGAAGACGCGGACCTTCTTGCCCTGCAAGACAAGAATCACCCAACAACAAATACATCAGCAAAGGGCGCGACAGACCGCGATGATGTGCGAAGGCGAAAGCGAGGGAGAGACTTTACCATGGAGGTGGCGGGGAGGTTGGACCGGAACTGCGCGCGCACGACGCCGGAGTTGCCGTGGGGGCGCGTGACCTTGCCCCAGATGCAGCGAACGGTGGTGCCGCTGCTCTTGGTCTTGGCCTTGTAGACGTAGGCGATGCGCTTGCCGGCGTAGTACGACACGTCCTCCTTGGTGCTCACCCCCTCCACCTGCAGCAGCGACGTGCCCTCGTACTGGTTCGACTTGGACCTGCGCCGCCGCCGCAAAACGAGGTAAGAAACCTCACGGATCGAGAGACGGATGAGAGGCGGGATGGATGGTCACCTCTTGAAGCCCAGGATGGTGCCCCGCACGTAGAGCCGGACGCGCTGGCCCTGGCGTCCCTGCACCATTGTCGCCGCCGCCGGTGGCCGAGGAAGGTGGTGGTGGTATGTGGGGGGAGGAGGTGGCGGCGGAGAGGAATGAACCCTAGAGCACGGGGTTTTAAAACTTTCTGGTCGTGAATTGGACGGTCCAGATTGCGTGGCGTTTGGGCTAGTGATTTGTGTTAAGATCCCCGACGAAGAAGCCCACGATATGGGTCCATGGGCTCATTGATCTTTTCTGCCAGCCATTTTATAAACCATAGCTTAGATAATGGGCCAGCCTGTCTCCATGTGGGCTATTGTCACCAGACATAGCATATTTGTCTCAAAAAATAACAGGTATAGCATGTATTTTTTTAAACTGAAGCCTAAATATTTGGTTGGACAATTGGTTGCCGAGGGATTATAAACTGAAGCCTCTTTGTGCACTATCAGCAAATCCGCCATCTTTGATGGCCGACCTGATTGACCCGGTTACTAGATCATGGGACCGGCAGATTCTGGCTGAACATTTTATTGGCCATGATATTGATGTGATTCTTAATATTCCCCTCAGTTCAAGAGTGCAAAGGACTTTTGGGCATGGCCTTACGACAAACGAGGTATTTTTTTTGGTACGGTCGGCCTATAGAATGATCTCTGCTATCAAGTCTCATAGGGAAGATTGGCTAGAACATCGTGCAAGTCACTCGAACTTAGTGGCGGACAAGGCTTCGTGGACACAACTCTGGAAAGTAAAAATTCCGTCGAAAGTGCGTGTGTTTGCATGGCGGTTGGCTCATATTTCGCTCCCAACATGGTCGTTGAGATGTGAACGTAAAATGGCTACGTCGTCGAGTTGCTCCATTTGTGGTGCAGTAGATGATACTTGGCGCCATTCTTTGCTTAATTGTCGGATGGCCAGGTGTACATGGGCATTGGGTGATGAGGACCTTCTAGAGCATGTTATTTGAAACTACCAGTCAGCATGATTTGGCTCGTGTCCTTGTCACGATGTGGGCTATCTAGTGGGCTAGGAGGAAGGCCATTAATGACAATGAATTTGAGAATCCCATGTCTACTTGGTGCTTTATCAATAGGTATATGGAGGAGCTGAAGATTGCTACTACTCATCAGTCCACCACGGCCTCAATTCCCACTAGAAGGCCAAGACAACAGAGATGGTTAGCCCCTGCGGGTGATGCGGCTAAAATTTAATGTTGATGGAGGGCTCTCCCGCCAGGGCAATCGGGGTGCGGCTGCCGTTGTTTCCAGGGACAATACTGGCCACTATCTAGGCGCGTCTGCAATTGTTTTTGATTGCCTAGTAGATCCTGCTTCGTTGGAGGCTCATGCATGCAATGAGGCACTTGCTTTAGCTCAAGATCTTAACATCCAACGATTGGTTATAGCTTCAGATTACCTTGAGGTGGTAACAAACTAGAAAGATTGGGCGCGCTTTGCTGCGCCGTTGAGTTTGTTGGATTTTTTTTAATTTCTTTATTCACTCTATTTCAAAATATATGGTGTGTTACTTTTTTGAAAAGTCAAACCTCTTTAAGTTTGAACAAATTTGTAGAGAAATATATCAAAATTCATAATATCAAATCGGTTTTATTAGATTCATCATGAAATGAATTTTCATATTTTTTGTTTAATATTGTGGATGTCGATATTTTTGGCTCGGAACTTGGTCAAAATAAAAAAACGACTTTCCAAAAAAGAAATTGATGGAGTATTTAGTTTGGCCAGTGAGGGAGACGATGAAGTGTGTTTTATCTTTATTTATAATGTGGTTATTTGGTGGGTCTTTCACGGTGTGATTATATGTTATCCGCTAATCAACTCATATTTATGTGAGGATAATTTTATCGTTGGTTGCATGTACTATATTCGTGCTATAGTATCACATGGTGGCACTTTTTTTTGGATGATAGGAATCTGTGAGGGGTTGATATGTTTTTATAGGCCGGTTGCTCCTGATTGATTTGTAAAATCGTTGGCCCGATCAAAATCGTAAACTAAACTCAAAATTGAATACCTCAATCGAATGAAAAAGCTTTAAAATTAGGGAACATAGAGAATTAAAATAATTAAATGGGAGAGTTCCTTGAGAAATTGTTGACCCAGTCAAAATCGGGTAACCCAATTCTAAATTGAAGCCTCAATGAATTGTGAGGCCTTAAAAATTTAAGGAGCTTAGTGATATTGTATTAAAAATTAAATAAGAGAGTTTTAAGAAATTGTTGACCTAGTCAAAATTGGGTCACCAAATTCCAATTGGAGACCTCAATTGATTGTGAGGCCTCCAATCCTAGGGAGATTAGTCATATAGTATATATAAAGAAGGGGGATGCTAGTACTTATGCACCAGTACCGTTCGAGATTAAACATGGAGTATTGAGTTTTTGGATGTAACTTTTTGTTTTGAGTCTAGAGATTGTACTTTTGAGGCTCATGGTTTAGCCAAGGTCACTTCTTCATTACCAGTAGGTCGTCATTTGTGGTTAGGGATTTTACCGGACATTACATGTATTCCTATCGTGGTTGAGATTTAAATAAAGTCCCTAATTCACCTCAAAAAATGTATTTTTTTGAAATAGCTTTAAGAATGTATTTTCCCAACAACAAAATCCATTTTCTATAAGAAAACCATATCATTCAAATAATGCTACAGTATCCTTTTTTTCCTCCACAAATGGTCATGACCCATCCATGTAAAGAAATTTACCTCTCTTTCTTTCGTTGTGTTTTTTTAAGGTGCTAGGAAAAGGGATCTCATGTTCCATCACTTTCCACAAAATCCTTGACCATATCAGTCTTCTCACTTCATTGACTTTGCTCTTTGACACCCTAATTTGCACCACTTTCGATCCTGTCGAAACTCATCATGTATTGTCTTCCTACCAACTTCCCATCTATCATAATGTAATGTCGGTCTCCTAATGATAGTGGAACCCGAACGCTAGGATGTGGGGAAAATGTAACACAAAATAACATCTCTAGTGTCTTTACCATGTCATAGTGTTGACAACCCTCTCTAGTTCTGCCATATGACTTTTCTCTACAACTTAATGTTTGGGGGCGGATACGTACAATGTATGTAAACTGATGTCGTCCTTGGAGTTGCGAGTAAGAGAGTTCGTGGTAGGGAGCATAGAAGCATGGTAAAGATAGGAGTGTGGATAGAGAATACAACGAGAATCTCAGTTACCTTTAAAGTTATGTGTCTAGAGCTACATTAGACTTTTGGACACAAACACGCTTTGCTTGTTCTCGTCAATGCACACATATGCTAACTAGCACTCCTTGTATCATTTTTATTTTTACAACTATGTAGAGCCATGTGGTTCAGGTGCATCACAATGATATCAAATACAAATGTTGCTTAAGTTTCAAATATTATGAAATATATATAATCCTATCGATGTGTGCTTAGCCCGTGTGTCATGTAGTCTATATTTTCTTACGTTGCTCTATCGGGGAGTTGTTAGACAGATATATATATTTCTTGTTTGTTCATAATACATGTGGCACTCTTGTAATGTTTATTGGTTTCTTTACCGGAAAAAGAGAGCCGAAGAAGAAGATCGTGGTAAAGGTGATATCCCTTTGTGAGCTTTTCCTCAGATACATTTTCATGCTAGGGTTGAGTTGGAGATCTTTCTTTTCGAGACCATGCATGATGTGGAGCTATGCCAAGTGTCAACTAGGTGTGTAAACTAGACTCGCAAGTGTCAACTCTTATCAAAATGGGATGTTTGGATATAGTATAGAAAAACATCTAGATAGGTTTTACCTTGTAATTAAGAAAATTACTCATTGGCCGTAGTGTCCTCCTGTAGCGCACATGTAAATACCCATGCAACAAAATATCAAATGGATTTGCGGTCTAAAGTTGACCCTCGCAAAAAAATAACTTGGTTATTAAGCAAATTATTCATTGGATTGGGATACTTCATGTAAGCTCACATTGTACAATCCAGATAAGGAAAAATGTGTATTGCGGAAATATATTTTTTTGGTTGTGAAACAAAATATTCCACAATGGTCTTGAAGAATTCTTCTTCCAAGTAAGACATTGTGGGACTCTCCCTCAATCTTTTTGTAAGGAAAAAACCTCAATTTCACTATCTACCACTATTTGCTTTTAACCTTGCAGCTAGCAAGATGAGGGGATTGACAACCCCCTTGTCAAGTGGGGTGCAATCATTTTTGTGTGTGTATGTGTTGCTTATATTGTAAGCTTGGACACTCCTGTTGGTTTGATTAAACCTTAGTTCTTAACTGAGGGAGATGCTTTATACTATTGTGCTAAATCACCCTTCCTCTTCGGGGAAATCCAACAACTCCTACGGGAGTAGCAGTCACCATAGTGATTCACTCAAGGATGATAATTGATACATGGATTTTAGTATGGCCGTCATTACAGGACACCCAAACCATATTATGCCAACCTATGTTTTTTTCACCAGTTCCCTAGATTTAGACTACTTCCTGAGAAATGATCTTCTAATCTTACCAATGAGAAGTTAATTCCATTTTAGGGTAAAGCGAACAGGCAACATGAAAATGATCTTTGTGGAACTATCACCATAGGACATTTGATCTGATTAGTGTAGCTGGACAGAATCTGAAATAGCTCATCTCATCAACCATTGCTCCCTTGTACTGCGGCGAAATGATTGATGAACTTCCCCCAAAGTGATGCATTTATGAAATGGTGAAACCTCCCGCATCACCCGAATAACTGATCACATCACTTCTAGCATGAGTATAGTCTAAAGATTTGTTCAGAATCCATCTTATATGAGTCATTTTGTTTATCACACGACACATGTAAATCTAGAAAGTATGGTTGATTCTTGTTATGAACTATCTTCTAGCTTCTTGTTATGCTAAGTTTGCATGTTAGGTACTCGATTGTGGATGGTTTGCTTTGACCATTTCCATTTTAGATAGATCATAAATAGAAAATTCATTGTCATCTGAATACATTAGTACCGAGTTTGATGGATATTAAATGATCCCTTGTTTCATTTTAGTCAATATTTGTGTCATGGAAGACAGAGTTACAAATCTACCATGAGGATGATGGGTTACTATGGAATTCAAAATTAAGAAAGATGCAAATTATGTAGGTTTATTTCTGTTGGCGTGAAGACAATTTATTTTACCTTCATTTATCTCATCTAGATGTAAAATGCTTTGCTTTTTGTCGGCTATTAAGATTTTAAACATGGTCAAACTATATGAAAAAACAATAAAGTTAAACAAGCCAAGCACTTCTCTTGGCCCTCCCACCCCCTTGAGTACCTTTGCAGCAGGTACGCAACTTAGTAATTAAACATGCATCTAGATCTCTTAATTTATGACTTTATGATGGTGGGTGATTTAATCTCAGTTGCTTAGACGTTTGGTGTGGTTGAACAGAATATCCTACCTTAGTTTTTTAGTTGAGCAAACATAATTTTTCCTATTGAATAATATTGAAGTGTTAAGTCCCTGCCTCTGCATACTGAAATTATGAACTCTTTATAAATTGTTATGTTTTGCTACTTTGTTGGAGTGGAGCATAACAAAGATTTTTGCATATACTATGTTAAATGATCAATTGATCAGATGCACAAATACATATGCACCTTCTAGGTTCTACTGTTTACAATCTTTTTATGTTGGCATGTTTATAACCTTTGCTGCTACATATAATTTGTTTCTTAAATGTCCTAAGCAGATACTCCTCTGTATGAAAATATAAGACGTTTTTGACATTATCATAGTGCCAAAAACGTATTACATATTTGATATTGAGGGTGTATTATTGGATAGACTCACTTTGTCATATACCCAGTCCACTCCTTCCCTCTCTGCCAAGAGTACTTCCAGTTACAGTACACATAGGACAACCTAAATAAATGCATCCACCATGATGATGTTCGACTCCCAATCAAGTGCGGACGACACTGTGGATGACGACTGTTTCTTTATTCTTGGAACTGACAACATGATCACCATCACGACTAACTGGTTAGAGTTTTATCTCCACGCGAACATCCAGTAAGTCACATTTCTGCAGTCCATTTCAAGCGAAGGGCAAGGCACTACCTCTATCTCACAATTAATCGTCTCAGACGCACCAACGTTGAGCTCAGCTACCGCCTATGTCTGCCTCTATGATGATTCAAGTAACTCTACCTCTGCTTTTGGTGATTACTAACCTTGATTTGAATCGTTGGCCGTGTCTCCTGACTAGTCATCCACATTGTAAGACTGGCTTGCTCTTCTTTATGAATGGACACTCTTCCTGCTACACTTACATTGGCGTGCCTTATTGTTTTAACCATCAACGTGCAACTATTGCTCATCCAGTGTGTCTTCACGGTAAACTAAAGTTGTTGTCATGCATAAACGTTAACAAGTACTGCAACTTGAATAGTGCGCACAATCCCGTCTAAAGAGGTGCCACAAGGTGGCGACCCATCCATTAGTGTTCGTGCATACCTCGCTCGCTTGTTGCTTCGTTGTTGCTTCAGTTGCTTCTGTTTTTTTTGTTTCTTTAGTGATTTTTTGTGGGTTTTATGTTTTCCCTTTGTTTCACCGTTTTTTTCTTTCTCGGGTTTTGCTCGGTTTCTCTGCTTTCTCTTCATTTTTTGTTTCTTTCCCCGTTTTCATTGTTTCTTCTTTTGTTCCATATTTCTTTATTTTTGTTCTGTTTTCTTTGTGTTCTTTCTTGGTTTCTATCGGTTTTATTCATTTTCCTTTTTTTCTTTCTCTGTTTTCTCTGTTTTCATTCTTTTGCACTGGTTTTAATTTGTTTTGTTGTTTCAATTATCATTTTTCATTGTTTTTCCCTTCTCTCTAGAGGAATATACTTTTATAAACGTTTAACATCTTTTCAGTTAAACGTATACATCTGACACATTTTTCATGTACACGTTGAACATTTTTTAAATACACGATTAACATTTTTTTAAATATATATTTTGATGTAAATTACATACACATTCAACTCTTTTCGTATATATCAGGAACATTTTATATATACAGGTTAAACATTTTCCAAATACATGATCAACATTTTTTAAAACTTATGTTTTTTTATGGCTAAGCTTTTCCATACCATTATACATTTTTGTATACACCTTTCAAATTTAAAAAACATGATTACTATTTTTTAAAACATACATTTTTATGTCTACTTTATTTCATACACATTTTATATTTTTTATACATCAGAATCAATTTTTATATACATATTTGACATTTTCCAAATACATGATCAACATTTTTTAAAACACATATTTTTAACGTACTTTGTTACATACCATTGTACTCCTATATTTTCTATACATTGGCAACCTTTTTTATATACACTTTTAACATTTTTCAAATATCTATTAACATTCATTGATAACATTTTGATGTCTGCTTGTCATAAACATTTTACGTTTTTTGTATACATCAGTAAAAAAATTTAGATACACGTCTAATTTTTTTCAAATATATTATTAACTTTTTTTTCGTGTATATGTTTTGATGTCTATTTTTCTTACATTTAACATTTTTAGAAATCCCTGAAGGCCTGTCCGTGCTGAGCCGGCGTAATCGGGCCTCTGCCTGAATTTGGCGTCGGGCCCATTTGGCCTGCCGGCCGCTCGGGTTAACCCTAGCCCGCTGCCCCTCTCTCCCTTCATCGTCTCTCTCCCGCACCTCTCCCCTGTCCCGGCGCCTCTCTCTGCCCCGAACTCGCCGCCGCCTTCCGCCCCCCCCCCCCCCCCCCCCCCCCCCCCATCTCTTCGCTCTACTCCGCGCCGCGGCCGGCGGCGGCGGCGATGAGGATCGAGGAGGTACAGTCGACGTCGAAGAAGCAGCGCATCGCCACCCACACACACATCAAGGGCCTCGGCCTCGACGTACGTTCCGTCTCGCCTGCTTCTGTCTCCACTCCGCTCCTCCTGCGGGGGGAGGGTTTCCTAGGGTTTTTAGCTTTCCTTCTCAGGACTTGGTTTGCTTCTCTTTTTTTGCAGGCCAATGGGACGGCGATAGGGATGTCGGCGGGATTCGTGGGGCAGGCGGAGGCGAGAGAGGCGTGTGGGTTGGTGGTCGACATGATCCGCCAGAAGAAAATGGCTGGACGCGCGCTGCTCCTTGCCGGCCCACCTGCCACCGGCAAGACCGCACTCGCTCTCGGCATCTCCCAGGAGCTGGGCAGCAAGGTCCGTGCCTCTAATAATTCATCCTCCTTTCCCTCACAAACTGCTACATGCTTTTACTGCTACTGTTACATGTTTGGCTGCAATCTAGTGCCCTTCCAAACTTCAGATAAGGAACAGTTGGTTTTTCTAGCTCATCCCCTTTGACGTAAATTCATGTACCCTGCCATTCTGGGCAAAGGATGGATAGTATTATGCTCTTTGCCGTTGTTTTTGCCTTTCTTCCTTGTTTGCTCTTTCACCTTTGCAGTTTGATCAGCCAGCACCTTGTATAAGCATAAAATAGTCTAGTACAATAAGCATCAAGTGTGAAATATATTAAAAGCCTGAAAAAAAATCATGTCATAGTCAAGTAGTAACAGCGCCGAGATCTCCACCTCCCGGCCAGAGAGAGCCAGAGAGGACATTATTAGTTCTCAACAGCTAGCTAGTGAAATGTGATGCCCCCAACGTTCAAAAAAGCGCTGAGCGCTAAGCGAGCGGTGAGGCACTGCCTAGAGGAACTGCTGCTTAAGCGGGCTTAAGCGCCGCTTAAGCGCTCAGAGCAAAATCGTACGGACGCCGTACGGACAGGATACAGGGGAGGCAAGCTGGGCATATATAAGCATACTATAGCTGTATTTTTGTACTCTTAAGCATATAATGCTACAATTCCAAGGAAAGGGTGGATTAATACCTTGATTTGCTGCCTCGGTTTTGCTCCCTTTTCTCCAAGTCCTTTCTCCAAGAGCTACATGCACAAAGAACGAAAATATGAGCAAGCAAATAACAACAAGCAATACTATTCAATTATCAAACAAGCAATATTATCTAGCATTCTAGCTTTGCAAATATAAGACCTACACCTACATGACATATTACATAACATTAATAGTTCCATAGTGGCATCGTCTCACACAATATTACAAGACATAAATAGGTAGAGGTTCCAAGTTCCGTAGTGGCATAGTCCCACACACACACAACATAACAAAACACACAACAGTGAATAATGATAATTGAAAGGTAGATAGCATGATGCCATCATCTCTCTATGATCATGAAATGATCACTCAATACGTATCATCATCCTCATACTCAACGTCATCCTCAACCACATCTTCTTCCTCGGAGTCGAACTCCGCTTCCTCAAGATCCCTTGGGTTCACCCTTGAACTCCTACGAGGTGCGAGTTGATCTTGTGTTCCCATTGCTTCTCCTATCACATCATATGGTATCCCCGATGTCGGATGCACACCTTGATCTCCATCCTCCTCATCTCTAAAAACAACCAATGCATGATCGTCCCCTCCTTCAAACAGCCAACCTTGAGCTTCGGAAGCATCGGTGCTTAGAAGAGAATCAGCTTTCTTCTTATCCTTTAACCTTTGTTTCTTGGACAACATCCTTGTATTGAATTGCACAAAGACCATATTGTTGAGGCGATCCGTTGTTAGCCTATTTCTTCTCTTGGTGTGAATCTGCAAGTAAAAGAAATATTTAGAGTTGAGATTGAGAGTATGAATAATGCAAATTGAGAGTAAAGTAGTTAACCATTTCATAGACGCTCCAATTCCTTTCACAACCGGAAGAGCTTGAAGTCAACGCTAGGATCCTCATAGCCATCTTTTGCAATGAAGGAACTTCTGTTCCATAGAGCTTCCACCATCCAACTGAGAAATAGAAAGAAATCAATATGACGAAGTAAGCAGCAGCTACTTCGCCTAGCAACCGCAGCTAGCAGCAGCCTCAACTAGCAGCAAGCCAGCAACAGCTAGTTAGCAGCAGCAGCAGCACCTAGCTCGCAGCAGCAGCTAACAGGCAGCAGCAGCAGCAGCAGCTAACAGGCAGCAGCTAGCAGCAGCAAGCATAGTAGCATACACAAGCACATACATAAGCTGCTTACCGGGATTGTAATCCGCCCTTTCCCATGAAGTTGCAAGCTTTTTTTTGAAAGGTCCTTCCATATTTTCATATTTGTGTATGTCCTCATTGACCGATTGATAACAAGAATCATAATCATCACTTCCAAAGAATTGCTCCGCACATTCCATGAAGTTTGCGGTAATGTGTGGATCCTCAAAAATTTCCTTGTTAGCATAAGCATAGTGTGGATTCAAGAGATATGCGGTCCTGTGCAATGGACTATCAAGCCTTCCTTTCAACTTCTTCTCAATAATGGCAATAGTCTCTTTGTAGTTCTTCTCATTATTTCCAAATGCTTCCTTGATCTTGCTCTTTGCCTTCAACAATTCTCCATAAAGCCAAGCCATAGATGGCTTGACATCCCCATCAACCAAACGAAGAAGGCTCACCAATGGCTCAAACACCTTTAAGCTAAGTGTCACTCCTTTCCAAAAGTTAGCATCCATCAAGGTGGCGGTTGCATCCTTTCCTTTCTTGGTCTTCACAATTGGCATCTCTTCCCATGCTCTATCAACCACCATAGCCCGTAGAGCATCTCTCTTTTCCGCCAAGCTTTGCAAAGTAAGGAAATTGGAAGCAAATCTAGTCACCCCCGGCCTTATGATATCTCTCCTCTTTGTGCATTTCCTCATATATGCCAATGTCTTGTGATGCGCATAGATGAAGATAGTGACATTCTTTGCTTGATCAACTATGGACTTGAACCTTTTGATGTTGCCAATTCCTTGGAGCATCAAGTTGATGGTGTGAGTTGCACAAGAGCTCCAAAATATCTTTGGCCTCTTCTCAAGCAACAACTTCTTGGCTCCCATGTTATTGGAAGCATTGTCCGTACAAACTTGCATCACATGTTCAGCCCCTACGTCCTCAATTGCTTTGTCCACTAGATCAAATATGACTTCCCCGGTATGTGACACATCCGAAGTCTCCTTTGACTTGATGAAAGAAGTTCCTCCACTACAATGCATGCACACGTTCATTATGCTCCTCCTCTTCATGTCCGTCCATGCATCGGTCATAATGGTGCACCCAAGCTTGATCTTTTGCACTTCACGTTCATCTAGCAAAGTCTTGGTTCTTGCATATTCCTCACTCAACAACTTCTCACGAAGATCAAATTGACTAGGAGGCTCATACCCGGGGCCAAACTTTCCAATAGCCTCACACATTTGCTTGAACTCATCATTGTCAAGAGCATTGAATGGTATTGCTACAAACAAAAACAACAAGAAGTAACAACCAATTAATTAGTTAGGCATCATGGTGTCAAACAATGCAATTGATACATAAAAGCAGTAGGTGAGAGTTTACCATGTGTATACACCCATCTAGCAACATATTGTGAAGCTTGATGCACTCTCTCCCTAAATAGAGCCTCGTTCATACTTAGTTGCCTCATGGCTTCATCCTTGCTTGATTTGCCATCAATAGGACGCACAAACTTGTCCATTGGGCCTACTTTGTTAGGATCCGAGCTTGAGCTCCCAACACATACTTCCTCTCTTGCGCTTGAGCTTGAGATATGCACATCATCTCTAATATCTTGATCACGCTGCCTCTTTGCCGACTTCGTCACTGTGACATTCTCAAGAGCTTTCTTGCATTCCTCCATGGCTTCCGGTGTAGCTTTATTGCATTTGGACACAACATTCTTGCTTCTTGCAACGTGTTGCTTCAAACGGAAAATCCCTCCGGTGCTAATATGGCCACAAAAGTCACACTTGACCTTGCTCTTGTTGGTTGGATCGCAATATTTGCCGTACTTCCAGCCAACATCGTTCGAGTTGCCCTTCAATGCCCATGCTACCTCGGGCACAGCCCCCTCCCTGGTTGCGTCGACATCAATGACATCGTCCATGGTATGGTACCTACAAAAAAGCAGCCAAAAGCAATCAGCAAGCAGCCAAGCAAAGTACAATCAGCTAAGCAGTAAGCAAGCTTAAGTTAAACAGCAGCAGGCCAACAACAAGCTTAAACAGCAGCAGGCAGCCAAGCAAACATATTCAGCTAAGCAATAAGCAAGTTTAAACAGCAGCAGGCCAACAGCAAGCTTAAACAGCAGCAGGCAACCATGCACTAGCAAGCTTAGGGCCTTAGGCGGCAGCAGATCTACATGTCTAATTAATCCAGCTAAATCCCACTATGAGACCACACAATCTAGTAATCTACACACTATGAGACCAGTAGGCTACTAGCTAAATCCCCTAGCCCAGATGAGAAGAAAGGGGATCGGGAATACCTGAGGGGCGGCGGCCGGCGGCGAGAAGGTCGAGCTCGATCTGGAGTTCTGGACGGAGAGGGGACGACGGGGACGAGCTGCCTGACTGGAGGAAGGGGACGACCTCCTGGTTGCGCGGAGGGAGAAGGGGAGAGCGGCGCCGGAGAAGCTTCAGCGGCGGCGCAGGAGCAGCTTCATCAGGGGAAACGAGGTGCGCCGCCTCTCTTCCCTCTCTGTCTCGGGTGTGGGGGAGTGACCGACTGGGGAGCCAAAGAACCCAATCTGCTCGTTTTCCCTCCCACCTAGCCCTAATTTTTCCTTCTCCCGCCTATGGGCCGTGGACGCTTTTCCTTCTCCCGCCTATGGGCCGTGGACGCGCAGCGGGACGCTTTTCTACGCCTTTCCTCGCTTCCGCGCGCGTACGCGTACGCTCACCGCTTAAGCGCAACGCCTAATTACGCTTAGCGCTAAACCACCCGCTCAGGCCTGAAACGGAGCGGAAGGCCACCGCCTCGCTCAATTTTTCGCTTAAGCGCAACTAAGCGTACGCTTTTTTTAACGTTGGATGCCCCCATCTGAAAGCTTCATCTTCCACCGGAAGAGCACTTGCACCGATGCCCCCATCTGCAAGCTTCAAACCTGTACCAAGAAAATGTCCAACCTGCAGGTAAGGAGCATTGCAATATCAAGACTCTGTGTACCACCAAAATCTCAAACCTGCACAATCATGTTTTCATAGCAAAAAGCCGAAGCAAATAAGGCAACATTTACATGAATGCAATGCCCATACTTATGGATATAAAATTGAATGGTTGTAACATCTTATTCTTCTGTTATCACTGAATTTTACTGAAATCAATCACCAACACAACAGAGGGTGTGACATGCTCAAACTTCCCCTCACAATCATGAAGCTAGACAGGCGTGCGTGATACAGGAGCATGGGGAGGGGCGTTGCCAGAGTACTTCCTTGGACGAATACCATGGTCGCATCGTTCGCCACCAATCCGGATGACAGCAGGATCCTCCAATCCTCCCCTTATCTCTTCCTAAATCGCCATACCAAACAGAAGATAGCACTTGCTGTTGCACATGTACGGACTGAAACAGGTCTGATTTTGTACACTCTGGTTATCAGAGGAGCGTCGTGCCAAAATTCTGAAAAAACACCCATCTGGGACGTCGGTGGTCATCCCGTCTCCCGGCGACGCATCCTCCCCTTCTTCGCCGGCAACATGCACGGCAGGGTTAGGGCAGTCCTCCTCCAGCAATGGGTCGCGGGCAGGACCACGACATGAGGGTGTATGCCTCTGAATCGTGTAGTTCAGGAGTGAGAAGTCGCGCAGGAGCCACGTATCCTGTGATTGCAGATTCTTTAGGGAGAGAGGCGACTGGGGCTGGTTGTTTATGGGGACGTGTGAAGGAGTCTGACGCGGTCACACTTTCCTGCTTGTTTTCCTTTGGGCTTTCGAAGTGGCCGTAAGAGCGTGCGTCCGCCAGGAGGTGTGACAGACAAAAAAAAAGGTAACGGATCAAATCAAGATTTTTTTTTTAAGGCAGCACTGCGGCAAGGTCACGGGAGCCAAAACATAAACGTGGCCCAATAACAGCATCAAGTTTTTTCAGGGATCCAATAACAAAAACTGCGCAAAAAAATAGTACCACCTCGGATAGTAAAAATTCTCAGAGAAAAAATAATAATAATTTGGGTGAACGGATTAGAAAATCGGAGGAAAGCACCTTGCTTTATTAGTAGGGGTAGGTATAGATATAGATATAGATAGATATAGATATAGATAGATAGATATAGATATAGATAGATAGATATACATATAAATAGATATAATTTGGAGGCTAGGTTGTTACTACCTTACTGGACAGTCCTTGATCGTTTAGTCTCTTCTCTTTTCAAAAAATGTGAACTTACTGCTTGTGAACAGCAGCTGTATGATGAACAGGCAGCTCTGCGTTTGCAAGGTCTTGTCTAGTTCTAGTAAGACAAGCAACCAAAGTAATTCACTGAGACCTCTGACCATTGAAGCATTCACCTCTTCATTTTGTTGTAGCTGGGATGTTGCTAGAGTGGTTGAATTTCATTTAATTTACTTAACTAAATTGGTGTTCTGTAGTATCATTTTAGCTAGTAATGTGTTACCATTTGTCCACCTTTTAATTTTCTTGTAGCTGGGATGTTGCTAGAGTGATTGAATTTCTTTTAATCTACTTAACTAAATTGGTGTTATGTAGTATCATTTTAGCTAGTAATGTGTTACCATTTGTCTCGGCCATTAAGAATTTATTTTGAGTTCTATATTCTGCTTCTTGCTGGTCCAAAATATTTCAGTATCCTGCCCTGCTAATGGGAAGTATGCTGTTCTTTAGAAAATATACTTGCTCCAAAATGTTGGAGTAAATTTGGTGGATTACTAGCATTTGCTAGCAATTTATCAGTCTGTCTTGTTCATTGCACTCAATATATATGATTTTTTTGCAACTATATATTGATTTACATTTGATGCCCTTTGTCTATCTTCAATCTTCTCTTGCTATTCTGGAATGCAGGTCCCTTTCTGTCCTATGGTAGGATCAGAAGTGTACTCTTCAGAGGTCAAGAAAACTGAGGTGCTGATGGAAAATTTTCGTAGAGCTATAGGCCTGCGTATAAAGGAAAACAAAGAAGTCTATGAAGGAGAGGTAGGAGTGGCATATATGCTCCTTTTGAAATTTGAAAAAGATATTGTTCTTGAATTAGTGTTTTACTTGATATGTATACTTTCTTTGTCATCATTTTGTAATACAACTAATATTCTAGTGCTTGTGGCTATATTATTTTGCTTGCCTTTTAGGTTACAGAGCTTTCCCCAGAAGAATCTGAGAGTTCAAGTGGTGGATATGGGAAAAGCATTAGCCATGTAGTAATTGGCCTGAAGACTGTGAAAGGGACTAAGCAACTAAAGTTAGATCCTACAATTTATGATGCTTTAATCAAGGAAAAGGTTAGTATCTGCTACCTACCCTCCCTTGCTCTCTGCCTCTGTGCTAGACTGTTAGGTTGCATTTATATTTTCGCTTTGAATTACAATGGGTGGATTGTGTATCTTAAGTGTTCAGAATATTGTCTTTATGCAATATATAACCTGTGCAAACTCATGGCAAGTATTTACTCATGGAAACTCACATGTATGAATCATATTTCTCTTGTTCATTGTTAGATGTTCTGTTGTGGCATAACAAAACATCATGAGACTTTACTTAAATTGAGATATGATGCATTATAATTTACTTTTGTTCCTTTGACTTGTCTCTCCTACTTGTCTTCTGCATGAAGGTGCTTACCATTTCATCATTTGTATACGGGATGCAGGTGGCAGTCGGTGATGTTATATACATCGAAGCAAACAGCGGTGCAGTGAAAAGAGTTGGCAGATGTGATGCTTTTGCTACAGAATACGATCTTGAAGCAGAGGAGTATGTGCCAATTCCCAAAGGGGAAGTCCACAAGAAAAAAGAAATAGTGCAGGTACAAATTTGACGCTAGTTCAGCTTTATAATTTGTTTGCATGTACACCTGTTCAGCCAATTCTGCATTGTACCATCCATAGAACAACTTTTTGGTAATTGAATCTGAGATAATATAGTATGCAGTTGCTGCATATTATATCTAATCTAAAGGATCAAAGGTGGAGCATGATGCAATTTTTTTTTTTGCACGCACACTTGTTCAGCCAATTCTGCATTGTACCATCCATAAAGCAACTTTTTGGTAATTGAATCTGAGATAATATAGTATGCAATTGCAGCATATTATATCTAATCTAAAGGATCAAAGGTGGAAGCATGATGCATTTGTTAAGATGAAAATTCTTCTTATTATACTTCCGTGTTGCTCAAGCATGCTTAAATATGTGGTTTCCCTGCCAAGGAGTTGTAAGTTGCTTGCTCCTGCTAAATTCGAGAAAAGAGAAACAGAAAATCAATAACCTAAGGATTAATAAGATTGCATCAAATACTCAGTCCAAATTATTAATTGCGCCTTCCTGGATAAGAAAACATAAAGTTCGCAAGCTAATAAGACTGCATGCCATTTTCTTGATCATCCGCTCAAACCTAGTTAACTATTATCTTCTTGAATTCACCAATTAAGTAGGAATTATTGTTCTTGTTCTGTCTAAAGAAAGTTAGAATCATTCTTTACATACCTACATTCGACGAAGGACAATTGAGTTCAGCATGGTTTGTTCTCTATTGTCTCTCGGTGGGTGATAATCTTTTCCAATAGAATAGAGTGAAAATTCCTGTTTGTGTTGTAACATAGAAGCATATTCTTCTTGTTTAGTCAACTGAAAGAAGTAAATTATATGCTTTCATCTGCATAGGACGTTACACTGCATGACCTTGACGCCGCAAATGCCCAGCCACAAGGAGGCCAAGATATTTTGTCCCTTATGGGCCAGATGATGAAGCCACGGAAGACTGAAATCACTGAGAAGCTGCGTCAAGAGATCAATAAGGTTTCAAAATTCTCGTTATGCAACATTTTATTTTTTAAATTTGGATCAAATTTTGATAGACCTATTGGAATGGGTGCTTTTTCTTTTGTATTGTCATAGGTGGTTAACAGATATATTGACGAAGGTATTGCAGAGCTTGTACCTGGTGTGCTGTTCATTGATGAGGTATTATATTATTATCTCATGATTGAAAATCGACTTGTCTTCGTAGGCTTGTTTTGGATTTCCTAAAATATGAATGAGCTTGGGCTTGTTTATTTCCAACTTTTCCTATTGCCAAATTAACAAGTGTCCATCTTGTGGAGCAGCATTGTTCTCCTGAAGTAATTGGCTTTATGCTACTAAATGGTAGAATTATGCCTTACAGTTACCTGATTTCATTAATGATGAAAATTTTATCTGTAGGTTCACATGCTGGACATTGAGTGCTTCTCTTACCTTAATCGTGCTCTCGAGAGCTCATTATCACCAATTGTAATACTCGCTACGAACAGAGGAATATGTACTGTAAGGTAAGAAAATTTGATTTACCTGTCATGAACTGCTCCATGCTGAACTGCAATACCGGAATCCCTGACAGCGCCTTGCAATTATGCCCACTTTAGGCGCTTAGGCATCAGGGCAGTGGGTGTGCTCGCCTTACCGCCTTAAAAAACATTGCTCTTATGTACTATTTTGCCCTTATACATCTTATGGTTGTACAACTCTTTTATTTATTCAGGGGAACCGACATGACAAGTCCCCATGGTATCCCAGTCGACCTCCTAGATAGGTTGGTTATCGTACGGACACAGATATACGGCCCTATCGAGATGATCCAGGTTCCTATTTCCTGTCTTATCATGTGTTCAACTTTCCTATGTAGAAATGCATTTAATGTTTGTTTATTGTGGGTTGCAGATATTAGCTATTAGAGCACAAGTGGAGGAGATTGAAATTGATGAAGACAGTCTTGCATTTCTTGGAGAGGTTGGGCAGCAGACATCTTTGAGGTATGGTTCTCGTTGTTTTGGATTATGTCCACACATTTGCGTCCCATGCCAAGATTAGAAATGCGAAATTAAATTAACTTTAGCTGGAATGTGGGTTGGAAGGACTTTCTCGAGCCTTTAAAGTTAGGACAGTTTCCAACCTGTTTTTTTGCTGTCATCCCACTTTTAGTGTTCTACTTATTTGAATTTCAACATGTCTGTATGTCTACTGTAAGCCTTGTTGGTTGTGATGGGTTGTAATAGATCTTGAATTTCTTTGCAGACATGCTATTCAGTTGCTGTCACCTGCCAGCGTAGTTGCCAAGGCTAATGGGAGAGAGAAGATCTGCAAGGTATGTGTTGAATTTCAATAACATGTCATCATCCTAGCCTCATCTCAGTCACTTGTATTCTGAGTTCATGATCCTCTGTCAGGCTGATCTCGAAGAAGTTCGAGGTCTGTATTTGGACGCAAAGTCCTCTGCTCATTTGCTTCAGCTGCAGCAGGGAAGATACATCACCTAAATTACCCTTGCACAAGAATTCTCAGCTGTCGGCTCAGGTGACTGGACTGTCCTCCCCTACCTCGACTTGGTAAGCAGGCGCAGACTTCAAGAGCACAATTGGGGGCATTGTTTTCGTAGCAGGAGCACTCTGCACTGGACTTCCATTGGTTCCAGAGGACAATTTGATGCTGGTCTATGGCTTCTGTTTGCTGATTAGATTTAGATTATGTGTAGGGATTATAGTGCATCTTCGTTGCCCTTGCTAATTAATGGTTAGATCTCGTTTCCCCCCTTCGACTACCACTCAGCCTTGGATGTATCAGGTCTGTGATTCCTTTATGGTTGAACTGGAATTTCTTGGATTATGTCTCATGTTAAGAGCGACTCAACTTGTCGAGCATTTGTCATTGCACGTTGCCTTGCTCACTTGAGCTCAATTAACGTATTGGGGTTATGCTTTAAGTTTGCCTTGGGTAACTTGTTACTCCCTCCGATCCATCTTAATTGACGTTGGTTTAGTACAAAGTTGTACTAACTTTGTACTCCCTCCATCACAGTTTAGAAGGCATGCACGTGTATCTAGGTTGTCAATTTGACTAACTTAGTAAGAGGCATATATTACGAAAAATATATCATTAGAAACTTTAGATGTTCTATTTTCCAATGATATAATTTTTATGTTAAACAATATATTTTATATAAGTCAAATTGACGACCTAGGTACACGTGCACGCCTTCTAAATTGTGACGGAGGGAGTACTAAACTAGCATCAATTAATATGAACTGGAGGGAGTAGATCAATTCATCTACTGTTTTTTTGCTCCATAAAAATCCACTGCCATTATAAGAGGCCAATAAAACGTGGTTCTTTGTTTTGTTTAGTTTCTAATCACAGGCTTCATTTATTGGCTCAAGTTAGAATAATTACCACATGTAGTCATCTGATTGATAATGAATTTTTGGCCTGCCAATTGTTGGCAAAGCTTGAGGTTCCTAACATTTGGCATGTTTGGCTGCCAATTGGTTGGTTGCCAATATTTGGCAAAACAAGTGTGTCTATCAATTGGTTAACATACTAGCGGTGTGGACGGCGTGGCACACGCCATACCTATGTTGTTGCCCGTTGTTGCTCTGGGCGCTGCGTAGACAGTGTTGAATATCAGGATTTTTTTTCAGAAGTATGTCAAAATTTGTAGCAAATTTGAAAATTATATGGCGAAATGAAAAAAATACCGAATCTATCATCCCGTCGGCCTGCGGTGGGTCGAAAGCGGCCTGTCGGCCAGCAGTGGGCCGAGCGCGTGCTGTCGGCCAACAGTAGGCCGACTGGGCGCTGTTGGCCACCAGAAGGCCGATAGCGGGCTGTCGGCCTACCAGAGGCCGATAGGCCCCTGCCCAAACGTTTTCATCATTTTTTTTCAGAAATAGTACATATTTTTGGTATTTCCTTCGCCGAAGAGTGCATATTCCCGCCAGTTTCGTTCCCGCCCTTCTTTCCCGCCAGTTTCGTTCCCGCCTTCTTTCCCGCCAGTTTTGTTCCCGCCCTTCTTTCCCGCCATTCTCTCCCGCCATCTTCTCTTCTGACCCTATAAAACCCCCTCCGCAGCAAGGTGGGTGAGCAGGCAAGTGTAGTGTTTTTTTGGTCACCGTTTCTTTGCAGGTAATGGCTTGCCCCTTTTGCCGAGCTCCAGGTGGCCTTTGTTCTTCCTTTGATTCTTGTGCGTCTGTCTTCACTGTAGTGCTGGATCATCGCTGTTCAAGGCGTGTTGTAAGATTATATATCTTGTTTATCTGATTGTGGCATATGGTTCATGTTGTTTAGGTTGGAATGTATTCTAATGCCTTTGTTTATATGATTATGATGTTTGCTTCCATTCTTTTTGTAGTATGTTCCGTGCAGTGTTAGATCACATCTTGCTCGGTACATTGAGGAGTGTAGAGCTTTAGCTATTCGGAGGGGTGACACAGATATTGATCTTGCTCTTCACAACAGTGAGGGTAACTTATACCATGTTCTGTTTACACATGGTCGGGTCAGCAGTAAAATCCATGGTCCTTCCTGGGAGGAACTTGTGAATGATTATGGTCTCCGTCATCGTGACATGATGACTGTTAGGCTTGAGCACTATGGAACATGGTGTAGTGTTGATTTTCATCGGGATGGCGTTATGTCGTTCCCTTTACCCTGTGTTGGTAAGTTTTTTATTTGAGTGATTTTAAGTTTTGTTTCAGCTTATACGATTTGCTGTTGTGCTAAATTTGTGAAATTATTTTTTTGTAGCTCTTGAGGATCTGAGTGAAACTCAGAGGGAACTTGTTGACAGTTGTTTTTATAGTCGTGGTATTTTCGGTCTGAATTATCACCAAATGTTTGTCATGTCCCGACAGCTCTTTGATGACAACTACATATTGTGTACTCCTTTTGTTCATAGGATTGATTCCATGAATGTTAATGGTCAACATATGGTGAGCTTTGTTTTTGCCTACTGTTTATTTATTTGTTCTTTGCTCTAGTATACTGTTTTAAATTTGTAAGCTCAACATCATATAACTTGATGTTTATTGTCAGGTTATTCCGACCATGGTTGTGAGGAGTTTGACGGAATTTGTGTCAATTCCTAGGACCGGTTCTTTAACTCTTGAAATTACTTTGGATTCTGAAGATGATGATATATCAGTGAGCATTCCTTGTTCCTACTTTATTGGCTTGGGTGATAGAATGGTGTTCAAGAAGGAAGGCTTCGGTAATTTTCTTCGGGCATCGTCTATTGAAGTCAACAATTTGGTGCTCATAACCTTCAAAGAGCGTGATCAGGAGCTAGTTGTTGTTTTCAGTCATCTGCCACAGTGATCGTACTATCTCGCCGTACTATCCCCCCATTTTATTTTCCCGCCCTAATATCCCGCCATTTTCTTTCCCGCCATACTCTCCCGCCATTTTTTCTCCCGACATTCTCTCCCGCCATTATCTCCCGCCATTTTCTTTCCCGCCTTTCTTTCCCGCCTTTCTCTCCCGCCATCTTCTCTTGTGAACCTATATAACCACATATATAACCACATCCACAGTAAGGTGAGTGAGCACGCCCTTCTGTCCCCCCTTTCTCTCACGCCTTTCGCTCCCGCCATCCTTTCGTGGAGATGTCTCATCCTCATTATCCTTTTGATCGTAGTTTTCACTCCGGTATGTCCGATCGTCTTCTCAAACTAGCCGCCAATTTCAAGATGGATGATAGAGTAGTTCCATGGGAGGAACTCATCAGTAGTGACACCATAATGAATGAGTTGGCTCACTCATTAGCTAGGAGTGGGTGGCCTCCCAGGACATTTGAGGAGATACGAAAAGAACTTCTCAGGTTGCATGGCAGATGGCAGAAGGTCAAACTGCATAAGAGTGAATCTTACATCAGGCTTGGGAGGAAGAATTCAGATTTATGGTCAGCAGACAGTGAGGACGAAGACGACCTCTTCATGCCGAGCACCAAGGTGAAGACTCCCGCATCGTTGAAGGGCAAGAGATCTGCATCGACGTAGGAGGAAGAGGACGTCTTCATGCCGAGCACCAAGGTCAAGACTACCTCATCGTCGAAGGCCAAGAGTTCTACTTCGACAAAGGGCAAGAGATCTGCATCGACGGAGGAGGAGGATGACGCATTCATGTAGTACTGTTTTATGTAGTACTGTTTAATTTCAGTTGTAGTGTTTAATTCAGCTGTACTGTGTAATTCAGTTGTAATGTTTAATTCAGTTGTACTGTTTAAGTCAGTGGTAATGTTTAATTTCAGTTGGATGCATTTAGTTCGCAGTACAAGTGTTATCTCTCTAAACCAATTGACCAACTTTGTACTGAAGTTTTTTTGCCACCGACGGCTTCTCCCTCGGCCAGCTTGCTTTTCCCTTGCTTTTTCCCATGCGCAGACGCTGATTCCGATGCCCACACTGCAGCAAAATGCGCTGGTTTCCACATTGGCAGACTGACGCTGATTCAGACTGACTGTAGTGATTGGTAGACTGTAGTGATTGGCAGACTGTAGTGATTGGCAGACTGTAGTGATTGGCAGACTGACGCTGATTCCTGCTGTCTGCTTTGTCTGATTCGTGCTGTCTGCGGTGATGTGATGTTGCTGCGGCGGACGCGCGTGTTTTATTTTCTTCTACCGACAACACAGTGCTCCTCATCTTTATATACGAGATGCCCATGCCTGCTCTCTCACGCTCTTCTCTTTGCTTCTGCCCACACTGCTTGCTCTTTCTCACTCTCTTCTCCATCGTCCAGCCGCACTTCAAAACACCAACGCGCTAGTCATTATGAGTTTGCCTTGCTCGGACCAAAGCATTAGGCCTATGAAAATGAAGAGTGCGACTTTGCCTCGGGGGGTGGAAGTACTTCGTTGTTGGTGTGGCGATCTCTGCAAGGTGAAGGAGGTGACGGATTTTTCAGATTGGTTGGGCATGAAGTTTTTCATGTGCGCCAATTATGAGGAAGATCCACCCATTGCTACTTCACCGTACATCAGGCCTCCGGTATGTTTCAGTCATGAAGAATAAACACGTTGCTGATATTATTGTTGATTTGATATTTCTATTTCTATTTTTGTTGTAGTCTCCTCCGCCTCTGTGCATGTACTATCGTTGGATTGACACGAAAAAACCGGACTGGGCGGTGACCGAGATTCGTGAAAGAGGTCGTCGTGCATGGGCAAGTTTGGACGCGGAAGAGCGCCGTGCGAAGGCGGCAGCAGAGGAGAAAGCAGAGCAGGAGAGAGAGTGGCAAGAGTACTGTGTGAAGCAGAGGGCTTTTCTTGATGAGATGAAGAAGAAAAACCGAGAAGAGGGACTACGACTGGCGGAGGTTTACCGACAGCGACAGGAGGCCCGTGAGGCTGAGAGGCAGATAAAGAAAGAAAGGGCTCGTGTAGCCAAGGCAGCAGAAGAAGCTGGTGATGGAAAAGGAAAATATCCCCGTTGGACTCAGTAGATCTGCATCGACAGAGGACGAAGAGGACGTCTTCATGCCGAGCACCAAGGTCAAGACTACCGCATCGTCGAAGGGCAAGAGTTCTACTTCGACAATGTAGTACTGTTTTATGTAGTACTGTTTAATTCAGTTGTAGTGTTTAATTCAGTTGTACTGTTTATTTCAGTTGTAATGTTTAATTCAGTTGTAATATTTAATTCAGTTGTAATGTTTAATTCAGTTGTAATGTTTAATTTCAGTTTAATTCAGTCGATGCATCTTAATTATCTGTTGTGGAAGAGGCTCACTGAAATAAAACATGAATACGTCTCATACATAATTTGTCCCATACATAAAATAGACATATGTCTCATACATAATTTGATAGTCATGTCTCATACATAGATAATCATATCACTGCTGCTGCGGACGGCGACGAATCTTCGGCTTCCTCGGACGAGGACCGGAATGCGATAAGCGCTCACGCGGTGGAAGAGGCTCACGATGACCACGACCATAGGCCGCCTCATCTGTCTGTGTCTGTGTGTCCTGCGTGTATGGTGGTGGTGGAGTGGCAAGAACTGACTCCGAGAAACCATAGGCAGCTCGGTCATCGTCGTCACCGTCGCCGGCAAAGAACGAACCAGCACCAGTAAACATCGGTGACTGGACATTAGACTGCATGAACGGTTGCAACTGGCTGCCGACTGCGATAAAGTAAAACATGTAAAATTGATTTGCAAACCTAGAATGTTTAAAAGAATGTACAAAGTAGTGTTACCTAGGTCCATCTGATTATGCCATGGTTGTGAAGGAGGTGGCTGCTCGTAGAAATAGCTCCCTGGTTGTGAAGGAGGTATCTGCTGCCATGAAGAGCTCATTGGTTGTGAAGGAGGTGTCTGTTGCCATGAAGAGCTCATTGGTTGTGAAGGAGGTGTCTGCTGCCAGGAAGAGCTCCCTGGATGTGAAGGAGGTGTCTGCTGCCAGGAAGAGCTCCCTGGTTGTGAAGGTCGTGGTTCCGAACGGTGCACAGAGGTTCGAGGTTCTGAACGCTGCAGAGAGGGGCGTGGCGGACGATGTGCTGGACGAGGAATAGCAACATCCGAAGATCGTCTACATGTAACAGCAGCGTAAATCCCGCGTACCTTCTCATGAAGACCCCTCAACCATGAGACGTTCTCTCGCGGTGGGATATTATCTCCTCTCTCAAAGCGTTGCATTAAGAGGAAACCTCCTCTAGCACCTCGCATGCCAAGTCACCCTGTACACGGAGAGTTAACCAATTAGATCATTGTTGCATGGCAGACAACACGAATAGTTAACCAATTGTATATGTTCAGGTTAAGAAAAAACTTAACATGTGAGAAACATAGCACGTACCGCGTGGTGTCTGGTCCCGACAACAGAGGCAGTTGGGAATAGATCGCTGGTGAGAGGGGCTTCGATCTGATCAGGAGCTGATGATGGAACCAAGTAGATCCTCGTGCTATGCCGGTAACGCTGCAGATACAACCCGAACTTGTCCCAGTCAAAGGGCCGAACTTCATCCCAGATATTTGTCGGCGCAGTAGTCCATTCGTCCACGTAAGGACTAATGTCACGAAGCCAAGAATCCTGGGACTTGCTTCCTCCTGAGCGAGTGTACCTGAGATTGAAATGCACGTTACATGATTAGTTATATTCTGAATGCAGACATGACAACTTAAGTAGTATTACTTACTTGTGCACGTGATCTGGTAAGTGTGGAATAACAGGAATGTCAGGCTCTTGGCATCGACCGAACTGTCTCAATACCCTATGAATAGCCATCTCCTCAACCGTCACGTCGAACACCAACCTGGCCTTGGTCATCCAATAATGCCGATCTCTAGTGCACATTCCAGAAATCCCATCTGCACATCTGGAGGAAATAGCACGATCGGAGTATGGCTCCCAGATAACTTGATCCTCGTGCAAACTGTCAAACTGCGCCGTGAAGGAGGGATAGCAGCCCCTCACCTGGCTATGCGCAAACTGTCTCTGTAATTTGACAACAAACATTAGTAATACTATTGAATATTAGTAATTCATATTGTAACAAATTATGAAAATACCTCTCTCCGTGTCCAAACAGATCCCATAGTAGGCAAGTCACCGATAGAAGGCACGTAAGTCCCAGCCATGTCCTCATTACCAAAAGATTTCTCAATGCTGACATAGGGTCGACCAATAGGGAATCTCTCATATGACCAGAGCTGCAACAATAGTGGACATCCAACAATACCTGATTTTCTAGACTTCAACTGGCAAGCTTTGCACAGGCCTCTGTACGTAGCCGCTAACACAGCAGAACCAAAACTCCTCTGCACAATGTCCCCCGGGCAACGTGCATCAGCTATCTCTCGTGCAATACCGATGAGTCGTGCATCGACAGTGGTCACGTGGTTTTCCGTGAACATCGTCTTGCCGAACAACCACATAATATATGCCTCTAGGGATCGGTCAATCTGTGCCTCTGACAACTCAACATTGGGATATCCTAAGGAGACAATCTGAAACTGGCTCAACCACCTATAAAGAGGCCCGTGACGATCGTTGCCTAGCACAATAGTAGTTGGCACCGCAGCCAGAAAACGGGCATGCATAGATGCTTGCCAACCAGGTTCTGGCTCTAAAGGACCTATGGCAGCACCGGCCAGAGGTAATCCCAACAAGTAAGACACATCCTGTAATGTAGGCGCCATCTCTCCCCAGGGAAAGTGAAACGTATGTGTCTCTGGTCTCCATCTATCTACTAAGCAGGTAAGGAGTGACCTGTCGTAAGAGAAGCGTGTAACTTGCTTCTTGTGTAACTGCATTGGTTCACCTGCCTCATCCAATTCCGGAAGATCAACCCACTCATCCAATGTACCCTCAACCAGCCGTGCCAAGGGTAGAAGTCCAGCCCAATTTAACCTACAAAAGAAATAGAATGTAGCTTACAGTTAGCGGCTATCAAAAGGATGTCAAACATAGTAAGTCATTATACCGACACATACCTATCAACCCATGAAGGGTGTATCATCCAGTTACGCTTTGGGGTGCGAGTGATCAACACCTCTAAGTTCTTGCCCGCTTCCATATCTGCGGCCCGGTGCCCTCTATCGATATTCCCATTAAGCAACGGATACGAAGCCATATCTGCAATTAAAACATAGCCCAGGCATATTACAAATTAAAACATAGCCCAGACATATTACAAATTATAACATCGTCCAGACATATTACAGAATAAAACATAGTCCGTCATATTACACATTAAAATATAGACCAAACATATTACAGAATAAAACATAGTCCGTCGTATTACACATTAAAACATAGACCACACATATTACAGAATAAAACATAGTCCGTCATATTACACATTAAAACATAGTCCAGACATGTTACCAAAAAAACATAGTGCGACACATTATATAGCTTCTGAGTTATTTCTTCCTTGTCCGCCCCTTCGGCCTCGACTTCCACGACCACCACGACTGCCACGACCACCTCTTGCTACTGTTGTCGCAGTCGTCGATGTGGAAGCACTCGTCGATGTGGAAGCACCGTCTTTGTTCAGGTCGGGACAATATTTCATCCTATGCCCATAAGCCGCGCATAGCAAACATTGTCTGGTTGCTCCACCAGCTTCAGATTGGTCCATATCGTTTCGGATGCGCTTTACCTTGCGTCTGCCCCTGCTTGTTCGCCGAAGTCCTGGATCCGGGATGTATACTCTCTCACCATCGTTTACCTTGTTGAAATTGCCGACGACTCTAAACCCCGTCATCTCACCTGTCCAGACATTGAGTACTGCCTCTTTTGAATAGTACGGAGACACGAAGGAGATAGCGTCCAACTCAATCTGGCCACAGGCAGCCAACACATGTGAGCAAGGCAGGTGCAACAACTGCGGTTTGTTGCATGTACACTCACAAGTTGGATAAAATTCCGTTCCAATTTTAACCTCATGCGTCTTCACCTCATTTGCAGAACCAAAACCATCAGTAGGAAGCTGAACCTCATACCTCCTTTCCTGATTACCTATGAGTGTCACAGTGTGCTTTTTTGCTTTCTTTATCTTCTGAGCCATGTACTCCATGACACGGCTACAATAAGGTGTGTTCTGATTAACTGCAATATGCTTCTTTGCTAAATCGTGCCTTTCTCTGAAATATCTCAATGTGCCATGGAATACACCCTCCACAATAGCTGTCAGTGGCAATGCTCTATTCCCTCTGAGTACAAAGTTATACACCTCTGCAAGATTGGTTGTCATGTGGCCATACCTAGCTCCATGGGTGTCATGCAGCAAAGACCAATTCACTGGAGGCTCTTTCTCTATCCACTCAGAAAAATTCTTTATTGCCCTGCCCTTCTTTCTCTTAGTATTAGGAGGGTCAATTGCTGGCAAGTCACAAAGACCTACTGGCTCCTCTAGCTCCGCCATGAGTGTTGCTAATTTAACCTGATCTGCTTCCATTTTCTTCCTCGCGCGGACCTGCTTCTTAGTGAACTCATCAAGTTTTGACCAAATAAAATGGTATTTACGCTGCTGGTTCTGCTTGCATAATTTTTTAAACAAGTTCATCAACCGCTTGTTCTTGAACTGTGAGAAAAAATTAGCCCCAAGATGGCGCATGCACCACCGGCTCTGCAAGTCCTTCCAAGGTGTTGGTTCGTCAGCAGTTGGATTCCTTAGTGTCTTCACGGCCTTCAATATACCAGGATGCCTGTCATGAATGACACACACGTTTGGTCGGTCCTTCACGATCGCAATTTTAACTTGCCGGAAGAACCATACCCAGCTCGGAAAGTTCTCACCCTCCACAAATGCCATGGCTAGTGGGATGATTTGATTGTTCCCGTCCACACCAATAGCAGTCAGGATTTGCCCTTTGTACTGACCAGTCAGGAATGTACCATCCACAAACATCACAGGAGGACAATGCCGGAAAGCTTCGATGCACATAGCGAAAGAGAAGAATACTCGTTTCAACACTTTGTGTTCTGGTATAATGTCCAACCTCGTGTGTTGTATGTTAACATAAGTGCCGGGATTTCTCTCCTTCAGTATGTCAAGGAGACGGACAACATTATCATATGAGTCGAAGAACGTCCCATACCTTTCCTCCATAGCCTTCTGCTTAGCCCTCCAAGCCTTCCCATATGGAATGTCATAATTCCATCTGACCTTCACTGCTCTCTGGATGTGTTTTGCTTCCATATCTTTCTTCTCCACAATCTCAGTATACATGAGTTGCGCAATGAGAGTTGAAGTCAGGTTTGGATGACTAACCAATAGGTTTTTCCTCACACAATTATGTGGGACCACATTGGTGACAAGCCAGTGGATGTCATACTTCGGCACGTGCCGGTGCACCTTCCCAGGACAACCTGCTTCAACACACTTCACGGTATAGTTTGTTGGACTCGATATGTGTGTCCGGAAAACCCTCTGCGTAGACATAGCCCACTTTATCACCGCATACTTCAATTTTTTCTTTGTATCAAACATAGCCCCTATCTGGACTTGGTTCAGATTATATTGCCATGGAGTCTCATGGCCATCGTTGACAGTAAGGCCGGTGGATATGTCCTGATCCCATGCAGAAGGAATCGGTACCTCCACTTCATCCTCGGAATTTTCAGAATCCAGATCCTCCGCAAATCCATCCTCGTCATCTTCATCCATCACCCTCTGCATTTCATCGCCTTCCTCATCCCCATCAGCAACACCAGAACCAGCTAATATTTTTGACTGAATACTCTGCCCAGTATCATGACCAAAAACATTGTGTGACATGTAGTCTGACTCTTTCTCGGCTTGGCTAGCATCCACATCCGGTGGCTGTGACCTGGATAAATAATTCTCGTTAGCCACTTGACTACCCTGGCCTGGTTCATACCCCACGTGAAGTTGTACCCTATTCTCCTCCTTCGCCACTGGTTGCACTAGGGTGTTGGAAATATGCCCTAGAGGCAATAATAAATTGGTTATTATTATATTTCCTTGTTAATGATAATTGTTTATTATCCATGCTATAATTGTATTGATTGGAAACTCAAATACATGTGTGGGTACATAGACAACACTGTGTCCCTAGTAAGCCTCTAGTTGACTAGCTTGTTGATCAAAGATGGTTAAGGTTTCCTAGCCATGGACATGAGATGTCATTTGATAACGGGATCACATCATTAGGAGAATGATGTGATGGACAAGGCCCAAACTGTAAACGTAGCATTTGATCGTGTCAGTTTATTGCTATTGTTTTCTGCATGTCAAGTATCTGTTCCTTTGACCATGAGATCATGCAACTCACTAACACCGGAGGAATACCTTGTGTGTATCAAACGTCGCAACGTAACTGGGTGACTATAAAGGTGCTCTACAGGTATCTCCGAGGGTGTCTGTTGGGTTGGCATGGATCAAGACTGGGATTTGTTACTCCGTATGACGGAGAGGTATCTCAGGGCCCACTCGGTAATACAACATCACAATGAGCCTTGCAAGCAATGTGACTAAAGTGTTAGCCACGAGATCTTGTATTACGGAACGAGTAAAGAGACTTGCCGGTAACGAGATTGAACTAGGTATAGTGATACCGACGATCGAATCTCGGGCAAGTAACATACCGAAGAACAAAGGGAACAGCATACGGGATTAACTGAATCCTTGACATAGAGGTTCGACCGATAAAGATCTTCGTAGAATATGTAGGAGCCAATATGGGCATCCAGGTCCCGCTATTGGTTATTGGCCGTAGAGGTGTCTCGGTCATGTCTACATAGTTCTCGAACCCGCAGGGTCTACACACTTAACGTTTGGTGACGATTAGTATAATTGAGTTATTATGTTGGTGACCGAAAGTTGTTCGGAGTCCCGGATAAGATCCCGGACATGACGAGGATCTCCGGAAGAGTCCGGAGGTAAAGATTGATATATGTGATAATAGTGTTTCGATCTCCGGAAGAGTTCCAGAGTTCACCGGAATGGGTTCCGGATGTTTACCGAAGTGTTCGGGTGCAGCAACACTTTATATGAGCCAAAGGGATAAAGCCCACAAGGTATTGGAAAGTGCAAAAGTAGTTTTGCTGCCGCGTAAGCGGTACTACCGCTTGGTGAAGCGGTACTACCGCCGGAGCGGTACTACCGCTTGTGTGAAGCGGTACTACCGCCCAAGCGGTACTACCGCTTGTGTGAAGCGGTACTACCGCTTGTGCGCGGCTGTGCACGGTTCGGCAGGGATCCGAGTTGGACTCTTTCCCTGCGGGCCAAACCGACCTTGTGCGGGCAAAACCGACCTAGAGGAGGCTTTTACTCCAAGTTTAGACCCCAAGGCTCAACATATAAATAGAGGGGCAGGGCTAGCACACGGGACACATCAGGATTCCCCAAGCCGTGTGCCGGCAACCCTAGCCCTCTAGTTCCTCCGTCATAATCTCCGTAGCGCTTGGCGAAGCCCTGCAGAGATTGTTCCTCACCACCATCACCACGCCGTCGTGCTGCTGGAACTCAACCACTACTTCACCATCGCTCGCTGGATCGAGGAGGTGAAGGCGTCATCAAGCCGTACGTGTGTTGAACGCGGAGGTGCCGTCCGTTCGGCACTAGATCGGAAGGATCGTGATTGGATCGCGGGACGCTCGGCGATTTGGATCGCGAAGACGTTCGACTACATCAACCGCGTTTATTAACGCTTCCGCTTAGCGATCTACAAGGGTATGTAGATTCACTCTCCCTCTCGTAGATGCTCATCACCATGGATAGATCTTATGTGTGCGTAGGAAAATTTTTGTTTCCCATGCAACGTTCCCCAACAGTGGCATCATGAGCTAGGTCTATGCGTAGATGAGATCTCGAGTAGAACACAAACGAGTTGTGGGCGTGGGTGTATACATATTGCTTGCCGTTACTAGTTGATACTTGATTCAGCGGCATTGTGAGATGAAGCGGCCCGGACCGACATTACGCGTACGCTTACGCGAGACTGGTTTTACCGCTGCGTGCACTTGTTGCATAAAGGTGACTGGCGGGTGTCTGTCTCTCTCACTTTAGTTGAATCGGTTCAATGAAGAGGGTTCTTTTAGAAGATCAAAAAGCAATCACTACACCACGTTGTGGTTTTGCGTAGGTAAGAACGGTTCTTGCAAACCCGTAGCAGCCACGTAAAATTTGCAACAACAATTAGAGGACGCCTAACTTGTTTTTGCAGGGTATGTTGTGATGTGATATGGCCAATTACATGATGAGATATATGTGATGTATGAGATGATCATGTTTTGTATAGAATATCACGACTTGCATGTCGATGAGTACGGCAACTGGCAGGAGCCATAGAGTTGTCTTTAATTATTGTATGACCTGCGTGTCAATCATTAAGCGCTATGTAATGCTTTACTTTATCGCTAAACGTTAGCTATAGTCGTGGAAGCAACAGTCGGCGCGACAACCTTATGGCGACACGTTGATGGAGATCAAGATGATGGAGATCATGGTGTCATGCCGGTGACGATGGAGATCATGCCGGTGCTTTGGAGATGGAGATCAAAAGCACAAGTTCATGGCCATATCATGTCACTTATGATTTGCATGTGATGTTAATCCTTTTATGCATCTTATTTTGCTTAGGACGACGGTAGCATTATAAGGTGATCCCTCACTTAAATTTCAAGATAAATTGTGTTCTCCCCAAGTGTGCACCGTTGCGAAAGTTTGTCGTTTCGAGACACGCCGTGATGATCGGGTGTGATAGACTCTACGTTCGCATACAACGGGTGTAAGCCATGTTACACGTGCGGAACACTCGGGTTAAACTTGACGAGCCTAGCATGTACAGACATGGCCTCGGAACACAAGAGACCGAAAGGTCGAACATGAGTCATATAGTAGATATGATCAACATGAAGATGTTCACCATTGAAACCACCTCAACTCACGTGATGATCGGACTTGAGTTGGTGGATTTGGATCATGTTACACTCGAATGATCGGAGGGATGTCAATTTGAGTGGGAGTTTTTTAAGTAATATGATTAACTAAACTCATTATCTAAAGAACAATAGTCTAAGTTGTCTTTGCAATATTCATGTTGTAGATCATGGCTCGCGCAGTAGCACCCCTGAATTTTAATGCGTTCCTAGAGAAAGCTAAGTTGAAAGATGATGGAAGTAACTTTGTGGACTGGGCCCGTAATCTAAGGATTATCCTTACGGCTTCCCAGAAGGCTTATGTCCTTGATGCACCGCTTGGTGATCCACCCGCTCCAGTTGAGTCTCTAGACGTTGTGAACGCCTGGCAGGCTCGTTCTGATGATTACTCAATAGTTCAATGTGCAATGTTGTATGGCTTAGAACCGGGACTTCAAAGACGTTTTGAACGTCATGGAGCATATGAGATGTTCCAGGAGTTGAAGTTTATCTTTCAGAAGAATGCCCGGATCGAGAGATATGAGATCTCCGATAAGTTCTATGCTTGCAAGATGGAGGAGAACGGATCTATCAGTGATCACGTGCTCAGAATGTCTGGGTACTCCACCCGTCTGGCTGAGTTAGGGATGCCCCTTCCGCCAGAGGCTATCACTGACAGAGTTCTTCAATCATTGCCACCTAGCTACAAGAGCTTCGTGTTGAACTATAACATGCACGGGATGAACAAGTCAGTCGCCGAGCTGTTTGCGATGCTGAAAGCCGCTGAGTCTGAAATTCAGAAGGAGCATCAAGTGTTGATGGTCAATAAAACCACTAGTTTCAAGAAAAATGGCAAGGGTAAGAAGGGTAACTCCAAGAAGAGTGGCAAAGCAGTTGCTCCTCTCGTGAAGAAACCCAAGGCTGGACCCAAACCAGAAACTGTGTGTTTTCATTGCAAGGGAACTGGACACTGGAAGCGGAATTGCCCCAAGTATTTGGCTGACAAGAAGGCGGCCAACAACAAACAAGGTATATATGATATACATGTTATTGATGTGTACCTTACCAACTCTCGTTGTAGTGCCTGGGTATTTGATACCGGTGCGGTTGCTCATATTTGCAACTCAAAACAGGAACTGCGGAATAGACGGAGGCTGGCAAAGGACGAAGTGACGATGCGCGTGGGAAATGGTTCCAAGGTTGATGTGATCACCGTCGGCACGCTCGCTCTTCGATTACCATCGGGATTAGTGATGAACCTGAATAATTGTTATTTAGTGCCTGCGTTAAGCATGAACATTATATCTGGATCTTGTTTATTGCGAGACGGTTACTCATTTAAATCAGAGAATAATGGTTGTTCTATTTACATGAGTAATATCTTTTATGGTCATGCACCCGATGTGAGGGGTTTATTCTTATTGAATCTCGATAGTAATGATACACATGTTCATAACATTGATGCCAAAAGATATAGAATTGATAATGATAATACCACTTTCTTGTGGCACTGCCGTTTAGGTCATATTGGCGTAAAACGCATGAAGAAGCTCCATGCTGATGGACTTTTGGAGTCACTTGATTTTGAATCACTTGACACATGTGAGCCATGCCTCATGGGCAAGATGACTAAAACGCCGTTCTCTGGAATAATGGAACGGGCAAGTGACTTATTGGAAATCATACATACTGATGTGTGCGGTCCAATGAGTATTGAGGCGCGCGGTGGTTATCGTTACTTTCTCACCTTCACTGATGACTTAAGTAGATATGGGTATATTTACTTAATGAAACACAAGTCTGAAACATTTGAAAAGTTCAAACAATTTCAGAGTGAAGTTGAGAATCATCGTAACAAGAAGATTAAATTCCTACGATCTGATCGAGGAGGAGAATATCTGAGTTATGAGTTTGGCAGTCACTTAAGACAGTGTGGAATTGTTTCACAATTGACACCGCCTGGAACACCACAGCGTAATGGTGTGTCCGAACGTCGTAATCGAACCTTATTAGATATGGTGCGATCTATGATGTCTCTTGCCGATTTGCCACTATCGTTTTGGGGTTATGCATTAGAGACAACTGCATTCACTTTAAATAGGGCACCATCGAAATCCGTTGAGACGACGCCATATGAACTTTGGTTTGGCAAGAAGCCAAAGCTGTCGTTTCTTAAAGTTTGGGGATGTGATGCTTATGTCAAAAAGCTTCAGCCTGAAAAGCTGGAACCCAAAGCGGAGAAATGCGTCTTCATAGGATACCCAAAAGAGACAATTGGGTATACCTTCTACCTCAGATCCGAGGGCAAAGTGTTTGTCGCTAAAAACGGAACATTTCTTGAGAAAGAGTTTCTCTCGAAAGAATTGAGTGGGAGGAAGATAGAACTTGATGAGGTTGTTGAACCTTTACTTCAACCTGAGAGTAGCGCAGCGCAGAAAGTTGTATCTGTGGAGCCTACATTAGCTGAAGAGGAAGTTAATGATGATGATCATGAAGCTTTGGATCAAGTTGCTATCGAACCTCGTAGGTCGACAAGGACGCGTACTGCTCCTGAGTGGTACGGCAACCCTGTCTTAGAGGTCATGTTGTTAAACAACGATGAACCTACGAGCTATGGAGAAGCGATGATGAGCCCGGATTCCAAGAAGTGGTTAGAGGCCATGAAATCCGAGATGGGATCCATGTATGAAAACAAAGTATGGACTTTGGAAGTATTACCTGAAGGGCGTAAGGCCATTCAGAACAAATGGATCTTTAAGAGGAAGACGGACGCGGACGGTAATGTCACCGTCTATAAAGCTCGACTTGTGGCAAAGGGTTTTTCACAAGTTCAAGGAGTTGACTACGATGAGACCTTCTCACCCGTAGCGATGCTTAAGTCCGTCAGAATCATGTTAGCAATAGCTGCCTTTTTCGATTATGAAATTTGGCAGATGGATGTCAAAACAGCGTTCCTTAACGGTTACCTTAAGGAAGAGTTGTATATGATGCAACCAGAAGGTTTTGTCGATCCAGAGAATGCTGACAAAGTTTGCAAACTCTAGCGATCCATTTATGGACTGGTGCAAGCATCTCGGAGTTGGAATCTTCGTTTTGATGAGGTGATCAAAGCGTTCGAGTTTATACAAGTTTACGGAGAAGCTTGTATTTACAAGAAAGTGAGTGGGAGCTCTATAGCGTTTCTAATATTATATGTGGATGACATATTGCTGATTGGAAACAATATAGAAATGCTGGAAAGCGTAAAGGAATATTTGAACAAGAGTTTTTCAATGAAGGACCTAGGAGAAGCTGCTTTCATATTAGGCATCAAGATCTATAGAGATAGATCGAGACGCTTAATAGGACTTTCACAAAGCACATACCTTGATAAGATTTTGAAGAAGTTCAAAATGGATCAGTCCAAGAAGGGGTTCTTGCCTGTTTTGCAAGGTGTGAAGTTGAGTAAGACTCAATGCCCAGTGACTGCAGAAGATAGAGAAAAGATGAGTGTCATCCCCTATGCTTCAGCCATAGGCTCTATCATGTATGCAATGCTGTGCACAAGACCCGATGTCAGCCTTGCCATAAGTATGGTCGGAAGGTTTCAAAGTGATCCAGGAATGGAACACTGGACGGCGGTCAAGAATATCCTGAAGTACCTGAAAAGGACTAAGGACATGTTTCTCGTTTATGGAGGTGATCAAGAGCTCGTCGTAAAGGGTTACGTCGATGCAAGCTTTGACACTGATCCGGATGACTCTAAGTCGCAAACCGGATACGTATTTATTCTTAATGGGGGTGCGGTTAGCTGGTGCAGTTCCAAGCAAAGCGTGGTAGCAGATTCTACATGCGAAGCGGAGTACATCGCTGCCTCGGAGGCGGCGAAGGAAGGTGTCTGGATGAAGGAGTTCATGACAGATCTTGGAGTAGTGCCTAGTGCACTTAACCCAATGACTCTGTTTTGTGATAATACTGGTGCCATTGCTCTAGCCAAGGAACCAAGATTTCACAAGAGGACCAGACACATAAAGCGACGTTTCAATTCCATCCGCGATTACATCAAGGAGGACGACATAAATATTTGCAAAGTACACACGGATCTAAATGTTGCAGATCCGATGACTAAACCTCTTCCAAAGGCTAAACATGAACAACACCAGAACTGCATGGGTGTTCGATTCATTACAATGTAAATCACATAGTGATGTGAACTAGATTATTGACTCTAGTGCAAGTGGGAGACTGTTGGAAATATGCCCTAGAGGCAATAATAAATTGGTTATTATTATATTTCCTTGTTAATGATAATTGTTTATTATCCATGCTATAATTGTATTGATTGGAAACTCAAATACATGTGTGGGTACATAGACAACACTGTGTCCCTAGTAAGCCTCTAGTTGACTAGCTTGTTGATCAAAGATGGTTAAGGTTTCCTAGCCATGGACATGAGATGTCATTTGATAACGGGATCACATCATTAGGAGAATGATGTGATGGACAAGGCCCAAACTGTAAACGTAGCATTTGATCGTGTCAGTTTATTGCTATTGTTTTCTGCATGTCAAGTATCTGTTCCTTTGACCATGAGATCATGCAACTCACTAACACCGGAGGAATACCTTGTGTGTATCAAACGTCGCAACGTAACTGGGTGACTATAAAGGTGCTCTACAGGTATCTCCGAGGGTGTCTGTTGGGTTGGCATGGATCAAGACTGGGATTTGTTACTCCGTATGACGGAGAGGTATCTCAGGGCCCACTCGGTAATACAACATCACAATGAGCCTTGCAAGCAATGTGACTAAAGTGTTAGCCACGAGATCTTGTATTACGGAACGAGTAAAGAGACTTGCCGGTAACGAGATTGAACTAGGTATAGTGATACCGACGATCGAATCTCGGGCAAGTAACATACCGAAGAACAAAGGGAACAGCATACGGGATTAACTGAATCCTTGACATAGAGGTTCGACCGATAAAGATCTTCGTAGAATATGTAGGAGCCAATATGGGCATCCAGGTCCCGCTATTGGTTATTGGCCGTAGAGGTGTCTCGGTCATGTCTACATAGTTCTCGAACCCGCAGGGTCTACACACTTAACGTTTGGTGACGATTAGTATAATTGAGTTATTATGTTGGTGACCGAAAGTTGTTCGGAGTCCCGGATAAGATCCCGGACATGACGAGGATCTCCGGAAGAGTCCGGAGGTAAAGATTGATATATGTGATAATAGTGTTTCGATCTCCGGAAGAGTTCCAGAGTTCACCGGAATGGGTTCCGGATGTTTACCGAAGTGTTCGGGTGCAGCAACACTTTATATGAGCCAAAGGGATAAAGCCCACAAGGTATTGGAAAGTGCAAAAGTAGTTTTGCTGCCGCGTAAGCGGTACTACCGCTTGGTGAAGCGGTACTACCGCCGGAGCGGTACTACCGCTTGTGTGAAGCGGTACTACCGCCCAAGCGGTACTACCGCTTGTGTGAAGCGGTACTACCGCTTGTGCGCGGCTGTGCACGGTTCGGCAGGGATCCGAGTTGGACTCTTTCCCTGCGGGCCAAACCGACCTTGTGCGGGCAAAACCGACCTAGAGGAGGCTTTTACTCCAAGTTTAGACCCCAAGGCTCAACATATAAATAGAGGGGCAGGGCTAGCACACGGGACACATCAGGATTCCCCAAGCCGTGTGCCGGCAACCCTAGCCCTCTAGTTCCTCCGTCATAATCTCCGTAGCGCTTGGCGAAGCCCTGCAGAGATTGTTCCTCACCACCATCACCACGCCGTCGTGCTGCTGGAACTCAACCACTACTTCACCATCGCTCGCTGGATCGAGGAGGTGAAGGCGTCATCAAGCCGTACGTGTGTTGAACGCGGAGGTGCCGTCCGTTCGGCACTAGATCGGAAGGATCGTGATTGGATCGCGGGACGCTCGGCGATTTGGATCGCGAAGACGTTCGACTACATCAACCGCGTTTATTAACGCTTCCGCTTAGCGATCTACAAGGGTATGTAGATTCACTCTCCCTCTCGTAGATGCTCATCACCATGGATAGATCTTATGTGTGCGTAGGAAAATTTTTGTTTCCCATGCAACGTTCCCCAACATAGGGCACATGGGTGGATTCTTCGGTCTCGGCAACGACTTAACAGGGTCACCCAATGCTGGCTCCTATCTATCGGCATCAACTCCCACTTGTCATTTTTACAGGATTTTGTCCACAGTGCATGAATACTGACGGAACATACTTCAGGATCTAGTCCAAAACTAGTAGTCAACCAGTGCTTCAAATGTCTAATGTCCAGTATGTCCGGGTGTGAAAGTGTCATGACGCCATTTTTAAACTCGCTAAGATCAACCCCCAACTCATTATATCGAACATTACCAGGGCCGTAGTAAACAGTCAAATTTACTGATTCAGACATTTTCACCTGTCAGGCATTGCCACCTTTCATTAATCGCAACGAACAAAATTATTACCGGCTACACTAACTATCAGCGTAAAATTACTATGTACACTAAATAAACTCTACAGCACATACAAAATTATTACCGGCTACACTAACTTTCCCCTAAAATTACTATGTACACTAAAATGACTATGTACACTAAATAAAATGTACACTAAAACTACATGAACAAAAATATACCTTCGACGCGTGTGTCCCCTTCTTCTTCCTCTCCACACCACCACCTCCTCACCAGCCACACCTCCTCCACCCCACCACCTCCTCAACTCCTCCACCCCACCATGGCTCCTCCTCACATACGCACAAATAACTTTCCCATTGCAAAAAAATGACCGTAGGACGCTGGAGAATGCTATGATCTATTGATTCTGCGGCTTGAAACGGAAAATCTGTGGACGAATGAGTAGATCGGTGAGGGGGGGGGGAGAGTTTAGAGAGGAAACGAGAGAGAGAGAGCTGCTAGAGCGACCAGGAATGAGAAAGGGAGAGCGAGAGGAAGAAGAAAACGGTCGAGGGCGCCGACAGCCCGCTTTCGGCCAGCTGGTGGCCGACAGCCCGCTATCGGCCTTCTGGTGGCCGACAACGCCCCAGTCGGCCTACCGCTGGCCGACAGCACGCGCTCGGCCCACTGCTGGCCGACAGGGCCGCTTTCGGCCCACCGCAGGCCGACGGGATGATAGATTCGGTATTTTTTCATTTCGCCATACAATTTTCAAATTTGCTACAAATTCTGACATACTTCTGAAAAAAAATCGAATATCAGTGCATAATTTTTTGTTTGTTTTGGTTGCCGGTGGTAAGTGGGTGGTGGCGTTTTCTTGCCTGTTGTTGTTTGACATGTGAGATTGTGTCTGTTGTTAGGTTAGGGTGCTCATATTTTGTGTGTGGCTGCGTCAGTGTTACATAAGTTGATGTGTATGGTAGATGCCAATAGTTTCTTTTAGTGTGGATAAGCATACACATGCAATCTGACGTAGGGGGACTGAAGTGTTTGTGTGTTCGCTCCCCTTTGTTTGGTTGGTGGTATTATATGAAGAGGGCCGACTTGTGAGTGAAAGGTGTCAATATATTCACTGCTCCCCAAAGGCCGCTATGCCTTAGCTACAACGTATACAGTTTTATAACTAAGAAACTAGCGACTTGTGTCCGTGGCAAACTATGTCCCTATTTCTTCCCATGGGATGTCATTAACCGCCTTTGCCCATTCGCTTTTCTGGCCTTTTTCTGCCCTTTTTGGGAAAAAGCTCCTTAGCTGCCTACCTGATCATACAAAGGTGACATCAGTGAAGATCAGACTGCACAACCAGTACATTTGCATCTCTATTTATTCTTGGCATACCATTTGCTTGACTTTGACTTTCCGGATGGATCACCTACAGCGGGCGCAGATTCTCTGCCTTGGCATGGCAAAGTCTGCCTCTACCTTTTTTTTTTGAGGGAATGCCATCCGGCTAACTTAATTGAACTTCAAACACAGTTACATCGTTTATCATTACTGGCAGGATGAAGCTAGGTGGGTCACCATCCCACACATGGGTTTCAAATTTAACAAAACTATTCCTAGCCAGCAGATGAGCAACTTCATTGCATTCCCTAACACAATGTTCAAATTTGATACTATCGAAACCTGTTACGAGCATCGAACAGTCAAAGAAAATAGCAGCAGCAGCTGTAGCTGAATTACCTCCTCCAATCATAGTCTCTATCACCTGGATGTTGTCAGATTGCAAGATAAACTTGTTCAGACCAAGACGTTGCGCCAGGACCATCCCTTCTCTCAGCGCAAAGGCCTCCGCGGTCATTGCATCTGACACGAAGGGGATGCATAAGCATGATGCCGCCACAAACTTCCCATGGGAATCTCTGACAATCGCGCCAGTGCTTCCTCTTCCTTCATCTACGTCAAAGGCTGCATCTACATTTATTTTCAGCATACCTTCCGGGGGGCACAACCAGCCATGTCTCAGACTTGGCACATTCTTCTTCCTCGCACGAGCATAATTCGCCGTAAGAGCTCCAATGGCCATTGCTGAACGGTGTGGAGGTTGTACTGGTTCATTGTGCATGCACTGCCGCCTCTCCCACCAAATATACCAAGCTGCAGTTAGGACTAGCTCAGGGAGCCCCACCTCATCTAACCGATCCCAAGGACCTCGCATACATATGATGTTCTCCAATGCCGCTGCCCCCATTCTATCCAATGCAGTAGCATGTTCAATTATTTCGTGCACACCCAGATGCACCCAGATTTCCTTTGCACGGGTACATTTGAAAAGCAGATGCATAATGTCCTCACAGCCCATATGACAAATCGGGCATGCACTATCATTTGTGATATGTCGATTAGCAATCACTCCTTTGCACGGGATCACACCATACAGCCCATATGACAAGTCTGCCTCTACCTTACCCCTCATGGATGCCCTCCCTTTTCAATCCCACGGCTGCTGAGCCAGCTGGCTCTCTCTGTGCACATCAACCAGCCCACATGACACCTTGGCCCAACTAAGGCCCAGTTCGGACGAAAACAAGCCCAGCTCGTCAGAGAGATAAGAAATGCAGCAATTCAGGTTCAGAACGAACTCGATTCAGTTCAGAAACAAATACATAAAAGATTCACCGGATTTAGTTTTGACACTGCAGCACGGTACGAGCATAATTAAACAAGCATCTCACTACAGTATTTTGGACACTCTATGTATCCAAAATAATACCTACCAAAAACCATCAGTTAGCACATAATTTTTAACAAGTGCTCAACACATTCATCCCCAACAGAACAAAACAGGTTGCCATGTATCAACAGCTACTAAAGTAGGGCCCTAAAGAAGATCCTGAAGATTCATATAATCAACTTCACTTGTACCCTGCAAAAATAAAGCTGAATTTGAAACATGGTGATACTGAAACTAGTTTGAAGAAGTTGAAGCAGGGGAATATTGGAAGTACCGTCAAGAGTTCTGTGAAGCTAGTGAAGGCATTCTCCTTGTAAGCATTATCCTTTGGTAGATGCTATCCAGCCATGACATCTTCTTTTCGTCCACCTTATTCCTCATGATGTCAAATGCTTCTTCAAAGGCCGTCGTGTCCTCAATGTTATACATGCAAGCACTAAAATCTGAGAGAATGTGGGGTTCTTCTTCTTCTTCTTCTTCTTCTTCTTCATCTACCTCATTTTTATCTTTTGGAGAATGTGAGTCATCAGCTTTGCTATTGCATAAGTGCTTCACAACATTTTGCATAATGTGAAAGGTACATAATCCATGCCATGCTTCTATGAATACCTCCCCGATGGCATTTCCCATTGCAGTGTCTTGGTCAGTAAATATAGCTCTAGGTTGTTTCCCATTGTGTGCAGCTAGAAAAGCCTTAAATAGCCATTGGAAAGAGGCAAATGTTTCATCAAACATAAGAGCAGCACCAAAAATAATGGTCTCTCTGAACTGATTGAGTCCAACAAAAACCCCAAAAGGCCTATATTCTTTGTTTGTGCCAAATGTAGTATCAACTGTGACAACATCGCCAAAATGTGCATAATCAATGACCATCTTAGCATCAGCCCAAAATATATTGCTTATATTCTCCTCACAATCCAATTGCAAAGCATATTGGTAAGAGGGATTCTCGGCGATCTTGTCTTGAAAATACTTCAACATGCTTCCTGCCTGTCCATATGCCAACTCTCTCTGGCGCCTGCCCTGCAAGTGATTTTTTAGATCACGAGGGGTGTAGGTGAGATTCATTGGTCCTCCAACTCGGCGACTAGCTAGCTCATGTGAAGCTTTTGGCCTAATTCTAGAATCATCGACTGTCTGAATTTCAAAAGCCTGAACTTCTGAAATCTTCCTTTGTAATAACATCAAATGGAATGTTTGTGGCAAGTACAGACCATGATTGTGTAGAAGCATTACATCAACCACTTCATAATTCCCTGCCACTCGATCCAATGAAAGTGTCATCCGAACTGCACAATTTGTTCTTGTTTGAGCTCGAGGATTCTTTGTGATATGATCCCTCTTGTCGTGTGCTCGAAGACCCTCCTTGGCACAAACATATCTACATGATGTTGCCTTCCCGTCAAATTTACTCTTATTTTTATACCTTTTTCTGACCTCAAAACCTGCATGACCTCCATAATTTACCCAGAACAACCAAGCATCATCTAAGTTTCTGAATTTCAAACCAACTTGAGGTAACCAGATAGGATTCTCATTCTCCCTAAATAAAAATTAATTAGTCTTTATTGCTACAGATCTGGTTGCAAGCAAAGAAAAAATACGAATGAAAAGTCTAACTTACTTGTTGTTAGATTGTGCCATTGAATCTTAACTGGAAGGCAAGAACTCAGATGTATACTGCACATATTGTCAAAAACAGAGTGAATATTTCAGAAAATTACAAGTGAAAGTGTGAAGATTTCTTTAGCATAACTGAACAAATAAATCAACATCATACCAGGCAGTAAAAGAGTGAATTTCAGACAAATAGCAATACCAGGCAGCTTGCGTTCCTGCTCTCGGCGACTCGCACACAAATCTAAAATACTAGGAAGTCTCTGTTTCTTGAAATCGAAGGACACGAACCTGAAGCAGGGTGAAGTCGAGCAGCTTCGATCTGCTCCCACGCTCAAGTAGAATGGCCCAGCCGGCGAGGCGTCCAGCCACCCCGACGATCGCCCGCCCCGGTCGCTAAATGAGATGAGAACCCTCGCTAGACGCCCAAGCCCCCGCCAAAAATTGCATCTGGCGGCTGCTCACCCGCCAAAATCTTCTCGCTTTCCCTCCTTCACGTTCTCTAGCTGGGCCTTTGGTAAATATGGGCTGGCTTTGTTTCAGTTTGGGCTGGTTGATGTGCACAGAGAGAGCCAGCTGGCTCAGCAGCCGTGGGATTAGAAAGGGAGGGCATCCATGAGGGGTAAGGTAGAGTCAGACTTTGCCATGCCAAGGCAGAGAATCTGCGCCCCCTGCTTCTTTTCCAGCGATGTACTTGTGTCATTGGTTTCCTGATAATTGGTGCCATCAGTCCATAACCATAATTGAAGCTGTTCCATCATCTTTTTAATGGCCAGTCTATAACTGGGCTCTGAGGTGAATCAAACTTTTTATCAACTCTGTATATTAATTTTCGAGACTCGATGAATAAATTACCTGGCCAGTGGCTTGGAAACGGCGGCACACACAGAACATCTATAGCTGTAACTCCCAACTTTTAATTTCCTCCCAACATTCCTTGCAACCCATATACCACCAGTCGTTTTCGCCCAACATTATTTCAGTTGCCTGGATTTTCATTATGTAAAGCTCATCCTGCATGCGCAATGTTATGTAGTGTTAGATCCTAACTGAGACAATTTTTTGAGCTTGGATTTTTTTCCGTACATGGCAATTACAGTTGCTTCTGTAGACTGACACCGACTCGTCCCGCTTGTTGCATTTCAGTTTCATTAGGGATAGACCTAGTACCGAATACACCATATTTTTCATTTGGTGAGTCAACTTGGGTTTCGTGCGAAATAAAAATATAATTTTAAGCACAAACAATATAGAAAACGTACTAACTTATCCAAGATTGCTGACACCTCTAGACCGTCAACATTGGTGGCACAGTATAGAAAACGTACTCACTTATCCAAGATTGCCAACACCTCTAGACCGTTAACATTGATGTGCCATCTGGTTTTCCGATGAAGGTGAACAATGAGGTATTCTGTAAACCTCTAATTGTTCGCCATTGTCGGAAACCTTTACATTAATATACATTCCGATAAGAATGGTGCCTTACAGTTTAAGAAGATGTACTTATTTTAACCTGCAACGAAAATTAGGTCACCAGTTTTACAATTCTCATGGTATAAGACACACATGCCTAATAAAAGTATACTAAGAAAGTTTAGATATTAGTAGTTTCAGATGGATTAGTTCCACATTTTCACATATAAGCCAAACGGAGCAGATTGATGTGCATGAAACATGATTAATTCCTGTACATGAAAACTCAGAGAGAAAGATTTGCATTACAATTGAGGAACCTAAGAACAAAAGCAAATAAAACTAAGAAAATAAAAGCCCTGCAAAGCATATACATATATGCAGATTCATTATCGCTGTATACATATTGATGCAGCATATGGGATAGATGCTTCAAGCCTAAACCGATGTGCATAGACTGTAACTTTTTCAATCTGAATGACAAACACAACAATAAAGAAAGAAAATTAGAAGGGGTAGAGGTTCAGATGTCTACTTGCTGCTTTTAGCCGAAGTGACATACCAGGAGTGCTGAAACACGGACAAAGTATTTGAAAGAGATGAACATAGAATCAGGGGAGCAATCATATTGAAAGCATTTTTTTTGGACAGTGCTAACTTGGAGTCGACCGGTAGTTAGTGACAGATCCGGACGACTCGTTCCTTCGTGATCGCTATCGTCCCATGCTCGCTTGCATTGGTTTTTTTCTTTCTCTCAAAAACCGTAATGAATCACTAGTGATTTTTTTCTGTTTTTTCGCTGCATAATATGAAAACAAAATAAAAGTGCTTGAAAGAGGATTTGAACCCAAGCCTATGCAATAGCTATTGAGCCTAATAACCAACTAAGCCAACTTTTGTTGTTGTCTATTGTAGATAAACAATGTTATTTGAACCTTTCTTATTTCTGCCATATCAGAAAAAATAATAAAGATTGGCTTCGTAACTTTGGCATGACCAGCGTGATAAATATAGTATGAGCAACATGATAACTATATCATGATAAGGATGATAACTACAGTAAAGGTTAAAGCATGGGATAGTATGGTAATTTAACACAAAAATTACAGGTGAAATGTTTCAAAAACTTTTTCCCCTTGGATAAAAGATACCATGGTGTTTAAACCTAAGATATTAGCTCTGTGATGCATAAAATTGTCATAAATTTACATGAAAGTTACCGAAGGAGTTATGTTTCAATGTTTTTTCCTCGAGGTCAAAGTTAACATGGTGGTTGAACGTAAGTTATGAGGTCCTCGGTGCATAAATGACCATGCTATTTACACAGAAAGTTACCAGGGCATGTTTCAGTAACGTTTTTTCCCATGGATGAAAAGTTATCAATGTGTTGTATGTAAGTTATCAGGTGTCTGGTGCGTAAATTACCATGCTATTTGCACTAGGTTATCAGGGATATTTCTAGAACTTTTCGCCCAAGGTGAAAAATTATCAATGTGTTTATACGTAAGTTATTAGGTTAGCTGTAAGTAAGTTATCATCTTATTTACACAGAAGTTACCGGGGGTATATTTCAACAACCTTTTCACCTCGGATGGTCAAAAAAATGGTATTTTATTTGAACTTGTCAGGAGCCAAATAGTGGGTGAGTTGGCTAGTGTGTTAAGATCTTAATATTGAAGTCTTGCACTAGTAGAAAACAGACCTTTTGTCCAAGGCATTAGTCCCGGTCTGGTTTTGAACCGGCACTAATGTGACCATTAGTCCCGGTTCCAACGGCTAGGGGGGCGGGCATCATTAGTCCTGGTTTGTTCCGGACCTTTAGTCCCGGTTCGTAACACGAACCGGGACTAAAGGGGTGGTGGCAGGCTGGTGTCAGCCTGGGGCCCCACGATCACCTTTAGTCCCGGTTCGTGGCACGAACCGAGACTATAGGCTCACCTTTAGTCCCGGTTTGTGTCACGAACCGGGACTAAAGATGCCCCTATATAAACCCTACCCCGAGCTCTCTCTTCTTCCCCTTTCCTCTCCTCTCTGTTCTTCCCCTCTTCCTCGAGCTCATCCTCCATTTTTGCCAAAATTTGTCAAGATTTGGAGGCACCCCATCCATCCAAGTGTTCACAAAGGTTAGCAACTTTGTCCTTTCATCTCTCATTGCTAGATTAGCTCTTGCAATGCTCTATAAGTATAGTGATTTGTGGGTTTTAGTTTGGGAGTATTTATATGTGGTAGTTTATTTGATTTATATGCAATTTGAGCTCAAATTAACTTCTTACTTTGCATGTGTAGGTGTGGTTTACTTAGTGCATTCCCGTCCCCGTCCTAACCACCGTCGATCGCCCGCACCGTCCCGTCGCCGGCACCACCTTGGTGAGCCTCTTGTTCTTATCCTTTTTATAAAAAAAAATCATGTTTGTAAGATTTAGATAGTTACTGTATAGTTTTCTTACCTATATGGTTGTTTGTTATACATAGTGGCATGGTTTTGATATCCGTCCCTGTCAGCTCTCGTCTGGTTTATGATTCGGATGTGGTATATACTCTCTTTTATAACTATTTGTTGCATTCCGTGTTTATGACAATTATGCCCATCAAGTTGACATAGATATTTTTATCTAGGAGGTATGTGAACCGGAAATTGCAACCGACATAGATATTCTTGTCAAGAAGTTAAATTTAGTTGAAAAAGAAAATGAGTATTTGAAAGAAAAATTGAAAAGAGTTGAAGAAGAGAAGATGAAACTGGAGTTGTATGTTGCCGATGTCGTCGATGATCACAAGATCAAGATGGATGCAATGCGCTTGAAGATTAGAAAATTTTAAAAATATGCCATTGATAGTGAGGCTTGGTATCACTATGCTGTTGGATCAATTGTTACCTTAGTTGCGATCTTGATCGCATTTGTTGTTGCATTTAAATGCTTTAGCTAGAGAGTTTGTATGTTGTTTTATGAGAACAAGTGTGTATGAAAATTATGTATGAACTTGTATTAATTTGGTCTTTTCGGTGTTGTGTAATGAAGATGAGCCGGCAATGGATGTACGATGACCGATGCTCTCCCCAGTTCATTAATGGCGTGCATACTTTTCTGGTTGCAGCTGAGGCAAACAAGCGGGCGGATGGTTTTATGTATTGTCCATGTGCTAGCTGTAAGAATGATCGAAATTACTCTAACTCAAGAACCATTCACGTCCACCTGTTTGAGTCCGGTTTCATGTCTGGCTATAACTGTTGGACCAAGCACGGAGAAAGAGGGGTCCTAATGGAAGAGAATGAAGAAGAAGAGGATGACGACAGCTATCCTGGCCATGGGTTCCATGAATACGATGGTACAACAATGGGGGAAGAAGCTGAGCCGGCAATGCGGGAAGGAACTGAAGAAGAGGCATCAGATGAGCCCGCTGATGATCTTGGTCGGGCCATTGCCGATGCAAAGAGAAACTGCGTAAGTGAAAAGGAGAAGCTGAAGTTGCAGCGCATGTTAGAGGATCACAAGAAATTGTTGTACCCAAATTGCGAAGATGACAAGAAAAAGCTGGGTACCACACTGGAATTGCTGCAATGGAAGGCAGAGAATGGTGTATCTGACAAGGCATTTGAAAAGTTGCTGATAATGTTAAAGAAGAAGCTACCAAAGGACAACGAATTGCCCGACAATACGTATGAAGCAAAGAAGGCTGTCTGCCCTCTAGGATTAGAGGTGCAAAAGATACATGCATGCCCTAATGACTGTATCCTCTACCGCGGTGAGTACGAGGATTTGAATGCATGCCCGGTATGCTGTGCATTGCGTTATAAGATCGGCCACGATGACCCTGGTGATGTTGAGGGCGAGCGCCCCAGGAAGAAGATTCCTGCCAAGGTGATGTGGTATGCTCCTATAATACCACGGTTGAAACGTTTGTTCCAAAACAAAGAGCATGCCAAGTTGATGCGATGGCACAACGAAGACCGTAAGAAAGACGGGAAGTTGAGAGTACCCACTGACGGATCGCAGTGGAGAAAAATCGAGAGAAAGTGGAAGGACTTTGCAAAGGACGCAAGGAACGTATGGTTTGGTTTAAGTGCAGATGGCATTAATCCTTTTGGGGAGCAGAACAACAATCATAGCACATGGCCTGTGACTCTATGTATCTATAACCTTCCTCCTTGGTTGTGCATGAAGCGGAAGTTCATTATGCACTACTAGGAAAAGGGCTATAGCTGATATGGACATTAATGGCGCACCATGTATGTGGTGCGCCACTGCTATATAGCAGTGGCGCACCAGATACAGGTGCGCCATTAGTGTCCTCATTACTAATGGCGCACCAGACACACGGTGCGCCATTACTAGCAAATTTTATTTTTTTTATTTTTCCAAAACTATTAATGGCGCACCAGGGCACAGTGCGCCATTACTAGTTTTAACTAGTAATGGCGCACCACACGCTCCGTGCGCCAGTACTAACAATTTTTTTTTACTTTTTTTTTCAAAACTTGTAATGGCGCACCCCTAACTGGTGCGCCATTAGTAACCAGGGTTACTAATGGCGCATTTTTAGGTGGTGCGCCATTAGTAACCTGAGACCAGCTAGATATTTTGGACAGCCACCTACCACACTCACTTTCCCCACTTCATTCTCTCCACCTCCTCCTCCAAGCTTGTCTCGGCTGCCTCCTCCTCCTCACCTCATTTGCACCATAGATTCACCCAAATTACTTTTTTCTCCCTCCAACAACAACGTGCACATGCACTTTTTATGGCCTAGCTAGATCTACGTATGTTTGTGGTGTTGCATATGTTTGTGGTGTTGCATATATGTTTGTGTTTGCAGGTACCGGTATTTGAAATGCGATAGTTGCCAATATTTTGCCGGAATGTTGATTCATTTCCGTTTCGGCGAGAATTTGGCACTATGCATTCTTTTTGGTCCTATTTTTAGGCAAAGTCATGCCAATTTTTTTCTTGGTTCTAAAATATCGTTTTGCTCTACCCCGCAGGCGACCATGGTCCGCACGATGACCGAAGGCATCGTGAATAGGTTTTTGAGCTCCGCGAAGGCCGAGATGCTTCAAAAGAACGAGACGGAGATAAGATGTCCGTGTCGAAGATGCAAGCTGAAGAGCCTTATTGCGGACCCGGATTCCGGGCAGGTGCGGGACCACCTGCTCTTGCGTGGTTTCATGGATGGCTATCGGTGGCAAGGTGATGAAGATGACTATGAAGTCGTCCATGGGGGCCGGGCAAGAAATGAGGAAGGGCAGCAAGACAACCACCGCGGCGAGGGCGGGCGAGAAGACGAAGAATCTCTAGGACATGATCACGACGGTGATGCAGTACACAGTCATCATGTAGAAGATGCCGGACATGATGATGAGGAAGATCAAGACGAAGGGCATGATCATGAAGATGAAGATGCCGGAGCAGACGACGATGGACCATCGATGGGCTGGGTGCAGGACCCTCATATTCAAGAGCTGCTTCTCAAGAAGACGGATAACGCAAGAGCTGCCGCCCGAGAGAAAGCCAAGCTGGATCAACTGGAGATAGACGCGGTTACTCCATTGTATGAAGGATGCAGGCCCGAGGATACCCGCCTGAAAGTAACGCTCATGGCTCTGGAGATGAAGGTAAAACACAAAATGACCGACGCATGCTTCGACGAGAACATGTCATTCTGGCACGAACGTCTTCCCAAGGGGAACAAGTGCCCGACCAGTATCGAGGAGGCGAAGAAAATCGTGTGTCCTCTGGATTTACCGCACGTGAAATACCATGTGTGCATGAACAATTGCATCATTTATCGGGACGAGCACGCGGAGTCTACCATATGTCCGGTGTGCGGCGTCACTCGATACAAGAAGAGGAAGAAAGCTCCTCGAAAAGTGGTGTGGTACTTTCCGATCACTCCTCGTCTGCAGCGGTATTTTGCGGACCCTAAGGCAGCAAAGCTCCTGCGTTGGCACGCGGATAGGGAGGAGAAGAAGCGAGAAGATGACGGAAATGATCCGGAGATAAATAAAAAAGACAAGATGCTGAGTCACCCTAAGGATGCGAGCCAGTGGCAAGCGTTGAACTTCGAACACCCAGAATTTGGGGACGATCCAAGGAACATCGTGCTGGGCGCGAGCACCGATGGAGTCAATCCGTTTGGCAGCCAGAGAAGCACACATAGCACCTGGCCTGTGTTTGTGTGGATGTACAACCTTCCCCCCTGGTTGTGCATGAAGAGGAAGTACATTCACATGAGTATGCTAATTGAAGGGCCGAAACAACCAGGGAACGACATCAATCTGTATCTGGGGCTGCTGAAAGAGGAGCTAGACACGCTGTGGAAAACGCCAGCCAATACGTGGGACGCCGCAGAGAAAGAATATTTCCCTATGAGAGCCGCACTGCTCACGACGGTGCACGACTATCTCGGTTACGGATATGTCGCGGGGCAGGTGGTCCACGGATTTTCTGGATGCGTCAGGTGCATGGATGACACAACGTATCGTCAGCTAGATAGAGATCCCGGGTCTTCGAAAACCGTGTTCATGGGACATCAAAGGTGGCTTCGCGACGATGACTCATGGAGAAAACGCAAGGATCTGTTCAATGGTGAAACCGAACCCCGAAGACGCCCGCGTACGAGGAGCGGCGAGGAAATAGACGAGCTGTTGAAAAATTGGAAAGAGTGCCCACCGCCGGGAAAGGCGCCACCGTCGGGAAAGAAGCGAAAGGCGCCAGAGCCGCTGCTGAAGGTATGGAAAACGAGGTCTGTTTTCTGGGACTTGCCGTACTGGAAGATCCTCCGTGTGCCTCACAGCCTTGATGTCATGCATATCACGAAGAACGTGTGCGAGAGTCTGCTTGGTACCCTGCTCAACATGCCAGAGAGGACCAAAGATGGGCCGAAAGCAAGGGCAGACTTGAAATCAATGGGCATCAGGGAGGAGCTTCACGCTAATGATGATGATGATGATGATGATGATGAGGCGATGGACATGGAAAGTCGTCGCAAAGGCAAAAAGGCCAAGAAGATCGGAAATGACTTCCCTCCCGCGTGCTTCACTCTAAGTCAGGAGGAGATCGAGCAGTTTTTCACCTGCCTCGTAGGAGTAAAACTTCCTTACGGTTACGCGGGGAAGATAAGCAGATACCTAGACTCAGCGAAGCAGAAGTTCAGCGGGATGAAGTCTCACGACTGTCACGTGCTGATGACGCAGATACTTCCAGTTGCAATCCGTGGGATCATGGACGCGCACGTCCGTGAAACGCTATTTGGCCTATGCAACTTTTTCGACGTCATCTCTCGAAAGTCGGTTGGCGTGAGGCAACTCAGAAGGCTACAGGAAGAGATCGTGGTGATACTATGCGAGCTTGAGATGTACTTCCCGCCCGCATTCTTCGACGTTATGGTGCATCTGCTGGTCCATATCGTGGAGGATATCATCCAACTCGGGCCGACGTTCCTGCACAGCATGATGCCGTTCGAAAGGATGAATGGTGTCATCAAAGGATACGTTCGCAACATGTCACGTCCAGAGGGAAGCATAGCCAGGGGCTTTCTGACCGAAGAGTGCATCTCCTACTGCACGAATTATCTAGGCATCGAGAACCCCGTTGGTCTGCCCGTCAACATGCACCTCGGCAGGCTCGCTGGATGGGGTCACCGCGAGGGTCGCCGCGAAATGCATGTCGACTTCGAGGGTCGACTCGCCGACTTTGAAAGAGCAAACCTAGTCGGGCTACAACACATAGACGTGGTCGATCCTTGGGTGGTAGAGCACAAAACCTTTATTGAGAAGACGTACAATGACCGAGGCCAACAGAGGACGGACGGAGATATAATCAAAGAGCACAACTCATGTTTCACGCGTTGGTTCAAGGAGAAGCTTCTGTCGTACCCTTTACATGAGGATTCTTCCGCGGAAGAACAACTCATATTCGCCTTGTCACAGGGCGCCGAGCACAACCTGATGACGTATGAGGCGTACGATATCAACGGCTACACATTCTACACCGAGAAAAAGGACATGAAGAGCGATTATCAGAACTCCGGGGTAACGATGGAATCCTACACCGGTAACGACAAGGACAGATACTACGGAAGGATCGAGGAGATCTGGGAGCTGAGCTACGCTGGAGAGAAGGTCCCGATGTTCCGTGTCAGATGGGCCAAGAGCGTCCTAAAAGAAGACCGGTATTTCACCACCATGGTTATACCCGAAGCCAAATCCAAGACCGCGGGCGCAAACGTCACCGCGAAAAATGAGCCATGGGTACTGGCTTCCCAAGTGGACCAATGCTTCTTCATTACCGACCCGCCAAAGCCCAGTCGTGTTGTCGTGAGGAGAGGCAAAAGGAACATCATCGGAATGGATGGAGTCGCCAATGAGCAAGACTTCGACAAGTACGGCGACCCGAAGATGGAAGATGACGACGACGATGAAGTACCATACACCACAAGAAGAAGCAGGACCACCCTACCTAAATGACGTCCGTTCAAGAGAAGATCAATTCAAGGGGTTCCGGGGCTAAATTATTCAACCGCGAGAAAGAAGGGCAAGAAGATTGTGAAAAGATAGCTAAGATCGAATCACGACGTGTCGGCCACGTGTGTGTGTGTCAGTGGCAAGCTCAATTATTACATGCAACTAAATTATTACATGTATCACTTGATTTCAACCATGTCATCTAATTCTAAATCTTTGCACAATGGTTTTATCACTCCATTTGCATTTTCCTTTTCTTTTATCTCAAATCTTAAATTATCACAATGGTTTAAGTACGTGGTCTAATTAAAAATATTATTAAAGATCTTTTAAACATATATTATATTACTTTACATGCAAACTCAATCTTAATTTGATGACTGTTATTTCATGTCAATCTTTGATGACTGTTATTTCATCTCACTTGATTTCAACCATGCCATAGCATTGTAAATGATTCTATATTGTGATTGAGTAAAGGAGATGCATTGTAAAAAAATTATACGCCCTATATTTAGGAATGGAGGGAGTATTAAAATTGCCATGTGTTTATTTTAAAGTGTTTGGATGTTTATCATAAGGTTAAAATAAAATTTTAAAAAAGGTGCAAAAAATGGGGTTGCCAAGATTCGAACCTGGCCGGCCGGGCGACTTGCTTAATGTATCAAGGGACCAACCACTAGGCCATGTAAGTGGTTCTGTCCATAGCCACACACGCAATTGTTTTAACCTATTAGTACTAATAGTAATGGCGCACCCCTTAAAAGTGCGCCATTGCTATCCAGATGTTTATGGCGCACATCCTCAAAAGTGCGCCATTGCTATCGCACTCCCATCCCCACCTCTCCCGCGACCCCCTCCGCTCACTCTCCCATCGCCATTTTGCTATCCGGCCGCCGCACTCCCATCCCCACCTCTCCCGCGACCGCCCCGCCGCGCCGTCCCCGCCGCCTCTCCTCGTCTCCGGTGACCCCCTCCGCTCCGGTGGCCTCCCTCTCCCTCCCTTCCTCTCTCTCTCCCTCCCTCCCTCTCTCTCTCTCATCGTGCGCGCCCCTCCTCTGCAGCAGATCGAGCGCCTCTCCCGCGACCGCCCGCCGCGCCGCCCCCTACCTGCTCGTCTCCGGCGACCCCCTCCGCTCCGGTAAGCCTCCCGCTCCCTCCCTCCCTCTCTCTCTCCCTCCCTCTCTCTCTCTCACCGTGCGCCCCCTCCTCTGCAGCAGATCAGCCCGTCTCCACCGCCGGTCCAGGACCCCCATCCCAGGAGCAACGCCGGCGACCACTCCATAGGCAGGTAGCCACCACTCCCCCTCCCACTCATTTGGTTCTGTTGTACTTCTCAATTTGTGCCGCTTATGTTTATTTTACAGGTTTTTATTTATTAAGATTTGCAAAACAGAAGTAGATTAACAAAAATGAATTTTTTCTAGGTTGTAGTTTCTGTAACATCTACCTGCTATCTATTTTTATTTTTCTAAAGTGAAATTTACACATATAAATCCTAGAATATTATTATCTTTTCATTTTACAGAAACATCAGCAAACAGCTAGGGGAGTTTGTCAGCCACTCTTTTCGACGCCATAATTTTCGCAGCTTGTACAACTATAGTGGTAAGTTATAGCTTTGAGCTCTTTAATTTATGTCTGAAACAATTGTCTTTGTGTGAATCATCATGTGTGTTTCTGCCCTTTTGTATGTTATTATTTTTCTGAGTAGGAACAGGACATGCCACCACCGAACTTGGCTCCATAAGGTTTAACACAATGATGATGGACATAATTCATAGTATATCTAGTATAGAGAAGCAATGTATTAGGCCATATATACATTCAGGAGCAGTAGCTTTGCTAGTGGGTCACTTACCAAGTTGCATAGAAGTCGACCAGTAAAGGCTTTTCAGACTTCTCCAATAACTCTTCAAAGGTAGAAAATGTTTCCTTCTTAGCTTTGACCTATCAGAAAAGATAGAAACCACAGAGAAAGTAAAAAAAAAATAGGCATATTTCAAAAGCAGCAGATCATTCAGTAATTAGAACAAAGTAGAATGTTTCTTTTTCATTTCTATGATAATGTGTGTAGATGACTACTGTCAAAGAGGGTTGCACCATTGAGTATGTTAGCAGGTGACTTGCCAAACACAACATAGCTGCTGATGGCTCTTCACCTACATCAAGTTAACAGCCGATTGGCGGAAGAGTTTATATTATATGATTGAACTGGACCTCCGAACATAGTACACAAAGTGCCAGCGTATATAACCCTTGGCTACAGATTTCACAATGGCAAAGCAGAGATATAACCAGTGCCAGCGTATATAACCCTTGGATAATGATTTTGCAGGTACCCCGAGAGGCCCTTGAGTTTGCCGGAATGTCGATTAACTTCCGTTCCGGCAAATTCGGGTACTCCATATGTCCTATTTTCAGCAAAGGTCATGCTGAAATTTTCCGTGAATTTTAGCATGACTTTGCTAAAAATAGGACATATGGGGTACTTGCGACTAATGCATGGGCCGGGGTATCTTAGTACTTAATTAAGTAGGATCAACTGTTTTTTTGTCCATCACTCGATAAACTACATGTGTGTGAGAGAGATAGTGAGAGGAGACAAGAAGAAGGGGGTTAGGAAGGGACTTGGACCTTAGCAACAACACACTAACAGGTCCAAACTTTTTTCCTATTTAGAGCGAACATGGCCGACAACGATGAGGTCGGCGGTTCGGGCGGCAAGCCATTCTGGGAGCTGTCCCAGGAGATGGAGGGAGACCCTCACCGCTATGAGGACGCCGCAGAAGACACCGATCCCGACTACACAACCCCTAGTGGCGTCGGGGATGACACCACTGATGGTGCCGCCGAGGATGCCACCACTGATGATGGCGGCGCACGCACAGATGGCAGCCAACCGAAGAGGCAACGGAAGGACCGGCGCCCGAATGTGCTCGGCACCGTCAAGGAGGAATTTACTGAAGTGTCCTCCGAGGGGCATCCAACGGCGCCCAAAGAAATAGTCAAGGGGTACGCGGGACAGCTCGGGTGCATTCTCCGGAGCACCGTCTCGATCAACACCGAGAACCTAAGGCATCGTGACCGAGGGAATTTGCGCAACCTCCTCTTCACGAAGCTGCACGAACGATACAAGTTCCCCGGTGACTTCGCAAACACACGCCTCTCAGGGAATAAAGTGAACAGTGCCGCCCTCACGAAGATGAGCAAGGCCCTGGCTACTTGGAGAGGCGCGGTGAAGAGCATGATTGAAAAAGGTGATAGTTATGAGAAGATCAAGGAGAAAAATCCTTCGATCAGCGAAGATGACTACCGGGAGTTCAAGATCAAGTGCGAGAGCAACGCATCCGGGGAATCAAGTCAGTGGGGGAAAGATATGCGGGACTTGAACTTAGGGGTCCACAAACTCGGTCCCGGCGGTTACAGAGTGGCGGAACCTATATGGGACAAGGAGGACGCGGAGCGTGCCGAGCAAGGCCTACCGCCCCGCTTCGAGAAATACCGTGACAAGCAGACCAGGAACTATGTCAGGGCCCGGTACAAGATTGACCCGGTAACCAAGGAGCTTACCACGGATCCAAAGACCAAGGCGCTTGAGCGTGTTCTGGTAAGGAATACACCCCCGCGTAATTAGCTCCATATGGTTGCATTCTAATTAATGAAGCCAAATTTCTAAATGGTTCATGTTCCTTCCGCAGGACACTGAAAGCAGTAGCGCGGGGTCGTCTCAGAGCTCCCCTTTCGACACCCCTTTAAATAGGGCGTTGAACGTAATGAAAAACAAGGATAAGCTCAGTAAGCCGTCGTCAGCTGGTCGTGTGGCCGGCAAAGGCTTGTCCACGAAATGGTCGGAATACTATACCGCTGGGCGAATGGAGAGAAAGACCAGCTCGGAAAGCCAGCAGCGCGAGGTTCAACAACTCAAGGTACAAGTGGCGCGGATTCCGGAGATGGTCGAAGAGCAAGTGCGAGACCAACTGGGAGCGACGATCACCGCCATTATACCTACCTTGGTTTCTGGGCTGCAGGCGTGGGTGGCGGGCGGCCAACAGGGGCCGCCCCCGATTCCCAGCTTGACGGGCAGCAACTCGCGCAACGCGCCGGCGGCGCCATTGGTGTCTCAGGCGGAGGCGGCATTGGTGTCTCCCGCGGCGGCGCCATTGGTGTCTCCGGCGGAGGCGGCATTGGTGTCTCCCGCGGCGGCGCCGGCATTGCAGCTTAATGCACCCGGGTGTGGGAAGAATACGCCGGCCGGCACCTCGGCAGCAAGCGGCCCCTCCGTCAATTGCACGCCCGCCGTTGGCGGTGCCTCGACATTAGCCGAGCTCGACGCCATCACGGTAACTAATTAAGCCTCTCGGCCGATGACTTCATCTCCTTGCCTTTGACTGGGCATCCCTGACGCCCTACATGTTTTCGCAGGGCGTCGCCGACGTTCCATGCACTCTCCTGCACTTCGTGGACGGCGAGTTGATCGATGTCGCCAAGGCCAGAATCGTTCAACCGGGCAGCCGCGTGTTCCACGGTAATCCGATGCCACCCACCGTGTATAGGGTTCAACTGGTTCGGGTGCTGCGGGGCTGCGACGACTTGTTACCTCCGTTTCGACCCACTGGGGCCGACGAAGACGATGTGATGACCCTCAGCGCCTGCTTAAGCTGGCCCCTGCTTTGGCCGAAGAGCCAGATTCGTTTGGGGGCGGGGGACACCACCCCACAGACAACACCGCCAGTAGTGCCGGCGCCAAGCCATGGCAAGACCGCCGCAACGCTACCGGACATGCCGGACATGCATATGGCACAGGATCCGGGCATGCATATGGCACAGGATCCGGACGACGACGACGACGACGACGACGGTACATTTACCAAAGTCGATAAGTACTTCAACGAACATGGGTACGATGATGAATTCTTGGGGCCTCCTTCTCAAGAACCCAACCCTGCAAAAGACGATCGCGATCTAGCTGGTACCACGGAGAAACCCAATTGCAACAGGCGTCGTCTGGCGTTCAGTTCTCAGGAGACGCCTCCAGCTGCCGCCTTCACCGAGCCTCAGATAGCCGAGGTGCGAAATATTATCAGCCCCAACACACTCAAGAAGGCGGTCTCTCAGCAGAACTCGATCCCATTACAGCAGAAGAAGAAGGGACAGAAAAGAAAGATTAAGGGTGCGAGCCAGCCGGCACCGAGTACGATCCGTGCTCAGGACGAGCCACCTTCACCTAAGGATATCTCGAGGAGGGTGCATGTGGCGGGTAGGCCGATGCTACCGACTAATATGCTCAATGCTGCAACCGGTGCTATGCGGAGTCTGCATGACAGTGTTCTTTCTTTGAAGAAGCGGCGTCTCCGAGAGAATGATGTGGCATACCCGGTTTTCGTGGCCAAGGTGCCAGAGGGCAAGGGCTTTGTGGATAGCGCCATCGGGGGTATGATCGTCCTGCGGTTTGATGACATCTTCGCTATGTTTAACCTTCATCCGCTGCACTACACCTTCGTTCGGCTATTTTCGCTTAGTATGGAGATGCGGATCATTAGAGACAAGACCCCGGACATCGTGATAGTCGACCCCTTCTACATGCGTGCCAAGATCTTGGGCAGCGCTGGGGACCGGCAAGTCGCGAGTTCATACCTCGAAGGCGTCATTCTGGCGAACCCAGATAAGGATAACTTCCTCGTGACTTACTTTCCCGAGTAAGTCATCCCCTCACCGCCCCGTAACATATGATTTCTTAGATTTCGATCGTTCTTTTTTTTTTCTAACATTCCGTGTTTTGTGCAGTGACACACATTGCACACTCATCCTCTTAAGCCCGAAATATTCCATGGCCACGTATTTCGACTCGGACCGTCAGTCGAAGAAAGACTACACAAATATCAAGAAAGTTCTTGATGAAGCTTTCCCCGGCTACGCCAGATCTGGAGGCACCTTCAAGAGGCCAATTCGTAGGTACGGCAAGCACGTGTTCGCCCACAATACGATGTTCCCCTACGTCAAGCAGCCGCCTGGCGGTCAGAAGGATGCCTACTACGCCCTCCATCACATGCGGGCGATCGTGCGGGACCATAATCACCTTCTGCTACCAAATAATCTCAAAGATTGGGCCGCAAGCTTGTCGGCAATCCAGGACACGGACATCAGACAAGAATTCTTTCGCATCCAGTCGGAGTTTGCGGAAATCATCCATCAAGATGTCCTTCGTACCTCGGGGCAGTTCTACCTTAGATATCAACCGTCCAACAGTGAGATAGAAACAACGCTACAAATGCAGGCTGACAACGACCGCGATTTCATGACCATCATGATATACGGCGGCTTCATCCACGCTCCTGTCCCTGAGTCGAGTCGAAAGTAGTGATCGTATGTAGTTCTGAAATATCGATTAGCTCTTTAGTTTGGACAGTCGTTCAACTTATATGTAATCGATGCTATTTATTAGTAGGACCACGAATCGTGCTATTAATGTGTTGCTTTTCTCTTCCGATCCTTTTGTTGCATACTTATATATTGCTTATGTATTGTCTGTGAATTGCTACTAACGTTTTGTTTGTCTAGTGCATAGAGATGCCGTCGTATGTCGTGTACAAGGGTAAGGTTCCCGGAGTCTACGACGACTGGGAGGAGTGTCGGAAACAGGTTTACCGTTTCAACGGTAACAGTTACAAAGGGTACACCACTAGGGCGGAGGCGGAAGCTAGATACGCGCGCTATCTAGCGGGAGAGAGGAGGGAGCGGAGGAGGAACCGGATGAAGACCAGTTTCATCGCGATGATGCTCATCGTGATGACCGCAGCTCTCTTCTATGTGATGGTAGTTTAGATGATCGATATCGACTTGTAATGTGAAGAAAAACTCGCTACTCGCGGTCTAGCTCGAGACTTGTAAATGTTCTAACTTTGTTCGGTCTTTTGAATTCGGAGACTAGCTAATATGATGAATTGTATTCGGAGACTAATCTTCTATTGTATTCGATGAATCTGCTGTTTATATGTTGTACTGTCTATATTCTGTGCACTAATATATTTTGTAACCTGCGCAAATATCAGAAAAGAAAAAAAAATAATTCCTAATATTCATACTAGTGGCGCACCATACAGCACATTAGTGGCGCACTGCTATAAAAATACTAGTGGCGCATTATCTGTTAGTGCGCCATTAGTAACCCAGAGCACAAGGTAAATATGGCCCCCTGGGAGGCATACTAATGGCGCACCGTGTGACTTACTAATGGCGCACTGCCTGGTGCGCCAGTATAGTCTGGTATACTAATGGCGCACCAGGGGTGCGCCATTAGTATATGTTACTAGTGGCGTGATGATAGTGGCGCACCTGTAGTGCGCCATTAATGGCCAAAACAGGTGCGCCACTAATAAGCCTTTTCCTAGTAGTGATGATGCCAGTGCTCATCCAAGGCCCCAAGCAACCCGGCAACGACATTGATGTGTACCTAAGGCCATTAGTTGAAGAACTTTTACAGCTGTGGAATGGAAAAGGTGTACGTGCGTGGGATGAGAAAGAACATGAAGAATTTGACCTACATGCGTTGCTGTTTGTAACCATCAATGATTGGCCTGCTCTCAGTAACCTTTCAGGACAGACAAACAAGGGATACCATGCATGCACGCACTGTTTAGATGATACCGAGAGTATATATTTGGATAAATGTAAGAAGAATGTGTACCTGGGGCATCGTCGATTTCTTCAGAGCAGGCATCCCGTATGAAAGAAAGGCAAGCATTTCAAAGGTGAGGCAGATCACCGGAAGAAGCCTCGCCACCGTACTGGTGATGATATACTTGATATGGTCAAGGATTTAAAAGTAATCTTTGGAAAGGGTCCTGGCGGACAATCTGTTCCGAATGACGCTGACGGACGCGCACCCATGTGGAAGAAGAAATCTATATTTTGGGACCTACCCTATTGGAAAGACCTAGAGGTCTGCTCTGCAATCGACATGATGTACGTGACGAAGAATCTTTGTGTGAACCTGCTAGGCTTATTGGGCGTGTATGGGAAGACAAAAGATACACCGGAGGCACGGGAGGACCAACAACGTATGCACGGAGAAGACGGCATGGATCCAAAGCTGTTTCAGGGTCATGCCAGCTACGCTCTTACCAAAGAAGAGAAGGAAATCTTCTTCGAATGCCTGCTCAGTATGAAGGTCCCGTCTGGCTTCTCGTCGAATATAAAGGGAATAATAAATATGACAGAGAAAAAGTTCCAGAACCTAAAGTCTCATGACTGTCACGTGATTATGATGCAACTGCTTCCGGTTGCATTGAGGGGGCTTCTACCGGAAAACGTTCGATTAGCCATTGTGAAGCTATGTGCATTCCTCAATGCAATCTCTCAGAAGGTAATCGATCCAAAAATCCTACCAAGGTTAGAGAATGATTTGGTGCAATGTCTTGTCAATTTCGAGTTGGTGTTCCCACCATCCTTCTTCAATATCATGACGCACGTCCTAGTTCACCTAGTCGAGGAGATTGCCATTCTGGGTCCTGTATTTCTACACAATATGTTCCCCTTTGAGAGGTTCATGGGAGTCTTAAAGAAATATGTTCATAATCGTGCTAGGCCAGAAGGAAGCATCTCCAAGGGCCATGAAACAGAGGAGGTCATTGAGTTTTGTGTTGACTTTATTCCTGACATTAAGCCGATTGGTGTTCCTGAATCGCGGCATGAGGGCAGACTGGGTGGAAAAGGCACGCTAGGAAAGAATTCAGTAATATGCCGGGACGGGCATTCTTTGGCGCAAGCACACTACACAGTTCTACAAAGTTCCGCCTTGGTGGCTCCGTATATCGAGCAACACAAGAATATTCTACGCTCCAAACACCCGGAGCAGTCTGACGACTGGATTACACATGAACAAACGGTGACTTTCGCCGGTTGGTTGCAGACACGTCTCATGCATGACGACACTGTTGCAGATGACCTGTACTTGCTGTCCAAGTTACCATCTTCGACTATATTGACTTTCAAAGGGTACGAGATAAATGGGAATACATTTTACACGATCGCCCAAGATAAAAAGAGCGCCAACCAAAACAGTGGTGTCCGCTTTGATGCAGCAAACACCAATAGGTCAAAGGACACATATTATGGTTACATAGAGGAGATATGGGAACTTGACTATGGACTTGGTTTGAAGGTCCCTTTGTTTTGGTGCAAATGGGTCAATCTGACAGGAGGCGGGGTAAAGGAAGACCCGCAGTACGGAATGACAACAGTGGATCTCAACAATCTTGGGTACGCAGACGAACCATTCGTCCTAGCCAATGATGTGACGCAGGTTTTCTATGTGAAGGACATGTCTACCAAGCCGAGAAAAAGAAAAGATAAGGAAGCGAATACATCATACGATGAGCCAAAGCGCCACATAGTTCTTTCAGGGAAAAGAAACATCGTGGGAGTGGAGGACAAGACAGACATGTCAGAAGATTATGAAAAGTTTCATGAAATTGCTCCCTTCAGAGTGAATGTTGACCCGAGCATCAAGTTAAACGATGAATATTGTCCATGGTTACGACGCAAAGGGACACACGCGAAGAAAAAGTTTTATACCCAAAGATCCCACTCTGGGATGTGACCGGCTTCTCTAGTTAGTTTCCGGACTTATATATTTGGAAAGTCCCACTTCGGACAAACCGGAGGGAATCTTTGTAATAGTAGTGTACTTATGTGTTTTGGCATTTGAGAGGGTTACGACAAAAACTGGATGCACTTCGTGTACAAAATGGACAATCTCTTTCGAAGTATCAGGGTTTCAGACGAAAACTCGTCTGTTACAAAGGCATTTCATTTTTTTAAACTTATTTCAACTCCAGACTTTTTGTGTGTTCAGTATGCACCATTCGAAGCCATGTCATCAATTTTCAACCCTTTCTGACTTCATTTGCTATTTTTCATGCATTTACTGATTTTTTTGAGCTAAATGACCCTGAAATTGAAAAGCACTATAAATGAACTCTGGAAAGGTTGAAAGTTGGCATGGTATCATCATTTCACCCACATAGCATGTGCTAAAAACATGAGAGGGTTACGGCAAAAACTGGATCCACTTCGTGTACAAAATGGACAATCTCTTTCGAAGTATCAGGGTTTCAGACGAAAACTCGTCTGTTACAAAGGCATTTCATTTTTTTAAACTTATTTCAACTCCAGACTTTTTGTGTGTTCAGTATGCACCATTCGAAGCCACGTCATCAATTTTCAACCATTTCTGACTTCATTTGCTATTTTTCATGCATTTACTGATTTTTTTTGAGCAAAATGACCCTGAAATTGAAAAGCACTACAAATGAACTATGAAAAAGTTGAAAGTTGGCATGGTATCATCATTTCACCCACATAGCATGTGCTAAAAAGTTGAGAGGGTTACGGCAAAAACTGGATGCACTTCGTGTACAAAATGGACAATCTCTTTCGAAGTATCAGGGTTTCAGACGAAAACTCGTCTGTTACAAAGGCATTTCATTTTTTTAAACTTATTTCAACTCCAGACTTTTTGTGTGTTCAGTATGCACCATTCGAAGCCACGTCATCAATTTTCAACCCTTTCTGACTTCATTTGCTATTTTTCATGCATTTACTGATTTTTTTGAGCTAAATGACCCTGAAATTGAAAAGCACTATAAATGAACTCTGGAAAGGTTGAAAGTTGGCATGGTATCATCATTTCACCCACATAGCATGTGCTAAAAACATGAGAGGGTTACGGCAAAAACTGGATCCACTTCGTGTACAAAATGGACAATCTCTTTCGAAGTATCAGGGTTTCAGACGAAAACTCGTCTGTTACAAAGGCATTTCATTTTTTAAATAACCTAAGAATTACCAAATTGAATATAATGATAAAACACGCTAATATTAAACAGCAGAAAAAAGAATCACTGCAAAATCTATTTTTAAAGTAAAGTTATTCACAAACTAGTGATTCACACAAATTTCAAATAATTCGAATTTAAACTATTCAAATTTGAAAACTACTGCCACTAACAGAAAGTTTATAATTTTTTTGACCTAACGCAAAAAGATTCACTCATTAACTCTAAATAAAGCAAAAAAAAAACTCAGAAACAAAAGAAAATAAATAAAACAGAAATTAAAAAAAAACTGAAAAGTAAATAAAAAAAGCCCGCCTACTGGGCCGCCACGGAGTATTGGGCCAGGATGCAGGCCCAGTAGGCCCAACAGGGCAGCACATGTGTGGTAGGCCCAGAAGGCCTGCATTAGAGAGGAGCTCGACACGGTAGCCGCGGCGGGGCTTATAAACTGGTGCGAGCTCCTCTCAACTAGCGAGGTGGGACTAAACATTCGACACGGGAAGCCAGACCTTTAGTCGCGGTTGGAGCCACCAACCGCGACTAAAGGTCTGCGCTTCCCGCCGCTTCGCCTGGCGAAAAATACCTTTAGTCGCGGTTGGTGGCTCCAACCGCGACTAAAGGTGGCCTTTAGTCGTGGTTGGAGCCACCAACCGCGACTAAAGGCTCTCATATATATATATATATATATATACAACACTTGAATTTTTTTCACAGTTCGTTCTCTGCTTCTTCGACCACGCCGCCAGGAGATCGCCGCGCCGCCAGGTTGCCGTCGTACGCGCCTGCCCAGACGCCGTCTCGCTTCCCCCGACGCCAGAGCTCGTCGCCGCCCCCGACGCCGGCCGCCCCTGCCTCCTCGCCGACCCCCGACGCCGGACGCGCCCTCCTCGCCAATCCCCAACGCCGCCCGCGCCCGCTCCTCCCCGAGCTCCTCGCTGCGCCGCCTGCCCCGACGCCGTCGCCGCCCCCGACTCGCCTCGCCTCGCCGTCGCCCCGCTGTGAGCTCCTTTCCTCCCTCTCCCCCCTGTCCCTCACCCCCTGCCGCCATGGCCGCCCCTCCCCGAGCCCCCCCACACACATGCATGAACACACACACACACACACATTTTCTTAAGTTAGATGATTTATATGTATTTTTTATGTTTTAGTATATATGTATAGCAATTTTGACATTTTTCAAAAGAATTTTGACACATTTTTTTCACTAGATGATTAGATGTATAGAAAAAAGTTGAGGAATTTTGACATTTGAGGAATTAATTAGTATAATGTATGTATAGAAATTTTGAGGAATTTTGACATTTGAGGAATTTAGACATTTGAGGAATTTTGACATTTCAGGAATTTTGACATTTGAGGAATTTTGACATTTTTTATACTTTTAGATGAAATGTTAGATGAAATGTTAGTTTTTTATAATTTTAGTTATAAAAATGTTAAATTTGCATAGAATTTCTTCTCGGAGTCAACGATGCCCGGCCCGCATCCTCGTCGTCGACTCGTTCGCGACGACGTCCTGCTTCAGAGGGGCAACGTTCGGGACTGGGCTCCGCCGGGCTGGCACTGGGAGGTGCTACCTTCAGGGGCGCGCAGCTTGGTGAGGAACCCAGCCCCGGGTCCCGTCGTCGACCCGAAGCTTCTTTGGTGGCGTTCGCGTGGGCCACTTTCGGTGCGGAGGCAGCCGGCCCTGCCGGAGGTGGTACGTCGCCGTGTCAGGGAGGAGGACGAGCACGTCCGTCGCTACATGGATGCGTTGGACGTCAGGTTCTCCAATACCTGGCAGGTTCTTCAGGGATCTCACCCGAGCTATGATCCTGTGATGGTTCCTTCTCTTTGGGTGTCCACCGCCCGCGCCTCAGGAACCGCGAGTGAACTAGATTCTTCGATAATATTCGATCTGTATTAGCTAGTGATAATGCTCGAGATGTATTCGAGATTATATTCGATAATATTCGAGATGATTTATTCGAGATTATATTTGATGATGCACATTATATGAATTATTCGAGATGCATATTATGTACTATGATTCAGTTTTTCCTTATTGATTGCATGCATTCTAATTTGAATACTAAATTGTTTTATCTTTCTTCTGGATTAGTTAAATAAAAGCTATGGACAATACCGACAGAGAAGGAGAAGAGGCTCTGTTCGACATCATACGCTCCTCCCCGAGCCCAGAGCATGAACCTGAAGATGATGACGGCTCGCAATATCTGAACAATTCCGGTGAGGGTTGTATGATATTTGATGAAGACGAACGAATAGATGAAGGCGACGACAACGATGTTGACGAAGAAAATGTTCTTCAAATAACAAAGACCGGCGAGGTATATTTATTATATGAGCCATCCGATGATCATTACATGTCTTAATTGATTTGTATGTATTAACGAATCGATCTTTCTTCTTTTAGGCCTCGGGATCGAGCAAATCTTCTACAAGCGACAGGGTAGTTCGAGGCCCGGCCAAAAAGTTGGATCCTGGCGTAAAGTTCAACATCGATTCCATCAAGACATCAACTGGCGAACCGCTTGAACCTAGGAAAAATGCGACCAAGTTCAAGAATCAATGCGGAGTTATTGTTATGGACCAAATCCCGATCTCCGTTCAAGAATGGAAAAAGCCAGCAAAGGGAGATCGAGCATGAGTTACTTTTGTCGACGAAAGAGCAAAAGATGTGCTTTGGACATCGCTCATGGAACATTTCACCCTACCAGATAATTTGACAGATGCAGATCTGAAGAAAGTCAGAAACTATGCTCTTAAAAAGATGGCAATCGCATTCAACACCTTCAAGAAAAATGCATGGACTAAGTACGTCAAATCAAAAAAGAAGACTCCAGAATTCACGGGAGCACTGGTGAAGGCAAAAGATCACTGGGACGCTTTCGTGAAGTTCAAGGAATCGGAAGAAGCTAAGGAACGGTCGAGAAAAAACAAGATTAATGCTGCGAAAAAGAAGTGGCACCATACTCTGGGGCCAGGTGGCTACCAGGTGGCCCTGCCTAAGTGGGATCAATCTGAGCAAAAGATGATTAGTGCAGGGGTCAATCCAGTTACATTGACATGGCCCCCCAGGTGCAGGACATGGTTTTATGCGCATGGGGGGAAGTTGGACCCAGAGATAGGGCTGGTTATGGTGAAGGCAAGTCTTAAAGTAGCGACAGACGAAATACTTATTGCAATAGAAGAAGCTCGAACGGGGGTGTTCACGCCCAACAGAGAGAACGACGAGCTTACGCGCGCCTTGAAGAATCGTGAACACCCGGGAAGAACACGAGGCAAATGCGTTGTTCCGTGGTTTGAGGGGTTTGCGGATTGGAACGACGACTATAGAAGCCGTGCGAGAAAGAAGATGCAGGAGGAGAAGAAGAAGAAGGAGGAAGCACTCCTCCTTGAAGGCCTAGAATCAAAGCACCTGGAGTTGGAACGATTTGTTAGGCGGTAGCAGGAGCAGATCGACTCAGTCAGCCAGGAAAGGGCGTCTCAGCGGCAGCATGAGCAGATCGATCCAGCATTGGATAGCACCGTCCCATATATGCCGAGAAGCAGTGTGGGTTCCGCCCCGGCCGATATCGATAATGCATTGCTAGCTAGCTACCCTGTGGATGATATCAAAGACAGGACTAACTGTGAGCTACACATGAAAGTGAAGAACTTATCCATGAAGGTGGCGGACGGCTATGCTTTAGCAAATCCCCCTGAAGTAACCTTCCATTGCAATCCCATTCCAGCTGGCTATGCTCGTGTCGGGGTTGATGAAGTGATGTCAGGATATCACGAGCTACAACTTGACATTCTTGGAGGTGACGAGGAGAGAACACTCGGAGAGGCCATACATCGTATCATTCTATGGAAAAAGGATTGCATCGCCTTTCCAAGGCCACCGACTCCTCCTCCTCCAAGTCCGCCGCCGCGTCAGTCGACTCCTCCTCCTCCAAGTCCAGCACCGCATCAGCCGACTCCTCCTCGAAGTCCGGCACGACGTCAGCCAACTCCTCCTCCTCCAAGTCCGCCGGCACCGCGTCAGCCGACTCCTCCTCCAAGTCCGGCACGGCGTCAGCCGACTCCTCCTCCTCCAAGTCCGGCACCGCGTCAGCCTAAGCAACAGCGGAAGAGAGAGGCCGTAGCTACGACGGCTAGCGGTACAACAGGCAATAAATTCAAATATGGTCCAAACCTCAAGCCTCTTCCGAAGTTGCCTTACCACCTGACTCCTGAGGAACTCGACATCGCAGTGGATGCCAAAGTGAAGGCCCATTTTGGACCGAAACCGCCCACGCCGCCAAAGGAGAAAGTACCTGAGCATGTCTCACAACACTTTATTGATATGGCTCGACCGACTGACAATCAAAAGGACTCCGACTATGTGCGGTCTATCAAGAAGTCATATTTGGCAGGACTAAAGGAGTCGAGCTCAAGCTCGTGCTAAGCAGTTGGCAAAAAAGCGGGAAAACTGTTCCCCAGCTGGGAGAACAGGCAATGCAATCGATCCCCCCGCTCATTGTACAAACACCTGTGAGTACCGCCGATCGGCTGGTAATAACCGAAGATCATAAAAGGCAGGCTAAAGAGGCCGGTGTCACTGTTGAACAACTCCTAGGCCTTGAGGAAATCCCCGGGATTACAGAGGAGGAAGTAAAATACCAATATGTCCACGGAAAACCTCTGGTCAAGCCTGACGATGTCAAGCTTCTACCAACGAGAATGTATGATTTGCATACGTGGTACATGCAAGAAACAACAAATACCAATGAAGAGTCCCTCATGGTGAAAGTCAAGAGAAAGCATTACTTCCATAAAAAAGATGTGTGGATTCATTATTCAGAGTTGTTTCAGTTATTCAATCAAGACGCACTCGACAAATCTATCGTCAGTTGCTATTGTCTGTAAGTGATTTCTTTCTGTAATTTAAGTCTCTAGCTAGCTAGCTGTGCTCTCATTCATTACCTGTAATTATCCTCACTATATTCTTTTCTGTGGTATTATGCAGAATGAAGATGTATGAAATGAAAAAAGCTGGACGCTATGGCATTGGGTTCATTGACCCAAATACGGTTAATCAGGCGATATGGGAAGATAAATATTCGAGAAAAGACACAGAGAGATTCCTGCTAGTGTTTTTGAAGCAACTAAACACCCTACCAGAAATACTACTTCCTTACAACTTCGGGTGAGTGTTACTATATCTTGTACTACAAATTCTATTTTTTGCTTAATTACTAGATGTTAATAAGTGTAGTTGATGAGTTATGCACGTGCCCGCTTATTTATACAAAACGTGTGCGCATGCAGTTACCACAGGATCTTGTTAATCATTGAAGTTGACAAGGGAAAAGTTGAAGTACTAGACTCACTATATAAGAATCCATCCGAATACGCAACCGTGAGGGGGATGGTCGACAGGTAATTTCAATCATTATCGCACTATGTCAGCCTCTTTACTTCATTTCCTAATATCAACTAGTTAATAACTCCTTTATTCATTTTCTTTGCCGGCGGGCAGGGCTTGGGCCAAGTTCGTCAAACAGGTCCCAGGCGACTGGGTACAAAAGCTGACATGGGTGCGACCCAAGGTAATTAAGTAGTACTAGCTAGCTACGTCCGTGCATCTCTTGAATTCTAGTTTCAATACCATTATCATGCTTGATTAATTATTACCTGATTGAATTTTATTTTCGTAAAGTGCATGAAGCAGGAGCAGGGGAATAGTTTATGCGCATACTACGTTTGCGAGAACATTCGCATGATCACGTCTGAAAGGAGCAGAAACGAAAGAAATCTTTGAGTACGTTTGCCAGAACACTATCCATATTTTTTTATCATGATCTAGCTAATATATATACACACAACTAATATATTTATCTTGATCTTCTGATTATAGCTGACGGAGATGCGGGGCCAGCTCCTACCAACGGCTCGCGTACGAGCAATTCAAGAGGAAATAGCTGGATTTCTGGTCGACCAGGTCATAGATCCCAAAGGAGAATACCATTACAAGATCAAGCAGTAATGCCTGCATATGTAATGATCCGCAAATTGTAGGAGAAATTGTATATACCAAATTGTATATATATATATGTATGTGAATGGTCGTCGTACGAGAAATTCGATGATATATATATATATATATATATATATATATATATATATATATATATATATATATATATATATATATATATATATATATATATATGATCGGTTCTACGAGAAATTCTATTTATATATATATGCACAACATGTACAGTATGTAGTAGCGTAATATATGTTTGAAATTAATAATAATTAAATGGAAAACACAAAATTAAAAGGAAAAATAAAACATAATTAATTCATAAACCTCTAAAGGATTAAAAGGAAAAATAAACCAAAATTAAAAGAATTAAATACTTTTAGTCCCGGTTGGTGTTACCAACCGGGACTAAAGGGCCCCCAGCCCACGGCGCCGGCAGGTGCCACGTGGTGGGCCTTTAGTGCCGGGCCGTGTTGAACCGGGACTAAAGGGGGGGGGGCTTTAGTCCCCACCCTTTAGTGCCGGTTGGAGAACCGACACTAAAGGCCCTTACGAACCGGCACTATAGGCCGATTCTGCACTAGTGTTGAGTTGAATTCTCAGCTTTAGCATGATTTTTTAGGCTATAAAACTATAAGTATGGAAACTGCTAGCATCAAGATTTGTTTCCAACATCTTTTTCTTCCCAAAATTATCTGGTCTGCGATGTGTGAGTTATCAAGCTATTCACACAAAAATTAACCGAGGGTATTTCATCAACGTGCCTCCCTCCACCCGGTCGCCAAATTTACCAAGACCGAGGTACATAAGTTATCACGTCAGCGATGTGTGAGTTACCGTGATATTCACATAAAAGTTATCGGGGTATATTTCATCACCTCTCTTCGCCAAAGTTACCAGGACCGGGCAGCATAAGTTATCAGGTCTCCGATGTGTGAGTTACCATGCTATTCACACCAAAGTTACCGGCGTATATTTCATCAACCCCCACCCCCAAGCCAAAGTTATCAGGATTGGGTTATATAAGTTATCAGGTCTGTGATATGCGAGTTACCCTGATATTCACACAAAAGTGGCCGGGGAGTATCCCCCCTGGTCGCCAAAATTACCACGGTGTCATCAACTCTAGATGAGTTGGTAAAATAGTCTACGTAAGTGCGGAAAAGATTGGACATTGCATTAACTTATGTGTAAATGTAGAAGAGGAGACAAGTTAAATAGCCTATTTGGTTTAATTTTGTCAAGAAAAAGGAACATAGGTGAGCTGGTTGGCTAGTTGAGTTATCTCATGGGGGGGGGGTACAAGGATCGAATCCTGTTGTGTGCACTATTTTTTATGTGAAAACGCATACTTTCCATCGTTGTGCATTGCTCTTTCCCCCGCGGGAGAAGCAGATCAACCGATCACCGGGTCGTGCGGATCTGTCGCTAACATCCGGTCGATTGGACGTTAGCTTTCTCGGTTTTTTTGAAACCTCGACATTTTGATTGTTATAACAAATTCTGAATCTACATAAGCGATCTGCAGTTTGATGAGCCAGTTCTTCCTCACAAAGTTCAACACAACCTAACCTGGTTTGATCTTTCTATAATATTTCATTCTATGAATCCATCAACTCCACAAATAAATTCATTCTATTTTGTACTATGATGGTGCATTCTTTATCAATAAGACAAAGAATCATAAGAAAACATACAGTACGCACAAATCAGACAGGACCACAACATGAATATTTGAGCTAGCACGAATCTCGATACAAATAAAAAAGGAAGACCGTGAACAAAAAAATACACTTGCTTACTTAGGTAATGATGTTTCACATCACACACACCAAATAAGAGACAATGTTTTCTTCCTTTTCATTTTTAATACTTACCAACAAATTATTGCGCTTACCTGATGCAATTTTTGCTCTTGGCTAAACTGTTCCCTTCATCCTCATGGATATCGTGTAGACCAATACAGAAAGCCATCATCAGCAAACACACCGAAAATTCAAGCCCATGCAGTAGGATAACAAATCCATTCTAAGGATGAACCTTCATCAAAGAAATAATCTCACTATAGAGATAATGTCATACATGGTGCAAACTTCCTACAATGAGGTCAGACAAACTCCCAAGGGCTTTGCGAACAAAATTAGAGCAGCTCAAGAAAAAACTCTTCTCATGTGAAGCCCATCACCATAATTCATAAGTAGAGGCTAACTGAAAATTGATGAATCACCTTTTGTTTTATAAGAAACCAACATATTATTGTCGTCAATATTGAATAGCATGATATGTAGGTATAGATAGTTCATCCCTATTCGGCTATTCACAACCTATATCTAGACCAGGAGTCACATACCAAGGAGCAATTCCTAAAAGTTTCGAAACGGAGCCCCGAGCAAAGAGATCAAAAATTGTTCATAGAACAGCAAGAACACGAGCTATGGAGCAAGAAATAAAATTTCTAGAGGAGGAAGAAGACGAGGGCCACGATCACTAAGTGAGTGGGTTGCTACGGGCCCCACAAGCTTGGATGACATGGCCAGCGGGATGGCCACGCCACCTGCCCTTGTGGCTGCCTGGGGTATCCCTTGATGTATTTTCAGTGCCAAAAGTTCTTAAATCTTGAGTAAAAATTCATGCGAAATTTTCATGCCATTCTGAGATCTTTTATTTTTACATTTTTTATTGTGTGAAAAAAAATCAGAAAACAAGCAAACTGGTTATTCCAAAACATTTAAATACTACTAAAACTATTACAAACAGAGGATAAAGTAAAGTTACAGAAGGTTGTGTTTACGGAATTCATCGATTATATGTTTTTAAAAAGACTTATTAATAAGGTTGATCAAGTCTTAACAAATTATCTCTGAGCAACATAAAACCCAAGAATTTTTGTAAATCACTATGTTACCTCAAATTGAATATGCATGGTTCCAGTCATAATAGCTTAATATTTCTTTTTTTGTAAATGGAATAGGAAATTCAAAACCTCCAATAGTAATAGTCATAATTTTTTCAATAGAATTGATATTGTTTCCTTTGTTTAACTTTCCCGGGAAATAAACCGTATGCTCATTGCCATTAGCATGAAAAATGACCTTGCTTTTATTACAATCAATAACAAACCTGTAGTTTTAAGAAAAGTTCTTCCTAGAATAACATACATATTGTCATCCTCATTCATATCAAGTATAACAAAGTCCGTTAATATCATAACATTAGCAACCACAGTAAGAACATCCTCACAAGCACCAATAGAAATATCAGTCGACTTATCAGCCATTTGTAAAGATATTTCAGTGGGTATCAATTTATTGAAATCAAGTCTTTTAGAAAGGCTGAAGGACATAACACTAACACCACCTCTCAAATCAAAAAAAGCAGCTTTACATAGTTGTTTTTAATGGAGCATGGTATAGCAGGTATCCCTGTATCTCCAAGATTTCCAGTGATTTTTTCTTTAAAAGAATAATTAGCAACCATTGTAGAAATTTCAGCCCCATGTAGTTTTTCTTTATAGTAACAATATCTTTATATACTTAGCATATAGAGGCATTTTCATAGTTTCAGTCAAAGAAACATGAAAAAATAAGGGTCTAAGAAATTCAACAAAGTGATTAAAAACTTCTACATCCTTAGACTTTAGTATCTTACTAGAAAAAGACATGAGTTTTTATATCCATGGCTCTCTTTCTATACCATGCTTCATAGCAACAAAATCATTTTTATCATATCTTTTATTTTTAGGAGATGGACAAGCCCGACCCTGAGTGGGGCAGGAGGGGCGGCCGCCCCTGGCCACCGAAGCTAGGGGCGGCCTATTTCAGGTACGTACGAGCACCACCGCCTCAACTGCCGGAGTCACCATTAGAGCAATACGAGCGAACTACTGAGCGTCTCAACTAAGGACGCTGAAGCGTTATTCCTTTAGCGTACTAGGCTTTGGGCGTCTATTTATGTAGCATTGAATTTTGGGTATATTTTGTTAAAAAAGAAGAAACTTCAGTCTTTGAAACAAAATCCCTATTCACTTCTTTGGGTATCCTTTTTCCTCATCAGGTGTACGAACTGCTTGGTTAAATGGTGGTGGGATATGCCTAAGTAAAGGTCACGAGGGCCCACACCAGGCTAGAGGACTGACGAGGAAGGAACAAACAAAACATGAGTTAGATTGCTGATCAATTTGTACACGCCTCCTTGCTTGGAATTAAAACCTTAGCAAAATAATATGTCTTTTGTTTTCTTTTTCTGTTGCGAGGAGTAGCAAACTAATAACTAGATAAGAAAAATAAATACCCAAACTTAGTATAGTGGCAAAGTTCCTAAAAATATATATAGTAACAGAGTAGCAAGCACGACCAACGACAGGCTAACGCCATTGCTGTGCACTGCGGTGATAGCGAAGTAGGGACGGCACGGTCGTCACTCTCATCTTTGTAACTTTGTATCAGTGTACACAAATTCACTAAATTTAAAAGGTTAATTTCATAAATTGAGAGTTAGTTGTTCTACTTTGGTGTTAATATTTGATAGGTGATTCTAGTTTGTTATTTAGATTATTATATATTTATATGAAAGAACTTTCTTCTTGCAATCGGTTTCACCATACCAAAATTTACCTTTTGCTCCAGAATAGCACGTGAGCGCAATTTAGCGCACGAGTGCGTAAAGACAATTTGTTGTATTCTAAGCTCTTATGCATTGCCTCACTACCACGACAAGCTCTTGATATCATGTGCGCCCCGATCAGAGATGACCCATTAGTAACCCCCCCTCCAAGCGGCCTTGTCGAGAGGCGACTGCATTGTGCACACCGGCCACCGCGACTAAGTGATCTCAAAGAAGACATGTCACTGTGATACTCTTTCTATAGATATTACCGTTAAAGAATTTGTGTGTATGCTTATCATGATTTTTCAAGGGCCCGTATTTTGATCTCGCCCCGGGCCCCCGAAATATCACGACCGAGCATGGAGGTGGGTAATCAAGCTCAACTTCAGGTTCTACTTGTACCTCCTTTTCAGATTCATTGTTGTCATTAGGTGGAGCATGCATCATTATCAATATTATTATCATTAGCATTATCACATAATCATCTTGAGTTTCAAAATCAGAAATAGTAAGATTATTGGGATTCTTAATAGGTTTTTCTATAATAAGTTCACTAGAAGAATACATGATTTTATTCTTACTCTTCTTTTTCTTCTTTTTAGGTGAACTATGTGCACTATTATTAACTCTCTAAGAATCTCATTCAATTCTTTTAGGATGACCTTCAGGATACAAATGATCCTGAGTAAATTTACCTTCTCTAGTATCTACTCCATAAGCATGTTTATTATGTTGTTTAAGCATATCTCTAAACAAATATTGTGGTGATTTAGAAATTTGTTAAACTTGAGTGTGAACCATAGAAAAGTGCTTACAGAAATCTTTAACATCATCAAAAATTCTAACTAGCACATCACTCAACTTTTCAATAACAATAGAATTATATTTTATAAGATCACTTATTTGCATATCAGTATTATGTTGTTTAACAACAAATTTATCAAATTCTTCTAGGCATTGAGTATGAGACTTATTATAAGGAATATCAATTTCATCGAATTTATTGAGAGAATATACCTCTACTACCTGATTTGGAATATCAAGTCCATATATTTCTTTAATAGGCGGTAGATTCTTTACATCTTCAACTCTAATACCTTTTTATTTCATAGATTTCTTAGCTTCTTGCATATCTTCAGGATTGAGGAATAGAATACATCTCTTCTTTGGAGTTGGCTTAGGTGGTGTTGCGGGACGTGTCCAATCATTGTTAGTTTTTAGTAAGTTATTTAATAATTCCCGAGCTTGCTCAACTGTCCTTTCCCTGAAAACACAACCAACCCAAGTTGCGTAAAGTTGTACAAAACAAAAGCAACACAACTAACTCTAGATTTAGCGGTTACTCCATTATAAAAGATATCAATAATTTTATTCTTCTTAAAAGAATGATCTGGCAAAGCATTAAGTAATGTGAAAAGCCTCCCTCAATCTTAAGGGAGACATTCTTCCTCAAGTTGCTTAAAGCTGTATATATCATGCAAGACAGTTTGTTTCATATGTGCATGCAAATATCTTTTAGTAAAGTAATGGATCGTATCCTCGGGACTATGCACATAACCAGGAAAAATATTCTTAAATCACACTTTTGCATCACCCTTCTAAGAGAAAGGAAACAACTTAATAATATAATAGTATTGAATCTTTTCCTCTTGAGCAAACACGGTGGCAATATCATTCAACTTAGTCCAGTGTGCAATAAACTTTTCAAATTCATAACCATGAAAATGTAGGAGATATGCCCTAGAGGCAATAATAAATGTTATTGATTATCTCCCTGTTCATAATTAGGTTTATGTTCCATGCTATAACTGCTATGGTTCTCGAGTCTGCAATAACCACGAGGCTCGGAGGAAGACTCATATGCACGTGTGGAATAATAAACGGTAAAATGTATTCCTAGTCTGGCCTCTAAGACTGGCTCAAGTATTGCATGATGATCCTGTTTTCCTGATCATGGGCATGGCTATGCCGGCAATTTTGAGGGCACAATGTTAGAAGAACATTTGTGTTGAATCGACCCGAATTGATGTTATGCTATGAGATACATTCGTCATAAGTTAATGGTTAATAACACTGAGATGGTTAACGTTTGCATGATTCCTTGGACCATGAGAGTATCGAGTTTCTGCATGCTTGCTTCATGAACTTTGGGGTTTGTTAAACGTCATCCGTAAATGGGTGGCTATTACGGCGGCTTACGGGTTCATGGAAAAGTGTGTCAAGTAACTTGATAGCTAAAGATTGGGATTTGCTCCTCCGACGATGGAGAGATATCTCTGGGCCCTCTCGGTGTTACGGTATCCATCATCGTCTGGCCAGACACTTTGTGATTTGATCACGGGGGTGCCGGAACACGGGAACGAGAAAAGAGAACAATACCGGCAATGAGGTAACTGGCATAGTGGACAAGTTGTTGATCCATGGAGATGCTAACGTGTCTCACCTCGGGTATTTGTAACATATCGCGAAGCAATAGGAATTGCACATGGCAACTGGAGGTTCGCTCGAATATTCATTCGTGTGGGTATAGGGGTCAATATGGGTGTCCACGGCTCCGATGTTGATCATTGATCGGAAGGGGTTCCGGGTCATGTCTATGCTTCACCGAACCTATAGGGTCACACGCTTAAGGGTCATCTATCTGTTGAATACTAGACAGGGAGTCTGAGAGAAAATCACCGAAAAAGTTTTGGACACCGGAAAAGTTTCGGACAGCGGAAAAGTTCCGCAGAGAGAACACCGGAACAGTTTCGGTAAAACTGAAAAGTTGTTTCAGGGGATACCATTAAGTCAAATTGGTTTCGGCACATGCCTGATAATTCTTGGAGGGTGCCAGAATCATTCTGGAAACTTTCTGGAATTTTCCGGAATGAAAACCGGAAATGTTCCGGAGCTGCCGAAACCGCTTCAGATGCTTTTCGCAGATGAAAATCACTAAACCGGAATTGTTCCGGCTCGCGTTGAAAATTATTTTGGTGGGTACTGGAAATGTTCTAAGCCCACATGAATATTTTCAGTTTGATCAGACGCTGAAATATGTCGTCGTAAATAGTGAAAGTGCTTTTTGGGATATTTTTGGAAAAGTGCCTTTTGGGATATTTTCCGAAAAGGCTTCTAGAAGGTATGGATGGATGGGGACCACCTTGGGGGGCCCCCACAAGGGTTGTGGCCGGCCAAGAAGGGGGCTCCACCTTGGAGCCCCACTTGCCCACTTGCTTTCCCATTTTGCCCTTGGAAAGTGTTTCCTTCATGAGCAAGTTTTGGTATTTTTGAAATGCCCATCCTACCCCTTGGTTTTCCTATAAATAGGAGGTGAGGGGGCTGCCCAAACCTCATTCCTTACTCTCATACACAAGCCATGCATGATCTGGCATTCTCTCTCCCTCCCAGCGAAATAGTTTCGTAGAGCCGAAAGGCTGTCTGGGTTCCGGCAGGAACTAGTTCTGGACGGCGAAGCCCTGCTGGATAGATGACACCGTATGTGTGCAACTCTGTAGAGAGATTGTAGTTTCGGTCTTAGTTCGAGAGTGCCTCCCGAAGGGCTGTCCATGTGACCGTCCGAGTTTCGAAGGTCCTCCCGAAGGGCTGTCCGAGTGACAGTCCAAGTTTTTAGGTCCTCCCGAAGGGCTGTCCACGACACCGTCCGGGGGACTGTCTGACCGCCTCCCGGAGGGCTGTCCATGGGGCGGATGAGGGTATTCATCCTCGCGGTTGGGAGGTTGTAAAATCCTAGCTGCGGGGATCTGCACCGCCGATCGTCATCGACTCTACTTCCGCTGCGCTACGAGTCGGTAACGAAAAAGATCAAACCTTGTATGCAGTCTCCATAGTGGTCCTGGGCTGGTGCGTAGGTCGGAATTTTTTTTGTTTTCTGCTGCGTTACCCTATAGTGGTATCAGAGCCGTGCTATGCGTAGATGCAGGTTGCGATCTAGAATACATAGAGATGTATGGGTGTTGCACAATATAATTAGGTAGTAGATGAGATCTATTGCTGAAAATTATTTGTGCGGGTAGCAGATGAAATCTGTTACCCGATGTTCCTGTTGCTTCCCCTGAATTTGCGTAGTCCTGATCTTGACGGCATGGTGGAATCTCACAAAGTTCTGGCAATCCGCGATCCTTTCATGCTGCTCCTGAGTATGCTGATTGACAGATCAACGAAGTGCTAACAGTTCTTTGGGTTCCACCATAGTTGAGAAAGATGGATGTTTCGCAGACGAAAGGGCAATGCAGATATGATCTGCACGGGGGTCACGCGTATGACGAAGTTTAGTATGGGGCTCGAGATTTTATTATCTCGTGTTTCATACACCCTGGAAAGTTAATCTAGCAACTTGAATTATCATACTTGATGATGGACGTTGGTAGCTTCGGTTTGTTTCGAAACCTTAGAAGCCACGAAAAATAAAATTTTGCATGAACCGATTAGAGGCGTCTAACTTGGTTTTGCAGGATGGTTTGCATGTGCATATGATGTGGTATAGCAGTGCTCATATTAATTTGATTATGTATGAGATGACTATATGATGTAATATTAACATGACCTGCGTGTCATGATTCGGCATGATGGCTGGAGCCATATGATTGCACTTTAATGACCTGCGTGTCAACCTTGTTGTAATGCATTATTTTATTAGCTATAGAGATAGCAATATTATCTAGTGCATCGACAAGGTGGTGGCAATCTTCGCGAAGGTGAACACCGACGCGAATGCCGAAGACGAAGAAATGAAAGACTTCTCCGTCAGAAAGGGCTATACCATATCATGCTATTATGAATTGCCTGAGATGTTTATCCCTTATGATGCACCCTTCTTGATTGCGCGGTAGTCGCTTTTTATTAGGGTGATCTCTCACAAAAATATCAAGTAGTTAGTGTTCTCCCAAGTGTAGCACCGTCACGGCACCTAACTTTTCGGGGTGCGCCATGTCCACATGGGTACGAACGATTAGAGAAGTGTGAGGCGGGTGAGGTCAGACCTCGCAGCGAGATCACTTGGTTGTCTTGACGTTCTGGCTTGATCGTCCTGAGCTCGAAACACGCCCATCGAAAGATGAACAAGAGTCACATAGAGATGTGATCGGCATGTTTGCCCACCAATTGAAATTCTCGTCATCAGTGATGTCCACATCAATGGCGTTGAATTGAAATGTGGATCTGGTATCACTCACAATCAATTATGAGAGATATTGATTTGAGTGGGAGCGCACTGTAGAATTAATTATTTTAATTCTCAGTGCAATTAATTTTGAACACTGTCTAAGTGTGATTTGCATAATAGTTGTAGAAGAATGGCTCGCGTTTCCACCTTCCATATTAAAATTGAATAGCTGTTAAATATCTGGTTAATACTTTACGGTTGGTAATGTAATATGAAGATTGTCCTCAAGAGTGCCGAGAAGGACTTTGTCCTATCGCATACTTCCGGTATTCTCCCGCTAAAGCTATGGATGATATGACTCTCGTCCTTCGATCCAAAAGCTAAAATTCCGTTACGGTCAAGTGAAATATGTTTGCTTCCATGAGACCCGAACTTCGAAAGTTTGGATAGTTATGTGATATTCATGGAATCTGAAAATCATTTTTAGAGATAGACAAAGGCTAATAGATATGAGATATCCAAAGCAATGTTTGTTTGCAAACTATTAGTAAAGGTGTTTACTATGCATTAGACTGGTAAGAGAGGGATCCAGAAGAACGCCTGTCATATGATGATGGTGAATAAAACAACAACTTAAAGAGAAAGGAAGTATCCGAAGGGTGTTAGTGAAACTTTCACGCCTAAGAAGTCCGGGGCTAACACCACTCTTAAGTTGGGTGCTTCTTCTGAGAGTAGGAAAAATACTGAAAGTTAAACTGTTAGAAGTATAATGGCAGAAAGAAAGAAGACTGGAATATCCAGCTCATGTATGAATGTCATACAAGTTTTTGATGTATAGAAGGCTGGTCAAAAATATATAGTTCTTGGGAATTATGGTTAAACATGTTAATCACTAAATTCTTGGGTATTGTGAGTTATCACAAAGATACCCGCTCGATTGCATTCTGTTGCGACTCGATGCAAGAACTACTATGGCCTAAAAAGACTAGCCAGGAATGAGGTTTAGATACACGCAGGGAACATAGTAAATGTTACTATGCCTTCCATCGGTGTATTCCCTATGTATTTATTTTCATAATTCATTTTATAGTTTCACACTCTAGCCCTTTGCATAAGGTATCTTGCAAGAAGGTTGTTCATAAGAGAACTTTTGATGTTCGGTGTTATGAATAACATAAGGGCCATACTTTCATTATGAATGAGATGTATGTTATGAATATTGATAATAATACATTACCTCTAGGGTTTACTTTCATAATTCATTTTAGAGTTTCATACACTCTAGCCCATTGCACAATGTTTGTTGCAAAAGAGTTGTTCATAAAACAACAATTGTTGTTCAGTATTATGAATAAAATGAAGGGCCATGCTTCCATCCAAGATGGGATGTATGTTATGAATATTGATGGAAATATGATACATCCATAACACTGACGCTAAATGTCGCAAGACTAAAAGAATACCACACAAGTGTGGCACTGCATTTGGTCACATTGGAGAAACCCGCATGGAAATTCCATTATGATGGATTTTGAAGTCATTTGATTTTGAATCATCTGACACTTGCAACTTTCCTCTGAAAAGTGAAGTGACTGAAATATCGTTCACAGGCCATAAGGAACAAGCAAAGAACATATTGGTGATCATACATTATGATGTGTGTAGTCCAATAAATGTTATTGCAAGTAGTGAATTTATCTATCTTCAGAAATGACTCAAGTAGATATGTGGATATTTACTTGATGAGACGTAAGTCTGAATCTTTTGAAATCATTCGAAAGGTTTTCAAAAATGAAGTAGAAGTTGTTGTAACAAGAAAATTATGTTTCTACAATTCGATTGCAGAAAGGAATATTTGAGTTACAAGTTTAGCGAATGTCTCATGAGTTGTGAAAGGGGTTTCATAACTTGCACCTCCCGGAACACCACTTCAAGTGAAGACTCCATGTAGATGTAATTGAACCATTTATGACATGGTAAGATCAAAGATGACATAAATAAATTTGCCATTACCCCTTTTAAAGAGTGATGCTTTAGAGACTGCGGCTTTTACACTGAAAAGAGATCCATCAGGTCTGTTGAAATGACGCCATGGTATGGTACGCCCAACCATGTTATATCTTTTCTTAACATTTGGAATATGGGGCTTGTGTAAAAGGTTACAAACCTATTCCAAATCAGACAAGTGCTACTTTGTAGGTTATCCCAAGTCATTGGGTATTCCCCCACCACTATACCAAGGCAAAGGGTTTTGCCACAAAACGGTATGCTTTCAAAGAGAATAGTTCTTCAAAAGGTGAGTGGGAGAACAGTGCAACTCGACGAGATAAACAGTATCTTCGTCATCAGATCAAAGGAAAGGAACCTTGGAAGTGATTCCAGGGTTTCCTACTGCGACTGATACGGAAGTCTCTACAATAAAATGTATGGACTTCGGTCGAACTTGCAGCTGAACCTCATAGGCAAGGCTCGTGCAAACCTCTCAGGTGCGCAAACGAGATATTGTTGTTGGACAACAGTATACCTACGATACACAAGGAAGCGGTGATGGGCCCTGACTCCGGAATTGGCTAAATGCCAATACAATCCGTGATAGTTTCCATATAAATATTTTAAGATTAAAATCTTGATACACTTTTCGGAAGGCTTAGAGTCTAATGAATATTTATGAAACTAAAAACTGATACGGATAAAATGTTTTATCCATAAAGCTCGACTTGTTGCAATAACAAATTCAAGGAGTTGACTACGATGAGATTGTCTCACCATAGCGAGGCTTGAAGTCGGTTCGGGTTGAACTAGCAATTAATACATATTTCAATCATGAGATATGAAACATGGATGACAAAAGGATTTCCATCTGATGGAAATGAAACCTAGGACTTGTATGTGATACTGTCCAAAGTAATTTGTCGATCCAGAGGATGCTAGTAAGTATGCAAACTTCAGAGTTCCAGCGATGGACAGAAGAGAGCAAAGTGGAGTTGGAATCTTTGTTTTTGATGGAATGGTCAAAGGGGTTTTGACTTCATCAAATGGGTATCGAAGATGCTTGTGATTCAAGAAAGTAAGTGGGAGCATAATAATATTTCTAAAAACCTTGTGTACTTGACACATTGTTAATTGAAAATAAATTTCTTGACACGAATTAAGGACTTCATTTGAAAATAGTTTTTCGATGAAGTGCTTAGGCTAAATAGCCTCAATATTAGGCATGATGATCTATGGAGATAGATTTACCTAATGGGGCTAAGCAATGAATACATATTGACAAGATGCTAAAACCTTTTAGCATTTAAAACGCCAAGGAGTAATTCTTGCCGAAGTCACATGGGAAGAGTTTTGCAAGACTCGGTGTCTCAAAACACAGATGAGCAAAAATACATGATGGTGACTCCACACACTCTTGTGTTTGGATTAAAACATGTATTCCATGGTATGTAAAAACAACCAGATATGTCCAATACTCCAAAGTTGTTGCGAGTATAGATACCAAAGTGATCAAAAGTACTGATCATGGGACAACAGTGAAAGATGTCATTAGGTACTAGAGTAGTACTGATGACATGGTTTCTCGCAAGCAGAGATTATGAAGTGCTCGTTGTAAGTAATTACATCGATACAGTCTTCATCAATGCTCCATGCGATTTTCGATTTAAGTTAAGGGTTTTGTGTAATACACAACATAGTGGCACGGTAGTTGGAAATTGTTCCAAACAAGATACTGTGGCGAATTCTATAACAAAGGCAAAGTATGTTGACGCTTTAGAAGCGACAAAGAAGTTGTTGAATCATATAGTTCATTCATGAACTTAGTATGGTTCCAAGATGGCTTTGGTCTATGGGACACTATTGCAGATAGTTGCTCCATAGCTCAGTCTGAGGAATCAGGTTTCGACCAATGATTCACACATATGCAAAGCCAAGTCCACACAAAATATGAATTTTGTGAAAGCCTGAAAACACGAGGATATGCAAGTTACACACGGAGCTGAAGTCGTCAGATCCGTTGGACATCAGGCTATACCACATGCGAAGCATATTTTACACCAGTATGCCATTGGTGTAAAGTGCATTAGCGTTGACTAGATTATTGACTCTAGTGCAAGTGGGAGTCTGTAGGAGATATGCCCTAGAGGCAATAATAAATGTTATTGATTATCTCCCTGTTCATAATTAGGTTTATGTTCCATGCTATAACTGCTATGGTTCTCGAGTCTGCAATAACCACGAGGCTCGGAGGAAGACTCATATGCACGTGTGGAATAATAAACGGTAAAATGTATTCCTAGTCTGGCCTCTAAGACTGGCTCAAGTATTGCATGATGATCGTGTTTTCCTGATCATGGGCATGGCTATGCCGGCAATTTTGAGGGCACAATGTTAGAAGAACATTTGTGTTGAATCGACCCGAATTGATGTTATGCTATGAGATACATTCGTCATAAGTTAATGGTTAATAACACTGAGATGGTTAACGTTTGCATGATTCCTTGGACCATGAGAGTATCGAGTTTCTTCATGCTTGCTTCATGAACTTTGGGGTTTGTTAAACGTCATCCGTAAATGGGTGGCTATTACGGCGGCTTACGGGTTCATGGAAAAGTGTGTCAAGTAACTTGATAGCTCAAGATTGGGATTTGCTCCTCTGACGATGGAGAGATATCTCTGGGCCCTCTCGGTGTTACGGTATCCATCATCGTCTGGCCAGACACTTTGTGATTTGATCACGGGGATGCCAGAACACGGGAACGAGAAAAGAGAACAATACTGGCAACGAGGTAACTGGCATAGTGGACAAGTTGTTGATCCACGGGGATGCCAACGTGTCTCACCTCAGGTATTTGTAACATATCGCGAAGCAACAGGAATATCACACGGCAACTGGAGGTTCGCTCGAATATTCATTCGTGTGGGTATAGGGGTCAATATGGGTGTCCACGGCTCCGATGTTGATCATTGATCGGAAGGGGTTCCGGGTCATGTCTATGCTTCACCGAACCTATAGGGTCACATGCTTAAGGGTCATCTATCTGTTGAATACTAGACAGGGAGTCTGAGAGAAAATCACCGAAAAAGTTTCGGACGCCGGAAAAGTTTCGGACAGCGGAAAAGTTCCGCAGAGAGAACACCGGAACAGTTTCGGTAAAACTGAAAAGTTGTTTCAGGGGATACCATTAAGTCAAATTGGTTTCCGCACATGCCTGATAATTCTTGGAGGGTGCCAGAATCATTCTGGAAACTTTCTGGAATTTTCCGGAATGAAAACCGGAAATGTTCCGGAGCTGCCGAAACCGCTTCAGATGCTTTTCGCAGATGAAAATCACTAAACCGGAATTGTTCCGGCTCGCGTTGAAAATTATTTTGGTGGGTACTGGAAATGTTCTAAGCCCACATGAATATTTTCAGTTCGATCAGACGCTGAAATATGTTGTCGTGAATAGTGAAAGTGCTTTTTGGGATATTTTTGGAAAAGTGCCTTTTGGGACATTTTCCCAAAAGGTTTCTAGAAGGTATGGATGGATGGGGACCACCTTGGGGGGGCCCCACAAGGGTTGTGGCCGGCCAAGAAGGGGGCTCCACCTTGGAGCCCCACTTGCCCACTTGCTTTCCCATTTTGCCCTTGGAAAGTGTTTCCTTCATTAGCAAGTTTTGGTATTTTTGAAATGCCCATCCTACCCCTTGGTTTTCCTATAAATAGGAGGTGAGGGGGCTGACCAAACCTCATTCCTTACTCTCATACACAAGCCATGCATGATCTGGCATTCTCTCTCCCTCCCAGCGAAATAGTTTCGTAGAGCCGAAAGGCTGTCTGGGTTTCGGCAGGAACTAGTTCTGGACGGCGAAGCCCTGCCGGATAGATGACACCGTATGTGCGCAACTCTGTAGAGAGATCGTAGTTTCGGTCTTAGTTAGAGAGTGCCTCCCGAAGGGCTGTCCATGTGACCGTCCGAGTTTCGAAGGTCCTCCCGAAGGGCTGTCCGAGTGACAGTCCAAGTTTTGGAGGTCCTCCCGAAGGGCTGTCCGCGACACCGTCCGGGGGACTGTCTGACCGCCTCCCGGAGGGCTGTCCGTGGGGCGGATGAGGGTATTCATCCTCGCGGTTGGGAGGTTGTAAAATCCTAGCTGCGGGGATCTGCACCGCCGATCGTCATCGACTCTACTTCCGCTGCGCTACGAGTCGGTAACGAAAAAGATCAAACCTTGTATGCAGTCTCCATAGTGGTCCTGGGCTGGTGCGTAGGTCGGAATTTTTTTGTTTTCTGCTGCGTTACCCTACAGAAAATGATCTGATTCTACTAAAGGTATAAGTTTATGATCAAGCAGCGAATTCATGATCCTTACCAGTAACAAAAATAGGAGAAGTAGCAACTTTAGGATCAAGTTTTATCATCTTATTCATAGATTTCTCCTTAAGTATAGCAATCAATCTTTTTATACCATTATCAGTATCATAAGCCAACCCTCTATAATATCCTCATCAAAAACATATTCAGGATTAGGTACATCCAATATTTTCTTTCTAATAGGAGCACTAACAGTAATAGGTGATTCACAATTTTCATAAGTTTTAATCTCTTTAGCTTTAGCAATATGAGCATCAAGTAATTCACCAAGTGGCATAGTATTATCAAGCAAAGTAGAAACATCATCATAAGTATCACCAGTAACAGAAGTAGTGACTACCGTGTGTGACATCATCATGTAAACCATGCGGTAATCATGTTACAAGTTGACTCAAACCAGAAGGAGAGTCAAGAGTAGAGCTAGCTGGCATTCCTTTACCACCTCTCGTTGTTGGGGGTACACAAACAGGGGTGTTTATTTCCCCCTGACTTGTGCACGGATGATAAGCCTTCGACCCGATGGCCTAAGCCTACCGGGGAAAGCTACTGCCCCGCCAAGACCTGGCCCAAGCCAGAGGAGCCGCTCTACGTGAGATCAAGGAGCGCATCAGGAAGACAAAGCCAACGTTCAAGACCAAGATCCCGGCAGAGGCAGCCTACGCTGGCTAGCAATGCCGGTAAGGTCGACGCAACGGACCAAAGCGGGCCCGAGCCACGCCAATCGCACCCCTGGTGCCTGCCGGGGACCGAGGCGCACGCACCTTCAAGAAGACCCGGCAAGCCACCCCCGACAGGCGCGAGCCAATCGGCCACCACTCCACCGCATCGCAACGCCAGTCAGTTGTCAATGCGGTGTCGAGCCCCCAGGTGGCTAAGTGGCTCTCGCTAAGGATGTGGCGATGCGCTAGGAGATAGAGTATATCCATTTGACACCCGTCCAGAGGCGTGTCAAGATGCTAAACACCAGACAGCCAAGCGGTGGTAGAAGCTTGTCGGGGATGCATCCCCGCACGCCACCTAGGCTAGCATTTATGGCATTTTGTCCTAAGTGCCAGAGTTAGGTATGATAGCACTGTTAGCTATCTAATCACTAGGTAATGTCTGTTTTGCCACTGTGCTTGCCCCTTGAGCTATAAAAGGAGGCCCAAGGCAACCTAGCTAAAGATTCGGACCTTTGGACACTTGTACTAGCGTAGCAGCTCACCCGAAGGCAACCCTTGCCGGGTTTGAGTGCTGCGTGTGCTTCGTGTTCCCTAAGATCAATCCACCAAAGCAGGAGTAGGGTTTTACGCTTCACAGCGGCCTGAACCTGGGTAAAACACCAGTGTCCCACCGTCGTGCTGCCTCATTATCTCTGCTCTTTGTGCAACGTGACCTCTCCCCCGCCGAACCACAAAGGGACCCATGGTCCCATAGGTGATCGTGTGCATCGTGCCCCGACATCTTTGGCGCGCCAGGTAGGAGGCGTCATTTGGGCGAACCTGAGATCGTGAGCAGTGCGTCGATCTTCATCGCCATCTTCTTCATATGGCTCCCAAGAAGAAGACCGGTGCGGCTGCACATCCCTCTACTTCGAAGGCCCCCACGCATGCAGCCGCGGACGCCATTGGCACCGTGGCGGCGACGAGTGAGGTGGGTGCCGTGGGTAACGCGACTGGCGCAGGAGGCGCCATCACCGTGTCCTCCGCGGCCGAAGCCGGAGCGAGGAATGCCAAAGTGGAGCAAGCTCGCCTAATCCCAGGGGGGTGCAGCTCGATCCGACAAAAGAAAAGAGATAGGTACTTGGCTATGCCCCTCTCTCCTTTCTTTCCCCTCCTGTGATCAGTTCTGCATGGCGGTGGTGCCGCCAGTGTCGATAAGCTCGCGTGAGGCTCGATCCTGCATTTATCACATCAAGGGTAAGTCCCATGCCAAATGCTCGAGCGAATCCATTGTTTGGCACCCCTGGCAAGCGAACCATGGCAGGGTCTCGTTCGCCAACGCCCTCATCGCATTGGTCGCAACGGGACCGTTGGACGCGAAGGGAGGAGAGAGAAGGCTCGGCCATTTATGTTTACTCCCCCGTTTTTTTCCGATTAGTTGTGAATGATTACATTAACCCGGCAGGCTCGTGCCGAGGATTGTACTCATAACTAACAGGCTCCCAAGTTTCTCCATTTGCCCCTCTTCGTTTTCCCTTCATCTCAGGGAAAAAGTTGGTACACGCGCATGTGTCCACCTGGAAACGCAAAGAGGAGGGGGCGGCCGTGAATGGAGGAAGGGACGATGTGCGCAAATAAATACGCGCCAGGACGAAAGGGGAATCATGACGAAAGCTAAGTTGACATGATTATCAACTCTCATTAGAGTTCGCATTTGTATATCCCCTCATCAACCAAGGTTTCGTATGGCAAGTCTTGTGTGCGATGGAACCTTACAGTATTTGTTTGCGCCCATGTTTTTGTTTCGAGCCTGCTCAACAAAACATGCGACAGCATCAAACACCGTCGAGGAAAAACTCGCCGGCAGCGTGTCCTTGCCAGCAGAATGCTAAGGACTCATTCCTCAAATCAATCACGGCAGCACGTTGTTGGCGGGTAACCAGAGCACACAAAGAAAACGACCATACGAACGCCAATAGGAAAGCAAAGGGGGATAGCATGCGTTTGCATAAAAACATCAGTTCAACAAATAATTAAGCAAAGATAGTGCATGGCCTAATACGGGATAGATATTGTGTCTTAAGTACAGGTCATCACGACAACAAGGGTGACTCAAGGCTAACCCCGGTGACTCCCCTGGGTCCTTGGGACTGAGAGGACCCTGTCAGCAAGGGGACCGGCCTTCTTCACGGCAGCAGAGGTGTCGACGCCCGGTGGCAGCTTCTTGAAACCATCGGAGAGGTCGAGGTTCAGCTGGAAGAAGGCGAGGTTGCTCAGAACCAGGAAGAGGGTGTCGCGAGCCAGCTTCCGGGATTCGTTGGCAAAGCAGGCGGCCCTATCATCCTCGTACATCTTCAACCCCTCGATCAGGCCTTCAAAGAAGAGTGTCAGCTTGACACTTGGAACCTCGTGTTTGCCGGCGGATAAGGCCCAACTCTTCATGTCCATATTCGCAATCTGGGAAGTGAGGCACTCGGCGATGTCAATCATGCTCTTGATCCAGAGGTCGCGCTGCTGAATTTGGTTCTCCAGCTTGTCTTCTGCATCTTTCTGGAGGATCTTCACATTGTTCAAGTCTGTCAACAGCAGCTTCTCGTGGACACCGGCAGATTCAAGGTCCTTCTCCAAAGAGGCAAGCCTAGATTTCATGTTGGAGATGGTGTCATTGGCGGCGTCGAGATCTTGGCCCTTGGAAGAAAGCTGCGATTGCGCCTCTTCCAGAGTGGCTTTCGCTTTCTGCGCTTCCTCCTTGAGGGCCCCGATCTCCCTGCTATTCCTGGCAAGGTCTTCTGTCAGCTTGTTCAGTTGGGCCTCGAGATTGGTCTTGGCGGCAGATGCGGCAGCAAGCTTGTCGGCCACTTTCTTTAGTTGGGCTGAGGACTCTAGAGAAAGAGCGCCGAGAGTGGCTTTGTGGCCGTCCTCCAGCTCCTTGGTGCGTTGCTGAACGTGGTCCTCCAACTCCTCGTCCTTGCCATGGAGAGTAGCTTCGAGGGCCTCTTCCCTGGAGGAGATGTTCGCCTCTCTGGTGTTCAGAAGCGCTTCGCACTCCACCAGTCGAGCCTCCCGGGCTGCAACGTCTTCCTTGGCCATGGATAGTGTCTCATACTGCCTCTTCAGAGAAAAGACATGTCGGTTGTACCATTCTCGCAGCTCGTTCCCCTTGTCCCTCAGTTGCTGGTCCACGAGCTCAGCCGAGTCGCGCTGCTCCTTGACCGCCTGCCATTTGAGGCTGTACCTGCTCTACACATCCTTGAGCCCCGCCGCCATGAATTCCAAGAAAGCCAAATCTTTGGCGCCATCAGTGGAACTGTCAGCTTCTTCAACCCTCTGAGACAGCGGCGCCAGAATCCTTCTGATTTCCTCATCAAGGTCTGCGCCCGCTGAGAAGGGTGAGCCAGGAGTTGTGGGACCAAGTTGAGCAGTGACCAGCGCCAGTTTGTTAAAGGGAGATCACAGGGCCGACGCCAGAGGATAGCTCGAAGTGGAGGGCCCCATGGACTGGAGAGGATTCTTCTCCTCAATGACTGTATCCGGGCCAGATGCGTTGCCGGGGGCTGGTTCCGTCCTTTCTGAGGATTCCTGAGCGTCCCCGGCAACCTGCCCGTGGCCCTCCGTGGTAGCAATCTTCATCGCCTCCTCAGTAGCACCCTTTCCGATGCTGGCCACTTCTTCCAGCAACTCATGCTCCTCAAGTGGTGAAACTAAGGACAAAAGCAGTAAGCGGAAAAATGAAAGTCAGAAATCAACAAAATGCACAAGAAGAAAGAAAAGAGGGAAGTAAAAACGCAGGCAAGTGGGTTACCCGATGGAGGTTGCTGAGGAGGGACATCCTCTCCCCCGGCAACATCTGTTGCCGGCGCACGGTCTACCCCATCCCTTCGGTGGCAGGCTCAGCACGGGCAAACCCCTCGGTGAAGGCCCTTGCTGGCGATTCCTCCCCATGGGCGATGGTCGACAAGGGATCTTGGAAAGAGGGCTTCCCCTGGCGAGTCCCTCCTTGACAGCTCTCTCCCATCTCCATGTCAGGTGTGGGGAGACGCCCTTCCTCATCCCCGCCAGCAGTCGAGGTCAGCCCTAGAGTTTCGCAAAGAGGGCTAGATCGGGGGCTAGCCGCAGGATCTTCCTCCGCGCCTCCTGCCGGGCCCGTGCCTGCCGCAGAACCAGGCTCTGCCGCGGGCTTGGCCCGGTTGGCTCGATGCACAAGGGTCCCCCTATCCCTGTCAGATTCAGCTATACAAGATCAGTCAAGAAATCAAGGACAGCAACTATTGACAACGATCGTAGTTGAATAACTCACTCTAAGGCGATAAGCATGGAGCCCAGCTCATATGACACAGGCGGCGGAGTTAACCTGCCCCTTTTCAAAGTTGGAGGAGCGGGGCTTGGCGGAGGGACCGGGACCTCCGGCAGGGTCGAACTTGGTGGAGAAGTTGGGCTTGCCGGGGGGCTGGGGTCCACCCCCGTGACCATCCGTCGCTTGGCGGGAGGAGGCTTGGCCCGAGAAAGGCGGGAGGAATGGAGGCGTGCTTTGTGGTGCTTACCTCCCATGGTGGTCATCTTCTTCACCTTCTGGGCACTCCGCGGAGGCGCGGGAGCCACTGACTCGCGGTTGACGCGCTCGTGGAGGCGGCGCCCTGGCTCTGGTGCTTGAGGGCCCATTTCGAGCTCTTCTTCCTCCCCATCCGGCTCCTTCGCCTCCTTCGTCTGCTCCCCCTCTCGGGTTCTTGTCACCGCGGTTTGAGAAGCCCCGACCCCGGCAGACTCGAACCCGGCAGCCTCCTCCATGGTGCGCTTCTTGCTCTCCTCTTCAGAAGAATCATCGCCCTCTGGCTCCTCCTCTTCCTCTTCCCTAGAGCCCATTCTCTTGGCGGCTCTGACCTCCCTGTCCTCTGAAATCCGAGCAGTAGTGAATGCCTCCTCTGCTCTAGTGGTTGGCTTGATCAGATTGTCCTCCGCCTTGGAAGCTCTTTCTTCCAAGCGAGAGACCCAGTCTATCTCGTCATCTAGGGCAGGCAGCTCCCAATCAGGCTTGACCCCGGAGGCGTTGCAGTCAGGCAGCCATTGCAGAATTTGGCTCCGGGCGGAATTGAGATGCAGGGGGACAACTTTTGCCGGCAAGTGGAATGGCCCAAGATGGTCGAACAGCTGCTCGCACAACCAGCCATGGCCGTAAACCGTCAAGTTGTTGGCGGGGCCTGGGTACAGCTGCATCCTGTCGGCAGAGCCGTTGAACTCCCATGCAAATCTGTCCCTCCTCTGCAGCGGCGCAATGCGACGCCGGAGGAAGTCGCCCCCCACATGTTCAATGGTCAGCCCGACAGCTTTCAGACGAGTAATCCTGTTCAGCGCCGGGCGGAGCCTGTCATCGGTGAGGCCCAGCTTGCTCCAATCCCTTCCGCGCGTGACGCATCCAGTCCGCGTCGAGCAGAACTCGGGGGCTTCTTCATCCTTGATCCATCACCAGTCGCCCCTCCACTCTTCCCACTTCCCGCGCTGCTGGCCAGGGAGATAATCCGAGTCTTCCCTCTTGCACCAAGGAATCCAGCTAATATTCCCCGAGCGGTGGGATTTGTCTTCTATCCGAGGGACGAAGAAGTGCCTGAACATGTCCACATTGGGGGCAACTCCAACAAAGTTCTCGCACAGATGGGCGAAGATCGCCATGCATGCCATTGCATTGGGCGTAAAATCCAGAAGATGGAATCCATACACCGTCATCATGGCGCAGACGAAATCAGAGAAGGGGGAGAAGAGGCCAAAGAGAAAGTACACGCAGAAAAAGCGGTACGAATCTGATGGTGTCTTCTCTTTGGGGCTGTCCGGGAGAACTGCGGGTGCCCCGTGCCCGCTTGTTTCTTTCCCCCACATATAGGCATACCTTGCGATCAAGGCGTTGCCATCCAGATTCGACAGGGAGAAAGCCACCTCTTTCTGTTGCCGCTTCTCCAGTTCTTCTGCATTCCTCTTCCTCTCCTCAACCACTAGGTCCACCGATGCGGCCGCCTGCTTCCCCTTCACGACACTCGTCTTCTTCCCCATCTCTTGGGCTCTCCAAGGCGACGGAGGATCTAGCAGCGCTTGATGGGTGGGTGGCGGCGGCGGGAGCGGTTTCTTGGCTTGAGGAGGAAGATGAAAGAAGGAGAAATAGATGCGAATGAGCAGCGCCCCTGCGCGTTACCTTTTTATTTAGGAACCCGTGCGGGGGCTGGCTCTTCGCTATCTTTTCGGAAAAATGCCATTTATTTAACTAGCAACGGCTACTGTTCCACAACCCCACGACCTGCGGTAATTAAGCGGAGTGGACGTGGGTTTGACAAGTCATCATGACCAAGGATGAAAGGGCAGTGTTTCTTTGATGCGTGTCTATACACTGTTTGGGACCTAACCCAACGATGCCAAGCGACACGTATGGCTCAGGCCTGGGGGCTTCTGTCGAGGTGAAACGTCTCCAACGTATCTATAATTTTTACTTGTTCCATGCTGTTATATTATCATTCTTGGATGTTTTATAATCATTTTACTACAACTTTATATTATTTTTGGGACTAACCTATTAACCTATAGCCCAGTGCCAGTTTCTGTTTTTTCCGTGTTTTTGAGTTTTACAGAAAAGGAATATCAAACGGAGCCCAAACGGAATAAAAATCTACGGTGATTTTTTATGGACCAGAAGAAGCCCAGGGAGCTTTGGAGCTGGGCCAGAAGAGCCACGAGGCCACCACAAGCCTGGGGAGCGCCCCCCCTAGGGCACCCCCCTGGCTTATCATCACCTCGTGGCCCCCCTGGACTTGTTTCCGCCGCCAAAAATTCCTATAAATAGAGAAACCCCCAGAAACAAACCTAGATCGGGAGTTCCGCCGCCGCAAGCCTCTAGAGCCACGAAAAACCAATCGGGAGCCCGTTCCGGCACCCTGCCGAAGGGGGAAACCATCACCGGAGGCCATCCTCATCATCCCGGCGGTCTCCATGACGAGGAGGGAGTAGTTCACCCTCGGGGCTGAGGGTATGTACCAGTAGCTATGTGTTCCATCTCTCTCTCAAGTGTTCTTGAGATGACACGATCTTGATGTACCGCGAGCTTTATTGATATAGATGATCATATGGAGTTTTCCCCTCTCTATCTTCTTGTGATGAATTGAGTTTTCCCTTTGAAGTTTACTTATCGGATTAAGTCTTTAAGGATTTGAGAACACTTGATGTATCTCTTGCGATGGGATATCCGTGGTGACAATGGGATGTTCTATTGATCCACTTGATGTATGTTTTGGTGATCAACTTGCGGGTTCTGTTCATCCACGAGTACACTGTTTTCATAAATCTATACAGATTGTTCTGTTTGGACAGATTGCTGTCATAGTTTTGTTATCTACTTATCCTATAGTTTCCATAGCCTATATTGGTAGATATAAATTGTGGACATGATAGTAAACAGTAGATGATGTTTGAAAATTATTGTGCAACTTGTGTTGGCAGTACCTAAAGTGTTGATTTATTCTTATGTGTACTAACCTATCTCACGAGTTCTTTTCGAGTTTTGTGTGGATGAAGTTTTTGAGAATAGGTGAAACCATGATATGAGAGGATTGAATGAGATACAAAAGCTCAAGCTTGGGGATGCCCAAGGCACCCCAAGTAAATATTTCAAGAAGTCTCAAGCATCTAAGCTTGGGGATGCTACGCATCCCACCTCTCTTCATCAACAATTATCGGTTAGCCTATGTTAAGCCTAAATTTTTATTCGTTCACATGATTCATGCTATTCTTGGAATGCTATTTTTCTTTTGCTTGCTGTTAAATAAAATACTCAGATCTGAAAATATTTATTGAGGGAGAGAGAGTCCTCACATAGCTCCTTAATTGTTTGACTACTCATTGATCTTTACTTATATCTTTTGAGAGTAGCTTGTCATTTCCTCTCATGCTTCACTTATACCTTTTTGAGAGATGAAATTTTTATGCTCTTGTACTTCACTTAAATTTATTTGAGCTTGCCAAAAAGCAATAGCAACATATGAAACTAGTCCCAAAGTGATAGATATCCAAGGAAGATATAATAAAAACTTTCATGAAGATCATTGGACAAATTAAACGTGATTCCCTGTAATAGTTTTGAAACATGATGATAGTAATATGTGAGTCATGTTAGTGAGTAATTATGTTTAGTAGGAATATTGGTGTTAAGGTTTGTGATTCTCTATGCATGCACGAAAGTCAATAGTTATGCAATGAAGTTACATCCTACTTGTGGTGCATTATTCGGTGTTAGTTATGACTCAATGCTCACTTATGTGATTTTTCGTTCCTTGGTTTGGTGGCTTCCCAATCTATTTGCTAGCCTTCATTTGTACTAAGTAGAAATACTACTTGTGCGTCCAAAATCCTTAAACCAAGTTTTGCCTTATGAGTCCACCATACCTACCTATATGCGGTATTTCCATGCCGTTCCAAGCAAATTTGTATGTGCCATCTCTAAATTTTCAAAATAAATTTTCTCTTTTGTGTGCCCGTACCGCTCATGAAACGATGGGGAGTATCCAATATTTTTCCATGCTAGGTGGGTTATTCTCACGATATGTGTTGATTCACTATCATTCACGAGAAAGTGGCTGGTATTCGGGATGCCCAGTCCCATGCTCAAAATTCAAATCAAAAAAATAATGAAACAAAACTCCCCCAGGATTGTTGTTTGTATGGACGGTACCCGTGGATTCGGCTTGCCGTGGAGTGTGATTGATTGGTGGAGGGGGAGTAAAAACTTTACTATTCTGTTTGGGAACCGCCTATAATGTATCTAGCATGGAAAGTATTGTGAGCTACTTTGTCATTTTCGTTGACAGGAAAAGCATGCCACCCAAAATATTTTTTCTCTCTCAATTTAAAACTTTGAGCTCTGGCACCTCTGCAAATCCCTACTTCCCTCTGCGAAGGGCCTATCTATTTACTTTATGCAATTTTTATTTTTGCTTTGAGTCTCCATCTTCTCTTATAAGCACCAACTAGGGGGCACTATGATCGTACTTGAGCATTGGGCATAGCTAATATTTGAGTGTGTTTCATGAATGGATCAATGATTGAGCATGATGGGCTAGGGATAACTTTCTTTAGTGTTGATATTTCGAAAGACATGGTTGCTATTTGACATGCTTGAGTATTGAAGTCATTATGTTAAAACTAGACTTTTGCTTTGAATCATTTACAAGTCCAAATGTCCATGCTATAAAAAGAAGAAAAGAATACGATGAACATGTTAGGCAGCATTCCACATCAAAAATTCTGTTTTTATCATTTACCTACTCGAGGACGAGTAGGAATTAAGCTTGGGGATGCTGATACGTCTCCAATGTATCTATAATTTTTGCTTGTTCCATGTTGTTATATTATCATTCTTGGATGTTTTATAATCATTTTACTACAACTTTATATTATTTTTGGTTCTAACCTATTAACCTAGAGCCCAGTGCCAGTTTATTTTTTTCCCGTGTTTTTGAGTTTTACAGAAAAGGAATATCAAACGGAGCCCAAACGGAATAAAAATCTACGGTGATTTTTTATGGACCAGAAGAAGCCCAGGGAGCTTTGGAGCTGGGCCAGAATAGCCACGAGACCACCACAAGCCTGGGGGGCGTGCCCCCCTGGCTTGTCGTCACCTCGTGGCCCCCCTGGACTTGTTTCCGCCGCCAAAAATTCCTATAAATAGAAAAACCCCGAGAAACAAACCTAGATCGGGAGTTCCGCCGCCGCAAGCCTCCAGAGCCACGAAAAACCAACCGGGAGCCCATTCCGGCACCCTGCCGGAGGGGGAAACCATCACCGGAGGCCATCTTCATCATCCCGGCGGTCTCCATGACGAGGAGGGAGTAGTTCACCCTCGGGGCTGAGGGTATGTACCAGTAGCTATGTGTTTGATCTCTCTCTCTCTCGTGTTCTTGAGATGACACGATCTTGATGTACCGCGAGCTTTATTGATATAGATGAATCATATGGAGTTTTCCCCTCTGTATCTTCTTGTGATGAATTGAGTTTTCCCTTTGAAGTTTACTTATCGGATTGAGTCTTTAAGGATTTGAGAACACTTGATGTATGTCTTGCGATGGGATATCCGTGGTGACAATGGGATGTTCTATTGATCCACTTGATGTATGTTTTGGTGATCAACTTGCGGGTTCCGTGACCTTGGGAATCTATGCATAGGGGTTGGCATACGTTTTCGTCTTGACTCTCTGGTAGAAACTTTGGGGCACTCTTTGAAGTTCTTTGTGTTGGATTGAACATGATGAATCTGAAATTGTGTGATGCATGTCGTATAATCAAGCCCATGGGTACTCGTGGTGACATTGGAGTATCTAGGTGACATTAGGGTTTTGGTTGATGTGTATCTTAAGGTGTTATTTTAGTACGAACTCTAGGGCTGTTCGTGACACTTATAGGGATAGCTCATAAGATTGATCGGAAAAGATAACTTTGAGGTGGTTTCGTACCCTACAATAATTTCTTCGTTTGTTCTCCGCTATTTGTGACTTTGGAGTGAACTCTTTGTCGCACGTGAGGGATTTACATATGATTCAACTATGTTAGTATTGTTGAGAGAACTTGCACTAGTGAGAGTATGAACCCCAGGCCTTGTTTAAGCATTGCAATACCGTTTGTGCTCACTTTTATCATTAGTTACCTTGCTGTTTTTATATTTTCAGATTACAAAAACCTTTATCTACCATCCATATTGCACTTGTATCACCATCTCTTCGCCGAACTAGTGCACCTATACAATTTACCATTGTATTGGGTGTGTTGGGGACACAAGAGACTCTTTGTTATTTGATTGCAGGGTTGCTTGAGAGAGACCATCTTCATCCTACGCCTCCCACGGATTGATAAATCTTAGGTCATCCACTTGAGGGAAATTTGCTACTGTCCTACAAAACTCTGCGCTTGGAGGCCCAACACGAGTCTACAAGAAGAAGGTTGCGTAGTAGACATCACGGGGGTACACAAACAGGGGTGTTTATTTCCCCCTGACTTGTGCACGGACGATAAGCCTTCGACCCGATGGCCTAAGCCTGCCGGGGAAAGCTACTGCCCCGCCAAGACCTGGCCCAAGCCAGAGGAGCCGCTTGTGACGCCCCCATTCTCGACCGTACGCTAATCATGCACACAATGCGTACGACCAAGATTAGGGACTCACTGATTGATACCACAACACGACAAAAGACACAAATATAAAGGTCATACAGCTTCATATTACAAGCCAGGGGCCTCGAGGGCTCCAATACAAAGCTCGACATAAACACGAGAAAGCGGAAGCAAATATATCTGAGTACAGACATAAGTTAGACAAGTTTTGCCTTAAAAAGGCGAGCACAAACAAAAGCAGCGGATCGAAAGAGGCGAGGCCTCCTGCCTGGGAACCTCCTAACTACTCCTGAGCGTCGGAGAAGTCTACGTCGTAGTAAGCTCCATCCTGGTAGCAGTGGCCTCCATCGGGGTAGTAGTAGTCGACACCTCCAGCGTACTCCGTCTTCTGGGCTCCATCGTCTGAACGCGGCAACGTATCGAAGGGGGAAAAAGGAATGCAAAGCAGCGTGAGTACTCATCCAAAGTACTCGCAAGACTTACATCAAAACTATGCTAAGTATGCACCATTATCAAGGTAGGGGGGTTATATCTGGACTGACTGCAGCAAGCAAGAATAGAGAGAAGGCCTAGTCCTATCGAAGACTAGCATCTTCAGCATCTTGCAGCATGAGAAGAGAGTAGACCTGCAGCTCATGCATATAGTCATATTGTTGTATCAAATTTTTTTAAGTAACACGCCCAGAGATCCTTCCTCGACTCCCCTGCGAGGAAGCAATCCCGGAGCCACAATTCATTTTAAATTAATTTATGGTTATAGTTGTAGTAGGCCAAAGCACAACTCCAAGTCGTCCTGTTATCCGTGGACACGGCTATTCGAATAGATTACTTCCCTGCAGGGGTGCACCACATTACCCAACACGCTCGATAAGCTACGGCCGGATACGATTTTCTGGTCAATACCCGGCCTCGACATATCGACACGACGTAGTCCTACCTAGGCTCAACAGAGAGGCCAACACGCCGGTCTACATCCTAATGGCTCGGGGTCTTGGGCCATCGCCCTCGCCATCCTGCACGTTACGCCGTCGGCCGGGACCAGTCCTAGCACGCCCTCCATCAGGGTCCCTGCGTTCCAGACCACCCGGGCGCGAGTCGAAAAACGTGGCATCTGAAGAGCTTTCGGGAGAATGTACGCCGCCGAGCAGCCCATACTGATTACCCCGCGTGGTGGTTAGTGCGACAAAGGCCCGTAGGCCCAACTCAGATTAAATACTCAGCCCATTAGCAATTTATTAGTTGTGCGGGGCAAGCTCGAACATGTTGCAGTCCGTCGCCCCGCCAAGAACACTCGAGTGCCTTCCGGCGCACTCCACCAAGTATCCGGATGCCTTGCGGCGCATCCCACCAAATCTCCGGATGCCTTGCGGCGCATCCCACCAATATCTCTCGCGGGTACCCTTGGGGGCGACCCGTCTCAGAACTGTCGGGAACTCAGGTCCACTTCAACAGAGTGGTACCGCCTGTCCCGCCAGTCCCGTCTTTCACATGTATCAAACGTCAAGTCCAAGTAACTGTGTGTCTATACACCAAGTGGGGATCCGAGGAATCACCCTCGATGGATCCCACTCGAGGTATGTGTATGGCAAGAGTCGCTATCAATAAATGGGAAGGAGGAATCATCCTCGATACCCACGATCGATAACTACGCTACAGAATTAACATCCGGAGTGCTAAGTGAGGTATCACCCTCGGCACTCGATGGTAGCTCTGCAGTGCCATACTAAAGGGGGTGTGCGGTGATGTGAGGGGTCAGGCTCGTCGGTCAGTTGACCGAGTCTTCGAGTCGTCGAGTCGTCGATGAACAAGCAGGGGCAACTGGGACTCAGGGGTCACTGGGGATTTACTGATCCACCTATTCTAAGCAGTTGGTATGATTACAGTGATAGTAACAGTTCATCAAAATCAGGCTATGCATCAGAATAGGAGCTATCTAATACAGTAGCAAAATCTAATGCAAGCATAAGAGGGAGAGAGATAGGTGATATCGGAATGCTCAAGGGGGTTTTGCTTGCCTTGCTGCTCTGCGGCAAAGAACTGGCCGACAGGGGCGTAGTCGTACTCGGCAGCACCGTCGGTCTCGGGGACTGCGTCAGCATCGGGCTCTACCGAGAGAGAAGAGGGGGAAGAAACAGATAAATACACAGCAACAAGAGCAATCACAAAGCATAACATGGCGATACACAGGGCCGGGTGTGATCTATCGCAGTGCAACACGATACCGATGAAGGGGGAACCCATCCGGGAAAGTTTTCCCGGTCCCGGACAAATGTCGGACAGATGACCGGAGGGGGACTGAAACAATAATTGCATGGCAGTGATGCCACAGGGGTGCATGACATGTCTAAATGTAGTGCTAGGGGTGATCTAACGCAGTACTACCGTCTTAGACAAGCCGGGAGAATATCTGACGATATTTCCCGGGTCTGTAGATATATCGGTCAGATGAATCGGAGGGGGAAGTTCCACGTTTGCGTTGCCAGAGGCATGTGCCAGCTAGGAGGCAGTGCAGGGTTGCCTAAAATCATGTCTAAGTCATATTAGTTATTTTTAGGAGTTAACTAGAATTTATTTAACGGTAGGCCTGCACTATTCATCTATCTGAAACAGGCAAAAAGTTGCATGTTCAGATAGTTAGAGGCACCTGACAGATGAATGGATGGCATTTTTGGATTCGTGGTATTTTTCTGATCAACTTTCATGTATAAAGTTTTTTGATCTGAGCTACGGTTTATTTTATATGAATTTTGGAAGTTTTAAACATTTTCTGGAATTTCCTTATTAATAAATTCGAATTATCTAGAACTGAAAATGCTAAATGCACCCAGAATTGTACCCAGTCAGCACACACAGTGGCTGACTGGTGGGCCCTGTTGACCAGGGTCAACACCCAGTCAGCAGAGGCTGACTGGTGGGCCAGCTGCCCAGTCAGCAGGCTGACTGGGCCGGTCTGATCCGGTTGCACAGTGGTCCGGCCCCACATGTCAGCGACAGTAACCAGCTGAGGATTATTTTTTTAAACGCCAATTAATTAGAGACGTGGGACCCGTTGGTCAGCGACTGTAGCTAAGATTAATTAACCACTAATTAACTTCCTGACTGGCCGGGCCCGCATGGCAGTCTCACAGGGAGACGGCGGCCGGCGTTACTCGCACGGTGGCGCGCCGGAGCTACTCCGGCGAGCATCAGAAACGGCGGGGTGGCTCGGAATCGCAACTCCGGCCACCATTTCGGGCGCCAAGACCTCCTACGGGTTGCTGGTGGAGCCGCGCTTCCAATTGATCCACCAGCAGGGACAGGGGCGGCCGGAAACGGTGCCGGCGTTGAGCCGGAGCGGAGGAAACTCCGGGCGAGCACGGGCGTGAGCAAAACAGCGGCCAAATGGAACGGCTCCTGCGCGGGATGGGTTCTACGGGCCAGCAGAAGCTCGCTGGTTGCCGTGGAACGGCTCGAGCGGTTCTGTGGCGAGCTCTACGTCGGCCATGGCGGCGGGCAGAGCTCGGCTCCGTCGGGGCTCGTCGTGGCGGTCTACGAGGGCTACGAGGAGACGAAGAGGAAGGGGAGGAGCTTACTGAGAGTGCAGAGAAGGCCCGGTGTAGCGTGGGTTGACGGAGGGGAGCAGATCGACGGCGGCAATCTCACCGTCCCGAGGTAGAAGACGACCCCCAGGCGGCGGCTACGTGGCGCTCCGGCTCGATCCAAAGCTCCAGAGGGTCGAGGTAGTCGAGGCGGAGCTCCAGGGCCATCCAGCGAGGGACGAGGTAGACGGTGGCCGCGCTAATGGCGAAAGGCGGCGACGAGCTCGCTCGGGATGAGCCAGATCGAGAGAGGGAAAGGGAACGGGGAGGAGCGGGGCTAGGGTTCGCTGGGAGAGAGCAAGGGGGCTCGGGGTAGGCCTTATCCATCGAGGGGGGGGGGGGGGGGGGGGGGGGGGGGGGGGGGGGGGGCTGCGGATGCGCGACAGCGAGCTGCGCCGGCGATCGGGGCGGCTCCGGCCGTGACACGGCGCGGGAGCAGGTGGGAGGGGGAAGAAGGGCCGGCTGGGCCGACTAGGTGGGCTGGCCTGCTGGGCTTCGGCCCAGTTAGGCCAGAGGGGGAGGGCTTTTCTTTTTCCCTTTTATTTTCTGTTTTGTTTTATTCTTTTCTATTTTATTTATTTCCAGCTACTATTTGCTTTAACAAAATTATGTGATCTGGCCCATTATCCAAATTGCCATTTATAGCACTGTCACAAAAAGTTTGACTGGCATGGGAAAAGCTTTGGTATTTTCCATATTGAAAAAGGCATTTAAAATATTGTTTTGGCTTCTGTTCTAATTATCTTAGAGCACTCAAATACTTTATAAAATGCTGGTTTCTTCATGATAATTACCTATTTATTATTTGCAAAAATACGAACACTTTACTTTTCATGATTTGAGAAAATAATAATTTGACTTATATTTGAATTCAAATTTGGGTTTGATTTGGAATTTTCACAAATGAAAATAGGCATTTTTAAATGCTGATTTGACCTTGTTTAAATGCTCTGGCCCAAACCAAGTTGATGGTGATGTTGTTTTCCTTAACAACATTTGTTTTGGAATATTGCCAACAATATGAATATTTTTCCAGAAATTTTTGGGAAACTTTACTTTGCACTTTAATTTGAATTGATTTTCAGAAAGAATTTTGAATTGATTTATTTAACCACTGTGACCAAGCACTGTTTGGAAAAATGGATTAGCTTAATCTGGTGATCACTGTAGCTTGATTACCTAGGTTACTGTAGCCTAATTATCCGGGCGTCACAATTCTCCTCGTCTAACAAGAATTCTCGTCCCGAGAATTTAGAGGTAGGGTAAGGGGGAGAAGGTTCGGCCACGTAATTCTAACGAGTCTTCTTGCCCTTGTTGATCTCACCGAAGAGGTTGATCCCTTTCGTTAATGTCTTCAATTCTTTGTTCCGGGTCATCCTGATGAAGTCGTTATCCTCTCTTCGAGATTTTCATCGTCCTATGAATGCGATAAGGGGGAAACTGTCGAAGGACGTATTTCCATAAGGTTGGATATCTGACGGCAAACTCAGGGAGGAAGACAAGAATTACCCCTCGAGTTGTAACTCAGGGGATTCATTGAGAGCAATTTACGGAGGTACAAAAGTTTCAAACGAGTAGGCAATCATTCGATGCCTGATTAGGAGGTGAGAAGAGGTTCAGAGCAACGAAATAAATACTGCGTTTGACACAAGAATAGATCATCCCTTAGGCGGTGGCTCGAGAATTACATACGAAGCCAAGCGCAAAGGATACCTTGGAATCAAAGTGGTATCGAAGAGTCAGGTTTCGATCCTGTGGAACTGAGGGTTATGGGTCCATCATGTGGATTAGGAGTAGGAAGAGCGGTGACATCTTGCACGGTCATGCCAGCAAGACATGTCAGAGGATAGTCTGTCAACTAGGTTGGTAACAACACCAGCACCAAGGGCGGGGGACGAAGAGAACCATCTTCCTGCTCGTTGAAACGAGGCGGACCAATAGGCAAAGTTCTCGTCCACCGGCGGTTACCGAAATGTTATCAACAATTGTAACAGGATCTTACTGACAGAGGTGTACACCGAGGTGTTTAGCTAAGCAGGGAATTATCACTGCTCAGATCAAATAAATCTCAAGAAAGGTTAAACAGACCAATGGAAAGGAAAATGTGATTATCACATTAAACAGACCAATGGAAAGGAAAATGTGTATATACAAGCATTAGGTGTATATCCTTTCCAAGAGCAAGCAGAGCGAGGTAATCATGACAGGGCTACAAGTATGTAACCATCTAGTCAAGGGGCAAGGAATTTATGATATTCATCCATACAACGATGTTTGGATAATTGATCAAGAAACATATAGCATTATGCCTCCAATGCTCTTGTTTGAGGATCGACGTACCACAGACATGCTTCAAGATAGCAATGACATGGTCACCAGGTAAGGGCTGGAGTTTGGGAACACAAAGGGATCCATCAGGAACAACTTATAAAATAAGTCTTACAATTTCTTCATGGGAGAAAGGCTAATCTTGCTGAACAAGGCATTATAACAATAGGTCATCCGGCCAGGTGTGCTGGCTACAACATCACCTTACCGAGTAATAAAGACCAAAGTTATAATTTTTGATAATGTTCCAACCATCATATCTGTCCGAGATTCAGATCTGGTCGGGGTCAGGATACTTCAGATCAAGAAGGCCTGAGGAGAAAAGGATGCAACACAGACTTACGAGATGATGTTGCAAGAATCTCGGAATGAACGACAAAAGCAAGACTGGAATCATTAGTCAGACTACAAGACATATGAACACAAGGTCAAGACATTCGTGCCCACATGGAAGTTTTCTAGAATGGAGGGCAATCAAGTTCTGATTGGGGACCATCATAGAGGATATCAAAGTCCCCTGTGTAAGTCTGGACTAGGACAAACCAAATCAATCAGCGGCTTGGCGTGCTAGGAAATACATATGGAGTGAAGGTAGCAAATCTACCAAACCATAGAATACTTCGTACATGCCTGAATGAATTGGAACGATTCCAGAGGAAGCGAGACAAAATTTTCCCATAAGCACGGTGGCAAAATGCACGTGAACTTATAGAAAAACACGTCTTTTATCAAACATATTCTTCATGAACTAAGCACAAAGATAATGCTTCCAAGGTTTCCAACGCTAACTTAAATGTTCATCATGAACCACGAAAGAGATGAGGATGTGGCTGATGGGTTCAGCAACAATTCATCGAAAATTTCAGACGAATTGAATTCCCACAATTATGTGAACAAGGAGACGACATTTGTCAGCTCAAATGATGTAATGTTGTATGATCGAGGAAACATACATCATTAACCATTGGTTGAAAAGTGCGTCCGAATTATGACCTTAGGCAGCAAGATCAATGCTAGAGTGACGATTCAATAACCAACAGTCAAAGAATGAACTGTCGATCGTTAACTTCAAGGCAATAGGGTTGATAGAATTGCAGAATCCAAGCAGCATCCCTTGTTTGATGGTATCCCGGTTAGAATCAACACGGGGACCAAGAAAGAATGGTGATGGTGAGAGGTATCACTATGCCAAGAATTTCTGAGAGGTGGAGCAATCCTCACAACATACTCAGCATAAAAGACAGTAATAATTCAAGGCAGAGCACAATGCACGCTGGAGAGCAAGTTGCATTCATAACGTGGACAAGTCCGCGATGAAAGGAAGTCAAGGATGTTGTCGATGATAACAAAATTCATCGAGTGCAAGGAAGGTATTTCTCATCAAGAACTCGGTTGACGTCTTAGAAGAAGTCAAATTGTGGACGATGATCACGACACCTTTTGTCGAGAGTTATCAAGAGAATGTAACCTAACAGCGGTGGCGTCAAGTAGGGAATGACACCGTGGAAGGTTATAGGAACAACAGATAAGATGCAAGCTCAATATCGGGGTTGCTTTTCAAGACAAACAACATGATGTTGAAAGCTCGACGTAAGCAATGTTCACACTCGGAAGGATTTGCGTACCAGAGAAGGACGAGGCATCGCCGTCAAAGACATCAAGACAAAGATGTAGTCGATAATCTAGGAATAATCAGATTGTTTGATATTCCCAGTAACAATTACAAGGGGCATTGAATTGCAGTGTGGAATAAATTTTCCAATCGGTGTTCTCGGTTAACAACAATCCCAGAACACGTGGAGTGATTAAGACAAGGAAAATTAATACCTTATCAAAGTTGATAAGATGTAATGCAAAGGCGTGATATCCTCGAGATACCAGAGGGTAAAACTCGAAGGTATAATATGATAGAAGTAGAACTGGATCACTGACCTGCGACAACCGATACTTTAAGCTTGTCAAAAATTGACGAGGCATCGGAATTGATTTCCTTTCGGATAATTTAATAAGGGTAGCATGGTCGGAACCACAACTGTAATCGATCAAATTAAGGATATTGAAAGAATTATACGGATGATTAATTATTTTTGCAAGAAGCTTTCGAGACGGTCTACATCATTTCCATGGGCATGAACACAAGTTCAAGGTCGACTCCCACTTCATCAATGTATAACATTTCATTCATTTCTTGCTTTGGACGATGTTGCAGTGTTGAAAATTTAACTGGCAAAACTCCATAAGAGTATGACCCGTGAAAACTTTCGGGTTCATACGGATCAAGGAAGGCATAGGTCCAACCCATCAGGGCATCTAAGGAACATATACCACCAGCTACAAGAGTAATTAACACAAGCTCAAAGGTAGAGCATGGTTGGCAAAACAGAGGATACAATTTGCCAAAGGCATTATGTATCAGGGGAAGAACTCACGAGATGATTTAAAACAAAGGATATGGTCGGCTAATAATCCAACAATGGATCGGACGATCCATAATGAAGCTGATGTGAGTATCAGTACTCATTCAGAGGAATAAAGAATGCAGGGGGATCGGATTCAAGAAACACCTGAATAGTCTGTTGCTTAAAATATACAAAGGAATTATGATTTCCAAAACTAAGGATCAGAAGTAGACGCTCTGATCAAGGATGGATAAGTTGAAAAGTTTTAGTCGGACAATCAATAAAGGTTTGAATTGCCGAGAACCAACTCATGTCCGGAAGGACGTCTGAGCCGGAAAGATAATCATAAACGGATCACCTGATGACCGCGTGCATACGCACACATCGAACCAATAGGCTCAAAATGGCAAGGACAAGGGATGTCAATGAAGACTACTAGACATATGGAATTAACCATAATGTGAGCAGGCAAGAATTTCAAAAGCAACAAGCTGCAGAGGGTTTTCGGAAGATCGAAAAATGTTCCGAAAGATTTCGCGAGACACCTGAACAATTGAGAAGAACGGATCCTCGCTAAATGTGAGGAATTACCCGTAAGGGCATTCATGTGGAAAGGACTGCAAGGCAGTAAACTCAAAGGGTTATCGAGGAAACGGAGAGTATTTCGGGGCATCTTGTAATAACAAGAGCAACGAGAAAGGATTGTATGAATGACAAGTGCAATTAGTCATCCATAGGGACTTATCGGCGGTAGGGAATTGCAAGGCCGATGAGCACAAAGTCTCGGAAAACATCAAGAGGGTATATTCAGAATCTTCTGACGAAGCAGGTGATCTTCCGGTATGAGGGCTCTCCGGGAGAAGTAGTTACGAGAACCTATAGTCATAGTTAGTAAAATCTTTAACCCGAAAAAGAAGAGAGATCAGAGTCCAGAGTATAGACGAGGAATAAAAGATCCTAATACCACCCAATGGCGACGTGGGCCCGTAAGCCACACAGCCAAGTTAGTAAAACAGTTTTCTTTGTCTAGACTCAACTTCAGCCAAGGAGTTGGAAAGGGGGCTACCTACAGGCAGTCGGCTCTTATACCAACTTGTGACGCCCCCATTCTCGACCGTACGCTAATCATGCACACAATGCGTACGACCAAGATTAGGGACTCACTGATTGATACCACAACACGACAAAAGACACAAATATAAAGGTCATACAGCTTCATATTACAAGCCAGGGGCCTCGAGGGCTCGAATACAAAGCTCGACATAAACACGAGAAAGCGGAAGCAAATATATCTGAGTACAGACATAAGTTAGACAAGTTTTGCCTTAAAAAGGCGAGCACAAACAAAAGCAGCGGATCGAAAGAGGCGAGGCCTCCTGCCTGGGAACCTCCTAACTACTCCTGAGTGTCGGAGAAGTCTACGTCGTAGTAAGCTCCATCCTGGTAGCAGTGGCCTCCATCGGGGTAGTAGTAGTCGACACCTCCAGCGTACTCCATCTTCTGGGCTCCATCGTCTGAACGCGGCAACGTATCGAAGGGGGAAAAAGGAATGCAAAGCAGCGTGAGTACTCATCCAAAGTACTCGCAAGACTTACATCAAAACTATGCTAAGTATGCACCATTATCAAGGTAGGGGGGTTATATCTGGACTGACTGCAGCAAGCAAGAATAGAGAGAAGGCCTAGTCCTATCGTAGACTAGCATCTTCAGCATCTTGCAGCATGAGAAGAGAGTAGACCTGCAGCTCATGCATATAGTCATATTGTTGTATCAAATTTTTTTAAGTAACACGCCCAGAGATCCTTCCTCGACTCCCCTGCGAGGAAGCAATCCCGGAGCCACAATTCATTTTAAATTAATTTATGGTTATAGTTGTAGTAGGCCAAAGCACAACTCCAAGTCGTCCTGTTATCCGTGGACACGACTATTCGAATAGATTACTTCCCTGCAGGGGTGCACCACATTACCCAACACGCTCGATAAGCTACGGCCGGATACGATTTTCTGGTCAATACCCGGCCTCGACATATCGACACGACGTAGTCCTACCTAGGCTCAACAGAGAGGCCAACACGCCGGTCTACATCCTAATGGCTCGGGGTCTTGGGCCATCGCCCTCGCCATCCTGCACGTTACGCCGTCGGCCGGGACCAGTCCTAGCACGCCCTCCATCAGGGTCCCTGCGTTCCAGACCACCCGGGCGCGAGTCGAAAAACGTGGCATCTGAAGAGCTTTCGGGAGAATGTACGCCGCCGAGCAGCCCATACTGATTACCCCGCATGGTGGTTAGTGCGACAAAGGCCCGTAGGCCCAACTCAGATTAAATACTCAGCCCATTAGCAATTTATTAGTTGTGCGGGGCAAGCTCGAACATGTTGCAGTCCGTCGCCCCGCCAAGAACACTCGAGTGCCTTCCGACGCACTCCACCAAGTATCCGGATGCCTTGCGGCGCATCCCACCAAATCTCCGGATGCCTTGCGGCGCATCCCACCAATATCTCTCCCGGGTACCCTTGGGGGCGACCCGTCTCAGAACTGTCGGGAACTCAGGTCCACTTCAACAGAGTGGTACCGCCTGTCCCGCCAGTCCCGTCTTTCACATGTATCAAACGTCAAGTCCAAGTAACTGTGTGTCTATACACCAAGTGGGGATCCGAGGAATCACCCTCGATGGATCCCACTCGAGGTATGTGTATGGCAAGAGTCGCTATCGATAAATGGGAAGGAGGAATCATCCTCGATACCCACGATCGATAACTACGCTACAGAATTAACATCCGGAGTCCTAAGTGAGGTATCACCCTCGGCACTCGATGGTAGCTCTGCAGTGCCATACTAAAGGGGGTGTGCGGTGATGTGAGGGGTCTGGCTCGTCGGTCAGTTGACCGAGTCTTCGAGTCGTCGAGTCGTCGATGAACAAGCAGGGGCAACTGGGACTCAGGGGTCACTGGGGATTTACTGATCCACCTATTCTAAGCAGTTGGTATGATTACAGTGATAGTAACAGTTCATCAAAATCAGGCTATGCATCAGAATAGGAGCTATCTAATACAGTAGCAAAATCTAATGCAAGCATAAGAGGGAGAGAGATAGGTGATATCGGAATGCTCAAGGGGGTTTTGCTTGCCTTGCTGCTCTGCGGCAAAGAACTGGCCGACAGGGGCGTAGTCGTACTCGGCAGCACCGTCGGTCTCGGGGACTGCGTCAGCATCGGGCTCTACCGAGAGAGAAGAGGGGGAAGAAACAGATAAATACACAGCAACAAGAGCAATCACAAAGCATAACATGGCGATACACAGGGCCGGGTGTGATCTATCGCAGTGCAACACGATACCGATGAAGGGGGAACCCATCCGGGAAAGTTTTCCCGGTCCCGGACAAATGTCGGACAGATGACCGGAGGGGGACTGAAACAATAATTGCACGGCAGTGATGCCACAGGGGTGCATGACATGTCTAAATGTAGTGCTAGGGGTGATCTAACGCAGTACTACCGTCTTAGACAAGGCGGGAGAATATCTGACGATATTTCCCGGGTCTGTAGATATATCGGTCAGATGAATCGGAGGGGGAAGTTCCACGTTTGCGTTGCCAGAGGCATGTGCCAGCTAGGAGGCAGTGCAGGGTTGCCTAAAATCATGTCTAAGTCATATTAGTTATTTTTAGGAGTTAACTAGAATTTATTTAACGGTAGGCCCGCACTATTCATCTATCTGAAACAGGCAAAAAGTTGCATGTTCAGATAGTTAGAGGCACCTGACAGATGAATGGATGGCATTTTTGGATTTGTGGTATTTTTCTGATCAACTTACATGTATAAAGTTTTTTGATCTGAGCTACGGTTTATTTTATATGAATTTTGGAAGTTTTAAACATTTTCTGGAATTTCCTTATTAATAAATTCGAATTATCTAGAACTGAAAATGCTAAATGCACCCAGAATTGTACCCAGTCAGCACACACAGTGGCTGACTGGTGGGCCCTGTTGACCAGGGTCAACACCCAGTCAGCAGAGGCTGACTGGTGGGCCAGCTGCCCAGTCAGCAGGCTGACTGGGCCGGTCTGATCCGGTTGCACAGTGGTCCGGCCCCACATGTCAGCGACAGTAACCAGCTGAGGATTATTTTTTTAAACGCCAATTAATTAGAGACGTGGGACCCGTTGGTCAGCGACTGTAGCTAAGATTAATTAACCACTAATTAACTTCCTGACTGGCCGGGCCCGCATGGCAGTCTCACAGGGAGACGGCGGCCGGCGTTTCTCGCACGGTGGCGCGCCGGAGCTACTCCGGCGAGCATCAGAAACGGCGGGGTGGCTCGGAATCGCAACTCCGGCCACCATTTCGGGCGCCAAGACCTCCTACGGGTTGCTGGTGGAGCCGCGCTTCCAATTGATCCACCAGCAGGGACAGGGGCGGCCGGAAACGGTGCCGGCGTTGAGCCGGAGCGGAGGAAACTCCGGGCGAGCACGGGCGTGAGCAAAACAGCGGCCAAATGGAACGGCTCCTGCGCGGGATGGGTTCTACGGGCCAGCAGAAGCTCGCTGGTTGCCGTGGAACGGCTCGAGCGGTTCTGTGGCGAGCTCTACGTCGGCCATGGCGGCGGGCAGAGCTCGGCTCCGTCGGGGCTCGTCGTGGCGGTCTACGAGGGCTACGAGGAGACGAAGAGGAAGGGGAGGAGCTTACTGAGAGTGCAGAGAAGGCCCAGTGTAGCGTGGGTTGACGGAGGGGAGCAGATCGACGGCGGCAATCTCACCGTCCCGAGGTAGAAGACGACCCCCAGGCGGCGGCTACGTGGCGCTCCGGCTCGATCCAAAGCTCCAGAGGGTCGAGGTAGTCGAGGCGGAGCTCCAGGGCCATCCAGCGAGGGACGAGGTAGACGGTGGCCGCGCTAATGGCGAAAGGCGGCGACGAGCTCGCTCGGGATGAGCCAGATCGAGAGAGGGAAAGGGAACGGGGAGGAGCGGGGCTAGGGTTCGCTGGGAGAGAGCAAGGGGGCTCGGGGTAGGCCTTATCCATCGAGGGGGGGGGGGCTGCGGATGCGCGACAGCGAGCTGCGCCGGCGATCAGGGCGGCTCCGGCCGTGACACGGCGCGGGAGCAGGTGGGAGGGGGAAGAAGGGCCGGCTGGGCCGACTAGGTGGGCTGGCCTACTGGGCTTCGGCCCAGTTAGGCCAGAGGGGGAGGGCTTTTCTTTTTCTCTTTTATTTACTGTTTTGTTTTATTCTTTTCTATTTTATTTATTTCCAGCTACTATTTGCTTTAACAAAATTATGTGATCTGGCCCATTATCCAAATTGCTATTTATAGCACTGTCACAAAAAGTTTGACTGGCATGGGGAAAAGCTTTGGTATTTTCCATATTGAAAAAGGCATTTAAAATATTGTTTTGGCTTCTGTTCTAATTATCTTAGAGCACTCAAATACTTTATAAAATGCTGGTTTCTTCATGATAATTACCTATTGATTATTTGCAAAAATACGAACACTTTACTTTTCATGATTTGAGAAAATAATAATTTGACTTATATTTGAATTCAAATTTGGGTTTGATTTGGAATTTTCACAAATGAAAATAGGCATTTTTAAATGCTGATTTGACCTTGTTTAAATGCTCTGGCCCAAACCAAGTTGATGGTGATGTTGTTTTCCTTAACAACATTTGTTTTGGAATATTGCCAACAATATGAATATTTTTCCAGAAATTTTTGGGCAACTTTACTTTGCACTTTAATTTGAATTGATTTTCAGAAAGAATTTTGAATTGATTTATTTAACCACTGTGACCAAGCACTGTTTGGAAAAATGGATTAGCTTAATCTGGTGATCACTGTAGCTTGATTACCTAGGTTACTGTAGCCTAATTATCCGGGCGTCACACCGCTCTACGTGAGATCAAGGAGCGCATCAAGAATACAAAGCCAACGTTCAAGATCAAGACCCCGGCAGAGGCAGCCTACGCTGGCTAGCAACGCCGGCAAGGTCGACGCAACGGACCAAAGCGGGCCCGAGCCGCGCCAATCGCACCCCCGGTGCCTGCCGGGGACCAAGGCGCACACACCTTCAAGAAGACCCGGCAAGCCATCCCCCGGTAGGCGCGTGCCGATCGACCACCGCTCCACCACATCGCAATGCCAGTCAGTTGTCAATGCGGTGTCAAGCCCCCAGGTGGCTAAATGGCTCTCGCTAAGGACGTGGCGATGCGCTGGGAGACAGATTATATCCATTTGACACCCGTCCAGAGGCGTGTCAAGATGCTAAACACCAGAGAACCAAGCGGTGGTTGAAGCTTGCCGGGGATGCATCCCCGCACGCCACCTAGGCTAGCATTTATGGCATTTTGTCCGAAGTGCCAGAGTTAGGTATGATAACACTGTTAGCTATCTAATCACTAGGTAATGTCTGTTTTGCCACTGTGGTTGCCCCTTGAGCTATAAAAGGAGGCCCAAGGCAACCTAGCTAAAGATTCGGACCTTTGGACACTTGTACTAGCGTAGCAGCTCACCCGAAGGCAACCCTTGCCGGGTTTGAGTGCTGCGTGTGCTTCGTGTTCCCTAAGATCAATCCACCAAAGCAGGAGTAGGGTTTTACGCTTCACAGCGGCCTGAACCTGGGTAAAACACCAGCGTCCCACCATCGTGCTGCCTCATTATCTCTGCTCTTTGTGCAACGTGACCTCTCCCCCGCCGAACCACAAAGGGACCCATGGTCCCATAGGTGATCGTGTGCATCGTGCCCCAACACTCGTCTTAGAGGGCATGATCTTAGTTTTGGAATCGCCGAGGTTCTTCATAGTAAAACTAAATTGCAGCAAATAATTGACTCCCAAGTGACCTTAATAAACAGAGCTATGCTCCCTGACAACGACACCAGAAAATGTTCTTGATGACCCACAAGTATAGGGGATCCGAACAGCCTTCGAGGGTAGTATTTCATCGAAATTTACTGAATCGACACAAGGGGAGGCAAAGAATATTTACAAGACTTAGTAGTTGATTTGTTAATTAAACCACACCTGATAAATCACTTTCTTATAGTAATTTATTAGTAGAAGAATAATATGATAGTACTGATAACAGAGTAACAATAACCGTAGCAGTAGTAGTAACAAGTAGAACAATAATAGTAGCAAAGGCAATAGCAGAAAAGCACAAGAATGAAGTAGCGGTGGGATGTTCATATGAGATTCAATATGTAACGGTCACAACCTAGAGCAATACCAACTAGCTCCAATTCATCAATTATATGTAGACATGTATTCTGTATATAGTCATACATGCTTGTGATAAGAACTTGTATAACACCTTTTGTCCTACCCTCTTATGACAGATCGGTCCTAGTGAAAACTAAGGGTAATTAAGGCACTCCTTTTAATAGAGAACCGACACAAAGCATTAACACATAGTGAATACATAAACTCCTCAAATTACAGTCCCGTAGAGTATCACAATTATTGTCACCTTGAGGTCTAGGGTTTAGAACAATAACAGGTAAATAAAACCTGCACATATGATCAAAAATCAAATATATTAATACAAAAAATAGGTTTATATATGAAATCATGACACTCGGGCCCTAGTGACAAGCATTAAGCATAAGAAAGTCATAGCAACATCAATCTCAGAACATAATGAATACTAGGGATCAAGCCCTAACAAATTGACAATGATTACATATGAAATCTCATCTAATCCCATTCACCTCCAGTATGCCAACAAAGAGATTAGTCACACATGATTGTGAGCATCATGAAATTGTTGATGGAGAAGGGTTGGTGATGACTTTAGCGACAACTCCCTCTCTCCGGAGCCACAAACAGACTCCAAATTAGGGCTCGTGGTGAAGAACATGAGGTGGAAGTGGTGGCTTCGTATCTTAAAATGTGATGAAACTTTCTCTTTCATTTTTTTCTCAGGAGATGTGAATTTATAGCACCGGACTTAGGTCGAAACAAGGTCCAAGGGTGATAACCCACAAGTGTAGGGGATCATTTGTAGCCTTTTTCGATAAGTAAGAGTGTCGAACCCAACGAGGAGCTAAAGGTAGAACAAATATTCCCTCAAGTTCTATCGACCACCGATACAACTCTACGCACGCTAATGCTTGCTTTACCTAGAACAAGTATGAAACTACTTTGTAGGTGATAGGATAGTTTGCACGAATACAACTAGAAGTACTTAGCGGGAATAAAACTACGAGTAAATTGCAAGATAATAAAGGTTAGTTGTTTAGTAGAAAGCTTTTGTCAAACAAGAAGGTTATTTGTCCCTAGGCAATTGAATATAATATGATAGATACTTGTCATATGCAATGAGGGAGAGGCATACGCTAACACACTTTCCGTACTTGGATCATATGCACTTATGATTGGAACTCTAGCAAGCATCCGCAACTACCAAAGTTCATTAAGGTAAAACCCAACCATAGCATTAAGTATCAAGCCCTCTTTACTCCCATACGCAACAACCCACCTACTCGGGTCTATGCTTCTGTCACTCAAGCAACCCACCATAGGCAAATCATGAACATATTGCAACACCCTACAGCGGGGATCCCTCACGCTTGCGCGACACGGAGGGCACCATAGGACAACACCATATCAACACACAACTCACAACCATAACATCATACCACAATTAACCCATAGGACAAAAGGGATCTACTCAAACATCATAGGATAGCCAAATATCATTGGGAAATAATATATGGAGTTGAGCACCATGCTTAAGTAGAGATTACAGCGGGGAATAGAGGTGTTACACCGCTGCATAGAGGGGGAGAGAGTTGGTGTTGACGGCGGCAAGATTGTTGATGTAGATCGCCGTCACGATGCTTGCCCCGGCGGCGTTCCGGCGCCACCGGGAGAGAGGGGGAGAGAGCCCCCCTCCTTCTTATTCTTCCTTGCCCCCCCTAGATGGGAGGAGAGCTCCCCATATGGTCCATGGCCTCCATGGCGGCGGAGGGGCAGGAGCCCCTCCTAGATTGGATCTCCCTCTCTGTTCTCTTCTGTTTCGCGTTCCTGTTTTCTGGCCGAAAACCGTTTCTTATATTCCCGGAGATCCGTAACTCCGATCGGGCTGAAATTTTGAGGGGATTTTTATCCAAAAATTAGCTTCCTTGCGCCCGAAGAAGAGCTCCAACCGACTTACGAGGTGGGCATAACCCACCAGGGCACGCCTGGGCCCCCTAGCCGCGCCCTGGTGTCTTGTGGGGGCGTGGGCCTCAGTTTGCATTGATTCCACTTCTCAAAATTCACAAATATTTCAAAACAAATCTTCGTAAATTTTCATCGCGTTTGGACTTTGTTTGATATGGATATTCTGCGAAACAAAAAACATGCAACAAACAGGAACTGGCACTGGGCACTGGATCAATAGGTTAGTCCAATAAATCATATAAAATGTTGCCAAAAATATGTGAAAGTTGTATAATATTGGCATGAAACAATCAAAAATTATAGATACGACGGAGACATATCAAAGGGTCCTACAAGCCTAGGTGGCGCGACCAAGGGGGGTGCCCGCCCAACCTGCCCTTGTGGCTCTTTTGCAGTACTTCTTCGTTCTAGTGTTTTTAATTTATTCCAAAATAATTCTCCAAAAATCTATGTCCAATTCTGAGAACTTTTATTTTTGCACAAAAACAACACCGTAACAGTTTTGCTGAAAATGACGCCAGTCCGGATTAGTTTCACTCAAATCATTCAAATTAGAGGCCAAAACAAGAACAAAAGTGTTTTAAAAAGTAGATATGTTGGTGACGTATCACAGGGACTCATCGACCGATGATGGCAACGGGCAAACAACACTCTTGAGCACGAGCTGCAAAGCAAAAGAGAAAGGGAGGTGAACGTCTGTGGCGTGGGAACTTCAACATGAAACAACGAATTTATAGGGAAACACAACCTACTTAAGAAAAAGAGAAAAAGCCCACGTCACAGACCGCCTCGTGAGATTGGACCAGGAACCCTCTAGGCACACTGGCCCGACAAACAAACAGGGATGGCCATGTCGGATCTTCCCATCGCAGCAACTGGCCGGATAGCCCACGAAGCCAGATGGCCCTTTGTGACAATTGAACACACAATACGCTCGACCCAGCCACTCGGGTGGCAAACGTGTTCCCGGTCACGCCCGACTCGGGCAGCGCAAATGCCTGCCCAACCGCTACCACCCCATGCTTGATCTGGGTAGGCACAACGCCTGCCCGGCTGCGCCCGCCCCATGCTCAAACCGGTTCGCAAACCAACCCACTTGTAAAGACAGAAGATGCGCCCTTACCCTCCTGGTCGCTCTCCGGCGCGGGCGGAGCTGCACCGGGGGGTGCACTTAGGCGGCGGCGGTCTGGCGTGGCGGCGGGGCTCCGCGGCATGACGCATGCGAGCTGCTGGGCGGCGGTGCCGCCGTTGGCGGCGGGGCGGCGCGGCGGCGTGATCTGGCGACGCCCGCTCGGCCCAGATCTGGGCCCTTCGGGCCCCATCTGGGCCTGGGCGGGCCGGCGGCGGGGATGGTCTCCGGCGTGGCTTCCGGGAGGCGGGGGAGACGCGACGAGCGGCTGGGTGCTGGCGGCGCCGACGCCAGCCTGCTGCAACGTGGCCGGCGGGGCTTAACGGGCCCGCTTCGGGCCTGGCGTGGCCTCCCGCATGACGGCGGTGGAGGTGGTTCCCTCCCGCTCGGCTTCGGTGTTGCTGCTCCCGTCGTGGTGAGCTTCTCTCCGGTCCTCTTGGCCTCGTGGTGGTGTTCGCAGTGAGGCGGCATGGGTGGTGGCGCAACCGAGATGGCGCATGGTGGTGGGCGGAGGTTTGGCTGGTCAGCTCCGGTTCGGCTGGGCGGCAGGGTTTGGAGTACGGGAGAAATCTTTGCCGGTCTTCGGCACCGATGCGGTGACGCCTGCGGGTGCCACCATTCCTTCTTGGAGGGTGTCGGTGGTATCCATCCCCAACCTCCCTCCGCGTGCCGGGGGAAACCCTAGGACCCGTCCGGGCAGCAGCGTCGTCGGCGTCGCATTCCTTCTTGGAGGTGCTGCTTGGTACGCGGAGGATCGGAGCCTCGTATGGTGGTTTGTTTCCGGTGGGCGCAGCGGTGGCGGATCATCCGCGCTTTGTCGAGCTGCCGCTGTTGGCATTTGTTTCTTCTTCTTTTTCTTTTGGGCTTGTTGTGCTGCTCGCCCCAGCGATCTATGTATCGGTGTTGGTTGCTTTGTAATACAAAGCGGGGGGAAACCCTTTTTCGGTAAGACAGAAGATGCACTCTCACCCGTGAAGCACGACACCCGTGTCCTTCGCTTCGGCGGTATATCCTAAAATAACCTAAATATGGTCATCACATCTAGTGGAAGGTGGAACTCGATTGCATATAAGCATATCAATGGGCACCGCATCAGCCAAATATGTGATTCCTCCGTGCATGTCAGGTTCAATTGGAAACCGGGAATGAAAGCAAAATTGTTCCACGATCCATGTGGTTGCCATGTCATCTGCAAAATAGAACAAACAAGGAGATAATAGAAAAAATTGGCAGGCAAGACATGCAAATAATGTTAAGAAAAACGTGTGCATATCAACGGAACCAATCTTATTATATGCATGGCAATAATATGCGACATTAAAAAAACTTATACGAACTCCGAAATTTCAATATTAACATGGCAATTATTACCTGATCGGCGATTAGCTCATTGGTGTACTCCTTGTACATCCTGTTTGGGTCACCAGTGAACTCTGAAACCTTGTCCCACTTGTATGCCCACGTAGGCTTCTATAGCGAGTTGTCATGATCGCCGAAGACGTCGTAATCAATCACTCTTGGTCGTCCAACTGAAAAGTATTCCCACATCCAAACCGAAAGTAGCACCAACGAACCACCAATACTGGCTTCATCTCTGTGCCTATAACGCGCCTCATGCAAGTGCACATAGATGGACACATGGTAGGATTAGAGAATGTTTGAAGATATAGTATCGAGAGAAAAATATGTACAAGTGATTACCTAATGGTACAAGTGCCGCCAAACCCTAGCTATGTTTACTATCCCAACCAGATAGCGCCTTCGGCCACATCCACGGAGCGGTCCAGCCACCACCATTAGCAAACAGAGACCTCAAGATCACATACCACAAGTATGTGCTTGCATGCTGATGCACCAACTTCTCACTAGCATCACCGGGGCACTTTCTACTCTACGCCAAACATGTCATGCCAACTGGTACTCTATTTTTAGTCAGTCTTCTGGCCCTGCAGGAACCACACTGATAAACTCAAATATCCTACCGTGCCAGCCAACAACATTAGTGCTAAAACAAACAGGACCTCCCTCGATGGGAAGTGCTAGGGTCATACAAACATACTAGAGAGTCACAGTCATCTCCCCAATCTGGAGGTGAAAACTATGAGTCTCTGGCCTCTAGCGATTAACAAGTGCGATGATGGCACAAGGGTTCGTGTTTGACATCAACCGAGTGACAAGCTAGATGAATGGAAGGAGTCCTAGCCTCTCGACGTACTGTGTGTACCTCTCATCGTATCTCATCTTATTAGATGAAGCATTGTGAGCCCTAGGTTTAGGAAAAAAAGACCTGCAAAATACAAGCTAGAACATTATATATTCATGTAAACTTGATGGCTCGAGAATTTATGACTTTCTATAAGAGGTTTTACTTGGTTTTCATCGGGTTTCCGTTGTTTCTCGGTTATTTCTAACGCTAATACTTCGTGAGATAAGAAAACTCGTTTTCCATTGTTTGGAAGGAAAAATCATTTATGGAAGTAAACCAAGGAGGATTACTCCAAATCAAGCCAAAAGGAGCAACTTCCATATTGAGAGATTTGCTACCAGGCGCACCAGAGCGCAAGACGACCAACCATACGAGCGCAAGAGCTCGTATGAGCAGTTGTACCGGGCGCCAATGGCTTCTCCTGATCTGTGGGAACAACTTCTGTGAAGGCCAAGGACGCATCAGAGTGACCTAACTGTTGCCACTCCACCTAGAATAGAGCGAGAAGAGATTCAGAGAAGAACCGGCGGAGATCCTTCTTGTTTTGTTCTTCCACCTTCATACTCATTTCATTTCTGTATCACCATTGCAAGAGGAATTCAAAGTTTTAAGTTCAGAGCCTATAACTCTATTCATACTCATCTGGAGATTGAGACTTTTTAAACCATTCATCTTATTATGGATCATCACGAAATTATCGATATGGTTTCTTGGATTTATTCTCTATGATAATTGGTTATTCTCTTCTCATGTGTGAGTAAGGACTGTTACTGACTCGGACATGGGTCTACCCCACGTCTCTCCAACCGGACGCGCCTAAATAAGCGATGCTTCGACCAACCCTAGCCGCCACGAGATTAGATCACATATGCCTCCACGCTCGTTCCTTTTTTGCTGCTGCTGCCACCGGCGACTGCGTCCCGTTCACCGCGTACATGGTTGACGGGAGAGCAGGCCTCCAAAACCTTGCCTCTCCGGGTCCTGTACGAGGAGAGGGGCGATTAGGTTTTTGGGGATCGACTACGCGACTGCTCGCTTCCGTTCGACTACTTCCTCTACGTCCGCATCACCTTCGTCGTCATCACCATGTCGTCCCCAACTAACGCCGACCGTGCCACTGCTGAGAAGCTTGAAGCCGACAAGAAGGCGACCGAGGACGCTGCCGCCGCCAACGCCGCGGCTACGGCCAACTGGCCTATTGGAGGGTATACCTCGTTTATCCCGCTCCTGTTTATTTCCATTGTAGCACTACTAGCGATATGCGTAGATGGATCTACTGTTAGCATAGTGTGTGCCTGCATGATCAAATATTAACATGTTTACGTTTCTGTCAATGCCATGCTAGTGATTTATTCTTGGATTAATTTACTCGGAAAATTGCCTATTTACTCAACAATCCAAAAACCTAATCTGTGTAGGAATTTTTCGAGTAATGGTTTTGCTGCTGCACTCAAACCGGATAAGTTTACCAGTACGTATTTTAAGCATTGGAAGACTAAAACCACCTTATGGCTCACGGCGATGAACGTGTTCTGGGTAGCCGGTGTTACTTCTACAGGAACGATCACTCCTGAACAGGAGAAGGCGTTCAAGGAGGCCAACGTCTACTTTCTCGGAGCAGTTCTTAGCGTGATCGGAGATAAACTGGTTGACGCGTATTTACATGTGCGAGTTACCAAGGATTTGTGGGAGGTGCTCAAATCTAAATTCGGGGCCACCGATGCTGGGAGCGAGATGCATGTTATGGAGCAGTTCCATGATTACAAAATGGTTGAGAACCGTTCTGTGTTGGAATAAGCTCATGAGATAATATGCATTGCTAAAGAACTTGAGGTTCTTAAGTGCGATTTAACGGGCAAATTTGTCGCGAGGTGTATAATCGCTAAGCTCCCTAATTCCTGAAGGAACTTTGCTACCACTCTGAAACATCAGAGGTGTGAATTCTCAATAGAGGATGTCATCAACCATCTGAGTGTTGAGCAGAACTCGAGAGCAAAGGACTCGCACGGAAAAGGGGTTGAAAGTCCTTCTGTCGCCAATATGGTACATCAGAAAAACTTCAACTCCCACAAGTCCAGGGGAAATAATTCTGTCCAAGAGAATACCGACTTCAAGAAGAAGGGGAAGAAGACCTTCAAGAAGAACAAGAAGGGAGATGGCTGCTTCACTTGTTGTTCGGAGGAACATTGGGCTAACAAGTGCCCAAACAAGTACAAGAAGCCAGGGCAGGACAACAAGTCTGCCAATATGATTGTGGGCAACAATGAAAGTGGTGCATTTGGGTACGGTAATTTATTTACTGTATTTTTGGTTTGTCAATCCACCGATTGGTGGGTTGACACAGGTGCAAATATTCATGTGTGTGCTGACATCTCATTGTTCTCTTCTTACCAGGTCACAGGCCACGGGCCCATATTGATGGGGAATGGCGCGGGTGCTTCGGTTCTTGGTGTTGGCACGGTCGATCTGATGTTTACTTCGGGAAGGATCGTGCAGCTGAAGAACGTGCAGCATGTCCTCACCATCAAGAAGAACCTCGTTAGTGTCTCCCTTCTGTGTAGAGAAGGGTTTAAGTTGGTTTTCGAGTCTAATAAAGTAGTTGTTATGAAATATGGACTTTTTGTTGGAAAAGGTTATGAATGCGGAGGTCTGTTCCGCCTTTCCCTTGCAGATTTTTGTAATAAAGTCATGAACAATATTCATTCAAGTGTTAGTGAATCTGAAGTTTGGCATTCATGTCTTTGTCACATTAGTTTTAGTGTTATGACGCGGCTAGCAAAACTGAATTTAATCCCGAGTTTCACATTAGCCAAAGGTTCTAAGTGCCATTCGTGTGTGCAAGCAAAGCAACCTCGCAAGCCTCACAAGGCCGCGGAGGAGAGACAGTTGGCACCATTAGAACTCATACATTCTGATCTCTATGAGATGAATGGTGTGTTGACTAAAGGTGGAAAGAAATATTTCATGACATTGATAGATGATTCCACTAGATATTGCTATGTGTATCTGTTAAATACTAAATATGAGACTCTACACTACATTAAAACCTATAAGGCAGAAGTTGAGAACCAACTTGAAAAGAAAATTAAGCGAGTCCGGTCAGATCGTGGTGGAGAGTACTTCTCTAATGAGTTTGATTCTTTCTGTGGGAACACAACATTATTCATGAGAGGAAAAACCGTACTCTAACTGATTTAGTTAACGCCATGTTAGATACATCGGGTTTATCCAAGGTATGGTGAGGGGAGGCTATATTGACTTCATGTCATGTCCTGAATAAGGTTCTGACAAAAGATAATCATGTCACTCCCTATGAGCAGTGGTCTAAGAGAAGGACAACACTCTCCTACTTTTGGCGAAAGTCAATGTGCCGATCCCCAAAAAGCGTAAGCTTGGACCAAAGACCGTGGACTGTGTTAATTTGGGCTATGCTAAGAATAGTGTTGGCTATAGATTTCTAGTAGTGAAATCTGAGGTACCTGACGTGAAGGTCGGTACAATTATGGAGTCTAAGGATGCTACATTCTTTGAGGATATTTTTCCCATGAGAGATATGCAAAGCACTTCTAGACATGAATCTGAGGAGACTCCTGAGCCTGCCATTCCTATGGAATATTATGAACAAACACATAATGAAAATCCCGAGGAGGATGACGAGGAAACCCTTGGTAGGGGCAAGAGACAAAGGACTGCAAAGACCTTTGGTGATGATTTCCTCGTGTACCTCGTGGATGATAATCCCACTTCTATTTTAGAAGCTTATGCATCTCCAGATGCTGACTACTGGAAAGATGTGGTCCGTAGAAAGATGGATTCCATCATGGCTAATGGGATATGGGAAATTACTAAGCGTCCCTATGGTTGCAAACCATTGGGATGTAAGTGGGTGTTCAAAAACAAGCTTAGGACTGATGGTACAATCGAAAAGTACAAGGCTAGGCTTGTGGCCAAGGGTTATGCCCAGAAAGAAGAAGAAGATTTCTTCGATACTTATTCACATGTGGCCAGACTGACCACCATTGGAGTACTACTCTCGTTGGCGGCCTCGCATGGTCTTCTCGTCCATCAAATGGCTATTAAGACGGCCTTCCTGAACGGAGAGCTAGACGAGGAAATCTATATGCAACAGCCAGATGGCTTTGTAATAGATGGTCAGGAAGGAAAGGTGTGTAAGTTGCTGAAATCTTTATATGGCCTGAGACAAGCACCTACGCAATGGCATGAGAAGTTTAATACCACTCTGACATCTGTTGGCTTCGTGGTTAATGAAGCTGACAAATGTGTATACTATCGCCATGGTGGGGGCGAAGGAGTTATACTGTGCTTGTATGTTGATGACATACTGATATTTGGAACCAACCTCAAAGTGATTGAGGAGGTTAAGTCTTTTCTGTCTCAAAACTTTGAGATGAAGGACCTTAGGGTGGCTGATGTTATCTTGAGCGTCAAGCTTTTGAGAGATGATGAGGGTGGGATTACACTTTTGCAATCCCACTATGTTGAGAAGATTTTGAGTCGCTTTGGATATTCGGACTGCAAAATTTCTCAAACACCATACGATCCTAGTGTGTTGATTCGAAAGTTCACAGGCACAACTAAAGATCAATTGAGATACTCTCAAATTATTGGTTCACTTATGTATCTAGCCAGCGCAACGAGGCCTGACATTGCGTTTCCTGTGAGCAAACTGAGCCGGTTTGTTTCCAATCCGGGTGATGTTCATTGGCATGCTGTTGAAAGAATTATGCGTTATCTGAAAGGTACCATGAACCACGGACTTCACTATACCGGATACCCATCGGTACTTGAGGGGTATAGCGATGCGAATTGGATCTCTGATGCTGATGAGATGAAGGCCACTACTGGTTATATGTTTACCCTTGAAGGTGGTGCTGTTTCCTAGAAGTCTTGCAAGCAAACAATCTTAACGAGATCGACAATGGAAGCAGAATTAACATCATTAGACACATCTGGTGTCAAAGCATAATTTCTTCGAGATCTTTTGATGGACTTGCTAGTGGTTGAGAAGCCAGTTCCTGCTATCCTTATGAATTGCGATAATCAGGCAGTTATTGTCAAAGTAAAGAGTTCAAAGGACAACATGAAATCCAACAAACATATAAGAATTAGGTTGAAAGCTGTCAGACGTTTAAGAAACTGCGGAGTGATAGCGTTGGATTATATCCAAACGGCTAAGAAGCTGGCAGATCCCTTTACTAAAGGGCTATCACGTGTTGTGATAGATAATGCATCGAGGGAGATGGGTATGAGACCCACATGAGTTGCCATGGTGGTAACCCAACCTATGTGATCGGAGATCCCGTGAAGTAGGACCTGGGAAAACAAGTGAGTGGTGAACTGAGGAGAGTAACTTTACTAACCCACTCCGTTGGAGATGCAATACTCTCGGATACTGTATGGTAGGATGATTACTGTCTTAATGTGTTCTAAAGCTTGTGTGTAAGCAAGATGCTGTCCTACAGAGCGATCTTTGGAGGAACACACATATATGAGCCCGACCGTTGGTCACGGTCTATGAGATTGGGGTGATCTCTAGTAAGCTCATGAATAGGCCAGGAGTGAGACTAATATGCTCCACCCGAGGGGTCAACCTTCGGTAGCCTAGTACTGGTAAGACAAGTGGTGAAACTTCTTTACGCCAAACTGACAATTCAAGGCATAGTCCATTGTTCAGTTGTGAAGGAGTGTAGTTACTTGCTCTAGGTGAAGCTCAATCTTAACAGGTCTTCACTGAAATACTGGTATATCAAAACAGTAATTGGAACAGAGGACAAAATAGGCCCTCGAGATCTGGTGGGGGATTGTTGAAATATGAGATGGGCCTAGGGCCCATAAGACAATTTCAGGAAAATATCCAAGGGCCCATGTAGGTGGCATGGCAAGGGGTGGTGGGAAGTTTAGTCCCACCCTGCTAGTGGAGAAGGAGTTGGACCTCCTTATAAGGGTCTCTCCTCTACATGCTATTGGAGCATGAGAAGAGAAGAGGCCCTCGTGCACTCCTCATCCGCCGCCCGCCTCGTCACGACGCGCCGTGGGTTGCGGGATTGAGTCGAGCCGAGCTCATATCTACGCGCTTATTTTTGTCGGTCAGGAACGGAGAATACTTAACGGATGCGTCACGATCTGAGACGTCGGATCATGGACTGTTACCGACTCGGACGTGGGTCCACCCCAGTCTCTCCACCCGGACGCGCCTACATAAGCGAGGCTTCGGTCAACCCTAGCAGCCACGAGATCTGATCACATCTGCCTCCACGCTCGTCCCTTTTTGCTGCTGCTGCTGCCGGCGACTCCGTCCCATTCACCGCGTACACAGTTGACAGGAGCGTAGTCCTCCGAAACCTCGCCTCTGCGGGTCCTGTACGGGGAGAGGAGCGATTAGGTTTTTGGGGAGCGACTACGCGACTGCTCGCTTCCGTTCGACTACTTCCTCTACGTCCGCATCGCCTTCGTCGTCATCGCCATGTCGTCCCCAACTGACGCTGATCGTGCCACTGCTGAGAAGCTTGAAGCCGACAAGAAGGCGGCCGAGGACGCTGCCGCCGCCAACGCCGCGGCTACGGCCAATTGGCCTATTGGAGGGTATACCGCGTTTATCCCGCTCCTGTTTATTTCTGTTGTAGCACTACTAGCGTTATGCGTAGATGGATCTACTGTTAGCATAGTGTGTGCATGCATGATCAAATATCAGCATGTTTACGTTTCTTTCAATACCATGCTAGTGATTTATTCTTGGATTAATTTACTCGGCAAATTGCCTATTTACTCAACACAGTCATCAGCCGTTTCTCCCCATGTCTCTCTATTTCGTTCGTTCCACCATTTCCACAGCAAGGCCACCACTCGGAGCTTGGTAAGCTCAGCCTGGGCAAAAATAGACTCAAGGACCTCCATTGGTGATTGACAAACGAGCAAAGACCGTCTCACATTTTCTAGCTGTGTGGCACGCCACACTTTTTTTACTTCTTTGCACCGGAGAAACAGGTGTCCGCCATCTTCAAAGAGACGTCCACACACACTGCATCGTGTGTCCAAATCCACCCCCCTGCGTTCAATGTTCATAAGCATAGGGTGGTTATTATGGGCAAACCTCCATAGAAAATGCTGGACATTTGGAGGACAGTGAAGCTTTCAGATCGACTGCCAAATCTTCTTAGAGCATCTCCAACAGGTGCGCAATGCGCGGCGCGTAAAAAACGGTTTTACAGCGTGCAAATAGCACTTTTTAGCGCGCTGGCTCCAGCGGCTGCTGCATAATTTTGCGCGCGCGCGGCGCTCCAGCAGGCCCTGAAAAAACACGGCGCGCGCGCCCAACACAAACAACATATGCACTCCAAACAAAACTAAAAAGATCAAACACATATAAAAAATAAATCAACAATAAATAGTTCAATTTTATTACAACTCAAACAAATAGTTTATCTTCCAATACAACAAATAGTTCAACAACAACATCAAACATGCAAATCATCATGCGTTTTGTCGGCCATTCCATTCCCACCACTCCTCGATGAGATCGTTCTAAAGATCATCATGCGTTTTGGCACGCCGAATAGCATGATAGGAGGCAACAAATCGGGACACCCTCGCAGCACTCCGCCGCACTCGCACGGGATGTCCCAAGAGCTCGTACTGAGAGTAGTCTAAATTTTGGCCACGTTCATTCTCAATGATCATGTTATGCATGATCACACAAGCGTGCATGATGTACCAAATGATATTTTGATCCCAAAATCTAGCCGGTCCTCTCACAATAGCAAATTGGGCTTACAAAATTCCAAATGCTCACAATAGCCGGTCCTGTTCGCCGGAGGAATGGCGCGCGCAAGGGGCGGCGGCGACTAGAGGAAGGGGGAGGAAGCAGCAGCGGCGCGGGGATAGATCGGGGAAGCGCCGTCGGGTCGTCAGAGCATGGGTGGCGCGGGCGGTGGCGCGGACGCTAGGTATGGAGGGGGGTGGAAGACGCGGCGCGAGCGCTCGAGTGCTTTCGCGCGCGGGAGCGGGCACACGAAATAAGCGGCGCGCGATGCCGTTTCGCTCCGCGCGCGGAAGCACTTATGCCGCGCGTGCGTTTTTTGCGCGGCCGCTGAAGCGCCTGGATCCGCTGGGTGCGCGCAAAAAAGTGAAATTTTCAGCGCTTGGAGATGCTCGGTTCCCGCTGAACATTCCCCTATTTCAGTATTTGCCTGTTGTTGAGCAAGGCTTAACTGAATTTTTATATGCAGACCGGACAGAAAAACGACCCTTGTAGCAGCGGTTTTGGTTAGGAGACAATAGCTTCCCGCGTAGCGCCGCTACTTAAGGGGTATAGTGCCCCCCTTGTGGCACTATGGTCCTGCAGCCTGGGCCCGGCTTTCCCACTCGCGCATTGTCATGCTGCCATGACTCATGACGCTGCAGTATCGAGCATAGAGCCCGCTGCAGGCGCGATGAAAAAGGTGGGATCCAAAATTATTTACAAGACATGGTCAAATCGTGCTAATCTTTTGGTTAAAGGTCAAAACAGTGATTTTGGCCCCATCAGTGCACATAAATGCCGCGTCCGTATCAAGTTTCCACGAGCCAACCGGAGCAGCAGCCCCATGATTGGGCCTGACAGTCTGTTCGGCACGCACTTTGATGTCAGGGAACATGGTTTATTTCCCCTAATTGTCAGCACCTTGCAGCTCCATGCATCAGACTAATTCTAGCTAGTTCTCGCTCAATCAATTAGTCCAGCCTCCCATCCAAGTAAGACTTTTTCTGGATCCGTCGGGGTCTCATTGGAAGAGAGGCATGCTATTATCCTATGGATGCTCACTTGAGGCAACTCTAATAGCTGCACTAAAAATCTTCTCGTAAAAGTCGTACAGGAAGTCCGTATAATTTAGGGGTATTTGTCTGACAACTACTATTTTCAGTTCATGTGAACTGTTTTCTCTAATGTTTTCCTATTTTCTTCATTAAACAAGCATACAAATGGCATATGTCCCGTAAGACAGTGACAAAGGCGAGCGGTGGCGCGGCGCGGGCAGGCAGGAGAACGAGTGGTGGCGGTGTTCCAGCGAGTGCCGTCTCATTGCGGTGGCGGCCCGGCAACATGATGAGGTGCATGTCTTGAACTTTCAGGCGGTTTTCTACCCGCCAAATTATACGGGAAGGGTTATTTTCCCGTAAAGCTAAGGGAAGTTGGGGTGAATTATACGGGATCCCGTAAATTTTCCACGTCTACGTTAGCTATTGGAGGGGCTATTTTTGCCTCCAAACGGTTGTTTTCGGTACGGATACATGAGCTATTAGAGTTGCTCTTAGACCGTTTTAGTGTTGATATAGTCCACATTTTTCTATTACTATGATCAGTATGCATGTTGTAAGAAAGGAATTTATTTCCTTTCTTTTTTCATAATCTATGTGGACGAACTCTTGTGATGTTTAGCGGTTTTGTTGCTGAGATTAGGGATAAACACTCCTTAAATAAGAGAACTGGAAAAGCAGATATCCCTTTGTAAGTATTTCCTAGGAAATTTCATTCTTAAATTGGTGTGGAGCTCTTCCTTTACAAGACCGGGCATGATGCGGAGCTCTGCCAAGCGTCGGTGCAAACTAAACTTCAAGTGTAAGTCTTCTCGAATGGAATGCTCGGTTTTTCTAGAGATGATAATATGACTACGCGTACATGACTTAGACAAGAAAAACGAGTCGCACAAGGATTTAACCTTGTAATCTCATTAAGCGAATCGTTGGTGTTGAATTCCTCCATTTCTAAACTCTGATAATATGCACTACTCGAAGAAATCATCAGTGTGAATGGGAATATGCTCGTAGCTACAAACAAATCAGACAAGGAATTTGCACGCAAACAGACAATATACTCTTATTGCCCCGTCTCTGAAGTCATGTAGTGTCGGTGCGACGTATGCTCTGACTAGTGACTAGTCTATACTATTAAAAGGGATTTGGTGTTTGCACGTCTTCAAATATAGTTTCGTCTTTCATCTCTTGGTTTGGAATAATCTAAACCAAATCAATGTTTTTCCCTTGTTTTACTGGAAACGACGTTGTGCATTAACTAAGTGGAATCTGATCGAAATCATCTTATGCATTAACTTAATCAAATCAAATAAAATATTATCAAAACCTCAACTAAATAAAAAAAATCTTGCTTTTCTTTACCCATACACAAAAAAAATCAAAACTTATCAAAACCTCAAGTAAATAAAAAAAATCTTGCTTTTCTTTACCCATACCCAAACAAAATCAAAACTTATCAAAACCTCAACTAATTAAGAATCTCATTGCCTTCCTTTACCCATACTCAAATCAAAACAAATCTTACGAAAACTTAGTATATAGTGGATGTAATGTATATGTTGAACACGACTGATTGAATCACTAGAATATGTATGCCCAGTTGCACCGCACATGCAATTAGCTAGTAGTAGTATTACATGTTCACTGTATCATTAATGCCGCAACAAGTATGATTCTCAGATAATATTTAACAAATGCATTCATGTCATCATGTATTATATGTCAATTTCCTTTTCAAAACAATTTTTTATGGCAATTTTGCTTTGAACGTTACCGATTTGTCGGTGTTTCATCAGCACTCAGTAGTTAAATGGCAATATGCAGGTCATCAAAAGTCTGAACCTGTCGTGTCATGGATGGAGAACATTTTGTTTATGCGCGTCTAGCTATCTGCCTTGGAAGTCTGAACTGGTCGGCAGCATGGTGATTGGTTTGACAGTGCGGGTGGCAGAAGAAGACGTCGACCAAGAAAATAACTACGAGAGGTCGAACTCAAGGTGCCGGCATATGTTACGGTCTCAGTCTGCGGAGTCCACCCAACGCGGCAGCTTCAGGAGTACGAGTCATGTGTACGTCGTGGTGACACGAAAAGGACGTGGTAAAAATGCCTGCATTTTCCACCGACGCAGCGTGTACTGATTCGGTGGGAATAGCGGACCTTGAGACAACCGTGCCATCACAAAGCACTTTTACTTCATCGCGTTTGCCGTTGGCAAGTTGGCAAAAATGCCTGCCTCGCTACGAGCCCACGACCACATTTCTCGCTAAGGCAACCGGCCATTTGCAAAAGTGGAAAACTAATTCATGCTTCACTATCAACGTCCTAAATTTTTTTTGCTTGGCCAGTCACATATTAGCTCACAGAAGCAGAAACGACAACAACATAGTACTCCCCCGCACTGTCAAACGCAACCCCCCACGGGTTCTGGATTTGCTCTCCGCGGCGGCCTGCTTTTCCAGCCTCGCCAAGCATGAACTCCGCAGCCTCCTTCCTCGTCACCAGCACCTGCAACCGCACCCCACCGTCCTCGACGCGGCACTCCGGCCACGCCACCTCCTTCTCCTTGACGACACCCTTGGCCATCGCCCAGCCGCTCCTTATCATTGCTTAAGCAAGTCATTATCATTGAATTCCTCCAACTCTAAACTTTGGTAGTAGATAAATATCTACCATTCGGAGAAATCGCTGGTGTGAATGGGAATGGCTCGTAGCTACAAACGAATCAGACAATGAATTTCCTCGCAAACAAATGATATACTTCTGTTGCTTCGTCTCTGAAGTCATGTAGCGTCGGCGGTCGATGTGTGTGGTTGACTGTTAACTAGTAATATATTTGTATTGTATCATTAGTGCTGGTACATGCACGTAGGCTTTCCTGACAACATTAACAAAGGCATTCATGTCATCATGTATAACTAACTGAGCCCCCTCCCTGCCTGCCAGCCGTTCCTACTCCAGTGGTGGGGAGGGGAACCACCGTGCCTGCACTACAGCTTGTGGTTTACGTTACGATTATTTAATCTTCACAAGTGTCGCATTCGGGGCGATGGCAGTGCTTATTCTTTGAGTTTGTATTCCGGTCTCCAATGCTTCTCGAGTTCGTCCGTATGGACATAATTGATGGAGTTAAATCTCAAGGAAAATATGGTTATTATACTATATTTTCTGGGTCATGGGGGAAGCCATGCCTCCTGCAAGTCCTCCCTAGCTCTGCCACCGTTGGCTATCATCGACCAGGTCAAGCCGATTTCGGTAGGGAGTGACGGACGTGAGCCCATGACACGTTGGCGGCTTGCTTTAGCGGCGGTACGTAGTGGTTGTTCGAAATTTTTTAAATATATTTTTTGTTATGTTTGAGGTGCTTTATACTTCTGATAACTATTATAGTAGAGCCAGATCCTATTAAAAATAATTCATGATAATTGCGTATAAAATATATATGTCTCCATTACAACGAACTAGGAACTTATTAGATTGCTTTGAACTGGTCATTAACGTTACAGATTTGTGGGCGTGTTCGTCAGCACAAAAGTCTGAACCTGTCATGTCATGGATGGACATTTTGTTTATGCGCGTCTACCTTGCTAGCTACCTTGGAACGGGTCTGCAACATGGCGCTTCGTTTGACAGTTACGGTGACACAAGAAGGTGACACAAGAAGGGTCCGAGTCTCCGGAGTCCACCCATGATGGCAACGGCGAGAGTGTCCTGTGTACACGTACGTACGGTCCGTCGTCGTGAGACGGAACTGATGTAGTAAATTGCCTGCATTTTCCATCGACGCAATGTGTACTGATACGACGGAGATATTGGATCTTGACTCGCTCCGGGCATTTCTCTACGCCCCTTCTTCGCACCTCTCTGGTGCGAGTAACCGTCTCAACAACGACACTCATTAACCACTAAATCGAGGTTTGTGCCACATAGCGGCACCCTGATCGTGGCTATAGTCGCACTATTTTTGAACTTTATTAGACAATTGTACATAACTACCATTTATCAGCATCATGCTCAAGTCGCTATAGCCGGTTATTTAAAACTTTGCCGTCAACCCTTTGCCTCTCTAGGCCGGCGACAGGTTAGCCATATTGTCTTTACCTCCGACTCGGTCCCACCTCATCCTCGACGTAGACGCCGCATCCGACTCACTGCCTCACCTTCTTCTTCAACGAAATTGACTGACGCCGATTCTAATTTCTGGCAACTAACCATTAGCAAACACGTAAAATAAATTTATGCTTCACTGTGTCCTAAAAAAAGTGTTTGGCCAGTCATGAACAATCTTACAGAAAAACAGGAGGAACAACCACGTTGTACATGATCGGACAGTGAAGAGCATCTGAATATCTAGTGCTAGTATCCCGAAATTGTACAACTACGAGCTACATCACTAGGTACAAAAGACACAATAGGTGGTCAAACCATGCGTGAAGAGGCCGAGATGGAGGAAGCTACCACGTCTCCGGTATGGTTGAGAGACGAGGCCTCCACGCAACCTCGCACGGGCTCATCACGCCGCCGGCGAGGATCTCCCCCGTCCTGGATTCGCTCTCCGTGGCGGCCTGCTCTTCCAGCCTCGCCATGAACTCTGCCGCCTCCTTCTTCGTCATCAGAACCTTCAACCGCACCCCGGCGTCCTCCACGCGGCACCCCGGCCACGCCACCTCCTTCTCCTCGACGACGTCCTTGGCCGCCGCCGGCCGCTCCTTCCTCTTCACCCTCCTGGCACCGGCGACGGTGGCGTCCATCACCCTGGTTTCCTTGCACATGCGTGGCAGCGGCATGGCGTTGCCCATGTTTGCGCAGCCAAGGTCGAGCGGTAGAGAGTGAGGAGGAGGTGGTCACGTTCGTGTGTTTTGGTTTCTGAGTGACACTTCTTTCTGTGTTTGTATATATGGCGATCACGGCGCCGACGTGGGGGAGACGAAGTGACAGAGAAGATGAGACACGGAGGCGGACCAAGGAGACTCGTTCAAAGATGAGAGGGTATTCGATTGATCAGTGGTCAAGTGTCACCAGCGTAGCAATCGCGAGATGATTTCGTGGCCTGCGTACAGTGAGGGTCGGGCGAAAACATACTACTGGTCAAGCACGGAGCGTGTAGGATCGATCAAGAATGGATGGCCAAGATGAGAATTGGACACTCGAGCAGATGACATAATATCTGATTTTGTCCCAGTAGGAGAGTTTGTGGTAGGGAGAAGAGAATCATTGTAAGGATATGAGTGTGGAGAGAGGAGACAATGGGAATCACGATTTACAGTTAAAATTATGTAGCTAGGGCTACATTAGCCCTCTTAGAGATAAACAAGCTTTGCTTATTCTATTCTTCTCAATGTGAAGTTATGAACACATGCTCATTATTCCTCTCCTGTCATATTTAATTTTATGTGGTTTGCGATGTGCTTCTACAATGATCTTAAAGACTAATGTTGCTCAAGTTTCGGATATTGTTGAATACTCCCTCCGTAAAGAAACATGAGAGCGTTTAGATCACTAAAGTTGTGATCTAAACGTTCTTATATTTCTTTACGGAGGGAGTATATGATCTATTGGTGTGCTGCACTAATAGAAAACAGGGCATCAGTCCCGGTTTCAGAGGGCCTTTAGTCCCGGTTCTGCAACCGGGACAAAACGATCGGGACTAATGCCCATCATTTTTAGTCCCGGTTGGCTTACAAACCGGGACTAAAGGAGCTCCATGTGGCTGCCCTGGGGCGCCCAGGCAGGAGGACCTTTAGTCCCGGTTGGTAACACCGTCCGGGACTAAAAGGCAGCCACGCGTCAGCAGCTGCCAGGCGCTGGGTTTTTTTTTTTTTTTGAAAGGAAGGGTTTAGGGGTTTTCCTATTGTGTTTCCCCCTTTTATTTTTGTGTTTACCAATTTTATTTTACGCTTTTCATTCAACTCGACGCTAGCTACTACATATAGCAATGAAGGAACCATTACACAACATCGTCATGATCAATATATAGAGAGAAGTGACCTCTCTTTCTCCGTGCTTGGTCGAACAATATGCAACAAGTTTTCGTAATTCTATTCGACGCTATTACATATAGTACACGTTCATGCATATATACAATATAACATCTCTTACGATCCTAATGTCTATTACCAACATCGCATTCGAAATCCTTATGGCATTCTCCTTCTTTAGGTATGTCATGCTCAACAAAGAATCCCGCCAATTCCTCTTGAATTGCTCGTACGCGATCAGTTGGTAGGAGTATGTCCCGCTTCCGCCAGGTCTAATTTAAAGAAGGGGGTCAATAAAACTCAACACAATTGATGGTAATAAAATAAAAATGTGAATATTTTTTACGTACTTCAAATTGTTCTAAAGATATACCCCGGCCCCGCTCAAAGGTCGAGTGGCGAATGAACTCGCAAACGTAGTATGCACATAAATTAGTCCCGGGTGCCTGCCACAAGCACTTTACGAGAATAGAGTTCAATCAAAATGATAATCAAGCATGATAATGGTATTGAAACTAGAATCAATGAGAGATGTGCGGTACTAGAGTAGTACTTAATTTGGGGTGTAAAAATTGCAGCTCTTTTTTCCAGCTGACACCCTTAATCTGTTTGGTGAACTTTTTCCAAACCCTGCCCGGCAAAGAAAATGATTACTTGATATCAGGAAATGAACGAAAGTTGCCGATATGGTGCGATAATGATTGAACTTACTTCTGAAGCATTTGACTCATGTCCGTCCACTCCTTAGGGTCTTTACGTCTCGAGTTCAAGGCAGTTACTTTTCCCTCTTCAAGCTGAATGTCTAGCAGAATAAAGTGGTAACTGCGCACGCATAACTCATTAATTGCACTTAACCTCGAGTAAGCGAAACAGAATGTGCACAAGATAGTAACACTCACTTGAAATTGTAAGGAAATAGTATTTCCCTTCTGGTTTGTTGTCCAAGTAACGCATCTAGCAAATTTTGCTCTGTATCAGTAGGAAAATCTTTTAACGTACGTTCATTTATGAAATTTGGGTCAATGAACCCAATGTCATAGATTTGTAGTTGTTTGCATTCGAGGATCTTCATTCTGCATAATATAGTGTGAGGATAATTAATACATGCAATGAACGAGCTGAGCTAGAGACTTAATTACAGAAAAAATATTTACAGACAATAGGAACTGACGATAGTTTTGTCGAGCTCCTTTTGGTTGTATAACTGAAAAATTTCTTCAAATTCAACGAACAACATCTGGTCTCCATTGAATAAGTGCTCATTTTTTTATTCCCACCAAGATATTGTTGGTCCCGTCCTTGCAGGCTTTCAAGTACCATCCATGCAAATGTCGCATCCTCGTTGGTAGACCCTTGAGCTCCTCATGTGTGACGAGAGGCTTCCCGTGCTCGTATCTTAAGGATGGTACTACCTCAGCCTTTTCGAACTGTACCGAATCGGCCGCTTTCTCAGGATCATTACCGATATCGGTAACCACCTTGAGCGGAGGGCACGATTGCAGTTCTTGTTCGCCGAGCTGGGGAATTGTTTTCCCACTTCTTGCGCCACTTCTACTTAAGCTTCCCGACCGCCTTGCTTGATCATATGTCTTTTGAATACAACGGTCATAGTTTGATGGCGGCGGAGGCGGTGGTGGTCACCTAAGGGCAGCCAGAGTTCGCTTCACTTTCACCGGATCTATTTTCTCCTCTGGAGGTGGGAGTTTTGGTGCAAGCTAACATTTCACTTCGGCATCCACGATCTTGTTGTTTTCCTCCTCAATCAACTCGTATGGTAACTTGGGAGGAACCTTAAGGCTTGGGCCTGCTCTGAATCTCTTCGTTTTCGTACTGCTGCTAGCCGCCGGAGCGGCGGTGGCTCTCTTCTGATGTTGCTGAGGTGGCGCAAGAGGCGGAGTCCGATGACGCGGCGGAGACAGCTAAGGCGGAGGAGGATTCTGCTGAGGGGCCTCCTCCGTCGGAGTCCGCTGAGGCGGCGGAGACGACTGACGCGTCGGAGACGACTTAGGCAGCGGAGACGACTGACGCACCGGAGACGGTTGACGCACTGGAGACGGTTGATGCACCGGAGACGGCTGACGCACCGGAGACGACTCAGGCACCGGGGCCTCCTCCGGCTGAGTCTGCTGAGGTGGCGTCCAGTATGGAAGCACGATGTGTTCCTTTCTCCATAGACAGGTAGTCCTTAAGGCATATCGAAGAAGAATCTCCCCTTCACCTGTAGCGTACTCAAGCTCCAGCCCATCAAATCCATCCATTATTTCATCCACCCCGACAATAGAAAAGCCAGCTGGAACCGGAGTGCAATGGAAAGTTGCATCAGGTCGAGGAGGTAAGACATAGCTGGCCGCCGCCTTCAAGGTCAGGTTATGGCATTTCGCCATTAGCACACAATGTTCATTATTCGTGATACCATCCACGGGGTAGCGAGGAGCCGTGCTATCAGGATGAACGAGCTCCGTGGAAGCCACGCCGCTTCTCCGCTGAGATGGTGGGGTAGCATCGTGGGTAGTCTCCAATGAAGGATCTTCGTGCCGCTGAGATGGTTGGCCGGTAGCTCGCTGGCTCTCAAGTGCCTCTAGTTTCGCTAATCTGGCATTCATCTTCTGCATTTCACTTGCTTCCTCTTTCTTCTTTCTCTGTCGGCTTCTGTAACCAGTGCTGTCGGGAAACCCAACCTTCCACGGAACGGAGCCTGATGTGCCTCGTGTTCGTCTAGGGTGTTCAGGATTCCCGAGGGCAAATGACAGCTCGTCCTTCTCTCTGTCGGGAACGAACGTCCCTTCCAGCGATTTCTTGATTGTTTCCTCAAGCTTTTTGACGGGTATTTCAAGTTGAGCTTTCGTCCAGACACACTTCCCTGTTTCTGGGTCCAAAGTTCCTCCAACCCCGAAGAACCAAGTCCTTGCACGATCTGGCCAGTGCAATGTCGCTGGTTGGACACCTTTAGCAAGCAGGTCTTGTAGGAGATATGCCCTAGAGGCAATAATAAATGTTATTGATTATCTCCCTGTTCATAATTAGGTTTATGTTCCATGCTATAACTGCTATGGTTCTCGAGTCTGCAATAACCACGAGGCTCGGAGGAAGACTCATATGCACGTGTGGAATAATAAACGGTAAAATGTATTCCTAGTCTGGCCTCTAAGGCAGGCTCAAGTATTGCATGATAATCCTGTTTTACTGATCATGGGCATGGCAATTTTGAGGGCACAATGTTAGAAGAACATTTGTGTTGAATCGACCCGAATTGATGTTATGATATGAGATTCATTCGTCACAAGTTAATGGTTAATAACACAGAGATGGTTAACGTTTGCATAATTCCTTAGACCATGAGAGTATCGAGTTTCTTCATGCTTGCTTCATGAACTTTGGGGTTTGTAAAACGTCATCCGTAAATGGGTGGCTATTACGGCGGCTTACGGATTCATGGAAAAGTATGTCAAGTAACTTGATAGCTCAAGATTGGGATTTGCTCCTCTGACGATGGAGAGATATCTCTGGGCCCTCTCGGTGTTACGGTATCCATCATCGTTTGGCCAGACACTTTGTGATTTGATCACGGGGATGCCGGAACACGGGAACGAGAAAAGAGGACAATACCGGTAACGAGGTAACTGGCATAGTGGACAAGTTGTTGATCCGCGGGGATGCCAACATGTCTCACCTCGAGTATTTGTAACATATCGCGAAGCAATAGGAATAGCACACGGCAACTGGAGGTTCACTCGAATATTCATTCGTGTGGGTATAGGGGTCAATATGGGTGTCCACGGCTCCGATGTTGATCATTGATCGGAAGGTGTTCCGGGTCATGTCTATACTTCACCGAACCTATAGGGTCACACGCTTAAGGGTCATCTATCTGCTGAATACTAGATGGGGAGTCTGAGAGAAAATCACCGAAAAAGTTTCGGACGAAACGGAAACGTTCCGGAGAGGATATCGGAATAGTTCCGGTGAAACTGAAAAGTTGTTTCAGGGTATTCCATAAAGTCAAATTGGTTTCGGCACATGCCTGGAAATTATTGGAAGGTACCAGAATTGTTCCGGTAACTTCTGAGATTTTTCAGAGACAAAAACCGGAAATGTTCCGGACTGCCGGAACCGCTTTAGTTGCTTTTCACAGATGAAAATCACTAAACCGAAAAGTTGTTTCGGAGTACACCATAAAGTCAAAATGGTTTCGGCACATGCCTGATAATTCTTGGAGGGTGCCAGAATCGTTCTGGAAACTTTCTGGAATTTTCCGGGATGAAAACCGGAAATGTTCCGGAGCTGCCGGAACCGCTTCAGATGCTTTTCGCAGATGAAAATCACTAAACCGGAATTGTTTCGGATCGCGTTGAAAATTATTTTAGTGGGTACTGGAAATGTTCTAAGCCCACATGAATATTTTCAGTTCGAACGGACGCTGAAATATGTCGTCGTGAATAGTGAAAGTGCTTTTTGGATTACTTTTTGGAAAGCCACCTTTTTGGGCTTTTGCTCCAAAATATCTTGGAGATGACATGGATGGATGTGGCTGAAATTTCAGCCCCTCCACCCCTCCTTCTCCTATAAATAGAGGTGGAGGGGGCAGCCCAAATCTAATCCTTGCTCTCATACACATGCCATAGACTTGTTTGGCTTCTCTCTCCCTCCCAGTGAAATAGCTTCGTAGAGCCGAAAGGCTGTCTGGGTTCCGGCAGGAACTAGTTCTGGACGGCGAAGCCCTGCCGGATAGTTGAGACCGTATGTGTGCAACTCTGTAGAAAGATCATAGTTTCGGTCTTAGTTCGAGAGTGCCTCCCGAAGGGCTGTCCGAGTGACTGTCCGAGTTTCAATGGTCCTCCCGAAGGGCTGTCCGTGACACCGTCCGGGGGACTGTCCGACCGCCTCCCGGAGGGCTGTCCGGGGGCAGATGAGGGTATACATCCTCGCGGTTGGGAGGTTGTAAATCCTAGCTGCGGGGATCTGCACCGCCGATCGTCATCGACTCTACTTCCGCTGCGCTACGAGTCGGTAACGAAAATGATCAAACCTTGTATGCAGTCTCCATAGTGGTCCTGGACTGGTACGTAGGTCAGAAATTTTTGTTTTCTGCTGCGTTACCCTACAGTGGTATCAAAGCCGTGCTATGCGTAGATGCAGGTTACGATCTAGAATACATGGAGATGTATGGGTATTGCATAATATAATTTTGGAGTAGATGAGATCTATTGCTGAAAATTATTTATGCGGGTAGCAGATGAAATCTGTTACCCGATGTTCCTGTTGCTTCCCCTGAATTTGCATAGTCCTGATCTTGACGGCATGGTGGAATCTCACAAAGTTCTGGCAATCCGCGATCCTTTCATGCTGCTCCTGAGTATGCTGATTGACAGATCAACGAAGTGCTAACAGTTCTTTGGGTTCCACCATAGTTGAGAAAGATGGATGTTTCGCAGACGAAAGGGCAATGCAGATGTGATCTGCATGGGGGTCACGCGTATGACGAAGTTTAGTATGGGGCTCGAGATTTTATTATCTCGTGTTTCATATACCCTGGAAAGTTAATCTAGCAACTTGAATTATCATACTTGATGATGGACGTTGGTAGCTTCGGTTTGTTTCAAAACCTTAGAAGCCACGTAAAATAAAATTTTGCATGAACCGATTAGAGGCGTCTAACTTGGTTTTGCAGGATGGTTTGCATATGATGTGGTATAGCAGTGCTCATAATAATTTGATTATGTATGAGATGACTATATGATGTAATTTGATTAACATGACCTGCGTGTCATGATTCGGCATGATGGCTGAAGCCATATGATTGCACTTTAATGACCTGCGTGTCAACCTCAAGTAATGCACTTATTTTATTAGCTATAGAGATAGCAATATTATCTGGTGCATCGACAAGGTGGTGGCAATCTTCGCGAAGGTGAACACCGACGCGAATGCCGAAGACGAAGAAATGAAAGACTTCTCCGTCAGAAAGGGCTATACCATATCATGCTATTATGAATTGCCTGAGATGTTTATCCCTTATGATGCACCCTTCTTGATTGCACGGTAGTCGCTTTTATTAGGGTGATCTCTCACAAAAATATCAAGTAGTTAGTGTTCTCCCAAGTGTAGCACCGTCACGGCACCTATCTTTTCGGGGTGCGCCGTGTCACACGGGTACGAACGATTAGAGAAGTGTGAGGCGGGTGAGTTGAGACCTCGCAGCGAGATCACTTGGTTGTCTTGGCGTTCAGGCATGACCATCATGAGCTCGGAACACACGCATCGAAAGATGAACAAGAGTCACATAGAGATGTGATTGGCAAGTTGGCCTACCGGTTGAGATTTTCGTCATCAGTGGTGTTACACCAATGGCGAACAATTTAAATGCGGGTCTTGTATCACTCACAATCAATTATGAGAGATATTGATTTGAGTGGGAGCGCACTGTTGAATTAACTTATTTTAATTCTCAGTGCAATTAATTTTGAACACTGTCTAAGTGTGATTTGCAAAATAATTGTAGAATAATGGCTCGCGTTTCCACCTTCCCTGTTAAAATTGAATAGCTGTTAAATATCTGGTTAAAACTTTACGATTGGTAACGTAATGTGAGGATTGTCCTCTAGAATGCCGAGAAGGGCTTTGTCCTATCGCATACTTTTGGTATTCTCCCGCTAATGCTATGGATCATGTGACTCTCGTCCTTCGATCCAAAAGCTAGAATTCCTTTTCAGTCAGGTGCAATACGTTTGCTTCCATGAGACCCGAACTTCAAAAGTTTGGATAGTTATGTGATATTCATGGAATCTGAAAATCATTTTCAGAGACAGACAAAGGCTAAAAGATATGAGACATCCAAAGCAATGTTTGTTTGCAAACTATTAGTAAAAGAGTTTACTATGCATTAGACTGATAAGAGAGGGATCCAGGAGAACGCCTGTCATATGATGAAAGGTGAATAAAACAACAACTTAAAGAGAAAGGAAGTATCCGAAGGGTGTTAGTGAGACTTTCATGCCTAGGAAGTCCAGGGCTAACGCCACTCTTAAGTTGGGTGCTTCTTCTGAGAGTAGGAGAAATACTAAAAGTTAAACTGTTAGAAGTATAATGGCAAAGGGAAAGAAGACTGGAATATCCAGCTCATGTATGAATGTCATACAAGTTTTTGATGTATAGAAGGCTGATCAAAGATATAGTTCTTGGGAATTATGGTTAAACATGTTAATCACTAATTCTTGGGTATTGTGAGTTAATCACAAAGATACCCGCTCGATTGCATTCTGTTGCAACTCGATGTAAGAACTACTATGGCCTGAAAGACTAGCCAGGAATGAGGTTTAGATACACGCAGGGAACATAGTAAATGTTACTATGCCTTCCATCGGTGTATTACCTATGTATTTATTTTCATAATTCATTTAGAGTTTCACACTCTAGCCCTTTGCATAAGGTATCTTGCAAGAAGGTTGTTCATAAGAGAACTTTTGATGTTCGGTGTTATGAATAACATAAGGGCCATACTTTCATTATGAATGAGACGTGTGTTATGAATTTTGATAATAATACATTACCTCTGGGTTTACTTTCATAATTCATTTTAGAGTTTCATACACTTTAGCCCATTGCACAATGTTTGTTGCAAAAGAGTTGTTCATAAAACAACAATTGTTGTTCAGTATTATGAATAACATGAAGGGCCATGCTTCCATCCTAGATGGGATGTATGTTATGAATATTGATGGAAATATGATACATCCATAACACTGACGCTAAATGTCGCAAGACTAAAAGAATACCACACAAGTGTGGCACTGCATTTGGTCACATTGGAGAAACCCGCATGGAAAATTCCATTATGATGGATTTTGAAGTCGTTTGATTTTGAATCATCTGACACTTGCAACTTTCCTCTGAAAAGTGAAGTGACTGAAATACCGTTCACAGGCCATAAGGAACGAGCAAAGAACATATTGGTTATCATACATTATGATGTGTGTAGTCCAATAAATATTGTTGCAAGTAGTGGATTTATCTATCTTCAGAAATGACTCAAGTAGATATGTGGATATTTACTTGTTGAGACGTAAGTCTGGATCTTTTGAATTCATTCATAAGGTTTTCAAAAATGAAGTAGAAGTTGTTGTAACAAGAAAATTATGTTTCTACAATTCGATTGCAGAAAGGAATATTTGAGTTACAAGTTTAGCGAATGTCTGATGAGTTGTGAAAGGGGTTTCATAACTTGCACCTCCCGGAGCACCACTGCAAGTGGAGAGTCCGTGTAGATGTAATCGAACCATTCATGACATGGTAAGATCAAAGATGACATAAATAAATTTGCCATTATCCCTTTTAAAGTGATGCTTTAGAGACTGCGGCTTTTACACTGAAAAGAGCTCCATCGGGTCTGTTGAAATGACGACATGGTATGGTACGCCCAACCATGTTATATCTTTTCTTAACATTTGGAATATGGGGCTTGTGTAAAAGGTTACAAACCTATTCCAAATCAGACAAGTGCTACTTTGTAGGTTATCCCAAGTCATTGGGTATTCCCCCACCACTATACCGAGGCAAATAGGTTTGCCACAAAGAACGGTATGTTTTTTGAAGAAAATGGTTCTTTCAAAAAGGTGAGTGGGAGAACAGTGCAACTCGACGAGATAAACAATATCTTCGTCATCAGATCAAAAGAAAGAGACCTTGGAAGTAATTCCAGAGTTTCCTACTACGACTGATATGGAAGTCTCTACAATAAAATGTATGGACTTCAGTCGAACTTGCAGCTGAACCCCGTAGGCAAGGCTCGTGCAAACCTCTCAGGTGCGCAAACGAGATATTGTTGTTGGACAACAGTATACCTACGATACACAAGGAAGCGGTGATGGGCCCTGACTCCGGAATTGGCTAAATGCCAATACAATCCGAGATAGTTTCCATATAAATGTTTCAAGATTAAAATCTTGATACACCTTTCGGAAGGCTTAGAGTCTAACGAATATTTATGAAACTAAAAACTGATACAGATAAAAATGTTTTATCCATAAAGCTCGACTTGTTGCAATAACAAGTTCAAGGAGTTGACTACGATGAGATTGTCTCACCATAGCGATGCTTGAAGTCGGTTCGGGTTGAACTAGCAATTAATACATATTTCAATCATGAGATATGAAACATGGATGACAAAAGGATTTCCATCTGATGGAAATGAAACCTAGGACTTGTATGTGATACAGTCCAAAGTAATTTGTTGATCCAGAGGATGCTAGTAAGTATGCAAACTTCAGAGTTCTAGCGATGGACAGAAGAGATCAAAGTGGAGTTGGAATCTTCGTTTTTGATGGAATGGTCAAAGGGGTTTTGACTTCATCAAATGGGTATCGAAGATGCTTGTGATTCAAGAAAGTAAGTGGGAGCATGATAATATTTCTAAAAACCTTGTGTACTTGACACATTGTTAATTGGAAATAAATTTCTTGACACGAATTAAGGACTTCATTTAAAATAGTTTTTTGATGAAGTGCTTGGGCTAAATAGCCTCAATATTAGGCATGATGATCTATGGAGATAGATTTACCTAATAGGGCTAAGCAATGAATACATATTGACAAGATGCTAAAACCTTTTAGCATTTAAAACGCCAAGGAGTAATTCTTGCCGAAGTCACATGGAAAGAGTTTTTGCAAGACTCAGTGTCCCAAAACACTGATGAGTGAAATACATGATGGAGATTCCACACAATCTTGTGTTTGGATTAATCATGTATTCCATGGTATGTAAAACAACCAGATATGTCCGATACTCCAAAGTTGTTGCGAGTATGGATACCAAAGTGATCAAAGTACTGATCATAGGGCAACAGTGAAAGATGTCATTAAAGTACTAGAGTAGTAGTGATGACATGTTTTCTCGCAAGCAGAGATTATGAAGTGCTCGTTGTAAGTAATTACATCGATACAGTCTTCATCAATGCTCCATGCGGTTTTTGATTTAAGTTAAGGGTTTTGTGTAATACATAATATGGTGGCACGGTAGTTGGAAATTGTTCCAAACGAGATACTGTGGCGAATTCTATAACAAAGGCTAAGTATGTTGACGCTTAAGAAGCGACAAAGAAGTTGTTGAATCATATAGTTCATTCATGAACTTAGTATGGTTCCAAGATGGCTTTGGTCTATGGGACACTATTGCAGATAGTTGCTCCATAACCCAGTCTGAGGAATCAGGCTTCGACCAATGATTCACACATATGCAAAGCCAAGTCCACACAAAATATGAATTTTGTGAAAACGTGAAAACGCGAGGATATGCAAAGTTACACACGGAGCTGAAGTTGTCAGATCCGTTGGACATCAGGCTATACCACAAGCGAAGCATATTTTACACCAGTATGCCATAGGTGTAAAGTGCATTAGCATTGACTAGATTATTGACTCTAGTGCAAGTGGGAGTCTGTAGGAGATATGCCCGAGGCAATAATAAATGTTATTGATTATCTCCCTGTTCATAATTAGGTTTATGTTCCATGCTATAACTGCTATGGTTCTCGAGTCTGCAATAACCACGAGGCTCGGAGGAAGACTCATATGCACGTGTGGAATAATAAATGGTAAAATGTATTCCTAGTCTGGCCTCTAAGACTGGCTCAAGTATTGCATGATGATCCTGTTTTCCTGATCATGGGCATGGCTATGCCGGCAATTTTGAGGGCACAATGTTAAAAGAACATTTGTGTTGAATCGACCCGAATTGATGTTATGCTATGAGATTCATTCGTCATAAGTTAATGGTTAATAACACAGAGATGGTTAACGTTTGCATAATTCCTTAGACCATGAGAGTATCGAGTTACTTCATGCTTGCTTCATGAACTTTGGGGTTTGTTAAACGTCATCCGTAAATGGGTGGCTATTACGGCGGCTTACGGGTTCATGGAAAAGTATGTCAAGTAACTTGATAGCTCAAGTTGGGATTTGCTCCTCCGACGATGGAGAGATATCTCTGGGCCCTCTCGGTGTTACGGTATCCATCATCGTATGGCCAGACACTTTGTGATTTGATCACGGGGATGCCGGAACACGGGAACGAGAAAAGAGGACAATACCGGTAACGAGGTAACTGGCATAGTGGACAAGTTGTTGATCCGCGGGGATGCCAACATGTCTCACCTCGGGTATTTGTAACATATCGCGAAGCAACAGGAATAGCACACGGCAACTAGAGGTTCACTCGAATATTCATTCGTGTGGGTATAGGGGTCAATATGGGTGTCCACGGCTCCGATGTTGATCATTGATCGGAAGGGGTTCCGGGTCATGTCTATACTTCACCAAACCTATAGGGTCACACGCTTAAGGGTCATCTATCTGCTGAATACTAGACGGGGAGTCTGAGAGAAAATCACCGAAAAAGTTTCGGACGAAACGGAAACGTTCCGGAGAGGATATCGGAATAGTTCCGGTGAAACTGAAAAGTTGTTTCAGGGTATTCCATAAAGTCAAATTGGTTTCGGCACATGCCTGGAAATTATTGGAAGGTACCAGAATTGTTCCGGTAACTTCTGAGATTTTTCAGAGACAAAAACCGGAAATGTTCCGGACTGCCGGAACCGCTTTAGTTGCTTTTCACAGATGAAAATCACTAAACCGAAAAGTTGTTTCGGAGTACACCATAAAGTCAAAATGGTTTCGGCACATGCCTGATAATTCTTGGAGGGTGCCAGAATCGTTCTGGAAACTTTCTGGAATTTTCCGGGATGAAAACCGGAAATGTTCCGGAGCTGCCGGAACCGCTTCAGATGCTTTTCGCAGATGAAAATCACTAAACCGGAATTGTTTCGGATCGCGTTGAAAATTATTTTAGTGGGTACTGGAAATGTTCTAAGCCCACATGAATATTTTCAGTTCGAACGGACGCTGAAATATGTCGTCGTGAATAGTGAAAGTGCTTTTTGGATTACTTTTTGGAAAGCCACCTTTTTGGGCTTTTGCTCCAAAATATCTTGGAGATGACATGGATGGATGTGGCTGAAATTTCAGCCCCTCCACCCCTCCTTCTACTATAAATAGAGGTGGAGGGGGCAGCCCAAATCTAATCCTTGCTCTCATACACATGCCATAGACTTGTTTGGCTTCTCTCTCCCTCCCAGCGAAATAGTTTCGTAGAGCCGAAAGGCTGTCTGGGTTCCAGCAGGAACTAGTTCTGGACGGCGAAGCCCCGCCGGATAGTTGAGACCGTATGTGTGCAACTCTGTAGAGAGATCATAGTTTCGGTCTTAGTTCGAGAGTGCCTCCCGAAGGGCTGTCCGAGTGACTGTCCGAGTTTCAATGGTCCTCCCGAAGGGCTGTCCGTGACACCGTCCGGGGGACTGTCCGACCGCCTCCCGGAGGGCTGTCCGGGGGCGGATGAGGGTATACATCCTCGTGGTTGGGAGGTTGTAAATCCTAGCTGCGGGGATCTGCACCGCCGATCGTCATCGACTCTACTTCCGCTGCGCTACGAGTCGGTAACGAAAATGATCAAACCTTGTATGCAGTCTCCATAGTGGTCCTGGACTGGTACGTAGGTCAGAAATTTTTGTTTTCTGCTGCGTTACCCTACAGGTCTTGCTCAGCTTTGTCCCATGTAGGCCGGGCTTTACTGTAGCCACCTGACCCCGTAACATGGTGATACTGCTTCCTTGCAACATTTTGCTTATTTATATGTGACCTTTTCTTAGCCTTCTCCGATTTCTTGTAGGCCACAAATTCAGGCCAGTAATCTTTTATCTTCACATATTGACCAATGAATTCTGGAGTCTCGTATTTGTCGACAAACTTTGTGTTCAATAGTTTCTTCCAGTTCTTGAATAGTTCTGCCATCTTCTTAAGAGCAAACGCCTTGACCTTTCGCTGTATAACTGGGTTATTCGGATCCTCCTCTGGCGGTAGGCTGAAATTTCTCATCAACATGTTCCAAAGATCATCTTTTAGTTTATCGTGGACATAAGGAACTTCAGGGTCCTTCTTCTTATTCCATTCTTGGACGGTGATCGGGATGCTGTCCCTAACAATAACTCCGCACTGATGTATAAATTTGTCCTTGGTCCGCTTGGGAGCAATCGGTTGGCCTTCTGGAGAGACTTCTTCGATCGTGTACCTTTCTTGCGGGTCCAACCTTCTCTTCGAGCCTCGTCTCCTTACCGAAGTGGAGCTCGATCCAGATGGCTAATTAAAAGAAGAAAGAAGCATTAATATATGTACATACAAAACAATTAATGCATCTAGTCAGCAGAGGATTAATTAATATATATATATATACCTCGCCGGACTTTGAAACAGTTAAGACTCCCTTCTCCATTCGATCATCGGAGCCGTCATGATCTCCTTCATCCTCAATTAGATCACCGGAGCCGTCATGATCTCCTTCCTCCTCACCGGAGCAGCCATCCTCTCTTTCCTCACCATCGGTCTCGTTGAGAAACGACAAGGTGATATCACCTCCGGCTGGGATCATATCCCCCAACAACTCTTCTTTTTCTAAGTCTCTGTCGTCCATAGTTTCTGCAAATATTACAACATGGCAATATACAACCATGAGAGATGGATTAGTGGCAAACATAGACTTAATCACAACAAGGAATCATATGCATATGAGCAATGGATTAGTGGGAAACATCATGCAAAGTTCACAAGTTTTATAACAGTCAGTTTCAGACGATCGTCGAGGACTCCTCCCCCCTCATGTCTGATGAGTCGTCCTATCTTTCGAGAGAGGATACTTTGCGGACCGCCTCTCTCATGGTCGTCGAGGATACTTGCGGACCCCCACCCCCCTCATGTCGAAGTTATCGGGGATATGTTGAATTCCCGAGAGAGTTAGGGGTGTTCTAACGTGGCACTACACGATATAGGTGAAGGGGGATAACATCCGGGGAACCCACGGGGAAACCATCACATTGAAACAAACATTGTAGCAACACAAAATCGTGAGATGACGGCTGCGGGAGGCGAGATTGGGCGTCGGCAATGGGATTGCTAGGTTTAGTGAAGGCTGAATGGCCCAATATGCTTAGCGTAGTATTTTGACGGGGATGGCGGGTTTCGGGTTCGGGTATTACTGAAACGGGTTTGAACCCGCGAAACGTGTCGGGTTTTATACTTTACCCAACGACAGCCCCACGGGGTTAAAAAGGCGCCCATCCCCGTCCCCTAATAGGGTAAAAACCTGCGCGGGACACGGGTTTCGGGGCCCATTGCCATCTTGATACACATATAGTGCCATACATATACATACATACATACATGAAAAAAAATAGTGCCATACATATACAGAACATATACATACATACATACATGAACATACATACATACATTAAAAAATATATAGTGCCATACACAATAATAGTGCCAATGGCGGCGGCAGCGCAGGGCGGCGGCAGTGGCGGCGGCAGCGGAGGCCTTGGGAAAGGGGGGGAGCTCACTGGGGGCGCGGCGATGGAGCTGGAGGCCGGCGACGTCGACGAGGGCCGGCTCGGGGGCACGCGGCGACGGGGCGGAGAGCGCGCGAGGAGGTCCGGCGCTGGCGAAGGTCAGCGGGCTCGGGGACGGCAGGGCGTCGGCGAGGGCGACGGCTAAATCCGGCAGCCTGGCGGCATCGATGTCGTCGTCGGCGCCGTCGGGGGAGAGGAGAGAAGAAACTGCAGATGGATTGGAAAAACTGCTAAGTCCCACTTATATATCCCCCCCTTTAGTCCCGGTTGGTGGCTCCAACCGGGACTAATGCCCCCCCCCCTTTAGTCCCGGTTGGAGCCACCAACCGGGACTAAAGGTAAATTTCAGCAGCCCAAAGGGCGGGCAGCAGAGACTTTTAGTCCCGGCTGGTGGATCCAACCGGGACTAAAGGGGGGGGGGGCATTAGTCCCGGTTGAAGCCACCAACCGGGACTAAAGGGCTGTGCTTCCCGCAGCCACAAGTTTAGTCCCACCTCGCTAGTCGAGAGGGGCTCGGAGTGGTTTATAAGCGCTGCTGCCGCTGCCCTCTCGAGCTCCTCTCTAATGCAGGCAGTACATGCCTATTTGACGCCCTGCTGGGCCTCCTAGCACTGCGGGCCTGCATCCTGGCCCATTTGTAGGGTTTCTAGTCGTATGCAGGCCGTGGTGCCTAATAGGCGGGTCTTTTTTGCATATATTATGTTTTTAAAATTTTAATGTTATTTTTTGCATATGTTATTTTTAGTTATATAATTTTAGTTGCATAAATTTTATATAAATTTAGTTGCATAAGTTTTATTTTTTATTAATTTTTTTTAGTTGATTCCTTTTGCTATTAGAGTTTTATAAAAGCTTTTTATTTTCTATTAAAGCTTGTAACAAAATATACTTTATGAAAATTCATTTTACTATGAAAGTTTTTAACAAATAAATACTTTGATAATTTTAGTTAATATTATTTTGATTCTTTTTGCTAATGAAGAATATTATATTTAATTGATTCTTTTTAGTTCATTCTTTGTGCTATTACAGTTTTATAAAAGACTTTTTCTGCATATTTTTAAACATATTTTAACTCAAGACTTTTTCTGCATTTAATATGCACCATTCAAAGCCACATCATCACTTTTCAACCCTTTTCTGACTTCATTTGCTATTTTTCATGCATTTCATGATTTATTTTGAGCTAAAATGACCCTGAAATTGAAAAGCACTGCAAATGAACTCTGAAATAGTTGAAAGTTGGCATGGTATCATAATTTCACCCACATAGCATGTGTTGAGAGGGTTACGAAAAAAACTGGATGCACTTCGTGTACAAACTGGACAATCTCCTTCGAAGTATCAGGGTTTCGGACGAAAACTCGTCTATTACAAAGGGTTTTCATTTTTGTAAACATATTTTAACTCAAGACTTTTTCTCATTCAATATGCACCATTCAAAGCCACATCATAACTTTTCAACCCTTTTCTGACTAATTAGCTATTTTTCATGCATTTCATGATTTATTTTGAGCTAAAATGACCCTGAAATTGAAAAGCACTGCAAATGAACTCTGAAATGGTTGAAAGTTGGCATGGTATCATAATTTCACCCACATAGCATGTGCTAAAAAGTTGAGAGGGTTACGGGAAAAACTGAATGCACTTCGTGTACAAACTGGACAATCTCCTTCGAAGTATCAGGGTTTCGGACGAAAACTCGTCTATTACTAAGGGATTTCATTTTTTTAAACATATTTTAACTCAAGACTTTTTCTACATTCAATATGCACAATTCGAAGCCACATCATCACTTTTCAACCCTTTTCTGACTTCATTTGCTATTTTTCATGCATTTCATGATTTATTTTGAGCTAAAATGACCCTGAAATTGAAAATCACTGCAAATGAACTCTGAAATGGTTGAAAGTTGGCATGGTATCATAATTTCACCCACATAGCATGTGCTAAAAAGTTGAGAGGGTTACGGGAATAACTGAATGCACTTCGTGTACAAACTGGACAATCTCCTTCGAAGTATCAGGGTTTCAGACGAAAACTCGTTTATTACAAAGGGATTTCATTTTTTAAACATATTTTAACTCAAGACTTTTTCTGCATTCAATATGCACCATTCGAAGCCACATCATCACTTTTCAACCCTTTTCTGACTTCATTTGCTATTTTTCATGCATTTCATGATTTATTTTGAGCTAAAATGACCCTGAAATTGAAAAGCACTGCAAATGAACTCTGAAATGGTCGAAAGTTGGCATGGTATCATAATTTCACCCACATAGCATGTGCTAAAAAGTTGAGAGGGTTACGGGAAAAACTGAATGCACTTCGTGTACAAACTGGACAATCTCCTTCGAAGTATCAGGGTTTCGGACGAAAACTCATCTATTACAAAGGGATTTCATTTTTTTAAACATATTTTCACTCAAGACTTTTTCTGCATTCAGTATGCACCATTCAAATCCACATCATCACTTTTCAACCCTTTTCTGACTTCATTTGCTATTTTTCATGCATTTCAGGGTTTCGGACGAAACCATTACAGAACATCATGAATAGAGAAGTGACCAAATTAATACAAGTTCATCATCACATTAAAACCAAAATACAGTAGTGATCAAATGTTATTACTGAAAAAATAAATACATAAAGTTCATACATAGTTCTCATAGAACAACATATAGCTCTCTAGAGCATCTAATTAAAACATAAATTGAAACTAACGTACAACTATGTAAAATATTTAAATACAACAACAAATGCGATCATAATCGCAACTAAGGTAACAATTGATCCAACAACATAATGATACCAAGCCTCATTATCAATGGCATATTTTCTTATCTTTCTAATCTTCAAGCGCATTGCATCCATCTTGATCTTGTGCTCATCGACGACATCGGCAACATGCAACTCCAATTTCATCTTCTCCTCCTCAATTCTGTTCAATTTTTCTTTCAAATCCTCGTTTTCTTTTTCAACTAAATTTAATCTCTCGACAAGAGGGTCGGTTGGAATTTCCGGTTCACATACCTCCTAGATAAACACATCTATGTCACGTTGGTCGGCACAATTGTCATAAACACTAAATAAAATAAATAGTTATAAAAGATAATATACCACATCCGAATCATAGACCGGACGAGGGCCGACGTGGGCGGATACCATGACCTTGGCACTATATAATAACAAAGAATAATAAAAGTAAGAAATTTATACAAGTATCTATGTAAATCATACAAGTAAGAATTTTTTTGTTTCAAAAAGAAGATAAGAACAAGAGGCTCACCACGGTGGTGCCGGCGACGAGATCGGCGCAGGCGATCGACGACGGTGAGGACGGGGACGGGACGTGACGGACCGCCAAACCTAGACAAATCTTGGGGAAAATGGAGCTTGGAGGTCGAGCTTGGAGAGGAGAAAGCTTAAGCGTGGCTCGGGCATTTCATCGAACACCTCGTGTGCATAGGAGGTGAGAGCAGAGCAGCACACACCTCCCACACGCCGGCCGGCCAAAAAACAGAGGAGTGAGCGGGCAGGGGCAAGCATATATATAGGCATATCTTTAGTCCTGGTTTGTGGCTAGAACCGGGACAGAAGACTTTCCTTTAGTCCCGGTTCCATCCACCAACCGGGACTAAAGGTCCTCGCTCCTGGCGCAGCCCCTTTAGTCCCGGTTGGTGGATGGAACCGGGACTAAAGGGGACAGACGAACCGGGACTGGTGCCCGCCGAGGCAAAGTGTAGATGCACTGTCAATCAGCAAAAGGAAGCACTGTCCTACTGTTGGTCGGGAAAGGTTCATGCTAGGACCAACAGAAAGTTGGTCGGCAAAGATAATACCATCGGATTGTTGGTCGGGAAACGTTCATGGCAGGGCCAACAGAAAGTTGGTTGGCAAAGATATTGCTGTCGAACAGTCGGTCGGGAAAGGTTTGTAAGAGAAAATCGGTTGGGAAAGGTTCGTGGTAGGGCCAACAGAAAGTCGGTCAGGAAAGGTATGTCGGTCGGGAAAAGGCTTTCCCGTCTGGACTTTCCCCAACAGACCATGTCGGTCGGCAATAGTCTTTTCCAACCGACTGTTTGTCAGCAGAAGTTCTTTTCCCGACCGATCTGTCTGAAGGGGAAGTAGTGCTGTGGTGTAGTGAGGCCTGGCCGGCGTCCTGGCCTCACGAACCGGGACTGTTGCACCCATTAGTCCCGGTTCGTAACACGACCGGGACTAATGCAATATGCTGACGTGGACCAAAGCCCTGTTTTCTAGTAGTGCTGTTAGCCCCGTTGTGGTGTTCATATAGCACACATTTTCTTACATTACTCTAAGAGAGTGGTAAGAAGGATATACATTTCTCTTTTGTTCACTATCATTTTTCTCGTTTTATTAATGGAATTGGGGATGTACACTTTTATCGAAAAAGAGGCAAAGAAGGAGAGTGCGGTAAAGGAGATACCCGTTGTCAGCCCCCCCGCGCCCCCAGTACATCTGAATGCTAAGGTTTATGTGGAGTTCTTTCTTTTCGAGTCATTTTTCATGTGGTGCTTTGCTAAGTGTCAGCTAGGTGTGCAAACTAAACTCACAATCTCGAATGGGATTTTTGGTATTCCAATAAAAATATATCTAGGTAGATTCAACCTTGTAGTTAAGCATATCAGTCATGGCATATAATTATTTTGCGATTATTTGAACAATGTACTCCCTCCATTTTTATTTACTTTGCATATTAGCTATGACTGAAGTCAAATAATTTTTGACAAAGATTGTAGAAAACAATATGAATATTTATAGTACCAAATTTTTATGATGTGAAAATATATGCAATGATGAATCCAATGGCATTGATTTGGTGTGTATATGTTAATATATTTTTCTACAATCTTCTGAACTAATTTAAGGTTTGACTTTATACAAACCTAGTATGCGGAGTAAATACAAACGGAGGAAGTACGTGTAAATGGTCATGCACCAAAAAATCAAAGTGGGATCTGAACTCATGCAAAGATTTAACTTGTAATTATGCAAATTATTCATTGGCTTGGAATCCTCCAATCGGAAACTCGGATGGTATAATCTAGATAGGAAAAACATGTATTGCTCAGTGTTTTTGGGGTGTGAAACCAAATATTACAATGATCTCGAAGAGCGATGTCACTTGCTCCGGACATTGTGTGACTCTTGCGCAATCAATTAGTCTAGCTTCCTTTCCAAGTAAGACTTTTTCTGGATCCCACCGAGGTCTCATTCAAAGGAAGGCATGGGAGTAAAACTTTCTCTGGACTCCGCTGGGGTCCCATTGAAAGAAAGGCATGTGAGTAAGACTTTTTCTAGACTCCGTCAGGGTCCAGAAAAAGGAAGGCGTGATATTTTTATGATCCTATTGGTGCTCGCTCACTGAGCACATTTTTAGTGTTGATATATAGTCCTTATTTTGTTTTTTACATTGCTCGGTATGCTAGTTATAAGAAATAAAAGTATTTCCTTAAGGGACAAACACTATTTTTTGCTTGAAAAAAAGAGAGAAAGAAAATATCCCTTTGTAAGTATTTCCTAATAAATTTCATTCTTAAATTGGTGTCGAGCTCTTTCTTTACATGGCCGTAATTGACGTGGAGCTTTGCCAAAGTGCCTAGTGTCGGCGTGCAAACTAGATTGGCAAGTGTCAAGTCTTGTCGAACGGGACGTTTGATTTGCCTGGGCATAATAATCTAACCGTGTGTACATGATATCAAGGTATAGACTCTTGTAATTGCTTAAGCAAATCATTGTCATTGAATTCCTCAAATTCTAAACTCTGGTAGTAGATAAATATGTACCATTCGGAGAAATCATTGGCGTGAATGGGAATATGCTTGTAGCTACAAATGAACCAGACAAGGAATTTCCTAGCAAATAGACGCTATACTTTTGTTGCTTCGTCTTTGAAGTCTTGTAGCGTCGGCGATCGATGCATGTGGTCTGACTGTTAACCAGTAGTATATGTCTACTATATCATTAGTGCTGGTACATGCATGCAGTTTTATCTGACAACATTAACAAAGGCATTCATGTCATCATGTATAACTAACTGAGCCCCCTCCGTGCCTTTCCTGCTGTTCCGACGACCGGTGGTGGGGAGGGGAACCCTACGGCTTGTGGTTTACGTTAGGGTTATTTAATCCTCACACGCGTCGCACTCGTGGCTATGGCGGTGCTTCTTCTTCTAGTTATTATTCCGGTCTCTAATCTTTCTTGAGTTCGTTCGTATGGATGTAGTTGATAGAGCTCCGGCGTACCTACGACTAACGACATTGATCGTTTGGGCAAATGCAAAAAAGACTTGTTGGCTGTCAGTGGCAGAGCTAGCAAATATAGATTAGGGAGGCCAAATGAGTGATAATATTGATGAGAGGGCTAGGAAATATAGATTAGGGGGGCCAAATGAGTGATAATATTGATGAGAGGGTCCGAGTGTTTGTATTCTTCACGAAATTTCTAGAAATCTCAAGGAAAATACGGTTATTATACTATATTTTCTGGGTCGTGGGGAGAGCCATGGCTCCTGCAAGTCCTCCCTAGCTCTGCCACTGTTGGCTGTCATCGACAAGCTCAAGCCGATTCCGATAGGGGAGCGGAGAAAGTGACACGTGGACGGCTTGTTGGTTGTTCGAGAAAAGATGTTAATATATTTTAGTTATGTTTGAGGAGTTTTGTTGTTCTGATAACTATTATAGTAGAGTCTGATCCTACTAAAAAGAACATGATAATTGCGTATAAAATATATATGTCACGAACTAGTAACTTATTAGATTGCTTTGAACAGGTCACTAACGTTACCGATTTGTGGGCGTTTCATCAGCACTCAGTAGTTAAATGGCCATATATAGGTCATCAAAAGTCTGAACTTGTCATGTCATGGATGGAGAACATTTTGTTTATGCGCGTCTAACCAGCTAGGTGCCTTGGAACGGGTCGACAACATATATGGCGCTTCGTTTGACAGTTACGGTGGCAGAAGAAGACGACGACCAAGAATAAATAGGCAGGAGGGGTCGAACTCAAGGTGCCGGCGTATGTTACGGTTTCAGTCTCCAGAGTCCACACATGATGGTAACGGCGAGAGTGTCCTGTTGTACACGTACGTACGGTACGTCGTCGTGACACGGAACTGACGTAGTAAAATGCCTGCATTTTCCATCGATGCAACGTGTACTGACTGATACAACGGGGATACTGGACCTTGACTCGCTCCGGCCATTCCACGATCTACGCCCCTTCTTCCCACCTCTCTAGCGCCGGTAACTGTCCCTATACTTTTTTTTTGCGAAAACTATCCCTATGTTGGCACACATTAACCATTAAATAACAGGCTATATCAAATAGCGGCATCGCGGGCTGTAGCCACATTATTTTTAATTTTTATTAGACAATTGTACATGAATATCTTACAGCGACATCATGCTCAAGTCACTGTAACGGGGTTATAGGCCGCTATAGCCGGCTATTTAAAATGTTGACGTCAACCCTTTGCCTCTCTCGACCGGCGACACATTGGTTAGCCGTATCATCCTTATCTCCGACTCGGTCCTGCCTCACCCTCGACGGAGACGCCGCATCCGACTCACTGCCTCGCCCTATTCTTCAACGAGATCGACTGACGCCGATTCTAATTTTAGGCAACTAATATAACCATTAGCAGAGACGTACTAAGACAAATTTATGCTTCACTGTGTCCTAGAAAAAGTGTTTGGCCAGTCATGAATAATCTTACAGAAAAACAGGAGGAACAACCACGTTGTACATGATCGGATAGTTAAGAGCATCTGAATATCTAGTGCCAGTATCCCGAAATTGTACAGCTACGAGCTACGTCACTAGGTACAAAAAACCACCCGAGCTGGTCAAACGATGCATGAAGAGGCCGAGATAGCAGAAGGAAGCTAGTACGTCTCCGGTATGGTTGAGAGACGAGGCCTCCACGCAGCCTCGCACGGGCTCATCACGCCGCCGGCGAGGAGCTCCCCCGTCCTGGATTCACTCTCCGCGGCGGCCTGCTCCTCCAGCCTCGCCATGAACTCCGCGGCCTCCTTCCTCGTCATCAGCACCTTCAACCGCACCCCGCGGTCCTCCACCGGCCAGGCCACCTCCTTCTCTTCGACACCGTGTTGATCCGCCTCGTCGACGATGTTCTTGGCCGCCGCCGGCCGCTCCTTCCTCCTCACCCTCCTGGCACCGGCGACGGTGGCGTCCATCACCCTGGTCTCCTTGCACATGCGCGGCAGCGGCATGGCGTTGCCCATGCTTGCGCAGCCAAGGTCGACTTCTAGGGGGTGAGGAGGAGGTGGTGGTCGCGACGTTCGCGTGTTTGGGTTTCTGAGCGACACTTCTCTGTGTGTGTTATTATATATAGGGATAGGGATCGATCGAGGCGCCGAGGGGGGAGACGAAGTGGCAGAGCAGACGAGACACGGAGGCGGACCAAGGAGACTCGTTCAAAAGCAAATCGTCAAGTGTCACCAGCACAGCAATCTCGAGATGATTTCGTGGCCTGCGTGCAGTGAGGGGCGGGCGAAAAACATAGCGCTGGTCAAGCACGGGGCGTAGGATCGATCAAGAATGGACGGCACTGCCTTCGTGTTACGGTATTGGTAGTTTTGAAATCTATGTGTGTATTCAGGGCTTCTGCCCTCTGGTCAAAATGTTTTGTTGGTCAAGATGCGAATTGGACACTCGAGTATAGAGGACAGTTAACTGATTTTGTCTTCATCGGATGAAACCGCCAGGTTTCGTGTCTGGGATGTCTACGGACTATGGTCATCCCATCTGAGTTCACATCACGAACTGGGTCGAATATCCTGAGGACACTGCTAGGCGTCAGCTGACTGATCGGCTGACTGATCGATCCCTATTAGGACTGATTAGGACCACTTGATCTCCCTGTTGAGTTACTAAGAGCATCTCCAACAGCTACACAAAAGTTTCGCGTCCAATAAAAGCTTTAGCGCGCCACTATAGCACTTTTATTGCGCCCGGACCAACATTGGTTTAACAGAAGCCAAAAAACGCGCGCCCAAAAAAGCACGAGTGCAAACTGTGAAGCGCGCGCCATCCGACGCCCCAAATTTACAGCTTTTGATAGCACTTTTTAATGCATGCCCAAAACTTTACAGCGCGCGCAGTATTTTATAGCCTCTGCTGGAGCTGTCCGGCGCCCAAAACAAAACGGATTTTTAGCAAGCGGAGCTGTTTTTGAACGGCTTTTAGAGATGCTCTAACCCATGTTTCCCGTAGTGCCTCCACAATAGGCGCGCAAGTTGCAAAAGCAGCACATCGACCCCTCTGCACGCTCGGTCGCTCTCGCTTAGCTCCGGGAGGGCATCAACTCTCCTACCCCTCCACCCCTGGCGGCCACTGACGATGCAGAATCCCATCAATTCCTTCGGTAAGGTAGCGAACGTGGCCGGAAGTACCAGAAGGGTATTTGTACAAGGGGTTTAACCATGTTCAACCCCTCATGATGAGGTAATACCCTAAGCCCTGCTTTGTTTTGTATTAATGCACCTCGTGCGAGGGGGTTACAACATGATAATGGTGATGACTAGCGAGGTATCAATCTATCTAATGGAGTATATGAGAATGGCTACCCCTAGCCTTGTCTTATATAGGGAACGAGAGCTAGGGTTTACAGGATTACTAACCGGCCTCATTGGTAGAGGTTTCTTGATTTGTACGCAAAGAACATGGCTCGTCCTGAAGTCGGGCCCCTGGGCTACACGCTTGAATGCGGCCACCACCAGGCCTCCTGGGTCTCGAGATCGGCACACCGTCAGACTTCCTGGTCAGTGGGCTACCATGGTACCTTGTACAGTCAGTATCCTCGAGCTAGTGTGGAGTTTTGAAGTCTTGTGGCCACGAGAGCGAAATCTAAGTGGGCCCCTCCTTGTGGTAGCGATAAGCGCAGTCCGCCTGTCCGACTTCAATAGCTCTCGGGATTTGTGTATGAGCTACTTCCGAGAATTCTTTGCCAAAGCCCCACTACCCCCGAGCATGGGCCCCCAAGGTCCTATGCCTTCGCGGCTTCTGGTCCTTTACGACCTGCGGAGGTTCGATCTTGACGCTATTCTTTTCGTTTGGGGATGGCGTATGTCAAAGGACCCTGACAAGCTGTATGGTTGAGTTGTTAATGAGGGTGGAGCTGCCATCGCGGTCTCGTAATCTACGAGCTCTGCTTCTCTCTCGAAGGGGAGAGAAGAGGGGCCTGCCGTGTCGAATGATAAGGAGGCAACTATGCCGGAGAGTTGCGACCGTGCCCGAGTGTTGTCCAGATCCTTGTGGAAATTAGGACAAGTAATCCATCCCGGGTATGTGCTTGTCTGCTTGGCGCATGGTGTGATGTTCGACATGTCGTCAACGAGAGTGGGCTTGGCACTGTGAGTATCGATGTTTGGAAGTGGGCTTGGGCTTCATTGTATCACCCGTTTTTTTCTTTGCAATTAATTGTGCATCAATCTTCTTCTTCTATATCTATATCTATACCTAATATTAAAGGAAGGATTTTTTATTCATTTTTTATCAATTAGTCTTTTTCATACGTTGTCCTATTCACTTCGTCCGTCCGAGCCTTGGAGCAAAAAATAAATAAATTCGTCAACAGAATGATTCAAACCCTGGCTTATTTTGAACAAACCATAGCTGCCAAACCATCTGATCCAGCCCAGAATTCTTGTTAGGATGAAGGAGCCTATTGTATTTGATTGTTACCACCGATAAAACCTGGCCCAAAAGATCAGGACCCCTGTACGCCACTCTCTGCGTCCACCACCTAACTGGGCCGACCCAGCAGCGTGTATTCAATCAGTAAAAAATGCCAAAAAAATATATATGCCCGCGAGAGGATACGAACTGTGGACCTCCCGCTAGAGATAGAACTCCGTCAGCCAGTTGAGTAGACCCATGCAAAAAAAAAAGCCAGTTGAGTAGACGAGGATTGGTGTATATGTCGGTAGGATAAAATATAAGAGCTATTAACTGCAAACACATCTAAAACATGTTTTCAAATTTGAACGCGGTTGTTTTACAAACATGAATTAATTTTTGAAAGCCGAAACTTCTCAAATTTGTGAACAATTTTTTTAAAACTCAAACATTTTATTTAAAACGTGAACAATATTTGAAGAAAATGGCAACATTTTTTGATATTGTGAAAAACGTTTCAAAACATGAACATTTTTGGAAAATCCTAAACCATTTTTTAAACTCTAAAAAACCTGAAAAGGCTAACAGTTTTTGGACCTATGAGCAATTTTATTGAAACGAAAACATTTTTTAAACTCCGATTTGTTTTTGAAACCACTAACATGTTTGCAAATTAGCGAACATTTTCTGATACAGTGAACACTTTTGTTCACTTTTTTTTTTCAATTTTTGAACCTTTTGAGAAAAAAACGATAAGATGAACACTTTTTGAAATTGGGAATATTTTTTTAAAACAAGCATAATTTGTTAAACGTGAAAATGTTTTTAAATTTTGAGCATATTTTCGAAGTATACAGTTTTTGAATTTATGAATACAATTAAAAATTGGGACAATTTTTGAAATTGTAAAAAATTGAAACCGCAATCATTTTGTAAAATTCATGAACATTTTTTGAAATTACGAACAAATTTTGAAACTAAGAACATTTTTCGAAAATCCGAGCAAAATTTCTAATTTTCGAAAAAGTTTGAAAAATACTCGAAAAAGGAAAATAAAATATTAAAAAAAACTTAAAAACGAAAAAAGAAAAGGAGAAAGAAAGAAACAAGAAAAGAAACGAAAGAGGAAAAGGAAAAAAATGTACAAAAAAACAATGAAAAGGTAAACAAAAGAAGCAAGAAAACATCCGGTTTAGAGAACCTTCTAGAAGGTTCCCTAAACCTGTAAAACGAACGAAAGAGATCACGTAATGGGGCCGGCCCAGTGCACTCTTTTAGGAAATCCATATTTAACGCTCGTTGCATCATAATGTCGAGCAAACGCATAGGGGTTGATAGTTTGTCTGGTACCTCTCCCGCACATTCCAATGTTCTACACATATGTGGCTACAACCTTTTGCCACATAAACACGAATACACGTGCCTAACCTTTTCCTAAAATACAGCAGCCGTCACATCTTTTCCCTTACTTCTATACTTTTTTCTCACGCACATAGCCTTTGCCCTAAGCCGCCACAACCAGATGATGCTGACATCGTCATCCTAAAGCATCGAGCCGTTGTTATCATTCCCAACACGTCGGAGCTTCCTTGGCCGAATCCTCACGCCACATGAATTGCATCGGCAAGGAAAATCAATTCTGATTAAAAAATATCGACAATGCATCTTGGAGGCAAATTTCGCAGTTTAATCTACATCGACTGCTGCAATCCTATGTCGCGCTTGGTGATGCTTTTTTTGCAATTACGTGCACCCATATATTCATTCAGATCTCGCCCTAGACATTATCCCGTTTCCTATGGTTGTTGTTGGGTGTGTCACCATGATCCGTGCCATCCATGGATATGAACCGGATGTTGCCAATGTCCGCATCACCTTGTCGCGGTCTTCAGAATGTCGTTCAAACGTGATTTTTTCATTCCACTTTGTTAGCCTTATATTTAGGAGTTAGATCAGGGAACTTAGTAGCAACTTTAGACTGAAAATGACTACAACGTGAATGCTTTCACGGAATTAGACCATCAAATTTATTGTTTTTTGAAAGACCTTTTAAAAGTCCTTGTCTCATTCTTGCATCTGTAAAATTCTACTTTATGTCCACGATATTTCTGTAGACGAATTCTCGAGCCTTGCACGATGTGTTGTTTTAGTAGAAGGGTGCCGTTGTGTCGGAATATCCATTGCAACATACGGGCATATTTGCTAGTGATTAATGAAACACACAATGGTTTTGCCCGCGTTTCACAAAAATAAAATCAGACACATGCATAGTAGAACTGAACAAGCTCCAAAGGATGTAAGTTTTCACTGCAAACCAACCAATCAGGCTACAAGTTACAATTAGTTGTTCACGTGCTTGAACAAATACACTCCTCCAATTCGACATACTACATAGTTAGAACATCACTACGGTTACTCGTCTTCTAGCCAGCCAACATTAGCATGCATGCATGCGTACGTAGTCGTGCATGCAGACATGTCAGAGATAGATAGATAAATACTCCTAGGTAGATAGATATTACAATGTCAGTCAAGCAGAGTCAAGGCTCAAGAGCAGCCAAGCCTAAGCTCAAGATCCAAGCCTCCGACCCCCAGCTCCAGGTCCACCACCAACGCAGCCTTGGCCGCCTCCGCGGCCGGCGTGGTAGAGAAGAAGCTGTAGACGGCCGGGGTCGGCGTGGATGTGCCGGCATAGTCGCCATCGGGGCAATGCGGCGGCGAGAAGTTGAGGTTGGGCACCCAGTCCCTGTGGACAGCAGCAGGCGCCGGAGCCGGAGCCGGAGCTGGAGTTACGGGGTAGGAGGAGCAGTAGTAGTGGCGGATCATGGCCCTCTCCCGGCGGTGCACGTTCATGTGCCCCCCAAGCGCCTGCGCCGACCGGAACTCCCTCTTGCAGTACCCGCACGTGTAGGAAGACGACGGCGACCTCTGCGTCGGCCATGACACGCCGACGGCGGAGGCGTAGCTCCATGCCGCCGCCGGCCTCAGCAGCAGCACCTGCCGGTGGTGGTCGAGGTGGCCGCGGTCTCCTCCTCTCGCGCTGCTCCTGCTCTCCATCAAAGCTAGCTACCTACTGGCCCCTCTCGCGTTTGTTGCGGTGTATGTGTGTGTAACTTATGCGCATTGTAGAGTGGCTACTGGCTAGTATATATGCTCCTCTCCTGGGACTCAACACATGTACCCATCCCATGGCTAGCTTGCCACTGTCTCAGGCACAACGCATACAGTCACTCACATGTTTGAATGAATGAGTGAGGGTGTGGGGGGTGGATGGACAGACGGAAGTGACCAAGTGCACGCGGAGTCAAAGGTAGAGTGGTGAGGATCAGAGGATGGATAGCGGATAGTGGGTGATGTTGCAGGCGAGATACCCTCAGAACAATGCTCTCCGTTTCAGGGAAGACTATGTGACATGTGTTGGCAATGTGCTGAGCCTACTTTCCCTCAGGACAGGACATCATGTGCACCCAAAGAGGCCCAAACTACATATATCGGCATATATTTCCATCGTGTCACTGTAGTAGCTAGTGCTGTCTGGTTTGCTTCTGACTGCTTCATGGCATATCTAAGGTGCTAGGCACGTAGTAGCTGCAAGCCTACATGTCCAAGGAGGCAAAAAGACAGCGGCTGTACGTGACCGATGCTCCGAAAGCGTACGCGGCCTTTGCCCTCTCTATTTCCCGAGTTTGACTGCATCTCTTTTTTCCTTTGATCTTCGTTTTCTTTGCAACCAAAGAAATGTGTTCGGTTTGATCATCACGTCAGTGTCATAACTCTTACGTCCCATCAATCATGTCACACACAATGCATTCAAAGCCCGGCCGAATATTATCCACCTTCCGTCAACGCATTGCATGCATGTCTGCAGCCTCAAGGCATTGCACCCATTGGCCAGCACCAGACATGTTTGGGCGCTGGGAGCCATGATGGTAACCCAAAGATGATGTAGAGTTTGCCATGTATACATGCATGCACGTCTCCTTTTGAGTTTTTACCTTTGGAAGTTGTAATGTGTGACTCAAGTTACCGATGGTATATATCTTTCTTTTCTGATGAGATGATACTACCCTTACTCTGTCTGCAAGGCTCACAAGAAGAGAGCTAGCTAGCTGGTAGCAAGTCATCCATGCAGCTGACGCGTGTGGTTCTCTTCGAAAGAAAAAAACAAGTGGGAAGCATCTGATGTAACTATATGTAATTACAACGGTAAAACAAGTTTATACAGAAACATAAGGCGGAAGTTTGCAGAGTTACGTCGAGCGCTCCCCTGTCCCTTATCTTCGGCAGGGCATGGCGGCTTGCATTGTGTCCGGGATGACCGTTGATGGATCTCGCGCCTCGTCTCCATGAGGTGCGGTTGGTTGCGGCAGATCTCGTCGATGGGCAACTCCAATGGTGGTGGTCGTTGGTGGGCTTGCTGGAGCAGGCCCGGGCCCATAGTTGTGCAACCTGTGCGGGCTGCACAGGGCCCACAATGTTTAGGGGCCCAAAAATTTGGTGCACACAGGCAAGCTTTGCTCTACAGTCCATCAACGAATCAGCCAGTCAGAAGCCCATTGTTTCCCCCTTGGATGCAGGCCCATATTACTAAACGTAGGAACGACTGTTGCAATTTCTCAACAACTACAAAATGAATGATCGTTGCTTTTTTTAGTGGAGGAACGATCCTTGCTTGGACAAAAGCGCTGGCATGAAAATTTTGATAGCCTGCAACAGGATTCGACCCAAAGACCTCAAAAGAGCAAAACGATATGCACATTCAGCTAGCCAAGTATTCTATACAATGAATGTGTTTTGCTAGGAGGATAAATATTTATTATTGCTAAATATTATAATAGTATATTTTATAGTCCCTACTTTTGAATTTGGCACAGGGCCAAAAACTTTCCCGGCCCGGCCCTGTGCTGGAGCCGGTGCAGGATGATGTGTGACTGAGGTGACGTGGGAGTTTGGCTAAAGACCTTATCTCGGCCTAGACCTGTGCCCAGCGATGGCGGCATCAACGGTCGTCGTTGACCTTCCTGGAGGTATTGTTGCTTTGTTGTTGCACCCCTCCCGTGCGGATCTGTCCATCTCAGCCACTCCGAGGGAAACCCTTGATCTGTGATCGAATGATGGCGGCGCCTTGACGTCGTATTCCCTCTTGGGGGCTTCGTCTTTGGAGCTCGGCACCGGCGAGCGGGACCGGTGGTTAGTGACGGTGGTGATATCCAGGCTTTTGTGGCAGCGATGATGGTGGGAGCGATGTCGGTGACGCGGCAATGGTTGAGGTAGCAGGCTCTTCTCCGTGTGTCAGCAGGGTGGCCTCAGTTTGTTTGTTGCTGTGAAGTCAAAGCTGTGGCGGCGTGGCCTTGTGGTGTACGATGACCGGCTGCAGGTGGCCCGTTCAGCGATCTTCCGTGGCGCCAGCCGTACCTGGTTTTGTTCTTGATAGCTCTTTGTCCGAGTCGGATGCGTTGTTTGGTTGTAGGTGGCTGAATTTGGCTCGGATCTTCATACAAACTTCACGTGGCCTCTGCAATGCGGGTTGACTCTACGATCACGTACGGCGAAGTCGGAGCCGTTTGCTCAGTGTTTAAGGATTGCGATGACGAGGAGCGATGACGATGACGCCTACGTGTGGTCTCAGTGAGGCTCTCTTTGTAGTGGTGTGTGTGGGGAACTGTGTGTGCCATTCAGCGGTTGCGATGGTTTCGCTCGGTTTTCCATAAAAAACCGAGCAATCTTGTTTTTGCTAGGTTTTCCTTAATTAACCGAGCAATTTTCTTCTTCTTAATGAATGCAGGGATGCAGCCGTTTCGAAAAGGGAAAAATCCCACAAAAAAGGAAGTTGCATTCTAACTGCATGTGGAGTACCACCATGTTTCAACTGCCATCTCTGAGCTACAACCAATATCATTTTTTCAAAATAACAGTTGAAATCACATGCACAAGAATTGACCACAAAAACACCTCCACCCGTTTAGTAACCTGCTCATGAAAGGTTTGTGAATTGGAGGTATCCATGACAACGACCATAATGGACTGAAGTACCAGAATTCAGAGAAAATTGTTGACAGCCATGCAATTTCCCACTGAACATATTCATGAAAATTGTTGACAGTCATGCAGCACAGAGCGTTGCCAATAGGGAGAGATGAGTTGCGCCCTTGCAATATTAGACCTCTACCAACTATGACATGAAAATCCATGGTGGCAAATGTTTTTGACAGTTCATGTCGCGATAGATGATAGTATGCAAATCGATCAGGGTCCCAAGGCTTATCCGTATGTAAAGCGATAGCTTTGTGTTGCCTCACACAAAAAAACAGTAGTAATATAACCAGACACCACCTCGCACTTGTCGTGCAGTTGACAATAATACCACAAGGATATACACCAATCATGATCAGATATGCATATGCTTCTCAAAGCTCTATTTGCTGAAAACCGAACCTAAATGTCAAACAGCTCAACTTGTCCCAGCTTGACATGATGAATCTGGAAATGCAAGGTCAGTATACAAGTGTTGCGTTCACCCAGATCCCGTGAGAAACTCCTAGAGTTGAGAAGGTTGGCGGTACTTCTTTCAGTTATCTTACTGCACGCGCTGTCTGTTTAGCTGAGTCGATATGCGCATATGGTTGACGATTTCTCGCATGCTCATTCAGATACTTCTCCTGTCTGATTTGGGTTTGACAATTAGTCCTGAAATCAACCATGCAGTTCATTCACAAAGCCTAGGAATTATAATGTTTGGCAACCGCTAAATCACGCTCTATAGCTGTTCCGGTCCAACATTTACGTATTATATATTTGACTGATGTGATGAACAGGGTACCATCTCTTTTGGAGCTGGCGTTTTCCTGGTTCTGAAGGGGTGGCCTTTCTTCAGCATGCTCTTAGAGGCATAGGGTTTTGTGGTACTCTTCAGGTGTGATTTCTTTGTTGTCTACAAGAAGATATTTTTGCCAAGATTGCTGTCATATGCAGCGATTCTCTACTCCTTGTTACGTACCATTTTAGTTGGACAGACTAGCTTGGCCTGTTGTTCTTCAGACGAGAGCTGGTTGTGAAGTAACCGCTCGATCCTCATTCGAGACCTCCAACGGCGACGGCACGAGGAGGGTGATCAGCGCTCGGAGGCGGCAGCGCATAACTGATTTGATAATACGGTTCATGAGGTCAAAATGAAAACTAAAACGAGCTCTCAACCAAAGATAACAACACTTGTTCCTCGCAAAAAAAAAAAGGATAACAACACTTGTAACACACTTCACTACTGTAAAATCTACACCTTTTTAGCGTCACAGATTTTTTGCCCCAAGCAATGGGCACTCTGTCTCTGGGTACTCCATTTTTGCTACATGGCCATGCCTCATCTCACCATAGTGAAATATCGCAAACGACTCCATCCCGGCGGTCAGTCTCTTCTTCAGTGAGATCCTCTGCCTTTTAGTCCAGGGGTACCTGCCAAGCTTCTTCTCCGGGCAACTGCCACACTCCAACCCACTATACAGGAACACATCCTCTAGATTGACCGCCGCCAGCAGAACACGTCTCACATAACTCACAAAGCAATCTTCAAATTCAAAGCCAAAAATGACCAGTGTGACCAAACTGTGATGTTGGAAATCTGATGCGGCCGAGTCCCACTCCACACCCTTGTCCTCACTATATGAGTCTTCTTTCCTCTTCTCCTCGTCCATTTCCATATTACATGCATGATCCCATACCTGCATGCCAGCAAAAAGGGCAAAGATAAAAATAACTAGATCATGATGGCGCGCGTTGCTGCGCCCGTCTATTGTGACGATGGATTGATAGGAATTTTCACAAATTTATGGTGATACAAAACATGAAAGTTAAATTTACATAAACCATCACATAGAATTACTGTGGTAGTAATAAGGGGTGACTTGCATTCATTGACACACTCTTCAATCTTGTCGGACGCTAGAAATACATGAGAAGATGTGAATGGATTGTTCGCTAAAAGTTTGACGTTCTTTTATGTTTTGGATATGTTCATAGTAAGAGAGGAGATAATCTGATATTCTAACCAACTCTTGCATGAAGGCTGTGGAAATGTGGGAAGGATCTATCTCATATAGAGCTGGAAGGCAGCTTCATATTTCTAGTAGGTGCAATTTTTTTCTTCTAGGAAGCTAAGCTTTCATTCCTGCCTTGAAAGCTATCTCTAGCACAAAGATGGAACCTGGTAGCATCCATTTCAAATTACAATGTTTCAAGTGTATAGTCCTACAGAGAGATAGTATCTACTCCCAGTCTCTAAAACATGTTATATTGATGAACAGAGGTAGTACTTTGAAAGCAGAAATGATCCAACCGTAGTTTGTAAATGGAAACTACTGCCACCATCTGGCACATGTAATGAACCCGATGATGAGCTTCAAAATATCAGAAAATGAGCTTCTCGAACCTACATATCTCTCAAAAGGAATTTGTAGTCTATAGGCCTCATGGATAGCATCAATATTAGATATGGACGAGCAAATGTAGTAGAACCTAATTAAAACAGAAATAAAAGTATGTGCATTTGCTTTCATTCAAGTACATAGATAGTTATGTTTAAAAATAGTAGAACCTATAGTAGTAGAAGAATATCTAACTTGTGAACTATGGAAACATCAGATTGATAATCATCCCATCAAAGAGAAATATATCGTAAAGTCACATTGTAAGATATCTCCAATGCAAAATTTAAATTAAAAACACTGAAAATTAACAACCTCTTCATTTGGATGACAACCTAAGAACATTACAAATATTCATGGAGTCAATCAAAAAGGAAAGGAACAATCTTCCCAAAACTACCGGTCCAATTAATTCTGGAACATATATTGGTAGAAATTTATTACTTGGTAACAGTTTATTTTATCCTTTCAGACCATCTTGAAGAATGGTAACTGCTAACAAACGGTAGTAGAGAAATGAACTATTCAGTTTTTTTGATACCTACAGAAGAATTCCAATCAACAGAAAATCATGATAGTTAAGGTCACTGGATTACCTCAACATGATTAATGGGGAAATCAGGGGAACACACTGTTGTCTGCAACTTTTCTGTTCCCTTGTGTTAAAGCTTGACTAATATCTCCGTTCTGATGAAAAATACCAATTGCAAACATCAATCATGACATACAACCAAAACAGTGACATTAATATTTCCTGTTTTCAGTATCTAATACGGGCCAGATGATTTCCTTTGCGTGTCACACATGTAATTAGGGAGGAAAGCATACCGAGAATTATTGGGCTTTTGCTCGTTTATGGATAGAAGAAGATGTTGATGCTTTGCCCCCCTCTAGAACATGATGGTTATGCTGTTTGCATATTTTACTGTATTGTTCCAAGTAACCTGGCATATACAGCAGCAAAAGACACGATGGTATGAATCACACATCAGCATGCAATTTAAGCAAATTTACGTCATAAAAACATGGAAGGTAAAAGATGAAAGGATAAGATCTGCATCCCAGGCTAAGAAATTACTTGCTGAGAGGCCGTTGGAGATTATCAACTCAAGAAATCATGAAATAAAAAATAATATGAGAACCGATCTGCCTGAATCGGTTGACCAAAAGGAGTATGAATGAACAACGCCTGTACAAAATTGGGACGGGGAGGATATTAGCACAATGTAATATTTGGGTGGTAGAATGAATCGTACATGAAAATAAAATAAAGATAGAGCCGAACCATGCGGATAGGTGTTCCGTTGCAGGATTAAGAAGTGTGATCGGAGAGTACTAAGAGGAAGCGTACACACGCGTGAACTGCATCAACAGAAGGTTGGGACAAGAGAGAGGCATACATCCATTAATCGCCACCTGTGAGGAGCACACATCATCCGCCCTGTAGAAATAGAAGAGTGATTGATTATTTCATTCAAACACGGCGGAGCAGTTTCGCGCAGCGAACAACCAGACGATGGTTGGCCAGATCACGCGAAAGGATGAACTGCGCGCGCGTCGCCTGGATCGATCGGCCGGGTCGCCCGCGGCTTCTGGATTCGCTCTATCCAGTGCACATCTTTTTTGCACCAACGTGAGCACGGATTGATCTCGCCTCGGATGGATCCGCATTCCGAGCTTCCGCTCGATCCCATCTCGCGCCTGCCTTCATCTGCTCGGCCGCCTCGCCTCGATCTGAGCAGAACCGCTCAACCGGCGGTCCACCTAGGTTTCGCCTAGGCAGAGATTGGGAGGGGTGGGGGCACGGCGAGGTGGGATGTGGGAAGGGAATGGGGCAAGGCTCGGAGGTGGATACAGAGCCGTATCACGACCGTCCGCTCGGCATCGGACGTCAACCCCACCCAACGATGGAGAGACCACCGATTTGGTTTCTGGAATAGCGGCCACGGACATACGGCCCAGGTTTGGCCCACGCGGGGGCAATGCAGTAGTGCATCAGACGGCCATGAATGTACCAGAGACGAAATCGGATGGTTGAAATGCCTAATAGCCTGAGATTGCTCGGAAAGGGCTCGGTTTTACTGTCCTTAATTTGTCAATAGAGCACCCATCTTTTTTATCTGGTCAGAGAATCTTGCAAAACCTAACATTAAGCCCATGTGGCAGAACAGAGATCTTTAGGTAAACACATACCGTCATGTATAGCTCCTTCAGTAGGGGCGCAGCTTCAAGAATATACATTGTCCAGGTGAGATCATACCCTTCAGGAAGATGAACTAGATTCACAAACCTTAGTTGGCGGAAAACAGATGCCAGGCATTCCGTCGGATGTTCTGGCTGCACCCAAATCTGCAACGAATAAGCACATGATGAGAAGTGCAGAGAAGAAGTAAAGTCTCAGCTAGCAAAGCGACAATCTCGACTTACCTTTTCAGAATTAAATCCCAATTTCAGATCTCTTATAGAGGTACCGCTAAGAAACTCGCTTAACTTCACCATCTTGCTGTAACTAAGAGCGAGATTTGTGAGGCTAACAGCCTCCAGCAATGGGACATGACCAATGAACAGTGGATCTTGGAATCGTAGCCAACCTTCAAAGACCATCTTTGTGAGTTGAGGGAGCCAGTTCAGCTTAATTCGTTCGAGCCTACAGTGGACGATACTAAGCTCACTGAGATGAGCGTGTTCAACTTGCAGCGTGCTGCAATCACCAGAGTCACAATTGTACAAACACAGATGCTTCAACCGCTTGCAAGTGATGAAGACGTTGGATATGTCTGATTCACCAAATCTCAGATTCTCTAGGTCGAGGGTAGTGAGACCACCAAATGCACTTGGGCAGGCATCAAAGAACAACATGAAATTTCTCGCAGAGGTGACCAGATCATCCTCATCCATGTCAATGATTTCATACTTCCCTGTCATAACACAGAATTTGGCATCCTCGACCAAGTGTGCCGCCATTGCACGACCAACAGCAAGCCCAACGGATATGGGAACATCATCTCTCAAGTAGAACGTCGTAGACAGAAGGCGTATGTTATGTTCTCCAGGATTTCTGCGTGTCAATATGCTCTCTGTCGCTTGAACCACAGCTGCATTGATGCGAACCAATTCATCATCAGAGATGTCGGTGCATGCCACACCCTCGGGCAGGAAGTGCCGAGCACTTATTATGAGCCGAGACAGCTTGGCGCAGATTCTAGTCCACCGTCTCGAGAGGATGCTGGTACTTGCAGCCTCGCGGACATTGAGTCGGTCAAGAATGCTGACCAGAATATCGTCTGGCAATGCGCTGAGCCTATCAACTCTCTTGCCTTTCTGCATTTGGCATGAAGACAAATAAGAGTTGATTTCACACTAGTTGCACCCACACAAAAAAATATACTATTTTGATATTCTCAGACGCAGCTTCTATGCAACTGCCAACATGTAATTTCGATGGTACCAGACAACCAGACTAGACATATTTATTTGTCGTGCAAAAATTGCAGTTATCAAAGATGCAATTTTGATTCAGTCGCAAAGCAGATGCAATTTTTATAGTCACAAAGGTGCAAATATATATGCAGCAGAGGTGCAAATTTCCAACTTTGATTATAGACCTATAAAAAGGGTTCCAGGAATGGTCGGCTTCTCTCCGGCGTCGACTCGTCTGCGGGCGGACCGTATCGACCCTCACTCCGCATCCTTGTCATGTGCTTGCTACGTGTGCCGGAGAGCTGGACCTCTCCCAGCTGCTGTCCATCTCTCGTCTCGCGTTCGGAGTAGCAGGACCGAGCTCGTCTCGCTCCCGGTGCAGCAGGACTGGGGTCGTCTCGCGCCCGGTGCTGCAGGACCAAGCTCGTCTTGCGTCCGGTACGGCAGGACGGGTCGATGGAGGCCAGTTTTGGCCGGCCTTTTGGGTCTCGGCATTGGGGGTCGTCCAGGGGTACGAAAGGAGGCTCCTTTCTCTCGTCTCTTTGGTTGGGGTAGCGGCGTGTCTCGGGTGCGGTGGTGTCAGGGTCCTGGATGCCAGGGCGGCGGCCTTGGTGGTGGTAGCGCGGTGCTTATGGGCAGAGCCCGTGGCTTGGTGTTGCTCGGTGACCATGGTCGTGTGGGCGGCGTGGTAGCCGGGGTGTGGCGTCCGGTGGCGGTGAGTATTGGCCGGGGTGAAAACCTGTTCTATCTTCGGACGGACCGGCGACGGCGTTGCGCGTTCCCTTCTTGAAGGCGTCGTCGCGGCTCTCATTGCCCGTCGTGTTGCTCCAGGGGAAACTCTGATCCTCGGATCGGACGGTGGCGGTGCTCCGGTGTCGTAACCTTCCTGAAGGCGCCGTCTTGGAGCCCACGGTTCGTCGTATGCGGCTTCATCTCTTCGTGTTAGCGTGTTCACGTTTGAGTATCCCGGTGCTCTTGTAGTGCTAGGGGTGGTGTTGCTGCGCTCAGCACCTGTGTATCTTGCCTTGGGTGTGTGCGTGTGTTGGGTTGGTGTGCGTCTGTATCGGGATGTTGTTGATGGTGCTTTATATATAAAGCGGGGCGAAAGCCTTTGTCGGTAAACGTTCGGTGGACAGACTGGTCATCGTCCGGATAGAAAAACAGCACCCAATCAAATCCACAGAGTCAACTCAAACGTCCGGATTGTCTGAGAGCCCTCAAACTCAAGCCATATATAGAGCAGATACGAGGCATCCATACGCGCCCGCCATGTCAAATCCAAGATGACCAGACACATCTGAAATTCGCTCCACGATAGTCCCTGACTTGGCCCGACCTGCGTCGTCCTCTCCTCTCTTCTTCCACGTTCGCGTAACCCCTTCCCTAGATCCGTCACCACCATAGCCCAATCGTCCCCAACGCACAATGCTACCACCAATGGCACCGAAACCCTCCCAGTCGTCCTTGCGGCCATCGGATACGGTTGCCGCCACCGGACGTTGCCCTGATACATCTTACTCTTCCGGACATACACATGGCCATCCATGTGTTGGACAAAATGCCCAAGCTACCTTTTTATTCTTTTACTCATTTGTAGGTAAACGGTGAGTTCATCGGAATATGATCCCTACTTCAAGTTGAGGAAGGATTGTTTCGGACAATTCTCCTTCTCTCCTTTTCAGAAACGTGCGGCTGCTCTCAGGATGCTTGCATATAGTAAAGCCATAGATGCCGTTGATACTGAAATTTGGATGGAGGAGAGCATCCGACTTGAGGCCATGCTGAAATTTACTCGTAACGTGGTGAAGGTGTTTGGACAATAGGAGCAGCAAGAGGTTTTCCAGGTATGCTCGATTCAGTTGGTTGCATGCATTGTTAATGAAAAAATGGCATAATACAAAGGTCGGACCAAAGAAGCCACCATTATACTTTAAATGGTGTCATCAAAGGACTTGTGGATTTGGCATGCTTTCTTGGGCATGCCTGGTTCTCACAACGACACCAATGTGTTCCAGCGATCTCCGTTGTTCACGAGACTTTGTAACGGGGATGCCTTGTCATGCAACTACACCGTCAATGTGCACACCTATAAAATAGGGTCCTACCTTGCCGATGCTATATATATTCAGTGGATGACATTTTTGAAGACTATATTCGAGCCTCGAGATAACAAACAATGTCTCTTTGCACAAATGCAAGAAGGTGCTAGGAAGGATATGGAAAGGAAATTTAGAGTGCTCCAAACTCGTTGGAGAATTTTTTGTAGAGTTGCAGTGATGTGGGAAACAGAGACATTGTGGCAGTTGACGGCACGTTGTGTAATCTTGCACCTGTAGAGGATGACGGCAAAGGGGCAACCCACACCCATGATTTTGAGAAGCCTGGAGTACTGGTCCACCTTCCGGAATAAAATAGGATCAATTCTCAAACACCACAAGTACTTCCTACAAATTAGGGACAAGAATTTACATATGATTAGCAACTTAAATATCTATAAGCGTCATTTTCCCATAAAATTGATGATTAGATAGGCAATGTCTCTATTTGACGTTGCTCATGGGCCTAAGGGAACGCATTCTGGAAGTAATAAGTAGATGATGGGTTGTGGAGTGACAGAATCTTAAACCGTAGTGATGTCTACTACGCAACTTTATTCTTGTAGACTCTTGTTGGGCCTCCAAGCGTAGATTTTTGTAGGACAGTAGCAATTTTCCCTCAAGTGGATGACCTAAGGTTTATCAATCCGTGGGAGGTGTAGGATGAAGATGGTCTCTCTCAAACAACCCTGCAATCAAATACAAGAAATCTCTTGTGTCCCCAACACACCCAATACAATGGAAAATTGTATAGGTGCACTAGTTCGGCGAAGAGATGGTGATACAAGTGCAATATGGATGATAGATATAGGTTTTTGTAATTGAAAATATAAAAACAGCAAGGTAACAAATAGTAAATAGCGAGCAAAACGTTGTATAAATGTTTGGAAACAAGGCCTAGGGTCCGTACTTTCGCTAGTGCAATCTCTCAACAGTGCTAATATAATTGGATCACATAACCATCCCTCAACGTGCAACGAAGAATCGCACCAAAGTTCTTATCTAGCGGAGAACATAAGAATAAATTGTTTGTAGGGTACAAAACCACCTTAAAGTTATTCTTTCCGATCAATCTATTCAAGAGTGCGTACTAAGATAACATTAAGTTATCCTTTGCGATTGATCTATCTAAGATTTAGTACTAGAATAACATCATATGATACGCATCAACCAACTCTAATGTCACCTAGATACTCCAATGTCACCACAAGTATCCATGAGTTAATTATACGATACGCATCAAACAATTTCAGATTCATAATACTCAATCCAACACAAAGAACCTCAAAGAGTACCCCAAGATTTCTATCGGAGAAAGTAGGACAAGAACGTGTATCAACCCCTATGCATAGATTACCCCAATGTCACCTCGGGAATCCGCAAGTTGAGTACCAAAACATATATCAAGTGAATCACTTGAATACCCCAATGTCACTACGGGTATCCGCATGCAAGACATACATCAAGTGCTCTCAAATTCATAAAAGTATTCAATCTGATAATAACAAAATCTCAAAGGGAAAACTCAATTCATCACAACAAGATAGAGAGGGCAAAACACCATATGATCCAACTATATTAACAAAGCCCGTGATACATCAAGATCGTGCCGTCTCAAGAACACGAGAGAGAGAGAGAGAGAGATTGAACACATAGCTACCGGTACAAACCCTCAGCCCCAAGGTGGATTACTCACACATTATCATGGTGAGAAAGAGAGAATTGTTGTTGGTGAGGTGCAGCCCCAAAGAGATGGAGGTGATGGCGGCCACGGCGCCGGCGACGGGCGGCGGCCCCTTGCCCCCCTTCTTCCTTGTTCTTGGTGCTGCAATGGAGGAGCCTCTCCCCTTCTTGGCGGCTGCCAAGGGAGAGGCAAATTCGCGGCTCTTGGTGGCCCTCCCGAAATTAGGGTTTTTCTCTCCTTATATGTGCCTCTGTGGTGCTCTATGGCCCTCCGATGGATGGACCCTTGATCCAATGGCTCTTGGGCACCTCTAGAACCTTCCTAGGGACTCCTCACAGCCCTCATGAGTCCTCAAAGTCGTGGCTTGGCCGAATACATCAGATATGGTAAGAGTTGGACTCAATCACATCATCAATCCTCGTAATCCCGTAATCAGATATTTTCCTCCAGTAAAATGGGTATACAGATCGCATTAGGACTCCGTTTTGGACGAATTTGGAGTCCAGAATCAATGCCATAAAATTCCCCACACTTTCCTAGTTTTAGACTTTTCCATTTGACGCCGTCTTCGGGGGTCAAACTGACGATCTCTAAAAACTGTTTGTGGACAGATTTCAGGAAAGTCAGAGTCCTCCTCCAACAGGCTCCTTTTGCGTTTTTTTGCCGATTTCCAATTAATTCCTACACATCAAAGTGTGAAACAAGAACTTGTGCAAATTTTCAACTCTTAATAGGTTAGTCCCAATAAATCATACAACCATAGTAAAAACATAGGCAAATATGGCATGGATACTTCATAAATTATCGATTCGTTGGAGACGTATCAGCATCCCCAAGCTTAATTCCTACTCGTCCTCGAGTAGGTAAATGATAAATTAAATAACTTATGAAGTGTGAATGGTAGCATAGTATATAAGTGTGATCAATGATAATTCCAATCACTTTTTCTAGCATCATAACCAGCAATTTTTTCTCATAAAACTCATCATGATAAAGTAGCAACCAATTCACATGTTATGATTCAAACAATGAATTCTCTTGAAACTTAACAACCTATATTCTTAGTCACCAAACAATTGCAATTCAACTTATCTCAACAAAGTCTAAGTAAGAACTCCACATACTCAATCATCATATAGTCTTCTATGGTTGCTAGTACTCAAAGCATATTTTTAGAACAAATGGCATCCATCGAACACAGAGAAAGATAGGGGCTTAATGTTTCGCCTCCCAACTCATTTATCATAGAGATAATTGTCAAAAATAATAAATCATGATCAAATATATTTGACTGGATATATATGTTTGGATCTTTCCCCACCACATGATGCTTGCCAACTAATAGACTGAGGTTGGAATAAGAAGTTGACTCAACATGAATAGTAAATAACATGAAAGTAAATAAATTTTCCCTTCGCAGAGGGAAGCAGGGATTTGCAAAGGTGCCAGAGCTCAAAGCTTAAATCAGAGATAAATATAATTTTGGGAGGTGCACCCTTCCTGTCAACGTTACGACCAAGAGTTATCAACATCTTCCATGTTAAACACATTAGCGACGGTTCCCAAGCGGTAAAAGTAAAGGTTTACTCCCCCTCCACCAACAAACACACTCCACGGCTAGCCGAATCCACGGGTACCGTCCATACCAACAACATTTCTGCGAGAGTTTTGTTTAATTATTTGCATTTTTTTTCGGGACTGGGAATCGGTGGACCAAGAACAGAAGACTATCTTGCATGGAATTACAAATAATGGTGTCATCTCAGTCAAATCTGCGTATCACCTTAGAATGGCCATGAACAGAGTATGATCCAGACAACCAGAGTCTTCGAACTCAGTTAGAGCATCTCCAATAGATGATGTAGATGTAAAAATAACTACCTTTTGCATCTCGAGAGGCTAAAAATAGTGCTCCAATAGATGATTTAGAGGTAAAATAATTACATCTCCGCCTTCTGGAGATGTAAACTATATCAGTTTGCGGTGCAAATTTACATCTCCAACTCTAGGAGATGTAAAATCGTAGACGCCCGCCAACCGCCCAACCGCCACTTCTTTCCCCTGCTACGCGACCAGCCACCGCCATGGCCGCCGCTGATGACCCCGTCGCCTTCTCCGACTCAGCCTCGTCGCGGCCGCCGCCTCCGCGGCACCTATCCACAACATTGGCTTCGGAGGAATGGGAGGTGGAATGGGAAGTGGCTTTGGCGGCAACATGACCGGCATGGGAGGTGGCTTCGGCGGCAACACGATGAGTGGCATGGGAGGTGTCTTTGGCGGCAACATGACCGGCATGGGAGGTGGCTTCAGCGGCAACATGATGAGTGGCATGGGAGGTGGCTTCGGTGGCAACATGACCGGCATGGGAGATGGCAATGAAGGAGCTCCGGTGGAGTTCGCGGCAACGAGACTTCAACGCAAGAAAACGGCGAGAAAGAAGTCGTTGATGATGGTGAGACCATCGTCGACAATGGCACCAGTGAGAACGAAGCGTGGGCATGGGCAGCCTGGCCCGATGACCTAGCCCGAAAAACCCGAGCCGGGCCGGGCCGTGCCGGGCTTTAGGTTCGGGCCGGGTTCGGGCTTAGAAACTAAGCCCTGATACGTCTCCAACGTATCTATAATTTTTGATTGTTCCATGTTGTTATATTATCATTCTTGGATGTTTTACAATCATTTTATAGCAACTTTATATCATTTTTTGGGACTAACCTATTGACATAGTGCCAAGTGCCAGTTGCTGTTTTTTGCTTCTTTTTTACTTCGCAGAATATCAGTACCAAACGGAGTCTAATTGCCCCAAAACTTTTTGGAGATTTTTTTTGGATCAGAAGACAACTTGGGAGCCAAGGAAGCACCTGGGAGGAGGCCCGTGGGGCCCACAAGACACCAGGGCGTGCCAAAGGCCTCTGGCGCGCCCTAATGGGTTGTGGGGCCCATGGGGGTTTCCTCCACCGCCTCTCAGCTCTATAAATCCTTAGAAATTCTAGAAACCCTACAGGAGTTGACGAAAAACACTTCTAGCCGCCGCAAGTTCCATAACCGCGAGATCCAATCTAACACCATCACGGAGGGGTTCATCATCCTCATTGGTGCCTCTCCGATGATGCGTGAGTAGTCCACCATAGACCTACGGGTCCGTAGGTAGTAGCTAGATGGCTTTCTCTCTCTCTCTCTTTTGATTCTCAATACAATGGTCTCTTGGAGATCTATTTGATGTAATGACTTTTTGCGGTGTGTTTGTTGGGATTCGATGAATTTTGAGTTCATGATCAGTTTCTATCCATGAATATTATTTGAGTCTTCTTTGATCTCTTATATGCATGATTATTTATAGCCTCGTATTTCTTCTTCGAATCTTTGGTTTAGTTAGGCCAACTAGATCGATTTTTCTTGCCATGGGAAGAGGTGCTTTGTGATGGGTTCGATCTTGTGGTGTCCTCTCCCAGTGACAGAAGGGGCAGCGAGGCACGCATGTATCGTTGCTATTAAGGATAACAAGATGCGGTCTATTCCTACATGAATAGATCTTGTCTACATCATGTCATCGTTCTTATTGCATTACTTCGTTTCTCCATGAACTTAATACACTAGATGCATGCTGGATAGCGGTCGATGTGTGGAGTAATAGTAGTAGATGCAGAATCGTTTCGGTCTACTAATCTTGGACGTGATGCCTATATATTGATCATCGTCTTGGATATCGTCATGATTATTTGATCTTCTATCAATTGCCCAACAGTAATTTGTCTACCCACCGTGTGCTATACTCATGAGAGAAGCCACTAATAAAATCTACGGCCCCCGGGTCTATCCTTTTAACATATTGCTTTCCGATCTATCTTTTTTCCGCTTTTGTTTTCAGATCTATTATTCCAAAAGCCCAAAAATACCTTGGTATACTTTTTATTTGCCTCTTTTATTTTGTGTTCTTGTGCGATCTATTTATCCAATCTAATACAATCTAATCTATCTTTTTACTGTGGAGAGATTGACAACCTCTCTTAGGCGTCGGGTTGCAAGTATTTGTTCTTTGTGTGCAGGTACCGTTTACATAGTGTTTCTTGGTTTTCCTACTGGTTCGATAACCTTGGTTTCATAACTGAGGGAAATACTTACTGTAGCTGTGCTGCATCATCCCTTTCTCTTTGGGGAAATATCGACGCAGTCTCAAGCCACGTCAAGCCCGGGCAGCAGTTCGGGCCGGGCTCGGGCTCACGAAAATCAGCGTTTTACATGGAGGCCCGGCCCGGTCTGGCCCGAAAATCGTCTCTTTAGTCCATTCGGGCCAGGCTCGGGCCTTCATATTGATTTTTTTGGTCGGCCAGGCTTGGGATTTCAAGTTCGGGCTTTCTAAAGTGCGGCCCGAAACCCGGCCCGGCCCGGGGTGTGCCCAGGTTTAGTGAGAACGGAGAGGACACAAATTGAGTGATGTCTATATGTGCATTTTCATTTGTTGGACCAACAACTTCGTTTGATACAATTGACTTTTGCTTGTAGAATTTCAAACTATGATCGATGATGCACTTTTGTTGCTACAATTATGAAAATTTGATGTGCAAATGCGGCCGCCCGCAGATGAACAGCAGCCGCGCGGCGGCCGGCCGGTTTTGTATCTCCAGTTTACATCACCTGTTGGAGTTGCACTTTTACATCTCCGTTTTGCATCATCTGTTGGAGTTCGCTTTTTTTAGAGACGTAAAAACCACTTTTTGATGATGTATATTATACAACACCTAGTTTGACATCTTCAAATTTACATCATCTATTGGAGAATGTTCTTAGTAAGCATAAAGGGTATATGGTTCTATGGGACAGGTGTGATATAAGACGTTTTAGATCACTATTACTTTACAGAGGTAGTACTACAACCATCACAATCGGCCACATCTTCAGCCACGTTATTGTCTACAGCAAGCCATATTGGCTGAACCGATCGCATCCTCGAGCTCGACCATTCCCCAATGTTGCCGCCGCCCATCTTTGCCTGATGAGCCTCCTCCCACAATTGCGACCTCCCATCACCGAGCCGAAGCTCGTGGCCCCGCCAACACAACTCCTTGTTGTCGTATCTGTCCACCATCTCATCCTGCGTCCCCATGTACCCCACCCAGCGGCTCACGGTAGCATCTCGTGCTTGCATCGTGCCTGCCTCTACCTCCTCCTGAGCTGAGGCGATGCCTTGAGCGTCGGTGATGTGGGTGTCAGGTCATGACACCTCTCACTCTCAGCCTCCTCCACAACCTCCTTCCAGCCACCGTGATGTCCATGCTATACTCCCGCCAGCCACCACATTCTCCGGCCTGTGTCTCGGGCAATGTGTTCACCGAAATAGCCTGCAGTTTTTTTTCCTTTTTCTATATTAATGTGGCAATATAGTTGAATTTGTTTTACAAAATAGATACAAATTAGCAAAAATAACAAGGATATGGTTTTTAGAGTACTACAATGATGATTAAGTTATGGGGATCAGTTAGATGCATCCTCTAAAATCTCAGATTATTCTACAAGTTGGGTTTTGGGGTAAGCATTTTGGGAGTTAAGCGTTGGAGATTGATTACATATGCCCTCGGTCTCTGGAGTTCACTTACCATGGAAGCATGAAAGCGCTTGACTCAGTGAGGTGGTCTTTCATGGTGGAGATCCTAAGGCAAATGGGGTTTAGTACACGTTGGATCTCAGGGATTTGTGGCATTTTGGGTCATTCCTCGACAAGGATTATGGTGAATGCAACTCCCAGAAGGCCGATATACAATTGTCAAGGTCTACGGCAAGGTGACCCTCTATCACCCGTGCTCTTCGTCCTCATCATGGAGCCCTTTCATAGGATGTTTGAGCTTGCTTCTACACGAGGGATACTATCGCCTCTTGCAAGAATGGGGATGACATGGAGACTCTCCATGTTCGCCGATGATGTCATGATATTTCTCAAGCCAAATGACATGGATCTCCAAGTCTGCGCATCCTTGCTATAACTATATGTGGATTTCTCGGGACTGCGGGTGAATATGACAAAGAGTGCAACACTACCCATAAGAGGCACACCTGAGACTATGGAGCGAGTCACTGAGATCCTTAGTTGCCCGACGGGAAATTTCCCTTGCAAGTACCTGGGGCTTCCCCTCACTATAAGGAAACAAACAACAGCACAACTTTGGGGTTTGGTGGATAAGCTTGCATGATGCCTTCCAAATTGGAAGGCTGCAGATATGCTGAAAAGAGGGAGAATGATCTTAGTTCAGTCAGTGCTATCTGCAATCCCAATACATGCTATAAGGACGCTGGACGTTCCAGTCAAAACTATCACAACAATAGTTAAGATATGTTGTGGATTCATTTGGTGTGCAAAACCCCAAGCGAATGGGGGGCAATGTGCGGTAGCATGGGAATCAGTGTGCTTTCCAAAGTGGGTCGGTGGACTAGGTATATCGAACCTAAGGTGTCTTAACATTGCTATGCAGGCGATACGGCCATAGTTGCAACGCATAGACACATCCATACCATAGGAAAAGTTTGAGATCGCGGTGCCTGAGGCGTCCTTGCAATTATTCAGGGATGCGGCTTGGTCGTCAGTTGGAGATGGAACAAGCACCTTGTTCTCAGAAGACCGGTGATTACATGGGCTCAGGGTACAAGAGGTAGCGCCTAGCATCTATGCGTGTGTTGGGTAGTGTTCGAGAGTAACAAGAACGGTTTCCCAAGGAGTAACTAATGGCACTTGGGCGATTGATATTGGCCCGGAGATGACGACTCAAGACCTTCAGGAGTACTGTGGTTTGTGGACCCATATAGCAACGGTTCAGCTGCACACACACACACACCTGATTCCATCACATGTGCATGGGAGACGAACGGGATGCTTCTCGACTGGACCGGCTTATGCAGCAAAATTTTGGGGGAGAGAGGTAATTCCCACTGACAAGTTCGAATGGAAATCAAGAGCACCATTGAGCTGCTGCCCCTTTGCATGGCTAGCTCTGAAAAAATAGACAATGGTTTGCAATGCAATGAAGAAGCCAATGTGGATCTCAAGAAGAGACACAAGGTTGGCCGAATGGTGCGCCAACAAATAGGAGGCGACAATGGCAGGAAGGACGTTCGAGCACTCCTACTTCTTGTGATGTGGGAATTATGAAAACACCGCAATGCCATTGTTTTTTATGGAGCGACGCCTTCTGTATATCATGTACTATGTAGAGTAGACGCAGGAGGCAGAGCGTGGAAGCAAGTAGGGATTCTCAAAGGTGAGGAGGACGCCTTCTTTAGGGTGGTGTCGACGTGGACTAGTGTGAGAAGTTAGCGAATGTGAGGGTGCTTTAGATGGAGTTGGTGCTATGTAATATGTAACTGACAACATGGAGGGGCTCTTTAACCCGTCCTCTTCTTTAATATATATAGTACACACTCGTGCGTATTCGAGTAAAAATATATGAGCGTGCGTTCATGTACATCGTCATAATTTGACACTGACTTAAAATGCCTGTATTTTCCATCGATATAGAACGACTTATGAATACTAGCCTTGAGTTAAACTAGCAAAATATCTGAAGCTTTACTCAAAGAAAGAAAAAAAAAGCTTAAGAGAATCTAGACATGGCTATCGGAGGCTACAACCCAAAAAATGTATGCATGCGTGGAAAACCTACAGGCCCGTGGTCAAACATCGGAGGCAGATTGCTAGAAAGCCTGTGAAACGCCCGTAGTCCCTCCGTACGCGTACGCGTGTAGTATTCTTGCTACTAATTCTCCGGTATGGTCGCGAGACGAGGTCGCCATGCATCCCTGCATGGGCCCATCATGCCGCCATTGACGAGCTCTTCTATCCTGGCTTTCCTCTCCGCGGCCCGCTTCTCCATCCTCGCCATGAACTCCGCCGCGTCCTTCCTCGTCATCACCACCTTCAACCTCACCCCGCCGTCCTCGCCCGCTGCCAGCTCCCCCACACGGCACCCCGGCCGGGTCGCCTCTTTCTCCTTGGCACCGTCCTGATCCGCCCTGCCGCCGACGATGTTGTTGGCCACCGCCGGCTTCTTCCTCTTCGCCTTCACGGCGACGGTGGCATGCACCACCATGGACTCCTTGCACGTGCATGGCAGTGGCAGGGCGTTGCCCATGTGAGTGCGTGGGGAGGTGGTGATGACGCTCGTGTGTTTCGACTCTTGGATTTCTGAGTGACACTTCTGCGCGTGCGATATACTCCTATATAACGATCCAGTGCGGAGACGAACTGTCAGAGCGAACGAGACGGGGGCGGAGCAAGGGGACCTGTTCAAAGGCAATAAGAGGGCATGCATTCCAACAGCGGTCAAGTGTCACCAGCACAGCAATCGCCACACAGTTTCGTGCTCTGCGTACACGGTGAGGATCGTCAGCTGAGGATAGTAGTGCTGGTCAACGTAACTGCGTGCGATCCCGACTGTCTTTCTTTAGTTCAGAATAGATGTGTATGTATGCAGGGCTATGGTCAAGATACTTTGTTAGTCAAGATGAGAACTGGACGCTGGAGTAGGAAGACATTTACTGATTTTGTCATCGTCGGATGACACTCTTCTTCTAGATCAGTGGTGCATGACTTTGATTCCAGTTATACAGTGGATATGACATTTAGACAACATCACCAGCGTGTCTTGCGGATAGGATGTCGGGCCAGTTTTAACTTAAGCTCTTCTAAAATAAAATTCCAAGTTCGGCTTCTAGAATAAACTTGGTAGGGGGCATGCAATTTATTTTCACAGCTCCAAATAAGCTACGAAAGAATTGGCTCGAAACCCTTTGGGATGGACTTGTGGACCAGATTGGGTATGATGCATCTCATTGACCATTCACTGCCTGTTGATAGATCCGGTTCGGTTATTTTGAGCATTTACTTTCACTACCGGACAACCACTTGCTTATACACCCAAGTATTAGTTTTAAAGAAGCTCTTGCGGTGGGAGGCTGATATCTTTGGTGGATTCGGAGACAAGTGACACACAATGAATCGGTGCGACCTTCGTGGAGATGGTCGATCTCGGTTCTTTCTATAGCAAGAAACTTTCAGACCGCTAGAGCAAGATCGCATGATATGCCTGAAACAAAATGGTGCAAGCCAGACTCAAGATTTACAAAACTAAACGTTGATGCAGCTTTCTTTGCAGATGAAGGAAGTGGTGTGACAACTGCTGTCCTCAGAGATGATAGGGATAAATTTATCGCCGCACAATGTTCATTCCGGTTGCAACTGATGCAATTACCACGGAAGCGACGGCTATGAGAGATGGCTTGGCCTTTGCCAACTCTCTTGGTTTCAATCGGATTGAAGCGGAGTCAGATTCACTTCAAGTAATTAATTTTGTTCTGGTCATCTAAGATGGTGGGGTGAAGTTGCAGCACTATTTGCGGGATGTGTGGACATAGGTACTGCAATTGGGAAGGTTGTGTCTAAGCATTGCTTTCGTTCATGTCATCAAGCGGCTCATGTGCTAGCTAACTATAGTTTTTGTAATAAGTCTACTCTTATTTGGTTGGACGAGCCTCCTGACTTTATTATCGGCAAGCTTGTAGACAATGTAAACGTTTTTGTGATTGAATAAAGCTAGCCATGATGGTCTTCCCTAAAAAAAATACGTAACAAACATTACATTAAGTTATGAAAACATAACACTAAGTAAATAATAAACATTACATTAATTTATGCAAAATCGTACTCCCTTCTTCCTGGTAATTTTTATTTAGGGAAAGAGCAAACAAGTTACTCATTGATCGAACCGTCGTCAATCTGGAAAAACAATAATGACATCATGGTGAATCTGGTCATATATGTTTATCCTGAAAATCGAGGCGTTTTTGTTTCCCGAAATTTACTGTATTCCCTCGATTGTCGCGCCTTTCAGTTGTCCCTTCGAGCTCCTTCCCTTTAAATATTTACCGAAGGGCCCTGATTCACTTACCATTTCTTCTCTTCGCTTCTTCTTCTTCCTCGAGTCCGGAAGTTCCTCGTGCCACCGCCGCGGTTTCCTCATCTCGACAATCTTCCTCGAGGTCGTCGCGGTATTTTTTCTTCGTCGGTCAATCCTCCGCGCGCTTCCGCTGCCACCGGTGACCACTCGAGTAAGTCATCTTTCTTCTGACCTAGATCCATTATAGCACCCCGAGGTTCTTTGAGTTCTTCGGTAACCTTTCTTCAGTTCATCACCATTGCTAACTCCGTGAGTGGATCCCGTGAACGTAATTATCAAAGTAAAACGGTAGAGATACCAACTCCGTTTCGCGTATGATACGCTTTAATCCTCCCCAGTAGTAGATGAATTGTACTGTCATTGCTTCTCTGCTCCTCTGCTAGGATTAGCAATTATTTTTGCTTTTTTGAACTATTCTTAGATCCAAAATTGTTGTTACTCCGAGGGAAACTTGTTTGCCTTACAGTTAGTAAAACTTTTAGAAATCTTTGGTCCTTAGCGCAAGTCGCCCTTACTTCTGCCAGCTTAATAATTGTGACCCGCCATGCGTTTTCGGCTAATGTATAGACTCCGGCTCTTTACAAAGCAGCCTTTACATTGCAGATAACTAGATATTTTTATTTGAACCATTTACTTAAGCGCCATTTTTTGCTTTATCCAGGCGACTCATTATGTCGGAGTCAAAAGCCTGCAATTGGGTGGCCACTCAAGTTTCTGATGCTCACCTTAAAGATTATGAGGAACATGGGTTTCTGCCGCCTCAAAATGTGGTTGGTTGGCGAGTCGTCCTTGGAGAGGAACTCCCAAACCCTGAGGAGGGAGAAGTGGTGATATTCTTGGATCACCTTCAAAGGGGTTTTTCACCTCCCGGGTCAAAATTCTTCCGAGACGTCTTACACATTTTCCATCTTCATCCTCAAGACCTGGGCCCTAACTCCATATCGAACCTTTGCCAGTTCCAAGTATTTTGCGAGTTGTATCATCAAACGGAACCTATTGTCTCCCTCTTCAGGGAGTTCTTGTATTTGAACCGACATACAGAGTGTGCAGACGGTCCCGTCTTAGAACTTGGCGGAGTCTCAATCCAGAGGCGGAAAGATGTCATTTTTCCTGCCGCCACCCTACCAAGCCACCCCAAAGGGTGGAATAAGACTTGGTTTTACTGTCGGAACACTGCCCCTGCAAACAAAAATCCCTTGCCGGGTTATAGGCCCAACCGCCTCCCCATGGATCTTGAACTTCCTGGTTGGGCTCCTCAAGAGGAACGCTCCCAACACGCCCACATTTATCCGAAGTTGACGGCTCTGCTAGCCAATGGGCTAACTGGTGTCGACTTAACCCGGTGTTGGGTATCTTGGAGGATTCTGCCGTTAAGTCTGCGCAATGGCTTAATGTGCGCTTATTCTGGCGACTTGACTGACGTTCAACGGTACAACAATTTTTCCTTGGAGGCCAGCAAAATAAACCGGATTGCGGAGAAGCTACTAGGTGAAAACCAGGAGACTTACAGCAAGGACGGGTTGAAACCTTTCTATGCCCTTAACCCGGCTCCTCCGGTATAAAACCTTTAAAATCTTAATCCGGCTTTTTGAACAAACTTTGAGCCTTTGCTTACTTGCTCTGACTGTTTAATTTTGCAGGCTACATCTTCTTTATGGAGTAGGAGACGCATCAAGACCGCGGCTAACAAGCCCAAAGCCGCCCCAAGCAAGAAGAAGAATAGGCCGGCTGCAGAAGGACCGTCTCATATGGACGAAACGGCTGCCACTGATACCCGATTAGAGGTAAAATTAATCTTTTGTTTTATATTTCATTGAATCTATCTGATGCCTTTTCCTCTTAGGGTGATGTTGAAACAAGCCGTGCAGGCGATGTTGAGGTAATTTCTATCTCTTCTGGCTCAGAACCTTCGCCTCCGTTGAAAACAAGGCGGCTTGTTCGGAGGGTAGGCTTTTCTCACCCGGACGCTCATCTAGGCCCTCACTTTATTTTTAAGAAAACCCAGCACGAGTCTAGGCGTCAGACCCGGAGTGGGAGTGGTGATCTTGTTGAAGGCTTACCTGATAAATCAGCCGCCCGGAAACGACCAGCCAAGGTACTTAATATTCCAAACTTCCAAGGAAGTTCTGACTTGATGTGTCAACTTTTGACTCCTATGCCTTGGTTAATCAGGAGTCGCCACCTTCATCGGACGACTCAACTGCGTCCAAACTGGCGCCCTTTGTTATCAATCATGGGTAAATTCCTCATCAATTTGTCTGTTTGAGTAGACTATTGTCTGTTCCCATTCTTCATATTATACTCTTTAACTTGGCAGGACCAAAGCCAAGAAAAGGAAAACTGACGGGTCTTCTGTTAACCCTGAGTCCCCTGAGCCGGAGATTCGTGATTTGGCGGCTCCTGAAGTTCGTGTTGATCAACCTGAAGACCCTCAGGAGATCCCCACCGATTTACCTCCATCTGAACCAGCCAGTACTGACGCCGTAACCATTGAAGCCACATCAGCGGTTAACCTTGACCCGCCCAATCCTTCAGCAACAGACAAAGATGCCCCTGAGGTTGTTATTACTGGGACGGGTTATACCGCTCCTGAGATTTCCAAGGTGTTAACAAAGGTTATTGCTAAGGATGAAGCGGTACTGCAAGAAAAAGGGAAGACCAAATTGGAACTTCCAAATTATGAGAACTTTAGTGTTGAAGATCTTCATGCTGCCTATTTGGACCGCCTGGCAACAAGCCGTGAAATGGAAATCGGCCTTGTTAGCACGATGAAGAATAAATACGAGGTATGTTCTCCTCTATATGCTCACACCATATATCCTTTGGTAGCCCCCAAGGCCCAGCTTTGTCTTTCTATGAGAAGCTGGGTCTTGTGAATGCTGTGACTGACTTGACCTGTAGCCCCCAAGGACCGGCTCATCTCCTTGAGATGAGTCGGGTCTTTTAATAATTTGGAGAACTTTTGACCTGTAGCCCCCAAGGGCCGGCTCATCTCCTTGAGATGAGTCGGGTCTTTTAATAATTTGGAGAACTTTCGACCTGTAGCCCCCAAGGGCCGGCTCATCTCCTTGAGATGAGTCGGGTCTTTGTTCACATCTTTAATGTTAAAAAGAGCTGAGATACATTAGCCCCCAAGTGCCGAATATATTGCTTGCAATTTGCTTGGGACTTGACATAAACTTACTTATGACGCAGGAAGCTTTGAAAACGGCCGAATCCAGCGTAGCCAGCCTGAAAAAAGACCTGGAAAAAGGGCAAACCTCCCAGGCCGAAGTTAAAGAAAAACTTCGCCTTTCGTTGATCGAGCTGGAAAACGCCAAGGCAGGCTTTTTAAAGGAGAAGAAATCCTTTGAAGCTGAAAAGACGACTCTACTGAAGCGTGCAGAGAAGGCTGAGGGCCAACTCAAACCCATCACCGAAGAGCTGTCCGGGTTGAAGTGGCACATTGCCCAAATGACCCAAGCTATTTTTGGTAAGTATACAACCTCTTGTCTTCTTGAGATATAAATATAATGCGCCCGGCGACTTATGCATGGATTTTATTTTGCAGGCCCCCGTACTAGCAGCTTTTATGTTAATAGCCTGCTGATGCTTAAGGCGGTTTATTCCCTGACAGAGTAACTTTATGCTGGGAGCCATCTTGCAATCAAGGCAACAATGGGGGATAAGCAGCCTTTAAAGTTTATCAAGAATGTGTTGGAAAGTCTTTCCACCATCCCTCAACATATTCCAGAGCTAAAGAGATCAGCCACCCGATCTGGCGCGATTTATGCATTGAGCCGGGCTTTAGCTTATGGAGAGGAGCTTGATCCAGCTGAGCTAGCAAAGGGCTTCCCCGAATTTAAAAATGGCAGGTCAGAATTTTCCCAAAAGGATTACGCTGCCTGTGTCAAGGATGCTCAAATACTATGGACTCAGCTGGTTTCTGAGATGAAGCTGAGGAACTATCAAGCAGCTTATGGCGCCAACCATACTCGGATTCCACCACCTGATTTGATATCAAAAAATCTGGCTCCTCAACGGCGCGAGCATGTCTTTGCCCCTGAAGTTGACCCATCTTCAATTCTTGATGATGAGGCTGTGTTCCAGGCTTTATCTCACTGCAACTGAGATGCGGATAACCTTCAGATACAGGAGCCGGAAGACCAATCGGTGGATAACCCGGAGGCGTCTCACGTGCAGGATTAGCCGCCACTAACCCAGATGATGCGGTCGGCGATTCGAACTTTATCATCATCTTGTCGATTTGAGCCCCCAAGAGCGGGTGGAAAAAACAATCTGCGGCTTCCTTGAGCTTGTAATAGGGATAACCGAATCTGTCGTTGTGCCATCGTGCATGTTTTGTGCCTTTATTGATGCAAAACACTTATTTTCCTGGGCTTGATCTTCGAGATTTTGACAACCTATTTCTCTTTCAACAATGTTGAAGATTATATGTCTGTCAATTGGTCGCTATGCGAGCTCAATTGTTCAGCCCGGTATCTCAAGCATAAGCCGGTAATAACTTTGAACCTGAAACTTGTTGTGATGAACAAAGCCTAAGCAAGGCAATACTAACAGGCCGGCTCAATGAGACCTGGCCAACATTGATATTCAAAATTTAAAGTCCTTTTTATCTCTCTGACTAATAACATAATTTTAGGCTGGTCATGCAGCTGATAACCCGGTCATTTCATGTACAAACCAGCAATAATAAAAAATAAGGTGTGCCCAAAAAATATTTTATGTGATGGGTTTCAGCACATAGTACTGTCTTAAGGCCTGGCTTTCAAAGCTTAGTATTGCATGGCAGACCCTTTTAAAGGCGGTTTTGAAGGCTTTAACCGTACTATCTCAGTTAGTTTAACCGAGATGCTGACTGGTAAAAAAGGCTTCATAAAAGATCACAAAATATCTTGTGACATATTCTCATCGGGAAATCAGCCTTTCCACACAAGTATGTCGTGATGACGATGCGATGGACGTGGAACATATGTTCATAATGTTAAGATAATCCGTCGGCTTTCGAGGCTTGACAGGGAAAGACCGGCTTTCGAGGCTCGAGTCATGCTTCAATGAAGCGGGTACGATAACCCATGGTTTATCCTAGCTTTCTGTATGCCGGCTCTCACATGACTCAAGCCGGTGTTTTAACCTTGATAAGTTCAGGGTCCAAAAAAGGATTGACCTATCAAGAGTACATGGGGTCATCTGATCGGAGTCGCATCAAGCATACAGGCAGGTCTAACCATATATGGCATTTTTGCCGGGTCAAGAGGGTGAGAAAGCTAAGCCCGATGGGCTGGAAGCCCCCAAGTGCCCTTTGTATTGTGGCGTTATTATGCCGAGTCACAAGGGTGAGAAAGCTAAACTCGATGAGTTGGAAGCCCCCAGGCGCCCTTTGTTTCGGAAGATAAAGACTCAAACTCAATTTGTAGGTTGAAACGACAAAAAATATGCCGGCTTTATTCATACTCGAAACATAAAGAAGTATATACAGAATTCTGCAAGGGGGGAAGAAATTACAAAAAAGAGCCGGCAGAGCTAGGTATAAGGAGGCCACTGGTGTTCCAGGGCTGGCTTGTTTCCCTCTCAGAGACATAAAATTTCTTCTTTGAGGCCCTCCAGAGTAAATTTTATTCAGGGATTCAGGTGCTAGTGGTACTGACCGTTATTTAACTGCTTGGGATTACTTTGGAATCCTCCTTGGGTATTATGTTGATTGCCCTAGCCAGGATGCTGAGCATTGCCATGATTTTCCTGATGTTGAAAACCAGCCCCCGGGCCAGCTTGTGACCCTCCAGGTCCATGTTGGCCCGGGTGTCCTCCACCATTGCCTCCTGGACTATTCTGGAAAGCCTGGCTGCGGAACTCTTGCATGATATAACAATTCTCCCAAGAGTGGCTAGCCGGCTTATCTTGAGTGTTGTTCTTAGGACAAGGTGCTTTAAGCGCCTCTTCATAATTGCGAGGTTTATTCCCATTATAAGCCCCTCCGGGTTGACCGTTGCGGCGCTGATTCTTGAAGCCTGTGTTAGTGTTGGCCACAAAGTCTGACCCGCCATCAGGCTATTTCCGCTTATTATTTTGAGCCCCCTGGTTGCTTCCGTGACCATGCTGGCCTTTCCCTCCTTCAGCTTTTTTGCGTTTGGTGGTCTTGTCCTCATTTGAGCCGGGATCTTTCGTGCTATCCGACTCGGCATATCTGGTGAGGACATCCATCAAGTTGCCCATGTCTTGTACCTTTCGCTTGAGCCGTCCGAGCTTTTGGACCAAAGGCTGGAAGTGACAATTCTTTTCCAATATTAGGACCGCTTGAGCCGCTGTGATGCTATCCGATGAGTGGATGATTTCCGCGATCTGGCAAGTCCAATGGTGAGCCGACTCGTCTACTCGTTGAACGCAATGCTGTAGGTCTACTATTGTTGATGGGGTTATTACCCCTAGGTATGCCAAAGCAGGGGAGTCCAACCTCTTTTCAAAACAATACGGCCGACTGGCGTCCGGCCGGCTGGCGTACGGCCGGCTGGCGTATGGCCGGCTGACACGCGGCCGGCTGGCTTACAGCCGGCTGGCCCCCGGCCGGCTGGCGCACGGCCGCGTGATGAGCAACCGGCGGGCGTGGCAGCGGCCGGCTCTATCGCTGACCCCCGGGCAGGCAAGCACCGGTCCCCTCCCCACCGAACCCGCGTACGATGACAAGACGCGACCTCCACGACTGGTCCCGCGTGGCTGCAGTGACCGCTGACGGAGGAATGAGCATGGCTACAGTTTGAGCGGTCGTACCGCTGACCATGGCCGACCGCGACCGGGCGGGGCGACAGTGCCGGCACGCCCCCGTCCACTCCATTACCTGCCCCCGCATGGCTACAGGGCGACTAGCCATACCGAAGTCCGCGGCCGGCTGCCGCAAGGCGACGCCGCTTGGTGCGGCCCGTGCCGGGGCAGGTGACTGCGGACCAATAGCAGCGGCCGGCTGGCGGGCCCCAGCCCTTGACGGGACCGCACGGCCGGCGGGCCTTGCGGGCGGCGGGGTCCAGCAGCTGGCAGACCCTACAAGCGAGGAGACGGCTCGGCCGGTGGGGCCTCCGGCCGGCCAGAGAGGCTGCCGGCCGGGACCCCCTTCCCAGTACCATTCATGTATATTGTATGCCGGGGGTTGGCCTATAAAACCCCCCGACGCACCCCATGCATGGGGGCAAGCATTCTCACCCACTTCACACTCTCCCCCATACGTAGAGAGGCAGGAGGAAATGACTAGCCCCTTCTTCCTCCTCTAGCCAACACCTCAAGGAGTACCATTGTAGTTATCTTAGTCTATCAACTAGGCAGACAGGACTAGGGGTGTTATCTCTCATAGAGGGCCCTGAACCTGGGTACATCGCGTGTCTCACACCATTTGTCCCCAATCCCGTCACCGGAGCCCGTCGGCGTCCTTCGGCCCCAACCACTCTCGATAAGCCACCCCATGGCATCTGTCGTGAGAAAACGACGACAGTTGGCGCCCACCGTGGGGCCGTCCGCGGCGCCGGCCGGAGTCATGCTCCGGGCGGGACCCCTCGCGAACTCCCCCGGCCACCCCGCGTCTAGGCTGACCTGCACGCTCGTGGGGCTTGCTCCCGTGGCGCGGGACCTCGTTCTCGCCCGCCTTGCGGGCGTCGCTACCGACCTCTCCGATTAGTGGTGCAACAACGACTCTCCGTCCGACGTCGCCACCCTCGCCAAATGCTTTGGTAGGCTGAGCCTCGATGGCGAGCCAGCCGCCGATGAGTATCCTAGCGAGGTGCTCGACTGCCTCGACCCGCCCTCACTTATGGGTGCAATCACCTCAGGTGACACTGATGACTCCTGCGTCCGCGCGGAGGTAATGGTCACCGGCTCTTCCGCGAGCACCGGTAGCGCCAGGGCGGAGGTGCAGGCGGCCGCCGCTGCCGCTGGCACTGGCACCTCTGACCCCCTCGGCTCTGCGCTTCGGGGCCTCAGCACCCCCATCGCGCCTAAGTCAAACCCAGCCGCATCTACGGCTAAGCTGGAGGCAGCTCGCCAGCTGCTGCTCGCGGAAGCAACCACGCTCGTGACCGCCAAGCGCCGGATGGAGTCCGCGCAGCGCGAGTACAACTTGGCCTACGGCCTTACCCCCGCCGGCAACGAGCCCAGCCGGCGTGGAGACGTCCGCAACCGCGGCCGTGTGGTCGCGAAAATCCTTGGTGGCAGGCTCCCCACCTATGACTCACCGGCGGCCAACATGAGGGCCGCCTAGGTGGCCTATGCCGACTGATACGTCTTCAACGTATCTATAATTTATGAAGTATTCATGCCATGTTTATGTTGGGGAACGTTGCATGGGAAACAAAAATTTTCCTACGCACACATAAGATCTATCCATGGTGATGAGCATCTACGAGAGGGAGAGTGAATCTACATACCCTTGTAGATCGCTAAGCGGAAGCGTTAATAAACGCGGTTGATGTAGTCGAACGTCTTCGCGATCCAAATCGCCGAGCGTCCCGCGATCCAATCACGATCCTTCCGATCTAGTGCCGAACGGACGGCACCTCCGCGTTCAACACACGTACGGCTTGATGACGCCTTCACCTCCTCGATCCAGCGAGCGATGGTGAAGTAGTGGTTGAGTTCCAGCAGCACGACGGCGTGGTGATGGTGGTGAGGAACAATCTCTGCAGGGCTTCGCCAAGCACTACGGAGATTATGACGGAGGAACTAGAGGGCTAGGGTTGCCGGCACACGGCTTGGGAAATCCTGATGTCTCCCGTGTGCTAGCCCTGCCCCTCTATTTATATGTTGAGCCTTGGGGTCTAAACTTGGAGTAAAAGCCTCCTCCGGGTCGGTTTTGCCCGCAGGGAAAGAGTCCAACTCGGATCCCTGCCGAACCGCGCACAGCCGCGCACAAGCGGTAGTACCGCTTCACACAAGCGGTAGTACCGCTTGGGCGGTAGTACCGCTTCACACAAGCGGTAGTACCGCTCGGGCGGTAGTACCGCTTCACACAAGCGGTAGTACCGCTCGGGCGGTAGTACCGCTTCACCAAGCGGTAGTACCGCTTACGCGGCAGCAAAACTACTTTTGCACTTTCCAATACCTTGTGGGCTTTATCCCTTTGGCTCATATAAAGTGTTGCTGCACCCGAACACTTCGGTAAACATCCGGAACCCCTTCCGGTGAACTCCGGAACCCTTCCAGAGATCAAAACACTATTATCACATATATCAATCTTTACCTCCGGACTATTCCGGAGATCCTCGTCATGTCCGGGATCTTATCCGGGACTCCGAACAACTTTCGGTCACCAACATAATAACTCAATTATACTAATCGTCACCAAACGTTAAGTGTGTAGACCCTGCGGGTTCGAGAACTATGTAGACATGACCGAGACACCTCTACGGCCAATAACCAATAGCGGGACCTGGATGCCCATATTGGCTCCTACATATTCTACGAAGATCTTTATCGGTCGAACCTCTATGTCAAGGATTCAGTTAATCCCGTATGCTGTTCCCTTTGTTCTTCGGTATGTTACTTGCCCGAGATTCGATCGTCGGTATCACTATACCTAGTTCAATCTCGTTACCGGCAAGTCTCTTTACTCGTTCCGTAATACAAGATCTCGTGGCTAACACTTTAGTCACATTGCTTGCAAGGCTCAATGTGATGTTGTATTACCGAGTGGGCCCTGAGATACCTCTCCGTCACACGGAGTAACAAATCCCAGTCTTGATCCATGCCAACCCAACAGACACCCTCGGAGATACCTGTAGAGCACCTTTATAGTCACCCAGTTACGTTGCGACGTTTGATACACACAAGGTATTCCTCCGGTGTCAGTGAGTTGCATGATCTCATGGTCAAAGGAACAGATACTTGACATGCAGAAAACAATAGCAATAAACTGACACGATCAAATGCTACGTTTACAGTTTGGGTCTTGTCCATCACATCATTCTCCTAATGATGTGATCCCGTTATCAAATGACATCTCATGTCCATGGCTAGGAAACCTTAACCATCTTTGATCAACAAGCTAGTCAACTAGAGGCTTACTAGGGACACAGTGTTGTCTATGTACCCACACATGTATTTGAGTTTCCAATCAATACAATTATAGCATGGATAATAAACGATTATCATGAACAAGGAAATATAATAATAACCAATTTATTATTGCCTCTAGGGCATATTTCCAACAGTCTCCCACTTGCACTAGAGTCAATAATCTAGTTCACATCACTATGTGATTTACATTGTAATGAATCGAACACCCATGCAGTTCTGGTGTTGTTCATGTTTAGCCCTTGGAAGAGGTTTAGTCATCGGATCTGCAACATTTAGATCCGTGTGTACTTTGCAAATATTTATGTCGTCCTCCTTGATGTAATCGCGGATGGAATTGAAACGTCGTTTTATGTGTCTGGTCCTCTTGTGAAATCTTGGTTCCTTGGCTAGAGCAATGGCACCAGTGTTATCACAAAACAGAGTCATTGGGTCAAGTGCACTAGGCACTACTCCAAGATCTGTCATGAACTCCTTCATCCAGACACCTTCCTTCGCCGCCTCCGAGGCTGCGATGTACTCCGCTTCGCATGTAGAATCTGCTACCACGCTTTGCTTGGAACTGCACCAGCTAACCGCACCCCCATTAAGAATAAATACGTATCCGGTTTGCGACTTAGAGTCATCCGGATCAGTGTCAAAGCTTGCATCGACGTAACCCTTTACGACGAGCTCTTGATCACCTCCATAAACGAGAAACATGTCCTTAGTCCTTTTCAGGTACTTCAGGATATTCTTGACCGCCGTCCAGTGTTCCATTCCTGGATCACTTTGAAACCTTCCGACCATACTTATGGCAAGGCTGACATCGGGTCTTGTGCACAGCATTGCATACATGATAGAGCCTATGGCCGAAGCATAGGGGATGACACTCATCTTTTCTCTATCTTCTGCAGTCACTGGGCATTGAGTCTTACTCAACTTCACACCTTGCAAAACAGGCAAGAACCCCTTCTTGGACTGATCCATTTTGAACTTCTTCAAAATCTTATCAAGGTATGTGCTTTGTGAAAGTCCTATTAAGCGTCTCGATCTATCTCTATAGATCTTGATGCCTAATATGAAAGCAGCTTCTCCTAGGTCCTTCATTGAAAAACTCTTGTTCAAATATTCCTTTACGCTTTCCAGCATTTCTATATTGTTTCCAATCAGCAATATGTCATCCACATATAATATTAGAAACGCTATAGAGCTCCCACTCACTTTCTTGTAAATACAAGCTTCTCCGTAAACTTGTATAAACTCGAACGCTTTGATCACTTCATCAAAGCGAAGATTCCAACTCCGAGATGCTTGCACCAGTCCATAAATGGATCGCTGGAGTTTGCAAACTTTGTCAGCATTCTCTGGATCGACAAAACCTTCTGGTTGCATCATATACAACTCTTCCTTAAGGTAACCGTTAAGGAACGCTGTTTTGACATCCATCTGCCAAATTTCATAATCGAAAAAGGCAGCTATTGCTAACATGATTCTGACGGACTTAAGCATCGCTACGGGTGAGAAGGTCTCATCGTAGTCAACTCCTTGAACTTGTGAAAAACCCTTTGCCACAAGTCGAGCTTTATAGACGGTGACACTACCGTCCGCGTCCGTCTTCCTCTTAAAGATCCATTTGTTCTGAATGGCCTTACGCCCTTCAGGTAATACTTCCAAAGTCCATACTTTGTTTTCATACATGGATCCCATCTCGGATTTCATGGCCTCTAACCACTTCTCGGAATCCGGGCTCATCATCGCTTCTCCATAGCTCGTAGGTTCATCGTTGTTTAACAACATGACCTCTAAGACAGGGTTGCCGTACCACTCAGGAGTAGTACGCGTCCTTGTCGACCTACGAGGTTCGATAGCAACTTGATCCAAAGTTTCATGATCATCATCATTAACTTCCTCTTCAGCTAATGTAGGCTCCACAGAAACAACTTTCTGCGCTGCGCTACTCTCAGGTTGAAGTAAAGGTTCAATAACCTCATCAAGTTCTATCTTCCTCCCACTCAATTCTTTCGAGAGAAACTCTTTCTCAAGAAATGTTCCGTTTTTAGCGACAAACACTTTGCCTTCGGATCTGAGGTAGAAGGTATACCCAACTGTCTCTTTTGGGTATCCTATGAAGACGCATTTCTCCGCTTTGGGTTCCAGCTTTTCAGGCTGAAGCTTTTTGACATAAGCATCACATCCCCAAACTTTAAGAAACGACAGTTTTGGCTTCTTGCCAAACCAAAGTTCATATGGCGTCGTCTCAACGGATTTCGATGGTGCCCTATTTAAAGTGAATGCAGCTGTCTCTAATGCATAACCCCAAAACGATAGTGGCAAATCGGCAAGAGACATCATAGATCGCACCATATCCAATAAGGTTCGATTACGACGTTCGGACACACCATTACGCTGTGGTGTTCCAGGCGGTGTTAATTGTGAAACAATTCCACACTGTCTTAAGTGACTGCCAAACTCATAACTCAGATATTCTCCTCCTCGATCAGATCGTAGGAATTTAATCTTCTTGTTACGATGATTCTCAACTTCACTCTGAAATTGTTTGAACTTTTCAAATGTTTCAGACTTGTGTTTCATTAAGTAAATATACCCATACCTACTTAAGTCATCAGTGAAGGTGAGAAGTAACGATAACCACCGCGCGCCTCAATGCTCATCGGACCGCACACATCAGTATGTATGATTTCCAATAAGTCACTTGCCCGTTCCATTGTTCCAGAGAACGGAGTTTTAGTCATCTTGCCCATGAGGCATGGCTCACATGTGTCAAGTGATTCAAAATCAAGTGACTCCAAAAGTCCATCAGCATGGAGCTTCCTCATGCGTTTTACGCCAATATGACCTAAACGGCAGTGCCACAAGAAAGTGGTATTATCATTATCAATTCTACATCTTTTGGCATCAATGTTATGAACATGTGTATCATTACTATCGAGATTTAACAAGAATAAACCCCTCACATTGGGTGCATGACCATAAAAGATATTACTCATATAAATAGAACAACCATTATTCTCTGATTTAAATGAGTAACCGTCTCGCAATAAACAAGATCCAGATATAATGTTCATGCTTAACGCAGGCACCAAATAACACTTATTTAGGTTCATCACTAATCCCGACGGTAATCGAAGAGCGAGCGTGCCGACGGCGATCACATCAACCTTGGAACCATTTCCCACGCGCATCGTCACTTCGTCCTTTGCCAGCCTCCGTCTATTCCGCAGTTCCTGTTTTGAGTTGCAAATATGAGCAACCGCACCGGTATCAAATACCCAGGCACTACAACGAGAGTTGGTAAGGTACACATCAATAACATGTATATCATATATACCTTGTTTGTTGTTGGCCGCCTTCTTGTCAGCCAAATACTTGGGGCAATTCCGCTTCCAGTGTCCAGTTCCCTTGCAATGAAAACACACAGTTTCTGGTTTGGGTCCAGCCTTGGGTTTCTTCACGAGAGGAGCAACTGCTTTGCCACTCTGCTTGGAGTTACCCTTCTTACCCTTGCCATTTTTCTTGAAACTAGTGGTTTTATTGACCATCAACACTTGATGCTCCTTCTGAATTTCAGACTCAGCGGCTTTCAGCATCGCAAACAGCTCGGCGACTGACTTGTTCATCCCGTGCATGTTATAGTTCAACACGAAGCTCTTGTAGCTAGGTGGCAATGATTGAAGAACTCTGTCAGTGATAGCCTCTGGCGGAAGGGGCATCCCTAACTCAGCCAGACGGGTGGAGTACCCAGACATTCTGAGCACGTGATCACTGATAGACCCGTTCTCCTCCATCTTGCAAGCATAGAATTTATCGGAGATCTCATATCTCTCGATCCGGGCATTCTTCTGAAAGATAAACTTCAACTCCTGGAACATCTCATATGCTCCATGACGTTCAAAACGTCTTTGAAGTCCCGGTTCTAAGCCATACAACATTGCACATTGAACTATTGAGTAATCATCAGAACGAGCCTGCCAGGCGTTCACAACGTCTAGAGACTCAACTGGAGCGGGTGGATCACCAAGCGGTGCATCAAGGACATAAGCCTTCTGGGAAGCCGTAAGGATAATCCTTAGATTACGGGCCCAGTCCACAAAGTTACTTCCATCATCTTTCAACTTAGCTTTCTCTAGGAACGCATTAAAATTCAGGGGTGCTACTGCGCGAGCCATGATCTACAACATAAATATTGCAAAGACAACTTAGACTATTGTTCTTAGATAATGAGTTTAGTTAATCATATTACTTAAAAACTCCCACTCAAATTGACATCCCTCCGATCATTCGAGTGTTACATGATCCAAATCCACCAACTCAAGTCCGATCATCACGTGAGTTGAGGTGGTTTCAATGGTGAACATCTTCATGTTGATCATATCTACTATATGACTCATGTTCGACCTTTCGGTCTCTTGTGTTCCGAGGCCATGTCTGTACATGCTAGGCTCGTCAAGTTTAACCCGAGTGTTCCGCACGTGTAACATGGCTTACACCCGTTGTATGCGAACGTAGAATCTATCACACCCGATCATCACGGCGTGTCTCGAAACGACGAACTTTCGCAACGGTGCACACTTGGGGAGAACACAATTTTATCTTGAAATTTAAGTGAGAGATCACCTTATAATGCTACCGTCGTCCTAAGCAAAATAAGATGCATAAAAGGATTAACATCACATGCAAATCATAAGTGACATGATATGGCCATGAACTTGTGCTTTTGATCTCCATCTCCAAAGCACCGGCATGATCTCCATCGTCACCGGCATGACACCATGATCTCCATCATCTTGATCTCCATCAACGTGTCGCCATAAGGTTGTCGCGCCGGCTGTTGCTTCCACGACTATAGCTAACGTTTAGCGATAAAGTAAAGCATTACATAGCGCTTAATGATTGACACGCAGGTCATACAATAATTAAAGACAACTCTATGGCTCCTGCCAGTTGCCGTATTCATCGACATGCAAGTCGTGATATTCTATACAACACATGATCATCTCATACATCACATATATCTCATCATGTAATTGGCCATATCACATCACAACATACCCTGCAAAAACAAGTTAGACGTCCTCTAATTGTTGTTGCAAATTTTACGTGGCTGCTACGGGTTTGCAAGAACCGTTCTTACCTACGCAAAACCACAACGTGGTGTAGTGATTGCTTTTTGATCTTCTAAAAGAACCCTCTTCATTGAAATCGATTCAACTAAAGTGAGAGAGACAGACACCCGCTAGCCATCTTTATGCAACGAAGTTACATGTCAGTTGAAGGAACCTGTCTCGCGTAAGTGTACGCGTAATGTCGGTCCGGGCCGCTTCATCTCACAGTACCGCCGAATCAAATATCAACTAGTAACGGCAAGCAATATGTATACATCCACGCCCACAACTCGTTTGTGTTCTACTTGAGATCTCATCTACGCATAGACCTAGCTCATGATGCCACTGTTGGGGAACGTTGCATGGGAAACAAAAATTTTCCTACGCACACATAAGATCTATCCATGGTGATGAGCATCTACGAGAGGGAGAGTGAATCTACATACCCTTGTAGATCGCTAAGCGGAAGCGTTAATAAACGCGGTTGATGTAGTCGAACGTCTTCGCGATCCAAATCGCCGAGCGTCCCGCGATCCAATCACAATCCTTCCGATCTAGTGCCGAACGGACGGCACCTCCGCGTTCAACACACGTACGGCTTGATGACGCCTTCACCTCCTCGATCCAGCGAGCGATGGTGAAGTAGTGGTTGAGTTCCAGCAGCACGACGGCGTGGTGATGGTGGTGAGGAACAATCTCTGCAGGGCTTCGCCAAGCACTACGGAGATTATGACGGAGGAACTAGAGGGCTAGGGTTGCCGGCACACGGCTTGGGAAATCCTGATGTCTCCCGTGTGCTAGCCCTGCCCCTCTATTTATATGTTGAGCCTTGGGGTCTAAACTTGGAGTAAAAGCCTCCTCCGGGTCGGTTTTGCCCGCAGGGAAAGAGTCCAACTCGGATCCCTGCCGAACCGCGCACAGCCGCGCACAAGCGGTAGTACCGCTTCACACAAGCGGTAGTACCGCTTGGGCGGTAGTACCGCTTCACACAAGCGGTAGTACCGCTCGGGCGGTAGTACCGCTTCACCAAGCGGTAGTACCGCTTACGCGGCAGCAAAACTACTTTTGCACTTTCCAATACCTTGTGGGCTTTATCCCTTTGGCTCATATAAAGTGTTGCTGCACCCGAACACTTCGGTAAACATCCGGAACCCCTTCCGGTGAACTCCGGAACCCTTCCAGAGATCAAAACACTATTATCACATATATCAATCTTTACCTCCGGACTATTCCGGAGATCCTCGTCATGTCCGGGATCTTATCCGGGACTCCGAACAACTTTCGGTCACCAACATAATAACTCAATTATACTAATCGTCACCAAACGTTAAGTGTGTAGACCCTGCGGGTTCGAGAACTATGTAGACATGACCGAGACACCTCTACGGCCAATAACCAATAGCGGGACCTGGATGCCCATATTGGCTCCTACATATTCTACGAAGATCTTTATCGGTCGAACCTCTATGTCAAGGATTCAGTTAATCCCGTATGCTGTTCCCTTTGTTCTTCGGTATGTTACTTGCCCGAGATTCGATCGTCGGTATCACTATACCTAGTTCAATCTCGTTACCGGCAAGTCTCTTTACTCGTTCCGTAATACAAGATCTCGTGGCTAACACTTTAGTCACATTGCTTGCAAGGCTCAATGTGATGTTGTATTACCGAGTGGGCCCTAAGATACCTCTCCGTCACACGGAGTAACAAATCCCAGTCTTGATCCATGCCAACCCAACAGACACCCTCGGAGATACCTGTAGAGCACCTTTATAGTCACCCAGTTACGTTGCGACGTTTGATACACACAAGGTATTCCTCCGGTGTCAGTGAGTTGCATGATCTCATGGTCAAAGGAACAGATACTTGACATGCAGAAAACAATAGCAATAAACTGACACGATCAAATGCTACGTTTACAGTTTGGGTCTTGTCCATCACATCATTCTCCTAATGATGTGATCCCGTTATCAAATGACATCTCATGTCCATGGCTAGGAAACCTTAACCATCTTTGATCAACAAGCTAGTCAACTAGAGGCTTACTAGGGACACAGTGTTGTCTATGTACCCACACATGTATTTGAGTTTCCAATCAATACAATTATAGCATGGATAATAAACGATTATCATGAACAAGGAAATATAATAATAACCAATTTATTATTGCCTCTAGGGCATATTTCCAACAGTTTACAATAAGTTTATATGATTTTGGTATGATTTGATTAGAACTAACCCGGACTGACGCTGTTTTCAGCAGAGCTACCGTGGTGTTGTTTTTGTGCAGAAATAAAAGTTCTCGGAATGGGCTGAATATTTACGGAGAATATTTTTGGAAAATATAAAAAATACTGGAGCAAAAAGATACCGGAGAGGAGTCCCGAGGCAGCCACAACCCTAGGGGGCGCGCCCCCTGGCTTGTGGGCCCCTCGGGAGTCCCCATGACTTGATTCCAACGCCAAGTACTCCTATAAATCGAGAAACCTCCAGAAAGAAACCTATATCAGAAGTTCCGCCACCGCAAGTCTCTGTAGCCACGAAAAATCAATCTTGGCCCTCTCCGGCACCCTGCTGGAGGGGGTCACCATCACCGGAGACCATGGAGGAGGAAGACGGAGGGGCCATCATCGCCATGGAGGCCAAGGACCAGAGGGAGAACCTCTCCCCACCCAGGGGGGAGGCCATGGAGGAGGAAGCACAAGGGGGAGACCCTCTCCCCCTCTCTCTCGGTGGCGCCGGAGTGCCATCAGGGGAATCATAGCCGCGGTGATCGTCTTCATCAACATCACCTTCTTCATCACCGTCCTCATATCTTTTCAGCGGTCCACTCTCCCGCATCCCGCTGTAATCCCCTACTTGAACATGGTGCTTTATGCCACATATTATGATCCAATGATGTGTTGCCATCCTATGATGTTTTGAGTAGATTTCTTTTGTCTTATGGGTTGATTGATGATCTAGATTGGTTTAAGTTGTATGTTTATTTTGGTGCTGTCCTATGGTGCCTTCCGTGCCGCGCACACGTGAAGGATTCCCGCTGTAGGGTGTTGCAATACGTTCATGTTTCGCTTATAGTGGGTTGCTTGAGTGACAGAAGCATAAACCCGAGTAAGGGGGTTGTTGCGTATGGGATACAGGGGACTTGATGCTTTAATGCTATGGTTGGGTTTTACCTTAATGATCTTTAGTAGTTGCGGATGCTTGCTAGAGTTCCAATCATAAGTGTATATGATCCAAGTAGAGAAAGTATGTTAGCTTATGCCTCTCCCTCATATAAAATTGCAATAAAGATTACCGATCTTGTTAACAATTGCCTAGGACAATTCCGCACACCAACCCATCATTATTCCACACTCGCTATTTGTAATATATTATAACTTTATGATAACAGCACCTATTTTTATATTTTAGTTCTCCGATATCATGCAAAGCTATTCTCTTCATACCCACAACGTAGTTTTATTTCTCGTTTCTAGTTGGAAGCAAACGTTCGGCGTACGAAGAGTCGTATCAGTGGCAGATAGGACTTGAGAGAATATTGATCTTACCTTTAGCTCCTTGTGGGTTAGACACTCCATACTTATCACTTCCACCTTTGGAAATTGCTACGATGATTCCTTGCACTTGGGGATTATCAATCTCTTTTCTGGCGCCGTTGCCGGGGAGCAATAGAGTGGGGTTGATATTCTCATGTGTGCTTGTTTGCTTTCTTCACTAAGTAGATTTTGTTTTCCCTTTTTGCTTTCTTTAGTTGTGGGTGAAACATACAAAAAAATTAAATAATAAAAAAAATACAAAAATAATTACTTGCCTCTTGTGCCTAAGAAGTTTTTCAAAAAGAGAAGTGATTGGAAGGTTGTGCATTGGAGAAGTGAGGGTCGACCTTGAACACTTGTGTTCATGCTCATGGAAACATTGTAGAATTTTTCATGGAAGTTTCTCAAAAATAATTATCCCCTTGTATATATCCATTGTATTATAAAAATAATGTGCCAAGATTTAGTTTTAGGATGATTAGATTGCTTGTTTGCTTTGTGCGGTGCAAAAACAGAAACTTTGACTGTAGTGCATGAATTTACATTTCTTACTGGAACGTCAAAAGTTTCTGAAATTTTTACACAGTACTTCTATACAAATTCTTTAAGTTTTCCTAAATTTTCAGAATTTTTTGAGTTACAGAAGTATACGAAGTTTCCAGATTGCTACAGATTGTCCTGTTTTTGACAGATTCTGTTTTCTATGCATTGTTCTCTTATTTTGATGAATCTATGGGTTGTATCAGGGGGTATGAACCATGGTGAAGTTGGAACACAGTAGATATAATGCTAATATGAAATTGTAATGAGTTCACAACAGTACTTAAAGTAGTATTTTGCTTTATTATACTAACGGATCTCACGAGGGTTTTGTTAAGTTTTGTGTGAATGAAGTGTTCGAAGATCGATGAGGTATCGATATAAGAAGAATACGGAGAGACAAGAGTTCAAGCTTGGGGATTCCCAAGGCACCCCAAGTAAATATTTCAAGGAGACTCAAGCATCTAAGCTTGGGGATGCCCCGGAAGGCATCCCATCTTTATTATTCAACAATTATCGTTTTCAAGTTTTGGGTGAGACACCGATATGAGGAGAATAAGGAGTGACAAGAACCTAAGCTTGGTGATGACCAAGGCACCCCCAAGGTAATATCCATGGAAGACTCAAGCGCCTAAGCTTGGGGATGCCCCGGAAGACATCCCCTCTTTCGTCTTCAACATTATCGGTAACCTCACTTGGAGCTATATTTTTATTCGTCACATAATATGTGCTTTGCTTGGATCGTCATTATATTTTGTTACTTTCTGTTAGGTGTTATTCATAATCTTGTTTTTCAATAAAAAGTTCCAAGAATTGCCTTAGGATGCTTGCATTGCATGTTTGATGTGTGCTGTGTAAAAAAAAGAAAAAAAAAAGAAACTTTTGCTGTAGTGTTTGAATTTTAATATTTTACTGGAACGTGGAAAGTTTCTGAAATTTTTACACAGTATTTTAATATAAATTCCTTAGCATGTCCTAAATTTTCATAATTTTTTGAGTTACGGAAGTACACTGTTTTCATAAATTGCTACAGACTGTTCTGTTTGGACAGATTGCTGTCATAGTTTTGTTATCTACTTATCCTCTAGTTTCCATAGCCTATATTGGTAGATATAAATTGTGGAAATGATAGTAGACAGTAGATGATGTTTGAAAATTATTGTGCAACTTGTCTTGGCAGTACATGAAGTGTTGATTTATTCTTATGTGTACTAACCTATCTCACGAGTTCTTTTCGAGTTTTGTGTGGATCAAGTTTTTGAGAATAGGTGAAACCATGATATGAGAGGATTGAACGAGATACAAAAGCTCAAGCTTGGGGATGCCCAAGGCACCCCAAGTAAATATTTCAAGAAGTCTCAAGCATCTAAGCTTGGGGATGCTACGCATCCCATCTCTCTTCATCAACAATTATCAGTTAGCCTATGTTGAACCTAAATTTTTATTCATTCACATGATGCGTGCTATTCTTGGAGTGCTATTTTTATTTTGTTTTGCTGTTTGAATAAAAGCATTGGATCTGAAATTTTGAATAAGAGAGAGAGAGAGTCCTCACATGGCTATTTAACTAATTGACTATGCATTGATCTTCTCTTATATCTTTTTGGAGTAGTTTGTCATTCACTCTCGTGTTTCACTTATATCCTATGAGTAAATGGTTGAATGAATTGAATATCATAAATCTGAAATTAAATATGGTTTATATACCTATCCCATGGGGAGTAATGACTTCACACCTAATAAGTATAGGTGGTAGAATTTATTGAAAGTTAGCAAACACCGCATTGGTCACTTGAACTATTCATGAAAGAATATTGAAGGAAGAGAGATTCCACATATAAATATACTATCTTGGACATCTTCTATGATTGTGAGCTCATTAATTATTTTCAAAATTGAGCAAATTAGTTTAAATTGGACAAGGAAGACAACGTAATGAGTTATGTTTGGGTATATTTGTATAGAAGTAATATTGTTATGGATCCTCCAACATGTGGTGCTTGCTTCCACCTCATACTAGCCAAAACTTCTGCACCAAGTAGAAATACTACTTGTGCATGCAAACACCCTTAAACCAGTTTTGCCATGAGAGTCCACTATACCTACCTATGGATTGAGTAAGATCCTTCAAGTAAGTTGTCATCGGTGCAAAAAGCAATAAAAATTGCTCCTAAATATGTATGATCTTTTATTGTGAGGGAAAATAAGCGTTGTACGAATTTTTGATGGTAAATAAATAAAAGCGACGGACTGCATAATAAAGGTTGCTATCACAAAGGGCAATACAACGCGACGTTCCTTTGCATAAAGCTTTTGCACATCCAAAAACAAAAGGCGCATGACAACCTCTACTTCCCTCTGCGAAGGGCCTATCTTTTACTTTCTAGTACTTACCTTTATGCAAGAGTCATGGTGATCTTCACAAATTCCTATATTTCCCCTTTTTCTCTTGGCAAGTGATGTCTACTACGCAACCTTCTTCTTGTAGACTCGTGTTGGGCCTCCAAGCGCAGAGTTTTGTAGGACAGTAGCAAATTTCCCTCAAGTGGATGACCTAAGGTTTATCAATCCGTGGGAGGCGTAGGATGAAGATGGTCTCTCTCAAACAATCTTGCAACCAAATAACAAAGAGTCTCTTGTGTCCCCAACACACCCAATACAATGGTAAATTGTATAGGTGCACTAGTTCGGCGAAGAGATGGTGATACAAGTGCTATATGGATGGTAGATATAGGTTTTTGTAATTCGAAAATATAAAAACAGCAAGGTAGCAAGTAAAAAAAGTGAGCAAAAACGGTATTGCAATGCTTGAAAACAAGGCCTAGGGTTCATACTTTCACTAGTGCAAGTTCTCTCAACAATACTAACATAGTTGAATCATATATAAATCCCTCACGTGCGACAAAGAGTTCACTCCAAAGTCACAAATAGCGGAGAACCAACGAAGAAATTATTGTAGGGTACGAAACCACCTCAAAGTTATCTTTTCTGATCAATCTTATGAGCTATCCCTATAAGTGTCACGAACAGCCCTAGAGTTCGTACTAAAATAACACCATAAGATACACATCAAACAAAACCCTAATGTCACCTAGATACTCCAATGTCACCACAAGTACCCATGGGCTTAATTATACGATATGCATCAAATAATTTCAGATTCATCATGTTCAATCCAACACAAAGAACTTCAAAGAGCGCCCCAAAGTTTCTACCGGAGAGTCAAGACAAGAACGTGTGCCAACCCCTATGCATAGATCCCCAAGGTCACGGAACCCGCAAGTTGATCACAATAACATGCATCAAGTAACTCAATAGAATATCCCATTGTCACCACGGATATCCCATCGCAAGACATACATCAAGTGTTCTCGAATCCTTAAAGACTCAATCCGATAAGTAAACTTCAAAGGGAAAACTCAATTCATCACAACTAGATAGAGAGGGGAAACACTCCATATGATTCATCTATATTAATAAAGCTCGCGGTACATCAAGATCATGCCATCTCAAGAACACGAGAGAGAGAGAGATCAAACACATAGCTACTGGTACATACCCTCAGGCCCGAGGGTGAACTACTCCCTCCTCGTCATGCAGAGCGTCGGGATGATGAAGATGGCCTCCGGTGATGGTTTCCCCCTCCGGCAGGGTGCCGAAACGGGCTCCCGATTGGTTTTTCGTGGCTCTGGAGGCTTGCAGTGGCGGAACTCCCGATCTAGGATTATTTTCGGAGGTTTCTCTATTTATAGGAATTTATGGCGGTGGAAACAAGTCAGGATGGGCCACGAGGTGACGACAAGCCAGGGGGGCACGCCCCAGGGGGGCGCCCCCCAGGCTTGTGGTGGCCTCGTGGCTCCCCTGGCCCAACTCTAACTCTCCCTGGGCTTCTTCTGGTCCATAAAAATTCACCGTAGATTTTTATTCCATTTGGGCTCCGTTTGATATTCCTTTTCTGTAAAACCCAAAAACACGGAAAAAACAGGAACTGGCACTGGGCTCTAGGTTAATAGGTTAGTCCCAAAAATAATATAAAGTTGTAGTAAAATGATTGTAAAACATCCAAGAATGATAATATAACAGCATGGAACAAGCAAAAATTATAGATACGTTTTAGACGTATTAGCATCCCCAAGCTTAATTCCTGCTCGTCCTCAAGTAGGTAAATGATAAAAACAGAATTTTTGATGTGGAATGCTGCGTAACATGTTCATCATATTCTTTTCTTCTTTGTATAGCATGGACATTTGGACTTGTAAATGATTCAAAGCAATAGTCTAGTTTTAACATAATGACTTCAATACTCAAGCATGTCAACAAGCAACCATGTCTTTCAAAATATCAACACTAAAGAAAGTTATCCCTAGCCCATCATGCTCAATCATTGATCCATTCATGAAACACACTCAAATATTAGCTATGCCCAATGCTCAAGTACGATCATAGTGCCCCCTAGTTGGTGCTTATAAGAGAAGATGGAGACTCAAAGCAAAAATAAAAAATGCATAAAGTAAATAGATAGGCCCTTCGCAGAGGGAAGTAGGGATTTGTAGAGGTGCCAGAGCTCAAGGTTTAAATTGAGAGAGAGAAATATTTTGAGTGGCATGCTTTTCCTGTCAACGAAAACGACGAAGTAGCTCGCAATACTTTCCATGCTAGATATATTTTAGGCGGTTCCCAAACAGAATGGTAAAGTTTTTACTCCCCCTCGACCAATCAATCACACTCCACGGCGAGCCGAATCCACGGGTACCGTCCATACCAACAACATTCCTGGGGGAGTTTTGTTTCATTATTTTTTTGATTTGAATTTTGAGCATGGGACTGGGCATCCCGAATACCAGCCACTTTCACGTGAATGGTAGTGAATCAACACATATCGTGAGAATAACACACCTAGCATGGAAAAATATTGGATACTCCCCACCGTTTCATGAGCGGTACGGGCACACAAACGAGAAAATTTATTTTGAAGCTTTAGAGATGGCACATACAAATTTGCTTGGAATGGCATGGAAATACCGCATATAGGTAGGTATGGTGGACTCATAAGGCAAAACTTGGTTTAAGGATTTTGGATGCACAAGTAGTATTTCTACTTAGTACAAATGAAGGCTAGCAAATAGATTGGGAAGCAACCAAACCAAGAAACGAAAAATCTCATAAGTGAGCATTGAGTCATAACTAACACCGAATAATGCACCACAAGTAGGATGTAACTTCATTGCATAACTATTGTCTTTCGTGCATGCATAGGGAATCACAAACCTTAACACCAATATTCCTACTAAGCATAATTACTCATTAACATGACTCACATAGTACTATCATCATGTTTCAAAACTATTACAAAGAATCAAATTTAATTTGTCCAATGATCTTCATCAAAGTTTTTATTGTATCCTCCTTGGATATCTATCACTTTGGGACTAGTTTCATATATTGCCATTGCTTTTTGGCAAGCTCAAAAAATTTAAGTGAAGCACAAGAGCATAAAAATTTCATCTCTCAAAAAGGTATAAGTGAAGATCAATGAGTAGTCATACAATTAAGTAGCTATGTGAGGACTTTCTCTCCCTCAATAAACAATTTCAGATCTGAGTATTTTATTAAACATCAAGCAAAAGAAAAATAGCACTCCAAGAATAGCACACATCATGTGAACGAATAAAAATTGAGGCTCAACATAGGCTAACCGATAATTGTTGATGAAGAGAGGTGGGATGCGTAGCATCCCCAAGCTTAGATGCTTGAGAATTCTTGAATTATTTACTTCAGGTGCCTTGGGCATCTCCAAGCTTGAGCTTTTGTATCCGTTCAATCCTCTCATATCATGGTTTATCCTATTATCAAAAACTTCATCCACACAAAACTCGAAAAGAACTCGTGAGAAAGGTTAGTACACATAATAATAAATCAAATCTTTATGTACTGCCAAGACAAGTTGCATAATAATTTTCAAACATTAGGTTCTGTATACTATCATTTCCACAATTCATATCTACCAATATAGGCTATGGAAACTATAGGATAAGTAGATAACAAAACTATGACAACAATCTGTCCAAACAGAACAGTCTGTAGCAATTTATGAAAACAGTGTACTTCTGTAAATCAACAAATTATGAAAATTTAGGACATGCTATAAAATTTATATGACAATACTGTATAAAAATTTCAGAAACTTTCCACGTTCCAGTAAAATATGAAAATTAAAACACTACAGCAAAAGTTTCTGTTTATACACAGCACACATCAAACATGCAATTCAAGCATCCTAAGGGCAATTCTTGGAACTTTTTATTGAAAAAAAAGATTATAAATAACACCTATCAGAGAACAAGAAAATAAAATGACGCTCCAAGCAAAACTCATATTATGTGACGAATAAAAATATAGCTCCAAGTAAGATATACCGATTATGTTGAAGACGAAAGAGGGGATGACTTCCGGGGCATCCCCAAGCTTAGGCACTTGAGTATTCCTTGGATATTTCCTTGGGGGTGCCTTGGGCATCCCCAAGCTTAGGTTCTTGTCACTCCTTATTCTCCTCATATCGGTGTCTCACCCAAAACTTGAAAACTTCAAGCACACAAAGCTTAACGGAACTTCGTGAGATGGGTTAGTATAATAAACAAAGATCATTCACTTAGGTACTGTCAAGACAAGATTCATAATTGTTCCCACATGATACCTACTGTATTCTATCATTCCTATAATTTATATCACTGAATATAAGCTATGGAAACACTAAAACAAGCAAACTATGCATGCAAAACAGAATCTGTCAAAAACAGAACAGTCTGTGAAGATCTGTAGTGTAACCATACTTCCCTATCTCTAAAAATTCTGAAAAATTAGGAAAATCTAGGCAATTTGTATATAAATCATGTGTAAAAAATTCAGATCAAAAGGACGTTCCACTGAATTTACAAAATTCCTGTACTGAGAGCAAAAGTTTCTGTTTTTGCACCGAATCAAGTCAACTATCATCCACACTATCCCAAAGGCTTTACTTGGCACTTTATTGAAAAAAAAGACATAAACATGATTAATACAGTATCTTAATCATGTGAACACACAAAAACAGAAAGTAAAAGTGTTGGGTTGTCTCCCAACAAGCGCTTTTCTTTAATGCCTTTTAGCTAGGCATGATGATTTCAATGATGCTCGTATAGGAATAGTAATTGAAACATGCAAGAGAGCATCATGAATCTCATGACAAGCACATTTAAGTCTAACCCACTTCCTATGCATAGGGATTTTGTGAGCAAACAACTTATGGGAACAAGAATGAACTAGCATAGGAAGGCAAAACAAGCATGACTTCAAAACTTTCAACACATAGAAAGGAAACTTGATATTATTGCAATATGTAGAAGCATAAGATCCTCTCTCATAATAATTTTCAGTAGCATCATGAAGTAATTTCATAACATAACTATCACATGAAGCATTATCTTCATGATCCACAAGCATAGAAAATTTTTCACTCTCCACATAAGCAATTTTCTTCTCATCAATAGTACTGCGAGCAAACTCAACAAAATAACTATCATGTGAAGCAGAGTCCAATTGAAAATTAAAATCATGATGACAAGTTTCATGGTTATCATTATTCTTTATAGCATACATGTCATCACAATAATCATCATAAATAGGAGGCATGCTTTCATCATAATGAATTTGCTCATCAAAACTTGGGGGACTAAACATATCATCTTCATCAAACATAGCATCCCCAAGCTTGTAGCTTTGCATATCATTAGCATCATGAATATTCAAGGAATTCATACTAACGACATTGCAATCAGGCTCATCACTCAAAGATTTAGTGCCAAACATTTTAATAACTTCTTCTTCTAACACTTTAGCACAATTTTCTTTTCCATCATTTTCACGAAAGACATTAAAAAGATGAAGTATATGAGGCAACCTCAATTCCATTTTTTTGTAGTTTTCTTTTATAAAACCAAACTAGTGAAAAACAAGAAACTAAAAGATTCAATTGCAAGATCTAAAGATATACCTTCAAGCACTCACCTCCCCGGCAACGGTGCCAGAAAAGAGCTTCGTTGACGGGATGTGAGTGCCGCTTACCTAGCCTCCCCGGCAACGGCGCCAGAAAAGAGCTTCGTTGACGGGATGTGAGTGCCGCTTACCTAGCCTCCCCGGCAACGGCGCCAGAAAAGAGCTTGATGTCTACTACGCAACCTTCTTCTTGTAGACTCGTGTTGGGCCTCCAAGCGCAGAGTTTTGTAGGACACTAGCAAATTTCCCTCAAGTGGATGACCTAAGGTTTATCAATCCGTGGGAGGCGTAGGATGAAGATGGTCTCTCTCAAACAACCCTGCAACCAAATAACAAAGAGTCTCTTGTGTCCCCAACACACCCAATACAATGGTAAATTGTATAGGTGCACTAGTTCGATGAAGAGATGGTGATACAAGTGCAATATGGATGGTAGATATAGGTTTTTGTAATCCGAAAATATAAAAACAGCAAGGTAGTAAGTAACAAAAGTGAGCAAAAACGGTATTGCAATGCTTGAAAACAAGGCCTAGGGTTCATACTTTCACTAGTGCAAGTTCTCTCAACAATACTAACATAGTTGAATCATATATAAATCCCTCACGTGCGACAAAGAGTTCACTCCAAAGTCACAAATAGCGGAGAACCAATGAAGAAATTATTGTAGGGTACGAAACCACCTCAAAGTTATCTTTTCTGATCAATCTTATGAGCTATCCCTATAATTGTCACGAACAGCCCTAGAGTTCATACTAAAATAACACCTTAAGATACACATCAACCAAAACCCTAATGTCACCTAGATACTCCAATGTCACCACAAGTACCCATGGGCTTGATTATACGATATGTATCACATAATTTCAGATTCATCATGGTCAATCCAACACAAAGAACTTCAAAGAGCGCCCCAAAGTTTGTACCGGAGAGTCAAGACAAGAACGTGTGCCAACCCCTATGCATAGATCCCCAAGGTCACGGAACCCGCAAGTTAATCACAATAACATGCATCAAGTAACTCAATAGAACATCCCATTGTCACCACGGATATCCCATCGCAAGACATACATCAAGTGTTCTAGAATCCTTAAAGACTCAATCCAATAAGTAAACTTTAAAGGGAAAACTCAATTCATCACAACTAGATAGAGAGGGGAAACACTCCATATGATTCATCTATATTAATAAAGCTCGCGGTACATCAAGATCGTGCCATCTCAAGAACACGAGAGAGAGAGATCAAACACATAGCTACAGGTACATACCCTCAGGCCCGAGGGTGAACTACTCCCTCCTCGTCATGGAGAGTGTCGGGATGATGAGGATGGCCTCCGGTGATGGTTTCCCCCTCCGGCAGGGTGCCGGAACGGGCTCCCGATTGGTTTTTGGTGGCTCTGGAGGCTTGCGGCGGCGGAACTCCCGATCTAGGTTTATTTTCGGAGGTTTCTCTATTTATAGGAATTTATGGCGGTGGAAACAAGTCAGGATGGGCCACGAGGTGACGACAAGCCAGGGGGCGCGTCCCCCAGGCTTGTGGTGGCCTCGTGGCTCCCCTGGCCCAACTCCAACTCTCCCTGGGCTTCTTCTGGTCCATAAAAATTCACCGTAGATTTTTATTCCATTTGGGCTCCGTTTGATATTCCTTTTCTGTAAAACCCCAAAACACGGAAAAAACAGGAACTGGCACTAGGCTCTAGGTTAATAGGTTAGTCCCAAAAATAATTTAAAGTTGTAGTAAAATGATTGTAAAACATCCAAGAATAATAATATAACAGCATGGAACAAGAAAAAATTATAGATACGTTGGAGACGTATCAGCAAGCGTCATGTCTTGGGGAATGATCGAGACATATATATCCACACAAATATATTTGATCATGAATTATTATTGTTGACAATTATCTATATGATAAATAAGTTGGGAGGCGAAACATTAAGCCCCTATCTTTCTCTGTGTTCGATGGATGCTATTTGTTCTAAAAATATGCTTTGAGTGTCAATAATCATGGAAGACTATATGATAGTTGAGTATGTGGAATTTGCTAAATCAAAGCTCTTACATAGACCCTTCCTGAAAATAAGATGAATTGCAATTGTTCGATGACTAGGAATATGGTTTGTTTGTTTTCAAGAAACTTTCTGGTCTATACTTTAACATGTGAATAGCTTGTTACTTGATCATGAGAAGTTTTATGAGATGAGCTACTGTTTATGGTTTATATTGATGCTAGAAAAAGTGATTGGAATTATCATTGAACAAACTTGTTCACTTGCTAGCATTCACACTTCATAAATTATTTCTTTTATCATTTCCCTACTCGAGGACGAGCAGGAATTAAGCTTGGGGATGCTGATACGTCTCCAACGTATCTATAATTTATGAAGTATTCATGCCATGTTTACAATAATTTTATATGATTTTGGTATGATTTGATTAGAACTAACCCGGACTGACGCTGTTTTCAGCAGAGCTACCGTGGTGTTGTTTTTGTGCAGAAATAAAAGTTCTTGGAATGGGCTGAAAATTTACGGAGAATATTTTTGGAAAATATAAAAAATACTGCAGCAAAAAGATACCGGAGAGGAGTCCCGAGGCAGCCACAAGCCTAGGTGGCGCACCCCCCTAGGGCACGCCCCCTGGCTTGTGGGCCCCTCGGGAGTCCCCCTGACTTGATTCCAACGCCAAGTACTCCTATAAATCAAGAAACCTCCAGAAAGAAACCTAGATCAGAAGTTCCGCTACCGCAAGTCTCTGTAGCCACGAAAAATCAATCTTGGCCCTCTCCGGCACCCTGCCGGAGGGGGTCACCATCACCGGAGACCATGGAGGAGGAAGACGGAGGGGCCATCATCGCCATGGAGGCCAAGGACCAGAGGGAGAACCTCTCCCCACCAAGGGGGGAGGCCATGGAGGAGGAAGCACAAGGGGGAGACCCTCCCCCCTCTCTCTCGGTGGCGCCGGAGTGCCATCGGGGGAATCATAGCTGTGGTGATCGTCTTCATCAACATCACCTTCTTCATCACCGTCCTCATATCTTTTCAGCGGTCCACTCTTCCGCATCCCGCTATAATCCCCTACTTGAACATGGTGCTTTATGCCACATATTATGATACAATGATGTGTTGCCATCCTATGATGTTTTGAGTAGATTTCTTTTGTCTTATGGGTTGATTGATGATCTAGATTGGTTTGAGTTGTATGTTTATTTTGGTGCTATCCTATGGTGCCTTCCATGCCGCGCGCACGTGAAGGATTTCCGCTGTAGGGTGTTGCAATACGTTCATGGTTCGCTTATAGTGGGTTGCTTGAGTGACAGAAGCATAAACCCGAGTAAGGGGGTTGTTGCGTATGGGATAAAGGGGACTTGATGCTTTAATGCTATGGTTGGGTTTTACCTTAATGATCTTTAGTAGTTGCGGATGCTTGCTAGAGTTCCAATCATAAGTGCATATGATCCAAGTAGAGAAAGTATTTTAGCTTATGACTCTCCCTGATATAAAATTGCAATAATGATTACCGATCTTGTTAACAATTGCCTAGGACAATTCCGCACACCAACCCATCATTATTTCACACTCGCTATTTGTAATATATTGTAATATATTCTAACTTTATGATAATAGCACCTATTTTTATATTTTGGTTCTCCGATATCATGCAAAGCTATTCTCTTCATACCCACAACGTAGTTTTATTTCTCGTTTCTAGTTGGAAGCAAACGTTCGGCGTACGAAGAGTCGTATCAGTGGCAGATAGGACTTGAGAGAATATTGATCTTACCTTTAGCTCCTTGTGGGTTCGACACTCCATACTTATCACTTCCACCTTTGGAAATTGCTACGATGATTCCTTGCACTTGGGGATTATCACCGACCTAGCCGTCCTGGAGGGCGAGGAACGTGAGCAGCAGGAGCGGCACGTCCAAGACCTCATCGCCAGCCCCAACACTCAACAGGCCCGACTCGACCGTGCCAACGCCGGCTCCGAAATGCCCTTCCCCAAAGGGGACGCTCCGCCGACTGCCGGCCAGCGTCAGCCGGCCCAGCAGGCCTCTTCCCCCCACGGCTCCGGCCGGCGGGGTGCGGGGTCTCGCAACGGACGTTCCCATCAGGGGAACGAACCGCCGACGGTCACGAGCCGGCGCAACGACGCCGAAGCAGGAGGCGGCCGACACAGTCACGCCCACACCCCGCCCCGCGGCAGGAGCACGCGCACTCGCCTGCCCCGACTGTCCGCCCCGAGCTCGCCGCCCGGCTCGTCCCGCGGAGCGTGAACGACGCCCGGACTCGCATCGACCGTCTAGCACAATCTGCCCTCCTGGAGGAGGAGGGTCCGATCGGCCGGCGTGCTTCGGCCCCCGAATCCACGACGAGCCATTTCCCACCGGCTTCACGCTCCCCCGCGACACTCCAAAGTACAACGGCACCGCCAAGCCGGAAGACTGGCTGATCGACTATGCCACCGCAGTCGGCATCGCCAGAGGGAACAAGCGCGTCGCGGTGCGCTACGTTCCCCTCATGTTGATCGGTTTGGCTCGGACTTGGCTTAACAGCCTGCCAGTCGGCAGCATCAACGCTTGGACGGACTTCGAGGAGGCGTTCGTTCGCAACTTCACTGGCACTTACAAGCGGCCTGGCTGCCCCCGTGAGCTGGCCATGTGCGTCCAAGGGCAGGAAGAATCACTTCGTGACTACCTCACAGGGTGGACCGAGCTCCACAACTCCTGCGAGGGGGTGCACGAGGTACAAGCCATCTAGTACTTCTCCGAGGGCTGCCGGGACGGCACCCTCCTCAAGCACAAGCTCATGTGCTCGGAGCCGGCCACCTTGGCAGAGCTCATGGCCAAGGCGGACAAGTACGCCACGGCCGACTCCGCTATGAGGATCAAGGTCAGCGCATTCGGCAAGGCCATTCCGCCGCCTGCCGCGCAACGGCCGGCTGCCGACAACCGGCAGCAAGAGAACAACAAGCGGAAGGCCGACCAGCTGGAGCCCCGCTACGGGAGCAAACAGGTCGCCTCCGTCGAGGAGGAACAGCCGGCTGCCCAGGCACCCAGCCAGCGCCAGCGGACCGGCAAGAACACCTGACAGCCCAAGCTCACTTTTGAGCAGATGCTCGACGCCCCGTGCAAGATGCACTCTGGGGCGAAGCCGGCCACGCACACGCTTCGGCAGTGCAGCTTCTCCTAGCGGCTAGCCCGGGGCGAGGGCCTTCCGGCCCCTCCCCTGCCGGCTCCCCGCACTCCAGCACCCGCGCCGGCTCCGGCTCCACCACCGGCCCAGGCCCCCAACAACGGCCGTCTCCACGACCAGTTCCCCGACCAGGACGGGCCCTACGTCGTCTTCACTAGTGAGGGAACCGACAATCATAGCCAGCGCCAGCGCCGGCACGAGGTGAACGCCACCGTCCCCTCAGTCCCTCAGTTCATGCACTGGTCCGAGAAGCCGGTTACCTGGAGCCGGGTGGACCACCCGGCGGTGATGCCAAACCTCGGCAGCTATGCCCTCGTCCTCGATCCCACCATCGCCTCCGAGAGGCTCACCTGCCGCTTCTCGCGGGTGCTGATCGACGGGGGCAGCAGCATCAACATCCTCTACCGCGACACGCTGCTCAAGCTGGGGCTCAGGGAGAAAGACCTGCAGCCGAGCCGGACGGTGTTCCATGGCATCGTGCCAGGGCAGTCTTGCTCTCCCATCAGCAAGATCCGGCTCGACCCCCTCTTCGGCGACAAGAGCCACTTCCGCCGCGAGCCGATAAGGTTCAAAGTGGTGGACCTCAACAGTCCCTACCACGCGCTGCTGGGCAGGCCAGCCCTCGTCAAGTTCATGGCGGTTCCCCATTACGCCTACCTCAAGATGAAGATGCCGGGTCACAAGGGCATCATAACCGTCAACGGCGACTAGAAGAAGTCGATCGAGTGCGCGCGTGATAGCAGTCGGCTGGCCGAGGCTCTGGTGATCGCGGAGGAGAAGCGGCAGCTCGACCGGCTCGTGGCTCAGGCCACCGAGCAGCCGGCCGTGCCGACTTCCCCATCCCAGCCGGCCAGTGAAGCGACGTTCCAACCGTCCAAAGACACCAAGCAGGTGCCGCTCGACCCGGCCAACCCCAAACAGTGTGTTACCATCGGCGCCAACCTCAGCAGCAAATAGGAAGGCGAGCTCGTCGACTTCCTCCGTGAGAATCGGGACATCTTTGCATGGTCTCCAAAAGACATGCCGGGTGTGCCGAGGAAGTACGCCGAGCACAAACTTCATGTACGGCCGGACGCTATGCCGGTCAAGCAACCCCTGCGCCGTTTCTCCGAGTAGAAGCGGCGTACTATAGGAGAAGAGATCGCCTGGCTGCTCGCAGCCGGCTTCATCATGGAAGTTTTCCACCCGAACTGGTTGGCCAACCCAGTCCTGATGCTGAAGAAGAACAAAACTTGGCGCATGTGCATCAACTACACCAGCCTGAACAAGGCGTGTCCCAAGGACCCGTTTGCCCTGCCCCGGATCAATCAGGTGATCAACTCCACGGCCGTCTGCGACCTACTGTCTTTCCTAGACGCCTACTCCGGCTACCACCAGATCAAGCTGGACCCGGCCGACCGGCTGAAGACCTCCTTCATCACCCCTTTCGGGGCCTATTGCTACATCACCATGTCCTTCGGCTTGAAGAACGCAGGCGCCACCTTCCAGCGCTGCATGCAGAAGTGCCTCCTGCCCCAGATCGGCCGAAATGTCCATGTCTATGTGGACGACATCGTCGTGAAAACCAAGGAGCATTTCAGCATCCTTGACGACCTCCGGGAAACCTTCTCCAACCTGCGCGAGTACATGGTCCGGCTCAATCCGGAGAAGTGTGTTTTCGGCGTACCAGCCGGCCAGCTCCTGGGTTTCTTCGTGTCCGCGTGCGGCATCGAAGCCAACCCAGAGAAGATCAGGGCCAGAGCGCATGCACAAGCCGGCCAAGCTCCGCGACGTGCAGAAGTTCGCTGGCTGCCTGGCCTCGCTCAGCCGATTCGTCAGCCGGCTGGGCGAGAAGGCCTTGCCCCTCTACCAGCTCATGAAGAAAACCACCAAGTTCGAGTGGACCGACCAGGAGGACGACGCGTTCCGCGACCTCAAACGTGCCCTCTCCAGCGCGCCCGTCTTGGCCGCGCCGGCTGAGAAGGAGCCTTTGCTCGCGTACATCGCGGCAACCATGCGCGTGATCAGCGTCATCCTCGTAGTGGAGCGGCCGGAGGAGGGCAAAGCGCTGCCGGTCTAGCGCCCCATCTACTACCTCAGTGAGGTCCTCTCCGCCTCCAAGCAGAACTAGCCCCACTACCAGAAGATGTGCTACGGCATATATTTCGCCGCTAAGAAGGTCAAGCAGTACTTCCAAGAGCACACCATCACCGTGGTAAGCACGGCGCCGCTTGGTGAGATCATGAGCGGTCGGGACGCCACCAGCAGAATTGCCAAGTGGGCCATCGCCCTCGCCGACTACGAGATCCGGTACGAGCCACACACCGCCATCAAGTCGCAGACGATGGCCGACTTCCTCGTCGACTGGGCAGAGACCCAGTTCGTACCACCGCCTCCGGACTCCACACACTGGCGCATGCACTTCGATGGCTCGAAGATGCGAACCGGCTTGGGAGCCGGCATCATCTTGTCGTCCCCGAAAGGGGACCAGCTCAAGTACGCGCTCTAGATCCTCTTCGCCGCCTCCAACAATGTGGCCGAGTACGAGGCGCTCGTCCACGGCCTCCGGCTCGCCAAGGAAATCAGCATCCGACGCATCCTTTGCTTCGGCGACTCGGAGCTCGTGGTGCAGCAAGTCTTTGACGAATGGGACGCCAGGGACGCCAACATGGCCAGCAACCGCTTCCTCGTCCAGCAGCTCACCGGCTCTTTCAAGGGCTACGAGTTCCACCATGTACCCCGAGCGGACAATGAGGCGGCAGATGCTCTGGCAAAAATTGGCTCCACCCGCCAGGCTATCCCAGCCGGTGTCTCCCTCGAACAGCTGTCCAAGCCATCGATCAAGCCCTCCGCCGAGTCAGAATCAATCTTCGTACCCGCGGACCCCGTCGGCTCCTCAGCCGGCCCGGGGGCTTAGCCCGTCGCGCGGGCTCCAACCGTTGCCGCCTCTGCGGCAGCCGGCTCCGACCCCGCGGCCGTCATGATGGCGGTCCTCGCGTCCTCCGTCGCCTTGGTCCCGGGGACTGGCGAACCGGACCCGGGGACTGGCGAGCCGGACCCGAGGACTGGCGAGACGGACCCGTGGACTGGCCAGCCGGGCTCGGGGGCTCCGGTTGCAGGCCCGGGGACTCCGGCTGCTCCTGGCCTCCAACTCGAGCTGGAACCAGCTCCCGTCTCGGCCCCCTCATGGGCCCAGCCCATCTTAGCTTTCCTCATGCGAGGCGAGCTCCCCCCGGACGAGGACAAGGCCCGGCAGATCCAGCGCCAGTCCCCCGCCTACAACATCATCAACCACGAGCTGGTCCACCGCAGCGCAACCGGCGTGTTCCAGCGCTGCGTCAAGCCGAAGAAGGGCCAAGAAATCCTCCGAGACATCCACCAGGCGAGTGCGGGCATCACGCCACCTCAAGGACCCTTGTGCCCAAGGCGTTCCGCCACGGTTTCTACTGGCCGACGGCCTTGGAGGAGGCGAAGGAGCTGGTCAATAAGTGTGAGGGGTGTCAGCGCTTCAGCACGCAGAGCCACCTGCCGGCTACAGCCCTCCAGACCATCCCACTTTCGTGGCCTTTTGCCGTCTGGGGGCTGGACATGGTGGGGCCGTTCAAGACCGCACGAGGCGGCATGACACATCTGCTGGTAGCCATTGACAAATTCACCAAGTGGATTGAGGCCAGGCCCATCAAGAAACTGGACGGCCCCACGGCCGTCCGGCTCATCAAGGACATCACGGTCCACTATGGCGTCCCCCACAGCATCATCACGGACAACGGCACCAATTTCGCCAAGGGCACGATGGCACGTTTCTGCTCCCAGGAGGGCATCCTGCTCGATCTTGCGTCGGTGGCTCACCCACAATCAAATGGCCAGGCAGAAAGGGCAAACAGCCTCATCCTGGCCGGCATCAAGCCTCGGCTCGTGGCATCACTCGCGCGGTCGGCCGGCTGCTGGGTCGAAGAGCTGCCAGTCATGCTGTGGATCCTCAGGACCACACCTAACCGGTCGACCGGCTTCACTCCTTTCTTTCTTGTGTACGGGTCCGAGGTAGTCATCCCCACGGACATCGAGTTCGACTCACCTCGCGTCACCTTGTACACGGAGACAGACGCGAAGGAGGCAAGAGAAGACGGTGTCGACTTACTCGAATAAGCGCGCGAGCTGGCCTTGAGCCGGACGGCCATCTACCAACAGAAGCTCCGGCACTACCACAGCAAGCGGATCCGGCCCCTCTCCTTCCGCGAGGGGGACCTGGTGCTCAGGCGGATCCAGTGAATAGCCGGCCAGCACAAGTTGTCCTCCCCATGGTAGGGCCCGTTCATAATCAGCAAGGCACTACACAACAATGCGTACTACCTGATAGACGCGCAGAAGTCGCAGAAGCGCAAGAGAGACGCCTCCGGCGAGGAGTCGGAGCGCCCGTGGAACGCGGCGCTCCTTCGTCCATTCTACTGCTAAAAGAGAAACAGTGTATGTATGTACCTTTCCCTCCCCCCTTTTTTTGGGACTCAATGAATGCAACGGGTGTCCCAAGCCAGCAGTTGGGGCATGCCCTTTCGATTTCACCAAAAGCACTTCGCTTCTCAAAGCGAGCATCCGGGTCCGGCTCCCCGGACCCGGGGGCTCGCCGGCTAGCCTAAACCCTTCCTCTCCGAGACAGACAAGCAATGTGGATAAGCAACCCCCCCCCCCCCCCGTCCGGCTACAGACCAGCTCCCGGCTGTCTGGCCGGCGGGACTCTGGGGCAGGAAAACTTACCACACGAAACACTGTTCGAAGAGTAGCGATCGGGTAAGTCTAGCCGGATCACTCGTTCTGCAACTGGCCTCTGGCGGCTCACCCTAGCTGGAGTCGGACGACCCTAAGGTTTGCGTGTTTCCCCAAGGACGATGCCCCGTCCCTGCCCCAGCCGGCTCCCGGCTGGCCGGCAGGCAGGGCAGAAGCCGGAAAGGAACTTGCGCAAAAGATAACGGTCGAAAAGCAAAAAAGCGAAGGATGAGCCTGGACGCAAACACTGTCCATTTCAAGCAAATTTAAAAGCAAAAGGTTGAGGCCACAGGCCAAAGATTCTTTACAATACACCCTAGTGGGTGGAAATGCATCCTAACAGTCTTACATCAAAAGGAAAAGCTACGACAAGCAAAGGGCCGCTTAGGCCTCAGGAGCGCCGCCAGCATGCTCGGCAGACTGCCCGGTGGTGATCGTCGTCTTCGGATCCGCCTCCGTGGCCGCTGTGCCATCAGTGTCGCTCCCATCCCTGGAGTCGGTGCTCTCATGAGCAATCTCCCCGTCTTCGGGCCCTTCGGGAATGCCGAAGGAATCCTCCGTGACCGGCTCACCGTCCTCAACAAGCGCCGGCAAGAACTCGTCCGGGTCGACATAAGAAGCAAGTACGCCGGCCCGACGGACGAGGGCGCTATCATGAGCAACCCGCTCATCCTCGGGGACTTGACGCATCGTGGCCAGCCGGTCCAAGTCGATGCCGCGGTACCACGACGTGACAAACCAGAGGGCCATCTGCGCCCCAGAATGGGCCGCAAAGGCCTTCCAAGCGTCGAGCCACGCCACCGCGTGCTCAAGCCACAGCGCCACGCGGCCGTCAGGGATCTCACGGTCCGGCCAGAGGGCCGAAATAACCCCCAGGCCGGCAGCGTGGAGCCGGTCCATGCAACACTGCAGAAAGAGCAGCTGGTTCTCGATGGCCAGCGTGATCTCCGGCACGCTCCAGCCCTCATCCGCGTCAATCTCCTGCCTGCCCCGCCGGAAGCACTCCCGATGATCTGCCACGGCCCGCTCGGCATGGCGCTGGGTATCCGGGAATCGATCTAAGAAGAAGAGAAAATCAGGGAACAAGCCAAGACAGTCGGCGAAAAAGAACAGACTCAAAGTAAAAAACACTCACGTTGAAAGGCGTCGTCCAGTTCAAGCCCGAACTTGAGGCTCAGGCTCCGCTCCTCCTCCAACGCCTTCTCCACCTGGGCGAGGGCAGCATCACGCCTCCCAAGCTCGCCCCTATGGCAAGCCACCGTGTCCTGGAGGACTGTGGCCCGTTGGTTGGCATCGGCCGCCTGCTTGAGGTGCTCTCGCGCCGACTAGCCATCAACCACCAGACCGCCCAGCCGGTCCCGCTCCGACGTGACCGCCTGGAGGTCCCGCGCCAGCCGGTCCCGCTCGGAGGCCACCTCGTCCCGCTTTTGCCGGATCTGGGTCAGACTGGCCAGCTCCTCTGCAGAAGACTCAGCTCGAGTTAGCTAGGCACGAAAAATTCGAGCCGGCTGCCGCACAGCCGGCCCGATTCTCGGGGGCTACACCCAGTGGGTGCCTCGCGCGCCCCCATTGGAATGCTCGTACCTCGCGCCTTTCTCAACTCCTCCTGGGCCTGGTAGTAGCCGGCCTTGCCCTTGTTGTGGATGGCGACCGCCTCGTCAAAGAGCGCCTGCCGCCTGGTATTCTCAGCCTGACATGCACCAGGAGGCGGAATATCAAACCACTTAAGAAAAAGATTCAACCCGGATGCCACGCGGCCGGACAGCCAGCCCGAATCTCGGGGGATACACCCAGTGGGTGTGCTCGCGTGCCCCCACTGGAAAAACAGAGCAAGAAGGAGTCTCACCTCTACCGCCTCCTCCACGCACCGGAAGTTACTCTCGGCGGCCTCGGCAAACCTGGCCAGCCCCTCATGGCAAAAGGCCATGATGCGGCCCGGCTCTTCGGACACAAGGGCCCGCTCGCCAGCCGGCTGGGACGGGGCAGGCGATCCACGGGCTAAGGCCCCCCAGTCCCTGAGCACATCCACCATGCTCCTCCTCGCGCGGCCCGCTCCGCTGCTCGACCCTGCCTCTGCCACAGTGCCGGCCGACGGTGGGTTGGTGGCAACCACGAGGACGCGAGAACCGGTCCCAAGCTTCCTTGTGACCGGCGCGGTCGGCTCCGTCGCCTGCCAGCTCGCCTCGACGGCTGGAACGGCCTGCCCGCTCCCTCCTCCAGGCATCGGCTCCGGCACGGCCGGGGCAACAGGGCCCTCCACCACGACCGGCTCGACTAGAGACGGAGTCACGACTGGCTCTGTCAGCTGGGCCGCCTCCTTGGCCGGCACGGAGATCGCGACCACCGGCTCGAGGACCGCGTCCGCCGGCCGGGCCGCCTCCACCGAGGGCTGGGCCATCTCCGGCGCCGGCTCCCGCGGCTCGCCTGACGGCGGCCTCGACACCTGGGTTGACTCCGTCGCGCGCGCCAGGTCCAAGCAGCACCTCTGTCCCCCGTCGCTCGACGCCGCCGAGCGCGAGGGCGCACCCTTCATCATCCGCTTCGCGGCCCGCACTTCGGCAAGCCGCCTCTTCTCCTCCCGCACCGTGGCCGCATGGCCCAGGGCCTGCTGGCTGGCGACGTCCACCGGATTGGCAGCTGACCCCGTGTCCTAGAGTTTGAGGGCCTCGCTGCGGTTGGAGGGAGAAAAATCCTCAAGTGCTGACCATCTCGAGACAAGAAAGAAAAACGACCCACAGGGACCGAGGAAAATACTTACCCAGCAACCACGGGAAGGGGCCTCTTGGCCCGGGGCGGTGGCTTCGTGACGGTTGCACGTACCCTCTTCCGAGCCGGCTGAGGCGCCGACGGCTGCCCCGCTGCCGGCCTCTTCTCCCGTCGAGAGGCGTCGCTCGTCCGGCCTCTGGTCGGCTGCTCCTCGCTCCTTCCCCGTGGCTCTCGCCGAGCTGTAAGGGGGCGCATCCAATATCCGCACATCATCATCATCGTCATCGTCATCGTCATCATCGTCGGTCCAATCTCTGATTGTGGGTTCGAAGTTGAACTCACCAGCCGCCCTGGACCCGTCGGCTTCCGGGTTGCCTACCGTTCCGTCCGCCTCGACCTCCCCAGAGGACTCGACCTCTTTCTCGATGCCTCCCCCCAACTAGAAGTCCTCCGGATCGGATTCAGCACGATCCGCCATGAACACTTGGGGGGTGCGGGCCGTCTGGCGTGTTCTGTCGCACAAATCGCTGCGGTCCGCACGGCGCATGAGCACGGAGGCCGGGAGGGGAAAAAGGAGAAAGAAGAAAAATGCATGCGGCAAAGCATACCAGGGCCGCCGGGTCGAGCCGGCAGTACGGCAGCTTGCCAAAGTGCCAAGTGCGCGTCGCCAGCTTGAAGTTGGTCACATAGTTCACCCGCTCCGCCACCTGAGCCGGCGTCAGCTCGAAGGTGGACAGCCGGCATGGGTCGTGCTGGCCCCCTATGTCGCATATCCGGTGCGGCCTCTATTGCAAGGGAAGCACCCGGCGGTCGATGAAGGCGGCCACCAGGTCGGCCGCGACCAACCCTTCCCCGCTCCTGATGGTCTGCAGCCGGCCCAGCATCCCCGTGAGCCCCTCGAGCGCCACATCGTTCGTCCAGTTCGCCCCCGAGGACGGGACGTTGACGAAGGGCGGCAGCCGGATGTAGTCCCATGCCGGGTCGACGTTCTTCACATAGAAGAACGTCCTGTTCCACTTCTTGATGGACTCGATGAGGGTGAGGCGGGGGAAAATGGTGCCGCGGACGCACACCACCAGTCCTCCACAGGCGTACGGCTCGTTGCCGTTCTTCAGGCACTTGAGGTAGAACAGCTTCCTCCATAGCTCCACAAAGGGGAGGAGGCCGAGGTAGCCCTCGCAGAGGGTCACGAAGCTGGAGAGCTGCAAGATGGAGTTCAGCCCCAGATGGTGTGGCTGGAGATCGAACGAGTCGAGAAGGAGCCTAAAGAATCTGCTCGCCGGCAGACCAAAGCCGCGCGAGAAGTGCGAGGAAAACACCACGAAATCTCCCTCCTCGGGCTCTGGCGCCACCTCGTCGCCCGGAGGACGGGCGGTGATGTGGTCCTCCGTCGGCAGCATCCGGGCACGGCGGAGGTATGCGATGTCCTCCGCGGTCACCACGGAACCGCCCCAGCTGCCGAATGGGCCGTCGGCCATCTCCGGGGTGGTCGAGTGCGCGGGGGCGAGGACGGCGGAGACTCTAGGCACGGCGGATCCCTGTGATCCCCCGTCGGCGACCTTGTCAGGAGCGGAGGGACGAGCAAGAGTAGCAGATCGGCGCGAGCTCGAAGCACGGAGCGGCGAAAGGGAGAAGACGGCGGAGAGAGGAGAGTGCTAACTGCCTCCGCCTCTTCCCCTCCCCTTATAAATAAGGGGGCGAAGGCCAGGGGACGTGGGGATTAACTGCGCCCACTCCCCCGGAGAACCCGCGGGGCGTGGGCACGACGGGCCGTGACGGCTGGGGCCCAGCCACAAAGGATCCCCGCCCACGGCCCGAGGCCTACCAGGCTAGGCCTGCGGCGACGTCCCGTCACGTCCCGAAGGGCGGAGCCCATGACGCCTGTTGGGGATATAACTCCATGGTGAGAGCCGCCCAGGAGGGGCTGGGTTAGGAAGTTGGCGGCTTAACAGTGAGGCCTTAAGCAGGCCGGAAGACTAAGACAAGCCTAGAGGTAATTTACCAGACGGGGCGGACGGAGGCCCAGAGCCAGAAGGCACTGTATGACCCGGAGGCGTAAGCCGTCGGGAGATGGCTTGCCAGACAAGGCAAGGCGATTTAGAGATGAGGGCGGTCACTAGATGTAACCCGGCCCGGACAATGTAAGCCCAGGGCCTCGACCTGTGTATATAAAGGCGGGTTCCCTGGGCGGCTTAGGATACGAACCCTTTAATCGAGAGCTAGGTCAAGCGAATCCGCTCCCTTGTAATCGATCCTCAATCAGTACAACTCAAAGCAGGACGTAGGCTTTTACCTCCTTCAAGAGGGGCCGAACCTGGGTAAACCCGTGTCTTTCGTCCCGATGAACCCCTTCGAGTTAACCCCCGTAGCAATGGCTTCACCCCTAAGTCCTTCCACTAGGACTTCTGCCGTGACAAAACCACGACAGTTGGCGCCCACCGTGGGGCAGATGCTCGATGGTTTGGAGTACTCGAAGGGCTCTCTCCCAGGGATCGAGGGATACGCCGTTGGCAGGATGACTAAGAATCGCCGCGGCAAGCTCTACATCGACGACGCTGGCTGGGGCCCCGAGGCCGACTCAATCGAGTACGGGTACCAGGTCCCCTTCGGCGGAATTCACGTTTTCATCAGGAAGATCGACGGATCTAAGCCCGGGCCGGACATCTGCACCAACCTCGTCGAGTCGGCCCGGCGCGTGCAACCTGCCCGGATTCAACCCGGCCGGAAGCACGTTTTCGTCGGCTTCACACAAGGCACGGAACTTGCGGAAGGTTCTGTGTCATGAGAGGAAACCCTCGTCTGCTCGGAGGATGGATCCTCAAGCAGAGAGGCGGAGTCAATCTACCAGCTTCATAACGGCGGGCTTGGGGGCTATTTCGAGGGCGACAGTATCCCGGAGCCCTATGAGCCGCCGAGCCAAGTTGCCGTCTTCATGGCAGGGTCTGCTCCGGCTTCTGGCAGCACGGTGGCCGGGGCGGCGGCTGCCGGCACGGCAGGATCCGGGTCAACCAGGCCTCCAGCTCAAGTTTTGCTGGATCTGATGAATGAGTTGACAACTCTGATGGGAACTGAGGTCACAGCGGAAGATCAACCAGGTCGTAATGCGGAGATCGCGAGGCTGAAGGACCAGATGGCCAGGGCCCAGGAGGATATCAATACATTGCAGGCTCAGATGGATGCTGAGTCGGATGATACGTCTCCAACATACCTATAATTTATGAAGTATTCATGCCATGTTTACAATAATTTTATATGATTTTGGTATGATTTTATTAGAACTAACCCGGACTGGCGTTGTTTTCAGCAGAACTACCATGGTGTCATTTTTTTGTGCAGAAATAAAAGTTCTCGGAATGGGCTGAAAATTTACGGAGAATATTTTTGGAAAATATAAAAAATACTGGAGCAAAAAGATACCGGAGAGGAGTTCCGAGGAAGTCAAAAGCCTAGGGGCGCACCCCCTGGCTTGTGGGCCCCTCGGGAACCCCCTTGACGTGAGACCGACGCCAAAAATTCCTATAAATACCCAAACCTCCAGAAAGAAACTTATATCGGGAGTTCCGCCGCCACAAGCCTCTGTAGCCACGAAAAACCAATCGGGAGCCTGTTCGGCACCCTGCCGGAGGGGGAAACCATCACCGGAGGCCATCTTCATCATCCCGGCGGTCTCCATGACGAGGAGGGAGTAGTTCACCCTCTGGGCTGAGGGTATGTACCAGTAGCTATGTGTTTGATCTGTCTCTCTCGTATTCTTGAGATGGCACGATCTTGATGTATCGCGAGCTTTATTAATATAGATGAATCATATGGAGTTTTCCCCTCTCTATCTTCTTGTGATGAATTGAGTTTTCCCTTTGAAGTTTTCTTATCGGATTGAGTCTTTAAAGGATTTGAGAACACTTGATGTATGTCTTGCAATGGGATATCCGTGGTGACAATGGGATGTTCTATTGATCCACTTGATGTATGTTTTGGTGATCAACTTGCGGGTTCCGTGACCTTGGGAATCTATGCATAGGGGTTGGCACACGTTTTCGTCTTGACTCGCCGGTAGAAACTTTGGAGCACTCTTTGAAGTTCTTTGTGTTGGATTGAACATGATGAATCTGAAATTGTGTGATGCATATCGTACAATCAAGCCCATGGGTAATCGTGGTGACATTGGAGTATCTAGGTGACATTAGGGTTTTGGTTGATGTGTATCTTAAGGTGTTATTTTAGTACGAAGTCTAGGGCTGTTCGTGACACTTATAGGGATAGCTCATAAGATTGATCGGAAAAGATAACTTTGAGGTGGTTTCATACCCTACAATAATTTCTTAGTTTGTTCTCCGCTATTTGTGACTTTGGAGTGAACTCTTTGTCGCACGTGAGGTATTTACATATGATTCAACTATGTTAGTATTGTTGAGAGAACTTGCATTAGTGAAAGTATGAACCCTAGGCCTTGTTTCCAAGCATTGCAATACCGTTTTTGCTCACTTTTGTTACTTGCTACCTTGCTGTTTTTATATTTTCAGATTACAAAAACCTATATCTACCATCCATATTACACTTGTATCACCATCTCTTCGCCGAACTAGTGCGCCTATACAATTTGCCATTGTATTGGGTGTGTTGGGGACACATGAGATTTCTTGTATTTGATTGCAGGGTTGTTTGAGAGAGACCATCTTCATCCTACGCCTCCCACGGATTGATAAACCTTAGGTCATCCACTTGAGGGAAATTTGCTACTGTCCTACAAAACTCTGCGCTTGGAGGCCCAACACGAGTCTACAAGAAGAAGGTTGTGTAGTAGACATCAAGCTCTTTTTTGGCGCCGTTGCCGGGGAGGTGAGTGCTTGAAGGTATATCTTTATATCTTGCAATTGAATCTTTTAGTTTCTTGTTTTTCACTAGTTTAGTCTATAAAACAAAACTACAAAAAAATGGAATTGAGGTTGCCTCATATACTTCATCTTTATAATGTCTTTCGTGAAAATGATGGAAAGGAAAATTGTGCCAAAGTGTTAGAAGAAGAAGTCAGTAAAATGTTTGGCACTAAATCTTTGTATGATGAGCATGATTGCAATGTTCTTAGTATGACTTCCTTGAATATTCATGATGCTAATGATATGCAAAGCTACAAGCTTGGGGATGCTATGTTTGATGAAGAAGATATGTTTAGTCCCCCAAGTTTTGTTGAGCAAATTTATTATGATGAAATCATGCCTCCTATTTATGATGATTATTGTGATCACATGTATGCTATAAAGAATAATGATAACCATGAAACTTGTCATCATGATTTTAATTTTCAATTGGATTATGCTTCACATGATAGTTATTTTGTTGAGTTTGCTCCCACTACTATTGATGAGAATAAATTTGCTTATGTGGTAGAGTAGTAAAATTTCTATGCTTATGAATCATGAAAAGAATGCTTTATGTGATAGTTATATTGTTGAATTCATTCATGATGCTACTGAAAATTATTATGAGGGAGGAGTATATGCTTGTAGGAATTGCAATAATATCAAGTTTCCTCTCTATGTGTTCAAAGTTTTGAAGTTATGCTTGTTTTGCCTTCCTATGCTAGTTGATTCTTGCTCCCATAAATTGTTTGCTCACAAAATCCCTATGCATAGGAAGTGGGTTAGACTTAAATGTGCTTTCCATGAGATTCATGATTTCTTTTGCATGTTTTAACTACTATTCTTATATGAGCATCATCGAAATCATCGTGCCTAGCTAAAAGGCATTAAAGAAAAGCGCTTGCTGGGAGACAACCCAACACTTTTCCTTTCTGTTTTTGTGTGTCCACATGATTAAGATACTGTATAATCAAGTTTTATACCTTTTGTTTCAATAAAGTGCCAAGTAAAGCCTTTGGGATAGTGTGGATGATAATTGACTTGATTCTGTGCAAAAACAGAAACTTTTGCTCTCAGTCCAGGAATTTAGTAAATTCACTGGAAGGTGCTTTTGATCTGAATTGTTTACACAAGATTGATATATAAATTTCCTAGATTGTCCTAATTTTTCAGAATTTTTAGAGACAGGGAAGTATGGTTACGCTACAGATCTTCACAGAATGTTCTGTTTTTGACAGATTCTGTTTTGCATGCATAGTTTACTTGTTTTAGTGTTTCTATAGCTTATATTGAGTGATATAAATTATGGGAATGCTAGAATACATTAGGTATGACGTGGTAACAATTATGAATCTTGTCTTGACAGTACCTAAGTGAATGATTTATCTTTACTACACTAACCCTTCTCACGAAGTTCCGTTAAGTTTTGTGTGATTGAAGTTTTCAAGTTTTGGGTGAGACACCGATATGAGGAGAATAAGGAGTGAAAAGAACCTAAGATTGGGGATTTCCAAGGCACCCCCAAGGTAATATCCAAGGATGACTCAAGCGCCTAAGCTTGGGGATGCCCCGGAAGGCATCCCCTCTTTCATCTTCAACACTATCGGTATATCTCACTTGGAGCTATATTTTTATTCGTCACATAATATGAGTTTTGCTTGGAGCGTCATTTTATTTTCTTTTTTTCTGTTAGGTGTTATTTATAATCATGTTTTTCAATAAAAATTTCCAAGAATTGCCTTTTAGGATGCTTGAATTGCATGTTTGATGTGTGCTGTGTATAAACAGAAACTTTTGCTGTAGTGTTTGAATTTTCATATTTTACTGGAACGTGGAAAGTTTCTGAAATTTTTACACAGTATTATCATATAAATTATTTATCATGTCCTAAATTTTCATAATTTGTTGAGTTACAGAAGTACACTGTTTTCATAAATTGCTACAGACTGTTCTGTTTGGACAGATTGCTGTCATAGTTTCGTTATCTACTTATCCTATAGTTTCCATAGCCTATATTGGTAGATATAAATTGTGGAAATGATAGAAAACAGTAGATGATGTTTGAAAATTATTGTGCAACTTGTCTTTGCAGTACATAAAGACTTGATTTATTATTATGTGCACTAACCTATCTCACGAGTTATTTTCAAGTTTTGTGTGGATGAAGTTTTGAGAATAGGTGAAACCATGATATGGGAAGATTGAACGAGAAACAAAAGCTCAAGCTTGGGGATTCCCAAGGCACCCCATGTAAATATTTCAAGAAGTCTCAAGCATCTAAGCTTGGGGATGCTACGCATCCCACCTCTCTTCATCAACAATTATCGGTTAGCCTATGTTGAGCCTAAATTTTTATTCGTTCACATGATGCATGGTATTCTTGGAGTGCTATTTTTCTTTTGCTTGCTGTTTTAATAAAATACTTAAGATCTGAAATTCTTAGATGAGAGAGTCTTCACATAGTTATTTAATTGTTGGCTACTCGTTGATCTTCACTTATATCTTTTTGGAGTAGTTTGTCATTCACTCTCGTGCTTCACTTATATCCTATGAGTAAATGGTTGAATGAATTGAATATCATAAATCTGAAATTAAATATGCTTCATATACTTATTCCATGGGGAGTAATGACTTCACACATAATAAGTATAGGTGGTAAAATTTATTGAAAGTTAGCAAACACTGCATTGGTCACTTGAACAATTTATGAAAGAATATTGAAGGAAGAGAGATTCCACATATAAATATACTATCTTGGACATCTTCTATGATTGTGAGCTCATTAATTATTTTCAAACTCGAGCAAATTAGTTAAAATTGGACAAGGAAGACAACTTAATGAGTTATGTTTGGGTATATTTGTATAGAAGTTATATTGTTATGGATCCTCCAACATGTGGTGCTTGCTTCCACCTCATACTAGCCAAAACTTCCGCACCAAGTAGAAATACTACTTGTGCATCCAAACACCCTTAAACCAGTTTTGCCATGAGAGTCCACCATACTTACCTATATGCGGTATTTACCTGTCGTTCCAAGTAAATTTGCATGTGCCAAACTCTAAACCTTCAAATAATATTCTGTTTTGTATGCCTGAATCGCTCATATAGTGACTAGGGGCTGTCAGTATCCTCCATGCTAGGTGGGTTATTCTCACGATATGTGTTGATTCACTATCATTCACGAGAAAGTGGCTAGTATTCGGGATACCCAGTTCCATGCTCAAAAATCAAATCAAAATATAGTGAAACAAAACTCCCCCAGGATTGTTGTTTGTATGGACGGTACCCATGGATTCGGCTCGCCGTGGAGTGTGATTGATTGGTGGAGGGGGAGTAAAAACTTTACCATTCTGTTTGGGAACCGCCTATAATGTATCTAGCATGGAAGATACCGAGATCTCTCGGTTGTTACGTTGACAATGAAAGCATACCGCTCAAAATTATTATTCATCCCTGTTTTAAAAGCTCGAGCTCTGGCACCTCTGCAAATCAATGCTTCCCTCTGCGAAGGGCCTATCTTTTACTTTCTAGTACTTACCTTTATGCAAGAGTCATGGTGATCTTCACCACTTCCTATATTTCGCCTTTTTCTCTTGGCAAGCGTCATGTGTTGGGGAATGATCTAGACATATATATCCACACAAATATATTTGATCATGAATTATTATTGTTGACAATTATCTATATGATAAATAAGTTGGGAGGCGAAACATTAAGCCCCTATCTTTCTCTGTGTTCGATGGATGCTATTTGTTATAAAAATATGTTTTGAGTGACAATAATCATGGAAGACTATATGATAGTTGAGTATGTGGAATTTGCTAAATCAAAGCTCTTACATAGACCCTTCCTGAAAATAAGATGAATTGCAATTGTTCGATGACTAGGTATATGGTTTGTTAGTTTTCAAGAAACTTTTTGGTCTATACTTTAACATGTGAACAGCTTGTTACTTGATCATGAGAAGTTTTATGAGATGAGCTACTGTTTATGGTTTATATTGATGCTATAAAAAGTGATTGGAATTATCATTGATCAAACTTGTACACTTGCTAGCATTCACACTTCATAAATTATTTCTTTTATCATTTACCTACTCGAGGACGAGCAGGAATTAAGCTTGGGGATGCTGATACGTCTCCAACGTATCTATAATTTATGAAGTATTCATGCCATGTTTACAATAATTTTATGATTTTGGTATGATTTTATTAGAACTAACCCAGACTGACGCTGTTTTCAGCAGAACTACCATGGTGTCGTTTTTTTGTGCAGAAATAAAAGTTCTCGGAATGGGCTGAAAATTTACGGAGAATATTTTTGGAAATATAAAAAATACTGGAGCAAAAAGATACCGGAGAGGAGTCCCGAGGCAGTCACAAGCCTAGGTGGCTCCCCCCCTAGGGCGCGCCCCCTGGCTTGTGGGCCCCTCGGGAACCCCCTTGACGTGAGACCGACGCCAAAAATTCCTATAAATACCCAAACCTCCAAAAAGAAACCTAGATCGGGAGTTCCGCCGCCGCAAGCCTCCAGAGCCACCAAAAACCAATCGGGAGCCCGTTCCGGCACCCTGCCGGAGGGGGAAACCATCACCGAAGGCCATCTTCATCATCCCGGCGGTCTCCATGACGAGGAGGGAGTAGTTCACCCTCTGGGCTGAGGGTATGTACCAGTAGCTATGTGTTTGATCTCTCTCTCTCGTGTTCTTGAGATGGCACGATCTTGCTGTATCGCGAGCTTTATTAATATAGATGAATCATATGGAGTTTTCCCCTCTCTATCTTCTTGTGATGAATTGAGTTTTCCCTTTGAAGTTTTCTTATCGGATTGAGTCTTTAAAGGATTTGAGAACACTTGATGTATGTCTTGCGATGGGATATCCGTGGTGACAATGGGATGTTCTATTGATCCACTTGATGTATGTTTTGGTGATCAACTTGCGGGTTCCGTGACCTTGGGAATCTATGCATAGGGGTTGGCACACGTTTTCGTCTTGACTCTCCGGTAGAAACTTTGGGGCACTCTTTGAAGTTCTTTGTGTTGGATTGAACATGATGAATCTGAAATTGTGTGATGCATATTGTATAATCAAGCCCATGGGTACTCGTGGTGACATTGGAGTATCTAGGTGACATTAAGGTTTTGGTTGATGTGTATCTTAAGGTGTTATTTTAGTACAAACTCTAGGGCTGTTCGTGACACTTATAGGGATAGCTCATAAGATTGATCGGAAAAGATAACTTTGAGGTGGTTTTGTACCCTACAATAATTTCTTCGTTTGTTCTCCGCTATTTGTGACTTTGGAGTGAACTCTTTGTCGCACGTGAGGTATTTACATATGATTCAACTATGTTAGTATTGTTGAGGGAACTTGCACTAGTGAAAGTATGAACCCTAGGCCTTGTTTCCAAGCATTGCAATACCGTTTTTGCTCACTTTTGTTACTTGCTACCTTGCTGTTTTTATATTTTCAGATTACAAAAACCTATATCTACCATCCATATTACACTTGTATCGCCATCTCTTCACCGAACTAGTGCACCTATACAATTTTCCATTGTATTGGGTGTGTTGGGGACACAAGAGATTTCTTGTATTTGATTGCAGGGTTGTTTGAGAGAGACCATCTTCATCCTATGCCTCCCACAGATTGATAAACCTTAGGTCATCCACTTGAGGGAAATTTGCTACTGTCCTACAAAACTCTGCGCTTGGAGGCCCAACACGAGTCTACAAGAAGAAGGTTGTGTAGTAGACATCATCGGAGCGTCTCACGGCCAAAGCTTTTCGCCTTAATCTGGATCAACAAGCATCAGAAGCGGTTTTTCGGATGAGGCATCAGACCCGCCTGCCTGAGCAGTATGAGCCTAGAAATCTTTTTAACACGCCAGGGGCAGGACCGAACACACCTCTGACCATGACCCGGACGGCGGAAGTGTGTGGGAATAGGGCCGCGACTCAGCATCGGCAGCCAGACCCGCCCCGCAGGAACCAGACCCCGCCGCAGTGCTTTCTGACACCACCTGATCATTATTCTAACCCAGTGGAGAATATGATAGCGGCGGCTGCCAGGCTCAATGCGCTCCCTCTTACCAATGGAACACCCTTCGCCGCAGAAACACGGAACGCCATTGAGTTATTGCAGACAGCGGTGGCCCAGCAGGAGAAGTATACATACAGCCGGAGTCGTGTGCACCCAACCCCCATCCCAAGTCGCAGTTATAGCCGGCGTTTGGAGTCGCCGGCGGTCTCCAACAGCGAGCGACGTCGGAACCCGCCCCGTGATGGCCCATCCGTTGTTGAAGCTTAGGCGATCGTGGATAATGCTAGAGCTCAGCGAGAGGTGGCGGCCGTAGCGGCGTATCAAGAGCCACCCCCGGTGACCCCTTCAACCTCGGTGGGAGCCGGAGTCACTTCCAGGGCTGTTGGAGTGCCGTGTTTAGCGCCGGTTCTATGGAACGAGCGCCTGCCGAAGGATTTTAAGGGTCCGCGCAAAGTACCTAACTATACAGCTGATCTACCTCCAGAAGCCTGGATTGAGAGTTATGAGCTAGCCATGGAGATGTTGGATGTCAGTGATGCGGTCTGTGCTAAATACTTCATTATGACGTTAGAAGGACCGGCTCGTACATGGTTAAAGGGGCTGCCCCCCAATGCCATTAACTCTTGGGCGGAGTTGAAAGCACGATTCATTAAGAATTTTCAAGCGACGTGCAAGCAGCCTATGACGATAGTTGATTTGGATCATTCCGTGTAGCGGGAGGATGAGTCGGCCCATCATTGGGTCTGGCTGGTCTCAACCATTATCTACTCGTCTGATAATATCACGGCGGCTCAGGCGGTGCTGATCTTGGAGAAGAATTGTCATTTTTTGCCCCTTAAGCAGAAGCTTGGACGGCTCAAGCGTTCTTGCCAGGACATGAGTGAGCTCATGGCGGCTCTCACTAAATATGCAGATTCGGACGGCACAAAGGATCCTGGTTCTGATGATGACAAGTTTGCCAAGGGTAAGAAGAATGGCAACGGCAAGGGTCAACAACAGAATGGGACAGGAAATAACAACCTAGGTAATTGCGGTAAACGGAAGCATCCCGATGGCGGGTCAGATCTGGTGGCCAATACCAACACTGGGAACAACCGCTGCAAGGGCAACGGTAAACCACCTTTCGGTAAAGGCAAGCCTTTCAACATGGAAGCAATGCTTAACGACCCCTGCCCGAAACACAGTCTTCCCAATAAGCCATCCACTCATGCTTGGAAGGATTGATATATCAAGCGGGAGTTCCGGAATTACAGCCTTAACCAGCATCACGGTAACGGCAATGGGCCGCCCGGCGGATCAGGGTCCGACTCTCATGGGTCAGGTTTTGGTGCAGGTGGCTCAAGCTCCGGTTATCAGGATCAAGGTAACCATGGAGGTCATAATCAGCAGCCTGGCAATGGTGGTCAGCAGCAAAACAACCAATCAGGGTATTAGAGTAACCTGAAGCAGCTTAATGGAGGCCAGTATCACGTCTTCACTATAAGTCTTGATAAGCGTGATCAGAAGGTGCACAAGAGGGCGGTTAACGCAGCCATGCCGGCTCTTCCGCAGTACTTAAAGTGGTCTGAGCACACGATATCATGGAGCAGGGAGGATCACCCGCCGCCAGTGGATAACCCGGGACACTTGGCCCTTGTGGTAGCCCCTCAGGTAGGAGGCTACATGTTCACCAAGGTGCTGATGGACGGTGGCAGCAGCATTAACATCCTGTAATATGACACCTTTCGCCGGATGAATCTGACTGACAAGGATCTCAAGCCGTTGTCCACGGTATTTCACGGCATCGTCCCTGGCAAGTCAGCTTATCCAGTAGGAAAAATTTCCCTTGAGGTAGCTTTTGGTGATGAGTTCAACTACAGGGTAGAAACCTTGTGGTTTGAGGTGGTTAAAATCAAGAGTCCATACCATGCTCTGTTTGGAAGGCCGGCTTATGCCAAGATCATGGCTTGGCCCTATTATGTTTACTTGCAGCTCAAGATGCCAGGTCTGAAGGGGACGATTACGGTGCATGGTGATCGGAAGATTGCTCTTGAGTGCGAGGAAGGTGATGCTGCGTATGCAGAGTCAAGTTGTGCTGAGGCGGAGCTCAAATTTTATAAAGACAATGTCGACCCGGCGGATATGACCCCGTTGAAGAAGCCCAGCACAGAGTCTGACCTGCCCCTGAAGTTTGTGGCGGAGGATACTAATTTGGTGGACTTTGTTCCCGGTGACTCATCGCAGCAGTTCACTATAGGGGCTAATATGGACCCAAATAGGAAAGCGCGCTCATCGAATTCATCCGTGAGAATCGGGACATCTTTGCATGGAAACCTTCTGACATGCCAGGTGTACCGAGAGAATTCGCTGAGCACCACATTAATGTGGATCCTAAGTTTAAACCAGTCAAGCAATTCCTCCGTCATTTCAATGAAGAGCGGCATAAAGCTATTGGGGAAGAGGTAGCCCGGCTCTTAGCAGCAGGGTTTATCGTGGAGGTTTTTCACCCGGAATGGTTGGCTAACCCCGTGCTCCTGCTTAAGAAGAACAGCACGTGGCGCATGTGCATTGATTACACAGATCTCAACAAGGCATGTCCAGTTGATCCATTTGCTCTCCCCCGTATTGACCAGATCATTGATGCAACGGCGGGTTGCGAGAGTTTATGTTTCCTGGATGCCTATTCAGGTTATCATCAGATCAAGATGCTAGTTAAAGACCAAGAGAAGACATCTTTCATCACACCTTTTGGAGCTTTCTGCTATGTGTCCATGCCTTTCGGACTCAAAAGTGCGCAGGTGACTTATCAACGATGTGTACAGAACTGTCTTCATAGTCAGATCGGACGCAATGTTCATGCTTATGTGGACGATATTGTGGTCAAGTTAAGGAAGAAGGAGACTCTAGTGGACGATTTGAGGGAAACTTTTGAAAACCTGCAGGTTTACAAGATGATGCTTAATCTAGCTAAGTGTGTTTTTGGTGTGCCTGTAGGCAAGCTCCTGGGATTTTTGGTCTCAGACCGGGGCATTGAGGCTAACCCGGACAAAATAAAGGCCATCACCTCGCTATCTAAGCTGGTGTGCATTAATGATGTTCAGCGATTGGCGGGTCGTATTGCCGCTTTAAGCCGGTTCATAAGCCGCCTGGGTGAGAAGGCCATCCCTTTGTATCAGATGATGAAGAAGACGGATGATTTTGTCTGGAGTGATGCTGCCAATGATGCGTTTGAGGCGCTCAAAAAACAGTTGGTTGAGCCGCCGGTCTTGGCTGCTCCCGTGGAAAACGAGCCATTGCTCCTGTACGTGGCGGCTAATAATAAGGCCGTCAGGACTGCAGTTGTTGTGGAGCGCAAGGAGGCAGGCAAAGAATACCCAGTCCAGAGGCCGGTTTATTATGTCAGCGAGGTCTTGTCAGAGTCCAAGCAAATATACCCGCATTGGCAAAAGTTGGTGTTTGGAGTGTTCATGGCAAATCGCAAGCTGAAGCATTATTTCCTTGGGCATCCAATCACGGTGGTTAGCTCTGCTCCTCTGGGAGATATCATTCAAAATAGGGAAGCCACCGGCAGGATTGGTAAGTGGGTAATTGAGCTTGGACCTCTTCATTTGAAGTATGTGCCTCGAACAGCTGTCAAGTCTCAAGCCCTGGTGGATTTCATCAATGACTGGATGGAATGTCAAGCACCTGAGGAGAAGCCGGAGAATACATATTGGACAATTCATTTTGATGGATCCAGACAGTTGGAAGGCTCAGGGGCTGGAGTTGTTTTGACTTCCCCTATGACAAATTTTGTTATGTATTAAGGCTAATGTTTCCTTGTACTAACAATGCAGCTGAGTACGAAGCCTTGCTTCATGGGCTCCGTGTAGCCAAGGAGATGAATTTGAGCCGAGTCAGATGTCTAGGCGACTCAGACCTTGTAGCCCAACAAGTCTCAGACACGTGGGATTCTAAAGACCCTCGTATGGCGGCTTATCGCCAGGCGGTTGATGTCATTGCTGGTCACTTTAAAGGTTATCAGGTGGATCATATTGACCGTCGGAAGAATGAGGCGGCTGATGCATTATCACGAATGGGATCTCAGCGTAAGCCGGTGCCGCCTAATGTGTTTCTGGATGTATTGCATCACCCGTCAGTCAAATTACCTTCTGAGGAAGATCTTGATATACCTGACACGGAAGGACAATTGGTGGCGGCTCTTCGCGCTATTCTTGATTGGACACTGCCTTATATAGCGTATCTGACTCGTGGTGAGTTACCTGAGGACGAGACCTTGGCACGGCAAATCATGAGGCGGTCTAAATCCATGATTATCATCAATGGCAAGTTGCACAGGTGCAGCGTGACTGGCGTTTTTCAACGTTGTGTTTCTCCTGAGGAGGGCCGTGAAATCTTACAAGAGATACATGCCGGCGATTGTGGTCACCATGCCGGGTCAAAATCCCTGGTGGCCAAAGCTTTTCGGCGCGGTTTTTACTGGCTAACAGCTCATGCAGATGCAGAACACTTGGTTAGCAAATGTGATGGGTGTCAGAAATCTGGACGACGAGCCCATGTGCAGGCTCAAGAGTTGCGGATGATCTCGATCACCTAGCCGTTTGCGGTCTGGGGCCTTGATATGGTTGGACCGTTTAAAAGGTCTAAAGATAAGAAGACCCACCTCTTGGTGGCAGTTGATAAGTTTACCAAATGGGTTGAGGCAGAGCCGGTCAGCAAGTGCGACGCAGCAACGGCAGTTCAGTTTGTCAAGAAGCTGATCTTTCATTTTGGTTACCCTCACAGTATCATTACTGACAATGGTACAAATCTGTCCAAGGGGGCTATGAAAGAGTTTTGTGAAAGTGAACACATCCGCCTCGATGTCTCTTCCGTGGCTCATCCACAGTCTAATGGTCAAGCAGAACGTGCTAACCAGGAAATTTTGAGAGGGATAAAACCCCGGCTTATGGTTCCTCTGGAACGAACGCCGGGTTGTTGGGTGGAGGAATTACCTTCAGTTCTTTGGAGCATCAGAACCACCCCCAACAGATCAATAGGCTACATGCCTTTCTTCATGGTTTATGGCGCAGAAGCTGTTCTCCCCAGTGATATCCGTCATGACTCGCCCAGGGTGGCAGCTTACGTTCAAACTGATAATGAGACGGCGCGTCAGGATGCACTGGACGCCTTGGATGAAGAGCGGGATCTTGCAGCCGCACGATCGGCAATTTATCAACAAGATATGTGTCGCTATCATAGCCGCAGAGTGAAGACCCGGACGTTCCAAGAAGGCGACTTAGTGCTACGTCTGATCCGAGATCAGACAGATATGCATAAGTTATCTCCCCCTTGGGAAGGACCTTTTGTGGTCAGCAAGAATATAAAAAATGGGTCATATTACCTCATTGATATACGGGAGAGCGACAAGTCACGCACTTCTGGAGAAGAGACCAGCAGGCCGTGGAAAATTGCTCATCTTCGGCCTTACTATACTTGAGTCATTGACTCTCATCAATGTACATACCTCTGTCATTATATATACCTCTTTCAATATAATGAAGCCGGCATCCCCATAATTCGGGGCCTCTGCCGTTTTCATGCAGCAATTGTTGGTGCAAAGAGTAGACTGTTCATAAGGTCACTTGGGGGCTTCCAACCCACTGGGTTCAGCTTTCATACCCTCTTGACCGGCTTAAAAGCCATATTTGAGTTAAACCTGCCTGTTAGCAACTTGCTACTCCGCCAGGTGACCCGCCGAACATTTGACAATCAATCTTTTCCAAGACCCTGAACTTGTCAAAGTTAAAACGGATGCTTATGTCACGTGAGAGCCGGCTTACAGAGAGCTAGGATAAACTCACATGTTCGCTGTAGTCTCTCCGCTATGTGGCCCGTTCGTACTTTTAACAGTCAATCTTTTTTAAGACCCTGAACTGGTTAAGGTTAAAACGACGGATTTATGTCACGTGAGAGCCAGCTTATGGGATTTTGGGCACTCATGCCTAGCTTCTTTGAAGCAAAAACTTGAGTTTTTCTCAAAAAATATAAACAAGAGTTGATCTCTTTTGGCTGTGCCTTCAAAGCCGCCTAAACAATAATGAAAGATATACATATATTTTTCTACTTGTTATTTTGCAAGAATTTTTCATGATAAGATTCTAAGTCTTTGGGTGATAACTTATCCTTGCTTAGTATTGCTCATGGATTGCAGTGTATGGCTATTATGGCCCGCCAGCAGGTATGTTTCCTCATCTTCAAAGCCATGGGATATTGAGTTATTAACTCACCCAGGAGTGTGGTCATAAGCCGCCAGTACAGGAATTGATGAATTGACACTAAGGCATAAGAAATATGATCATATCAAAGCATACACATGGTGGAAAATTTTTGAAGCGCCAAAGCTTCCAGAATATGAAGTTGATAAAGCTCAAAACGTGCACGAAGGCACGACACGGGCAATTAAGTTTTTTCCTACGACTATTACAAGGCTACAAGGAGCCCAAAATTTGTGGATTCAAGTTTTTCACAAAAGTAACAACCCGACAGATCAGCATGCCCGGGTTAACTTCATCTGAGGCCAGCTCCTCACCTAACTTGATGTCTGGTCATCCTGCGCCGGGCCTTCTGTTTCCTGGATCTGAAGGTTGTCCACATCCCAGTTGCAATTGATTAAAGCTTGGAATTCAGCTTCGTCGTGCAAGATTGGAGACGGGTCAACATCAGGGGCAAAGATATGCTTACCATGTTGAGGAGTCAGATCCTTCGTCTCAAAAGTAGGCGCCGGAACTCGTGCGTTGTTGCCATCATAGGCCGGCTGATAAACCTTCAAATCAGCCTCTGCGGCTAGTTGACTGGCTAATACCCGAGACGCCTTGAAGCAACGAGCATAGACATCTTGCGTGAATTCTGAGCCGTCGTCCTTCAGCTGTGGAAACCTGCCAACCATCTCTTCTGGGTTAAGCTCGGGTGCATAAGCCAAAGCCCGGCTCAAAGCAGCTATTGCGCCTTTACGGGCAGCTGATTTCTTCAACTCTTCAAATTGCTTGGGGATGGTTGAGAGGCACTTCAGCACATCTTTGATAAGCTTTGGCGTGCCCTTTTCACCCATGAAAGCCCTGATGGTGAAAAGACTTCCAGCGTACAGCTGCTCAGTGAAGGCATATAAAGCTTTCAACTTCAGCACGCTGTCATCTGGAAGGTTATGACTTCGATAGCCTACAAGCAGTTCAACTTTATAAGTCGTCGGGCGAGTCTTTATAAGACTGTTTCAAAAGAATGCTCACAAGATAATCAATAACACTGACCAAAGACAACTTCGGTCATCTGAGCTACATGCCGTTTCAGAGTGGTCAATTCTTCAGTCACAAGCTTCAGTTGGCCCTCGGCGTCTTCTGCGCGTTTGGTCAAGGCGGCTTGTTCAGCTTCAGCAGGTTGTTTGTAGGCTTCAAAATCCGCCTTGATCTTTTCCAGCTCTGTTGAGGAGAGCCGCCATTTTTCGTTAGCTGCAGCTCGGGCATCTTGTTGAAGCGCCAGGTTTTTCCTTAAGTCGGTCAAACTAGACTCGGCCACATTTAAAGCTTCCTGTACAATAAAATTGTCAAGTGCAAGTTTATAAATTTTAAGCCGCCGGAACGATATATAATGGCACCTGGGGGCGTTGAAGACATTTGTTACAAGTCTCAAGCAGATTGCAAGCAATACACTTGACACTTGGGGGCTAATGTGTGTCAGTTCTTTCAAATCTATAATACAAATAAAACCCGGATCATCTTCAAGAAGATAAGACGGCCCTTGGGGGCTACACTTAGCATTTTCTCTATCATAAAGTAAGTGCCGGCTCATTATTTGCATAATGACCCGACCCTCGGGGGCTACAGTTGGCATTTTCTTTCATACAGTAAGTGCCCGCTCATTATTTACATAATGACCTGGCCCTTGGGGGCTACACGCTGGTCTATTGGAATCTCCATATTGCTGAAGACCCGACTTATCTTCAAGAAAATAAGCCGGCTCTTGGGGGCTACGTAAGGATATATGGAAGGCAAGGAAGGTTGAGTACCTCATATTTCTTCTTCATCATGACAACTAAGTTGGCCTCCATGTCCCGGCTCGCGGAGAGGCGGCTTAGGTACCCAGAGTGTAGCTCGTCAGCACTAAGCTTCTCAAGATTGGGAAGATCGAGTTTAACCCTCTCTTTCTCAGGCGAAGGCGCCTCATCCTTACTAATATGCTTGGTCAGCACATTGGAAGGGGCCGGAGCGGTGTAAGCTGTTCCGGTGATGGTAACATCCTCTTCATGAGAAGCAATGTCCTCAGCTGTGTGCACAGGACTGGGCGGCTTAGGATCAGCTTCCGGATTAGCCTCAGGAATCACAATGTCAACATCGGCCGGCTCAGTAGGCTGGGGAGTTTCGTCATGGGTGCCTTGCTGAGCTTCAGAGGGCTCAACATTGGTGTCAGGAGTGTCAAGCTTCAGACCCTCCGGCTCGGGGATGTCAGGATTGGCGGATGACCCGCTTATTTTCCTTTTCTTGGCTTGGGCCCTGTGAACAAAAGATTTCAGGATAAGTTGAATGCAAGGATAAAAAATTAGTAAACAATATTGGATGCAAGGAAGAAAGTTACCCCGGGTTAATAACAAGAGGGGGCAATTTTGAGGAGGTTGAGTCGCCAGAGGAAGGAGGTGTTTCTTGAAAAGTTAAGGTTGGGTAATGTGAGCAGTTTATTGCATGAGGCTAGCATACAGAAGGAATGAAAACAAAGCTATGAATTACCTAATTACGACGTTTTCGAGGAGCTGGAGCGTCGGGTAAGCCGGCCACTAGATCTTCAGAGCCGCCGCTCTGGGTCTGACGCCTGGAGTCATGTCGCTGCTTCTTCAAAAGAAAGTTGGGATCCAAGTGAGCAAGGGGGTGTGAAAACTTTACTTTCCGGATGACCCACCATATTTTCTCTCTTGGCAAAGGTTCCGAGTCGGAGGAGATGGTAGTTACCTCTGCTGCGCCGGCTTGACTCGTCTCCGCTTCACCCTGAGAGGAGTCAGCGTCAATAAGTTGCATGAAAATAAGGCCAAGAGAGTCAAGTTCTACCTCTGAGTCATCCAGTTCTTGAGCTGATGGCTTCTTCTTACGAGCCGGAGCCCGGGTCTTAGATGTCTTTGTTTTCTTCTTTGAAGTGGAGGCGGTGGTTATTCTCTTCTTCCAGAAGGGAGAGTCGGCATGTATATATAAATGCATTTGCAGAAAGGTTAAGTGAGGTGTGTGAAGTGCAAAGTCTAAAGGAAAATAGTAAAGTTTAAAGGAAAAAGCCTTACTACGGGAGCCGGGTTAAGAGCATAGAAGGGGCTTAACCCCGTCTTATTGCAGACCTCCTGAGGTTCTCCCAGCAGTGATTTGACAATCAAGTTGAGGTCCTTGTCCATTAGAGGCATCTGATTGAAGCGCCGAGGGTCATTCACTTCACCAGTATATTCACACATTAAGCCGCCATGCCGGCTCAATGGTAAGATTCTCCAAGAAACCCAGCAGTGGGTTAGATCAACGCCAGTTAATCCATTGGCCAATAAAGCCTTGATCTTTGAAAATGTTGGAGCGTATTGGGCGCGCTCTATGGCGGACAAACCGGTCTGGGAGCTCGGTGGTGGTGCAGAGCCGGTAGGGACGATAACCCGGCAGAGGATTTTCTCCGGCCGGAGAAGTGTCTCTGCAATAGAACCAGGTGTGATTCCAGTCCTTGGGATGGCTAGGCAGAGTCACCGAGGGAGAAGACACATCTCTCCGCCTCTGAATTGAAACGCCACCAAGTTCAAGGCTCGGTCCATCTGCAATTTCCGTCTGGCGGTTGATGTAGAAGAAATCTCTGAAGAGATCAACGGAGGGCTCTTCTTGCAGATATGCTTCACAGAATATTTGGAATTGGCACAGGTTGGTGACCGAGTTGGGGCCAATGTCTTGAGGATGAAGCTTGTAAAAATGCAGGGTGTCCCGGAAATTTTTTGATCCGAGCGGTGAGAAGCCACGGAGAATATGGTCTGTGAAGACGATAACTTCCCCTTCCTTGGGTTCGGGAGTGATCTCATCACCAGGAACCCGCCAATGGATGACGTCTTGAGCCGGAAAAACTCCCATGGCTACAAAATCATTGAGTATCTCCTCGGTAACCCTAGAGCCTACCCAATCGCAAGAGGCGGGGGCTTTAGCCATAAGGGTGGGTTAGACGCAGTGGAAAGACATGGAGATGCGGCGGGTTAAGAACGCTACATGACCAAAACAGCTACGACCCTAAGACGGCAAGGCTACTTGGCGGATTATTATTAAAGTTATGAGCCGCCGTTAACTACAGGTATGAAGCGGATTATATTTTGCCAGGGAGAGCCGGCAGCATGATGGCGGGTCAAATGGACAATGAATATTGAAAATACTGCTAAGTATGGACAAACAAGTTTCACCAGCTACAGCTACCATTACAAGATCTACGGACGGAAATAAAAAGAAAACGTTTGCTAAACCTAAAAACAGCCGTGGAAGAACAGGCAGTTGGAACATGGGTTCCGATGAAGGAGTGATCTACGCCGTCTACGAAGTACATATTAAGCAGGGTACGACGCGATTTGGCTAGCGTTTTAAAGTCTAAAGATGTTTCCTCTACCGATTAATGGAGAGTGCTCCGATGAACGGCGGTGTGTTCGGGAGAACTCCGATGAACTAATCTGGATCTAAGAGTGAAGAAGAGAGGAACCTGGAAGACGCAGGGGGTGCGGGCATGCGCCGACGAGCTCTGGTTATGATCAGGGTGATGCAGTGGCCTTGTTGAGGATGACGGCGTGCACCGGACGGCGCGGCGGAGCTTCGGCTGTGCGGGCGTCTGGAAGAAGAAGAGAGGAGCGGCAGCGGGGGAAAAGTGAAAAGGATGGGACCCCCCCCCCCCCCCCCCGCGCGCCTATTTATGAGGGGGGAAATGGAACAGCAACAGTCCAGCATGGGAATCGAGGAGACAAGATGATGATTGACCAAGAAAACGCCTTGATTCTCGGGTTGACCAGTTAATGCAAAGATCCATTGTGATGTCATTGAGATTTTTTGGATTTCCAAAGATGACGTCATCCATTTTACATGGCGGGTCATGAAGATTTATTGCGGGTGACTACGAAAAACACAAGACTCACCAATCAGAAGACTTGAAGATTGACATGAACAGGTTCAAATCAATCTGGGGTCTAATGTTGGGGATATAACCCCATGGTGAGACCCGCCCAGGAGGGGTCAGGTTAGGAAGTTGGCGGCTTAACAGTGAGGCCTTAAACAGGCCGGAAGACTAAGACAAGCCTGGAGGTAATTTACCAGACGGGCCGGGCGGAGGCCCAGAGCCGGAAGGCACTGTATGACCTGGAGGCGTAAGTCGCCGGGAGATGGCTTGCCAGACAAGGCAAGGCGATTTAGAGATGAGGGCGGTCACTAGATGTAACCCGGCCCAGACTCTGTAAGCCCAGAGCCTCGACCTGTGTATATAATTGCGGGTTCCCTGGGCGGCTTAGGATACGAACCCTTTAATCGAGAGCTAGGTCAAGCGAATCCGCTCCCTTGTAATCGATCCTCAATCAATACAACTCAAAGGAGGACGTAGGCTTTTACCTCCTTCGAGAGGGGCCGAACCTGGGTAAACACGTGTCTTTCGTCCCGATCAACCCCTTCGAGTTAACCCCCGTAGCGATGGCTTCACCCCTAAGTCCTTCCACTAGGACATCTGCCGTGAAAAAACCACGACAGCGCCCGTGACACCACGCGTGGCGTACCGCAGCCCGAAGCATGCCCCGAAGCATCGCAACGGGACCCAAGGCGTCGGGCGTAGCTGCCGACATGCCTGGCCGGTCGGGCCGTTGCCCCGGGGCGTGGCTGTCGGATGAAGCCGCTGGCTCCCCTCCGTCGGGAGGACTCGGGCCCCCGCCGGCTTCGGGGACTACTGACGGGGTTATTACCCCTAGGTATGCCAAAGTAGGGGAGTCCAAGCTCTTTTCAAAACAATACGGCCGACTAGCGACCGGACGACTGGCGTACGGCCGGCTGGTGTATGGCCGGCTGACATGCGGCCGGTTGGCTTACAGCCGGCTGGCCCCCGACCGGTTGGTGCACGGCCGCTTGACGAGCAGCCGGCGGGCGTGACAGCGGCCGGCTCTACCGCTGACCCCCGGGCAGGCAAGCACCGGTCCCCTCCCCACCGAACCCGCGCACGGTGACAAGACGCGACCTCCACGATCGGTCCCGCGTGGCTGCAGTGACCGCTGACGGAGGAATGCGCATGGCTATAGTTCGAGCGGTCGTACCGCTGACCACGGCCGACCGCGACCGGGCGGGGCGACAGTGCCGGCACGCCCCCGTCCACTCCATTACCTGCCCCGCATGGCTACAGGGCGACCAGCCATACCGAAGACCGCGGCCGGCTGCCGCAAGGCGACGCCGCTTGGTGCGGCCCATGCCGGGGTAGGTGACTGCGGACCAATAGCAGCGGCTGGCCGGCGGGCCCCAGCCCTCGACGGGACCGCGCGGCCGGCGGGCCTTACGGGCCGCGGGGCCCAGCGGCCGGTGGACCCTACAAGCGACGAGACGGCTCGGCCGGTGGGGCCTCCGGTCGGCCAGAGAGGCTGCCGGCCGGGACCCCCTTCCCAGTACCATTCATGTATATTGTAAGCCGGGGGTTGGCCTATAAAACCCCCCGACGCCCCCCATGCACGGGGGCAAGCATTCTCACCCACTTCACACTCTCCCCCATACGTAGAGAGGCAGGAGGAACCGACTAGCCCCTTCTTCCTCCTCTAGCCAACAGCTCAAGGAGCACCATTGTAGTTCTCTTAGTCTATCAACTAGGCAGGCAGGACTAGGGGTGTTACCTCTCACAGAGGGCCCCGAACCTGGGTACATCGCGTGTCTCACACCGCTTGTCCCCAATCCCATCACCGGAGCCCGTCGGTGTCCTTCGGCCCCAACCACTCTCGATAAGCTACCCCATGTCATCTGTTGTGAGAAAACGACGACAATTGTCATAGGATTTTTGCAGGTTCCTTGGAAATTCTTGACGAATCATTCTTTCAGCTCGGTCCATGTGTTGATGGAATTAGGTGGCAAGTTCTTCAACCACGTCCGAGCCGGTCCTTCCAACATCACGGTTTAGTATTTAGCACATACAGCGTCGCTGACATCCAGCATATCCATTGCCAACTCATAACTTTTGATCCTGGACGTCGGCTCAAGATCTGTCGTGTAATTTGGCACCTTACGAGGCCCCTTGAAGTCTTTGGGCATGCACTCAACGCGGAGTGCTGGGGATAAGCATGGTATACCAATCGTACTACTGTTGGATCCAGCCCCCAAACTCGCCAGTTGAGGGTGAAGTTGCTGAATCGCTCGTGCTGCTGCTTCTGCTTCTGCCTGTCGTGCGCCTCTCGCAGCATCAACAACTGCCTGGGCGTCTGATGGCATGGGACGGGTTGGAGAGACCTGAGGTTGTTGCCTTCGCCCACTGCTGGAAACAACTGGGGACTCCACATGACGGCCTTTACTAGCGTAGGGAGTGGAATGCATCCGATCCCGGCTGTGTGAATATTGTGCCTATTGTACCACGGCAGTTTTCAGCATCTCGATAGCGTTTCTAGCCTCAACCTCAAGAGGGGAGTTTCCATTAATAGGAAGTGCTTCCAAATTCCGGGTTGCAGCCAACATGTTATCAACAGGATTGGAAAAGTGGCCCCGCGGAGTCTGAAATCGCCGAGGCGGGGATTGACCCGGCGGGGGTTGAGCCGGTTCTTCTTGCCGATTCCCGGGTTGTTGAATAGTTCCTGGTGTCTATTGAGGGGTATTAAAAAGCTGTTGTGGCTCAAGGTTCGGGGGGAGTCCGCGGTGGCGTCTTCTCTCGTAAACCGCCTCTGATGCCTCCCTCTGAACTCCTAAATGCCAGGCCTCGACCTTAAGGCGCTCCGTCTCTTGGTGTATGCGAGCCTACAAATCCGCCATTCGTGCGTTTTCAGCATCAATCTCTTTCTGTACCTCAACTACTTGACTACACAATTTGGTTAGCTCCACATTGCGCTCTTCCTGATTTTCTGCAATGACTGGGGTATCCACGAGTTTTGCCATTTCGGCCATGAGATCAGTCATGGCTTGAACCGGCATTTTAGTTGACCCGCCAGAACCTCCAGCTGCGGCCGGATCTGGAACCGTCGTAGCCCCCGCCATGTAGACGGCTACTTGTCGAGGCGACTCATTTTATTCCTCAGGGGCCTCAGTCTCCAACGAGCCCCCAAGTCCGCCATCATAAAGAGGGCAGATCGACTCCGTATCTCCTGTGGATGATCCGCCGTCCGAGTTGACGAGGATGTCACCGCTAGAGGTCGGCTCATCTGAAAGGCTGATTCCTTGCGTGAAGCCAACGAATACATGATGAAGGCCGCCCTGACATTGACTAGATTGGGCGCTCCGAGCCGGCTCGTCGATGTTGATGTAGATGTCCGGCTCGGAGGTCTCTAAACCAATCTCTCCCACGGGATCTCGAAACTCACGGCCGATCGGGTCAGCTTTGACGCTCCAAGCCGGCTTGCTGACGTAGATCTCGTCGCGGCAGTTCTTGACCATCTGGTTCACCGCAAACTTCACAAATCCTGGTTGGGTTCCCTTCGAAAACTCAACTCCACCGGGCGAAGGCCCCACGGTGGGCGCCAGCTGTCGTGGTTTTGTCAACCCGGCGGATGTCCTCGTAACAGGACTTAGGTGTGAAGCCATCGCCGCTAGGTGGCGACTCGAAGGGGTTGAACGAGAGAGAGAGAGAGAGAGAGAGTCGGGTTTACCCAGGTTCAGCCCCTCCTATGGAGGTAATAGCATATGTCCTGCTTTGTGTGTATTTGATGGATAGATCTCGATTACAAGGGTGCGGAATCTCTAACCTAGCTATCGAGAGGTTGTAACTTAAGTTTTCTGGTCCTAGGGGCCTGCCTTTATATACAGGTCAAGCCCTAGGGTTTACAATAGAGTCCGGGTCATAACATGACCCATGACCTATAATGTCACTAACATGTCTTGCATCTTTAGGAAACTCAGCCGGCGTCTTTAGCTTCATGGGCCTTGAGCCGCCGTCTTCAGTTGTTGGGCCGTTTGGCGACTCTAGTCAGCTACCGCCTCATTTCTCTTCGTCTTCATGATACGGCCCATCTCAAACTTGATTGTAGAGTCATTGACATGTTAACCCGGCCCAGCATTACGGGTTATATCGTGGAGTTATATCCCCGACAAGGTCCAACGGGCGGATTCTCCTCCCCGGCCAAGAACACTATAAAAAAAACCTTCTTCCTCCTCCCAACCTAACCCTAATGTCTTGTTGAGCTCCACCATTGCTACACCTAATTTTGCTCAATACTCTCAATCCCTCCACCCAAACTTATTGAGATTTTGGGGATTGGGAGAGCAAGACCCGATCTACACTTTGACCAAACCAAATTCGTGTTCCTGACAACATTTGTTCACCATTGATTTGTTACTATTGGAGCTTGGGCTCCTAGGCGTTTAGAGGTTCCTCCGAAAGCTTCCTTGCTTGTGGTGTGCTCCGGAGAAGTTTGTAAAGGTGTGGTGGTCGCCTTCAAGACCAACCCCGAGTGATTCGAGGCTCATCCGTTGGGGGTGACTCGAAAGAGATACGGTGAGCCTTCCGTGGCGTTCCGCAAGCTTTGGCTCCGGCACCGCTCTAAACGGAGAGTAGCTCTTCCCCAAGGAAGAGTGAACTTCGGGATAAAATGTGCGTCCTCGTCTCACTTGTGGTTAATCCTTTCCCGCACTTTACCTTGCTTTGTATGTTTGTTGGCTTGTTAGCTTTATTGTTGCCTAGCATATTTAGTACTACTTGTGTTTGTCATATAGGTTGTGTTCACCTAGTTGCATACCTAGTGAACCTTATTTATCCGCTTATCCCTAAAATTGACAAACAAGATTAAAATTTGTAGCCTCCTATTCACCCCCCCCCCTCTAGTTGACCGTATCGATCCTTTCAATTGGTATCAGATATAAGGTTTTACAACCTTAGAGGATATGGCCGGCGATGAAACTGTGGGGGGTCACCTCGCGGCGCTTGGACTTGGTGAAAACCAAGATCCTCTCGCAGCCGAGGTGGTCATACCTCAAGCCACTGCTCCTGCAGCTCCCAACCTGGGTGGCCCCTTAACTGTGGTGGATGTCCTTTCAATGTTTGCGGATCTTAAAACCGCAATGTTGAGAGAAGTTCGTTCCTCGGTTAAGGAGGAAATTGATGCGCGCTTAAAGCCATCATCATCAACATCAAACTCATTTAATCCAAATGAGGCCCTTGATGCGGATGACTCAAGGGAAATCCTTACATCACCGGGTCGCACTCAAGTTCCTAGGTACAATGCCTCGGAACCTTTTTACTCGCCACAACCCTTACAACATCCTCGCATTAATCCTGTTGGGCCTCCGCCCCCTTTGAAAGCTAATGCGTTTGCTAAGTCGAAGCTAGATATGGAGTCTCACATTCGAAGTGCATCTACGCAATTATGGTGGATTGTGGTCAACGGTTTCAACCCGAAGGACCCAACAAATCTCACTCCAAGGGAAGCGGTTGATGATCAACTCAATGCAACCGCCCATAACATCTTGCGTAGTGCCATGACCGAAGACTATAGTGACTCCATTGCTCTTCTCAAGACCACAAAGGAAATCTGGGATTGCCTTGAAGAGGCTCTAGAGGGTGATGCTGCAATTCGAAGATCTCGATTAGCCTTGCTCAAGCAAGAGGTAAATTTGTTTGTAAGGAACGATGGTGAAATCGCGGATGAGGTTTTTCAAAGGTTGTAGTCTCTTGTGCTAAACCTGAGAACCTTTGGATGTGAATGGGCTAATGATGACTTCATCAAGGACAAGTTCATTGATGCAATGGTTCTAACGGAACACACCATGGTGATGATGATCCATCAACGCCCGGACTACCACAAGTTAACTGCAGCTCAAGTTATGTCTACCTTCTCCACCCATGTGCTTTTGGAGACCAAGTCAAAGAAGACCTTTGCAATTGTTCAAGCCACCAAGAACTCAAATCTTGCCTTAAAGGCGAAGAAGGTAATTGCTCAAGCTAGAGAAGAAGATGTGCTTGAAGAGTGCGGTGAAGATGATGGTGACACTACTTTTCCGGCAAATGACTTTGCGGAAGACTTGGCTCTCTTAGTTAAGAAGTACTCGGGCACCATGGCCAACAAAGGAAAAAATCTTCAAGGAAGAAGTTTTGGGAGAAGAAAGTGCTACAATTGTGATAGCCCAAGACACTTTGTGCATGATTGCCCGTATGAGAGACGTGAAGACAAGTCCGAGAAGTTTGTGCTTAAAAAGAAGAAATTCTTCAAGTTCGCCAAGAGAAAAGATGACAAGGCACTTGTTCATGAGGAATAGCCGAAGCTACATGAAGATCATGATATCATCTCCTCTAGGACTTTAGCGACTATGAACAAGTGCCCTTTCATTCTGGCTCTTGCAGCTAATTCATGCGCCAACTTATTGTGATCTCTTCTAACATTGTTAAACTGAGTCGAAGCAAAGGAACTAGCCATCTCCATCCAGATAATCTTCCTCGTAAATATCCCCTCTATCTGGATTTATAAGGCTTTTTCATCTTGTCTTTAAGTAAAATTGTTGAAGTTTTAATGTTTGATCAAATTATATAAAAACTATATTAAGATGAAAAGCTACGGCTTTTCGGTTGGAGTTAATGCTCAAATGACACAAGTGAGGAGCTCCTTGGTATCCATACCAAAACTAGGAACAATTTTTTTGAAGGACTGGGTAGTAATTAACCAGCATTTATGTATATACCGGCTCAACCAACCATTTATGCAACTGCAAGACTATTTTTCATAGTAACAAAGATCGATCCGGCATAGTCTTGGCATCACAATCTACTACACAGTTAGCATGAGGAGTGCGTTTATTCCTATAGTTATCTTGAGCAACATAGCTTGTATTACTAGGTCTTTTACACTTGCATGCTTGTTTGGTTGGCTGTGTGCACCCTTGATACAGAAGCAGGGAGGTCTATACTCTTCTGTCGGCGTATCACCTACGTACATTGCAAGTGATCAAAAGGATGCTTCTATTAAAAAAAGAACAAGAAAAATCAACATCACAAGCCATTCGATCACAATCAACAATTTCATAACAACCAAGCAACACCACAGTTGCATTTATCCTTGTAACAAATTTCTTGTCAAACACATTAACAGTACTATATACGTCACTTCTATGATCCTATTGTAGAACCAACCAAATTTCACATTGTCAAGAAAAATATGGGTATGTGTGCATTTAAGTGGTTTTAGAAAAAAAAATTGTAAATTAATTATTAAAAGTACAAGTAACTCAAGTTGCACTTTCCAGAAATTGACTTATTAGATGTAGAGGAACAACAGACAATTGGAATTATCAGAGCTAAAAGAATTAACATACTTACTCGTCCACACACTATGATCATTGTATCTGAGTATCATAGCATGTACAATCATATGTGCTTTGCAAATGTTTCCAGTCCAAGTAAGCTAGCACAAGCAGGTTCTATGTGGCCTGCAGTTGTATAGAGACTCTTCGAGATGGGACGCGGGTGATTCGATGGATAAAGGGACGGAATCCTAGGGAACACATGGAGCCTAGAAAATGGTAGTTTTGCTTAGATAGAAGCTTGTTTCACGTGATGCCCAAAAAAATTCTCATCAGGACCACCATTGGCTGGTAAGTCTTTGGTTAAATATTCCCTCAACATCCATCGCTCACGCCGCATGTGTCATGTCCTGTCTATTGGCTAGGAGTAACTCAAAAGATCTTGTTGTGAGCAACATCTCACCTTGTAGTTTTAGCGGGATCGCCTTTTTGTGTCCAATGCTTCATGATCAATAAAATCATGTTGGGAAATACATGAGTTCTTACATCCAATGTTCATCATTATTGTCTCAAAAAAGAAATTTCACCATAATGAGATCCACTCTGGTGCAGCCAGCTCGACATACATAATCTCTCTTTGTTTTGGACTTGTTTGCGGTAAATCATAATAGATTCGTCATCACTAGTGAATAGGAGAAGTCACCATTTCATGCATTCGCGACGACAAAACTTCACTTGATGGCGCAACATAGCAGGTGCACGCGTGGAGAAATAAACCAAACATTTTTTTTTGAATTATTACCTAGATTATAATAGTATTTCTACCGTACCCGGACGACAACTACGAGCCACATGGCTTTTCGCAACTTAAGCAACAACAATAGTACCCCCCCCCCTTTGGTGGGAAATTACAGAGGTCGCAGGGGCAAGGGACAAGAGTTGCAGATGGGGTTCGACGCCTCGACAATCATTTGGAGGTGTTTAAGCCGCAGGGATTTCACGAAGATGTCAGCATGGGGGGCGGTAGTAAGTCATCGTGGTAGAATTCTAAGTCGCCTGGCAGTGTTCATGTGGAAGGGCGTGCTGGGACAAATGGGTAATCCAAGAAGGGATATTTTGATGTTACATGGACAACAAGTGGAGGCAATGGTCAAGTTGGGCATGTTGCAGAAAGCAGTGGTACTAAACCTAGTGTAGGTTGTCACGGGTACCTTAAAGTTGGACATATAGTGAAAGATTGTACAGAAGTGTAGTTTTGCATACACTGGGAGAGATCAGATGCATGTTTCTGGAAAATGCACAATGCTTCAAAGACCACGTCCTATCACACAGCTTGTAGGTTATTCGGCCAAATGTTTGCAACAACTTATTGGGAATTCAGGAAGGAAGGAAGCAGACAAGAGAAGGAGGCAGGCTTGGGGGATTGTTAAGGTGGTGAAAGGGAACATGTATAATGAAGATTTAACTACAGTATTTCAGAAGCAATTCCCTTGGGTGTGTCAGTGGAAGACAATGACTTTTAGGCTTAGGACATTCCTGATCAATTTTTAGACATGGGATAAATTAGAAGAGTTGAGTGATTGCCCCTTTGGGCTGAAAGGAAGTTATGTGGTTATTAGGATTGCCATGACTGAGATATCTGGAGCTACTTAAAACTCACTTCTGTTTGGGTTAGTGATGTAGGGGTGCTAGAACCATTTCACCATAGATGGCTTTTCAAAGGTTGCATCTTTAATTGGTACATTCCTATATGATGTATGCAATGATTATGGTATGCAAAAATTGTGAGAATCAAGTGTGGAATGAGAAGTGCATATAAGATACCTGATATTGCTGAGTTGACATATAAGAACACTTCCTCAATTTAGATAGGTTTTGAATTGGAGCGGGTTGTGGAAATGGGGGGGGGGGGGGCTTTGGTAGATGGCATACTGATACCTTCTCCTGGTTTTAATGACCAAGTACAGCAAGATGGGAGAGAATAACAAAAGGTCCAAAAGTGATAAAGGAAAAAAGGGTTGAAATGCATTTGCTGGGGAGTGCTAGTGAGAGTGTAGAAAAATGGTAGAGGAGTAGAAGTGCATATCCTCATGTGGTGGCGTCTAGTCAGGCCAGTTTCGGTAGGAAAATGGAGGAGGAGATTAGAGAGAAGGTTTCATTGGAGAAAAAAGCAGATGAGAAAATGAGATGTAAAGGAGGGGAGTTGGATAACTTGGACTTTGAAGCGGAAAGGATAATGATGAACACATGGATAAAGTGGATAAGAATCAGTGGAGTGAGAGAAGACTGCAAAGTAAATCGAATGAAAAGAAGGAGACTGGGTAGAGTGAGACTGTTACTCCAGGCATGGAGGAGATAGAGGGGATGGATGGTCAAACTTGCTAGATGGTACCACGCACGTTGTTCCGGGAATGTTTTGCAGCATATTTCAATGAGAATTCATTGTATAGAACATGAATATTTAGAGTAATAATATGAGAAATAAATTTAAATTACCTACAGTTTATTGTGTTTGTTTATTTTATAGTTGGAACATATTTACTAAATATAAATAGCATAATAGAATGAAAATTATCATGCATGTTGAGGTGGGTGTTTTCCTATGCATAGTTGCATGTTGTGATGGGTCCTTCCCCATACATGTTGCATGCTAAGGTGGCATGCTTGCATGTTCAGAGAAATAGGTTAGTGAGGGCTAGCTATTTATAGATGTTGCTAGGAAACTGAGATACAACACACAAGAAATACGACAAACTGGACAATGAGCTTGATGCAGAGCAGCAGAGGTGTCTGACATTGAAAGCGAGATACAAAAATATGTCTAGAGAGAGCGATTTACAAATACGTAATGGACAGGTGGAAACAAAGAACAAGACGGGGTAAAGATATAGAAGGGTCCATAGAGGATAGAAGGCAATGCAACAGAGTGGACACATAGCAGAATGTGATGCACAAGGCCATGGAGAGAGTCAGATACAAGAATCTGGATGCAGTGCAAGTGTATGCAAGGTACAAGTCAAAGGGGCAAGATTAATTCTACATGTGGCGGCGGAGGTGTTTAGCAAGAGAAGAGGATGGGCACCCATGGTCTTGCGGTTTGTCGGTGAGCTGAAAAATCCGACGATGGCAATTGGGTTCTAGAGAAGCTATTAAATTAGACATGAAAAACTGTGTGGCTTGTTATATTCCCTAGTGTTTCGGTCTTCCATGTAGTATGTGTTGTTGCTGTTACAAGGGAGGTTCTTGCATTTTTTGTTTTACGGTTAGTTGATGATTGCCAACTTTGGTGGCACACGAAGTGGTGGAAGTAACTAGGAATCGATATTGTGGTCCTACACATGTGTTTTATTTGTTTTCAACAATGAAACCGGATGACTCCTTGATATGAAAAACGTAGGTAGATTATATTGAACTAGAAAAAACAAGTGCAAATGGGAACATATGAAGGACAATTGTTCCCACCTTTATAGAGAAATGACCTAAAAAAACTTAAAATTACATCTAAATCCCCAATTACATCCTTCTGGACTAATCTGCCAACACTTGTCTGGTCACCATCACATCTCTGATGGAGAATGCAATGCGAGAAGGGCGGCAGCCAAGTCACCCACATATACAATTAGAAGAAACATTCTTGAAGATGTTGTAATAACCGGCCGTCACATGCAGACGAAGGGATATTGAGAAGTAGTCGAATCGGTTAGGGCCTTGGCCTCGTTATGTGTAAACTGTCATGCTAGCGTCGTCAAGGGCGTTGACGACCAGGACAACTATGCCCGTGGGTGTGAAAAACTTGCAAACAAATGAAGTCGTTACCGCCAACAAGATCGACCAACTGACGATCGATCAACCATGCACCGCATAAACCTAACCTAACTATAACCACACGCATATAACACATTGAACCGAGGTTCCCTTCGCCTCCCGTGGTGGGAGCAACGGACATTGGAGAGGGAATGGCCGGTGGAAAGAGGTGGAAGTCGGAATTTGCCCCCAATCGCAAGGGAGGAGTTTTTTTTTTTTTTTTTTTTTGTGTGGCACATGAGAGAGGTGAAGTCGTCATATTTTTTTTATTTTGCGAGAAGCAGAAAGCCGGAAAGGCAGAACTTTGAAATAAGAACATCGGAGAAAAGAAAAATGATAATAACTCGACGTTTCCAACAGTTTCCACCCAACCCGAGAGCCAGCCGCGGGCGTGGCCCGTGCAGCCGCGACGGCCACACCTTCCGCGCGGCGACGCCGGCCGTAGCGATAAAACGCGTGCCTTTTTGACAAACCGACGCGGCCACGTCCCCCACCAAGAGCGCGAGAGCATGGCGGCCACGAGCTCCGCGGCGCTCTTCTCCGTCCTCCCCCTCCCCACAGCCACCCCGGCCTCCGCCCGGGCAGGCAGCAGCCATTACAGGCCCACGCGCTCAGCCGCGGCCGTGTCCCGCATCAGATGTTCCGCCGCCTCGCCCGACCTGTCGCCCGGCGCACCGGCGCCGGCGCCGCCCAAGCCCCAAATCGAGCTCGAGTTCCTCGGGGTAAGCCCTCGATGGTCTCCGCTAGCTCCCGCCTCCGGGCGGCGAGGTTTAATTGATTTTCTGTGCTGTGCGTGCAGCCCAAGCCGGGCGCCGACGGGTCGTACCCGGTGGACAGGGCGGCGGCGGTCAGCGGCGACAAGCTCCTCCGGGACGTCATGGTCGAGAACAAGATCGAGCTCTACGCGGCATACGTGAGCCACCCTCCCTCACTAACCTCCGCACCTTCTCTGGCTTAATTTCCCTTCTGATTTTTCATCTGCCACTATCTGTTAATGAATGGTTCCTGGTGCGCGCGCTGCAGGGGAAGCTGATGAACTGCGGCGGCGGCGGCAGCTGCGGCACCTGCATCGTCGAGGTACACCGCTCCCTCTCCTTCCCAACTAGAAACTCACTGCATCATGTGCATCACCACAACTAAAATTGGCACAGCACGCTATCTCGCTGTGCACAATGGCTGCTCTGAACTGCAACTGATACCACCAGAGTGTGAACCTCTGTGCGCAGATAATCGACGGGAGGGAGCTCCTGAGCCCAAGGACCGACGCCGAGAATCGTTACCTTAAGAAGGTACGCAGCGGTTCATTCTCATTCTCATTGTCCTCTGGTTCTGAGAGTTTCTGCTGCTGTCGCCACTGTGGTTCACAAGCAGAGGAGCTGCCAATTAACTGTGCTCTCTGCATCTCGATGCCTTTGCCAGAAACCGGAGTCGTGGAGGCTGACCTGCCAGACGATCGTCGGGAACAAGGAGAACTCCGGCAAGGCATGACCTCACTAAGCCTCACGCACTGTCTCCGGCTATGTTGTTACGAGCGCCCTTTCGTCCTGAAAAAAAAATGATGTGTCTCTTCTTGCAGGTCGTCGTCCAACGGCTGCCCCAGTGGAAGAAATGAGCGAACAATCTTGCCTGCACATTCGATGTTCTGTACTGACAGCACGCGATCGATCCAGTGCCATGTACCTCCTGCTACAAAGTGTTGAGAAAAGATGTCCATCCTGGAAACAAGTTACTGACAATTTGAATGTGCGCTTCTTCACTCGGAAGATGAACAGAACAAGAACGCATCTGCTATTGCTGCTGGCATCAGTTACAAACCTGTTCTTGGCATATCCCTAGTACCCTGTATCTGTATGATAGGACCTAGTAGCACGATTTGTGTGTATCTAAAACCATATCTTGGTTTTCTTCCTGGACATCAATGGTAAATTGTAAATTGTGTTGAACCAGTAACAGTTTCGTTCTTCCGTAGTGGTCTGCGTTCTGCAAGGTTACTAATGAAACAAAAGAGTTATGTATGCTCCAAACAACAAAATCCGTCGTAGTCTAGGTGGTTAGGATACTCGGCTCTCACCCGAGAGACCCGTGTTCAAGTCCCGGCGACGGAATTTTTTGCTTCAATACTGAAACCTAACTTTTTTTTTTTCCATATGATCCGCACTATCTACAGACAACGAGCATCATCCAGTGCAGAGGAAAACATGTCTTGATAGACTAGCTGCAGAGAAACTACAGTTACAAGGCTCTGAATATTACAAGGCACAACTCTCAAAAGTAAAAAACCATAGCACCAAGCTAAGATCACCCCCAAAGGCAACAGCTATGCCACGGCATCAGGCCTAAATCGTATATACAGCAACAACCAGTAGAAACTTCACAACCTTGCACCACTATCTTCATTCGCCTGACCACAGATATCTTCGAACTTCGATCCTTGGTATGCCGCCAGAAGGACGACTAGTAGCATCATGAACATTCACATTCCAGTCAGCCACCTCCTGAAGAGCGATAGCTCCAGCCATCAATGCATCCAGGCCATCTCCAAAGTACATGGTATAAGAAGGTGAGGTAGCCCTCTTTATATATATAGCAAGAACCGAACAAAATACATGGCCAAACGATACAAAATGATGAGGTGTCCCTCTTACGAAGCCGATCCGAGGGTAATTGAATCACGCAGAACGCAAGTGACTACGTTAGCGAAAGATAACACAGGAAGAACTAAGTATAACGCCACACCACACTAAACCAGGGAACTGATCTTACAAGGGTATAATACCACAAACATGAGTCCTCCCTGAAATCAGTAGTCACCCCATTATCCATAGTCGCCAGCCACCCATGAAGATAGATGGGACTCAAATGCAAAAGATCGTACATCAAGCAGAATCATGCACCCTGTGTTAAGAAGGCACTTTGACAATAAGTAATATCTTAGGCATGATAGAAATCGACTTTGATGGTTATAGCCTTAGATTTTTTTTATGAACACTTGCAAGATGCAAATGAGTCTGAATTTAAGTTAAGTTTCTAACTTAACATAAAAATCGCTGGGGGTACGCAAAATCACTTTAGCTGTATGTAAGTTGCCTGATTTTTAAATTTGAGTAAGTTGATTTTTTGAATGTTGATTCTTTTGTCAAGAGTTGTGCTATTTTTTTCTTTGTGACATTTCATGGCTTCTTGCGCTGAATTTTTTACTCGCCCCAGTTTGGGGTCGGTCGATTTTTCTATTGGGCTTGAAGCCCGTTACCCAATTGTCTGTTTTTTTGTATGTGCTTTTTCTTTTTTTATTCATTTTGTGTTTAGTCTTTTTCCGTTTTTCTATATGGGTGTTTTTGGGATGTTGAGTGAGTGTAAATGTATACACGCAAGCACTATATAATATGTGTGTAAATTATACTAGAGTGTGAAAATTGCACTATTATACGCTTATTCTTTGCATATTACTAAAGGTGCAATTTCAGTGCAAATTTGTGTACAAGTTTTTAATATATTTTTTCAGTTTTTTTTTCTTCTTAAAGGGTAATAACAATGCGACTAGTTCGTCCTTTCTTAGAGAACTTCATTATTATTATTTTTTATCTTTTAACTTTCTTGCTTTTTAAGGTTGCGCAATACTAATGCCATTGCATTCATTCATTAATTGTAGAACATTTATTTTTTGCAAAAAAACTATTGTATGCTTAATGCTGAATATTATAAAAGGCAAAATTTCTGTGTAACTGTGTGAAAATTTTGTCACAATTTTTTTAATGTTTTTCTTTTTATTTCTTCTTATAGAGTAATGGAAACGTCACTAATTCATTATTACCTAGAAAACTTAATTATATTGATTTTGTTTTAGTTTTTAATTAATTTTCTTTTTTAAGGGTAATACATATGCCAATGATTCATTCTTTCTTAGAAACTACTTTCTTAGGAAAATTCGGCTATTATATCCTTATTCCTTCATATTATAAAAATTGCATTTTCTGTATAAATTGTATCATTATTTGTTTTAGTTCCTTTTCATTTTCTTTCTTATTAAAGGGTAATATCAATACCATTAGTTAACTCTTCCTTATAAAAATTTATTATTTTGATTTATTTTAGTTTTTATTTCATTTTCGTTATTTATTGAGGGTAATGCCAATGCAACTAATTCATTCATTCTTAGAAAAATTCTTTTTGTGCAAACTGCACTGTTATAGGCATATTAACAAAATATTAGTTAATGTTAAAATTGTGTGAAAATTTTGTCATTACTTGTTTTTTTCTTTTTTATGAAGGGGTAAAACCAATGACACTAATTCATTCTTTCATAGAAAACTTAATTGTTTTTAAAAAAATTCTTACGTAAGGGTAATACCAATACCACTAATTTATTCCTTTTTACAAAGCTTCCTTTTCGCAAAACAAAATCACTATTTTACGCTTATCATTTAATATTATAAAAATATATTTTTTGTTTAATTTTTCTGCAATTGTTTTTATCTTTGTTTCAATTTCAATTAATTTCTTTCTTCTCAAAGGGTAATAGCAATGCCACTGATTCATTCTTTCTTAGAAAACTCTATTTTAGATCTTCATTTATGTTCTTATTTTAGGGTAATACCAATGCCACTAATTCATTTTTTTTTTTGTAATTTCACTATTATATGTTTATTATAATGCAATTTTATATAAATTAGGTGAAAATTTCTCATTATTTGTTTTATTTTTTCATTTTATTTCTAATTCATTCTTCCTTAGAAAACTTCATTTTATAATTTTTAATTTTAATTTTTATTTATTCACTTATTCATTAAAGTTACACCATCACAAGTATTACATTCTTATACACTTTAGCTACATGTAAATTACCTTTTCAAAATTTTGTGTCAGTCGAATCTTTGACCAGTCATTCTTGTGTTGCGTTCTTGTGTTTTTTATGTTGTTTTGTTGGATTGGCTGATTTTCGACTTGCCACTATTTGTGGTCAGTCAATTATTGGGCCTTCATGCCTGCCAGCCCGTTTCCATGTCTGCCTCTATCTCTGCCCAATACTTTGGGCCTTCAGCAGTGCACTTACAAACGCCCAATAGGCAAAGGCGTGTATGTGTTTGTGTGTGCTTTGTGCTTTGTATGTGTGTGCGCGCGCGCTATTGCTCACGCATATTCGTGTATGTGTGTTCGCTCGAGTGTGTTTGCACGCACGCTCGTGTGTATCTGTGTGCGATGTGAAAAATGACACCATTGATATAAAACAAATTTGATTTCTATATAAGGTTTTTCGTAATTTCTCTTTCTTGCTGATAATATTGTCCAGTATTTTTGTTGTTGTTGTTCAGTCTTTCCCTTTTCTTGTCAGTTTGCGAAGTTTTCCTTTGTATCCGCGTCCATTTTTTTTCTTTGTGTATTTATGTGTGTGCAATTCGTCTTTGATGTGTCGAGGGGTGATTAAATTCTGGTGTGCTGTTATTTTTTGTTCACTTTTACAATTGGACAAAATAAATTTTATTTCCTTTTTCCATGTTTTTTTTCATTTTTGAGTCACTTTCTTTTCTATATGTGTATTTGTGGGCGTTGGATTCTCATTCTTTTTTATTTCATTTCTTTTTAAAGGGTAATATCAATGTCACTAATACATCTTCTAAAGAAAACTTCATCTTTTTGACTTTATTTTAATTATTCTTTTATCTATTTTTTTGTGTAAGCGTACTACTAATTCCACTAAATCACTTCTTGTTAGATTTTGTTTTCGTGTAGTCTTGCTTATTATAAAAAATTCAACTTCTGTGCAAATTGTGTGTAAATATTCCGCAAAAAAAAATTATGTCATGATTTGTTTTTGTTTGTTTCACTTTCGTTCTTCTTAAATAATAATACCAATGCCACTAATTCATTGTCCCTTAGAAATCTTCATTTATCGGATTTTTTAGTTTTTTTATTTTCTTTCTTCTTAATGGCTAATGGGATTTCCACTTCTTATGAAGCTTCATTTGTGTGAAAATTCCACCATTACATGTTTATTATTGCATGTAATAAAAGATGCAATATCCGTGTGTATTGTGTGCAAAAAATTTCATTATTTTTTTAGTTTGTTTCACTTTTTTATCTTTTTAAATGGTAATATCAATGCTACCAATTCATTCTTCCCTGGAATACTTCATTATTTTGATTTTATTTCATTTTCTTTCTTCTTAAATTATAATATCAATTCTCACTAATTCGTTCTCTCTCAGAAGACTTCATTATTTTAATTTTACTTTAGTTTTAATTATTTTCTTTCTTTTTTAAAGGCAATACCAATGCCACTAACTCATTCCTATATACAAAACTTCTTTTTTTGCGGAACAAAACGACTATTATACGCTTATTCTTGCATATTAAGTTTTTTGCAATTTATCTATAATTTGTTTGGAATTTATTTCCTTATTTATTTTATTTTTCACTTTAATTATTTTAAAAGGGCAATACTAACGCCACAGATACACCCCTCCTTAGAAAATTTCACATTTTGATTTTGTTTTAGTTTTTCTTTCATTTTCTTTCTTCTTGGGGGTAATACCATGCTACTAATTCGTTCCTTCTTAGAAAACTTTTTTCTTGCAAAACTCCACTATTATATGCTTATTCTTCTTTTGCAGAGATATTATTTTTGCATATTATAGAAAAGTGAAATTTATGCGTAAATTGTGTGCCATTTTTTATTATGTTTTTATTCCAGTTTTTTTCTTCTTAAAGGGTAATACCAATGCCCCTAGTTCATCCCCTCTTAGGAGACTTTTTGTAGAACGAGGACGCCAGAAGCTTTCGGCTTTAAATTAATAAAGCCACATCGGCTGAATCAAAGATCTAGCACATAAAACAAGAAAGTGAAGGTCTACCCAAGAGCACGCAGTCTCGACCTAGATTACCCAAAAGGTGCCACTCAAACTGGAGCTGGTGAAGCACGAGCGATGACTTGAATGTTCTTAATTTGCTCCATCACCTAGGACATGTGCTCAGAGTCCCGGCCTTTCCCCAACGATGTCCACTGCTGCAAGAAAAGATGACATTTGGATATACAGTCAGCTGGATGAGACGAAACTTTACCCTCGATGGTAAATTTGTTTCTGATGGTCCACAAGGACCGGAGAAGCCCCCCTACGCATCTTCAAAGTGCCGACCAGTCGTCCCGCGATGAGACAGGAGGATGGCGCGAAGATCATTACACGAGGAGGGGTTCCATGGTTGGTGGAAGGCCTCTCACACGACACTCCATGCAAAGCGAGCTAAGTAGCAACGGAAGAAGGTGTGGTTTGAGTCCTCATGGGCACCGCATAAGGCGCAATTACCGTCCGAGGGATCGTGCCTCTTCGTGACATTCCCAGAGGTAGGGAGTCTATTACAGATCAGCTGCCACATAAAGACCTTGATTTTTAGTGGTGGGCTCGCTTTCCATGGCCCGACAGCAGTGTCGAGCGTTGGGCCTTGGGTAAGACGCGCGTACATGGGCTTCACGAAAAAAATTCCAGAAGCCGAAAGCTTCCATGAGACCGCGTCCGGTGCCTGCGTTAAACTTGAACGAGCGAGCTGATCCTTAAGTTGGGTCCAGCCGAGGCCCGAGGCCCTCTAGGGGAGTGAGAGGCCTACTAAAATATATCGCCGGAGGCGAAACCGCAAGCGGGTCGGCAACCGACACCTCCATATCTTTTCATTTTTAAGTCTTCATTTATTTACTTTCTTCACTAAGAGTAATACCAATTCTAATAGTCCCTCCGATCTGAATTAATTGACTTAACCTCAATAAGATGTCCATTGTACATTGTATTGAGGTTGCGTCATTGCTTCGGATTGAAGGGAGTAACTCATTTCTTCTTATGAACAAATTCTACTATTATAAACTTATTCTTGCATATCAAAAAAAAAACAATATGCGTGTATGTTGTGTGCAAAAAAAAAATTTATTTGTTTTAATTTATTGTGTCGTATTCCGGCTAAAGGAAGTGACTGACCCAAGTAAAAAAATTCAGGCAACGACGTACAGTGTGTCTGAATAAAATTTCATAGCTACATGAAAACTCTGTTTCTGTAATAATGCGTTAGGAAATCATGCACGACGACGGGCTCAGGAAACCCGGGGGGGGGGGGGGGGGGGGGGAGTCCATCCCACACTCCGTCGCCTCCAATGTGCATGCATGTTTAGCACAAAGGTGAGCTGGGACGTTAGCATGTCTCCTTACATGATGAATGTCAAAAGAAGTAAAATTAGCAACAAGCTCCTCAATATCTAAGAATAACGGCGCTATTACACAGCGCGAATTCCAGCGCGATTTCCAGAGGTTGACCACTTCCAAGCTGTCTGTTTCAATTTCGACCTGCGCAAAACCACGAAGCATTGCCACTACCACACCTTCACGCACCGCAGTTGCCTCCGCAACGAGAGGATCTGTGATGCATGGGCATGGCTTGCACCAAGCTGTGATAAAGGCCGAAGACGATCGGGCCACACCCCCAATACCTCCTCTATGCTCTAGCATAGCAACACCGGCACCTGTGTTGATTTTTTTGCACTCATCATCCGGTGGTCTCCACCCATGCCCCGGTAAGATGCTTGCATGCTTGACCAGAAGCTCCAACACCGCTAGTGCATCTTTGATCATCTTGAGGGACTGGACAGGTTCCATACCAGCTTTGTCATGAGTGATATTGTTTCGAGATGTCCAGATTGCCCACATCACCGTGATGATCTTTGCCCTATCTGACGGATTGAACCGATCGTCACAGAGAATATCTCTAGACCATGTCATCATATGCAACTCCGGAAGCTTGATGTCAAGCCACTGACGTGCTTCCCTCCAGAAGTTTTTTGCATGACTGCATTTTATCAATGCATGATACATGTCTTCATCCGCTCCCAAGCACACTTTGCACCTGGGTGTTGTCGTAATATGCCTGTAGTGAAGAGTGCCCTCCACAAGAAGAATCCCACGCAGCACTCGCCGCCAGAACACCCGAACCTTTGGTAACACGTTCAGCTTCCAAATCCTTGTCCATAACTGTTTGTTTGTCTCTGAGGATTCGGTGACCGACCCTTCTTCTAGAGCACGATGCTCGTTGCGAATCATAAGAGTTCGGTACGCTAACTTGACAGTATAGATGCCTGCTTTCTCTGCTGACCATGCCCACATATAATCTCCTCCAAACCGCCGCAAAGGAATATTTAGAATGGCCTCTGCTTCAGAAGGAATGAAATTTCCATGCACCACATTGCTCTTCCACGTCCCCGCTTCAGCATCAATCAGATCTGAGACCGTGGCTAGATTAGTGGCCCCAATCTACACAGATGGCTTCATGGAAATAAGTCCAGGGATCCAGGGGTCATTCCATATCGATACAGTTGTTCCATCACCAATCCGCTTGATCATACCAACCTCCAAGGCTTCTCTCCCTGCCATGATCGCACGCCAGGTAGAAGAGGCGTGGGAATGCGTGGTGGCTTGCGGGAAGTTGGTAGTCGGGATATACTTCCCTTTGAGCACCCGTGCACAGAGCGACTCTGGGCTCGTGACGAGTCTCCATCCATGTTTCCCAAGAAGGGCTAGGTTAAATAGTTGAAGATCTCTGAATCCCATCCCTCCCTTCACTTTCGGTGTTGTAAGAGTGTCCCAATTCGTCCAATGCAAAGACCGGCGATCAAGAGAGCTACTCCACCAGTATCGGGCCATGCATGAGGTAAAGCCCTTGCAGACTTTCTTCGTTAGTTTGAAACAGCTCATAAAGAACGCTGGGATCGCCTGCGCCACGGACTTGAGGCGTACCTCATGGCCCGCACATGAAATCATGCACTCCATCCCGCCCTGCAACTTGCTTCGGAGCCTCTCATTAAGATGATCGAAAGTGCCACTTGTGATCCGCCCTGTTGCAGTGGGTAGCCCGAGGTATCTCTCATTGAAGGCTTCAACTGAAATACCAAGAAGAGTTTTCAGATTTTGTCTAACTGGATCCGGTGTGTTCGGGCTAAAGTAGACGGAGCTCTTCTCTCTATTTACACACTGTCCCGAACTGTCGCTATAGATCCTCAGAACTTGGTTCAACCTTTGGGCGCTCGCCTCCTTAGCATTCATGAAGATCAAACTATCATCAGCAAAAAGGAGATGATTTACCCAAGGCGAATTGTTGCTGACTCTAATCCCTCTGTCCTCATGTGCACCACCCAGGTTTTTTAACAGCATCGTAAAACCCTTGGCACATAGTAGGAATAGATAAGGCGAATAAGGATCCCCTTGACGCAGACCCCTAGTTGGAGTGAAGTAAGGCAGCAATTCCCCATTCACACGTACTGTGAACCTGACAGAAGTTACACACTTCATTGTCAGTCTAACAAAACTCGAACTGAAACCCATTCTTGACATGATAGCTTCCAGATAGTGCCATTCAACTCTATCATACGCTTTCATCATATCAAGTTTGACAGCACACACATGATTTTTTCCCTTCTTCCGTCGTCGCATTGCATGGACGCTCTCATAAGCAATTAAGACATTATCATTGATAAGGCGACCGTGAATAAATGCACTCTGTTCTTCACTAATAATCTCATCCAAAAACTCCCTTGCCCTGTTCGTGATACACTTGGAAGCAATCTTATATAAAACATGACATAAAGAGATTGGCCTATATTGTGAGATGCGCTGTGGGTACCTTACTTTAGGTATGAGGGTAATGGAGGTGTCATTCATCCCCATTGGCAGCTCACCACCATTCAAAAAATCCAAAACAGCCAGCACTATGTCATCCTGGAGGAGATCCCAATGCCGCTGAAAAAATCCCGCCGTAAAACCATCCACCCCTGGTGCTTTGGACGGGGCCATTTGAAATAAAGCTACCTTGACCTCATGAGCTGTAAATGGCTTATCGAGATGCTCGTTCATGAGCGGGGTCACCTTAGGCGGGATTAGATTGAGCAGCTCGTCCATAGGCCGGAATCCCTGAGAGGTATATAAAGCTTCATAAAAACCTTGGGCTTCTGCATGATTCTCTTCTATAGTCTGACATGTTGAGCCATCTGCTCTCTCTAGCCGCTCAATTCTATTTAAACGTTTCCGTTGAGCTGCCTGGGCATGAAAATACCCTGTGTTACGATCACCCCGACGCAGCCAAAGGACTCTGGATCTTTGATGCATCCAGATTTCCTCTTGTCGGAGAGCTTCTCGCAAGTCCTTTCCAACTGCACGTTCTTCGTCAGTTGGACCACGCCCCGTAGAGCGGGCCCGTAGACGATCAAGTTTTATGCGCAGCTTCCGAACCTTGCGTGTTAAATCTCCAAACTCCTTAGCTCCCCAACTAGCAAGCTTCTGTTGCATATCACTGAGAGCACTAACCATACCAGCCAAACCATGTCGTCCAGCTCCCTTTTGCCACTGTTTGAATACTAGCTGGTCATAATCAACATGTGTTTGCCAAACATCCTCATAACGAAACTGCCTAGCAGATCGTATACTTGTTCCAACCAAAGACTCCCGTGGATCTATCATTACGAAACAATGGTCCGACTCCACGATTGCAATATGCCGAACATGTGTGTCAGGGAACATGTGGACATACTGAAGATTGCCAAACCCCCTGTCCAGTCGAGCTTTAACATTTGCGTCTCCCTGTTGTCCATTGTCCCAAGTGTATTCCGTCCCGGACCAACCGAGGTCTTGGAACGAACAATCATTGACTGCCTCTCTGAATGCCCTCATTTGATATTCAGGACGAGCCGCTCGAGAGAAGTGTTCAGAGGCAGTAAGTGTGTCGTTGAAATCACCAACACACAGCCAAGCTTCGTGCTGGATTGCACAAAGTGTGCGTAAGAACCTCCAACTATGCGACCGATCTTCCACTCTTGGGGCTCCATAGAAACCAGTGACCCTCCACTCTTGCGAGCCTCGGATCTTCTCCTTTACCAGAACGTCGATGTGGCAGGAACTGTAATTTTTCAGCTCCACATCCAACTCATCCGTCCGGAACAAACCAATACCACCACTAAGGCCAGTACTGTTCATCGCGAAACATCCTGTAAAACCAGGCAATTTCTGCAGACTTTCCACCCTTTTGGCTGAAATTTTAGTTTCCATCACAAACAGGAGAGCGGGCCCTTCCTGCTTCACCACACAGCGAAGCTCTCGAACTGTCGATGGGTTCCCAAGCCCTCGACAGTTCCAGCTCAAACAACTCATTGGTGCGGGCAGGGATGACTCGTAGCCGCTACCGACGTTTTCGAATTGTTCGGGGTAGGTTTCTTTTTCTTTGGCTCCCTCTCAGTGTCAGAATCCCCTACGGATCCACCGTGAGCAGCACTCTCTGTTTCTTTTTCTTCCTCATCCTAGTGGGGAGAATTTGTCAGAAGGGGCCTATCCACCCTCCTATAAATCTGGGTCTGATTTTGAGGACCCCCCTTTCTCTTTTGCTGATACCTTGTATTCTTTGCAGGAGATGTGACCTCGGTCGTATTCTTGGCCGCAGTGCTCGAGTTTTTTTTGTGTCCGCCTTGCTCTTCAGGGGGGGCGAACCCTCCCTTCTCAAACTCTCACCTGAGGCAGCCTTTTTCCAATCATCTTGCGCCCTCAGACCTTTGCCGAATGGAAGATCTCCATTCTCATCCCTCGTTCCCGGCGTCATACAAAACAGATCCGAGTGACCCAATTTGCCACATGAGAAGCAGAAGTGTGACACATTCTCATAGACAATATCGTAAGGATCCATGCATTTCCTCCTCTTTGATTAAATCAATTGATATTTGATAATAATTGTGTATTGATTGATGCCTCAATGGGCTGCTTATATAAGTACAAAGTCTTGGAGTCCAAGTATAGAAGAGATAGATTACAATTCAAACTACCAAAAACTAAACCGGCCGAATATACTCTAATATCCCCCCGCAGTGTCGACGTCGGGCGTGACGATGTTGAGACTGGAGCGTATGTCGGTGAAGGATGCATTGGGAAGCCCTTTGGTGAAGATATCAGCAAATTGCGCACTCGCTGGAACATGTAGAATCCTAACCTCGCCAAGAGCCACCTTCTCACGAACAAAGTGGATGTCGATCTCAATGTGCTTCGTGTGACGATGCTGAACTGGATTAGATGCCATATAGACTGCTGAAATGTTGTCGCAGTAAACAATGGTAGCATGCTCGATTGGTCGATGAAGCTCCACGAGGAGTTGTCGAAGCCAGACGGCCTTGGCTACAGCATGTGCAACAGCCCGATACTCAGATTCAGCGGAGGACCTGGAAACTGTATCCTGCCTTTTCGAAGACCAAGAAACAACATTATCACCCAAATAAACACAATAGCCGGATGTGGATCGTTGAGTGTCGGGACAACCTGCCCAGTCTGCATCAGAATATACTGTCAAGCTTGTTGGAGAGGAAGAATTAATAAGGAGGCCGTGGTCTAGAGTGCCTTTGAGATAGCGAAGTATGCGTCTAATATGAGCAAGATGAGGAGCACGAGGGTCATGCATAAAAAGACAGGCTTGTTGAACAGAGTAGGAAATATCAGGACGAGTGAGAGTAGCGTATTGAAGGGCACCGCTAATGCTGCGATACAAAGTGGGATCAGGAACGGGTTCACCATCAGCCGACAATTTGGCACCGGTGTCAGCAGGTGTTCGACAGGGTTGACAATCAGACATGCCGGCACGTGAGAGCAAATCTATAACATATTGGCGTTGGGAGAGAAAAAGAGTAGAGGGAGTACGAGAAACATTGATACCAAGAAAATGATGTAGAGGACCAAGATCAGTCATAGAAAATTCATGATTGAGAGAAGAGATTATTTGGTGTAGGAAAGTATCGGAAGAAGCGGTTAGAATAATATCATCTACATATAATAAGAGATAGGCGGTGTGATTAGAGGAATGAAAAACGAAGAGAGAGGAGTCGGATTTAGAAGGGACAAAGCCAATGGTTTGAACAAAGTTAGCAAAACGCTGGAACCAGGCTCGAGGAGGCTGTTTGAGACCATACAACGATTTGTTAAGAAGACAGACGAGATTCGGTGAGGAGGGATTTTCAAAACCAGAGGGTTGCTGGCAGTACACAGTTTCATTTAGTGTTCCATGGAGAAAAGCATTTTTGACATCCAGTTGATGAATGGTCCATGAAGAGGAGACCGCAAGACTAAGAACAACACGGATGGTGCTAGGTTTTACCACAGGAGAAAAGGTCTCATCAAAATCAATGCCGTGCTACTGTGAAAAACCACGACAAACCCAGCGAGCTTTGTAGCGGGCAAGAGAATCATCGGCATGAAACTTGTGGCGAAAAACCCATTTGCCAGAGACAATATTAACACCAGGAGGCTTGGGAACCAAAGTCCAGGTGTTGTTTTGCTGTAGAGCATCAAATTCGTCCCGCATAGCAGAAAACCAAACGGGATTAAGAAGAGCCCGTTTGTATGAGGTGGGTAGAGGGGAGATAGTCGGTGTGGCCGTGAGATTAAGACGGCGAGAAGGGAGATGAAAACCGTGTTTGCCACGAGTACACATGACATGATCATTAGTGGGTGGTGGAATGGGTATGGCGTTGGGTGGGAGTGGTGATTGGACCGGTGCCGGGCTTGCCAATGCCGGGCTTGCCGGGATTGCCGGACTTGCCGGTGCCGGGCTTGCCGGGCTTGCCGGTGCCGGTGCCGGGCTTGCCGGGATTGCCGGGCTTGCCGGGCCGGCCGGGCTTGCCGGACTTGCCGGTGCCGGGCTTGCCGGCTGCCTCAGGCTTGTCGGCCTCGCCGCGGGAGAGGGAGAGGTCGCGGCAGAGGTGGGAGTGGTTTGCTGGTAATTGGGTGATGTGGTGTTAGTGACAGAATAAGGAAACGTGTTTTCATCGAATGTGACATGGCGAGAGACAAGCACGCGACCAGAAGATAGATCGAAACAACGATGTCCTTTGTGGTCATCGAAGAGGCCAAGATTAATGCAGGGTAGAGATCGTGGGGCTAGTTTGTGAGCGGTGGTGGATGTGATGTTAGGAAAGCAGAGGCAACCGAAAACCCGAAGAGAAAGATAGTCGGGAACATATAGAAGAAGAGATTGAAAGGGTGTATAGCGAGGACATGTGTTGCTGGGGCGGATGTTAAGGAGAAGGGTGGCAGTGCGTAGAGCTTCGACCCAAAAATGGGGAGGAAGAGATGCTTGGATGAGTAAAGTGCGTAGGATATCGTTGATGGAACGAAGAGAGCGCTCGGCCTTCCCGTTTTGAGAGGAGGTATAGGGGCAAGAAAACCGGAGAAGAATGCCATGGGAGAGGAAAAAGGTGCGATTGGTGACGTTGTCGAACTCGCGCCCGTTGTCACATTGAATAAAGCGAATCGGTAGGCCAAAGTGTGTTTGGACGTAGGTGCGAAAGGTGAGAAAAAGTTGATGGACATCAGATTTAGCACGTAGAGGGAACGTCCATATGTAGTGAGAATAATCATCTAAAATCAGAAGATAATACTTATAGCCAGAGACACTAGGAATAGGGGAGGTCCAGAGATCACAATGTAAAAGCTCAAAAGGAAAAGTGCTAACAGTGGATGATGTTCCAAAAGGTAACCGAACATGTTTGCCGCATTGGCATGCATTACAAAGAGAAGAATCATGTGACACACTAGTGCTAGGAATAGAAAATTCTTGTAGTAGAGAGGACAGTGTTGATTTATTGAGGTGACCGAGCCGACGATGCCACAGATCTACTGAAGCAAGCATGGCGCGAGGAGAGGACGTAGGCGCGCCATGAAGTGGATAGAGATCGTCCGTGCTATTGTAGCGAGCGAGAAGTGTCCCCGTTCTCAGATCCTTCACAGATAAACCAAAAGGATCAAAAGCTAGAATGACAAGGTTATCTATGGTAAATTGGTGAACAGAAATAAGGTTTTTGATTAAAGAGGGAACAACAAGAATATTGCGTAGTTGAAAGTTGGCATGATCTGTTTGTATGGAAGAGTGACCGGTGCAAGAAACGGGAACAAGAGAGCCGTCGCCTATGGTGATGGAAGGATAAGCGAAAGGAAAACAAGCTGACAGAATATCCATATTTGAAGACATATGCGAAGATGCACCGGAATCGAAGATCCAATCCATACCTTGGTTATTGAGTGTAAAGTTGTTCATGGCGGCGATGAAGGCGGCTTGATCCCAGGCTGGTTGTTGATGAGTAGCTGGCGGTGCGGGCGCAGGCGCGTGCGCATACGGCATGGGTGAAGCAGGGCCGTAGGCGTAGGGCACATAGGGTACCGGCAGGTAGCCGTGGTGTGATCCATGGACGGCTGGCGATGGAGAGGTCGTGGCAGTGTAGACATGAGGCGGTGGCCACGGACCAAGGAGGCCGGGAGCACCGGTGGCAGGACGAAGACCCGGGCTCCAGTTGCCGGTGTACGCGGGAGGAGCGCCGTAGGGAGACAACGCAGTCCATGGCATGGGCCACGCCTGAACAAGACCAGTCCAGGGGTCTTGCTGAGGCTGCCAAGAAGCGGAGGCAGAGGCCGATGGAGGAGGCGCCGGTGGTGCAGCCGGTGGTGGTGGAGGAGGCGCCGGTGGTGGTGTTGCAGCAGGGCGAGGCTGCGGCGGGCGGTAGACGGGGTTTTTGCCCCGATAGTTAGGGCTCGGGCGCCAGTCGGGAGGAGCCGAGGAAGACGTCGGTGGAGGCGGCGCAGATGGTGCGGCGGGCCGGGCGACGTGAAATAGCTGGGGAGGACGCGCCGCCTTGCGCGCCTGGTTCTGTGCCTCGAGCTGCAAGATGGAGCGGACCTCCGCGAAGGAGGGGTAGGGGCGCAGCATAGGGATAAAGGCGACCTGCTTCTCGAACTGCTCCCCGAGGCCGACGAGGAGAGCGTTGATGAGAGTCCGATCGTCAACATGATCACCGAGCTCACGAAGTTCGTCGCCGATCGCCTTGATGCGTTGGCAATAGACGGTGACCGGAGAATCGCCTTGGATGCTGGTGCGGAGCTCGATATGTAACGCGTTAACACGCGCATCAGAGTTGTCCTGGAAGAGCTGCTGAAGAGAGGCCCATAGTTCAGCGGCGGTGGCGTCGTCGTTGGAGACGAGGTTGAAGAGCTCGGTGGAGATTCGAGTATATATCCATTGGATGACGGTGAGATCATCCTTGATCCAGCGAGGGTCGGTCAGCCGCGGGGAAGCGGCTGGATTGATGTGATGACGGAGACCGCAGCGGCCGAGGTGGACATGGAAGAGATGGCGCCAATGGTAGAAGTTGTGGGCGGCGAGGTCTAGGGTTATCGGGATGAACGGTGAAACATCGGCGATTGTATCGGCGAGGGAGAGCTGAGGTGGTTGGGGTGGAGTAGGGTTTTGGGTAGGGGTTGAGGAAGGTAGAGGAGCCACGCCGGCGGCGCGGAACTCGGTGGTGGTGTAGAGCCGCCGCGGCGGCAGCGAGGGAGGAGTTGGCGGCGAGGCCATGCCGAGGGCGGAAACCTAGGCGTCTGATACCATGATATTTGATAATAATTGTGTATTGATTGATGCCTCAATGGGCTGCTTATATAAGTACAAAGTCTTGGAGTCCAAGTATAGAAGAGATAGATTACAATTCAAACTACCAAAAACTAAACCGGCCGAATATACTCTAATATCAATATCCACCTCCTCAAAGGTTTATTGACATCAACAGTTACCCTCACCCTAAGGTACCCTGCATTATGATCAAACTGCATCAAGGTTGCCTCTTTGTCGATCTGATGTGCGATTGCTGTGCTCCACGGTTCAGCCCGTAGATTGAACGGGAGATTCAGCACTTGGGCCCATATCTGCAGTTTGTTAAACTTCAACTCGAAGGGTCGCATGCAGTCGTCGAACGCCGATAAGATCACTGCATTCTTGCTGACGTGCCATGGCGAACCCTCCCACACACGATCACGATCCCTCTGACATGCAAATTCTGCCACAAACGTATTCTCCCCCGCCGGCCTGAAGTGAAGACCTTTGGGTTTTCCCCACGCCGGCCGGAGCGCACTAGAGATAGTCTGGATGTGGAAGGTGTGTCGATGAAGTACTTTGCCAGCCAACATCCACTTCTCCTGCGCCCCTTCCTCGATATCATCAAGCACGAGCGGTGTCGCTTCTTCGTCAGTTATCTCCATCTTCCCCAGCGCCTCCGCTAGTTTTTCCCTCGCCGCCCTGGGCGAGAGCGCGCCTCCTTCTCCTTCCCCCGATCAGTAGATGAAGCCATCGCCGAACAGAGAATTCGTAAAGCCTGCCCCCCGCCGATCAGATCGAGCGAGCGCCGCCACAGGTCCTCCCGAAAACCCTAGTCGCCTCCCCAGGGGCTCCTGTTTTTTCGGAGCAATCCCCCAGTTAGGCTGCTGCAGGCTCATCTACAGAACTGGGAGGCGACAAGGTGCACTAAGGTTGTAGTCTTGTAGACCAACTGGTACATTGCAGTCGCCATTCATATGTTAGCTTGTGTGCACGGCAACGCAACCTAACCAACCAACACCATTTCGTGTGCCAAGGCACATATATATCTATGCACCGCTGCATGAGACCAAGAGAAAATGCAGCTCGTTACCATTCCTCTACGAGCTACGTGCATCGCCAGCACCTGCAGCACGCATTGCATGCACGCGTCGCCGGCCGATGAGCTCACCCCCAACACCAGCGAAAGACGTGTCCCCGCGCTCCACCGGCGAGCGCTATAAAAACTCGTCTACACATGCATGCTTGAGCACAAGTCAGAGTGTGCGTAGATCGTTCCATCGGTATGGCCTTCTCCCGTGGCGCGTGGCCGGCGATCACTGCAATCTTGCTGGCGCGCGGCCTGTTCGCCGCCTTCCCGGCGGCGTCGGTCGACATGGGCGACATGCTGATGATGGACAGGTTCCGCCAGTGGCAGACCACGCACAACCGGTCGTACCTGAGCGTAGAGGAGAGGCTGCGGCGCTTCCAGGTGTACCGCGACAACGTGGAGTACATTGACGCCACCAACCGGCGCGGCGACCTCACCTACGAGCTCGGCGAGAATGAGTTCGCCGACCTCACCCAGGAGGAGTTCCTGGCCAGGTACGCGTCGTCCTACGACGGCGCTGGTGATGATACGGGCATCACGTTGCCCGGCGGCGGCGGCGGCGACGCCGAGCTGTGGTCGTCCGGCCGCGACTACGGTAGCTCCTTGGAGGCTCCGCCTCCCAGCTGGGACTGGAGATCCAAGGGCGCCGTCACGCCGGTCAAGTCCCAAGGCGCAGGATGCGGTACGTAAAGATACACCCCCCACGCACCTGATCCATTTCAACATTATACCTTGCTAAGCATGCACGACGAATGGATGCAGCTAGCTGTTGGGCGTTCGTGACGGTTGCGACGATCGAGACTATGAACTGGATCAGGACGGGTAAGCTGGTGCCCCTCTCGGAGCAGCAGCTGGTGGACTGTGACCCGTACGACGGAGGGTGCAACAAAGGGTCCTTCCACAGGGCCTACAACTGGATTGTGGAGAACGGCGGGATCACCACGGCGGCGGAGTACCCGTACAAGGCGGTGAGGGGCACCTGCAACAAGTCCGTCAACAACGTCGTCAAGATCCTCGGCGGCGGCGTGATCCCGCCCAGGAACGAGCCCGAAATGCAGGTCGCCGTCGCCGGGCAGCCCATCGGCGTGGCCATCGAGGTCGGCAGCGGCATGCAGTTCTACAAGGCCGGCGTCTACTCGGGCCCCTGCGGGACAAACCTCGCTCACGCCGTCACCGTCGTCGGCTACGGCGTCGACGCCGCCACGGGGGTCAAGTACTGGCTCGTCAAGAACTCGTGGGGGCAGACGTGGGGCGAGAGCGGCTACATCCGCATGCGCCGCGACATCGGCGGCCCGGGGCTCTGCGGCATCGCGCTGGATGTCGTATACCCGAAAATGGCGAAATAAAGAATGTTGATGTGAATGTACCTATGTCATGCATCTGCATGCGTACGTTCCCAATTAAGTAAGCTCGCCTACTGGGATTGTTTCAGGTCCACCCGTTATTGTTTCCTGAACTTGGATTCCTTCAATACCATTGGAAAGACCTGGCCATCTCAACAAAATGGAAACACCTGGACGTATGTCTTTTCTCTTTCTAGTGTGTACGGACGTGTCTATGTTCTTTCTCTTTCTAGTGTGTACGGACGTGTCTATGTTCTTTCGTAAAAAAAAAGGATGTGTCTATGTTGGACTTATATTGCACGTGTCAATGGTGGACTTGTTTGTACGCCAGTATATTGTACGTACCATTTTTATCTTTTAATCTCAATCATCATAACTAAGATCGACGAAGGATATATTTTTAGCAAATGTGGTGTCGCTGAAAAAATAAATATAAGACTATAACCATCAAAGTTCATCCTATCATATGCCTAAAATTACTAGTAATTATCAAAGTGCCTTCATTAGAGAGGGAAACATTACGAATGATGTTATTGCTGCAATATGAGTCCAATATGGACACATATCTAAAGTAGATCACGCACACATTATAACAAAAAACAACTTACGAGCAGATCTTTCAGTGAAAAAGCACGCGTAAATCGGTAAATGTTCCCTTTTGGGATCCCGGAGGACACCAACCACATCTTCTTTACATGTCCCGCTGCCTGATTTTTTTGGAGTTGTTTACATGGGGTGGTGGGAGTCAATTGGTGCCATGATAACCTGTCCGACATGTTTCGGGAGGTTCTCAGTCTCACCGCCCATGCGACCCCCTATGGGGTGGTGGGAGTTGTTTGCATGTTAGACTTATATTGCACGTGTCAATGGTGGACTTGTTTGTACGTCAGTATATTGTACGTACCATTTTTATCTTTTAATCTCAATCATCATAACTAAGATCGACGAAGGCTATATTTTTAGCATATGTGGAGGAACGTGATGGCTTGTTTGCCTCTTACAAATGTCGCTCGAAAAAAATTATAAGGCTATAAGAGCATCTACAACGACGTATAGCAAAAATGACCCCTCAAACATCCGCGGGGAATGACCGAACACGCCTAAAATAAACACTGCTGCAACCGGACATTTCATAGTAGATTCCCCAAATCCATACTGTTGGAAATATGCCCTAGAGGCAATAATAAAATAGTTATTATTATATTTTCTTGTTCATGATAAATGTTTATTATCCATGTTATAATTGTATTGATTGAAAACTCAAATACATGTGTGGGTACATAGACTACAATGAGTCCCTAGTAAGCCTCTAATGGACTAGCTCGTCAATCAAAGATGGATGTGGTTTCCTAGCCATGGACAAGAGTTGTCATTTGATGATTAGATCACATCATTAGGAGAATGATGTGATGGACAAGACCCAAACTATGAATGTAGCATATGATCGTGTCAGTTTATTGCTATTATTTTCTGCATGTCAAGTATGTGTTCCTATGACCATGAGATCATGTAACTCACTGACAACGGAGGAGTACCTTGTGTGTATCAAACGTCACAACGTAATTGGGTGACTATAAAGATGCTCTACAGGTATCTCCGAGGGTGTCTGTTGCGTTGACATGGATCAAGACTGGGATTTGTTGCTCCGTGCGACGGAGAGGTATCTCAGGGCCCACTCGGTAATATATACAACATCATAATGAGCCTTGCAAGCAAAGTGACTAAAGAGTTAGCCACGGGATCTTGTATTACGGAATGAGTAAAGAGACTTGCTGGTAACGAGATTGAACTAGGTATGGAGATACCGACGATCGAATCTTGGGCAAGTAACATACCGATAAACAAAGGGAACAACGTACGGGATTAACTGAATCCTTGACATAGAGGTTCAACTGATAAAGATCTTCGTAGAATATGTAGGAACCAATATGGGCATCAAGGTCCCGCTATTGGTTATTGACCGTAGAGGTGTCTCGGTCATGTCTACATAGTTCTCGAACCCGCAAGGTCTGCACACTTAACATTCGGTGACGTTTCGGTATTATTGAGTTATGTATGTTGGTGACCGAAGGTTGTTCGGAGTCCCGGATGAGATCCCAGACGTCACGAGGAGTTCCGGAATGGTCCGGAGGTAAAGATTTATATATGGGAAGTCATATTTTGGCTACCGGAAAAGTTTCGGGTTTTTCCGATATTGTACTGGGAAGCTTCTAGAAGGTTCCGGAAACTTCCGGAGGAGTCCGGAAGTCCACCAAGGGTTCCACCACGTCCCAAGGGTTTGCATGGGCTGAGGGGAGGCGCCCTGGACTTATTGGGCCAGGCGCACAAGTCCCTCAAGGCCCATGTGGCTTGGGAGAGGTGGAAAGTCCACCTGTTTATGGAAAGGGAGGGAATTGGACTAGGAGTCCAACTCCTCCCCCTTGGATGCGCCCTAGGGCTTAGAGGGGCTGATCTCCATGCCCCTCCACCTATATATAGAGGGGAGGGGGCGCCCCAAGAGCACACACGAAGCCCTTGGCGCCCCTCTCTCTCCCTAGATCGTTTTCTCCTCCGTTCGCGGTTTCGGTAGCGCTAGGCGTAGCCCTGCTGAGATTGCTCCACCACCACCGCCACCACGCCGTCGTGTTGCCGGAGAACTCATCTACTACTCCGACCTCGCTCGCTGGATCGAGGAGGCGGAGACGTCATCGAGCTGTACGTGTGCTGAACGCGGAGGTTCCGTCCGTTCGGCGCTAGATCGGGACGGATCGTGATTGGATCGCGGGACGGATTGCGATTTGGATCGCGAAGACGTTCGACTACATCAACCGCGTTTCTTAACGCTTACCGCTTAGCGATCTGCAAGGGTATGTAGATCCACTCTCTCTCTCTCTCGTAGCTGTTGATCTCCATAGATAGATCTTGGGTGTTCGTAGGAATTTTTTTGTTTCTCATGCAACGTTCCCCATCACATACAAAGCATGCAAACATAAAAACCTGCGTACTATGTACAAACTAACTACTCCTCGTCGGATATTTCAACGATCTCCGTGTCCTCCGGCGGATAAATGTGCGACAGCTGCAACTCCGCCCCCTCCGGCGCCTCGGGCTGCTCCGCTACGGCTTCCTCCGCCGCCATCTCCGCATCCAGCTCGTCGAAGAGGGCGTCGGCCTCCGCCTGCCTCTGCCGTATGAAGCGACTCGGACCAACCTTACTTGTCCACGTACGAGAGACTGGTTCCATCGACTGACATGTAACTTTGTTGCATAAGATGGCCGGCGGGTGTCTGTCTCTCCCACCTTAGTTGAATCGGATTCGACGAAGGCGGTCCTTGTAGAAGGTTAAATAGCAACTTGGATATCACCGTTGTGGTTTTGCGTAGGTAAGAATCGTTCTTGCTAGATACCCATAGCAGCCACGTAAAACATGCAACAACAAATTATAGGACGTCTAACTTGTTTTTGCAGGGTATGTTGTGATATGATATGGCCAAAGACATGATAATATATATTTGATGTATGAGATGATCATGTTTTGTAATAGTTTATATCGACTTGCATGTCGATGCATACGGCAACCGGCAGGAGCCATAGGGTTGTCTTTAATTATTGTATGACCTGCGTGTCAATCTTTAAGCGCTACGTAATGCTTTACTTTATCGCTAAGCGGTAGCAATAGTAGTAGAAGCATGGTTGGCGCGACAACCCCGATGGCAACACAATGATGGAGATCATGGTGTCATGCCGGTGACGATGGAGATCATGCCGGTGCTTTCAAGATGGAGATCAAAAGCACAAAGATCATGGCCATATCATGTCACTTATGATTTGCATGCGATGTTAATCCTTTTATGCACCTTGTTTTGCTTAGGACGACGGTAGCATTATAAGGTGATCCCTCACTAAAATTTCAAGATAAAATTGTGTTCTCCCCGAGTGTGCACCGCTGCGAAAGTTCGTCGTTTCGAGACACCACGTGATGATCGGGTGTGATAGACTCTACTTTCACATACAACGGGTGCAAGCCAGTGTTGCACATGAGGAACCCTCGGGTTAAACTTGACGATCCTAGCTTGTACAGACATGGCCTCGGAACACAAGAGACCAAAAGGTCGAACATGAGTCATATAGTAGATATGATCAACATGGATATGTTCACCATTGAAACCACCTCATCTCACGTGATGATCGGACTTGGGTTGGTGAATTTGGATCATGTAACACTCGGATGACCGGAGGGATGTCAATTTGAGTGGGAGTTCTTTAGTAATATGATTATCTGAACTCATTATCATGAACATAGTCAAAATGTCTTTGCAAATTATGTTGTAGATCAATAGCTCGCGCTTTAGCTCCCCTGTATTTTTGATACGTTCCTAGAGAAAAAGTAAGTTGAAAGATGATGGTGGCAATTATGCGGACTGGGTCCGTGATCTGAGGATTGTCCTGATTGCTGCACAGAAGGCTTATGTCCTCGATGCACCGCTCGGTGCGCCACCCCCTCAAGCGTTGTTTGTGGATGTTGTGAACGTCTGGCAGACACGTTCTGATGACTACTTGATAATTTAGTGCGCCATGCTTTACGGCTTAGAATTGAGGCTCCAAAGACGTTTTGAACGTCACGGAGCATATGAGATGTTTCGAGAGCTGAAATTGGAATTTCGGGCTCATGCCCGTGTTGAGAGGTATGAGACCTCTGACAAAGTTCTTTGCCTGCAAGATGGAGGAGAATAGCTCAATCGGTGAGCATGTGCTCAGAATGTCTGGGTACTACAATCGCTTGAATCAAGTGGGAGTTCATCTTTCAGATAAGATACACTACTAGAATTCAGTTATTTGCCATCTGCCAGCTCTTTGCCGTCTGCCAGCTGATGGCAAAGAGGCTGTTTGCCGTCTGTCTTGCCAAAGCAGACGGCAAAGAACCAGCTGATGGCAAAGAGGGTCTTTGCCATTTGCACTTCTTTGCCGTTTGCTGTCAGATGGCAAAGACCAAAGTGGGCCCCACGGGGCACGGCACTGGCTAGGTCAAGCTCTTTTCCATCTGCCACTTCTTTGCCGTCTGCTGGCAGATGGCAAAAATTTCTTTGCCGTCTGCCAGCAGACGGCAACGAGGTGAGGGTGGGGCCCACAATGTCACGGCGGGGGCGGGCTAACGGTCACCGTCTTTGCCGTCTGCTGGCAGACGGCAAAGAATTCTTTGCCGTCTGCCAGCAGACGGCAAAGAGGGGGGCTTAATTTTCGCCCCCGCGCCCAAAGCCTCTCTCTCTCACACACACACATCTCTCTCTCCCTCTCTGTCTCAGCGCCGCCGCCCCGCCCTGCCCTGCCCTGCCCCTGCCGCCCCCGCCGCCGCCCCGCCCTGCCCTGCCCTGCCCCCACCGCCGCCCCGCCCTGCCCCGCGCCGCCGCCCCGCACCTCCGCTGCCCCGCGCCGCCGCCCCGCAGTCTGCCGCAGCGGCCACGCGCCGCCGCCCCGTCGAGCCCCCCCGGCGAGCCCTCCCCGGCGGCACCCCCCGGCGAGCCCCCCCGACGGCACCCCCCCCCGACGAGCCCCCCGGCGGCACCCCCTCCGGTGAGCTCCCCCACCTCTGCCCCTTTTTTTTTTCTGTTTTTCTGTTTTTTTCCTTTTTTTAATATCATGATTATAGATATATATAGATGCTACTGTTAGTAGATAGTAGATGCATCAATTAGGTTAATTAGTTAGATGTTGTTAATTAGGTTTTTTGAGTAGGTTAATTAGTTAGATGCTACTGGTTTCGACATCAATTAGGTTAATTAGGTTAGGAGGAGGAGAAGAAGAAAAAAGAGGAGAGGAGGAGAAGAAGAAGAGGAAAAGGAAAGGAGGAAGAAGAAGAAGAAGAAGGAAAAAAAAGGAAGAAAATGAAGAAAAGGAAGAAGAGGAAGAAGAAAAAAAGAAAAAAAGAGGAAAACCCCCGACCCCGACCCCGACCCGACACCCCGACCCCGACCCCGACCCCGACCCGACACCCCGACCCCGACACCCCGACCCCGACACCCCGACCCCGACCCCGACCCGACACCCCGACACCGACACGGCACCCCGACCCTGACACCCCGACACCCCTGACACCCCGACACCATGACACCCAGACACGACACCCCCGACACCCCGACACCCCGACCCCGACACGACACCCCGACCCCGACACGACACCCCGACACCCCGACCCCGACACGACACCCCGACACTTAAATTAGGTATATATTCAATTTTTTAGGTATTCAATTTTTTATTATGTTCATGATGATGATACACTTAAATTATATACATATTATTCATGTCAGGTATTCATTCTTTTTATGTTGTACTAATTTCGTTTACTCTTTGTCATTGCAGGTGTTGACAGATGGTGGGCGCGGGTCGAGAGCGCTCCGAGGCTCCTACCTCGGCGCGTGGTGGGAGGGGTAGTTCCATTCCACCCCATAGCCTCCGGAGAGCGCTGGATCTCAGTATCCAGACACCACCGGCGGTCGCTTCTTCTTCGGCCGGGAGAGGTCGGGGGGGAAGAAGGCTGGTAGAGGTGGACGTGGCGGCGGGAGAGGTAGGAAGGCTGCTACTACGCCTTCCTCGCCGCCACCCCCAGCTGATTCACCCGACCACATGAGTGCTCTGTCTGAGATGGAGCCGCCTGAGGTGGACCCGTCTCGGACTCCGGTCCACGAGCCTCGGGCCGACGAGCTTATGGCAGACGCGCCTACGGCCGACGAGCCTCGGGCCGACGAGCGTCGGGCCGACGAGCCTTCGTCCCACGAGCCTTCGTCCCACGAGACTCCGTCCCACGAGACTCCGGAGCTCAGCAGGGATCACGCTGAGTCGCAGCGGAACTCGACGGAGTCGAGTGGCCGTGCTGAGGGTGGCTATAGTTCTGATAGCTATAGCGAGGGTGAGTGGGTTGAGGGGCGCAAAGTCTACCAGCGTGGTGGTACAAAGCTCCCGCCCACCCCGGCGACCCCCGACCAGAGGTGGTTGATTGCGCCTAACGGGGCCAAGTAAGTGCATTTACTCTTTTTTAACCTTTGGCCTTCACGTTTCTTCGAATATCTAATGCGTTGGCCTTGTCATACTACAGGTCTTGGACACACGAGCCTCATGTCCGTAGGCCCAACAGTGTCCTTGGTGTGATTTGTCGCCAGAGCTTCCCGGGGTGGGTCACGTTGCCCAGTGAGGGCCGGGTTCCCGAGTTAGGAATGACCTGGGAGCACTACTTGGCTGCCCTGGCCCCGCCGGGGCATAGGATCGGCGATGTCGAGTGCCACAAGGTGGCCGACATTGTGATCCAGACGTTTTGGGTAATTTCTCCTTTGCCGTCTACGTTGTGTTTCCTTCTTTGATTGGCAACCCTAGTGATTGTACTAATTCGTGTTTTCTTGTTTTATTGCAGACCTTCTACAGGTGTGCTGAGGGACAGGAGGAGGCCGCGTCTCTGGTTATCGACAACGAGTGCAGGCGCCTACTTCAAAACTTTCGGCACGAGGCTCGGACGCAGGCTATTCGAGACTACTTCGCCTCGGCTGGTATTAGGAGGAAAAGAGAGAAGTGCCGCGAGAAGTTTCTGAGTAAGGAGAAGTACATGAAGGTAATTACCTATTCTTAAGGCCTTGTACTTAGTTTCCTTGATTTGATTCGTAGGCGTAGCGCTCAAATTTCTCTTGCTTAACTTAGGTGCCCCCGAGATGGTGTGCGGATAGGATGGACTGTTGGGAGGCGTTGGTGGATGAGTGGTGCTCTCCCCAATGGCGCTCCACCCACGACACTGCAAAGGACAAGCGTGGCAAAATGAAAGGTGTCCCACACCATCTAGGCAGCGTCAACCTACATCAGTACGGGGAAAACTGGGTATGTGGTTTGCTTCATGATTCATGCAAATTTATTCTTCATGCTAGCTTGAGCCCTCAACTAATACTCTGTTCCTCTCTTTTAGGCGCGAGAGAACAAGGCTCCAGTGCCACAGCTGTTCGACCTCTATGCCATGTCCAATACTGCCTCGTACAAGAAGGCCAAGGCATTCTCTGAGTCTGACCTCGATGATCCAAAGAAATTCACCAACCGCGCCTCCCACCACAAGCTTGTGAGGTATAGAGACGAGGGGAAGGCGAGGAAAGGGCCGGACTTTAACCCGAGCCAGCAACCTCTTGATCCAGAGCTGGTGATGATATCTGGTGGCGGGAGGCCCCATGGCTCGTTAGCCATTGGGGATGGACTGATACGTTGTAGTAGCACTCTCCCGCAGATCAAGAAGCGCCAGACCGGCTCCGATCCTGAGATATTGCCTCGTGCACGGCCAGTGGAGCTCGAATTCAAGGTTAGTTATACGGATTCAGATACCTTTCCTTCATTACATTGTGTGTGCGGCCGTCGATGATTACAATGCTAACGAGTGGTGTTGCAGGCTGCTATTGAGGCAGAGAGAGCGAAGACCCAGGCTGCTATTGAGGAAGAGAGAGCGAAGACCCAGGCGATTGTAGAGGAGAGGGACCGGCAGGCGGCGGAGAGGGAGAGGGAGCTTGAGGACAGGACGGCTAATGCGTTGGAGGAGAAGAGGAACCGGAACATGATGGCTAACCGGGCCCTATACGAGATGTTCGCGGTAAGTTTCTTCTGCATATTAGCCAAATCATGCACGTAATGTTCCTTACAGTAGTATCTAATATGACTGACTCGTCAAAACCAAATGTGCAGACCCTGTGCGAGAAGAGCGGCACGACCCCTCCGCCGATGCCAGTCATTGCTCCGGCGGGCACAGTGAGTTTCATTTGAATGGTCATTATTTACTAGTCTTCACATTTGAGTTGCATCATGCTAACGATACATTGGAAATGATCTTTGGTGCAGCATAACTCCCGACAAGCATCGACCGATCCTCCTCCGTCAGCCACTGGCGCGACCGGTCCTACAACTACACCTACAACTACACCTCCATGATGACGGTAAGTTTTCGCAAGTGTTTAGCATAACAAATGCGTACTTAGCTTAAGAAATGACCTATTTATCTCCAAAATGCCGTATACTTAGCTTAGTTTCCTCGAAAATGACATTATTACCTTACTTAGGTCCAAAATGACCAATTTTACCATGGATAGCTCTCAAATGACCTATACTTAGCTTAGCTTAAGAAATGACATATTTAGCTCTAAAATGACCTGTACTTAGCATTATTTCCTCCAAAATGACATAATAACCTTAATTAGCTCCAAAATGACCTATTTTACCACGGATAGCTCTCAAATGACCTATACTTAGCTTAGCTTAAGAAATCACCTATTTAGCTCCAAAATGACCTATTTAACCTAGGAAAGCTCTAAAATGACATATACTTAGCATTTATTCCTCCAAAAATGAATTTATATGGTTAGCTAGCTAAAAAATGACATAATAACCTTAATTAGCTCAAAAATGACCTATTTAACCTAGGACAGCTCTAAAGTTACCTATACTTAGCATTTATTCCTCCAAAATGACTCAATATGCTTAGCTAGCTCAAAAATGACATAATATGCTTAAGAAATGACCTATTTAGCTCCAAAATGACTTAATATGCTTAATTAGCTCAAAAATGGCATAATTACTTAGGTTAGCTCTGAAATGACCTATACTTAGCTTATTTAGTTCATTTATGACATACTTAGCATATTTAGGTCAAAAATGGCCTATTTAACTAGGTTAGCTCTAAAATGACACAAGTAAGCAATAAGAAGAAGAAAAAGAAAGAGAAGAAAAATTCTTCTTCTTCTTCTTCTTCTTCTAGTCTTCTTCTTCTTCTTTTTCTTCTTCTTCTTCTTTTTCTTCTTCTTCTTCTAGTCTTCTTCTTCTTCTTCTTCTTCTAGTCTTCTTCTTCTTCTTCTTCTTCTTCTAGTCTTCTTCTTCTTCTTCTTCTTCTTCTAGTCTTCTTCTTCTTCTTCTTCTTCTTCTTCTTTTTCTTCTTCTTCTTCTAGTCTTCTTCTTCTTTTTCTTCTTCTTCTTTTTCTTCTTCTTCTTCTAGTCTTCTTCTTCTTCTTCTTCTTCTTCTTCTTCTTCTTCTAGTCTTCTTCTTCTTCTTCTAGTCTTCTTCTTCTTCTTCTTCTTCTTCTTCTTCTTCTTCTTCTAGTCTTCTTCTTCTTCTTTTTCTTCTTCTTCTTCTTCTTCTAGTCTTGTTCTTCTTCTAACTTCCTTCTTTCCCATTTTGCAGATTTGATTCACTTCACGGAAGCTTGCGTTCATGGAGTCCTTGTCCTTCCATTTTGTTTTGATTTTGTAGGATCAACAATTGACACTGGCATATGTATGTATAGATGAATGAAACTTGCATATGTATGGATGAGACTTGCATATGTTTTGATTTGGTATGTGTTGGATGATCATATCCATATGGCTTGCATATGTGTTGTTTATTATGTGGTGGATGAGACATTTTATGTGATGGACTAGACATAATGTTTGCCTTATTATGTGATTCTGAATATATATATATGTGTGTGAATTTATGTGCAAATGAATTGATATAAGAGAAAACAGTAAAAACAGGGGCTATATAGCCACTTTGCCGTCTGCTAGCAGACGGCAAAGAGGTTTGCCGTCTGCTAGCAGACGGCAAATAGGCCACGTGGCAGCAGCCTGTGCAAGCTGGGCTGGCCTATTTGGCCTGTTTGCCGTCTGCGGGCAGATGGCAAAGAGCTTTCTTCTTTGCCGTCTGCTAGCAGACGGCAAAGAGCCTGCGCTGGCCCAGCTGACGCCTGACGTCAGCTGACGTCAGCTGAAGCTCTTTGCCGTCTGCTGGCAGACGGCAAAGAGCGCCGTTAGCCCCCTAACGGGGCTGGCACCTTTTGTATGCCGTCCAGGGGCTTTGCCGTCTGCCAGCAGACGGCAAAGAGCTTGGCTTCTTTGCCGTCTGCCAGCAGACGGCAAAGTGGCCTTTACCGGCACCCGTTCGGCTGGACTGTTCGCCGTCTGCTGGCGGACGGCAATGGCTTTGCCGTCCGGCAGGCAGGCCTTTGCCGTCTGTTATGGCAGACGGCAAAGAAGCTGATTCCAGTAGTGATAGTGATTGACAGAGTTCTCCAGTCACTATCACCAAGCTACTAGAGCTTTGTGATGAACTATAACATGCAAGGGATGGAGATAGTGATCCCGGAGCTGTTCGCAATGCTTAAGGCCGCGAAGGTAGAAATCAAGAAGGAGCGTCAAGTGTTGATGGTTAACATGACCACTAGTTTCAAGAAGGGCAAGGGCAAGAAGGGAAACTTCAAGAATGGCAAAATAGTTGCCGCTCCACTGAAGAAACCCAAGGTTGAACCCAAACCCGAGACTAAGTGCTTCTATTATAAGGGGAACGGTCACTGATAGCGGAACTACCCCAAATACTTGGTAGATAAGAAGGATGGCAACGTCAACAAAAGTATATTTGATATACGTGTTATTGATGTGTACCTTACTAGTACTCCTAGTAGCACCTGGGTATTAGATACCGGTTCAGTTGCTAATATTGGTAACTCGAAATAAAAGCTACGGAATAAACGGAGGCTAGCTAAGGGCGAGGTGACGATGTGTGTTGGAAGTGTTTCCAAGGTTGATGTGATCACCATCGCATGCTCCCTCTACCTTCGGGATTAGTGTTGAACCTAAATAAATGTTATTTGGTGTTTCCGTTGAGCATGAACATGATTAGATCCTGTTTACTGCAATACGGTTATTCCTTTAAGTCAGAGAATAATGGTTATTCTGTTTACATGAATAATACCTTCAATGGTCATGCACCCAATGTGAATGGTTTATTGAATCTCGATCGTAGTGATACACATGTTCATAATATTGATGCCAAAAGATGCAAAGTTAATAATGATAGTACCACATACTTGTGGCACTGCCGCTTAGGTCATATTGGTGTTAAACGCATGAGGACGCTCCATGCTGATGGACTTATGGAATCACTCGATTTTGAATCGCTAGATACATGCGAACCATGCCTCTTAGGAAAGATGACTAAAACCCCGTTCTCCGGTACAATGGAGCGGACAAGTGACTTGTTGGAAATCATACATACTGATGTGTGCGGCCCGATGAGTGTAGAGGCGCGCGGTGGATATCGTTATTTTCTTCCCTTCACTGATGATTTGAGTAGATATGGGTATATTTACTTAATGAAACACAAGTCCGAAATGTTTGAAAAGTTCAAGAAATTTCAGAGTGAAGTTTAAGATCATCGTGACAAGAAGATAAAATGTCTACGATATGATCGTGTAGGTGAATATCTGAGTTACGAGTTTGGTATGCAACTTAAGATAATGTGAAAATTGTTTCACAACTCACGCCACCTGGAACACCATAGTGTAATGGTGTATACGAGCGTCGTAATCGTACTCTATTGGATATGGTGCGATCTATGATGTCTCTATCTGCCACTATCATTTTGGGGTTATGCATTAGAGACAACCGCATTCACTTTAAAATAGGGCACCATCAAAGTCCGTTGAGACGACACCGTATGAATTATGGTTTGGCAAGAAACCTAAGCTGTCGTTTCTTAAAGTTTGGGGTTGCGACGCTTATGTGAAAAGGCTTCAACCTGATAAGCTCGAACCCAAAGCGGACAAGTGCATCTTCATAGGATACCCCAAGGAAATAGTTGGGTATACCTTCTATCTCAGATCCGAGGGCAAAGTGTTTGTTGCTAAAACGGGTCCTTCCTCGAGAAAGTGTTTCTCTCGAAAGAATTGAGTGGGAGGAAAGTAGAACTTGATGAGGTTGTTGAACCGTCACTTCAGTTGGAGAGTAGCACGACACAGAAAGATGTTTTTGTGGCGCCTACACTAAGTGAAGAGGAAGCAAATGATGATGATCATGAAGCTTCGGATCAAGTTACTACCAAGCCTCGTAGGTCGACAAGGACTCGTGCCGCCCCTAAGTGGCACGACAATCCTGTCTTGGAGGTGATGTTGTTGGACAACAGTGTGCCTACGAGCTATGAAGAAGCAATGGTTAGCCCGGATTCCAAGAAATGGCTAGGAGCCATGAAATCCGAGAAAGGATCCATGTATGAAAACCAAGTATGGACTTTGGTAGACTTGCCCGATGAACGGCAGGCCGTTAAGTACAAATGGACCTTTAAGAAGAAGACAGACGCTGATGGTAAATGTCACCATTTATAAATCTCGACTTGTCGCAAAGAAGTTTTCGACAAGTTCAAGGAGTTGACTACGATGAGACTTTCTCACCCGTAGCGATGCTGAAGTCTGTTGGACATATGTTAGCAGTTGCTGCATTTTTTCGATTATGAAATCTGGTAGATGGATGTCCAAACAGAGTTTCCTTAAATGGTTTCCGTGAGGAAAGGTTGTATGTGATACAACCAGAAGGTTTTGTCGGTCCTAAGGATTCTAAAAGGTATGCAAGCTCCAGCGATCCTTCTATGGACTGGGGCAAGCGTCTCGGAGTTGGAATATATGCTTTGATGAGGTGATCAAAGCTTTTGGGTTAATACAAAGTTTGCAATAAACTTGTATTTACATGAAAGTGAGTGGGAGCACTATAGCATTTCTGATAAAGTATATGTGGATGACATATTGTTGATCGGAAATGATGTAGAATTTCTGGAAAGCATAAAGGGTTGTTTGAAAGGAGTTTTTCAAAGGAAGACCTGGAATGAAGCTACTTAAATATTGGGCATCAAGATCTATAGAGATAGATCAAGACGCTTGATAAATCTTTCAATGAATACATACCTTGACAAGATTTTGAAGGACTTCAAAATAGATCAGTCAAAGAAGGAGTTCTTGGCTGTGTTGTAAGGTATGAATTTGAGTAAGACTCAAAGCTCGACCACGGCAAGAAAAAAAGAGAAAGGACAAAGGTCGTCCCCTATGCCTTAGCCATAGGCTCTATATAGTATGCCATGATGTGTACCGCACCTGGTGTGTGCCTTACCATGAGTCTGTCAAGGGGTACAAGAGTGATCCAGGAGTGGATCACTGGACAGCGGTCAAAATTATCCTTAGTAACTAGAGGACTAAGGAAATGTTTCTCGATTATGGAGGTGATAAAGAGTTCGTCGTAAAGGGTTACGTCGATGCAAGCCTTCACACCAATCCGGATGACTCTGAGTAGCAATCCAGATACGTATAGTGGAGCAGTCATTTGGAATAGCTCCAAGTGGAACGTGGTAGCAGCATCTACAGTATGACATAGAGATTTGCAAAGTACACACGGATCATAATGTTGCAGATCCGTTGACTAAACCTCTTCCACGAGGGAAACATGATCAACACCAGAACTGTATGGGTGTTAGATTCATTACAATGTAAATCACATAGTGATGTGAGCTAGATTATTGACTCTAGTGCAAGTGGGAGACTGTTGGAAATATGCCCTAGAGGCAATAATAAAATAGTTATTATTATATTTCCATGTTCATGATAAATGTTTATTATCCATGCTATAATTTTATTGATTGGAAACTCAAATACATGTGTGGGTACATAGACAACAATGTGTCCCTAGTAAGCCTCTAATGGACTAGCTCGTCAATCAAAGATGGTTGTGGTTTCCTAGCCATGGACAAGAGTTGTCATTTGATGATGAGATCACATCATTAGGAGAATGATGTGATGGACAAGACTCAAACTATGAACGTAGCATATGATCGTGTCAGTTTATTGCTATTGTTTTCTGCATGTCAAGTATGTGTTCCTATGACCATGAGATCATGTAACTCACTGACACCGGAGGAGTACCTTGTGTGTATCAAACGTCACAATGTAATTGGGTGACTATAAAGATGCCCTACAGGTATCTCCGAGGGTGTCTGTTGCATTGACATGGATCAAGACTGGGATTTCTTGCTCCGTGTGAAGGAGAGGTATCTCAGGGCCCACTCGGTAATACAACATCACAATGAGCCTTGCAAGAAAAGTGACTAAAGAGTTAGCCACGGGATCTTGTATTACGGAACGAGTAAAGAGACTTGCTGGTAACAAGATTGAACTAGGTATGGAGATACCGACGATCGAATCTAGGGCAAGTAACATACCGATAAACAAAGGGAACAGCATACGGGATTAACTGAATCCTTGACATAGAGGTTCAACTGATAATGATCTTCGTAGAATACGTAGGAACCAATATGGGCATCCAAGTCCCGCTATTGGTTATTGACCGTAGAGTTGTCTCGGTCATGTCTACATAGTTCTCGAACCCGCAGGGTCTGCACACTTAACGTTCGGTGACGTTTCGGTATTATTGAGTTATGTATGTTGGTGACCGAAGGTTGTTCAGAGTCCTGGATGAGATCCCGAAGGTCACGAGGAGTTTCGGAATGGTCCGGAGGTAAAGATTTATATATGGGAAGTCATATTTTGGCTACCGGAAAAGTTTCGGGTTTTTCCAATATTGTACTGGGAAGCTTCTAGAAGGTTCCGGAAACTTCCGGAGGAGTTCGGAAGTCCACCAAGGGTTCCACCACGTCCCAAGGGTTTGCATGGGCTGAGGGGAGGCGCCCTGGACTCCTCTCAAGGCCCATGTGGCTTGGGAGAGGTGGAAAGTCCACCTGTTTATGGAAAGGGAGGGAATTGGACTAGGAGTCCATCTCCTCCCCCTTGGCTGCGCCCTAGGGCTTGGAGGGGCTGATCTCCACGCCCGTCCACCTATATATAGAGGGGAGGGGGCGCCCCAAGAGCACACACGAAGCCCTTGGCGCCCCTCTCTCTCCCTAGATCGTTTTCTCCTCCGTTTGCGGTTTCGGTAGCGCTAGGCGTAGCCCTGCTGAGATTGCTCCACCACCACCGCCACCACGCCGTCGTGTTGCCGGAGAACTCATCTACTACTCCGACCTCGCTTGCTGGATCGAGGAGGCGGAGACATCATCGAGCTGTACGTGTGCTGAACGCGGAGGTGCCGTCCGTTCGGCGCTAGATCGGGACGGATCGTGATTGGATCGCGGGACGGATTGCGATTTGGATCGCGAAGACGTTTGACTACATCAACCGCGTTTCTTAACGCTTCCCGCTTAGCGATCTACAAGGGTATGTAGATCCACTCTCTCTCTCGTAGCTGTTGACCTCCATAGATAGATCTTGGGTGTTCGTAGGAAATTTTTTGTTTCCCATGCAACGTTCCCCATCACATACAAAGCATGCAAACATAAAAACCTACGTACTATGTACAAACTAACTACTCCTCGTCGGATATTTCGACGATCTCCGTGTCCTCCGGCAGATAAATGTGCGACAGCTGCAACTCCGCCCCCTCTGGCGCCTTGGGCTGCTCCGTTGCGGCTTCCTCCGCCGCCATCTCAGCATCCAGCTCGTCGAAGAGGGCGTCGGCCTCCGCCTGCCTCTGCCGGATGAGCCGGCGGTTGGCCTCCACCTCGGCCTCATCCTGGATGGAATCCACGATGGCCCGCTGCTCCGCCATCTCCTCGACTTGGGCGACAGCGAACTCCGCCTCCACCTCCGGCATGTTCAAGGCCGGAGCAGGCTAGTCCGCCTCGTCCTCCTCCGCCTCCTCCTCCTCCACCGCCTCCGGTAACTCCTCCTCCGGCTCCGACTAGTCCGGAGGCAGACCCGCAACGATGCGGGCGGCGCGCCGAGCCTGGATCTCCATTTCGATCTGCATCCGCCGCTCAGGCGTGAGCTTAACGTAGGTGGTGATCCTACGTCGGACCATGCTGACGCAGGAGACCGTGGGAGAGCAGGGGAGAGGAGGCGGACGGGCTCGGGTGATGGTGGAGGGAGGGAGGAGGTGGATGTGCTAGGGCTAGGGGGCGCCGACCGGTTTAAATAGCCGTCTTTGGCCACGGGCGATGAGCCGGAGCGGCGCCATGCGGTGTTCACACCGTGGCGACGATCGACGCGCCCATCGGGCCGTCAGGTTTCCGGGCGAGTCCGCGTGGGGCCCCATCGTCAGGCGGACGTGGCAGGCGTGCCCAGGTGCCCCATATCCGCCCCATATTTATGTTGGATATGAGGGGTGCTGGTTAGCCCGGGCGTTTGAGACCCATTTGAGGTGCCCGGCTGGGTCGCACTTTCATGACCTGCCCGACCGTTTGAGACAGGTATGAGGGGTCCAGTTGTAGATGCTCTAACCATCAAAGTTTATCCTATCATCCCTAAAATTATTACTGATTGTCAAGGTGCCTTCATTAGAGAGGGAAACAATATGGATGATGTTATTGCTGCGATACAAGTCCAATATGGACACATATCTAGAGTAGATAACGTGCACATTAGAAAAAACAACTTACGAGCAGATCTTTCAATGAAAAAAGCACGCGTAAATCAGTAAACCTACAAGGAAATACTATAAAGAAACGGTTTTGCTAAAACACATCTAGATGTGAGATAAGTATTACACATCTAAGTCCTATATCATTGATCTTACGTGAAGATTCGTGTGGATATTTTCTTTTTTTTTCTTTTTCTTTTCCTTTTTTATGCTTGATTTAGCCATTTAGATGTGCAATAGCTATGTCACATCTAGATGTATCCTAGACACACCCAGAAAGAAAAGTCTAGCCTCCTTTCTCCATCAAGAAAAGAAACTCTTAACGATGAGGGATATTATGCCGCCGAGACATGGAAACGGCCGTCATCCTTCCAACAAGAGGCTTCAGTGATGTCTTGATTGGCCTCAAGTGGAGTTGGATGGGTACGTTTTACGGTGGCATCGCTTGCCGGCCCGCTCCTTCAGTGAGGCACCAGGCATGGTGGAGTTAGGGGATACGGGAAGAAACGTCGGGCTAGTGTAACATCGATGCATGACCCGGCCAGTTATGGAGGTCATCAAGATCGTGGACACAAGCATGAAGCACCATGTTAAGACAGACTACGTCGTCAACCACGGCCGCGTAGTCGCCCACATAGATTGCGTCGGGCACGTGACGAGGGATGCACCAACCAGATCGCAGAGTTCACCTCTTGGCGACCGGGCGCTTCGTTGTCTGCCGTGACCGCATACGGCACCATGGCTGAACGCACATGCTACTTGGATGGTGTAGGGGTTGTTTGGTTTAAGACTAACTTTACCCAAGGTTGTCACATTCAAGGTTAAGCAAGTTTGAGCAACTTAGATGTGGGTTTGATTCAAGCCACATTCGGGTCCCACATCAGATACACTTAACAAGTGTGACAAAATTTTCTTAGGCTTGTAAACTTGTAGCTTTAATCTTGAGAGAGGCGTTTTGGTGCCCAGGCTCATATGCACCCGTTCAGTAAAAAAATCAAAACAAATACTAAAAAAATTCAAAAAATTCCAATTTTTTTCCGGTGGTACATAATTTGATGCGTGAGATTCGCTTCAACGAATTTGTCTTTTTTGCCGAGAGCTGCTCAGATGCTCAAATGATACAAAAATTGGAGCGAATCTCACGCATGAAATTATGTACCACCCAAAAAAAATGGAATTTTTTGAATTTTTTTAGTATTTGTTTTGATTTTTTTACTCAGCGGGGGTGCAAATGAGCCCGGGCTCAGAAATGGATTTTCGCTTTAATCTCTACCTACTCTCTACTCCTAAAGGAGCAGTCCGTACGTCGTTTCATTCGTTCGCACCCCTCGATCGAACGAGAGCCTCCCCCACCGATCTCTCCCACCGATTTTTATTTTTTAACCATCGTGGGCATCCCCCACCGGTTTTTTTGCGACTCAGCCTCCCCAACCGATTTTTCTAAACAATAGTTTCCTTCTATCTGTTTCCTTCTATCGTTGATTTTTGAGACTCAGCCAAACGGACGACCAAAAATAAAAACTATCCATATATACAATCAGCCAACGATCAAAGATCAAAACTCTCCATATATACAAGACTACTCAGCCAAACGGACGACCAAAAATCTAAACTATCCATATATACAACACTACTTTCCTTGTATAGCTTGCACGGACAATCAACGACACAATCTTTCTCGTTGACGCCTGATTCTTTCCCTGCCAGCGAATCAAACTTTTCCAAGCTGTGCTTCTCCGCTTCCCCTAGGCGGTCTCGGCGATTTCAAGACTCCCCAGCGAAGGAGGCACAGGTCAGCCGTTTTCCAAGCTGTGGTTCGCCTGATTCTTTCCTTGGCACGAATGCTTCTTTTGCACCGGAGAAGGAGGCACAGGTCAGCCATTTTCATTTGAATCATTGCCCTGTTCATCATTGCCCTGTTCATCGAATAGTTTGTTAGTGAACTTCCAGGTTTAAGTGCTGGTCTGTGGTAAGGTTTACCACAGAGGTTTCTTATACTAAAATCATCAATTTGGTCAACCAGGTTCATCTTTGATCCCTCGGCACGAACGCTTCTTTCTTGCAAGTAAGTAGAAGGTGTTTTCAGCTCACTCCTACACAACTTGAGGCCTTGCACGTCTTAGTGGGACGCCCAGGCGGGTCTTTGGTCAATCAGGTTCATCTTAACAACACAGACCAGGGACTCAATTTCCTTTTGGTTGATCATCATGTAGCAACATATATCATTGCTTGTAAAACAAAATACAGTCTAGCTTTCCATAAATAGATGTCATACATAATTTAACTTTGTCTGTGGAATTTCTCACCTTCTAGGAAATCAAGAGATATATGCGTTGTTCCACAAAGGGTGTGAGAAAACCTTAGATTGATGAGTTGTTGGTTATATGGCCTACTTACAGTTGTTGGTTATATGGCCTACTTACAGAGAGTATAAGCAATCATGAAAATGCAAACAAAACAGAGTATGCCTGCATCAAGAGTAGACCAAGAAACTGATATCAATGCAAATGAGATTACAATTTTAGATGGTTTACCTTAACAACCGATGACCAGCTATATTCATCCTTGTGGGATTTTTATAATGCAGTTAATCGTTCAACATCATCAGCAGAATATTGCTCAGTGCACTTCTGCACATCTATGAGGTAACTGCAAGTACCGTAGTTGGTTGAAATGCTCAATCGGCTAAGACTTTCAATTTGCATCTGGTAACAATAAAATGCTATCTAGGTCATCCGAATTTATTTCTAATCAGTGAGGTTGTTTCGATAAGATGGCAATAACTCAAGGTTTCTTATACTACTTTTAATTCTGACGGTGAAAACTTAGAATCAAATATATTAGGTTGCGGTGAAAACTTAGCTCACAGTCATATCTTTAATGAGTATAAAAGTATACCCAAAATACAAATAGAAGGAAATTTCATGGTTAGCTACAGCACTTCAGTCATGCATGAGAAAATGGGCAGTATGTAGCGAGAGAAAGATGTTCTAAAAGATCAAATGCAGTACCTAGTAAAACTCGGATCAAAAAATAGTAGACGATACTTGTTGATCTGTTTTTTCAATTACAATTGTCTGTGACAGTGATGGACTCAAACGACTTGACCCCGTTTGGTTCTCGTTGGGAAAGGGTGAATCTTGCTAAGCAACACCGACAACGACCAATGGATGCGACAAATGGCCTCCGACACCCTCTTGGTGATATCACCAATGTTGATATACTCCCCAAAGGGGGTACAGGTATATGCAATTTAAATAATATTGGTTTTTAGTAATTTGGCTTCAATATTTGTTTTTACTAATTTGAACAATACCTTTCGCAACCCATGGGATCTGGCCCACAACCATCGAGAGGCCTATTTATTCCTGAAGCAACAATCCCATCTGCCTCAACCATTGAAGTACCTAAAGGGAGTCAAGGTATTACTCATCAGCAATATTTTAATGCCTTCGATATTGGTTTTTACTAATTCGAACAATCCCTTTCGCAAGCCATGGTTTCTGACCCACAACCATCGAGCGGCCTGTTTATACATGAAGCAACGATCCCCTCTGCCTCAACCATTGAACTCCCTAAAGGGAGTCGAGGTATTACTCATCAGCAATATTTTAATGCCTTCGATATTGGTTTTTACTAATTCGAACAATCCCTTTCGCAAGCCATGGTTTCTGACCCACAACCATCGAGCGGCCTGTTTATACATGAAGCAACGATCCCCTCTGCCTCAACCATAGAACTACCCGAAGGGAGTTCAGGTATAACTTACGAACTCACGCGTCCTTTGAATTTCTAAAATGATTGTAGTGCTGGTCCACTTGCTCGTAAATATATATTGTAGCCCTCATGGTGCATGATTATAGCTATAAATACTATTAATGTTGTAGCGGAGAGTCAACCGTGAGAACATTGAACTTGATGGTTGTGGTAAAAGATGCTAATGTGTATAGAGTTACAATAACAGGTCCACCTATGAGGGGACGTGATGGCCAATGCAAAGGGACCTTATCAATGGAAGAAAGGGATGTGATAAACGCACGGAGAAGAGCAGCTTATAAGAAGAAAAAAGAAGAGGAAGGGTACCAAGAACAAATTGATAAGTTGAACGCACAAAGACGAGAAGCTTACCGGAAGAAGAAACAACAGGACACAAGAGAACAAAGAGAGAATATAAATGCACAAAGACGAACAGCTTATCAGAAAAAGACACAAGATGGCACAAACACTGGTCATGTCATGTCACAAGAGCAAAGAGATAATATAAATGCAAAGAGGCGAGCAAATTACAAGAAGAATAAGGAGCAATTAAACACACATAGACGGGAAACAGATCAGAAACATCGAGATATCTTAACACCAGAGCAGAAGGGGGAGATGAGTGCTCAGCGTCGACAACGGGAGAAAGCTATACGGAACACCCCATGTGCTGAATCGATTGCGATGCCTCGTCCTGATTTGGCAACCTTAGCTTCGGCAAGCACATACGGTCACGCCTTCAACACTTACGGTATTTCTCGCATGTGAACTCCACATATTATTGCCCGCATGCATTAAACAAACATTTACTTGTTTCGCATCGGTGCAGCCGCCTACAGTTGCAGTAGGATGGACGATAATGCCGTCCTGTTGGATCCTGGTCAACAATCTGACAACCAACAACTAGATTCTGCCCCTACCATCACGTCGGCCCCCACATACATTCGCAACATTGAAACCGATGGTAGTTTTTCCATCAATGATCAAATTTCTTGTTGTAATCATTCAACAGTTATTTATTAGCAATTCGAAAATGTTGCAGGTGCCTACTTAAGCAGAACCTTGGGTGATGGTGCGGTAGAGGGAGACCTCATCGAAACCAATGATCACCTAGAAGGTGCCGACAAGCAAACCAGTGATCCACTAACAATAGCGGAGAATGGATCTGACAAGCGGAGGCATGAGTCCAAAGCTCAGCGTAGGACTCGAGAGCGAGCTTGCAAGGGAAGTATGGCGGCGAAGAACCGTCGGGAGAAGGCTCTGCTAGATCGTTGTAATGCAAGCTTTACAGCTAGGGTAAAGACCCCAACCGTAGGGTCTATATCCATACCGGGAACGAGCTCAATGGGACAACCTACCGGAGTTGATGCAAACGGTGCCTCAACCTCGTACACAGTCAGAACTGAAGGTAGCATGCCGGAGTACACAGTCAGAACTGAAGGTAACACTCCCATCCTTTTCTCTCTTTCTTGTGTCCCTTAAGACTAAACCCTCATTTATTGGTTTGGCACCGGTCAGATGACATGGACGCGTACCTTAGCGGTCTTATGAATGATAATGCCAACCCTGATAACCTCTTTGATGATGAGTATTACCTGTTTGCTGGTGAAGGTATGTAGACCTGCTTAAGCAATATCCACACTCCTACCAATTAACATGCACATCACGAGTAACAAACTAATTGGAAACATTGCCTACAGGCTCAGATGCTGATGACACAGAACACGATGAAGAGAAAGACTCAAGTGACAATAACTATATTGACCATGATCCTTTTGATTATGTCTACTCAAACCTCCCAGATAGCACACACATCCTGAAGCACGCCGCTAACTGGGACCATTGTAAGGCCAGGAAGTTTGAGTCCGAGACCGACGGCTTCTGTTGTCGCAATGGGCAGATTGAGCTGAAGTAACCGGAGCCCATCCCGGAGCTAATGAGGCTTTGGTCCAGCACAGATGCTGACTCTAGACATTTTCGGGAGAACATACGGTTCTTCAACGGTCACTTCTCCTTCACAACCCTTGGCGTCAGCCTCGATGAAAACTACACAAACATGAAGTCTGGGGTCTACACGTTCCGGTCACACGACACCATATACCACAACGTGCATTCCTTCGGGCCAGGCTCCCGTCCAGAACATCTCGAGTTGTACTTCTATGACGATGACCCTAACCTGACCCATCGCAGGGCTGCCACCAAGCAATTGGACAAGAATGTCGTCAACAAGCTGGTGGACATACTCAGGGGAAACCCATATTCTCAGCAGTTTAGGAGCTTGGGTGCACAGGTAGTCAGAGTCGGGATTCGGAGTTGGATCGATTTTCCTTAGATAGAATCGAGTCGTAGTATCGAGTCGTGGAATCGAGGATTCTACCAGATTTACAGACATGAGATATTTTGCATCCACGCCGAAACTTTATTTGGGTTTATAGAGTTTTAACAATAAATATAGAGCAAAAAAAAAACACATCAATGCTAGTTGTATTCCACTTCTTTTCATGGCTAACCTACTATATAGCTTGAATGATGGAACATTTATGAGAGGGAAATATATAGAACATTTAAATCTTCAACACAGAAAATTTACTTAGGAGGGTTTTTTAGAGTACGTGAATAGTCAATCACTTGTATAGCTGACCTGCAGTGCTGAAACTTTAAGGGTCTTGTTGTCCTTTGCTGATCAATCTTGACGCATCCTCCTTCTCACTCCAATTCCATGCGTCCATATACAAGTTAGATCCTTAGTTTTTATCTAGGGTTTCTGAGAGCTAGATCAAAGGTGTCGACGGCCAAGAGTTTGGGCTTGGGACAGGAATAAAGGGCCATGAGGCATGTTAAAAGGGGTTTGCATGATGGCATACTATTCTGCTACAACTAAACAGACGACTTAGATAAATTAGTAGAATCGGACATAGTCCATAGCATAGTCGGGATTCTACAGTTTTGTATAGGATTCTATGATTTGGATCGTGACTCAACATCGATTCTACCAGATCTGGATTCATAGTGGGACTTGGATCGACATGCCTCTGTAGGGTCGTGAAGTCATGGGATTCTAGGATTCGAATCGGGATTCTGACTACTACTGCACACAAGGATAACCTCGACGATTACGGGATAGACCTCAACACTGACCAAAGGCTTGACCAATGGAGATATAATAGACCGGTGTCATCTGAGGTCGCTGCAATCTGGGTCGAGGGCGCTGACCTGGCGAAAAGGTTTAATCGTAGTATTACACTTTTCGGTAACGACAACCAGAAGCATAATATACGTGTGACTGATGGCTCATACGACCTGCTGTCTTATCCCTTCTTCTACCCAAGGGGCGAGCTCGGTTGGCATCCGAAACTACCGAAACGTAATGTCCCTTGGGAGGCTGTACAACATCCAAGAGGGGGACATGATAATGAAGAGGATGCAGGTAGGCCTTTTTTTTGTATTATGTCCTTAAAATAGTATAATTCTCATATGAATCCTAATCTACGCGTTACTCATCGATTTGTAGAGGGGAATAGTAGGTTGTGCTTGTCCGTGAGAGACTACTACTGTTACAGGCTGCAGACACGACCTGCGATATTCAATCCCATAATCTGTGGAGCACGATTGCTCCAACAATGGGGGGTCGACATGTACATCAAGATTGAGAGTTGTAGGTTGAGATGGTTGAGGAAGAACCAGACGAAGATCCGTACCGAGCTCTATAAAGGAGTTGTTGATGCTATCACTTCCGGGGAGACGCGAGCAAGCGCAATTGGCGTAAGGATAGTGCTCCCTGGAACGTACCCTGGTGGCGACCATGACATGAAGCAGAGGCATATGGATGCAATGGCAATTGTCCATACATACGGGAAGCCTGACATCTTCTTGACCATGACCTGCAACCCTAAATGGGAAGAGATATCGAACGAATTGTTTCCTGGTCAGACAGCACAGGACTGACCTGATCTTGTGGCTCGCGTGTTTCATGGCAAGCTAGAGGCTATGAAAGATATGTTGTTCAAGAAGCATATCCTGGGTGTTGTTGTTGCGTATGTATATGTAGTCGAGTTTCAGAAGAGGGGCCTCCCCCATGCACACTTTATGTTGATCATGGATTCGCCATATAAGCTTGTTGTTTCAGAGCAGTATGACCGAGTCATTTCCGCCGAGCTCCCAGATAAGCAGAAGTATCCCGAACTCTATGCCTTGGTCGTCAAACATATGATGCACGGACCTTGCGGTGCTCTCAACCCCAATAATGTGTGCATGCAATAGGATGAGTGCAAGTGCAGATACCCTCGTCCATTCAATGAAAACACGACACAGGGCAAGGACTCATACCCAGTTTACCGGCGCAGAGACGACGGTCAAAGGGCTAAGGTTTGGGGCAAAATGTCGGACAACAGATGGGTTGTGCCTTATAACCCTTACCTTTTGCGGATGTTCAATTGCCACATCAACGTTGAGGACTGCTCCAGCATAAAGGCCGTCAAGTACCTTTACAAGTACATATACAAGGGACACGACAGGACTTCTTTCAGCATCGACCAGCCCGACGCCGATGGTAACATTGATGAGATCAAGAGATACGTCGACGCGAGGTGGGTTACTCCACCGGAGGCGATGTGGAGAATATTTGGCTTCCCCCTATGGGCTAACTCCCCGTCTGTACTACAGTTGCCTCTTCATCTCCCGAATATGCATAGGGTGGCATTCAATGAGCAAGCGGATTTGACCAATGTCGTCGCCTCTGAGAATGCTTCGAAATCCATGTTGACGGAATATTTCAAGGCTAACCAGGACCACCCGTGGGCTAGGAATATATTGTACAAGGATTTTCCTGGAAGCTTCACATGGCAGAAGGGCAAGAAGTATTGGAGGCCGCGGGTGGAGCGTTATCAAATAGGTCGAATTGTGTCTGCCAATCCAGCTGAGGGTGAACGATACTATCTGCGTGTGCTGCTAAACCATGTTTCTGGCAAGACATCCTTCGAGGACCTGCTCACCGTGGATGGTAGGCTCTGTGGAAGCTTTCGAGAGGCTGCTGAGAGGTTGGGACTCATCGAGGCAGACAGCACGCTCGACGATTGTCTTACTGAGGCAGCGCAGTGGGCGATGCCATGTTCGCTCAGGAGGCTTTTCGCAACAATCTTGGTGCATTGCGAGCCGGGCGATGTGCGTGGTTTATGGGATAGGCACCTCGAGCCTATGTCTGATGACTATCGTAGATCACACGCGTGTCCGAACGAGGTGGAGCAGATGGTGTTGCTGGACATTAGGGGTATGTTGCAATCCATGGGTAAAGACATAGTTGATTTCGCTCTTCCGAGCATCGACGATGCGTTCGACCCAACCGGGGGCGAGGCCAGAGAGGTGATCGAGGAATCCACCGTCGTGTTTGACGTGAATGACACAAAATTGGCATCGTCGCTAAACTTGGAGCAGAGGGTTGCATACGACGAGATACTAGCAGCAGTTGACCGCGGTGATGGAGGTGTATTCTTTGTTGATGGTCCAGGAGGTACAGGGAAGACCTTTCTATACAGGGCGCTACTCGCCAAGGTTTGGAGCGAGGGCAACATCGCTATCGCTACCGCGACGTCTGGCGTCGCCGCTTCTATCATGCCTGGAGGAAGGACTGCCCACTCAAGGTTCAAGATCCCATTGAGCTGTGACGATGGTGCCTTATGCAGCTTCTCCAAGCAGAGCGGGACCGCAAAGCTACTAAGGATGGCCTCGTTGATACTATGGGACGAGGCCACCATGACTAAGCGACAGGCGGTCGAGGCATTGGACAACAGCATGCACGACATCATGGGAAGACGGAACCGACCCTTTGGAGGAAAGACTGTTGTTTTCGGTGGGGACTTCAGGCAGGTTCTTCCTGTCGTCAGGAGGGGGTCCTGGGGTCAGATTATCGATGCAACCCTCCAAAGTTCTCACCTCTGGAAGGGTATGCGCCAGCTAAGGCTCGTCACCAACATGACGGCTCATAATGACACCTGGTTTGTTGATTACTTGCTTCGGGTAGGCAATGGCACCGAGGAAGTTGAAGATCAAGGCAACATACGACTCCCTGAAGATATTTGTGTGATGTCTACAGGCGAGGTGGACGACCTGGAGAAGCTGATTGATCATGTATTTCCTGGTCTAGATGACAACATGTCCGATCCCAATTACATGACTTCTCGCGCAATCCTCTCCACCACGAACGACAACGTCGACAAGATAAACATACGCATGATAGAGCGTTTTAAGGGAGAAGAAGTAATCTACCATAGCTTTGACAGTGCAGAGGACGACCCATATGGCTACTACGCTCCCGAGTTTCTGAATGGATTGACTCCCAACGGTTTGCCTCCGCATGCACTCAAACTTAAGCTGAACTGCCCTGTCATACTTCTGAGGAACATTGATCCGGCTAACGGACTGTGTAATGGCACGAGGCTTGTTGTTCGAGGTTTCGAGAGGAACGCCATTGACGCAGAAATCGTGATTGGGCAACACGCCGGTAAGAGGGTCTTCCTTCCTCGAATACCGTTATGCCCATCTGACAATGACATGTTTCCATTCAAGTTCAAAAGGAAGCAGTTTCCTATAAGGCTTAGCTTTGCTATGCCGATTAACAAGGCTCAAGGGCAGACCATACCGATTGTCGGTGTGTACCTACCTACTCCGGTGTTCTCTCATGGTCAACTCTATGTCGCGTTGTCTCGAGCGACCGCGAAGAGAAACATAAAGATCCTCATTGAGAAGGAGAAGGAGAAGGGCAAGAAGCCAAGCAGTAAATCAAAGAAGCGAAAAAGACCGGTCGTGTCCTTACAGACCTCGATGAAGAACATCGTCTATAAGGAAGTCCTGACAGGCTGAAGTCCGCACTTAATAAACTTGTGTAGCTTACATGAGTATCGCCATGCAGAAGTCTTTATGCGTGATGGTAACGGCTATGCAATTATTGCCTCTCTAAAGATATGTACACTTCAGACTCTTTTAAAGATATTATGTGCGTTTCAATAACATGTAATATTTGACATTTCACATATGTGCAATTCTAATTGACACGCCCACCTATTTTTTAAGTTTATGGGTCTTTTTCGGAATAAACTTCTAGGAACATTATGTACATGTCCTATTGTCTAAGTTGTGTCCCAGACTTTGTAAATATGTAAATGATGCTTAACCTTCATCTATGGGGCACCCCATGGGATGAGCCTATGCTAAGTGCACGCCGTTGATGCATCCCCTTCCCGTTGATGCACGCCGTAAATGATGCTTAACCTTCAAGTCCTCTTGCCTCAAGTTCGAGATCATGTATGTACACGCAATTGAAAATCCACTTATAATTGTGAAATGCTCAATTATTTGTCATAAATGTTTTATTTTTGTTTGTATTAATGTAGATGAAAAAAAGGCATACCTAAGTATGACCAAGAGAAGTACCCTCATAACTGTATATAAAGACAATGTATTGGTAACCTGTAATTATATGTGGTATTACCTTTCATGATTAGAGAGAGGGAGAAGAGCACCAATGCACTACAGAGAAGGAGAAGGGGAGACCTGTAGACGAAAAACGTCATTATAAAATCCGCGCTTATACCCTCTCCCAGGAATATCTTCTTTATAATGAACCAAAGGGATGGGCCAGTCAAATAGAGCCGGAAGGCCAAGGACCTGTAGATGAGAATTAATTATTTCACTTTGTTTACTTGGTATCAGCTTTCACAGATTAATAACAATACTGGGATGACATTATCCAGAAGAAACTTCCTACTATCATGAAATAGTCATATGCTTATTATTGTCTAATTGTACCATTTGTCTTTAACTCCAAGGACTGGAGTGATGACTGGATGTGATTAACGTCTGACAGTACATAATTCATGGGTATGAGTTGAGGAAGCAATTCTTATTATACTTGCTAAAACATCATGGGAATGAAGCTAAAGACAACTTTCCTGATATTGTGAGAGAATTTCTTCAGCGCATCAAGTAGATCTTAATTATTTGTAATGGATTTAGTTGGATCATCGCTCAATTTGTTACATGGACACGACGTCAATTTGTTTTTTTATTATGGATTTACATTGCAAGTGAAGCAATTGTTCTCATGTTATATCATCTCTACGTGTAAAAGTTCACATGCATTATAATTGTATAACTCGCAAAATATTTCAAGAGCCCGTGGCAACGCACGGGCATCCTACTAGTAATAATAAAGCAGGGACTGTTTCTGGTCGTCCTTCATCTAAAATATCCTTGAAGTTTGCAGGAATTACCCACCAATGCCACACGTAAGTGATAAAGAACGTTTCACACAGTGTAATCCATGTCTGGGCCGACCCATGCAGTAGGGACCTCGTATACTGCGCTCAGGACGCTGAGAGAAGACGCAGCGCGCAAATTTGGGCCAGCCCATATCCGGGCGGCCTGTTTCTAAATTTTCCTTTTTTATTTCTGTCTTTACTCTTTTTACGTTAATTTATTTATTTAGGAATTAAAAAAATCCAAAAATTTAAAAACAAAAATTTTGATATAAAATGTTTAATGAATCATAAAAAATTTGTGCATTCAAAAGAAGTTCACGATTTTGTAAAACAAATGTCTGCTTATTGGAAAAATGTTTGCAACATTGAAAACCAATGTTCGGAAAATAATAAATTTTCATGATTTTTTAAAAAGCTTGTCTATTAAAAAAATGTTAATGAAATTGAATAAAATTTCGCAAATTCAAAAAATGTTCATCAATCAAAAAATATGCTAAAAATTTAAAAACTGTTCGTGACTTACAAAATAGTTTATTCATTAAAAAAATGATACATATCAAAAAATGTTTGTTAAATTTAAAAAATATTCCTGAATTCAAAAAAATATTTGTGAATAAATTATTCCATCAATTTCCAAAAAAAATGTTCGTCGATTCTAGAAATGTTTGCCGATTCAAGAAAATTGTCTAATTGTTTCACAATTTAAAAAAATGTTTGCGAATAGTATTAAATGTTCATGAATTCAAAAAATATTCTTGATTTTAGAAAATGGTCATGAATTCATAAGTGCTCACGAATTTGAAAACATTTTGCGCTTTCAAATATGTGCATGAGTTGAAAAAAATGTTCATGATTTCGCAAAATTGAATGTGATAGTGTATCTCGGTGATGCAGCAAAATATATTCATGGCTATTGGAGATTATGAATTTTTTCTTCCGTTGCAACGTACGGGCCCTTTTGCTAGTTTTATTAAATTAATCATAGACAAATTCGGGCACAAATTTGTGGCGAAGTCTGGCATTGGCATTGTTAGGCCTAAAGGCATCCACAATGTGCTCTTTTCCCGCCTCTATGGCCGCCTTTAATGAGTTGGAGGCCGGTGCCATACATTGCAAATGACCGCCTCTAAGTCAAAATAGTTAGCATCGACTCCAAGCTAAGAGGCGCCTCCTACTTTCTCTTCAGACTAAAATAATATTGTGTCCCTACTTATCTTTACCAACAGGCATCGGAGGCAGCGAGCGATCGTCTATGCAATTTTGCTAGATCGTCTATGCAATCACACCCTTGCCTCAGATGCCGTTGTGGACGACATTGGCATCGGAGGCAAGGGTGTGATTGCATAGACGATCTAGCCAAATTGTCTTTACCAACCAGCGAGCCAAATGCATCCTGATAGTGGAGGACGAAATAATTTTTTTCCAAATGATAACGCCCACACGTGTACCATCTCTATACTTCTTCCACATGCCTTAATCTCCGTCTGTTCTGGTTTGCACGAATCTTGACGATTTCTGACGAAATTGGAGTGCCACGTAAGCGTAGTGTGTTGTGCGGGGGTTAGAACGCTCGCCCACACGACCTTGCACGAGCTGCAGCGCGCGGTTGCTAGCTTCGCCGTGTGGGCGAACCGGTCCTCACCCACACAGGCACCAGCCAGTCCACTCCGTGTGGGTCAACTGCTCTTCGCCTACACGACGCTCGTACGGTGATAGATGGCAAATACAGTTGTGCATATGTAGTAATTAGTTAATCACTCATGGCAACTATGGTTGGACCACACATGACAACTAGTTAATCACACATGATAACTATGGTTGACCATACATAACAACTATGATTTGACCACACGTGGCAACTAGTTAATCACACATGGCAACTATGATTGACCATACATGACAAGTATGGTTTGATCACATGTGGCAACTACCGTTAATTAGACATGGCAACTATAGTTAATCAAAACAGAGAAGTTGCCATGCTTTACAACTAAAGTTGTCATCTCCAAGTAACTAAAGTTGTCATCAAAAAATGTCAGGGCGGAATTGCTTCGTGCCACACGTGCGGGATGGGGATGAGTAGTTGTTGTTGAGCGTGTGGCACGAAGTAGCTGCGTCCGGACGTGTGGGCAGTTCTAATGTTCGCCCACATAGGATCGTGTGGCCTGCCTCCTGGGTATGCCACATAGGGTCGTGTGGTCGGGTGTCTAATATATCACACGTGTGATGAATATCACGACCCTAAATTTTTTTGTAGGTGAAAATCCATAGCACGAAGAGAAAGTTATGTGACATATAAATGTATAACCAGAGCTAAAAAAAATATGTAATCAGCATAACAAGTACTCCATTCATCCCAAAATAAGTATCTTTGATTTAGTATAACTTTTACTAAGTTAAGAACACTTATTTTAGGTCCGAGGGTACTAGAATACTATTGATTTATTGGTTTATATATAAAAGGGAATCAACGTTTCGAACATATATAAATTAGTTCCGTACAAAGTAGCAAAATCAAGTATATTTACCGTCTCATCTCTGCTTCATTATCGTCATTATACACATCAAAGTCACAAGCCAGTTATGGGCCGTGCATGCCGCTCACGTCGCCACTACGCTTTGCTACTGAGAAAACTTGGTAACTCCAGCTCTATTTTTACTAGTAGAATTTTAGTCCACCAACCACTTGAGAGAACGCCCATGGCCCAGTTCGCTAAACAGAATAAACGATTCATCCTTCATCCGAAATCACTAGTTACGGCCCTTCATCTTTCATCTTCCTCAGGGAGACAGAAAAGCTGAGTCTTCTAAGGCCTTTTAAAATGATGGGTGCTTACGCACAGATGCTTGAGAAAAATGTGCACCATTGCACGTCGTCTTGCAATGCAGAGGTGCTAGGCACAGGTGTTTCGATTACTCAGATGTAGGAGTCGGGTTCTTTTTTTTCTTCTTTGTTCACTCGAAGAAGGCTTGAAGGGAGCAGTTATTTTCTAAGCATTGGCTGGCACCGGAAGCAAACATTTGCTTCCGCCTTCAGTTCTAAGCACCAGTGCAATCCAATATGAGTAAAAAAATCGGGTTTATTTTTATGGCACCTGGCTAAGCACCCGTCGTTGTACGGGCCTAATGGCGCCTCCAATGGTTACTGGTTCCTCGCACGCACATACCTGGGCTGGGGCCCCTTGGATTCGGGAGCCCGGGGCGGCCGTCCCGCTCGCCCGGGGCGGCCGTCCCGCTCGCCCCCCCCGCCCCCACTCTCACGGTCGGGCTTGAATTTATATGCCTTATTAAGACACACTTTTTCTACGGCTCCAGCTGGTTTCATTCCCTTAACCGAAGCCACTGCCATCACAGCTCGGTTGGGGAAACTAGGCAAAAGCAAGGCGTACTAAAAACTGATTATAAGCTTAGGATTAAATGTAGTGAATTTTAGATTTGACATTCAATAAGCAAAACTAAGTTAGTCAGGAGGGTAAATAGGGCCATTAAATCCATTAAGCGTCGGGAGAAGGGCGGCCAACCAGCTATGCCACGTGACGCAAAACTGGTTAGCCGCGGTGCGAAAGCTTTTGAAATATATTTTTTAGATGCAGTTGAAGATTTTTGATAAAATGTTTTTTTTTCTTTTTAGATGGAGGTGAGGACTTTAAATGGAGGACTATGCAAAGTGGCACTCTCTGGTAATTTTTAATTTTTAATTTTATCCTTTTACCTTTTTTTTAGATGAAGGTGAGGTTTTTTTTTTCTAATATGTTTTTTTAGATGGAGGCGAGGACTCCATGTATTTTCCAAATGAAAACGTGCACACAGCTTCCTCTCAGTGCGACGTCCCCAACCAGTAGTCAATCCATTATGCTTGCCGACGAGATGTCGTTCAACGAGGCCAATCAAAGGTGACGGTGGATGGCAAACCAACCTGTGGTTGGATGGTTAGAGGGACTGTGGTATCCCCAGCCCACCAGGGTTCAAATCCTGATGCTTGCATTTATTTCTGGATTTATTTCAGGATTTCCGGCGATGCGGATTCAATGGGAGGAGACGTTCCCGTCGACGACGAGGTGCCTACGGTGACTTCGTAAATTTCAAGATGATATGCTGGTTCAGTCTCTCGGAGGTGCTCATAGGTGATATTTGATGATAATTGTATATATAATTGATGCCTCAATGGGCTGCTTATATAAGTACAAAGTCTTGGAGTCCAAGTATAGAAGAGATAGATTACAATTCAAACTACCAAAACTAAACCGTCCGAATATACTCTAATATCCCCCCGCAGTGTCAACGTCGGGCGTGACGATGTTGAGACTGGAGCGTATGTCGGTGAAGGATGCATTGGGAAGCCCTTTGGTGAAGATATCAGCAAATTGCGCACTCGTTGGGACATGTAGAACCCGAACCTCGCCAAGAGCCACGTTCTCACGAACAAAGTGGATGTCGATCTCAATGTGTTTCGTGCGACGATGCTGAACTGGATTAGAGGCCATATAGACTGCTGAAATGTTGTCGCAGTAAACAATTGTAGCACGCTCGAGTGGTCGATGAAGCTCCACGAGAAGTTGCCGAAGCCAGACGGCCTCGGCTACAGCATGTGCAACAGCCCGATACTCAGATTCAGCGGAGGACCTGGAAACTGTATCCTGCCTTTTCGAAGACCAAGAAACAACATTATCACCCAAATAAACACAATAGCCGGATGTGGATCGTCGAGTGTCGGGACAACCTGCCCAGTTTGCATCAGAATATACTGTCAAGCTTGTTGGAGAGGAAGAATTAATGAGGAGGCCGTGGTCTAGAGTACCTTTGAGATAGCGAAGTATGCGTCTAATATGAGCAAGATGAGGAGCACGAGGATCATGCATGAAAAGACAGGCTTGTTGAGCAGAGTAGGAAATATCAGGACGAGTGAGAGTAGCGTATTGAAGGGCTCCGGTAATGCTGCGATACAAAGTGGGATCAGGAACAGGTTCACCAGCAGCCGACAATTTGGCACCAGTGTCAGCAGGTGTTCGACAGGGTTGACAATCAGACATGCCGACACGTGAGAGCAAATCAATAACATATTGGCGTTGGGATAGGAAAAGAGTAGAGGGAGTACGAGAAACATTGATACCAAGAAAATGATGTAGAGGACCAAGATCAGTCATAGAAAATTCATGATTGAGAGAAGAGATTATTTGGTGTAGGAAAGTATCGGAAGAAGCAGTTAGAATAATATCATCTACATATAATAAGAGATAGGCGGTGTGATTAGAGGAATGAAAAACGAAGAGAGAGGAGTCGGTTTTAGAAGGAACAAAGCCAATGGTTTGAACAAAGTTAGCAAAACGTTGGAACCAGGCTCGAGGAGCCTGTTTGAGACCATACAACGATTTGTTAAGAAGACAAACAAGATTCGGTGAGGAGGGATTTTCAAAACCAGAGGGTTGCTGGCAGTACACAGTTTCATTTAGTGTTCCATGAAGGAAAGCATTTTTGACATCCAGTTGGTGAATAGGCCAGGAAGAGGAGACCGCAAGACTAAGAACAACACGAATGGTGCTAGGTTTTACCACAGGAGAGAAGGTCTCATCAAAATCAATGCCGTGCTACTGGGAAAAACCTCGACAAACCCAACGAGCTTTGTAGCGGGCAAGAGAACCATCGGCATGAAACTTGTGGCGAAAACCCATTTGCCAGAGACAATATTAACACCAGGAGGCTTGGGAACCAAAGTCCAGGTGTTGTTTTGCTGTAGAGCGTTAAATTCATCGCGCATAGCTGAGAGCCAAAGAGGATCAAGAAGAGCTCGTTTGTAAGAAGTGGGAATAGGAGAAAGGGTTGGGGTGGCTGTGAGGTTGAGGCGTTTGGTGGGTAGAAGGAATCCGCGTTTGCCGCGGGTGCACATGATGTGATCATTAGTGGGTGGTGGAATGGGTACAACGTTGGGTGGTAGTGGTGGGTGGGAGTCTGCCGGGGCCGGGCTTGCCGGACTTGCCGGGTTGGCCGGACTTGCCGGACTTGCCGGGCTTGCCGGTGACGGGCTTGCCGGGCTTGCCGGGCGTGCCGGGCTTGCCGGGCTTGCCGGTGCCGGACTTGTCGGGATTGCCGAGCTTGCCGGTGCCGGGCTTGCCGGGATTGCCGGCCTTGCCGCGGGAGAGGGAGAGGTCGCGGCAGAGGTGGTGGTGGTTTGCTGGTGATTGGGTGATGTGGTGTTAGTGACAGAATAAGGAAAAGTGTTTTCATCGAATGTGACATGGCGAGAGACAAGCACGCGACCAGAAGATGGATCGAAACAGCGATGTCCTTTGTGGTCATCGGAGAGGCCAAGATAAATGCAGGGTAGAGATCGTGGGGCTAGTTTGTGAGCTGTAGTGGATGTGATGTTAGGAAAGCATAGGCAACCGAAAACTCGAAGAGAAAGATAGTCAGGATCGGATAGAAGAAGAGATTGAAAGGGTGTATAGCGAGGACATGTTTTGGTGGGGCGGATGTTAAGGAGAAGGGTGGCAGGGCGCAGAGCTTCGACCCAAAAACGGGGAGGAAGAGATGCTTGGATGAGTAGAGTGCGTAGGATATCATTGATGGAACGAAGAGAGCGCTCTGCCTTCCCGTTTTGAGAGGAGGTATAGGGGCAAGAAAATCGGAGAAGAATGCCATGGGAGAGGAAAAAGGTGCGATTGGTGACGTTGTCGAACTCGCGCCCGTTGTCACATTGAAGAAAGCGAATCGGTAGGACAAAGTGTGTTTGGACGTAGGTGCGAAAGGTGAGTTGATGGACATCAGATTTAGCACGTAGAGGAAATGTCCATATATAGTGAGAATAATCATCTAAAATCACAAGATAATACTTATAGCCAGAGACACTAGGAATAGGAGAGGTCCAGAGATCACAATGTAAAAGCTCAAAAGGAAAAGTGCTAACAGTGGATGATGTTCCAAAAGGTAATCTAACATGTTTGCCGCATTGACAGGCATTACAGAGAGAGGGATTATGAGGAACAGGAGAACTAGGAATACAAAATTCTTGAAGCAAAGATGACAAGGTGGTTTTATTGGGGTGTCCTAGACGACGATGCCATAGATCAACTGATGCAAGCATGGCTTGGGGAGTGGATGTAGGTGTGCCATGAAGCGGATAAAGATCGCCCGTGCTATTGTACCGAGCGAGGAGTGTCCCCGTTCGCAGATCCTTCACAGATAAACCAAAAGGATCAAATGCGAGAATGACAAGATTATCGATGGTAAATTGGCGAACAGAAAGAAGGTTTTTGATTAAGGAGGGAACAACAAGAATATTGCGTAGTTGAAAATTGGCATGATCTGTTTGTATGGAAGAGTGACCGGTGCAAGAAACGGGAACAAGGGAGCCGTCGCCTATGGTGACGGAAGAATAAGCAGAAGGAAAACAAGCTGACAGAATATCCATATTTGAAGACATATGCGAGGATGCACCAGAATCGAAAATCCAATCCGTACCTTGGTTATTAAGTGTAAAGTTGTTCAAGGCGGCTTGATCCCAGGCTGGCTGTTGAAGAGGAGCTGGCGGTGCGGCCGCAGGCGCGTGTGCATACGGCATGGGTGAAGCAGGGCCGTAGGCGTAGGGCGCGGTCGGCGACTGGTAGTATGCTGCCGGGGCCGGCAAGGTGCCGTAGGAGGCCGGCAAGCCCGGCAAGCCCGGCAAGGTGCCGTAAGAAGCCGGCAAGCTCCAGTTGCCGGTGTACGTGGGAGGAGTGACGTAGGGAGACGGCGCAGTCCAGGGCATGGGCCACGCCTGAACTAGACCAGTCCAGGGGTCTTGCTGAGGCTGCCAAGACGTGGAGGCAGCGGCCTAGGGAGGAGGCGCCGGTGGTGCAGCCGGTGGTGGTGGAGGAGGCGCCGGTGGTGGTGGAGCAACAGGTCGGGGCTGAGGTGGTTGGGGTGGAGGAGGTTTTTGGGTAGGGTTTGAAGAAGGTAGAGGAGCCGCGCCGGCGGCGCAGAAGTCGGTGGTGGTGTAGAGCTGCCGCGGCGGCAGCGAGGGAGGAGTTGGCGGCGAAGCCATGCCGAGGGCGGAAACCTAGGCGTCTGATACCATGATATTTGATGATAATTGTATATATAATTGATGCCTCAATGGGCTGCTTATATAAGTACAAAGTCTTGGAGTCCAAGTATAGAAGAGATAGATTACAATTCAAACTACCAAAACTAAACCGGCCGAATATACTCTAATAATAGGGGTAGGGTGTGCGTGTGTGCGTTAATAGGGGTGAGTGTATGCGCGTGTATATAAGCGCTTGCATCTGTACTGTGTTAAAAAAAAAGGTGATGGTGGATGTGAAGAGTAAGATACTTTATATTAAGGAGCAAGGAAACAAAAATACCCATTGCAGTTGGCACAATGAGCCAATAAAAATAAATAAAGATATGCTTACTATTGGACTATGTAGAAGACCATAAAGTACAAATGACATATACATCAATAAGACCATAAGTAAATAATTCCATGTGTGCATGCATTTTTTCAGTTAAAATAGAATGTTGTGCCAGACGGAAAATAGGGGAGCGGTTAGATGGTCAATGGTCAATACATACTTGATTGCTTCACACTTGCGTACACAAAGTCCTATCATGGGTACACGGACATACATACAGGGACTCGATGCTAACTGGAGACAAACGACAATACTATCGCTATAACAACTGACTTCTTGGACTGGCGACATGCCGCTCTAGAACGCTCCTCTGTTTCTCCATAGATCCAATCCCGATTCTTTCTCTTCAATCTCAAATCTTTCCTATCCAAATCTTCTCCTCGCCTATCCTAAATTCTTCCCAGCCTTAGCCCCTTCCTATTATTTCCCTAATCTTTCCCATGGCGGCGAGGCGTTGCTCGGAGGTGCCGTGAAGGACTTGCCCATGGCGGCGACGATGGCGACTTGCCGGTGACTGGAGCGATGCAGTTCCTCCTCCCCTCTCGCCGTTTCTATTCTCTGCAGTTTCTTCTCCCTTCAGCTTTCCCTTCCTGCTTCCCTCTCCATTTTTATCTCCGGTGTTTACTGTCCCTGTTAGGTCCTCTTCTCAGCCACCCCGCCGTCCTTCTCCCCGCGACTTCCTCTTACGGATTCTTTCTAATGTAATTGCAGAGTTATTTCTAATGTAATTGCAGAGTTATTTCTTGCTTCTTTTATATTGTATTCCCTATTGATTTTTCACTATAATTAGACTGGTTTAGCTATGTATTTCTTCTTGTTACTATAATTTCCCTGGTTTAGCTCTGTATTTCTTCTTGCTAGTCTTTGTTGTTTTTTTTGGATGGCCTAATTTTATTTATTATTTTATTTTGCAGGGATTGTGGCCTGATCATTTTCTTTAGTTGTAATAACTAGTTTAAGTATATTTCACTTGGTAGTCTCCCTAGGCATTTGTTTTTTCTAGTATTTTTGCTCTATACACATTTGAATTTGTGTATATGTGCTTCATTTATGTAACAAAGAATTGGAAAATAATCCTAACCTGAATTGGTTAGGCTAATGTGATTCAGGGTATTGTTTACACACTGTGGTCCTATTGAATGTGTATTGTTCCGTTTGCATTTTGTTAGCTCATAAGTAGTGGTTTTGTAGTTTCTTTGTATTTAATGATTTTTAGTCTATTTTTTGAACATTAGTTTCAGTGTAACTTGATACGTCTCCGGCGTATCTTTATTTTTTTAGTGTTCCGTGGTATTATATTATCAATCTTCGATATTTTATATGTAATAATACACTATTTTATATCATTGTTCGGAAATAATCTATTAATCCAGTGTCCAATGTCAGTTCTTGTTTTTTGCGTGTTTTTGACTTTTGCAGAAAATCAATATCAAATAGAGTCCAAACACAATGAAACTTTTTGATGATTTTTTTCTGAAAGATTTTGTGCCCAGGAAGCTTCGGGAGGAGGCCAGACACCGCACGAGGGAGCGACAAGCTCACAAGGCGCACCCCTGGGCTTGTGCCCCCCTCGCAAAGCCCCATGACCTAGTTCCCCTTATATAAATTCTGAAATATTTCAAAAACCCTGGAGAGCAACCAGAAACAAATTTCCCGCCGCCGCAAGTCTCTGTTCCGGCGTGATCCCTCTTTCGCTGCCCTGCCGGAGAGCGAATCGATCACGGATGCCGTCTACATCAACCTTCCTGCCTCCATGATGATGTGTGAGTAGTTCACCACAGACCCACGGGTCCATTGCTAGTACCTAAATGACTTCTTCTCTCTCTATGATCTTCAATACCACGTTCACCGCGATTCTCGCGGTGATCTATCCGATGTAATCCTCTTTTGCGCTTTGATGTTGGGATCTGATGAATTATGGGTTTATGATCAGATTATTCATTGAAAGTAATTGAATCTTCTTTGAATTTTATTATGCATGATTATTATAGCTTCATATTTCTGTTCGATCTATCGGTTTGGTTTGGCCAACTAGATTGATTTTTCTTTAGTGAGAGTGGTGCGTTGTAATGGGTTCAATCTTGCGGTGCTCTATATCCCAGTGACAGAAAGGGACAAGACACGGATTTTTATTGATGCCATTAAGGATAAAACGAAGGGGTCTATTCATATTGGTTGAGTTTACTTTGTCTACAACATGTTACCTTGCTCCAAACATTACTCTATTTTTCATGAACTTAATACCTAGAGAGGCAAGCATAGAAGCGCTCTTGAAGCGGAGTAATAGTAGTAGATGTAGGATCGTTTCGGTTTACTTGTTTATGGACCGATGCCTATATACATGATCATTGCCGTGAATAACATGTCATAACTATGCGCTATTCTGTCAATTGCCCAACAATAAAAAATTTATCCACCGTATACTATCTTCGAGAGAGAAGACTCTAGCGAAACCTATGGCCCCCGGTCTACCTAAACATATTAACTAAAACCCTAAAAATACCTCGCTGCCTTTTATTCTTTTTTTACTTTTTATATTTGTACCATCTATCTATATCAAGATTTAAACCTTGCAAGTAACGAGTTCAAGGGGCTTGACAACCCTCTTGCCCACATTGGGTGCAAGTGTTTGGTTTTGTGTGTGTAGGTGCTGACGACGAGAGTTTGTCATGATTCTCCTATTGGTTCGATAACCTTGGTTCTCACTGAGGGAAATACTTACCGCTACTATATTGCTTCACCCTCCTCTCCGGAGAAAAAACCAACGCAACTCACAAGTAGCAGAACTTCGTTGAAATTTCAATTAAACTTCACGGTATTTCGAACTTCAAGTCACATGAATTTTTCATAGTGCCAAAGTTTCTGGAATACAGTTTTTTTGTTTCCCAGACTTTTTGTTTGAGCATTTTCATAGTTGATTCATAGCTTGATAAGCATATTTTCCCCCAAACTTTCCTGAGCATGTGCTGTGACTATAGTTGTAAATTCAGAAACTTGCAATTACATTTTATTCCTGTGACCATAGACTTGTTGTTCCTAAACTTTCAGCCTTTGTTTCCTGCAACTAGAATTCAGAAGCGTTCAACTAGATTTTACTGTCTATATAATCTATAGATGTCTTTGTTTCTTCCAGATGTTGACAGGCAGGAGAGGGATTTGTTCACACGCTAAGTTTAGAGCATCTCCAGCCGTTCGGTGCCCCCAGGGGCAGAAATAGCGCCGCCTGGGGGTCAACCGACGCAAAAAACGGCGTGGGGGCGGTCTGGTTCCCAGTCGCGTCCCCAGTCTCGCCCCCGACGGCGCTTTTTGAACACAAAAAAAGTCAAATTTCGGCCATGTTTGGACAAAGTTCAGGCGATTCCAGTTGACATTTGTACAAAAAGTAAAAAAAAAACACATAAAGACATAGTAAAAAAAACTAAACTACGCCGCTACTTCGCCGCTGCCGTCGCCGCCGCCTTCTACATGCCGAGGAGGCTGTAGAAGGCGGTGTAGTCGCCGCCGTCGTCATCGTCGCCGCCGTCGTCGTCGTCGTCGCCGTCCTGCACGCCACCGCCGTCCCTGCTGCAACCCTGTCCTGGGTCCCCGAGGCGATGCAGCTCGGGGTTGGATGGCCCGGGCGCATCCTCGTTGCTATCGTCGAGGATTACGATGCCACCCTCCTCGCGTCCACGGCGGCGAGCGGCGATCTCCTCGAAGGCACGACGCTGACGCACCATTTCCTCGCCGACGTACTCGTCTCGAGCCCATTTGAGGGCGGTCTCGTCGGCGGCGGCCATGTCCAGGTGCTCCTGCTTGACAACGACCGGCGTCGGCGTCGCCTCCGCGCCCGGCTCCGTCTTCGGCCTGACAAGGCGGAGGTGGCCGCGGGGAGGGGGGGAAGGCTGGCGGTGGCGGCCCTCGTTGATCGTGATGCCGCCGCCACTGCGCCCGCTGCGACGGAGCGCCGTCTCGCCGGGCTCGGTTTTCACGGCGAGGAGGGGCGTCCGTGCGCCGGAGGAGGTGGACTGGGAGCCGGACGATGACGATGACACCCCGACCATGCGCCTCGGCTGCCATGAGGAGCCGCTCCGGTGCGAGAAGGACTGCGCAGGGTAGTCAAGCCGCTGCGAGTTGCCGCCCTCGATGTGCTCGAGGACGGCTTCGAGCGTGCGCCCGGGGACGCCCCACCACCGCCGCCGCCCCTCGGAGTTGTGGCGCGCGCGGCTGGGCGGAGCGCCGTTCGTGGACGCGAGCTGCTCCTCGTGGCGGCGCTCGAAGTACGCCGTCCACATGTTGTGGCTGTCCGGGGCGTACCTCGGCTGCTGCCTCGACGCCTCCGACAACGAGGACCGGATCCTGGCGATCTCGGCGCGCCGCTCAGCGCCACTGGGCGGCGGAGGCACCGGGACCCCGCCGGCGCTGAGCCTCCAAGAGCCCGACACCCGCATGTCGGGCGGCGCCGGGTACTCCGCCTCGTACAGGAGGCGAGCTTCATCCTCGCGGAGGTGGCGACGACCGAAACCGTTGGCCGCGGCGCCGTCGCCTGGAGAGTGCTCAGCCATGGCGTTTTTTGGGGAGAAAAGGTCGCTGGGGAAGAGGGAGAGAAAGGCATCGGCGGCGAGATTGGAAGGGAAAGTTGTGGCGAGAAGTGCCCAGCCACCGGCGAGGAGGGCGGCTTTTATAGCGCCGAGCGGGCGACGCCGTGTGGCCGCGTGGCGGGAGAGGGACGCGCGTCGGCGCGCGTTCACTGTGCCGCTTCATTGGAAGGCTGACCGGCGGCAGCGCGCGGTCACTTCGCATTTGATGAGGACGACGAAGCGTCCGGTCGCTGACACGGCGGGTCAACCCGTTTTCGCGCCAAAAACCTTTCCCCCGGCGCCCCCAAGTGCCCCCCAGCGCGCCGGGTTCGGCCTGGGTCGCTGGCGCTAATTTCGGCCCTAACCGGCGAAATTTGGGCTCCTGGGGGCGCGACTGGGCCGATTTTGAACCGCCGGCGATAAAAAAGTGGCCTTGGGGGGCCTGTTGGGGACGCGGCTGGAGATGCTCTTAGGGTGAATGCGAAGTATAGGGGTTTACATGTGAATCTTGTTCTTCTTCATCCAACCATGATTTTCTTCAGGTTTTCTGTCCCGATCATGGAGTAAAATCTGCCTCGCAAGCTGATATGGCTGGTTCTCCTTTTTGTTGCTTTTTTGTCCTGGTTGGAAAAGAGGGGGTGAGGACCCGTTAGTCCTTTTGGTTGATAGATTTTTGTTGTGGGTCTGTTGAAAAACAGAACATGTAGAAACTAACAGAGGACAGAGGACAGAGACATGCAGGGGGACAGGGGACACTTGTCCAGTTCTAGTTGGTCAAGAAATCTGACTAAAACCCAATTATATTTCAGCCGGCTTTTTATTTCAAGACAAGGAACCATCGTAGGTGGCACGTACCTAACGAGCCCGGGCAAATGCCCAGGGTCGCCGGGCGCTGCTCTAGCACTCGTGATGACCATATCTTACCATCTCCATTGCCAGCCTCCGCAAGGTAAGTGCCGGCGGCGCTACTGCTGCCAACGACGTAGCGCAAGGTGTAAGCATGAGCTACACAAAGGTTGTATCGAGAAGAAAACAAGGCTTCTTCCAATAGCCGTGAGAACTCCCAAATCTCTTTGCCATATGTACATTAGGTGTTCTAATGCTAGGCTTAAGATCATGTGACGTTTATCTCTAAAAGATTAAAACTAACAGGCTGACGACGTACTCATCGACATAACTGGAAGCCGAAGGTGCACAGGCCCTGTTTGTTTGATCATGGGCTTTAGCTTTTGCTGCTTCTAGCCCCCAAAAAGCACAAGCCCGGCCAAACAACTAAAATTTAGGAATTGGCTTACGAGAAGCATGTCCCGAAATTACACTGCAAAGGAAAAGCACGTCCAGCCCAGCTTTCCTGCAGCTCCACCGGCTTCTCATCCCTCCCGCAAAAGGCTGCCCTTCCACATCGCCGAAATTACATCCAAAATGCCACCACTCTTATATCCCGTGACCCTTCAGTTTTTCCCATCTCCAACGCCCCCCCCCCATCCCCCCCCCCCCCCCGACTGAGCTGTCCAGAGACAGAACAGAGGAGGAGGTAGGGTTTGGGGTCGCTGCCGCCGCCATCTCCGGCCACCTCGGCAGCCGGAGCTTGCACCCCCATCAGCCGGAGCTCGCCCCGCCTCCTCCCCAGTCGCGGAGCTCGTTCCCCTGCCCCATCCACGAGTTAGGGTTTGGGGTCGCCGCTGCCGCCGCCTCCAGCCACCTCGGCGGCCCGAGCTTGCACCCCCATCAGCCGGAGCTCGCCCCGCCTCCTCCCCAGTCGGGGAGCTCGTTCCCCTGCCCCATCCACGACCCAGCCCGCCGCCATCTGCAGCAACGACGCCGACGGGAGCCGGCCTTCCGCAACCATCTCCAACTACGGCACGCACTGGATCCGGCCTCCCTCAACCATCTCCAGCGACCACGCGTCCCTCTACTTCCTCGACCTCGCAAGCATGGTAATCCTCCCCTGTCATGGTGTGGTTATGCCTGTGTGGGAGCTGTAGGTATTATTTGCTCAAGAACAGTGAGAAAAATTATACATCCTGTAGGTATTACTTATCCTAGAAAGTTGATACTTGCTGTAGGTACTACTTGTTGTGAAAAATTACAATGGAGGAAAAATAGATAATACTTGCTGTAAATTTGTCATGGTGAACAAACGCATAAAACTTGCTGTCAATAGTTTGATTGAACAAATGGCTGCCCCCTGTATATGTGTGTGTTCATGTATTTGCTGCTTACATATATGGTAAAAGAAAAGGAAGAAGTTAAGTTGAAAGCCAATTGGGATCCGGTTGCTGCTCAAATATTTTGTGAGTTATGTGCTGATGAGGTTGGGAAAGGAAACGGACCTACGGTCTATATGAACGACACTGGGTATAAGAATGTGCAAGCGGGGTTTTTAGAAAAGACTGGAAGACCCTACATCAGAAAACAATTCAAAAATAGATGGGATGCAATGAAAACTCTGTACCTAGCATGGAAGTATTTCAAAGGTCAAGCAACTGGACTTGGTTGGGACGACGAGAAGAAAACCGTCACAGCTGATGATCAGTGGTGGAAAGAAACCATAGAGGTAGAATTTCTATCTATTTTTGTTTGTACTTATTTTTTTGCACTACAACTTTATACTGACTTGAAATGTCCTTTTGTGCAGGGAAACAATGTGTGTGCTGGTTTTCGCAAGGGACCTCCAGCATATCTCAAAGAGCTTGAGAAGATGTTTGTTAATGCACATGTTGATGGTACGAGTTCTTTTATGCCGGGTGTTGATGGAGAAGGAGAGGAAGTTGAGGAAGTAGAGGAAGAAGAAGAAGTTCAGGAAGTTGAGGAGGCGTCTTCTACAACATGTCACAAGTTACCCAATTGTGAAGCAAACCCGAATAATAGTTGCATGTATGGCGCTCCATAATTGGATAAGAGAGAGTAATCTCCATGACAAAGGGTTTTATTTGTGCGATCAGGATGAGAACTACATGCCGGGCAACATACAATCTGAGCAATCTACACCACTTCATGGCCTTCATGTGGGAGCTGAGCATGCCAACATGAATGACATTCGTGAAGATATCGCAAATGCTTTGATTGGACAGGAGGACGGAGAGGAGGAGGATGAAGATGATGAGTAGTGTGTGTAAGGACTTGGCTTGTATTTTGGTCCTAACTTAATTGTAACATGGGAAACTTGGCTTGTATTTTGGTCCTAACTTAATTGTAATATGGGAAACTGCTTATAGTTTGTAGTCCTTGTTATTACTAATATATCATGTGGTATTATATTTAATGTGTGCATGTCTGCATATGTTGATGGAATTTTATTAGTGTCAAAAACCGTCTATACAACATAACCCGATAAATCAGCGTTTAAATAAAATCTTCAGCATCCAAAGGCATTACAGACTTTCACCACAAGCTACAGCCTCGTCAGCCGTCCTAATAAATGTTACCAAACAGGCTTTTTGGCTTCTCAGCTTCTACCAGCTCCAGCTTGCTTCTCAGCTTCTATCAGCTCCACCCGCTTCTCGTTCAGCCGCAGCCCAAACAAACAGGGCCGGTAGACAAACCGGTACATTGCAGTCGCCACTCATATGTTAGGTAGTGTGCACGGCAACGCAACCTAACCAACCCAACACGATTTCGTGTGCCAAGACGTGCACATATGTATGCACCGCTGCATGATGAGACCAAGAAAAAATGTTGCTCGTTACCATTCCTCTACGAGCTACGTGCATCGCCAGCACCTGCAACATGCATTGCATGCACTCGTCGCCGGCCGATGAGCTCATCCCCGACATCACCGAAAGACATGTTCCCGCGTTCCACCGGCGAACGCTATATAAGGGAAAGTAATGGTTGCATCCATCTTTGGTGCACCCATGAAGTGAACAGTAAATTTTAAAAAAATAATAGGAATTTTTTGAAAAAAGTTCTGAAAGTTCGTGTATGTGATTATGAAAAAATGTTTTAGGAGCTTGCAAAATTTCATCATCAAAAACATCAAATGATCTCCATACAAGACGAAATAGAAATGGTGTTCTACACCCATTACTGTTCACATGTTTTCGGCATAAACTTTGTTATTTTTGTAGAGAGCTCCTCGGATGTCCTTTTGCCACCAAATTTTGAAAGCACCTAAAACATTTGGTCGAAATCACATTCACAAAGTTTCAAAAAAAAATCAAAATGTTTTGGTAAGTATTTTATCGTGGGTGCACAAAAACCACACTCGCTATATAAACGCGTCTACACCTGCATGCTTGAGCACAAGTCAGTGTCTGTAGCTCGGTATGGCTTTCTCCCCTGGTGCGTGGGCGGCGATCACTGCAATCTTGCTGGTGCGCGGCCTGTTCGCCGCCTTCCCGGCGACGTCGGTCGACGTGGGCGACATGCTGATGATGGACAGGTTCCGCCAGTGGCAGGCTACACACAACCGGTCGTACCTGAGCACGGAGGAGAGGCTGCGGCGCTTCCAGTTGTACCGCGACAACGTGGCGTACATTGACGTCACCAACCGGCGCGGCGAACTCACCTACGAGCTCGGCGAGAACGAGTTCGCCGACCTCACCCAGGAGGAGTTCCTGGCGAGGTATGCGTCGTCCTACGATGGCACCGTTGATGATACGGGCATCACGATGACTGCGGGCGGCGAAGCCGAGCTGTGGTCGTCCGGTGGCGGCGATAACTCCTTGGAGGCTCCGCCTCCGCCCAGCATGGACTGGAGGGCCAAAGGCGCCGTCACGCCGCCCAAGTCCCAAGGCTCATCATGCTGTACGTAAAGACCCAGAGCTGGATTATCCGGTCCAATTTTACCTTGTGAAGCATGCTCGGTGGTTAACCATTGTTTTGTCCCTGGATGGATGGATGCAGCCAGCTGCTGGGCGTTCGTGACGGTCGCGACGATCGAGACCCTGAACTGGATCAGGACAGGGAGCCTGGTGTCGCTCTCGGAGCAGCAGCTGGTGGACTGCGACCAGTACGACGGCGGGTGCAACCGCGGCTCCTACAACAGGGCCTTCAAGTGGGTTGTGGAGAACGGCGGCCTCACTACGGAGGCGGAGTACCCATACACGGCGGTGAGGGGCGCCTGCAACCGGGCCAAGTCCGCCCAGCACGTCGTCAAGATCAGCGGCGGCGGCGTGATCCCGCCCAGGAACGAGCCCGAAATGCAGCGCGCCGTCGCCGGGCAGCCCATTGGCGTGGCCATCGAGGTCGGCAGCGGCATGCAGTTCTACAGGAGCGGCGTTTACTCGGGCCCCTGCGGGACAGCACTCGCTCACGCCGTCACCGTCGTCGGCTACGGCGTCGACGCCGCCACAGGGGCCAAGTACTGGATCGTGAAGAACTCGTGGGGGCAGGCATGGGGCGAGGGCGGCTACATCCGCATGCGCCGCGACGTCGGCGGCCCGGGGCTATGCGGCATCGCGCTCGACGTCGCCTACCCGAAAATGGCGAAATAGTGAGAATGTTGATGTGAATGTACGTACCTATGTCATGCATATGCATGCGTACATTCCCAATTAAGTAAGCTCTCCTACTGTACTGGGATTGTTTCAAGACTACCTGAACTTGGATTCCTTCACTACTAGAAAAACGGCTATAGATAATATCACTATTAGTGGCGCATCAGAGATGTGGTGCGCCACTACTATATAGCAGTGGCGCACCATAAACAGGTGCTCCACTAATAGTGACATTACTAGTGGCGCACCAGGGGTGGGGTGCGCCACTACTATTTTTTTTGGCAGTAACCAGCCCTGCCCAGGCTTACCAGTGGCGCACCAGGTCCAGGTGCGCCACTACTATTTTAATAGTAGTGGCGCACCTGGACCTGGTGCGCCACTGGTAAGCCTGGGCAGGATGGTCAAAAAAAAAATAGCAGTGGCGCACCTCTTCACTGGTGCGCCACTAGTATGCCTGGCTACTAGTGGCGCACCAGTGAAGGGGTGCGCCACTGGTAACCTGGGCAGGGTGGTCCAAAAAAATATATCAGTGGCGCACCTCTTCGCTGGTGCGCCACTAGTATGCCTGGTTTTATCACTCCATTTGCATTTTCCTTTTCTTTTATCTCAAATCTTAAATTATCACAATGATTCAAATCTTAAATTAAAGCCCACTATTCATTAAAGCCCACTGTTCATTAAAGCCCACTTTTCTTTTTAAGTTTTACTGTCCCCTTTTTGAATTCATTTCAAATTTTGCATAACTATAATGTGGACTCGTAGAGGATGTATCCTCTGCTCACATGTGTGTGGAAATGTAGTCATGTGTTCACAAAAGGGCAAAGAAAAAACCAAAGAAAACCAGGGAGAAACATAAATAGACAAAGAAATCCGGTGAAAATCAAAGAAAGAACAAACAAAAAATAAAAATAAAAACCTAAGAAAACTAAAAAAGAACTGACAAAAACAGTAAAGAAAAAACACAGAAAAAGGTAAAAAATGTTTAAAGACCGGACTAGTGCAACCAATAGACATATATACATCAAAAATATTTTTTTTAAAAGATGCAAAAAAATGGGGCCGCCAGGATTCGAACCCTGGCTGGCTGGGTTATGCATCAAGGGTCCAACCACTAGGCCATGGCAGTAGTTCTGTCCATAACCAGACGCGGACTCTTTTAAGCTATTACTACTAGTAGTAATGGCGCACTACCAGGAGATACGCCATTGAAATGCATCTTTTATGGCGCACCTGTGAGGGGTGCGCCATTGTTAGCCGCTGCCATCCCCTGCTTCTCCTCCCCGGCCGCGCCTCCCTCTCCTCACTCCCCCGCACTTGTCCCTCTTCTTCCTCTCCTCTTCCCCTCCCCTGCCGCCGCCACAGCCCCCCATCCCCTGCGGCGCCGCCCCCTCCGACGCCACCGCCGGCCGCTGGGTCCCGACCCCATCTCCCCCGCCGCCTCCCCTCCCCTGCCGCCGCCACAGCCCCCCATCCCCTGTGGCGCCGCCCCCTCCGACGCCACCGCCGGCCGCTGGGTCCCGACCCCGTCTCCCCCGCCGCCCCCGCGTCGCCGCGCTCTCCTGGGCCTCCTCCCGCTGCGGCGCCATCCCGAGGCTCGATCCCGCCGCGTTCCTCGAGGCGGCCAGAGGGCGCCGGATCGGGCTCGTGGGGGACTCGCTCTCGGAGAACCTGGTCGTCGCGCTGCTCTGCGCGCTCCGGTCCGGCGACGGCGGCGCGCGCAAGTGGAAGCTCGCCAAGTACACGTGAGTCCTGCCACCATCTCTGCTCAATGCTGCTCCTTCTCCGTGATTCTTGTAGATTGCAAGACGAGATCAATGCTTTATGTGAGAGAAACTTTGATTAGGATGAACTGTAGATCTATCTTACTTAGGATAGTTGCATTTAGGATCCGGACAGCTAGAATGCATCTTTGTGTTTTTTTTAAGTAGGGTGGATGAACTGTAGATAGATACAACTAGATGTGTCCATAGCTGCTATAAGAATTCAATTTGCTTGGTTTGTGGGTAAAAAGCAAAGAGCTTGTGCATAATTACAATGGTTATCACCCTCTTTTGCTGTTCAAAAGGGCATAAAGGGGGAGAAGACCAGGCCCAAGAGAAAGGGGGGCAAAAGCATGGGCATGCTTTCGAGCACTCATTTCCTTGGTCCTATCAAAAGCGAGACAAAAGCAATGCAGCAGTCACTAGATCTATCCATCACCCTAGAAAAAATGCACTACTACATGGCTACTGCTATTTTTCTCTCCTAGGAAAAACATCACTCATTAAAAATGAAAAATCTGTACCACTACTCAGTAGTAGCATTTTGAACTTTGAAATGAAATACAGCAGTAGTAGTATATATGGAGTATCTGTGTACTATCTGAAGCAGAGCATGGAAGCAAGTTTTGCTTCAGAGGCCGTATTTAATGGGATACACAGGCGTGCCCATAAATTTCACACTTATGGCCTCCTCTGCCTGCTTGCAGCACCTAGTAGATCAGCAAAAGTTGTAGATCTTGTGCACATCAACCGATCTTTGGCAGAACCTATTTTCAGTTGTGTAAACTCAGCCCATACGAACAGATGTTGCCCTGTCGCTAGCTCATTTCATTTACAAGGGCTTTATAATCCATGCTGTAAACTGCTGTTGAGCTGAATACATGGCACCTTTAGCGCCCTTCAACGTTCAAAAAAAAGGAAGATGTTGGACTGTCAAACACATATGCATATCAGGCTTGTATGCTCCGCAGGCCGTCATTTGGGACAACTGATGGCTCTCGACTGAAACCGGCATACGTGATCATTAAACAAAATTGAAAATGTCATAATAACCATCCAGCAAGACAGCAGAGTGCTAACATTTTGGGTGAGGGGTGCATATTCATTTTGTATAGTGATAGATGTGTCTGACAGAGTTTTTGCAGCATTGGTCATGTTTGTTCAGTTTGGTTTCTACATTCTGTACAATGAGTAGTTTTTTTTTGTGTGGTTTTTGCTTAGCTGTGGGTTAGTAGGATAACATAATGTGTTGCCAAACCCAGAAAATATTTGATCATAATTGCAAGTATCTAGATACGCGCGCTATGTAGCGGGAGAGAGGAGGGAGCGGAGGAGGAACCGGATGAAGACCAGTTTCATCGCGATGATGCTCATCGTGACCGCAGCGCTCTTCTATGTGATGGTAGTTTAGATGATATCAACTTTGTAATGTGACGGCAAACTCGCTACTCGGTCTCTAGACCTAAACTTGTCTAATATTTGAACTTTGTTCGCTATTTCGAATTCGGAGACTAATGTGATGAATTGTATTATGTGCTGTTTATATTTGACTGATGGTAATTTATACTGTAATGCAAACTGTATATTATGTGCTTTATTGTATTATGTAACCCGTGCAAATAAGAGAAAAGCAAAAAAATAAAAAAAATACTGGAATTAATAGTAGTGGCGCACCATATATATATATTAGTGGCGCACCCATATTTTATACCAGTGGCGCACCTTTAGAGTTAGTAGTGGCGCACCAGTAGCCCCCCCCCCCCCCCCCCAAACTGTATATTAGTGGCGCACCGAGACTGCCTATTAGTGGCGCACCCAAACTGCCTATTAGTGGCGCACTGGGAGGGGTAGTAATGGCGTAGTAGTGGCGCACCAGGGGTGCGCCATTACTACTTATTAGTAGTGGCGTGATAATAGTGGCGCACCTATAGTGCGCCACTAATAGGGAAATTAGGTGCGCCACTAATAGGCATTTTTCTAGTAGTGCTTCAATACCATTGGAAAGACCTGGCCATCTCAAAAAATGGGAACACCTGGACGTATGTCTTTCTATTTCTAGTGTGCACGGACGTGTCTATGCTGGACTTATATCGCACGTGTCAATGATGGACTTGTTTGTAGGTCACTATATTTTACGTACCATATTATCTTTTCATCTCAATCATCTTAGCTCAGATCGACGACGGATATATTTTGGCGGCTGCTAGGCGTCATCTGGATGTACTGAATAAAAGAACATTCGCCTTCTCCACCGTCTGATTAATGTCGATCTAAGCATCTCTGTCGTCGGACGAGACAACGCAGACAATTCTCGTTTAGTAGAAAAAAATGTCTTGATTTGTTCCTTCCCGTGGCGACCTCGCAACAGCGGCACAATGCACGCACTCTTGTAGCACCGCTCGTAGCACGTCGATCGTCGCAACTGTTGGAATTGTGTCGAATATAGTGTAGAAGGTATGTGTTTAGATACGATATGTAGTTGTGTCCAGGTAGGACATTTCTATTTTAGGCCTCTCATATATAGTGGGGTAGGCACAGATGTAACCTATGCCAACATAATAGAAAAGGCACGTAGGGGGAGCCGGTGACATATGCCGGCGCCCGGGCGGCCTGGTGCGGTATTGTGACGGTGTCACGGGGAGAAACGCCCGTAGTCATGCCCCGGGATGTAGCCGTCGCCAGCAATCGCGGAGCTATGCCTTCGAAGCTCTAGGTTATAAAATTGGACGTCCACAAGGAAGCATGCATGCATGCATGTGCTGCTATCTAGGTTATAAGAAGAAGGGGAACACCAGCTAGCTATTCGCTTGCTCCCTGCAACGGACACCCACCTACCTCACCAAATCAACTGTCTATCCATCATCGATCACCATGGCCATGCCGCTGCCTTACACCTACACCTTGGCTATTCTTGCCATCACCGTCACCCCTGATGTCCAAACCAGAACCAGAACCCGTGGATGCCATCAACGCTACGTGCGCGACTGCTTCGGCCAAATTCCAGTGCAGCCATATGTTACTAACCAACCTGGATGTCAGGACGCCGGAGGGGATGAACGTCGTCGGAATGTCGGTCCAGGTGGCCGCCAAGAAGGAGGTGGACGCGGCTGCATTCGGAAATAGCATCTCGAATAATGGCTCAGTGGCATGCAATGGGAGTGAGTAGGAAGCTCCTTGTTTCACTCCACGTGGAGGCAAGGTCGTCAAGGCAGTCGGTGATGCACGTGTAGGGTTTCTTGGTAGCCGCCTCCGATGCCGCCTTGGTGCCCACCTGGACTGACATTCCGATGACCTCCTTCATGCACCGCCGGCGTCCTAACATCCAGCTTGGTTAGTAATAGATGGCTGCACCAAAATTGGGCCGAAGCGGTCGCACAAGCGGCATTGTTGGCCTCCACGCTCAGGCCGGGTTCTGGCTGGACATCCGGGGTGACGGCAACGGCAAGAAGAGTCAAGATGTAGGTTTAAGGCAGCGGCATGGCCATGGTAATGATGGGTGAAATGGATGTACGGTTGATTTGGTCAGGCGGGTGGGCATACGTTGCAGCGAGCGAGCAAATTACACTAGTAGAAAAAACCCCTTTAGTCCCGGTTCGTAAGGGCCTTTAGTCCCGGTTCTGAAACCGGGACTAAAGGGTCGGGACTAATGCCCAAGACCTTTAGTCCCGGTTGGCTTACGAACCGGGACCAAAGGCCCTCCACGTGGCCGCTCTCTGTGCGTGGGCTGGAGGACCTTTAGTCCCGGTTGGTGTTACCAACCGGGACTAATAGTCCCGGTTGGTAACACCAACCGGGACTAAAGGAAAAAAAAATTCAATTTTTTTTTCAATTTTTTTGATTTGTTTTTAATTTTTTTTTCTGATTTTCACAATTTAATCTCTAATCACCCCTCCTCACTGCTTCAGAATTTAATCTCTAGTCTCTAATCAGCACTCATTCCAAATCGTCTAACTTCCCGACCGGTCATTCATCCTCTCACTACTCCAGCCCCAGCACGCTTAACTTTCAGGTTCTATCTCCCCTAGTTTCCAAGACTGCACTTGTTGTTTTCCTAACAATCTTAAGCTATCAATCCTGTTAACCCTTAGGTCTTGATGTCACATGATTTAATTTTTTGAATTCTAAACAATTATTAAAATAAACAAAATAAGTACTAATAATATTGAATTTCAATGAAAATAAAATAAGTAATAATATTATTTTATTATTTTTTTGCCATTTATTCATTTAATATGACATAATTAATATCTTTAAATCTGTAAATCGAAATTCGACAAATAATATATCCATTATTATCAGAAAAATGTGAGGAATCCAAATATGACATCATTTATTTTTTTTAAATTATTTTTTAAAAATTTTAAAATTATTTTTTTGATTTGAAATAACTTTTTTTCCTTTTGGATATTTGAGAATCTGAGAAAACTTCACCGGGTAAATCCGGGTGAAATCGAGTCCCAATTTTTCTCTAGTTTTTTTTTATATATTAAACTTTTTTTTTCGACATCGTATGCAAAAGTTATGGCCGTTTTATTTTTTTTTCGTTTTTTTGCAAAAAAGGTCAAAATTCATATTTCAAAATTTCTATACCAACTAGACACTAAAACCTAACTACATCTCAAAGGATTTTATTTTTTGAAGATTTTATCATTTTTGTTTATTTTCTACAAAACTAAAAAAGGCGCTCCACGGGGGGGGGGGGGGGGTAGAGTTTGAAAATTTCAGAACCCCTTTAGTCCGGGTTGGTGTCCATCCAATCATACCGTCGACTACACATCTGCTAGCATCGTCCCAGCCAGAGTCGCAACTAAGGTTAACCAAGCCAGAGTCAACCCTTTCTAACTTCATTTGCTATTTTTTATGCATTTAATGATTTTTTTTAGCTAAATGACCCTGAAATTGAAAAGCACTACAAATGAACTCTGAAAAGGTTGAAACTTGGCATGGTATCATCATTTCACCCACATAGCTTCTGCTAAAAAGTTGAGAGGGTTACAGCAAAAACTTGATGCACTTCGTGTACAAACTGGACCATTTCATTCGAAGTATCAAGGTTTCGGACGAAAACCCATCTGTTACAAAGGCATTTCATTTTTTTTAACTTATTTCAACTCCACACTTTTTGTGCATTCAATATGCACCATTCAAAGCCACATCCTCAAATTTCAACCCTTTCTAACTTCATTTGCTATTTTTCATGCATTTAATGGTTTTTTTGAGCTAAATGACCCTGAAATTGAAAAGCACTACAAATGAACTCTGAAAAGGTTGAAACTTGGCATGGTATCATCATTTCACCCACATAGCTTCTGCTAAAAAGTTGAGAGGGTTACGGCAAAAACTGGATGCACTTCATGTACAAACTGAACCATCTCATTCGAAGTATCAAGGTTTCGGACGAAAACTCGTCTGTTACAAATGCATTTCATTTTTTTCATTAAAATCCTAATTTAAATTATTCTAAAAATAACCAAATAAATCTTACTGTGACAACAATCTAACACGTGACTAGGAGCAAAAAGAATTAAATTAAAAACTATTTGTAAACTCAAGTTATTCACAATCTAGGGTTTGAAGCAAATTTGAACAAATTCAAATTTAAACCATTCAAATTTGAAAACTAATGGCACAAACAGAAACTAGACAAAATTTTGAATCTAATGCAAAAAGAATCACTCAAAAACATCAAATATTTTAAAAGATATAAGCAATTTAAAACAGAAACTAAAAACAGGAAAACTACCTTTAGTCCCGGTTGGTAACACCAACCGGGACTAAAGCCTCAACCCCTTTAGTCCCGGTTGGTAACACCAACCGGGACTAAAGGGGGGGGGGGGCTTTAGTCCCGGTTGGAGATACCAACCGGGACTAAAGGGGCTGGCACCGTTCGAAGCCCCTTTAGTCCCGGTTGGTCTCCAACCGGGACTAAAGGCCCCGTTCGAACCGGGACTGATGCCTGCGCCGCTCGAACCGGGACTAATGCACCCATTAGTCCCGGTTCGTAACAGAACCGGGACTAATGCTCTGATCTGGCCTGGACCAATGCCCTGTTTTGTACTAGTGTTAGCTAGCTGGTGTTCCCCTTCTTATATATATACACCTAGATATATAGCAGCCCATGCATGTATGCCTGCTTGCTTACTTTCTTGTGGACGTCCAAATTTGTAGGCAGGCAATTGAGGAGGAGCTAGCTAATTAAATTGTGGCCACGGATCCATAGACTTGTTCTCCCAATACCTAATATAGATCAGGGCCGGTCCTGAGATTTCGGGAGCCCTGGGCGAAACTATAACCCAGGGGCCCTTGGTATAAATTTCAAAATACCCTCTATGTCTTAAAATGTAAGAGTATTTTGACACTAAAAGTGTCTTATATTTTCAGACTGAGGGAGTACTATATGTAAATGTCAAATGTTTGCAATAAGTACATACCAAATTAAACATAATTTTCATATCAAATGATTCATGCATACCATCTCAAAAATATCTAACTCCATTCACTTTTCTTATAGTCCCCCTCCTCCACTATTATTTCCCTTTCTTTATTAATTACTCCCCCCGTTCCACAATGTAGTGTGCCCACGCTTTCCGAGATCTAAGTTTGACCATACATTTAACCAACGAGATCAATTGCGATGAGTTATACCACTGAATTCGTATTTCGATAAGAATTCAGTGGTATAATTTTTGCTCCCGCCGCAGTCGGTCTCATTGGTTAAATGTATGATCAAACTTAGATCTCGGGAAACGCGAACGCGATACATTGTGGAACGGTGGGAGTATTAAGATATATCCCAATTTTTTGGAACATAGATATCCATCGTAAAAATTGGTTTAGGGTCAAGACTAGCATATTCTACAGAAGATGAATTAAATATTTGTTGATAATCACTTACATTGTTATTAACTGTTGATTGCCCTTGTCTTCTGAATTAACACTAGTTGTTCCTCCAGGACGAATTCCTTATTTGGCCTTTTCTTAAAATTCGCTTCCCTTTTTGGCCCCTTTTAAAAATTCTTCCCTTTTTAACCCTCAAACTTCATTTTGTGCCCTATGTGACACTTTCATCCATTTTTCCATCCAGCGGTGTTAACTGGCATGTGCAAAGACAATTTTTCCCTTGATGGTAGTATGTCACCAGAAAAGTTAAGAGAAGGGGCATGAACGGACAAATTTTTTGGGGGAATCTGTGTTGGGAGTTAAACACAACATCACCTCCTGTACGTGTGCGTATAGGTTTCTTGGTATTGCATGTATCCGTTTAAGTTTAGTCTCCGAGTAGCATTTCTTAGGCAGCTAGCTTCTACAATCTATATGCGTGCACCCTATAACTTGTATTACATCATGGAGTTGTAAAATAATACAATTCAACACAGACGGGCCTGTGCAATACGGCGATTCACGTGTGCGTGCGTTTCGTTTGTCGTCCGAAATCGATCAAGAGAGATACCGACAGCAAGCTAGCTTTGGGCTTGTAGAAAAGTGTACACGTCCACCTAAAATCAATCACCTTGGTGGAAGTGTGCCACGAGCGCACAACTGGAAGTTCCCCTTCCCCGTGCCCGCCATGCGGCCGGCCGTATCCTCCACCCGTGTGTGGGTGCACCGAGGCCGCTGCTACCTCCCACCTCCCATACACGCAAACAGCTTGCTTGATTTTCAAGCAGCAGCGGTGTACGTGCAAAGCTAGCTAGCAGTACATGCACGTATGCATTGACCATCGAGTTGCACTAGATCGCCTCTTGCAGTAGCGTCATCCCTGTGTCACTCGAGCTTGCCATGGGTTCGTGTACGCGGGCACACCACGGTTTAATTTATCACCTGTAAGATTAATCTGTACAAATTTATACGCTACCTGTGTGTATGCATGCAAATAATCTGGTCACATACTACACTAGGGTAAAACCGTCTTTTCAAGTTAGACTTAACACCGTTACAGGTCAAAACTGACGGAACTGTCACAAAGGGAACAAAATAAAGTTTGAGTGTCAAAAAGGGAAGAAAACAAAATTTTGGACCAAAAAGGGAAACAAATTTTAAGAAAGGGCCAAATAAGGAATTCTCTCTTAAAGAAACCGCCAACACAAGTACTGCAGAGGTTCAGAAATGTAAAATGCAATTCCTGGATTTCTTCAAGTGCTGGTAGTAACAAACTCTTAAAAGAAATAAATCAGTGGATCCTGTATCATCTCATCTGCATGCTCAAAAAGAAAAGAAAAACTCATCTGCTCGTTCCTCTTTTTCTTTTCCCCACTGCTGCTGGATGCATATGTTTAAGATGGCATGCGATGTTAAAATTTAAAGAAGAAGAAAATTAGTATTTGAAAACCAACGCAAAGTTAAAAAGGATCAAATCTTACCTAGCATGAGTTTATCAATGGCGGACTCACAAATATTAAATCCCAATATCATCTTACTACACCCAGTACGTTGGGGTTGGGATATAGTCTGATCCTTAAGCACGTCACTAGTAGAAAAAGGGCCATTTGTCCCGGTTCCAGAGGCCCATTTGTCCCGGTTCTGGAACCGGAACTAAAGGGTCGGGACTAAAGCCCAAAACCTTTAGTCCCGGTTTGCTTACGAACCGGGACCAAAGGCCCTCCACGTGGCCGCTGCGGGGAGCCTAGGCGGGAGGACCTTTAGTCCCGGTTGGTAACACCAACCGGGACCAAAACGCATCCACGCGTCAGCATCTGGCAGGAGCTGGGGTTTTTGTTTTTTTTTTGAAAGGGGGGGTTTAGGGGGTTTTGGAGGGTTAATTTAGGGGTTTCATATTGTGTTAGCTAGCTAATAGAGAGAAGTGTCCTCTCTTTCTCCGTGCTTGGTCGACGATAGCTACTATAGAGAGAACTCGACACGCTAGCTAGTAAGCAAATGAAGGAACCATTAAGTACACAAGATCGTCATGAACATATACAGAGAGAAGTGATCGACCTCTCTTTCTCCGAGAGATTGGTCGAACAACAAGTTTTCGTATATCTATCCGACGCTACTAGCTACATATATACAATATAAGATCTCTTACAATCCCTAACATCTAATGTCAAATTCCAGATGGTATTCTCCGGCTTTATTTATGACGTGGTCAAGAAAGAATCCCGCCAATTCCTCTTGAATTGCTCGTATGCGATCATGTGGTAGGAGTTCATCCCACATCTGCCACATCTAATTTGAAGAAGAGGGTCAATACATATATATGAATGAAACTCAACACAAATCATGGTAATAAAATAAAATTGTGAATATTATTGCTTACACACTTGAAATTGTTTTTCAGAGTAGCCCCGCTTAGGGGTTGTCGCGTTGTAGATGAACTCGCAAACATAGTATCCACAAAAATCATTCCCGGTTTCCTGCCACAAGCACTTTACGAGAAATAGAGTTCAATCAAACTGATAATCAAGCATGATAAATGGTATTGATGAAACTAGAATCAATGGGAGATGCGCGGAACTAGCTAGTAGTACTTACTTTCGGGTGTGTAAATCGCAGCTCCCTCGGCAGTGCCGGAACAATTGCGGTGAACTCTTTCCAAACCCTGCCAGACAAAGAAAATAGTTACTTGATATCAGGAAATGAACAAAGTTGCCGATATGATGCGATAATGATCGATTGAACTTACTTCTGGAGCATTTCAGTCATGTCCGCATATTCCTGGGGATCTTTTCGTTTCGAGTCTAAGACGATTACTACTCCCCGCTCAAGCTTAATCTCTAGCAGAATATAGTGGAACATGCGCACGCATGCATAACTCGTCAATTACATTACTATAACCTCGAGTAATAAGGGAAACCGAATATGCACAAGACAGTAACACTCACTTGAAGTTGTAAGGAAAGAGTATTGTCTCTTTGTTTTGATTTTTAAGCAACGATTGTAGCAAGTTGTCCTCGGTTTGTGTGACATTGTTTTTAACCGTAAACTCATGTATGATATTTGGGTTAATGAACCCAATGTCATAGATTTGTGCTTTTCTGCATTCGACGATCTTCAATCTGCATAATATAGTGAGGATAATTATATATACATGCAATGAAAGAGCTGAGCTATATAGATATAGAGACTTAATTACAGAAGTAGTACTTACAGACAGTAGCAAGTCAAGATTGTTTTGTCGAGGGCCTTTTGATTGTATAACTGGAATATCTCGTCAAATTCAACAGACAACTGCTCCATTCCAACGAGGTCGTGCTCCTCTTTAATTCTCAGCGTCAAAGTATCCTTCCCAGACTCGCTGCAGGTTTTCATGTACCATTCATGCAATTTTCGCATCATCGTTGTTAGAGGAGGATGATCAGGTTTGACGAGAGGCTGCCCGTACCGATAACTGAATTCGTCCACCTCCAACGGCTCAAACTGTACATCATCGCTCAGGTAATCACCAGGATTGGTACCGGGCACCATCCCCGGATGATTAGTGACGATATCGCTAGACACCTTGAGCGGGGGGCACGATTGGTTCGCCTGTTCGCCGAGCTGGGGATTTTTTTCCCACTTCTTCGTTTTGCTAACCTTGCATCACTGGAAGTACTTCCCGACTGCCGCGCATCTTGATATGTCTTTTTAACACAACGGACAAAGTTGGAATCCGGCGGAGGCGGTGGTGATCGCTTCAGGGCATCGATAGCGCGCTTCACTTTCACCGGATCTAGTTTCTCCTTCGGAGGTGGAGTTTTCTTTGCAAAATGGGCCCTCAATTGGGCACGACATATCTCCTCGTTTTCAGACTCGGTCCTCTCATATGGTAACTTTTCCAGAGGCTTGAGAGATGGACCGTATCTGAATTGCCTCCCGCCTCTGCTTGTACTGCTAGCCGCCGGAGCGGCGGCGTCTCTCTTCCGTCGTTGCTTACGAGGCGGAGAAGGAGGCAGAGTGCTCCGACGCGCCGGAGGAGCCGAAGCGGCGGCGTCTGTCTTCCGCCGTTGCCGACGAGGCGGAGGAGGAGGCGGACTGCTCCGACGCGCCGAAGTAGGCGAAGGAGGAGGCGGAGTGCCCTCACGCGTCGGAGGAGCCGGAGAAGGAGGCGGGGTGCCCTGATCACTCGCCGGAGGAGGAGGAGGAGGAGGAGGAGGCGGAGTGCCCTGACTCGCCGGAGGAGGAGGAGGATGCGGAGGCGTCCAGTTTGGAAGCTTGATGTACTCCTTCTCCCATAGACATGTACTCCTCAGGGCACGAACCAACCGATTCTCCCCTTCACCTGTAGAGTGGTCAAGCTCGAGCTCCTCAAATCCCTCCATTACTTCATCCACCATCACAACAGCATAGCCATGTGGAATCGGAAGGCAGTGAAAAGTTCCGTTGGGTTGAGGAGGTGCAACAGAGCCGACAGCCGCCTTGAAAGTGAGGTTTCGGTATTTCGTCATAAGCTCGCAATGTTGAGCCTCCGTGATAGTATCCACGGGGTAGCTAGGAGACGTGAAGTCAGGCTGAACGGGCTCCGTGGAAGCGACGCTGCTTCTCCGCTGAGATGGCGGGGTAGCTTCTGGGGTAGCTTCGTGCCGCTGAGATGGTTGGCCGGCAGCTCGCTGGCTCTCAGCTTCCTCTAGCTTTTATAGTCTTGCATTGGGCTTCTGAATTTCGCTCAGCTCCGCTTTCCTCTTTCTCTCCCGGCTTCTGTAACCGCCTGCGTCGGGAAACCCAACCTTCCACGGAACGGAGCCTGGTGTGCCTCGTGTTCGTCCAGGGTGCTCAGCATTCCCTAGGGCCTCAGTCAGCTCGTCCTTCTCTCTGTCGGGAATGAACGTCCCTTCCTGCGCTGCGGTGATATACTTCTGAAGCTTCGTGACGGGTATTGCAAGTTGCTCGTCCGTCCAACGACACTTCCCTGTTTCAGGGTCCAGAGTTCCCCCAACCCCGAAGAACCAAGTCCTTGAACGGTCTGGCCAGTTTAATGTCTGTGGTACGACCCCTTTAGCAATCAGGTCATTCTCAGCTTTGTCCCACAATGGCCGGGCTTTGAGGTAGCCACCTGACCCCGTGTGATGGTGATACTGCTTCTTTGCAGCGTTGTTCTTGTTTGTCTCTGACATTTTCTTACTCTTGTCCGATGTCTTGTAGGCCACAAATGCGGGCCAGTGATCTTTTATCTTCTCAAATCGGCCGGTGAATTATGGAGTCTTCCCTTTGTCGACAAACTTTGATTTCAACTCATTCTTCCACCTCCTGAATAGATCTGCCATCTTCTTAAGAGCACACGCCTTGACCAGTGGCTCTATAACTGGCTTATTCGGATCCTCCTCTGGCGGTAGGGTGAAATTTGCCTTCAGCGCGGTCCAAAGATCATCTTTCTGTCTATCGGTGACATAATCACCTTCATGGGCGTCGTCCTTAGGCTTATTCCATTGCTTGATGCTGATCGGGATGTTGTCCCTAACAATAGCTCCGCACTGAGCAGAAAATGCGTCCTTGGTCCACTTGGGTTCAATCGGATGGCCATCGTCCGTGAGTGCTGTGATCGTGAACCTTTCATCCTTGCGCAACCTCTTCTTCGGGCCTCGTCTCGTTACCGAAGTTTGGTTCGATCCGGAGGGCTATAAAAGAAGAAAGAAGAGTTAATATATGTACATACCAAAACAATTAATGCATCAATTAGCTAGTCAGCACAGGCTTAATTAATATATATACCTCGCCGGACTTTGCAACAGCTCCCTCCTCCGTTCGGTCACCGGAGCCGTCATCATGGTCTCCTTCTTCCTCCGGCATTCGGTCACCGGAGCCATCATGATCATGTCCTTACTCCTCCATTGTTCGATCACCGGAGCCGTCATCCTCTCCTTCCAGACCATCGGTGTCGTTGAGAAACGACAAGACATCACGTCCGCCGTGGATTATGTCCCCCAACAACTGTTCTTGTTCCAAGTCTCTTGGATCCATAGTTTCTGCAAATATTACAACATGGCAATTAATATACAAACATGAATGTCCGACGTCCGGACCACCTCTCTCATGAATGTCCGACGTCTGGACCGCCTCTCTCATGAATGTCAAACAAGGGATTCTCTTAACCTTTAAGGGATTTAATTAACAAAATGGCGCCATTCTGAATGTGTAGAAAATGGTCCATATTTTTCCTGATCTCATCTACCCTTCTATATGTCACGTTGTCTAGTGTCAAAGGATTCAAGAAAACCATGGCTTCATCATTAGCCGGAAGTAACATGCGCATAATGGTACGAAGCTCTCCAAAATTGTTTTGGAATGGAGTCCCAGATAGGATAATTAATTAGCTTTTTGGTACGAAGTTCAGCAAGAGCCTTCCGAATATCGCTATTTGGAAGGCCTTTGCTCAAATTCGTACCAAAAAGCGAATTATTCTATCCGGAACTCCGTTCCAAAACAACTTTGAAGAGCTTCGTAGCATCATACGCATGTTACTTCCGGCTAATGACAAAGCCATGGATTTCTTCAATACTTTGACAGACAACGTGACATATAGAAGAATATATATATAGATGAGATCAGAAAAAAATTGGATCAACTTGTGCACATCCATAATGGGGGCATTCTTGATAAATCTATGTTACCGGAGTTTTCTATATGAACAAAAAAAATTCCACATGACATGTCCGACGTACCCCCTCATGTCGAAGTTATCGGGGAGGGGGTAGACGACAACGACGCTCACCCCTCATGTCATGTCCGACGTCCCCCCTCATGTCGAAGTTATCGGGGAGGGGGTAGACGACAACGACGCTCACCCCTCATAACATGTCCGACGTGCCCCCTCATGTTGAAGTTATCGGGGAGGGGGTAGACGACAACGACGCTCACCCCTCATATCATGTCCGACGTCCCCCCTCATGTCGAAGTTATCGGGAAGGGGGTAGACGACAACGACGCTCACCCCTCATGTCATGTCCGACGTCCCCCCTCATGTCAAAGTTATCGGGGAGGGGGTAGACGACAACGACGCTCACCCCTCATGTCATGTCCGACGTCCCCCCTCATGTCGAAGTTATCGGGGAGGGGGTAGACGACAACGACGCTCACCCCTCATGTCATGTCCGACGTCCCCCCTCATGTCGAAGTTATCGGGGAGGGGGTAGACGACAACGACGCTCACCCCTCATGTCATGTTCGACGTCCCCCTCATGTCGAAGTTATCGGGGAGGGGGTAGAAGACAACGACGCTCACCCCTCATGTCATGTCCGACGTCCCCCCTCATGTTGAAGTTATCGGGGAGGGGGTAGACGACAACGACGCTCACCCCTCATGTCATGTCCGACGTCCCCCCTCATGTCGAAGTTATCGGGGAGGGGGTAGACGACAACGACGCTCACCCCTCATGTCATGTCCGACGTCCCTCCTCATGTCGAAGTTATCGGGGAGGGGGTAGACGACAACGACGCTCACTCCTCATGTCATGTCCGACGTCCCCCCTCATGTCGAAGTTATCGGGGAGGGGGTAGACGACAACGACGCTCACCCCTCATGTCATGTCCGACGTCCCCCCTCATGTCGAAGTTATCGGGGAGGGGGTAGACGACAACGATGCTCACCCCTCATGTCATGTTCGACGTCCCCCCTCATGTCGAAGTTATCGGGGAGGGGGTAGACGACAACGACGCTCACCCCTCATGTCATGTCCGATGTCCCCCCTCATGTCGAAGTTATCGGGGAGGGGGTAGACGACAACGACGCTCACCCCTCATGTCATGTCCGACGTCCCCCCTCATGTCGAAGTTATCGGGGAGGAGGTAGACGACAACGACGCTCACCCCTCATGTCATGTCCGACGTCCCCCCTCATGTTGAAGTTATCGGGGAGGGGGTAGACGACAACGACGCTCACCCCTCATGTCATGTCCGACGAGGCCGGCGACGAGGACATACATCTATCTCATCTCTACATGAACATACATCTCATCTCCACATGACCATTTATCTATCTATCTCATCTCCACATGAACATACATCTCATCTATATATATATATCATCATATCATATATATATATATATATATATATATATATATATATATATATATATCATATCAACAACAGAAAAATTAATTGTTTCCAACAGAGCATCATATATATATCATCATATCATCTATATATATATCATCATTTCATCAAATTATCTAACATAATGAACTATATATATATCAACAAAATCATTTATCTATCTATCAACATCATCATCTATCTCCACATGAAAATATACATCTCATAAAAAAACATAGCAACGGGGGCTGCCGGCGACCATGGAGCAGTGGCAGAGCAAGGTGTGCTCGGGGGCACGCGGCGACGGGGAGCAGGGGACCATGGGAAGGGGGGCTCACTGGGGGGACGCGGCGATAGCTTGAGGCCGGCGACAAGGCCGGCGACGAGGACCGAGGGCTCGTGGAGGGCACGCGCGCGGAGACGGGGAGGAGGGCGCGACGGCAAGGGCTCGGGGAGGAGCGACAGAGCGCGGGCTCGGGGGCGGCGACAGCGACGGCGGGGCAGGGTGCGCGGTGATGGCTTGAGGCCGGCGACGAGGACGGCGGGCTCGGGGGGGGCACGCGCGCGGAGACGGGGAGGAGGGCGCGTCGGCGAGGGCTCGGGGACGGCGACGGCGACGGCGGGGCAGGGGGCGCGGCGACGGCGTCGGGGCAGCCTGGCGGCGTCGTCGGAGAAAACGAGGAGAGATCGAAGAAACCGAGTCGAAAATTTCCAATGTTTACTTATATACACAAGGCATTGGTCCTTTTCCAAATTTCCACGAACCGGGACCAATGCCTACCTTTCATCCCGGTTGGTGCCACCAACCGGGACCAAAGGTCTGTTTTCAGTAGCCCAAGCGGCGGGAAACAGGACCTTTGGTCCCGGTTGGTGGCACCAACCGGGACGAAAGGGTGGCGTTGGTCCCTGTTTCCCGTGCATTTTTTGTTTTGTTTTTTTCTTTATTTATTTTATGAAAATTCTTTTTGCTATTAATGTTTTGAACAAAAAATACTTTGATAATTTTGGTTGCATACATATTATATAATTTTAGTTTCAAAAATATTAGAGGTTTAATAAAGCTTTTTAGTTCATTCCTTTTGCTATTAGAGTTTTTTAAAAGCTTTTTAGTTGATTCTTTTTGCTATTGAAGAATATTATAGTTTTGTTTTAGTTGATCATAACAGAATATTTTAATTGATTATTTTTAGTTCATTCTTTTTGCTATTAGAGTTTCATAAAAGTTTTCTAGTTCATTCTTTTTGCTATTAGTTCATTCTTTGAGCTAAATGACCCTGAAATTGAAAAGCACTACAAATGTACTCTGAAAAGGTTGAAAGTTGGCATGGTATCATCATTTCACCCACATCGCATGTGCTAAAAAGTTGAAAGGGTTACGGCAAAAACTGGATGCACTTCGTGTACAAAACGGACAATCTCTTTCGAAGTATCAGGGCTTCGGACGAAAACTCATCTGTTACAAAGGGATTTCATTTTTTTAAACTTATTTGAACTCTAGACTTTTTGTGTGTTCAAAATGAACCATTCAAAGCCACATCATCAATTTTCAACCCTTTCTGACTTCATCTGGTATTTTTCATGCATTTACTGATTTTTTTAAGCTAAATGACCCTGAAATTGAAAAGCACTACAAATGAACTCTGAAAAGGTTGAAAGTTGGCATGGTATCATCATTTCACCCACATTGCATGTTATAAAAAGTTGAGAGGGTTACGACAAAAACTGGATGCACTTCGTGTACAAAACGGACAATCTCTTTCGAAGTATCAGGGTTTCGGACGAAAATTCATCTGTTACAACAGGCATTTCATTTCTTCACATGTAACTGCAATGATATAGTTGTGGAGAGAAAGTCTTCACTTTTTCTTCGCTTGTGTCCTTTGCTTATTGCGCCGTAACCATGGATAATCTACATCGTTTAACAGGGTGCTTGGGTCAGCCTTGACTTTGAAGGGAGGAATTTCATGAAACTTTTCATAATCTTCAGACATGTCTGTCTTGCCCTCCAATCCCACGATGTCTCTTTTTCCTGAAAGAACTATGTGGCGCTTTGGCTCATCGTATGATGTATTCGCTTCCTTGTCTTTTCTTTTTCTCGGTTTGGTAGACATGTCCTTCACATAGAAAACCTGCGCCACATCATTGGCTAGGACGAATGGTTCGTCTATGTACCCAAGATTGTTCAGATCCACTGTTGTCATTCCGTACTGTGGATCTTCCTGTACCCCGCCTCCTGACAGATTGACCCATTTGCACTGAAACAAAGGGACCTTGAAATCATGTCCATAGTCAAGTTCCCATATGTCCACTATGTAACCATAATATGTGTCCTTTCCCCTATTGGTTGCTGCATCAAAGCGGACACCGCTGTTTTGGTTGGTGCTCTTCTGATCTTTGGGCCATCGTGTAAAATGTATTCCCATTTATCTCGTACCCTTTGTAAGTCAATACAGTCGAAGATGGTCCCCTGGCCACCGAGTACAGCTCATCAGAAACAGTGTTGTCACCCATGAGACGTGTTTGCAACCAACTGCTGAAAGTCCTGATGTGTTCATATGTAATCTAGTCGTCACACTGCTCCGGGTGTTTGGAGCGCAGAATATTCTTGTGTTCATCGACATACGGGGTCACCAAGGTAGAATTCTGTAGAACTGTGTAGTGTGCTTGAGACCAAGAATGCCCGTCCCTACATATTATTGAGTCCGCTCCTAGCATGCCTTTTCCAGTCAGTCTCCCCTCATACCACGATTGAGGGAGACCAATCTTCTTAAGGTCAGGAATGAAGTCAACACAAAACCCAATGACATCCTCTGTTTGATGGCCCATGGAGATGCTTGCTTCTGGCCTAGCGCGGTTACAAACATATTTCTTTAAGACTCCCATGAACCTCACAAAGGGGAACATATTGTGTAGAAATACAGGGCCCAGAACGACAATCTCGTCGACTAGATGAACTAGGACGTGCGTCATGATATTGAAGAAGGACGGTGGGAACACCAGCTCGAAACTAACAAGACATTGCACCAAATCACTCCTTAACCTTGGCAGGATTTCTGGATCGATCACCTTTTGAGAGATTGCATTGAGGAATGCACATAGCTTCACAATGGCTAATCGAACGTTTTCCGGTAGAAGCCCCCTCAATGCAACCGGAAGCAGTTGCGTCATAATCACGTGGCAGTCATGAGACTTTAGGTTCTGGAACTTTTTCTCTGCCATATTTATTATTCCCTTTATATTCGACGAGAAGCCAGATGGGACCTTCATACTGAGCAGGCATTCAAAGAAGATTTCCTTCTCTTCTATGGTAAGAGAGTAGCTGGCAGGACCTTCATACTGCTTTGGATGCATGCCGTCTTTTTCATGCACACGTTGATGTTCCTCCCGTGCCTCCGGTGTATCTTTTGTCTTCCCATACACTCCCAAGAAGCCTAGCAGGTTCACGCAAAGATTCTTCATCACGTGCATCACGTCGATTGCAGAGCAGACCTCTAGGTCTTTCCAATAGGGTAGGTCCCAAAATATAGATTTCTTCTTCCACATGGGTGCGCGTCCCGCATCGTCAGTCGGAACAGATAGTCCGCCAGGACCCTTTCCAAAGATTACTTGTAAATCATTGACCATATCAAGTATGTGATCACCAGTACGGAGGGCGGGCTTCTTCCGGTGATCTGCCTCACCTTTGAAATGCTTTCCTTTCTTTCGACATTGATGGTTGGTCGGAAGAAATCGACGATGCCCCAGGTACACATTCTTCCTGCATTTGTCCAAATATATACTGTCGGTGTCATCTAAACAGTGTGTGCATACGTGGTATCCCTTGTTTGTCTGTCCTGAAAGGTTACTGAGAGCAGGCCAATCGTTGATGGTTACAAACAGCAACGCATGTAGGTCAAATTCCTCCTGTTCGTTCTCATCCCACACCCGTACACCACTTCCATTCCATAGCTGTAAAAGTTCATCAACTAATGGCCTTAGGTACACATCAATGTCATTGCCGGGTTGCTTAGGGCCTTGGATGAGCACTGGCATCATAATGACCTTCCGCTTCATGCACAACCAAGGAGGAAGGTTATACATACATAGAGTCACAGGCCATGTGCTATGCTTGCTGCTCTGATCCCCAAAAGGATTAACGCCATCTGCACTTAAACCAAACCATACGTTCCTCGGGTCACCTGTAAAGTCGCTCCACTTTCTCTCGATCTTTCTCCACTGCGACCCGTCAGCGGGTGCTCTCAACTTCCCGTCTTTCTTACGGTCTTTTATGTGCCATTGCATCAACTCAGCATGCTTTTTGTTTCTGAACAGACGTTTCAACCTTGGTATTATAGGAGCATACCACATCACCTTGGCAGGAACCCTCTTCCCGGTGCGCTGGCCCTCAACATCACCAGGGTCATCTCTTCTGATCTTATACCGCAATGCACCGCATACCGGGCATGCGTTGAAATCCTCGTACGCACCGCGGTAGAGGATGCAGTCATTAGGGCATGCATGTATCTTCTGCACCTCCAATCCTAGAGGGCATAGAACCTTCTTTGCTTCGTACGTACTGCCGGGCAATTCGTTATCCTTTGGAAGCTTCTTCTTCATTATTTTCAGTAGCGAACTAAATCCCTTGTCAGATAAACCATTCTCTGCCTTCCATTGCAGCAATTCCAGTGTGGTACCGAGCTTTCTGTTGTCATCTTCGCAATTTGGGTACAACCCTTTTTTGTGATCCTCTAACATGCGATCGAACTTCAACTTCTCCCTTTCACTTTCGCATTCTCTCTGTGCATCAACAATGACCCGGCGAAGATCATCATCGGGCACATCGTCTGGTTCCTCTTGATCTTCAGCTTCCCCCATTGCAGCATCACTGTATTCAGGGGGCGGGTAGTTGTCATCACCCTCTTCTTCTTCGTTGTCTTCCATCATAACCCCTCTTTGTCCGTGCTTGGTCCAAACATTATAGTTTGGCATAAAACCCTTCTCAAGCAGGTGGAAGTGAAGGGTTTTAGAGTTGAAGAAAGCCTTCGTATTCTCACAGACAGTACATGGACAATGCATAAAACCATTCTGCTTGTTTGCCTCAGCCGCTTCAAGAAAATTATATAGGCCCTTAATATACTCGGAGGTGCGTCGGTCACCGTACATCCATTGTCGGTTCATCTGCGTGCGTTATATAATGAAGTGTATTAAAAATCAAATTAATAGAAATTCATCATCACATTAAAGCCAAAGTATAGTAGTGACCGAAATATATACATAACGTTCATACATAGTTCTCATTATTGAACAACATATAGCTCTCTAGAGCATCTAATTAAAACATACATTGAAACTATATAAATTTAAATGCAACAACAAATGCGATCATAACCGCAACTAAGGTACCAATTGATCCAACGGCATAATGATACCAAGCCTCAGTATGAATGGCATATTTTCTAATCTTTCTAATCTTCAAGCGCATTGCATCCATCTTGATCTTGTGATCGTCGACGACATCGGCAACATGCAACTCCAACTTCATCTTCTCCTCTTCAACTCTTTGTAATTTTTCTTTCAAGTAATTGTTTTCTTTTTCAACCAAATTTAACTTCTCGACAAGAATTTCTATGTCGGTTGGAATTTCCGGTTCACATACCTCCTAGATTAAAAAATCTATGTCACGTTGGTCGGCATAATTGTCATAAACACTAAATAAAACAAATAGTTATAAAAGATAATATATACCACATCCGAATCATAGACAGGACGAGGGCCGACGGAGGCGGATACCAAAACCATCACACTATATAATAACAAACAATAATAAAAGTAAGAAAATTACACAAGTATCTATCTAAATCATACAAGTATGAACTTTTTTCTTTTAGAAAGAAGATAAGAAGAAGAGGCTAACCACGGTGGTGCCGGCGCCGAGATGGGCGCGGGCGATCGACGACGGTGAGGACGGGGACGGGACAGGACGGACCGCCAAACCTAGACAAATCTTGAGGAAAATGGAGCTTGGACAAGGAGCTTCGAGAGGAGAAAGCTTAAGTGTGGCTCGGGCATTTCATCGAACACCTCATGTGCATAGGAGGTGAGCTAGAGCACCACAAAGCTCTCCCAACGGCCGGCTAAAAAAACAGAGCAGTGTGCATTGCTCTGCTCGCGGGCAGGGGGTATATATAGGCTGACCATTGGTCCCGGTTTGTGGCTGGAACCGGGACTAAAGGACATTATTTGGTCCCGGTTCCAGCCACAAACCAGGACCAATGGTTGTGGGCCAGGAGCGATGCCCATTGGTCCCGGTTCGTGTCTGGAACCGGGACCAAAGGGGACACACGAACCGGGACCAATGGCCCACGAGGCCCAGCCGGCGCCCTGGCCTCATGAACCGGGACCAATGCCCCCATTGGTCCCGGTTCGTGAGTGAACCGGGATTAATGGGATTTCAGGCCTGGACCAAAGCCCTGTTTTCTACTAGTGCGTGCTGATTACATGCTGCAAGAGCTTTAATTCATTGGCGATTGGTTAGTGCTACCATAGAAGTTGGAGGGCTTGAGGAGCGCCGTGCGGGGGCAGCGATGGGGAAATGTTGGCAGGAGCGAGTAGATGGTGGCGCCACGAACATCACAGCAGATCCTTGAGATCAATTCAAGTGGCGCAGCAGGAGGGGATCTCAGCATGGTGAACGCCGCCGAACAATATACGCGTTGCCTACGCAGACTTCTTTGGCGAACCGTCCTAGGTCAATGCTTCTGGCTATGCGCTACTCAGGCCCATGAGGCGATTTACTACCAAGAGGGGTTCCTTTCGTGTCGGGCATGGCAGCCGATTTCGATGAACCTCGTTAACAAATCTTGGTGTCGTGTCTCGTGTGATTGTTTGGTCCTCGAATTATCGACGATAGCCTCAGATAGGTTGTTCGAAGGTTGTGTTGTGTTGGTCTAGAGGAAGCGAAGCCGAGAAATCATTGTCGAGTTGAAACCGGTCAGACAAATCGGGACGGTGGCAATGAGATTTATTCGGAAGCGGCGATAGCAATCGGAGCAGCACGCGGTCAGGGTTCTCGGCGGGATCAAAATCGTGGCGGTGGCAGCGAGGAATCGCAGGCAGCTGCAGGCCAAACGGGGGCGCGGCGAAAGTGGCGGAAAGCTGGCCGAGGCCGCAAGGACCATGCTAGGAAGCTGCTGGCTGTGGTGCTGCGGGCGTTGCCCAGCCGTTCGTGTGTGTGGACAACCATGGACCCGTACGTGAAGACTGCTGATGAATATGCAAGGCAAGTTCAGATATGTTTTGAGAAATAAAAGGGACCGAGTCTCTGCCTATGACGCTAAGATGGACAGGCACGCGCAAAGAATTCCATCAAGTATACATATCAACGCAAGTAGCCAGCATCGATTTGTGCAACGGAGCAACACTACGTGAAGACCAAGAAGGTAGTACACGAAGGCTGTTCGTGTACTTGGGCATCGCGTTGGTATCTCGTATAATTTTTCACAGTGTCAACCGTACGAAGAATTATGACGCCAACGAGTATCAGGTTTGAAGTGAACAAGTTTAACCAAATTAAAAACCTTGGGTTATGGTAGACAAGGGTGAAATATTTATTGGAACAAAAAAGATGCTTGAAAATTCATGGAAGATGATTTGCGAGCTTGGGGCGTGTCATGTAGTCGGACAAGTTCGCTTGGGTTGGACTGGACAGTCTGACAGATCGACGTGTGTTGGTTGGTACAGAAGACGGTGAAGATCAACGAGGACATAAGAGCATGATGCTGATGGTGACCAACTTCTGGGCATAGAAATACGCCCGCGGCGCAGGCTCAAGGGCTTGTGTGGTTTTCACAAGACTATGGTGCGTACACATGTGAGCTTGAAGTTGACGGGGCGCAAGGATGAAATGATCATCTACCATGGAGTCATGTTGAAGGTGGAGCTGGAGTTCGATGAAGACTTCACTCGGTGCTGATTGAGGGGCCACGGCGTAAGTGCACAGAGTCGAAGCCTATTCAGCAGGAAAAAAAAACGAGTGACCCGTAGCTCGGACTAGAGCCTAATGGTCTGATGGAAACGTGAAACTCGTCATCGGTCAGCGATGATCGATGGTACTCTGTAGTGGAGGTTGAGTGGCGTGGGTTCGCGACCCTTGCGACTCGACCATGACAATGTAGGCTCGACGCGGTAATAGCGGCGAGGCGTGCGGTATGCATGAGACATGGAGACGGGTCAGGGCTTTGGTGGTCATTCATGTGGTGAGACAACTGCGAATTTGACTCGGGATGACTACAAGCAATGGTGAAATTCCTTCAAGTTTCACACAGACGGTCAAGGAAGAGCGATGATGTTGAGTTTAGGTAACTCTTATGTGTGATCCAATATGTGAATTGTTCATTTTCACGCAGGTCAGTAATCGGTGTGTGATGGCATTGGACGAATACTCTGAATGTTGGGAGCACAAACTAGAATAATGTTAAACTTAATTTCGCTCGAGGGTTGATTGTGGTCAAGGAAAGGAAGGACTACAAGTTGCAGGTGAAATCATATGGAGTCTTGAATTAGCAGCGTTGCTTATGGGATAAGTTCAAGTCCAATGTACATGAAAGTTTGACACATGGATGAATTCAGGATGGTGGGCAATATTCACCAAGATGAAGTTTGTTGAAAATTATGTCAAATATAGTGTACAAGATAGGTTACAGTTGGACTTGTAATTGTATTGTGTTTAGATAAGATATGGACTTGAAAACTTGTATACTAGACCTCTCATATATAGTAAGGATAGACCCTGATGTTACATATGCCAATATAATAGAACAGGCCCGCAGGGAAAGCCGACGACATGTGCCAGCGTCCGGGTCATGCCTCGAAAATATAGCCGATGTTCGATGAACCTCGTTAACAAATCTCGATGTCGTGGCTCGTATGACTGCTTGGTTCTCGGATGATCGGATTTATTCTAACAGCAACACCGGCACGTAGCACTCACAGCATGTCGACCGTCGCGGCATTGGCTCGTAGCACGGTGACGCCGTCACAGCATCGCTGCTGTCATCATAGCCAAGACGTCATTGCAGCACCATCGTCCCATTGGTTGGAGGCACACCGTCGCCGCAGCTCGTCGAGCGTCGCAGCACCGTTGTGTTGTGGAAGCACGCCGTTGCTGCGATCGTCGAGTGTCGCAGCACCGTCCTGGCGTGGAAGCATGCCGTCGCCGTGGTCATCAAGCGTCGCGGCACCGTCATGTGGTGGAAGCAACCTGGTGTCCTCACAGCTCCAACGGCCTCGCAACATCGAATCGCAGCAACACGGCCCATCGAAGCAGCTCCGGCAGCCTCACAGCGTCGCCGCCCATCGCACCAACTCCGACGGGCTCACAGCAGCACCGTCCAGTGTACCAACTCCGGCGACCTTGTAGCAGCAGCTCACAACATCACTAGACGGCCTGGCAGTAGCGGATGCCTGGTCGAAGCACCGCAGCCCAAGCAGCATCGCCGACCGGCCGACGCTCACAACTACGCGCTAGTGCGAAGGAGAGAGATGAGAGTCGCTAAGGCACGTGTGTGTCATGTACTCCCTTCGTTTCAAAATAAGTGTCGCAAAAGGAGGGAGTAAAAAGCAAAGTTGGTGGTTTAGGCGGTCCATATGCGAAACTAACTTTCAAAGATCTGTGTTCAAGTCCAATTAAACTCATGTTTATTTATGGAAAAAATCTCCACGGGCCGTTGGCCTGGTTGTGAGAAAAACAGAGCAATTTGCAAAAAAATCCTTATAAAAATATATACTTCCTTCGTTTTAAAATATAAGAGCGTTTTTAACACTACACTAGTGTAAAAAACGATCTTATATTATAGGACGAAGGGAGTAATTTTAAGTGGTCAAAGTAACACTGAGTGTCAGCCACGTGGACGGCTTCCCCTCTTAAATCAATTTTGACCTTATTTGATCAACTCAACGTTTATACGGCCTAAGTTCTCGAGCTGTTTGCCCAACAAGTGCGCAATCTCTTTAAGTTAATTGACTAGTGGTGCATTTCAGTCAGCCATTGCACTATCTATATATACCAGTCCTGAACCATGAATCAGAAGAATTATAGATCAATTTATAATTCTTGCTCAGACCTACAGCCAGAACTACAAATTGTAATTGTTTCATACTTGATATAGTAGAGTCTGAACTTTCTATACAAGTACTCTCTCCATCTCAAAATAAATATCGCACTTTTAATACTAAATTAGTATAAATTTTGTACTAGATCAACGATACTTATTTTGGGACGGAGAGAGTACTAAATTAATTTAGTACTTCATTAAATAGTTGCATTAATACCCACAAGAATAATTCATAATTTGTATAGATATTGAATTTTTTGGATGAAATTTTGCAGAGATGTGGTGCTGAGTATGCATTTGACATACCTAGGAGACCGGGCAGTGCACACGTCCCACGGCTGGCCGTAGGCCGTTGAAGGTCCCGAACCACAGTCGTCTGCGTGGAGTCACCCGGTGGGCGGCTGTCCTGAACCACAACGGGCGGCTGCTGCTGCTGTTGTACCCAAAAAAATACAGCAACATCATACAGTGATAAAGATCTTCGATAAAAAAAAGTCAATGGTTTTGAATTTGACGGTGCGACGATAAGGGCAACTCCAACGCACGACCCCAAATGGTCCGGCGGCGTTTGTTTAGGGGTAAAAAGACAGAACAGGTGGCCCTTTGCCGCACTATTTTCTACCTAGTGTTTCGCTTTAAAAATGTGTCTAGATAGATCCATTTTTAGACAAATCTAAACAATGACGGAGCTACGTGCATTACTGCAGGGGCCATGCCCCCCCCCCCCCCCGCCCCCCACCCCCCTTCCCAGCCTGGACAAAATTACTGAAGAAAATTCATATAGGGAGTTTTATGTTAGAAAAAAATGAGCTTTTGCCCCACTAAGAAACTGTATGTTCTCATTGGCCCCCCAATCAATCTTGTCTAGCTTCACCACTGAATCTAAAACAAGTAATTCGGGACGGATGGAGTACTATATAAGATGTACTCTCTCCATAACCTGCGTGTCAAGGAGTGAACAGACAGAGCACGCGTACCTTCTCCAAGAGCGGATAGATCAAATCAACAACATTCAGCCTAACAAAGGAGTGGAAAACGCCTTCTAGCAATGAAGTTGAGACCTTAAACATTCGAAACTAAGAAATTGGGGCAATTCATGTAAACTCACACAACAAAATCGCATGGAAACAGAGCGTAGGATCAGGCAATGGCCGAGGTATTGCGGGTCTACATCTTTCCTCCGCATGCACGGGTGGCGAGCTCCGTCGTCGGGACATGAATCTGGTCAGCTGACAGAGGGATCTTGAAGCAGCCGAGACGACATAGCGACCCGAGCCATCAGGTCAGCTGGATCGTCCAGATTGACCCCATCCGGCGGACGATAAAACAACCTTCTTGGCCAAGTTGAGGGAGGAGCCGTGTAGCTCCGGGCGGCGATTGGCGAGGCGGCGAATCAACAAACAAAGACCGGCCACTTTGCGAGCTGAGAACGTGCAAACTATCCAAAATGCCCTGCTTAAAGTCTAAATATACTAGTGTGCCAGAATTTTGTCGCGGTATTTCCATTTCTGTAGCGCGGGTCATGTTTAATTATGTACGGGCACTGAGTATTTTCCTCTCACGCTGCAAGGAGCCATCGGACGCCGGCCAGCGCCTCCACGGTCAGGCATCACCGCCGTTCCGGAGGGGCGCGAGAACTCGTGGGCTCATGCCGGTGTGGCCACCACCTGGGCGAGCAGCCACCCTGGCGGGCTCGGGGAACTTGCTGGGGAACACGGGGAACCCCGTTTACTCAGCATTCATATACTAACTCATTTCCATGGTTGAAGAAATCACGTACGCCGAGAACCATGATCTGACACTGCTTGTCTTGTCCCGCGCTGCCGCTCTTCTCACCATTTCACCAAGTTCCACATCCAAAGCACCCTCCTTCTGCTTCATCTCACGAAGCTCCATTTGGGAGCTCGCTCCTACAAGACAATAATAAGTTAGTGGCGGAGTTAGGCAAAAGTTTTAGGGGGGGGCAAAGGTCAATCATGAAAATTTGAGGGGGCCAACAACTATTTTTCTCTCAATCTATGCCTCCTCAAAAAAAATTCTTCACAAATATTTTAAAGTGGGGGGGGGGGGGGGGGGGGGGCACTGCCCCCCAGAAGTCAACATAGCTCCGCCGTTGATAATAACCCCTATGATTAGTGCTTGGTTGTTTCCTCATGAATGGAATGTTTTTTAATAGCAGAGGTCTTTGTGACTTGGCTAAACCTTTGTTCATTGCGGAATGCAATAGGGAATACAATTTAGATTTTTTTGCTATCTCTGAAACGGGTAGACGTGATTTCTCAATAAGTCTGCTTAACTGTCTTTCTGGCGGGATAGACTTTACTTGGGCTTCACGAACGTCGAGAGGTCGTTCTGGGGCCATTTTACTTGGCGTAAACACAGGGATTATGGATGTTTTGGCTAGTTCAGATGGGGGTTACACGTTGAACTCCAGATTCACAACAAGGCCGACAACTTCACATGGACCCTCGTCGCCGTGTATGGGGCAGCGCAGGATGAGTTCAAGGCCGATTTTCTCCCTGAATTGGTTAAGCTGGCGAAAGATAATCTCTACCCCATTCTTATAGGTGGGGATTTCAGTTTCCTTCGATTTCCAAATGAGAAAAGCCGTGGTAGGTTTGATAATCATTGGCCTTTCCTTTTCAACGCTGTCATCGACAGTCTAGTTCTGCAAGAGGTATCCATGATTGGAAGACAATTCACTTGGGCAAACAGTCTTCCAGAAACCAACATATGAGAAACTAGATCGCGTTTTAATGGATATCGACTGGGAATCCAAATTTCCCATGGTATCTGTTCGTGCTCTACCTCGTATTGAGGCTATATCAAACCATGCACCCATTCTCCTAACTACTGGTTTGCCACGACCACACCATAGACGCAAGTTCAAGTTCGAACTTGGATGGTTGCTTCGGGATGGCTTCCATGATATGGTCAAGGAGGTGTGGGAGAAACCGGTAGACGGGCCTACCCCAATTCACAAATGGAATAACGAAATGCATGCATTACGCAAATTCCTAGGTGGTTGGGCTAGACATACGGTGGGTATCCTCAAAAAGGAGAAGCTTTGTCTTTCATCTATCATTGATGAATTAAAAGCTTTGGCAGAGGTTAGACCTCTATCTGAGCATGAAATCGAGATCAAGAGCCATTCAAATGCACAAATAGCTAGCATGCTGCGTGAAGAGGAACTCAAATGGTACCAACATTCTAACTCTCAATTTATCCTGAAAGATGATTCAAATACTAGATATTTCCATAGAATCGTCAATGGCAGACACCGGAGGAAAATGATTCATTCCCTACAATAGGATGAGGGCACGATTGGGGGGCATGAGAAACTTAAATCATATATCACTAATTATTATAAATATCTGTCTAGAGCCGCAGAAGAAGGAAACTTCTCGATTGATGAGTCCCGAACAGATGACATGCCCCAGGTCTCTGATGAGGAAAACGGCCTTCTAACAGCCCCATACTCCGAGGAGGAAATTAGAAAGGCTATTTTCCTAATGGAGCACAACAAAGCCCCGGGTCCAGATGGTTTTCTAGCTGAGTTCTATTAGAACTTCTGGGAAGTCATCAAATCGGATCTCCTACTTTTGTTTAACGACCTACATGCTGGCCAACTCGAATTGTTTCGCTTAAACTTCGGTGAGATTGTTTTTTACCTAAGATTAATGAGGCTGAAAGGATACAACAATATAGACATATTTGCCTCCTTAATGATAGTTTTAAAATATTCACGAAGGTCGCGACTATTAGGCTAAATTTGGTTGCTGAACACGTGGTTTGTTCTTCATAGACTGCTTTTATGCAAGGCAGACACATCCTAGATGGAGTTGTTATCCTTCATGAAACAATCCATGAATTACATCGAAAAAATTTGAATGGGGTGGTACTCAAAATAGACTTTGAAAAAGCTTATGACAAAGTGAAATAGCCATTTCTTTAACAGACTCTTAGAATGAAAGGATTTTCTGCAGAGTGGCGTGCTATGATCCATAGCTTCGTTTCTGGAGGTAGTGTTGCCATTAAGGTCAATGACGACGTTGAACACTATTTCCAAACTAAGAAGGGATTGTGACAAGGTGACTCGTTATCGCCCATGTTATTCAATATAGTGGAGATATGCTAGCCGTCATGATTGAGCGTGCCAAGGTTGATGGCCAAATTGATGGGGTAGTAAATCATCTAGCTGATGGTGGTCTATCTATACTTCAATATGTCGATGATATGATTCTCTTCATGGATCATGACCTCGAGAAATCGAGAAATCTGAAATTAATTTTATCAGCATTCGAGCAACTCTCAGGTCTTAAGATCAATTTTCATAAAAGTGAATTGTTTTGTTTTGGCGAGGCTCAAGACGAGTCCCACCTGTATGCTGAACTATTCGGATGCGGATTGGGCCAATTCCCGATCACATATTTCGAGATACCAATACATTATCGGAGACTCACAAATGCTGAATGGAAACACGTCGAGGAGAGACTGCAAAAAACACTTAGCAGTTGGAAAGGTAAACTGTTGTCTCTGGGTGGAAGATTGGTCCTCATAAATTCAGTACTAAGTAACATGGTACTATATATGATTTCCTTCTTCCAATTGCCGAAAGGAGTTTTACATAGATTGGATTATTTCCGATCAAGATTCTTTTGGCAAGGAGATAGTGAGAGAAACAAATATCGACTGGCTAAATGGAGTGTGGTTTGTCATCCCAAAGACCAAGGCGTGTTGGGCATTCATGACCTTGAGGTTATGAATACGGCTCTCCTCGGCAAATGGTTGTTTAAATTGCCGACGGAAGATGGTGTATGGCAAACCCTCTTGAGGACGAAATATGTGGGTTCCAATGTGGTATCCCAAGTATACTGGAAGCCTGGGGATTCTCACTTTTGGGCGGTTCTAATGGCTACGAAGAAATATTTCTTGTCCTATGAATCCTTCTCGATTAAGCACTAGTAGAAAACAGGGCATCAGTCCCGGTTCCAGAGGGCCTTCAGTCCCGGTTCTGCAACCGGGACAAAACGATCGGGACTAATGCCCACAACTTTTAGTCCCGGTTGGCTTACGAACCGGGACTAAAGGAGCTCCACGTGGCCTCCGTGGGGCGCCCAGGCAGGAGGACCTTTAGTCCCGGTTGGTAACACCGACCGAGACTAAAAGGCAGCCACGCGTCAGCCCCCGCTAGGCGCTGGTTTTTTTTGAAAGGAGGGGTTTAGGGGTTTTGGAGGGTTTAGGGGTTTCATATTGTGTTTCCCCTTTTATTTTTTTGTTTACTATTTTTATTTTATGCTTTTCATTCAACTCGACGCTAGCTACTACATATAGTAATGAAGGAACCATTACACAACATCGTCATGATCAATATATAGAGAGAAGTGACCTCTCTTTCTCCGTGCTTGGTCGAACAATGCAACAAGTTTTCGTAAATCTATTCGACGCTATTACATATAGTACACGTTCATGCATATATATACAATATAACATCTCTTATGATCCTTTACCAAGATCGCAATTCATATCCCGATGGCATTCTCCGTCTTTAGGTATGACATGCTCAACAAAGAATCCCGCCAATTCCTCTTGAATTGCTCGTATGCGATCAGTTGGTAGGAGTTCGTCCCGCATCCGTCAGATCTAATTTAAAGAAGGGGGTCAATACACACACACACACACACACACACACACACACACACACACACATATATATATATATATATATATATATATATATATATGAATGAAACTCAACACAATTGATGGTAATAAAATTAAAATGTGAATATTGTTTACGTACTTCAAATTGTTCTGGAGATATGCCCCGCTCAGAGGTCGAGTGGCGAATGAACTCGCAAACGTAGTATGCACATAAATTAGTGTCGGTTGCCTGCCACAAGCACTTTACGAGAATAGAGTTCAATCAAAATGATAATCGAGCATGATAATGGTATTGAAACTAGAATCAATGAGAGACGATGTGCGGTACTAGCTAGTAGCTAGTACTTACTTTGGGGGTGTGAAAATCGCAGCTCCTTTCTCCATTCACCCCTAGCCTGGTTGGTGAACTTTTTCCAAACCCTGCACGGCAAAGAAAATGATTACTTGATGTCAGGAAATGAACGAAAGTTGCCGATATGGTGCGATAATGATTTAACTTACTTCTGAAGCATTTCACTCATGTTCGTCCACTCCTTAGGATCTTTACATCTTGAGTCCAAGACAAGTACTACTCCCTCGTCAGGTCGAATGGCTAGCAGAATAAAGTGGAAACTGCGCGCACGCATAACTCATCAATTACACTTAACCTCAAGTAAGTGAAACAGAATGTGCACGTACAAGACAGTAACACTCACTAGAAGTTGTAAGGAAATAGTATTTCCCTTCTGTCTTGTTGTCCAAGTAACGCCCGTAGCAAGTTTTGCTCTATTTCATGGTGGTTGTGTTTTAACGTATGTTCATTGTTGGTATTTGGGTTAATGAACCCAATGTCATAGATTTGTCATTTTCTGCATTCGATGATCTTCAATCTGCATATAATATAGTGTGAGGATAATTATACATGCAATGAACGAGCTGAGCTAAAGACTTTACAGAAAAATTACTTACAGACAATAGGAACTGACGATAGTTTTGTCGAGGTCCTTTTGGTTGTATAACTGAAAAAATTCATCAAATTCAACGAACAACTCCTCGACTCCATTGAAGAAGTGCTCATTTTTAATTCCCACAAAGATATTGCCGGTCCCGTCCTTGCAGGCTTCAAAGTACCATTCATGCAATTGTCGCATCCTCGTTGGTAGACCCTTTAGCTCCTCACGTCTGACGAGAGGCTTCCCGCTCTCGTAACTTAAGGATGGTACTACCTCGGCCTTTTCGAACTGTACCGAATCATGAAAGTAATCACCAGCGGTGATAGCAAGACCATCGGTCGCTATCTCCGGATCATTAGCGATATCGGTAAACACCTTGAGCGGGGGGCACGATTGGTTTTCTTGTTCGCCGAGCTGGGGAATTCTTTTCCCACTTCTTGCGCCACTGCTACTTAAGCTTCCCGACCGCTTCGCTTGACCAAATGTCTTTTGAGTACAGCGGTCATAGTCTGATTGCAGCGGAGGCGGTGGTGGTCGCCTAAGGGCATCCAGAGATCGCTGCGCTTTCACCGGATCTATTTTCTCCTTCGGAGGCAGACGTTTCGGTGCAAGCTGGCGTCTCACTTCTTCAGCCACGACCTCGTTGAGTTCCTCCTTAGTCCTCTCGTAGGGTAACTTGGAAGGGGCCTTGAGGCTTGGGCCAGCTCTGAATTTCTTCCCTGTTGTATTGCTGCTAGCCGCCGGAGCGGCGGCGGCTCTTTTCCACTGTTGCTGAGGCGGTGGAGGAGGCAGAGTACGCTGACGCGGTGGAGATAGCTGAGGCGGAGGTGGATTCTGCTGAGGGGCCTCCTCCGTCGGAGTCCGCTGACGCGACGGAGTCCACTGAGGCGGCGGAGTCGGCTGACGCGCCGGAGACGACTCAGGCAGCGGAGACGGCTGACGCACCGGAGACGGTTGATGCACCGTAGACGGCTGACGCACCGGAGACGGTTGACGCGCCGGAGACGACTCAGGCAGCGAAGACATATGACGCACCGGAGTCGGTTGACGTACCGGAGACGGTTGACGCACCGGAGACGGCTGACGCACCGGAGACGACTCAGGCACCGGGGCCTTCTCCGACTGAGTCTCCTGAGGCGGCGTCCAGTTTGGAAGCAGGATGTTTTCCTTTCTCCATAGATAGGTAGTCCTTAAGGCATTTTCAAGAAGAGTCTCCCCTTCACCTGTAGTGTACTCAAGCTCCAGCCCCTCAAATCCGTCTATTATTTCATCCACCCCGACAATAGCAAATCCAGCTGGAACCGGAGTGAAATGGAAAGTTGCACCAGGTCGAGGAGGTAAGACATAGCCGACCGCCGCCTTCAAGGTCAGGTTATGGCATTTTTCCATTAGCACACAATGTTCATTATCCGTGATACCATCCACGGGGTAGCGAGGAGCCGTGCTATTAGGCTGAACGAGCTCCGTGGAAGCCACGCTGCTTCTCCGCTGAGATGGTGGGCTAGCATCGTGGGTAGTATCCAATGAAGGATCTTCGTGCCGCTGAGATGGTGGGCCGATAGCTCGTTGGCTCTCAAGTGCCTCTAGTTTCACTAATCTTTCATTGATCTTCTGCATTTCGATTGCTTCCGCTTTCTTCTTTCTCTGTCTGCTTCTATAACCAGTGCTGTCGGGAAACCCATGCACCCACTGAACGGAGCCTGATGTGCCTCGTGGTCGTCCAGGGTGTTCAGGATTCCCGGGGGCCATTGACAGCTCGTCCTTCTCTCTATCGAGAACGAACGTCCCTTCCAGCGCTTTCTTGATTACTTCCTCAAGCCTTGTGACGGGTGTTTGAAGTTGAGCTTTCGTCCAAACACACTTCCCTGTTTCTGGGTCCAAAGTTCCCCCAACCCCGAAGAACCAAGTCCTTGCCCGATCTGGCCAGTGCAATGTCGCTGGTTGGACATTTTTAGCAAGCAGGTCTTGCTCAGCTTTGTCCCACGTAGGCCGGGCTTTGCGGTAGCCACCTGACCCCGTAACATGGTGATACTGCTTCTTTGCAGCATTTTTCTTATTTATATGTGACCTTTGCTTGGCCTTCTCCGATTTCTTGTAGGCCACAAATGCGGGCCAGTGATCTTTTATCTTTGAGTATTGACCTTTGAATTCTGGAGTCTCGTCTTTCTCGACAAACTTTTTGTTCAATAGTTTCTTCCAGTTCTTGAATAGTTCTGCCATTTTCTTAAGAGCAATTGCCTTGACTTTTCGCTGTATAACTGGGTGATTCGGATCCTCCTCTGGCGGTAGGCTGAAATTTCTCAACAGCGAGTTCCAAAGATCATCTTTCAGTCTATCGTGGACATGAGGAACTTCAGGGTCCTTCTTCTTATTCCATTCTTGGATGCTGATCGGGATGCTGTCCCTAACAATAACTCCGCACTGATGTATAAATTTGTCCTTGGTCCGCTTGGGAGCAATCGGTTGGCCTTCTGGAGAGACTTCTTCGATCGTGAACCTTTCATCCGGGTCCAACCTTTTCTTCGGGCCTTGTCTCCTTACCGAAGTTTGGCTCGATCCGGAGGGCTAAAATAAGAAAGAAGCGTTAATATATGTACATACAAAACAATTAATGCATCTAGTCAGCAGAGGCTTAATATATATATATATATATATATACCTCGCCGGACTTTGAAACAGTTAAGGCTCCCTTGTCCATTCGATCACCGGAGCCGTCATGATCTCCTTCCTCCTCCATTCCATCACCGGAGCCGTCATGATCTCCTTCCTCCTCCATTGGATCACCGGAGCCGTCATCCTCTCTTCTATCACCATCGGTGTCGTTGAGCCACGACAAGATATTATCATCACCTCCGTCATGGATTATATCCCCCAACAAGTCTTCTTTTTCTAAGTCTTTGTGATCCATAGCTTCTGCACATAAAGCATTGACACTTCAAACTAGCTATCACATAAAGCAAAAAAGAAGTATATTTGTTACCAAAATAGAACACTTGACAGAGTTTCCTCTATTTAAAAAATAGTTCTCTGTCAAAAATCATTCCCTCCATATAGAAACTTGCGGACCCCCCCCCCTCATGTCGAAGTTATCGGGGATATGTTGAATTCCCGAGAGAGTTAGGGGTGTTCTAACGCGGCACTACATGATATAGGTGAAGGGGGATAACATCCGGGAATATTTTCCCGAAGTCTGCATTTTCGTACATTTTCTATATACATCAATCCATCCATCCATACATATATACATACATGGTGAGGTGGCTATTAGAGTTTGATTGATACATAAGGCTGTGTTTGATAGTAAAGTATTAAACAACCAAAGTATTAAAAAACCAAAGTATTCAAAAACTACAACATTTTAGCACGTAGATATAAGATACCACAGTTTTCAGATATCACAGTATTTTGACGTATTGAGAATACTTTGAGTTGGTTGACTAATGTTCTGTATATCGACATAAGTTAGCTAGCTAGTTGTTTTCTCCTTAGCTACCTAGCTGTTGCAAATTCAACGACCATGCACATAGGCCACCCACACGCAAAAACTTTGAATGGCCATGCATAAAGGCTACTGTCAGACTGTCAATGACCATGCACAAAGCTTGGTTTGTAACTTATCAAAGATGAGGAGGAAATCGAACTACCATGATAGCGCTATTATGCTGAGGTGACTCGACGTGCCATCGGCTGGCCGGCACTCGCACAAAGAGATGTAGGAGCGGTTGTGGCAGGAATTTTCATTAGGCTGTAGAAGACATATTCTTGTGAGAGCGAGGTCTGCTAGCTTCATGCCACATGCCTCCTTAAGAAGAGAGGAGAACATGCGATTTAGCCCAGCGTATTCATCTTTTTTTCATAGTAGTCTCTTTGTCTGTCCACGCCTATCGAGGGAGAGATGATCTTTAGCAACGAGAGAGCAGCGGCCGCGGCTTTGGAGTGAACGAGGAAGAAGATAGCGACGGACTCGTTTCCTCGCATGCTCAGTTTTTAAAAAAGAGGTTTGGCGGTATTTTTTTAGACAGAGATAATACTGCGTTTTTGGGAATACTTTAGTATAAATATTGCAACTTTTTGTGGATCCCAAACAACTCGCTGTAAAATAAACCATGGTATTTAGAAAAACTGTAGTATTCCTCAAATACTTAGAAAATGCAGAGTTATCAAATGGGCCCTAATGTGCTCCATCCATACATATATACATATATACATGGTCAGCAAATCATCAATCCATCCATCCATACATATATACATACATCAATCCATCCATCCATTATAAAACTCTAATAGCATAATCTGCTCAGCAAATCAACAAACAAGTAACATGTATGATATATCAACAAGAACACAAGAACTCTAGCAACCCCGAGATCCATGGCCGCGGCTGGAACATGGACGAAGGGGGTGGAACAGAGAGGAAGGAGGGTGGAGAGGGGTGGAGGGAGTACTATCTGTGGAGCGGCAGCGTCGGGGCAGGGGCGCAGCGGGGTCGGGGAGCGGCGGTGTCGGGGAAGGGCGCGCGTCGGGGCAGAGGGGCAGGGCGCGGCGAGGGCGTCGGCGAGGGGCAGGGCGCGGATAGGGCGTCGACGGCAAAATCCAGCAGCCTAGCGGCGTCGAGGTCGTCGTCGGCGCCGTCGGGGGAGAGGAGAGAAGAAACTGCAGATGGATTGGAAAATTCACCAAGTGCCATTTATATAGCCCCCCCTTTAGTCCCGGTTGGTGGCTCCAACCGGGACTAAAGGCCCCCCTTTCGTCCCGGTTGGAGCCACCAACCGGGACTAAAGGTAAATTTCAGCAGACTAAAGGGCAGGAAGCACAACCCTTTAGTCCCGGTTGGTGGCTCCAACCGGGACTAAAGGCCCCCCTTTAGTCCCGGTTGGAGCCACCAACCGGGACTAAAGGGCTATGCTTCCCGCAGCCAAAAGTTTAGTCCCACCTCGCTAGTCGAGAGGGGCTCGGAGTGGTTTATAAGCACTGCTGCCGCTGCCCTCTCGAGCTGCTCTCTATTGCAGGCAGTACATGCGTATCTCACGCCCTGTTGGGCCTGCTAGCACTGCGGGCCTGCATGCTGGCCCATTTCTAGGGTTTCTAGTCGTATGCAGGCCGTTGTGTCTAGTAGGCGGGACTTTTATTTTATTTTTTGCATATATTATGTTTTTAAAATGTTAATGTTATTTTTTGCATATGTTTTAGTTGATTCCTTTTGCTATTAGAGTTATATAAAAGCTTTTTACTATTAAAGTTTTTAACAAATAAATACTTTGATAATTTTAGTTAATATTATTTTGATTCTTTTTAGTTGATTCTTTTTGCTATTAGAGTTTTATAAAAGCTTTTTTGTTTTCTATTAAAGCTTGTAACAAAATATACTTTATGAAAATTCTTTTTACTATTAAAGTTTTTAACAAATAAATACTTTGATAATTTTAGCTTATATTATTTTGATTCTTTTTAGTTGATTCTTTTTGCTATTAGAGTTTTATAAAATCTTTTAGTTCATTCTTTTTGCTATTTGAGTTTTATAAAGTCTTTTTTGTTCATTCTTTTTGCTATTAGAGTTTTATAAAAGCTTTTCTCTTCATTCTTTTTGCTATTAGTTCATTCTTGGAGCTAAATGACCCTGAATTTGAGAAGCACTGCAAATGAACTCTGAAAAGGTTGAAACTTGGCATGGTATCATAATTTCACCCACATAGCATGTGCTAAAATGTTGAGAGGGTTACGGGAAAAACTGGATGCACTTCGTGTACAAACTGGACAATCTCTTTCGAAGTAACAGGGTTTCGGACGAAAACTCATCTATTACAAAAGAGATTTCTTTTTTAATATATTTTAACTCCGGACTTTTTCTGCATTCAATATGCACCATTCAAAGCCACATCATCAATTTTCAACCATTTTCTGACTTCATTTGCTATTTTTCATGCATTTCATGATTTATTTTGAGCTAAATGACCCAGAAATTGACAAGCACTACAAATGAACTCTGAAAAGGTTGAAACTTGGCATGGTATCATAATTTCACCCACATAGCATGTGCTAAAAAGTTGAGAGGGTTACAGGAAAAACTGGATGCACTTCGTGAATGTGCAGACAATCTCTTTCGAAGTAACAAGGTTTCAGACGAAAACTCATCTATTACAAAAGGGATTTCATTTTTTTAACATATTTTAACTCCAAACTTTTTCTGCATTCAATATGCACCATTCAAAGACACATCATCCATTTTCAACCCTTTTCTGACTTCATTTGCTATTTTTCATGCACTTCATGATTTATTTTGAGCTAAATGAGCCTGAAATTGACAAGCACTGCAAATGAACTCCGAAAAGGTTGAAACTTGGCATGGTATCATAATTTCACCCACATAGCATGTGCTAAAAAGTTGAGAGGGTTACGGGGAAAACTGGATGCACTTCGTGTAGAGGATGCAGTCATTAGGGCATGCATGTATCTTCTGCACCTCCAATCCTAGAGGGCAGAGAACCTTCTTTGCTTCGTACGTACTATCGGGCAATTCTTTATCCTTTGGAAGCTTGTTCTTCATTATTTTCAGTAGCGAACCAAATCCCTTGTCAGATACACCATTGTCTGCCTTCCATTGCAGCAATTCCTGTGTGGTACCGAGCTTTGTGTTGTCATCTTCGCAGTTTGGGTACAACCCTTTTTTGTGATCCTCTAACATGTGATCGAACTTCAACTTCTCCCTTTCACTTTCGCATTCTCTCCATGCATCAACAATGACCCGGCGATGATCATCATCGGGCACATCGTCTGGTGCCTCTTGATCTTCAGCTTCCCCCGTTGCAGTATCACCGTATTCAGGGAACATAGGATAGCTGTCATCATCCTCTTCTTCTTCGTTGTCTTCCATCATAACCCTCTTTCTCCGTGCTTGGTCCAAACATTATAGTGTGGCATGAAACCCTTCTTAAGCAGGTGGGAGTGAAGGGTTTTCGAGTTAGAGTAATCCTTCGTATTCTCACAGCCAGTACATGGACAATACATAAAACCATTCTGCTTGTTTGCCTTAGCCACTTCGAGAAATTTATGCAGGCCCTCAATGTACTCGGAGTTGCGTCGGTCACCGTACATCCATTGCCGGTTCATCTGCGTGCATTATATAATTAAGTGTATCAAAAACCATTACAGAACATCATGAATAGAGAAGTGACCAAATTAATACAAGTTCATCATCACATTAAAACCAAAGTACAGTAGTGATCAAATGTTATTACTGAAAAAAATAAATACATAAAGTTCATACATAGTTCTCATAGAACAACATATAGCTCTCTAGAGCATCTAATTAAAACATAAATTGAAACTAACATACAACTATGTAAAACATTTAAATGCAACAACAAATGCGATCATAATCGCACCTAAGGTAACAATTGATCCAACAGCATAATGATACCAAGCCTCATTATCAATGGCATATTTTCTTATCTTTCTAATCTTCAAGCGCATTGCATCCATCTTGATCTTGTGGTCATCGACGACATCGGCAACATGCAACTCCAATTTCATCTTCTCCTCCTCAATTCTTTTCAATTTTTCTTTCAAATACTCATTTTCTTTTTCAACTAAATTTAACCTCTCGACAAGACGGTCGGTTGGAATTTCTGGTTCACATACCTCCTAGATAAACACATCTATGTCACGTTGGTCGGCATAATTGTCATAAACACTAAATGAAACAAATAGTTATAAAAGATAATATACCACATCTGAAACATAGACCGGACGAGGGCCGACGTGGGCGGATACCATAACCATGGCACTATATAATAACAAATAATAATAAAAGTAAGAAATTTATAAAAGTATCTATGTAAATCATACAAGTAAGATTTTTTTTCTTTTAAAAAGAAGATAAGAACAAGAGGCTCACCACGGTGGTGCCGGCGACGAGATCAGCGCGGGCGATCGACGATGGTGAGGACGGGGACGGGACGTGACAGACCGCCAAACCTAGACAAATCTTGGGGAAAATGGAGCTTCGAGGTCGAGCTTGGAGAGGAGAAAGCTTAAGCGTGGCTCGGGCATTTCATCGAACACCTCGTGTGCATAGGAGGTGAGAGCAGAGCAGCACACACCTCCCACACGCCGGCCGGCCAAAAAACAGAGGAGTGAGCGGGCAGGGGCAAGCATATATATAGGCATACCTTTAGTCCCGGTTCCAGCCACCAACCGGGACTAAAGGGGCTGCGCCAGGAGCGAGGACCTTTAGTCCCGGTTCATGTCTGGAACCAGGACTAAAGGGGTCAGACGAAGCGGGACTGGTGCCCGCCGAGGCCCGGCCGGCGTCCTGGCCTTATGAACCGGGACTGATGCACCCATTAGTCCCGGTTCGTAACACGACTGGGACTAATGCAATATTCTGGCCTGGACCAAAGCCCTGTTTTCTACTAGTGAAGGATGGCTCGGAAATTAGATTCTTCGAGGACAAGTGGCTAGGAAATGCCACACTCTGAGAACAATATCTGGCTCTATACAACATTGTGCGTCATAAGGGTGATATTATCGACACGGTATTGGAATCATTTCTGCCAAATGTGACGTTTAGAAGGGATTTAATTGGACCCAGACTCCAATCTTGGTACATCCTTCTCTGGCGGTTGTCCACGGTGCATTTGTCAAATGGGTCTGATGTATTCTGATGAAACCTACATGAGAATGGTCAATTCTTAGTGGAGTCTATGTATAAAGCGTTAATCCAGTCGGATGTGCCAGTTGATAATAACAAGAAGATCTGGATAATGAAGATACCTCTTAAGAATAGAATCTTTGCATGGTATCTTCGTCGTGGAGTCATTCTTACTAAAGATAACCTTATTAAGAGGAATTGGCATGGAAGTCCGCAATGTGTCTTTTGTCACCATGATGAGAAAATAAAACATTTATTCTTACAGTGCAAATTAGCTCGTTCTATATGGTCAGTCATCCAGATAGCTTCTCTCTTGTATCCTCCCTGTAGTGTTGCTAATGTATTTGGCAACTGGTTGCATAGTGTTGATCACAGGTTTAGAATTCTTCTTAGGGTGGGAGTGCTTGCCGTTATTTGGCCGCTTTGGTTATGTAGAAATGATAAGGTTTTTAACAATAAAAGTACTTCTCTGCTGTAGGTTGTTTACAGATGTACCGGGACTTTGTTTATGGTCCTCTTTACAACGTATGGAGAATCGAGACCTTTTTACGGAGGTGTGTACACGATTGGAGGATACGACACGGGATACTGATACATCTCCAACATATCTATAATTTTTGATTGTTCCATGCTAGTATTATATTACCATTCTAGGATACTTTTTAGGCATTTACTTGTTATTTTATATTATTTTTGAGTTCTAACCTATTAACCTGGTGCCAGTTGTTGTTTTCTGCATGTTTTTGGCTTTTCAGGAATACTGTACCAAATGAAGTCCAAATACCCTGAAACTTTTTGATGATTTTTTCTAGACCAAAATAAGACCGGGAAGCTTCAGAGAAAGACCAGAGGGCGCAAGACGTGCCCCAAGCCAATAGGGCGCACCCAGGTAGGGTGGTCGCGCCCTGATTGCTTTGCGCCACCTCCCCACTCTCCTGGTCCTTATCTCTGCCCTATAAATTCACAGATATTCCAAAAACCCTAGAGAGCCTCCCGAAAAGAAAAAAAATCCGCCGCCGCAAATCTCTGTTCTGTCGTGTGCCCATCTGGAGCCCTGTTTCGGTGCCCCTGCCCGAGGGGGGGTCAATCACAGAAGGCATCTACATCAACCTTGCTACTCCCATGGTGATGTGTGAGTAGTTCACAGCTGACCTATGGGTCCGTAGTTGGTACCTAGATGGCTATCTATCTCTCTATGTTCTTCAATGCCAAGATCACCGCGATTCTCCCGGTGATCTATCTTATGTAATCAATCTTTGTCGTGTGTTTCTTGGGATCTAATGAATTATGGTTTTATATTCAGATTATTCATGAAAAGATATTGAATCCTTGCTGGTATTTTATAAGAATGATTGTTATAGCTTCGTAATGCTCTCCGATCTATCGGTTTGGTTTGGCCAACTAGATTGATTTATCTTCAAGTGAGAGTGGTACGTTGTAGTGGGTTTAATCTTGCGGTGCTCAATCCCAGTGACAGAAAGGGACATGACACGTATTGTATTGCTTCCACTAAGGGTAAAAACGATGGGGTTCATTCATATTAATTGGATTTACTTTGTCTACATCATATCATCATCCTTCAAGTATTACTCTGTTTTTACTTAATACTCTAGATGCATGCTGGATAGCGATCGATGGCTGGAGTAATAGTAGTAGATGCAGGTAGGAGTCGGCCTACTTGTTTATGGACGTGATGCCTTTATAAATGATCATTTCCGTGAATAAATATTGCATAACTATGCGATTTTCTATCAATTGCCAAAAGTAATTTTTTACCCAATATATACTTTCTTCGAGAGAGAAGCCTCTAGCGAACACTATGGTCCCTGGGTCTCCTCACAAATATAATTACAAAAACTCCTAAAATATTGCTGCCATTATTTACTTTATTTTTATTTATAATTTATATTTATCAAATTATCTATCTATCACTAATTATCGCTTGCAAGTAACGAGTTCAAGGGGATTCACAACCCTCTTGCCCGCGATGGGTGCAAGTGTTTGCTCTGTTGTGCGTAGGCGCTGAAGACGGGAGTTTGCGTGGTTCTCCTATGGTTCGATAACCTTGGTTCTTAGAGGGAAATACTTACCTATAATGTGCTGCATCATCCCCTCCTCTTCGGGGAAAATCCCAAAGCAGTTTACAAGTATGAGGAAGGATTTCGGGCGTCGTTGCCGGGGAGCATCACCAAATTCCTATCAAGTATCTTCTCACAAATTATCATTCACTTGTTATATTTTGTATTTTCTTTTATATTTTACTTTCTATAAATATCAAAAATATGTATCTTTGCTAGTTTACTTGTTTGCTTTGTTATCTAGTTTACTCGTTTGCTTGCTTGTTTACTTGTTTCGTCACGATGTCTCAAGATACTACTAAGTTCTGTGACTTCTCAGATACTAAAAATAATGATTGTTTAGTACACCTATACCACCCGCTACTAGTGCGGAGTTTTATGATATTAATGCTGCATTGGTAAATCTGGTGATGAAAGAACAATTTTCGAGAAGTCCTAATGAGGATCCCGCTTCTCATCTCAACACCTTTGTTGCATTATGTGATATGCAAAAGAAAAAGGACACGGATAATGATGTCGTTAAATTGAAATTATTTCCTTTTTAACTAAGAGTTGAAGCTAAAAGTTTGTTTTCATCCTTGCCTTGCAATAGTATTGGAACACGGGATAAGTGTAAGGATGCTTTTATTGCCAAGTATTTTCCTTCCACTAAAATTATATCTCTCTGAAACCATATTATGAATTTTAAACAACATGAGCAAGAACATGTTGCACAAGCATGGGAGAGAATGAAAATGATGATTAGAAATTGTCCCACTGATGGCTTAAACTTATGGATGATTATATAAAACTTTTATGCTCGACTGAACTTTGTGTCAAGAAACCTTCTATATTCTGCTACAGGTGGTACCTTCATGGAGGTGACATTAGGAGAGGCTACAAAACTTCTGGAAAATATCATGAAAAATTATTCTCAATGGCACACCGAGCGAGCTCCAACTAGTAAGAAGGTAAATTCTGTTGAAGATATTGCTACTTTGAGTGATAAAATGGATGCTCTTATGAATATGATTGCGAACAGGAATGCTCAAGTTGATCCTACTTATATGCCATTGTCTACTTTGATTGAGCAAAATAATTATGCTATTGATGTGAACTTAGTCTCGCGAAATAATTTCAACAATAATGCTTATAGAGGTAATTTCAATGCTAGGTCGTATCCCGGTAATTCCTCTGATAACTGTGGAAATTCTTATGGTAATTCCTATGGAAACTCATCCAACAATATAATAGGATACCTATTGATCTTGAGAATGCCATTAAAGAATTTATTAGTTCTCAAAAGATTTTCAACACTATGGTAGAAGAAAAGTTGCATAAAGTTAACGATATGGCTACAAACGTGGATAGGGTTGCTCATGATGTGAAAACTCTTAAAAGTAAAACTTTGACATCCAAGCATGATATTAAGTATTCTATTAAATCCATCCAAATATCTATTAATGAAATTAAGGAGAGGACCGCGAGGTTGAGAGCTAAGCGAGAATTCTTAGAAAAGGCTCTTCCACCCGATTTTTACCATAATCATGATGAAGATCTTAAAATGATTGGTACTTCTCCCATTGAATCTTTGTTTAATAATCTGAAAATAGATGATAAAGGGACCGGAGATGATTCAAATTTAGCTAGAAGGCATCCCGTTTGTTTGGAGGGTGATGATCTTAATGATAAAAATGAAAAAAGTGGGTTAGGAGAGGTCAAAACTTTAACTATTGATGTACCCACTATCTTGGATCACAAGGACTTTAATTATGATAATTGCTCTTTAGTAGAATGCGTTTCCTTTCTGCAATCCATTATTAGCTCACCCCATGCTTACGAACAAAATAAGGCTTTTACTAAACATATCGTAGAAGCTATGCTAAAAGCTCATGAAAAAAAACTTGAGTTAGAAGTTTCTATTCCTAGAAAGTTCCATGATGAGTGGGAACCTACTATTAAAATTAAAGTTAAGGAGTATGAATGCAATGCTTTCTGTGACCTTGGTGCTAGTGTTTCAACTATACCGAAATCTTTATGTGATGTGCTAGGTCTCACCGATATAAAAGAGTGTTCCCTTAACTTGCATCTTGCAGATTCCACTATTATGAAACCATTGGGTGGAATAAATGATGTGCTTATTATTTCTAATAGAAATTATGTGCCCGTGGATTTCATTGTGCTTGATATTGAATGCAATCCGTCTTGTCCAATAATACTTGGTAGGCCTTTCCTACGAACTATAGGTGTTATTATTGATATGAAAGAGGGAAACATAAGATTCCAATTCCCACTAAATAAAGGGATGGAATACTTCCCTAGACAGACATTAAACCACCTTATGAATCTATCAAGAGGGTCACCTATGGATTGAGTGCCAAAGATGATAACACTTGAAACTATGCATTATGCCTAGCTAGGACGAGAATGAATTAAGCTTGGGGATGCTGATACGTCTCCAACGTATATATAAATTTTTATTGTTCCATGATATTATATTATCATTCTAGGATACTTTTTAGGCATTTCCTTGTAGTTTTATATTAGTTTTTAGCAATAACTTATTAACCCAATGCCAAGTGCCAGTTGTTGTTTTCTGCACGTTTCTGGCTTTTCAGGAATACTATACCAAATGAAGTGCAAATACCCCGAAAGTTTTTGATGATTTTTTCTGGACCAAAATAAGACCTAGAAACTTCCAAGGAAGACCGGAGGGCACACAAGGTGCCCCCAAGCCAATAGGGTGTGCCTAGGGGGCGTGGTCGCGCCCTGATGGCTTGTGGCCACCTCCCCGCTCTCCTGGCCCTGATCTCTGGCCTATAATTTCACAAATTTTCCAAAAACCCTAGAGAGCCTCCCAAAATATTTTTTCCGCCGCCGCAAGTCTCTGTTCCGATGTGTGCCCATCTGAAGCCCTGTTCCGGTGCCCTGCCGAGGGGGGGGGATCGATCACGGACGGCCTCTACATCAAGCTTGCTGCTCCCATGGTGATGTGTGAGTAATTCACTGCTGACCTACGGGTCTGTAGTTAGTACCTAGATGGCTATCTCTCTCTATGTTCTTTAATGCCAAGATCACCGCGATTACCTCGGTGATCTATCTTATGTAATCAATCTTTGCGATGTGTTTGTTGGGATCCGATGAATTGTTGGTTTATGTTCAGATTATTCATGAAAAGATATTGAATCATTGTTGGTATTTTATAAGCATGGTTGTTATAGCTTCGTAATGCTCTCCGATCTATCGGTTTGGTTTGGCCAACTAGATTGATTTATCTTCAAATGGGATTGGTGCGTTGTAGTGGGTTTAATCTTGCGGTGCTCAATCCCGGTGACAAAAAGGGACATGACACGTATTGTATTGTTGCCGTTAAGGGTAAAACGATGGAGTTCATTCATATTAATTGGATATACTTTGTCTCCATCATGTCATCATTCTACAAGCATTACCCTGTTTTTACTTAATACTCTAGATGCATGCTGGACAGCGATCGATGGGTGGAGTAATAGTAGTAGATGCAGGCAGGGGTCGGTCTACTTGTTTATGGACGTGATGCCTATATACATGATCATTGCCGTGAATAAATATTGCATAACTATGCGCTTTTCTATCAATTGCCCAACAGTAGTTTGTTTACCCACCATATGCTTTCTTCGAGAGAGAAGCCTCTAGCGAACACCATGGCCCCCGGGTCCCCTCACAAATATAATTACAAAAACTCCTAAAATATTGCTGCCATTATTTATTTTCTTTTTATTTACAATTTATATTTATCAAATTATATATCTATCACTGCTTATCGATTGCAAATAAAAAGTTCAAGGAGATTGACAACCCTCTTGCGTTGGGTGCAAGTGTTTGCTTTTTTGTGTGTAGGCACTGAAGACGGGAGTTTGCATGGTTCTTCTATTGGTTCGATATCCTTGGTTCTCACTTTGGGAAATACTTACCTTTATTGTGTTTCATCATCCCCTCTTCAAGGAAAATCCCAATGCAGTTTACAAGTATCAGATACTTTTACCCAACATGGATGGCAGCATGATTTTAGGATTGACCCACCTCTGCTTTAGGCATTATGCGGAATCAAGATGTTTACTTCTATTTCTCCTTTTTATTTCTATGTTTCGTTTATGTAAGCAGACTTTATTTGGTTGTGTGCATCTTAGTTATGCAAAAGCTGGGTGTAATGTTTAAACCTTTGAAGTAGTAAAACGCCCTTTTATAAAAAAAAAGTGCTTGGAAGATTCATGGAAATACATTAAATATCTACACCACTGGCGGAGCTATGTAAAAGTCTGGGGGCTGTGCCCCCCCCCCCCTCCCCAACTTTGTACAAAACTGTGAAGAATTTTTTTAAGGAGGGTTTAGGTGAGTCTTTTTTTAGCATTTTACACCCTAAAACACTCATGTTTTAGCCTTGCCCCCCCCCCACAGCAGTTTCTACGTAGCTCCACCACTGATCTACACCATACATACCAGGAAGATTGCTGCTGCCTAGTCCCTCCATGCAGGTTTGGGGTGTTCTCTTTGCAAGTTGGAGAAGAAAGCGGGGGAGAAGAAAGAGCGGGCGTTTAAGGTGGCGTGGGCTAGTTGGTACGGGAAGCGACTCCTCTGGCGTGCTGCTGGGCACGGCACATGGACCATGCCTTCCTACGACGACCCCAGCAATGCACTGATATGGGCAAGAAAAATCAAATCCCATTCACCCAAGAACCCAGTGGAGTTTCTCATCTAGCCCGATCTACCCAGCTGTTCTGGCGCCAAAATATGCCGCCGTATCGACTTCTCAGGCCAAAACACGGAACAGAGCATCGTGAGCTGATGTGGCTTGAGACTGCCGATACGTCTCCAACGTATCTATAATTTTTGCTTGTTCCATGCTGTTATATTATCATTCTTGGATGTTTTACAATCATTTTATAACAACTTTATATCATTTTTTGGAACTAACCTATTGACATAGTGCCAAAGTGCCAGTTGCTGTTTTTGCTTGTTTTTTTACTTCGCAGAATATCAATACCAAACGGAGTCCAATCGCGATGAAACTTTTTGGAGATTTTTTCTGGACCAGAAGACGCCAAGTGGCCAAAGAAAGTCTAGGAAGGTGGGCTGTGGAGAGCACAACCCACCAGGGCGCGCCAGGGGGCCCCTGGCGCGCCCTGATGGGTTGTGCCCTCCACGGGACCCCCCTCCACCGCCTCTGATACCTATAAATTCTCAAATATTCAGAAAACCCTAGAGGAGTTGACGAAACACAACTCCAGCCGCCGCAAGTTCCAGAACCTCGAGATCCAATCTAAACACCATCACGGAGGGGTTCATCTTCTTCATAGATGCCTCTCCGATGATGCGTGAGTAGTCCACCATAGACCTACGGGTCCATAGGCAGTAGCTAGATGGCTTCCTATCTCTCTTTTGATTCTCAATACAATTGTCTCTTGGAGATCTATTAGATGTAAACTTTTGCGGTGTGTTTGTTGGGATCCGATGAATTTTGAGTTCATGATCAGTTTCTATCCATGAATATTGTTTGAGTCTTCTTTGATCTCTTACATGCATGATTACTTATAGCCTCATATTTCTTCTTCGAATCTTTGGTTTAGTTAGGCCAACTAGATCAATTTTTCTTGCCATGGGAAGAGGTGCTTTGTGATGGGTTCGATCTTGCGGTGTCCTTTCCCAGTGACAGAAGGGGCAGCAAGGCACGCATGTATCGTTACCATTAAGGATAACAAGATGGGGTCTATTCCTACATGAATAGATCTTGTCTACATCATGTCATCGTTCTTATTGCATTACTCCATTTTCCCATGAACTTAATACACTAGATGCATGCTGGATAGCGGTCGATGTGTGGAGTAATAGTGGTAGATGCAGGCAGGAGTCGGTCTACTTATCTTGGACGTGATGCCTTTATAATGATCATCGCCTTGGATATCGTCATGATTATTTGATCTTCTATCAATTGCCCAACAGTAATTTGTTCACCCACCGTGTTCTACACTCATGATAGAAGCCACTAGTAAATCCTACGGGCCCCGGGTCTACTTTTCCAACATATTGCTTTCCGATCTATCCTTTTGCCTCTTTGTTTTCAGATCTACTAAACCAAAAATCCAAAAACATATTGCTGCACTTTTTATTTGCTCTTTTTGTTTTCTGTTCTTGAGAGATCTATCTCTCCTATCTATCACTACCTAATCTATCTTTTTACCGTAGACAGATTGACAATCTCTCTTTCGCATCGGGTTGCAAGTATTTGTTATTTGTGTGCAGGTGCTGCTTATTGGGTGGTGGTGATCCTCCTACTGGTTCGATAACCTTGGTTTCATAACTGAGGGAAATACTTACCGTCGCTGTGCTGCATCATCCCTTCCTCTATGGGGAAATACTGACGCAGTTGACGTGGCTTGAGACTGCATCGGTATTTCCCCAAAGAGGAAGGGATGATGCAGCACAGCGACGGTAAGTATTTCCCTCAGTTATTAAATCAAGGTATTGAACCAGTTGGAGGATCAGCACCACCTAATAAGCAGCATCTGCACACAAAGAACAAATACTTTCAACACGACGCGAAAGAGAGGTTGTCAATCTCTCTATGGTAAAAAGATAGATTAGGATATGATAGATTGGAGAGATAGATCTCTCAAGAACACAAAATAAAAAGAGCAAATAAAAAGTGCAGAAATATATTTTTGGGTTTTTGGAATAATAGATCTGAAAACAAAAGAGGCAAAAAGATAGATCGGAAAGCAATATGCTGGAAATGTAGACCCAGGGGCCGTAGGTTTCACTAGTGGCTTCTATCATGAGTATAGCACACGATGGGTGAACAAATTACTGTTGGGCAATTGATAGAAGATCAAATAATAATGACGATATCCAAGGCGATGATCATTATATAGGCATCGCATCCAAGATAACTAGACCGACTCCTGCCTGCATCTACTACTATTACTCCACACATCAACCGCTATCCAACATGCATCTGGTGTATTAAGTTCATGGAAAAACGGAGTAATGAAATAAGAATGATGACATGATGTAGACAAGATCTATTCATGTAGGAATAGACCCCATCTTGTTATCCTTAATAGCAATGATACATGCATGCCTCGCTACCCCTTCTGTCACTGGGAGAGGACACCGCAAGATCGAACCCATCACAAAGCACCTCTTCCCATGGCAAGAAAAATCGATCTAGTCGGCTAACTAAACCAAAGATTCGAAGAAGAAATATGAGGCTATAAGTAATCATGCATATAAGAGATCAAAGAAGACTCAAATAATATTCATGGATAGAAACTGATCATGAACTCAAAATTCATCGGATCCCAACAAACACACCGCAAAAGTTTACATCAAATAGATTTCCAAGAGACCATTGTATTGAGAATCAAAAGAGAGAGAGAGAGAGAGAGGAAGCCATCTAGCTACTGCCTACGGACCCGTAGGTCTATGGTGGACTACTCACGCATCATCGGAGAGGCACCAATAAGGATGATGAACCCCTCCGTGATGGCGTTAGATTGGATTTCGAGGCTCTAGAACTTGCGGCGGCTGGATGTGTTTTTCGTCGACTCCCTTAGGGTTTCTGGAATATTTGGGAATTTATAGGCATCAGAGGCAGTGGAGAGGGGCCCCGAGGAGGGCACAACCCATCAAGGCGCGCCGGGGGCCTCTGGCGCGCCATGGTGGGTTGTGGTCTCCACAGCCCACCTCTCTGGCACTTCTTTGGCCCACTGGGTGTCTTCTAGTCAAAAAAAAATCTCCAAAAAGTTTCGTCGTGATTGGACTCCGTTTGGTACTGATATTCTACGAAGTAAAAAACAAGCAAAAACAGCAACTGGCACTTTGGCACTATGTCAATAGGTTAGTCCCAAAAAATGATATAAAGTTGCTATAAAGTGATTGTAAAACATCCAAGAATGATAATATAACAGCATGGAACAAGCAAAAATTATAGATACGTTGGAGACGTATCAGCGTCCCCAAGCTTAATTCCTACTCGTCCTCGAGTAGGTAAATGATAAAAACTGAATTTTTGATGTGGAATGCTGCCTAACATGTTCATCTCATATTCTTTTCTTTGTAGCATGGACATTTGGACTTTTAGATGATTCAAAGCAATAGTCTATTTTTAACATAATGACTTCAATATTCAAGATATCAACACTAAAGAAAGTTATCCCTAGCCCATCATGCTCAATCATTGATCCATTCATGAAACACACTCACATATTAGCTATACCCAATGCTCAAGTACGATCATAGTGGCCCCTAGCTGGTGCTTTATAAGAGAAGATGGAGACTCAAAGTAAAAATAAAAATTGCATAAAGTAAATAGATAGGCCCTTCGCAGAGGGAAGTAGGGATTTATAGAGGAGCCAGAGCTCATAGTTTAAATTGAGAGAGAAAAATATTTTGAGTGGCATTCCTTTCCTGTCAACGAAAATGACAAAGTAGTTCACAATACTTTCCATGCTAGATACATCATAGGCGGTTCCCAAACAGAAAATAAAGTTTATTCCTTTTTCCACCATTCTTTCACATTCCATGGCTGGCCGTATCCACGGTTGCCTTCCATACCAACACTTTCCAAGGAATTTATTATTTGACAACATAAAGTAATTTTTTTCTTTTTCATTTCGGGACTGGGCATCCCTATTACCGCCGCACTCTCGTGCAATGACAAGTGAATAAACAGTCATCTTGAGAATAACACATCTAGCATGGAAAAATATTGGACACCCCCTACCGTTTCATGAGCGGTACGAGCACACAAAAAGGAAATTTATTTTGAAAATTAGAGATGGCGCATACAAATTTGCTTAGAACGGCATGGAAATACTGCATATAGGTAGGTATGGTGGACTCATAAGGCAAAACTGGGTTTAAGGATTTTGGATGCACAAGTAGTATTTCTACTTAGTACAAGTGGAGGCTAGCAAATAGATTGAGAAGCAACCAACCAAGAAACAAAAATTCACATAAGCGAGCATTGAGCATAACTAACACCGAATAATGCACCATAAATAGGATGTAACTTCATTGCATAACTATTGAATTTCGTGCATGCATAGGGAATCACAAACCTTAACACCAATATTCCTACTAAAGCATAATTACTCACTAACATGACTCACATATTACTATCATCATGTCTCAAAACTATTACAATGAATCAAGTTTAATTTGTCCGATGATCTTCATGAAAGTTTTTAGTATATCCTCCTAGGATATCTATCACTTTGGGACTAATTTCATATATTACCATTGCTTTTGGGAAGCTCAAACAAATTTAAGTGAAGCACATGAGCATAAAAGTTTCATCTCTCAAAATAGTATAAGTGAAGCATGAGAGGATTTCTTCAAAATTACTAACTCTCAAATTAATCTAAGTGAAGCATGAGAGTATTTCTTCAAAAGTTTCCAAGCACACCGTGCTCAAAAAGATATAAGTGAAGCACTAGAGCAATTCTATAGCTCAAAAAGTTTAAGTGAAGCATAAAGAGCAATTCTAACAAATCATAGCGTAATTTTGGCTCTCTCAAATAGGTGTGTCCAGCAAGGATACAAGTGACAAATTAACAAGCAAAGCAAGCAAAGACTCAAATGATACAAGACTCTCCAAGCAAACCTCATGATATGTGACGAATAAAAATATAGCTCCAAGTAAAATACCGATGGTCGTTAGAAGAAAGAGGGGATGCCACTCGGGGGCATCCCCAAGCTTAGTTGCTTGTTTCTCTTTGGATATATCTTGGGGGTGCTGTAGCATCCCCAAGCTTAGTCTCTTTTCACTCCTTATTCCTTCATCCATCGTGATGTCACCCAAAACTGGAAAACTTCAATCACACAAAACTCAACAAAATCTTCGTGAAATCCGTTAGTATAATAAAGCAAATCACTACTTTAGGTGCTATTGCAAACCCTTCCATATTTTATTATTGCATTATACCTACTGTATTTTAACTTCACCATGGCCCATACCCTTCAATACAACCCATAGATTCATCAAAACAAGCACACAATGCAACGAAAACAGAACAGTCTGCAGTAATCTGTACTATACCCATACTTCCATAACTCTAAAAATTCTGAAAAATGAGGACAACGTAAAGAATTTGTATGGAAACACTGTGTTAAAATTTCAGCTTAATATCACGTTCCAGTAAACAATGAAAATTCGAACACTGGAGGCAAACTTTCTGTTTCAGATTCAGCATTGTTTCTACTCATCTTATGAATCATCCTAAATGCTCTACTTGGCACAAACACTAAATAAAACATAAAAACACAATCATAACAGAGGAATAATTGTGTCAAGACTCAAAAACAGACAGGAAAAAATAAATTTATTCATTGGGTTGCCTCCCAACAAGCGCTATCGTTTTACACCCCTAGCTAGGCATAACGCATAGTTTCAAGTATTGTCATCTTTAGTTTTTGCTACATAGGATTCTCTCATGATTGATTCATATGGTGGCTTAATTCTTGTTCTAGGGAAGTGTTCCATACCCTTTCTTAGTGGAAACTGAAATCTTATGTTGCCTTCTTTCATATCAATCATGGCACCTATAGTTCGTAAGAACGGTCTACCAAGTATAATGGGACAAGACGGATTGCAATCAATATCAAGAACAATAAAATCTATGGGCACATAGTTCCTATTTGCAAGAATAAGAACATCATTAATTCTTTCCAAAGGCTTTTCGATAGTAGAATCCGCCAAGTGCAAATTAAGAGAGCATTCTTCAATATTGGTGAGACCAAGCACATCACATAAAGATTTCGGAATCGTGAAAACACTAGCACCCAAATCACATAAAGCAAAGCACTCATAATTTTTAATCTTGACCTTAATGGTAGGTTCCCACTCATCATGTAATTTTCTAGGAATAGAAACCTCCAACTCCAACTTTTCTTCAAAATATTTCATCATGGCATCAACGATATGTTTAGTAAAAGATTTATTTTGCTCATAAGCATGGGGTGAATTCAACATGGATTGCAGCAAAGAAATACATTCAATCAAAAATTAAAGTCTTTGCAATCCAAAATAGTGGCCACATCACTAGTTAAAGTTTTGACCTCTTCAAACCCACTTTCATCAAAATTTTCATCAAGTTTTTCACCCCCCAAATTATTGGGACGCCTTCTAGATAAATTTGACTCTACTTCAGTCCCTTTATCATCAATATTAATATTACTAAACAAGTAATCAATAGTAGAGACACCAATCACTTTAAGATCTTCATCATTCTTATGAAGGCAGTCACTAGAAAATGATTTTTCTAAGAATTCTCTTTTAGCTCTAAGCATAGCGGTTCTTTTCTTACTTTCATCCATAGAGACATATAAAGCTTTAATTGATTCATCAATCTTAGGCACAAAAGATTTTAACTTGAGATTTTCTACATCATGAGAAATTCTATCAATGCTTCTAGACATATCATCAATCTTATTCAACTTTTCTTCTATCGTAGTATTGAAAGCCTTTTGTGCATTGATAAATTCTTTAATATTACTCTCAAGATCAGAGGTGTTCCTATTATTATTGTAAGAGGAATTACCATAGGAATTACCATAATTGTTAGAGGAATTTCTAGGAAAAGGCCTAGGATTAAGATTACCTCTATAAGCATTGTTATTGAAATTGTTTCGCGAGACAAAGTTCACATCTACGGAATCACTATTTTGCTCAATCAAGGTAGACAAAGGCACATCATTAAGATCAATAGGAGTATTTTTACTAGCAACCAACTTCATCAAAGCATTAACCTTATCACTCAAAGTACTAATTTCTTCATCCGAATTAACATTTCTACTAGTAGGTGCTCGTTCGGTATCCCATTGTGAATAGTTTGCCATAATATTATCTAGCAATTTAGTAGCTTCACCCAAAGTAATTTCCATAAAAGTACCACCCGCGGCGGAATCTAAAAGATTTCTAGAGACAAAATTCAATCCCGCATAAATTTTTTGTATGATCATCCAAAGATTTAAACCATGAGTAGGACAATTTATTAGCATCAATTTCATTCTTTCCCAAGATTGTGCAACATGTTCATGATCAATTTTCTTAAAATTCATGATTTGTATCCTAAGGGAAAGAATTTTCACGGGCGGAAAATACTTAGTAATAAAAGCATCCTTCACTTATTCCAAGAATCGATACTATTGCGAGGCAAAGAGGAAAACCAAATTTTTGCACGATCCCGCAAGGAAAAAGGAAATAATTTCAACTTCACTATATCATTGTCCACATCTTTTTTCTTTTGCATATCACACAATTCTACGAATGTGTTTAGATGGGACGCGGCATCCTCATTAGGAGTACCGGCAAATTGATCTTTCATGACAAGATTCAACAAAGCGGCATTAATATCACAAGACTCCGCACTAGTGGCAGGAGGAGCAATCGGAGTACTAATAAAACCATTGTTATTAGAATTGGAAAAATCACGCAACTTGGTATTTTCTTGAGTCATCGTGACTACGCAAACAAGATTGCAAGCAAGCAAGAGATCTGACGAGAAAAAGGCAAAGGAAAAAAAAGAGGGCGAACAAAACGGCAAATTGGTGAAGTGGGGGAGAGGAAAACGAGAGGCAAATGGTAAATAATGTAATTGCAAGGAGATGAGATTTGTGATTAGGAACCTGGTAGATAATGATGGTGTCTCCTCGGCGCTAGAGATTGGCACGTAGAAGAGACCGCTTCCTCCCTGGCAAAGGCACCAAAAATTCCTTTGACGTGGCTTGAGACCGTGTCGGTATTTCCCCAAAGAGGAAGGGATGATGCAGCACAGCGACGATAAGTATTTCCCTCAGTTATGAAACCAAGGTATCGAACCAGTAGGAGGATCACCACCACCTAATAAGCAGCACCTGCACACAAAGTACAAATACTTGCAACCCGACACGAAAGAGAGGTTGTCAATCTCTCTACGGTAAAAAGATAGATTAGGATTTGATAGATTGGAGAGATAGATCTCTCAAGAACACAAAATAAAAAGAGCAAATAAAAAGTGCAGCAATATATTTTTGGGTTTTTGGAATAATAGATCTGAAAACAAAAGAGGCAAAAAGATAGATCGGAAAGCAATATGCTGGAAAAGTAGACTCGGGGGCCGTAGGCTTCACTAGTGGCTTCTCTCATGAGTATAGCACACGGTGGGAGAACAAATTACTGTTGGGCAATTGATAGAAGATCAAATAATCACGACGATATCCAAGGCGATGATCATTATATAGGCATCACGTCCAAGATAAGTAGACCGACTCCTGCCTGCATCTACTACTATTACTCCACACATCGACCGCTATCCAACATGCATCTAGTGTATTAAGTTCATGGAAAAACGGAGTAATGCAATAAGAACGATGACATGATGTAGACAAGATCTATTCATGTAAGAATAGACCCCATCTTGTTATCCTTAATAGCAATGATACATGCGTGCCTTGCTGCCCCTTCTGTCACTGGGAGAGGACACCGTAAGATCGAACCCATCACAAAGCACCCCTTCCCATGGCAAGAAAAATTGATCTAGTCGGCCTAACTAAACCAAAGATTCGAAGAAGAAATAGGAGGCTATAATTAATCATGCATATAGGAGATCAAAGAAGACTCAAATAATATTCATGGACAGAAATTGATCATGAACTCAAAATTCATCGGATCCCAACAAACACACCGCAAAAATTTACATCAAATAGATCTCCAAGAGACCATTGTATTGAGAATCAAAAGAGAGAGAGAGGTAGCCATCTAGCTACTGCCTACGGACCCGTTGGTCCATGGTGGACTACTCACGCATCATCGGAGAGGCATCAATGAGGATGATGAACCCCTCCGTGATGGTGTTAGATTGGATCTCGAGGCTCTAGAACTTGCGGCGGCTGGATGTGTGTTTCGTCGACTCCCTTAGGGTTTCTGGAATATTTGGGAATTTATAGGCATCAGAGGCAGTGGAGAGGGGCCCCGAGGAGGGCACAACCCATCAGGGCGCGCTGGGGGCCTCTAGCGCCCTAGTGGGTTGTGGTCTCCACGGCCCACCTCTCTGGCACTTCTTTGACCCACTGGGTGTCTTCTGGTCCAAAAAAATCTCCAAAAAGTTTCGTCGCGATTATACTCCGTTTGGTACTGATATTCTGCAAAGTAAAAAACAAGCAAAAACAACAACTGGCACTTTGGCACTATGTCAATAGGTTAGTCCCAAAAAATGATATAGAGTTGCTATAAAGTGATTGTAAAACATCCAAGAATGATAATATAACAGCATGGAACAAGCAAAAATTATAGATACGTTGGAGACGTATCATGAGCGCGCGGAGGCGGCCGATGCGATGGAGTTGCGCTCATCCCTCACAAAGCGTCGTGAGCATGTGCCGGCAGGTCCGTCAAAACTATCTTGATGATTCTTCCTTTGGGGCCGTCACATACCCTTCATTAGCCTCTTCTCCGAATGCTCCGCCGCCCAGGCTGCGCTCCTAGTTCATTGTTCATACGAACCAAAGCCTGCATACTACTGGTAATCCAAAAATCAGGTTGACCACATGCATAGATCATATTATTAGCAACTAGATCCACTTCTCATTGATTCTCAGGGTTACATGTATTTCTTTTTGTAGCCTGCAATATTTGTTGACCTCTGCCATTCTTCATTGCTCATCCGATGGAAAAACAAACCAGTATAAATTTGGACAAAATTGGTGAAGAGGACAATGAAGGAGAAAATGAGTAAGTCAAATCTCATGCCAATCTATTTAGTCTCCTCTGTTATGTAGCACTGCCTTTTGCCATCTTTCTATTGAGAAATTGGTTATGACATAAATTGCTTTTGACCTGATCTTTTGTTTTTCGTAGGACAAGTGACATACCTAGCTGGACACCATAGATTGGCATGAGATTTAGCACTTTGGAAGAGGCCTGGGACTTTTTGGTGTATTACGGAGGTCGAATTGTGTTTGTGTGAGGAAGAGGTATGTCAATCCAAGTAAGTTTGACGGTATAATCACATCAAGCAGATTCGTATGTCGCAAAGAGGGACATAAGAAATCAGACAAAAGAGATCAGCTGAGTAAGCAACCTCAAGCTGAAATTAGGATTGATCGAGAAGTGGGGAATTATGTAGTTTTTGATCTTGTTCTCGAGCACAATCACAAGCTGCAACTACAAGAAACATGTCATCTTTTGCCATCTCAGCGGAAGATTTCTGAAATTCAAACTTTTGAGATTTAAAATGCCGATGAGTCCAGTATTGGGCCAAAAGCCGCACATGAGCTAGCTAGTCAGCAAGTTGGTGTATCTTTAAATCTTACCTACACTCCTCGTGATAACAAAAATTATTTGCGTAGTAAGCGGTAAAGGGAGCTAATTTATGGTGGAGCAAGGAGTATGTTGAAATATTTTTGGGATAGAACCATTGAGAATCAATCATTTGAGTATGCCATACAACTGGACTGTGAAGAACAAATTGCAAATATTTTTTGGGCTGATGCTAAAATGATCATTGACTATGCTCATTTTGGTGATATCGTCACTTTTGATACAACCTTCGGAACAAACAAGGAGGATAGACTATTTGGGGTATTCCTTGGATTCAATCATTTCAGAGAAACGGTTATTTTTGGTGCTTGTCTTCTATATGATGAAACATTTGATTATTTCCAGTGGTTTTTTGACACTTTTTTGTCAACACACAACAAGAAGCAACCTAGAACAATATTCACAGATCAAGACACTGCAATGGGAAATGCGATCAAGGATGTATTTACAAAAGCAAGGCATGGACTGTGCACTTTTCACATAATGCAAAATGCCATCAAACATTTGTCTAATCATTGCACTAAAGAATCAAATCTTATTAAGGATTTTATGTTGGGGAACGTTGCATGGGAAACAAAAAAAATCCTATGAACACCCAAGATCTATCTATGGAGATCAACAGCTATGAGAGGGGGAGTGCATCTACATACCCTTGTAGATCGCTAAGCGGGAAGCATTGAGAAACGCGCACTACAAGAAATATGTCAACTTGTGACCTTCTGGCAGTGACCCTGGAAGAAATGGTCGTAAATCTATGACCATTTGAGACCAATTGGTCGTAAGCTGTTCGGGGGGCTCCAAACGCTAAACCATAACGACCAATTTGGTCAGAAAGGTCGTAATTTCCGTACACGAAGTGGTCGTAAAGTAGACAACACTGGTCCGCTGCCTAATTTCTAGCTGATCACGACCAATATAGATGGTCATAGCCTTGTAAATTGTGGTGCACTGCTATGACTAGGCGCCACCTCATCAGTTTTGCCTATGTGTCATGTCCATGTGTCAATTTTTGCCCTAGGTTGTGAATGAGCCTACATTTCTGTCATTCCAAAGATTCCCAAAAAATTCTCATAAATACTTTGGATCATATATTCCTAAAATATGTCAAAACCCTTCCTTGCCTAGTTCAAAAATAATTCAGGAATATTCATTTTCCTATTTTGTTCAGAACAACACTTTGTGAAGGAAGTGTTATTTATATTTTTTGGATTGCCCTCAAAAAATTTGGTCACTCTTTTCTATCCAAATCATTGCCTCATGACAAAATTCAGATCCATTTGCCTATTAAATCTTCCTTAGAAAATTTCCAAAGTTTCTGCTCAACTAGAAGCTTTGTGAAGTAAGTACTAGATAGGCATCTCCTAATGATCTGAATTTTTGCCACATATTCTATATGCCAAAATCATAGCTCTACACAAAATTTGATCCCCATCTAATAATCCATGTGAGCTCACCATCCAATCTTTGTTTCTGGTAATATTTTCAATTTGTGATGCAGCTATATTTTATATTGCTTTATAATTTCTGAACATTTACCAGGAGATGACCCTGCCCATAAATCATCTCTACACCAAATTGTATCTGATTTGAATGTACCCAATGTTCTCAATATTTTTCCCAATTTTCTGTTCAGTGGAGAGCATTGTGAAGGAAGTACCACTTTTATTTATTCAAATGGTATGAAATTTGTACAGTACCTTCATATGACCAAGTTATCATCCTCCACCAAATTACAGCTCCATCCAATAAACTATGCGAGCCCAGATTCAATTTCTATTTTCTGGCCAGATTAGCACATTGCAAAGCAAGTGCTACCTAGACCCCTCATATTTCCCTCAAACTTTTTGGGCACTCTTACATACTCAAATCATTGCCACATGACTATATTCAGCTCCATTTGCGTAGTAAATCTTCCTCAGTAAATTTATAAATTTTCTATCCAGAGAGAAGCTTTGTGAAGGAAGTACTATCTAGGATTTTCAAAATTATCTGCGAATTTATCCAATCTTCCATATGCTCAAATTATAACTCTCCACGAAATTTGAGCTTATTTCATTCAGCCAATTTTTCTCAATAATTTTCCCAAGTTTCTGTCCAGAGAAGAGCATTGTGAAGGAAGTACCACTTTGGCATGTCCAACTGTTATAAAATTTTGACAGTGCTTTTATATGCCCAAATTACCATGCTACACCAAATTTCAGCTCAATCCATGCATTCATTTGAGACCAGCTTCAATATCCATATTTCTGGTCATATTTTCAGTTTGTGAAGCAAATATATTTTATATTGCTTAATTATTTTTGACAATTTACCAGGGCTTGTTCCTACCTGCATAACTTACCACCACCAAATTTGAGCTCATTTCATTTAGCCAATTCCTCTCACTAATTTTCCCAAGTTTCTGTCTAGAGAAGAGCATTGTGAAGAAAGTGCCAATTTGGCATGTCCAAATGGTATCAAATTTTTACAGTGCTTTTAGCCCAAATTACCCTGCTCCACCAAATTTCAGATCAATACATTCATCCATTTGAGCCCAGCTTCAACATCCATATTTATGCACAGTGTGATACTTTGCAAAGCAAGTGCCACCTAGGATCCTTCATTTGAGCTGAAAAATTGCCAAGACAGTCTCCTTAGTAGATGATCATCCTCACCCAAAACTCAGGCCCATTAGCCATGTGAATTTCACCCACCGCTAATCAAACACTTTGCTGCTAATTCATGTTTGAGCTTAGTTCAGTCTCCTCGTGAGATTCTTCTGTTGTATTATTCTTCCTAACACCTATCGGAGGAGTGAACAACTCACCAGACATGCCTAGGCCGCCCAGAACGTGTGGCAACGCCACGGTCACTCGGTGACCATGCGACTGGCATGCCGGTTTACGCGCTCTGGAGTTGGGGCCCTCGGACACCATCCAAACGTCGACGTCTCTCCACCACACCATGTATCTCTGATTAAATGGATACTTATGTACCTACAAAATATTTTTGGAGAAAATAAAGAGCAAACTATAAGGCAGCTGCAGTTCAAATTTGACTCGCTTCCTGCTGAATCGTCAGAGATTTGTCTTTTTCACGAGAGGTGGATCAAAACATCTGACACCCAACCATTCTGTCAATTATACATTAAATATGGACTAGTATTTTAGAAAAATGATTTGGTCCAATTTGGCAATAAATATATTGTAGGTCCTTCACAAAAAAACTCATTTTGGGCAATAGAAAAATGGAAAATGGATTTTTTGTCCAAACAAAATGAAAACTTCCTTAGTAAACATTGTTTGCCATTACAATATGCACCCTTTTGCACAATATGAGATCATTTTAACAAACTATGCCATGAATGTGGCCATAGATTGATCATCTCGCTTGAAAGCCATGAATCTTCACACATGATAGCTCGTTTCTGAGAACACTTTAAAAAAATAATTGTCGTAGTACAAGTTTATTATTTTTCCTGGTAACTTGGTCACATATAATGACACAATGCGAAGCTTTTCAAATTTTTTGATTTTTTTTGAATTTTTCATGCCCGTTTCAAAATGCAGTCAAAACGGGGGGCATGACCGTTCCTAATTAGTGGTTGAACCTTGATTTTTTTTGGTGTTTCTATGATTAAATAGATACTTATGTACCGAAAAATCATTTTTGAAAAAAATAAAGAGCAAACTATGAGCCAGTTGCAGTTCAAATTTGACCCGCTTCCCGCTGAATCGTCGGAGATTTGTCTTTTTCACGAGAGGTGGATCAAAGCTTTTTACACCCAACCATATGGTCAATCGTACGTTAAATATGGCCTAAAATTTTAGAAAATTGATTTGGTCAAATTTTGCAACAAATATATGGTAGGTCCTTCACAAAAAAACTCATTTTGGGCACTCAAAAAATGGAAAATGAATTTTCCGTCCAAAGAAAATGAAAACTTCCTTAGGAAATATTGTTTGTCATTCCAATATGCACCCTTGTGCACAATATGAGATCAATTGAGCAAACTATGCCATGAATGTGGCCATAAGATTCATCACTTCACTTGAAAGCCATGGATCTTCATACATGATAGCTCGTTTCTGAGAACACTTTTTTAAAATAATTGCCGTATTACAAGTTTATTAATTTTACTCGTAACTTGGTCACATATAATGACACAATGCGAAGGTTTTCCAATTTTTTGATTTGTTTTGATTTTTTCATGCCTGTTTCAAAATGCGGTCAAAACGGCGGGCATGGCCGTTCCTAGCTAGGGGTTGAATATTGAATTTTTTTGGTATTTCTCTTATTTAATAGATACTTATGTACCTAGAAATCCTTTTTGGATAAAATAAAGAGCAAACTATGAGGGAGCTGCAGTTCAAATTTGATCCGCTTTCTGCTGACTCGACGAAATTTTGTCTTTTTCACGAGAGGTGGATCAAAGATTTTTACACCCAACCATTTGGTCAATTGTACATTAAATATGGCCTAATATTTAGAAAATTGATTCGGTCCAATTTTGCAACAAATATATGGTAGGTCCTTCACAAAAAAACTCATTTTGGACACTTGAAAAATGGGAAGTGATTTTTTTGTTCAATGAAAATGAAAAGTTCCTTAGGAAACATTGTTTGTCATTCCAAGATGCAAACTTGTGAAAAATATGATATCATTTTTTGAAATTTTCATGTAAAAAATAGAAAAAAAACAAAAGAAAAACACAATTACATGTGTGCTTTATTCTCATTGGTGGAATGACTTGTGACACGGATCGATGACATGGCGCCCATCGATCCATCCATCTCTCCAACCCACATCCATCCATCCATCTATCCACAGGAAAAAAATGAAAAGGGAAAACCCCACCCGCAGCCCTAACCCAGATCCCTTCGCACTCTCCTCGCTCGTCCCCATCTCCCTCCCTCATCCCCATCTCCTCGCCGCCGCCACCTCCTCCCTGTCCCTGGCCTCCTTCCGCGACGGGTCCCGTAGCCGCCCGCACCGTAGGAGGCGGTGGCGGTCGCATCGGCGGCGCCGGCGCTGAACGGAGGGGACGGCGGCGTCAGGGTAGTCGCCAGGATCTGCCCCGCTCCTACTGCCGCGTCGACAGCGCCAGCTCCTGCCACGGGGACATCGTCATTCCAGGTCGCGGCCTCGCGTGGCCGTCGCCCCCGCGCATCTGGGGCCGGCGCTGGCGCCGTCCTCTCCTTCACCCCCGCCGCCGTCGCCGCCGCAGCTCCGACCCCGTCGTCTTCGTCACAAGGGTAATTCAAAGATTCCTTCCCTAGTTTGATTTTCAATCCCCATCCGGCCTGCCATTAATTCCTTCCCCAACCATCCGAGGACTGAACGACCGATCCAAGAACTCAATTTGTTTTCCCCTATATGTAGGAGGGCCGCCGGCGGGCAGCAGAAGGAGGAGCACAGACTGGACTGGTGCTACCTGCAGGACGAGACCAACCACCAAGTCTTCCTCCACGAGCTCCACCCCATCCTCCACCACCACCTGCACCTGCACCAGACCACCACCACCGCCGGCAGCAGCAGCAGCAGCAACAACGCATGCGTCGTGGCCTGCGGCCGCGGGCCCTCCACTGATCGCGCAGGGCCTTCCCCTCCTCCAAGCTCTTCCAGCATGAGGTGAGCTCGTGGCCGCTTCTAAACATGGTGATTTGTCCCCCTTCTATTCGATTCGACCACTGTTGCATAGCTTCGTTGAATGTCAAAGCACATAAGCATGCTTCTATGGTATGTGGATTAGTTTGGTTGAATGTCAAGAGCACATAAGCATGCTTGTGATGTATGTGTCTGAAATCTGTTTTCGTGGGATGATGTCCTTGTACTAGATGAGTAGATATTATAATATTCAAGGTAGTTTTACATGGTCTAAATATTCATGAGAAAACTTTGGCTATCTTTCTGTGAAGAAAGACATGCTTGTGATGTTTATTTGGTGATTTCTGCCAATACCATGTCATGTTCTTGCATATGGATGTTTTATATGAGCACGCACACTTGGGGATTCTATTTTGTGGGAGCCGTGTAGGTCGTACTGATGTGATACGTCTCCTTGATGGTTGACTCAAATTAAGGTCAAACGGTGCTGATGTTACTAGTATAATAAATCAATAGGTTTATGTGCCTCCTCGATTACCAACGGACTATTAACTAGACTAAACTTGTTTTTTCAGGGTGTCGTTGACCATCTTGGAGCTCCTCTCTTCCCTTGTAGGTTGGTAAGTGGTCTCTTGAGTTTTCACAATAATCAATGGTCTTTTTGCTTCTGACAGAAATTTGTTACTCATGCCTGAGCCTGGTGATCCGTATTTTCTCCGATGACATGCATGAAAGCATAACTTGTCAGGACAGAACTATTGCCTATCGATGTGTACTTGCTGCTTTATGGTTGTGTGTAGAGTGTTGTAGGCATCATTCTTGTGCTCCTGCATTCGTTTTGCAGCTGCCTGACCCTGTTTTTGTTGGTAACCGTCTGTTTGATGTAGCAGTATTATTGACACTGTTGTTGTGCAATTTCTTTAAACTGGGTTTAAGTCTCTTCGCTTGTTGCAGCATGACAAGGCTTCTTGTCTTGAAAGCATGACAAGGCTTCTGCTGCTGCTTATGAGTTTTGTTTGGTTGCTAATTAAACAGCTGCACTTTAAATCTGTGAGTACAAGCATTCAAGATTTTAGTTTGTGCGCGTTGGGTTCAGCGTATGCTAGCAGCATTGTAGTTGCCACACACCTTACTACATTTAGCTTGATTGGTCTCCACTAGTAAAAAGCTCAACAATTAATAAAAGAAGCTAGACTCTGATGCTGCGACTTGTCTGGTAGCATTCCCTCTTTTGAGTAGAGTACTGTAATGACAATGCACATTCTCAATTCTCTTAACAATAATTTTATAATCTAAACAACTCCAATTTTTCTCCCCACCCAACCAATTTTCTAGCATGGTTAGTTTTTACACATGCACAGTGATGGTCTCTAGTCCAAGTGCTTTGCTGCACCTGCCACCGGCTGTAGAATTATTGTGTGCCAGTGGGACAAGCCACAAGCCCTTATCAAGTTACCAACTTGAAGCTTTTTTGTTTGTTACACTGACTACTCTACTAAATATTAAGTCAGAACTTGAACCTCTGTTTGTTAGGCCATTTATTTGTCTTCTATATATGCATGTGAATTGCTTTCTGTTTTGCTGGAAACAACAATTATTGCACTCTTGCTCTGTGTTTGATTAGCAGTTGTTTGCGGTGCTAACTCAACAAATGGGTGCTTCTTTTATTTTGCTATATGCTAGCTGATCAATTTTTAGAATTCTGAATAGTAACAAACAAATGATAGTTAGCTCTTAGAGATCCGAACTCCTGGTATGGTATTGATGCTAGGAGGCGACGAATCATAGAAGTTGTATTTCTGCTTATGCATATTTATGTTACATCTCAGTTATAATACCATACCAGCTCACCGGTGTACATGTTTGCTTTCTGTTGGATTCTTGGTGTGCTAGGAAGCACTCTTTATACTTCCAAGGTGCATTTTTTTATATGTGAGTATCTTATGTTGCTGTAAGCATTAACACACTATGCCATGTGCAGGGAGCTCCGCATCCGAGTCCTAGCCCACAACTCGCCCCTCGCTTCGATCCCAAGGTACCGTGCGGTTCCTGACCAGTTCATGATTTTGGCTTCTGTGGGCTCTGATCGTATGAATCGGTGGGTGTTGTCGCAGGTTGGCGGCCGGCGACAGGATGAAGACCAAGGTGGGCTCCCGCGCTGGCGACTCCAGGTTAGTGCCCCGACCCAACCCCTCGCTCGTCTCCCATCTCGTTTCGTTCATGTGGTGGCTGCTGCTGTTTTTCATCGGGTTCTGATTCTGTTAGGTTTGTTGATGTTGTTTCTGTTGTGGCGGCGCAGGCTCGCGGTGAAGAAGAGCAAGGCCAAGCGCGCCCCGAGCGCCTTCATCGTCTTCATGTGAGTTCCCCGATTTAATTCGTGGTTCATCTTCATGTGATGATAGTTTGTGTGCTCTGACTAGTAAATGTTAGATCTTACGTGTTGAATGGATGGTTGTCCTAGTAGAATGATATTGTTGTTTCAGCACAGTGTGTTGACGTGAAGTTGCAGGACATGCACTTATGCCATGCATATTCATATTGTGTCTGTTGTCTTGTATGAATACCTCATTTTAACACATACTAGCTGAAATGTGTTTATCATTCTATAAAGAATTGTCCTTTACTCGTGTACTCCTTTTTTTTTGAATGGAATGTTCATAATATATTGGCTCCAGTTTTCTAATTCTTCTCAGCTGATTCATGTAACAGGGCGACCGTGGAAGGCATGTTGTCGTTCTGTTAGCCTAGTCCTGACTATGGCCGTCCATGCTGAAGAACAAAACACTTGTAGAGCTTGTAACTGTGATTCCCATACTTGTAGAGCTGGGAAAGTATTGTAGAGCTTGTAAAGTACTGTATATGTTACAACTTGTATTACATGTCATTTGTAGAGCTTGTACCGAATCTGGCTATTGTTATTTGAATTATTATGTGTGTTTTCTGCTTGCCAATTTAAATGCTGGTTATTTTCTTACTGTCAAATTGAAATATGAAGAATTTGAGCCTAATAGATCGGACCCACTTATCAGAACTTGACAAGTGGGACCTGTTTGACTAGTGGACCCATTTTATAAAAAAAGAAAACTAAAACTGTTGGTAGAAAAAGGCCATGGCCCAGAAAATCAAAAGGCCCAATTGTAGGGCTTGGCCCATGTAGCCGACCAAAATTGGTAGAAAAATATATATATATATGGGCTGTATTATTGGGCTCGACCCATATAGACACCGAATTGGACCGGGCTGATTCTTACCAACGATCAATTCAATTGGTCGCAATTTTGCCATGTTAGCTTGCCGCGTTGGATCCAACGTGGCCTGGGCAGGCACCCAGTGACCAAAACAATTGGTCGTAGAACCAACGACCTTTTATTTTGGTCGTACCTTCTACGACCATATCACAAAGAAGGTCATTAAGTTTCATTAAAGATGGTCAGCTTTTGACCAACTGTTTTTGGTCATAAAAAGGTCAAAAATGAAAAACAATGACCATTCAGTGACCAATATTGATGGTCGCAAGTTAGCATATTTCTTGTAGTGGCGGTTGGTGTAGTCGAACGTCTTCGCGATCCGTCCCGCGATCCAATATTGTTCCGTTCCGATCTAGCGTCGAACGGACGGCACCTCCGCGTTCAGCACACGTACAACTCGATGACATCTCCGCCTCCTTGATCCAGCAAGCGAGGGCGGAGAGGTAGATGAGATCTCCGGCAGCACGACGACGTGGCGGCGGTGGTGGTGGAGTTATTCCGGCAGGGCTTCGCCAAGGACTACCGTAACTAATCTAGAGGAGAAAACGATCTAGGGGGAGAGAGAGAGGGTTGCGCCGTGGCTTGGGTGCGGCTGCCTCTCTCCTCTCCACTATATATAGGGGAAAGGGAGGAGGGGTGGCGCCCTAGGGTTTCCCCTAAGGCCGGCGGCCAAGGAGGTGTCCACCTCCCACAAGGGAGGTGGGGCGCGCCCTAGGGAGGAGTCCCTCCCCTCTTGGACTCCTCCCACCTACCACCTATTGGGTTGCATGGGCCCTTGGGGTCAGCTGCCAGCCCACCAGGGCCTGGTGCGCCACCTCCTTAGCCCATGTGGCCCCCAAGATGGGTGGGCCCCTCCCGGTGGACCCCCAGAACCCTTTCGGCACTCCCGGTACAATACAGGAAACGCCCGAAACCTTTCCGGAACCCGAATACCACTTTCCTATATATAAATCTTTACCTCCGAAGCTCCTCGTGACGTCCGGGATCTCATCCGGGACTCCGAACAACCTTCGGTCACCAACACATACATCTCAACAATACCAAATCGTCATCGAACGTTAAGTGTGCAGACCCTGCGGGTTCGATAACTATGCAGACATGACCGAGACACCTCTACGGTCGATAACCAATAGCGGGACCTGGATGCCCATATTGGTTCCCACATATTCTACGAAGATATTTATCGGTCGAACCATGATGTCAAGGATTCAATCAATCCCGTACGCAGTTCCCTTTGTCTGTCGGTATGTTACTTGCCCGAGATTCGATCGTCGGTATCTCCATACCTAGTTCAATCTCATTACCGGCAAGTCTCTTTACTCATTCTGTAATACAAGCTCCCGTGACTATCCCCTTAGTCACATTGCTTGCAAGCTTCTTATGATGATGTATTACCGAGTGGGCCCAGAGATACCTCTCCAACATACGGGGTGACAAATCCCAGTCTCGATCCAGGCCAACCCAACAAACACCCTTGGAGATACCTGTAGAGTACCTTTATAGTCACCCAGTTAAGTTGTGACATTTGATACACACAAGGCACTCCTCCGGTGTCAGGGAGTTGCATTATCTCATGGTCGTAGGAACAAATACTTGACATGGATAAAGTAGCAACAATAAACTAACACGATCGGATGATATGCTTACGATTGGGTCTTGTCCATCACATCATTCTTCTAATGATGTGATCTCGTTATCAAATGACAACTCATGTCCATGGTCAGGAAATCTTAACCATCTTTGATCGACGAGCTAGTCTAGTAGAGGCTCACTAGGGACACAGTGTTGTCTATGTATCCACACATGTATCTGAGTTTCCAATCAATACAATTATAGCATGGATAATAAACGATTATCATGAACAAGGAAATATGACAATAATTATTTTATTATTGCCTCTAGGGCATATTTCCAACAGTCTCCCACTTGCACTAGAGTCAATAATCTAGTTCACATCACTATGTGATTTACATTGTAATGAATCTAACACCCATAGTATTCTGGTGCAGATCATGTTTTGCCCGTGGAAGAGGCTTAGTCAACGGGTCTGCAACATTCAAATCCGTACTTTGCAAATATTTATGTCCTCCTTGATATAATCGCGGATGGAATTGAAGCGGCGCTTTATGTGTCTGGTCCTCTTGTGAAACCTGGGCTCTTTGGCGAGAGCAATGGAGCCAGTGTTATCACATAAGAGAGTCATCGGATCCAGTGCACTGGGCACAACTCCGAGATCCGTCATTAACTGCTTCATCCAGACTCCTTCCTTCGCCGCTTTCGAAGCAGCGATGTACTCCGCTTCACATGTAGAATCAGCTACCACGCTTTGCTTGGAACTGCACCAGCTTACTGCTCCACCATTCAGAATATATACGTATCCGGTTTGAGACTTAGAGTCATCTGGATCTGTGTCAAAGCTAGCATCGACGTAACCCTTTACGACGAGCTCTTTATCACCTCCATAAACGAGAAACATTTCCTTAGTCCTTTTCATGTACTTAAGGATATTCTTGACCGTTGTCTAGTGCTCCATTCCAGGATCACTTTGAAACTTTCCAGCCATACTTATGGCAAGGCTGACATCTGGTCTTGTGCACATCATCGCAAACATTATAGAGCCTATGGCTGAAGCATAGGGGATGACACTCATCTTTTCTCTATCCTCTGTACTCACTGGGCATTGAGTCCTACTCAACTTCACACCTTGTAAGACAGGCAAGAACCCTTTCTTGGACTGATGCATTTTGAACTTCTTCAAAACCTTATCAAGATATGTGCTTTGTGAAAGTCCTATTAAGCGTCTCGATCTATCTCTATAGATCTTGATGCCTAATATGTAAGAAGCTTCTCCGAGGTCTTTCATTGAAAAACTCTTGTTCAAATATATCTTCACGCTTTCTAAAAGTTCTATATTGTTTCCAATCAGCAATATGTCATCCACATATAATATTAGAAACGCTATAGATCTCCCATTCACTTTCTTGTAAATACAAGCTTCTCCATAAACTTGTATGAACCCGAACGCTTTGATCACCTCATCAAAGCGACGATTCCAACTCCGAGATGCCTGCACCAGTCCATAAATCGATCGCTAGAGCTTGCATACTTTGTCAACATTTTCAGGATCGACAAAACCTACTGGTTGCATCATATACAACTCTTCCTTAAGGAAACCATTAAGGAACGCTGTTTTGACATCCATCTGCTAGATCTCGTAATCGAAAAAAGCAGCTATAGCTAAAATGATCCTAACGGACTTAAGCATCGCTACGGGAGAGAAAGTCTCATTGTAGTCAACTCCTTGAACTTGTGAAAACCCTTTTGCAACAAGTCGAGCTTTATAGACGGTGACATTACCGTCTGCGTCCGTCTTTTTCTTAAAGATCCATTTATTCTAGCCTTACGATCATATGGTAAGTCCTCCAAAGTCCACACTTTGTTCTCATACATGGATCCTATCTCGGATTTCATGGCCTCTAGCCATTTGTTGGAATCCGGACCCACCATCGCTTCTTCATAGCTCGTAGGTTCACTATTGTCTAATAACATGACCTCCAAGACAGGATTGCCGTACCACTCAGGGGCGGTACGATTCCTTGTCGACCTACGAGGCTCAGTAGTAACTTGATCTGAAGTTTCATGATCATCATCATTAGCTTCCTCTTCACTTGGTGTAGGCATCGGTGAAACATCTTTCTGCGTCGTGCTACTATCCAACTGAAGTGACGGTTCAACAACCTCATCAAGTTCTACCTTCCTCCCACTCAATTCTTTCGAGAGAAACTCTTTCTCGGGAAAGGACCCGTTCTTAGCAACAAACACTTTGCCCTCAGATCTGAGATAGAAGGTATACCCAACTGTTTCCTTAGGGTAACCTATGAAGACGCATTTGTCCTCTTTGGGTTCGAGCTTATCAGGTTGAAGCCTTTTCACATAAGCATCGCAGCCCCAAACTTTAAGAAACGACAGCTAAGGTTTCTTGCCAAACCATAATTCATACGGTGTCGTCTCAACGGATTTTGACCGTGCCCTATTTAAAGTGAATGCGGTTGTCTCTAATGCATAACCCCAAAATGATAGTGGCAGATCAGTGAGAGACATCATAGATCGCACCATATCCAATAGAGTACGATTATGACGCTCAGACACACCATTACGTTGTGGTGTTCCAGGTGGCGTAAGTTGTGAAACAATTCCACACTGTCTCAAATGCATACCAAACTCATAACTCAGATATTCTCCACCACAATCAGATCGTAGAAACTTTATCTTCTTGTTACGATGATTTTCTACTTCGCTCTGAATTTCCTTGAACTTTTCAAATGTTTCAGACTTGTGCTTCATCAAGTAAATATACCCATATCTACTTAAATAATCAGTGAAGGTAAGAAAGTAACGATATCCATCGCGCCCCTCAACACTCATCGGACCGCACACATCAGTATGTATGATTTCCAACAAGTCACTTGCCTGCTCCATTGTACCGGAGAATGGAGTTTTTGTCATCTTGCCCAAGAGGCATGGTTCGCATGTATCAAGCGATTCAAAATCGAGTGATTCCAAAAGTCCATCAGCATGGAGCTTCTTCATGCGTTTTACACCAATATTACCTAAGCGGCAGTGCCACAAGAAAGTGGTACTATCATTATTAACTTCGCATCTTTTGGCATCAATGTTATGAACGTGTGTATCACTACTATCGAGATTCAACAAGAATAAACCATTAATATTGGGTGCATGACCATAAAAGATGTTACTCATATAAATAGAACAACCATTATTCTCTAATTTAAATGAATAACCGTCTTGCAATAAACAAGATCCAGATATAATGTTCATGCTCAACGCAGGCACCAAATAACAATTATTTAGGTTTACTACTAATCCCGATGGTAATTGAAGAGTGAGCGTGCCGACGGCGATCACATCAACCTTGGAACAATTTCCGACGCGCATCATCACTTCATCCTTCGCCAGCCTTCGTTTATTCCGCAATTCCAGTTTCGAGTTACAAATATGAGCAACCGAACCGGTATCAATTACCCAGCCACTACTACGAGAGCTAGTGAGGTACACATCAATAACATGTATATCAAATATACATTTGTTGACATTGCCAGCCTTCTTATCAGCCAGGTACTTGGGGCAATTCCGCTTCCAGTGGCCATTCCCCTTCGAATAGAAGCACTCAGTCTCAGGCTTGGGTCCAGCCTTGGGTTTCTTCATGGGAGAGGCAACTTGCTTGCCACCCTTCTTGAAGTTTCCCTTCTTTCCCTTGCCTTTATTGAAACTAGTGGTTTTATTCACCATCAACACTTGATGCTCCTTTTTGATTTCTACCTCCGCGACTTTCAGCATCGCGAATAGCTCGGAGACAGACTTTTCCATCCCTCGCATATTATAGGTCATCACGAAGCCTTTGAAGCTAGGTGGCAGTGACTGGAGGATTCTGTCAGTGACCGTTTCGGGCGGAAGCTGGACTCCCAAATCATTCAAACGGTTGTAGTACCCAGACATTCTGAGTAGGTGTTCACTGACAGAACTAGTCTCCTCCATCTTGCATGCGAAGAACTTATCGGAGGTCTCATACCTCTCAATCCGGGCATTTGCTTGAAATATTAACTTCAACTCCTAGAACATCTCATATGCTCCATGGCGTTCAAAACGCTTTTGAAGTCCCGATTCTAAGCCGTACAGCATGGCGCACTGAACTATAGAGTAGTCATCAGAACGTGCCTGCCAGGCGTTCACAACGTCCACAGACGACACTGGAGGGGGTGGGACACCAAGCGGTGCATCAAGGACATAAGCTTTTTGCGAAGCCATGAGGATAATCCTCAGATTACGGACCCAGTCTGCATAGTTACATCCATCATCTTTCAACTTAGCTTTCTCTAGGAACGCATTAAAATTCAGGGGAGCTACTACGCGGGCCATTGATCTACAACATAATTTTGCAAAGACAATTTAGACTATGTTCATGATAATGAGTTCAATTAATCATATTACTAAATAACTCCCACTCAAATCAACATCCCTCAGGTTGTCTAAGTGTAACATGATCCAAATCCACCAACCCAAGTCCGATCATCACGTGAGATGAGGTGGTTTCAATGGTGAACATCTCCATGTTGATCATATCTACTATATGACTCGTGTTCGACCTTTCTGTATCCTATGTTCCGAGGCCATGTTTGTACATGCTAGGCTCGTCAAGTTTAACCAAAGTATTCTGCGTGTGTAAATCTGGCTTACACCCGTTGTATGCGAACGTAGAGTCTATCACACCCGATCATCACGAGGTGCTTCGAAACGACGAACCTTCGCAACGGTGCATACTTGGGGAGAACAAAATTTTATCTTGAAATTTTAGTGAGAGATCATCTTATAATGCTACCGCCGTTCTAAGCAAAATAAGATGCATAAATAGGATAAACATCACATGCAAATCATATAAGTGACATGATATGGCCATCATCATCTTGTGCTTTTGATCTCCATCTCCAAAGCACCGGCATGACCTCCGTCGTCACCGGCATGACACCATGATCTCCATCATCATGATCTCCATCATCGTGTCATCATGTGGTTGTCGCGCCAACTATTGCTTCAACAACTATTGCTAACTCACAGCGATAAAGTAAAGCAAAAGAAGCAAAAATAATTAAAGACAACCCTATGGATCATGCCGGTTGCCGTACTCATCGACTTGCAAGTCGTGATAATCTATACAAAAACATGATCATCTCATACATCACATATATCACATCATGTCATTGGCCATATCACATCACAACATGCCCTACAAAAACAAGTTAGACGTCCTCTACTTTGTTGTTGCAAGTTTTACGTGGTTGCTATGGGCAACTAGTAAGAAATGTTCTTACCTACGCAAAGCCACAACGGTGATATTCAAGTTGCCTTTTAACCTTCTACAAGGACTGCCTCTGTCGAATCTGATTCAACTAAAGTGGGAGAGACAAACACCCGCCAGCCATCTTTATGCAACAAGTTGCATGTCAGTCGATGGAACCGGTCTCTCGTACGTGGACGAGTAAGGTTGGTCCGGGCCGCTTCATCCCACAATAGCGCCAAATCAAGATAAGACTAAGGAGGTAAGCAATCTGAACATCAACGCCCACAAACTCTTTGTGTTCTACTCGTGCATATCATCTACGCATAGACCTAGCTCATGATGCCACTGTTGGGGAACATTGCATTGGAAACATAAAATTTCCTACGAGCACCCAAGATCTATCTATGGAGATCAACAGCTACGAGAGGGGGAGTGCATCTACATACCCTTGTAGATCGCTAAGCGGGAAGCGTTGAAAAACAAGGTTGGTGTAGTCGAACGTCTTCGCGATCCGATCACGATCCGTCCCGCAATCCAATCTTGTTCCGTTCCAATCTAGCGCCGAACGGACGGCACCTCCGCGTTCAGCACACGTACATCTCGATGAAGTCTCTGCTTCCTTGATCCAGCAAGCGAGGGTGGAGAGGTAGATGAGATCTCCAGCAGCACGACGGTGTGGTGGCGGTGGTGGTGGAGCTGTTCCGGCAGGACTTCGCCAGCACTACCGAAACTAATCTAGAGGAGAAAATGATCTAGGGGGAGGGAGAGAGGGCTGCGTCGTGGCTTGGGTGCGGCTGTCCTCTCTTGTCTCCACTATATATAGGGGGAAGGGAGGAGGGGTGGTGCCCTAGGGTTTCCCCTAGGGTCGGCGGCCAAGGAGGTGTCTACCTCCCACAAGAGAGGTCGGGCGCGCCCTAGGGAGGAGTCCCTCCCCTCTTGGACTCCTCCCACCTACCACCTATTTGGGGCGCATGGGCCCTTGGGGTCGGCTGCCAGCCCACCAGGGGCTGGTGCGCCGCCTCCTCAGCCCATGTGCCCCCCCCCCCCCCCGGGATTGGTGGGCCCCTCCCGATGGACCCCCAGAACCCTTTCGGCACTCCCGGTACAATAGCGGAAATGCCTGAAACCTTTCCAGAACCCGAATACCACTTTCCTATATATAAATCTTTACCACCGGACCATTTCGGAGCTCCTCATGACGTCTGGGATCTCATCCGGGACTCCGAACAACCTTCGGTCACCAACACATACATCTCAACAATACCAAATCATCATCGAACGTTAAGTGGGCAGACCCTGCGGGTTCGAGAACTATGCAGACATGACGGAGACACCTCTACGGTCAATAACCAATTGCGGGACCTGGATGCCCATATTGGTTCCCACATATTCTACGAAGATCTTTATCGGTTGAAGCACGATGTCAAGGATTCAATCAATCCCGTATGAAGTTCCCTTTGTCTGTCGGTATGTTACTTGCCCGAGATTCGATCATCGGTATCTCCATAACTAGTTCAATCTCGTTACCGGCAAGTCTCTTTACACGTTCTGTAATACAAGATCCCATGACTAACCCCTTAGTCACATTGCTTGCAAGCTTCTTATGAGGTTGTATTACCGAGTGGGCTTAGAGATACCTCTTCGTCATACGGAATGACAAATCCCAGTCTCGATCCACGCCAACCCAACAGACACCCTCGGAGATACCTGTAGAGTACCTTTATAGTCACCCAGTTATGTTGTGACGTTTGATACACACAAGGCACTCCTCCGGTGTCAGGGAGTTGCATGATCTCATGGTCATAGGAACATATACTTGACATGGATAAAGCAGTAGCAATAAACTAACACGATCAGATGCTATGCTTACGGTTGGGTCTTGTCCATCACATCATTCTTCTAATGATGTGATCTCGTTATCAAATGACAACTCATGTCCATGGTCAGGAAACCTTAACCATCTTTGATCAACGAGCTAGTCTAGTAGAGGCTCACTCGGGACACAATGTTGTCTATGTATCCACACATGTATCTGAGTTTCCAATCAATACAATTATAGCATGGATAATAAACGATTATCATAAACAAGGAAATATGATAATAACTATTTTATTATTGCCTCTAAGGCATATTTCCAACATTTTAGTGCTTGTGTGTTCGGGTATGAGGACAAGGAAACATTTGTGGAGGCTTTCTACACCCTGAGAACTAAGGTAGAGAAACAAACTTGGTTTGCTAGCATCTATAAAGTAAGAGATAAGTGGGCTGAATCTTATATGAGGGAAGCTTTCACCTTAGGGATGTGAAGCACACAACTAAACGAGAGCCTAAACAATGACTTGAAACTCCACCTGAAATCAGACCTTGACCTTGTTCTGTCGTATTTTACTTGACAATGCACTTGCATTGAAAAAGGAACGTGAAGGTCACCTTGTCGAGGAATGTGATACCCAAGTGATACCTGAAGAATCATATCAAGATTTAAGTGTTGCATGCCTAAAGAAAAAATCTCCACAGAAAAAAGGTTCGAAGCGAAAGACAACTTGGATTGATAGGCAACACAAGAGATGGAAGACAAGACCAACTGAAGTTAAAGAGACATAAGAATTACCTACGGCATGTTATTTATATGCAGAAAAATAATTACTTTGTTGACCTTTCAAATATAGTATATTTGTATGATTGAATCTCTATGCTCATTTTGTTTTCAGCAACCAGAGAACGAGATTCAGCAACAAATGGAAGGGCGGAAAAGACCAACCAAAGCTAAAAAGACACTAGTATTTCGTACATGTCTTTTGTATGCTAGAAGATATTTACTTTCTTGTCCATTCAAGTATAGTCTTTTACTTTTCTCTTCTTTTACATGTACCAGCAAGAGAATGGAATCAAGAAAACCAACAAAGGAAGGAAACAGTCTACCAAAACCACCAGTGCACATGACTTGCTTATGGGTTCCCATCAACACAAAGATGACACTCATTCATTGACAGAGAAAGATACTGGGAGTATTGAGAATGATTTGCATGGCTATGGACGTTTTAAGAGTTACACTGAATAATTAATGGTATGCTTCATCCCATTTACCATTGTGCTTGACTAACGGTTTCAGCAAATTTGATGTTTTTCTAATATGAGCATTCCTTTAATGATGCAGGATTCTAGTGTCGAACAACTATGCGTAAATGATATATTTCTATCAGATCCCTTTTGTCATCAGTAGATTTGAAGATCCATTTTATCACCAGAGGACTTGAAGAGTGGTGAATGCTAAAGATTGGATGGATACTGGTGGCCGTGTATTCATTTTTCTTATAGCGTTTGGTCATGTACTAGTTAAATCTGCCCCAGTGAAAAAGATGTGAAAATTCTAGCATTTTAACCGTTTGTACTGCTCTTGAATTTGTGAATGCCAGACCAACAGTTGATTAAGACTACTAAGTGGAATTCACTTGGTTGTAACCCGCATAGGTGGTGTCGTGGGAGTAATCCTGACAATAGTACTAGGGGTACGAATGAGTAGGGCGAAGCCTAGCTACGGAGCAAGTGTAACACTCGGTGTTTACGAGTTCAGACCCCACTCAGAAGTGGTAAAAGTCCTACGTCTCGAGCCCTGAGGCTAGGTGTTGCTTGATATGTGTTCCGATTACAGAGAGTTCGTAACCCCTGCCCCGGCGCCTAGGGATGACTTATATAGAGTGCGCCACCACCGGTTGGGTGCCATCACTAAGGTCATTAATGACAGTAACTGAGGGGGTTACTAGAAACTGCTAAGTTAACTACAGCCATTACAGGTAACGTGGTCTTTAGAGTACTTAAGGTGTATTAAGATCCTCGAACATTCCAGCTCTCAGGAAGCTCCTGCTTCCTTCTGGCCGAGTGGTTAACAACATTCGAGTGACTTATACGGAGCTGAGTGCCTTCTGTACATTCGTCCGAATGTCGAGGTAAGCCAAGTACTTTCATGACCTTGTAGGACCCCAAGAGTGTCCTAGATCAGAGGAACATGACCCTACCTAGGGTAGGTGACCTCGTCAGTAGCCCACGAATCGGTTGAGGTTTTTAAGAGCCGAGTGACCAACGCGCTGGGCTGTTGGTAGCATTTTTGGGGAAGCTAGGGAGCAAGGCGGGTTTCTACTCACTCGTCATCGAAGCCGCGACCGATTCAGGTCAAGTAAATCTTGAATGACTCGAACAGTCCGACTGTTCAAGTTATTTGATCCGGTGCGGATCAGTTCCCGGGAGAAGTAACCTTATAGCCTAGAGATAATATTATTGAGCCTTCCGATTGACTTTCACTCGGAGGCTCTTGAATTGGTGTTAGATTCAACCGAATACTCAACGGGCCTCTATGATCCGTTTGGTGAGTCCTGCGTGTCGGATCATGTCAGCGAGCTCGGAGCTCATTCGGTCAATTTTAGTGCATCAGATTGCACCAGTGAGCACGGGGCTCACTTGGTCAATTTTGGTGCATCAAGGCGTACCAGTGAGCACGGGGCTCACTCAGCTGGTTTTGACGCACCGGTGAACACAGAGTTCACTCGAACAGTTTTGTTGCATAGGAATGCTTTACAGGTCACAGAGTTCATTCGGACGACGGTTGCGTGAAATCTCTGGCGATTTCGAAATCGTGGGGAGGCGCCCGCGCGCGATCGTGACGGTTGCGTCAGGCAAGTGGGGAAAGTGGCCGCGGCGCCTCGATTTTCGCACCATGAATTTTGCCACGTGTCCCCGCTTGTCTGTCCCAGAGATATCGCGGATCTGCCCGCGTTCGTTGATTGCGCGACCGCTGTAAATCCGACGACTGAAATTTTGCCAATCCAGAGTATAAAAGCAGGCCGGGAGGGAGGTAAGAAAAACATCTCCATTCTCCCGACTCGCTCCACCGCTCCACCGAGAACTCCGCCTCCCACCGATTTGCTGCCGCTCCTCGCCGGAGATGACGAAGAGCGCCACCGCGAGAGCCGAGAGGACGAAGAAGATCTCACGCGAGTCCTCCTCGAGCGCGGGCGCTTCAGCCGGCTTCGTCCAAGGCGATTGGCTGGCCTCTCGGGTCACAGCCAGTAGGTTGGAGGACCTGAAGAGTCAGGGTCTCTTGGTCGCCGGAAGCTGGAGGCTGCCGGAAAAGGGGGAGACAGAGCCTGCACCACGCAGGAATGAGAGGGTCCTCCTCACCACTCACCTCGAAGAGGTTTCTCTTTTACTCCGCACCCCTTTTTTCGCACTTTTTTGGATTTTTTCGGAGCTCAACTTCACCACCTTCCCCCCAATTCCATCACTTATCTGGCTGCTTTCGTTTCACTTTGCGAAAACTTCCTTGGTTGACACCCCCACTGGGGCTTGTTCAAACACTTATTCACGTGTCGAGTGATGAGTAAAGAAAACCAATCTGACGGAGGAGAAGATGAACGTAGTTCAGTTGTGCGGGGGCTTGGGTATTCACCTGAAAGGCAAGAGTAGTTTCCCATCTATGACTTTCCCAGACACTGTTAAGGGTTGTCAGTCGTCTTGGTTTTATTGTGAGGTCGTTCCAGTCGGATATGGCCAGTCGGGTCTCCCTCCATACTCGGCCGAGCGCATTCGGCGACTCCCCAAGCTGACCGTGTCCAAGGACGAGAAGGTAGATGTAGACATTCTCGTGATTGCACTGGTATCTCTGGTAAACCATGTGATCAATGGGCTAGATCTGCTGGAGGTCTTGTTCTAGAGGAGGATCCTGCCACTGCAGGCCAGGGCCCACCCCATGTGGTTGTACATGGGTCCGGATGACCTTACGCGAACGCACCCGGAAGAGCTCAGCGAGGAGGCCGTAGCTAACAAGCTTAAGGCCATCACTCCAGCTCGAGACAACTTCAGGGGAATGAGGTGCGTGCCTCCGTATTCGGCGGAGAATCCGGCGAACGAGGTAAATTCTGAGTGCCATTGTAATTCCCGAGTGATGCAGCTTTCAGTTACTAAATCTTGATCGGAATACCTTTTGTTTTGACAGGCCTTCACAAGCATGGTGAGCTTGATCCCCGCTGGCAACCATGCTCCTGCTGATGTGGCCAGCGACAACGAGCGTCACGATGACTCGGATGAAGGGGAGGATTACACAGACGACAGCAAGGACGGAGGTGTCGAGAAGGAGTCGGAACCAGGGGATGAGGCAGAGTCTTCTCCTTCGGAGGAGGTGCTTCCCGAGCCCCGCAAGAGGACGCGCCAGGACCCTGGGGTCCGTGGTGGCAACGCAGGGGGATCGAACATCACCAAGTCCTCAGTGGTCATCTCCCACTTGGACTTCAAAGCGAGGGCGTGTCGAGCCCGTCCCATCTCCAGAGAAGAGCTCGAAGCAGCCGAAGATCACGTCCAGCAAACCTCGGAAGGCGGTTCTGCCTAAGACCAAGATGAACGTGCCGGTGGACTCTGCGTAAGTATTTTCACTCCCCACATCCTTCCGAATGACTGATCAAATGTAATAATCTTCCGAGTGATTCTTCTACAGAGCCGACACGTCGACTGCTTCCCTGGAGAAAGACAAGGTCGAGGTCGACTCTGCATCTTCGAAAGGTAGCACTCGAACCAGGTCGTTTATAATCTTTGAACACCCCAATTCATTTTTGAACTTATTTCCGAATGACTTTCGAATGTTTGCAGAACCACGCGAAGTGATTGAGATCGACGTGGATGACCGGGCCGCACCACCCAATCCCACCTCCAGAATGGATATCGTCATGCGGGACATTTTTCCTGTTCAAATGCCAGCCGCAGCTCGAGGGACCCCTTCGGAAGCTGGGTCAGCAATCGGGACGTCTCCAACCGTCCCACCTGCGACCAGCGCAATCGGGTTGCAGCGCGTCCCGGAGGACCAAGTGGGAGCAAGTAAGGAGGCTCTGATCCAGCTGAGGCCGATGAACAAAAAGCTGAAGGAGGCACGTGATGCTGGCGAAGCGTTGCAGAAGAATGTCCGAGTAAGTACTCTTGTAAGTACCTTCTTTAGACAAAGTTTTTGCTCGTTGTAGATGTTTTTGAAGTTCCGAGTAGGCTTGCGTCTGGAGCACACCCACTGGGTGGAGTCCTAGAGACTTCCGAATGTTATTCATAGGATATATTGTAGTGATACTTGTCGGAGAGGATGCGGTGATGGTCCATGGACCAGAGCCTCTCAACGTTGACCGTCGGGGTGTAGCATGTAGTTTTGCAGTGCGAGCGCTCTTAGCGCACCCACTGGGTGTAGTCCCCGAGGCTGCCGTCAACTAAAGCAGTCGGCGACAGTCTCATCATCCGAATGAAGTAGAATCTGAATGATGAGATACTTGTCAAAGAGGATGCAGTGATGGTCCATGGACCAGAGCCCCTCGACGTTGACCGTCGGGGTGTAGAACATGTAGTTCTCCGGTGGTGGCACGCTGAGCGCACCCACTGGGTGTAGTCCCCGAGGCTGCCGTCGACTGAAGTAGTCGGCGACGGTCTCAAAACCCGAATGAAGTAGAATCTAAATGATTAGATACTTGTCGAAGAGGATGCGGTGATGGTCCATGGACCAGAGCCTCTCGACGTTGACCGTCGGGGTGTAGAACCTGTAGTTCTCCGGTGGGGGCGCACTGAGCACACCCACTGGGTGTAGTCCCCGAGGCTGCCGTCGACTGAAGCAGTCGGCGACAGTCTCAAAATCCGAATGAAGTAGAATCCGAATGATGTGATACTTGTCGAAGAGGATGCGGTGATGGTTGATACGTCCATTTTACATCATGATTTCCTACTGTTATTTACTTTGTTTTGTTAAATAATAATGCTTTGGGGAGTGATTCTAATGCCTTTTCTCTCATAATACGCAAGGTTTACACAAAGAGGGAGAATACCGGCAGCTAGAATTCTGGACCAAAGAAAAGCACGTCAGAGATACCTATTCTGCACAACTCCAATGAAGCTGAAAATTTACGGAGATTATTTTTATATTTAATAAAAATTACTGGAGCTGAAAACTACTGGAGGAGGCCCCCCAGGTGGGCACAACCCACCAGGGCGCGCCCTGATGGGTTGTGCCCAGCCTGGCCCGCTTCTGGTGCCCATCTTCTGGTATAAATTTCCAAAAAACCTAAAAAATTAGGAGGAGGACTTTCGGGACGAAGCGCCGCCGCCTCGAGGCAGAACTTGGGCAGGAGCACTTTTGCCCTCCGGCGGAGCGATTCCGCCGGGGGAACTTCCCTCCCGGAGGGGGAAATCGAAGCTATCGTCATCACCAACACCCCTCTCATCTTTGGGAGGCCAATCTTCATCAACATCTTCAACAGCACCATCTACTCTCAAACCCTAGTTCATCTCTTGTGTTCAATCTTTGTACCGGAACCTCAGATTGGTACCTGTGGGTGACTAGTAGTGTTGATTACCTTGCGTAGTTGATTACTATATGGTTTATTTGGTGGAAGATTATATGTTCAGATCCATTATGCTATTCATTACTCCTCTGATCTTGAGCATGATTATTATTTGTGAGTAGTTACCTTTGTTCTTGAGGTCACGGGAGAAGTCATGTTGCAAGTAGTCATGTGAATTTGATATGTGTTCGATATTTTGATGATATGTTTGTTGTGATTCCCTTAGTGGTGTCATGTGAACGTCGACTACATGACACTTCACCATTCATGGGCCTAAGGGAATGCATTGTGGAGCAGTTATTAGATGATGGATTGCTAGAGTGACAGAAGCTTAAACCCTAGTTTATGCGCTATTTCGTAAGGGGCTGATTTGGATCCACATGTTTAATGCTATGGTTAGACTTTGTCTTAATACTTTTCTCGTAGTTGCGGATGCTTGCGAGGGGGTTAATCATAAGTAGGTTGTTAGTTCAAGTAAGAACAGCACCTTAGCACCGGTCCACCCACATATCAAATTATCAAAGTAGCGAACACGAATCAAACCAACATGATAAAAGTGACTAGACGAAATTCCCGTGTACCCTCAAGAACACTTTGCCTATTACTAGTGATTGTTCTGGCCTGTCCTTTGCCTCAAAAGGATTGGGCTACCTTGCTGCACCTTGTTTACTGTTACTGTTTCTTGCTACCAATTATCTTGCTATCAAACTATCTGTTACCTACAATTTCAGTGCTTGCAGAAATTACCTTGCTGAAAACCGCTTGTCATTTCCTTCTGCTCCTCGGTGGGTTCGACACTCTTACTTATCGAAAGGACTACGATTGATCCCCTATACTTGTGGGTCATCAAGACTCTTTTCTGGTGCCGTTGCCGGGGAGTGAAGCGCTCTTGGTAAGTGGAAATCGGTAAGGAAAAACTTATACTACGTGCTGAAATTTATTGCTACTTGCTGCTATGGAAAACAATCCTTTGAGGGGTTTATTCGGGGTATCTTCACCTCGACCGAAACCACAATTAGTTTCCCCTCCACCTACAGCACCTACTGAAAATGTTACTTATGAAATTCCTTCGGGTATGCTAGAACAACTGCTTGTTAAACCTTACGCAGGAGATGGAACTGAACATCCTGATATGCATCTCTTATATGTGAACGAAATATGTGGATTATTTAAGCTTGCAGGTTTACCCGGAGATGAAGTTAAGAAGAAGGTTTTCCCTTTATCTTTGGAGGGAAAAGCATTGACATGGTATAGGCTATGTGATGATCTTGGATCGTGGAACTGGAATCGTTTGCAATTGGAATTCCATCAAATGTTTTATCCTATGCATCTAGTTCATCGTGATCGGAATTATATATATAATTTTTGGCCTCGTGAAGGAGAAAGTATCGCTCTAGCTTGGGGGAGGCTTAAGTCAATGTTATATTCATGCCCCAATCATGACATTCCGAGGGAAGTTATCATTCAGAATTTTTATGCCCGGCTTTCTCATAATGATCAATCCATGCTCGATACTTCTTGTGCTGGTTCCTATATGAAGAAGACTATTGATTTCAAGTGGGATCTCTTAGAAAGAATTAAATGCAACTCTGAAGATTGGGAACTCGACGAAGGTAATGAGTCAGGTATAAAGCTTGAATTTGATTGTGTTAAATCTTTTATGAATACCGATACTTTTGACAAGTTTAGCACTAAATATGGACTTGACTCTAAGATAGTAACCTCTTTCTGCGAAGCATTTGCTACTCGCGTTGATCTCCCTAAGGAGAAGTGGTTTAAATATCACCCCCCTATTAAAGAAGAAAATAAAGAACCGTTCATAGCTAAATAAGAAACCATCTTTTACAATGTTGATCCAGTTGTGCCTACCGCTTATATTGAAAAACCACCTTTACCTGTTAGGATAAAGGAACATGCTAAGGTATCAACTGTGGTTCGTAAGAGTAATATAAGAGCACCTAAACCCCCTGAGCAAATTAAAGTAGAACCTAGTGTTGCTATGGTTAAAGATCTCTTAGTAGAAAATATTGATGGGCATGTCATCTACCTTTGTGATGAAGCTGCTAGAATTGCTAAACCTGATAAAAAAGGTAAACATAGACCCATAGGAGGCTTGCCCGTTGTCTCAGTTAAAATAGGAGATCATTGCTACCATGGTTTATGTGATTTAGATGCTAGTGTGAGTGATATCCCTTTTACCTTATACCAAGAAATTATGAATGAAATAGCACCTGTTGAAATGGAAGATATTGATGTTACTATTAAACTTGCTAATAGAGATACTATCACACCACTTGGGATTGCTAGAGATGTTGAAGTCCTGTGTGGGAAAGTAAAATACCCTATTGATTTTCTAGTTCTTTGTTCCCCACAAGATGACTTTTGTCCCATTATCTTTGGTAGACCTTTCTTGAGCAACGTCAATGCTAAGATAGATTGTGAAAAACAAACTGTCGGTGTCAGTTTTGGTAATGTGTCTCATGAGTTTAATTTTTCCAAGTTTAGTAGACAACCTCGTGATAAAGCGTTACCTAGTAAGGATGATATAATTGGTCTTGCTTCTATTGTTGTGCCTCCTACAGATCCTTTAGAACAATATTTGCTCGACCATGAAAATGATATGCACATGCATGAAAGAAATGAAATAGATCAAATTTTCTTCGAACAACAACCTCTCTTGAAACACAATTTGCCTATTGCAACTCTTGGAGGTCCTCCTCCACCTAAAGGTGATCCCGTGTTTGAATTGAAACAATTGCCTGACACGTTGAAGTATGCTTATCTTGATGAGAAAAACATATATCATGTTATTATTAGTGCTAACCTTTCAGAACATGAAGAAGAAAGATTATTGAAAGTTCTAAGGAAGCACTGGGCTGCTATTGGATATACTCTTGATGATCTTAAGGGCATCAGTCCCACTCTATGTCAGCACAAGATCAATATGGAACCTGATGCTAAACCCGTTGTTGATCACCAACGGCGATTGAATCCTAAGATGAAACAAGTGGTAAGAACTGAGATATTAAAGCTTCTGGAAGCAGGTATAATCTATCCCATAGCTGATAGTAGATGGGTAAGTCCCGTTTATTGTGTCCCTAAGAAAGGAGGTATTACCATTGTTCCCAATGATAAGAATGAACTCATTCCACAAAGAATTGTCACTGGCTATAGAATGGTAATTGATTTTAGAAAATTAAATAAAGCTACTAGGAAAGATCATTACCCTCTACCGTTCATCGATCAAATGCAAGAGAGACTATCTAAGAACACACATTTTTGTTTCCTACATGGATATTCTGGTTTCTCTCAAATACCTGTGTCACAATCCGATCAAGAGAAAACCACCTTTACTTGCCCTTTTGGAACCTATGCTTATAGACGTATGCCTTTTGGTTTATGCAATGCACCTGCTACCTTTCAAATATGTATGACTGCTATATTCTCTGACTTTTGTGAAAAGATTGTGGAGGTTTTCATGGATGATTTTTCCATTTACGGAACTTCTTTTGATGATTGCTTAAGCAACCTTGATCGAGTTTTGCATAGATGTGAACAAACTAATCTTTTCTTGAATTGGGAGAAGTGCCACTTTATGGTTAATGAAGGTATTGTCCTGGGGCATAAAATATCTGAACGAGGTATTGAGGTGGATAAAGCTAAAGTTGATGCAATTGAGAAAATGCCATGTCCAAAAGATATTAAAGGTATTCGAAGTTTCCTTGGTCATGCTGGTTTTTATAGGAGGTTCATTAAAGACTTCTCTAAAATTTCTAGGCCTCTTACTAATCTTTTGCAAAAGGATATTCCCTTTGTTTTTGATGATGATTGTGTGGAAGCCTTTGAAACACTCAAGAAAGCCTTAACCTCTGCACCTATCGTTCAACCGCCTGATTGGAACTTGCCTTTTGAAATTATGTGTGATGCTAGTGATTATGCTGTTGGTGCTGTCCTAGGACAAAGAGTTGATAAGAAATTGAATGTTATCCATTATGCTAGTAAAACTCTAGACAGTGCCCAACGAAATTATGCCACTACTGAAAAACAATTTTTAGCAGTTGTGTTTGCTTGTGATAAATTTAGATCCTATATTGTTGACTCCAAAGTTATCGTTCACACCGATCATGCTGCTATAAAATACCTTATGGAAAAGAAAGATGCCAAACCTAGACTCATTAGGTGGGTTCTTTTGCTTCAAGAATTTGACTTACATATCATTGATAGGAAAGGAGCTGACAACCCCGTAGCTGATAACTTGTCTAGGTTAGAAAATATTCTTGATGACCCACTACCTATTAATGATAGTTTCCCTGACGAACAGCTAGCTGCAATAAGTGTCTCACACAACACACCTTGGTATGCTGATTATGCTAATTACATTGCCGCTAAATATATACCACCTAGTTTTACATAATAACAAAAGAAAAAATTCTTCTATGACTTGAGACATTACTTTTGGGATGACTCACACCTTTATAAAGAAGGAGTAGATGGTATTATTAGGCGTTGTGTACCTGAGCATGAACAGGAACTAATCCTACGGAAATGTCATTCTGAAGCTTATGGAGGACATCATGTGGGAGATAGAACTGCTCATAAGGTATTGCAATCTTGTTTTTATTGGCCTACTCTCTTCAAGGATGCCCATAAGTTTGTCTTTTCTTGTGATGAATATCAAAGAATTGGTAATATCGGTAAGCGTCAACAAATGCCTATGAATTATTCACTTGTTGTTGAACCATTTGACGTGTGGGGTTTTGATTATATGGGGCCTTTTCCTTCCTCTAACGGGTACACTCATATTTTAGTTGCGGTTGATCATGTCACTAAGTGGGTAGAAGCTCTTCCAACTAGTAGTGCTGATTACCACACCTCCATTAAAATGCTTAAAGAGGTTATCTTTCTGAGGTTTGGAGTCCCTAGATATTTAATGACCGATGGTGGTTCACACTTTATTCATAGTGCTTTTCGTAAGATGCTTGCTAAATATGATGTTAACCATAGAATTGCATCACCCTATCATCCTCAATCTAGTGGTCAAGTAGAACTTAGCAATAGAGAAATAAAATTAATATTAAAAAAAACTGTCAATAGGTCTCGTAAGAATTGGTCTAAGAAATTAGATGATGCACTTTGGGCCTATAGAACAGCTTATAAAAATCCTATGGGTATGTCTCCATATAAAATGGTGTATGGGAAAGCTTGTCATTTGCCTCTAGAATTAGAACACAAAGCATTTTGGGCAATTAAATAACTCAATTATGATATCAAACTTGCCGGTGAGAAGAGGCTAATATTAGCTCACTAGATGAATGGAGAACCCAAGCGTATGAAAATGCCAAGCTATTCGAAGAAAAAAGAATCCAAAACCGGGAATTAAAAATAGGAGATTATGTTCTTTTGTTCAACTCTCGTTTAAGATTTTTTGCAGGAAAGCTTCTCTCAAAATGGGAAGGACCATATATTATTGAAGAGGTTTATCGTTCTGGAGCTGGCAAGATTAATAACGCCGAAGGTACTAACCCGAAGGCGGTCAATGGCCAAAGAATTAAGCATTATATCTCAGGTACGCCTATTAACGTTGAAAGCAATGTTATCCAAACCATGACACCGGAGGAACACATAAAAGAAACCTTTCGGAACACTCCAGAATACTTAAAAATAGGAGGTACATGATACGGTAAGTAAACGGACTTCTCTTAGTTTTTGAATATTTTGAAATTTTAGGAATAAAAAAATAAACCGGAAGGTGATCGAGGTGAGCACGATACACCAGGCGCGCCAGGCACCCCTGTGCGTGCCCTGGTGGGTTGTGCCCACCTCGGATGCCTTCCCGACTCCGTTTTCCTTCCAAATACTTGTTTCCCAAGAATAAAAATTCTCTATATATACCCCTGACTATTTTGACGACCGCATCGCAGAAAAATCCTCTGGTCTTGTTTCGTGTTGTTTCCTGATAGATCTGAAAATATGTCGTCTCAAGATTCAGATGGAGAGAGCCATGTTGATCCCTATGTTTCAGACCCAAAGATATTTAGGGAGATCTATCCATGTCTTTGGACCTCGGAGGAGGAAGAAGATGCCACCATGGAAGAAACACAAGATGATAGCTCTGAGGAGGAGGATGATCCATTGCCTCAACCCGTAGACATGCACATGGAATTCAAGAAGTCAAGCCTCCCGACAAGATACAAACCTAAGGTCCAATTTATCCCATCTCGTTTTCTACAGGAGAGCAAGGAGGCCTAATGCAAAAGTATATTAAAGCTGGAGTTGGAGAATGATGATTTAAGGGAGGAAAACTTTATGCTTAAATATAAGCTGAAGAAGAAGGCTTCCGCAACACCTCCACCTTCTTCATCACCACCACCAAAGGAGACTTGAGCACATGGGTATGGGCACTCCCCTTGGCTTGAGCCAAGCTTGGAGGAGGTGCCCCAGTATCGTATCACCACCACTTTTATTCACCTTTACCTATTTTAGTTTTATATTTAGTTTCCCTTTGCCTTAGTCGAATAAAAGTTCAGCGTGATCTATTTTCGTGTGTTAGTTTCGTGGCCCACCTATCTATGTAATTGAGTGAAAGTTATATAATAAAGTTTAGTTTGAGTTTTTGCTTCTCTACTTTCTTGTTGCAATCAAATAAAAGAAAGACAAATAAATGAAAAGAATCATATGCTAATCTTATGGTGAGTAATGACATCACATAAGGAAAAGTATAAGTAGTAAAATTTATTGGAGATTGACAAACATAGCATTGGTCAATGATGCAATTCATGAAAGAATTAATTAGGGAAGAGAAGATTCACATGCAACTACACTATCTTGGACATCTTTTATGATTTTGAGCCCCCAACAAATATTATATGTCAAAATTGTTGACGTTGGACAAGGAAGACAACGTAATGATTTATGTTTGTTCATATCCACATAGAAGTTATATTGTCATAGATCCTTCAACATGTGGTGCTTGCTCAATATCTTTGCTAGCCAAAAATTCCGCAGTAAGTAGAGATACTACTTGTGCATCCAAAAACCCAAACCCAAACTCTTTCCTTGAGTGTCCAGCATACCTACCTATGGATCGAGAAAGATCCTTCAAGTAAGTTGTCATCGGTGCAACAAGGCAATAAAAATTGCTTCGAAAAGTGTTTTGATCAATTAGTGTAAGAGAAAATTGAGCGTTATACGAACTTATGATGGCAAAGTAATAAAAGCGACGGACTGCATAATAAAGGTTGCTATCATAGGGGGCAATATAGCATGACGTTCTTTTACATTAAGGGATTGGGCATACAAACCAATAAGCGCATGACAACCTCTGCTTCCCTCTGCGAAGGGCCTATCTTTTACTTTTATGCACTTACTTTTATGCAAGAGTCAAAGTATTCTTCCATATTCCTTTTTACTTTTTCTTTTGCAAGCATCATGTGGTGAGGAAAGATCTAGGCACATATATCCAGCTGGATATGGGTGGGCATGAGTTATTATTGTTGACATCACCCTTGAGGTGAATACGTTGGGAGGCGAAAATATAAGCCCCTATCTTCCTATGTGTCCGGTTGAAACTTTTTGTTCATGGTATGCCGTGAGCATTAGCAATCATAGAAGACTAAATGATGGTTGAGTATGTGGACTTGCCAAAAGGCTTCGACATGAGACCCTTCCTGGAAATATAATGAATCGTAGTTGCAAAGTTGACTGAGAACATAGTTTGTTGGTTTCCAATAAGGTTTATGCTTTATACTTCTATGTTGTGATGAATTGTTACTTGTTCATGAGAAGCTTTATGATAAAAATGTATTTAAATAAGGTCTTGTATTAGTCTTTGTTGCTGTTATGTTAATAAGCATGTTGCTTCTATGTCCTTATTTTGTTTTTATCGACACCTCTCTCTCAAAACATATGGACATGCTTTTCAATATCGGCTTTTCGCTTGAGGACAAGCGAGGTCTAAGCTTGGGGGAGTTGATACGTGCATTTTGCATCATGATTTCCTATAGTTATTTACTTTGTTTTGTTGAATAATAATGCTTTGGGGAGTGATTCTAATGTCTTTTCTCTCATAATATGCAAGGTTTACACAAAGAGGGAGAATACCGGCAGCTGGAATTCTGGACCCAAGAAAAGCACGTCAGAGATACCTATTCTGCACAACTCCAATGAAGCTGAAAATTTATGGAGATTATTTTTATATTTAATAAAAATTAGTGGAGCTGAAAACTACCGGAGGAGGCCCCCCAGGTGGGCACAACCCACCAGGGCGCGCCCTGATGGGTTGTGCCCAGCCTGGCCTGCTTCCGGTGCCCATCTTCTGGTATAAATTCCCAAAAAACCTAAAAAAATTAGGAGGAGGACTTTCGGGACAAAGCGCCACCGCCTCGAGGCGGAACTTGGGCAGGAGCACTTTTGCCCTCTGGCGGAGCGATTCCGCCGGGGGAACTTCCCTCCCGGAGGGGGAAATCGAAGCTATCGTCCTCACCAACACCCCTCTCATCTTTAGGAGGCCAATCTTCATCAACATCTTCAACGGCAACATCTCCTCTCAAACCCTAGTTCATCTCTTGTGTTCAATCTTTGTACCGGAACCTCAGATTGGTACCTGTGGGTGACTAGTAGTGTTGATTACCTTGCGTAGTTGATTACTTTATGTTTTATTTGGTGGAAGATTATATACTCCTCTGATCTTGAGCATGATTATTATTTGTGAGTAGTTACCTTTGTTCTTAAGGTCACGGGAGAAGTCATGTTGCGAGTAATCATGTGAATTTGATATGTGTTCGATATTTTGATGATATGTATGTTGTGATTCCCTTAGTGGTGTCATGTGAACGTCGACTACATGACATTTCACCATTCATGGGCCTAAGGGAATACATTGCGGAGTAGTTATTAGATGATGGGTCGCTAGAGTGACAGAAGCTTAAACCCTAGTTTATGCGCTACTTCGTAAGGGGCTGCTTTGGATCCACATGTTTAATGCTATGGTTAGACTTTGTCTTAATACTTTTCTCGTAGTTGCGGATGCTTGCGAGGGGGTTAACCATAAGGAGGTTGTTTGTTCAAGTAAGAACAACACCTTAGCACCGGTCCACCCACATATGAAATTATCAAAGTAGCGAACACGAATCAAACCAGCATGACAAAAGTGACTAGACGAAATTCCCGTGTACCCTCAAGAACACTTTGCCTATTACTAGTGATTGTTCTGGCCTGTCCTTTGACTCAAAAGGATTGGCTACCTTGCTGCACCTTGTTTACTGTGACCGTTACTTGCTTGCTACCAATTATCTTGCTATCAAACTATCTGTTACCTACAATTTCAGTGCTTGCAGAAATTACCTTGCTGAAAACCTCTTGTCATTTCCTTCTGCTCCTCGTTGGGTTCGACACTCTTACTTATCGAAAGTACTACGATTGATCCCCTATACTTGTGGGTCATCAATGGTCCATGGACCAGAGCCTCTCGAAGTTGACCGTCGGGGTGTAGAACCTGTAGTTCTCCGGTGGGGGCACGCTGAGTGCACCCACTGGGTGTAGTCCCCGAGACTGCCGTCGACTGAAGCAGTCAGCGACAATCTCAAAACCTGAATGCTATCTATCTGTTTTGATATTTGACTATTATCACTGATTTTTCTTTGTTTTTTTTTGACATGGTGTTTGTGAGCTCGGGACCCGTTATAACACCCTTGAGAAGGAAGTGCAGGAGCTGCATCGCAGCTTGGAGACCGAGAAGACCAAGAGTATCCGTCTGGAACAAGAAAAGCGATCACTCGGAGGTAATCAAATCTTGACCGAGTACCTTTGGACTTGAACCTTTTCCCCATCCGACTGAAAGTATTTCATCAGATGTACGTAGTGAGAACCGTTAACTTACTAAGAGGCTCTGAGCTTCTATTTCTTTAGAGACCATGAAGGAGGCTTTGGAGAAGAAGGACCGGGAGCTGGCAACGGCTCAGAAGGAGGCCAGTCGGAAGGCAAAGGAAGCTGAGGACAAGTTGAAATCTTTTGAGAAGTGGGAGGAGGACAAGAAGGCCTTGGAGGAAGTTGTGAGGCGAGCACTGCAGATGCAGTTGAGACTGAGGCAAAACTGAAGCAGGTCGAGTTGAAGAGGCGGGAGCTGGAGAAGCTCATTGAGGACCACTGCAACGAGATGAACGACAAGCTCAAAGGTACGCGTCGGACATAACCGAGTTCATAGTTATTTCATCCCAATTCTTCTCCTCCCTCAATTTCCTCCTCCCGGATGATTACCAGATCTATGCTGGGATGCCAAGGAGGAGACCTCCAAAATCGAGAAGGAGTTAGATCCGAGTGCTGATCTTCTTCGTGACAGTTTGGCTCTCGCACTGCTTTGGCTCGACGAGCACACTTTGGAGGCGGACATCTTCCTCAACCGTTTGCGCGAAGCGGCCAAGGAGAATAACAAGGAAGTTGCCCCCGACGAGGAGCCCCCGAGTAACTTGGACGCCATCATCAACCATCTGCGAGACATTCCACGCCGAGTACAGTTATGGAAGAAGTCTGCAGCCTGAGCTGGGGCAGACATCGCGCTCTCCCTCGTCCGTGTGCATTGCAGGGGCGTAGACGAGGAGAAGCTGAAGGCGTTGAAGGTTGTCAACCGCAAGAATGCCAAGATCGAAGATTTCATGGAGACTTTCCTGCCGGCGGCCACTCGGATTGGAGAGGTTATCGACCTCGACAACTTCACTGACGCAGCATCTCCGTCATCGGCCGAGTGAATCTCGGAAAAAACTTTTAAGACATATTTGCCTCGGAATGCCGAGTGATTTCTGTATCCGTACAATTGCAGTGACCGTGTGGTCACAACTATCTGCACTTTTGCTTTGAACTGCTTGACATTCGAATGTCTTTACTTGATCATTTTAAACGTTCGTCTTGATTTTTAGGCGAAATCAGGTTCGCAGCTAAGCCTCCGAGTGTGGATGATGTCCTCACTCAGAGTGTTTTTTAACTTAGGCGAAATCAGGTTCGCATCTAAGCCTCTGAGTGTGGATGATGTCCTCACTCGAAGTAATTTTTAACTTAGGTGAAATCAGGTTCGCAGCTAAGCCACCGAGTGTGGATGATGACTGACGGTGTCCTGGACTAGGGGGTACTCACCACGTCGTCTCCCGACCAGTGGGTCAGGCCGAGGACCCCCAGGGCGGTTCATTAATGGGCCGGTTCGGACAGCCCATGATGCATACGAGGAAGATTCCACAAGACTTGGTGATCAAGACAAGGACTCCTCTCCACCGACGTAGCCGACTAGGACTCTTGTTATCCTAGGCCTCTGGTGTGTTATATAAGCCGGGGCCAGGCTAGTCATTAGGGACGATCAGATCATCATAGATCATATCATCATACGAGCATAGCTCTTAGGGTTTAGACCACTACATACGATCTCGTGGTAGATCAACTCTGTACTAGATACACCATCATCAATACAAACAAAGCAGGACATAGGGTTATACCTCCATAGGAGGGCCCGAACCTGGGTAAACACCGTCTCCCTTGTCTCATGGTACCCATCGATCCAAGACCCACAGCTCGGGACCCCCTACCCGAGATCCGCCGGTTTTGACACCGACATTGGTGCTTTCATTGAGAGTTCCGTTGTGGGGTCGCTAGAAGGATCGATGGCTCGTCTGCAGATTGCAGTTTTTCTGGACAGCGAATTTGCGTTCGTCATCCCCGTTTCCTCGAGCGTCGCTTTAACGATTTGCTTCGGTGGAATTGTGCGGAATTGTATCTACAACAATCCTGCAAAGTTTCGTCGCGTTCCGATGGAGGAATCTCCGGCAATCTCCGATCTACCGGAGCCCTGTCGAATCTGGATGAGAATCTGGACGAGTTTAGGGCGAGGAGTCCAGCGTCTAGCTCGGACATCCGTTGGAAAATCCCACCGTTCATCGGCTGCGGAATTCCTATACCGATCACCCCTCAAAATTTCAGCTTTATCCGACCGTCCAAGCTCCGGGAAACATCCGATTAGTACAACGAATTTTGGATCTATTTTCTGTGCGGAAACGAATCCGACCCGAGTTCATCTTTTTCATGAACGGGTTATCAGACGTCCTTTTTGAAGGAAATTTTCTCATCATCTCGTTCATCCGACCAAGAGTTCGGCATCGCGAGGGCCGAATAATCATCAAGCGAACCTCGTCATCCGCGGGTTGTACGGATCGGGTGCTCCGTTGCTTCATCAAGCCAGCGTTGACCTCGTCACAAATTCTGACCTGCGTCGGCATCATCGCGCCGTTACTTTTTCAAGCTGACGTCCACCACGCCAACCTGCTTTAACACTTCGGCTGGCATGGGGCTCTAGCATCACCTTACCGATCTGTTCCGTCACCTCGGCTAGACTGGGGGCTTCGTCATCTCCTCATCAACCCGCTCCGGAGAATTCGGCGTCACTAGCCGACCAGCTTCGACACCTCGACTGGCCTGAGACTTCGGCGTCGCCAGCCGACCTGCTCCGTCACCTCGGCTAGACCGGGGCTTTGGCATCCCTTCATCAACCTGCTCCGGGGGCTTCGGCGTCACCAACCGACCTGTTTCAACACCTCGGCTGGCATGAGACTTCGGCGTCACCAGCCGACCTGCATGAGACTTCGGCATCCGCCGATCACAGCTTCGCCATGTTAACTGGACCGAGGACTTCATCTCGCCACATCAACCGTGCAGCGTCGCCACTTCGTCAAGCCGAACTCTTCGTTCAGGCACCTCGTCACCCAGGCCATATTCCTTTACTTATTTGCTTCACTTAAATTAACTAAGTAGAAGAATTTTTTTTAACATATATTATTATCTTTCTTTGTTATTACTTTTGGCTTGCACTATTTTATGAGTGCAGGAAATCGACTTCGACTGCCGTCATACGGTCACCCCGGCGTCACCTTGCCGACCTACTCCACCACCTCGGCTGGACCAGGGGCTTCGTCTCGCCACATCGGCCGAGCCGTGACACTACTTCGGAGTGCCGAACTCCTCGTTCGGTCACGTCGGGACGGGCTTGGGGGCTGGGACCTCGGTCATGCCGAAGACTACACACCGGATCTGTCAAAGTTCGATGGGTGTCCTCGTCCCGCCACAAGCCCGGATCGCGTCATCGACACCGAGCACATTAACCAGCTAAGTCGCTTTCATGCTCAAAAACTTTCAGTTTTAAATTTTGTTCGGTTCGACCAAGCATTATACTTTTTTGACAAAAAGTTGTTTGCAAAAAACTTTCTTTGTCAAAACGTTGTTTGTTACAAACAAATTCAAATACCCCGTTTACTTAGGGGCTTCCTTTATGAAGCCATTCCTCTTGCATATGATTATTAATGTATCGCACCCTTCCTTGTTCGTGTTTACGCCAATATATGCATCATGTTGACTTAAGTGTTATGCAAAGCTGGGTTGCCTTGCTCCTGTGCTTACCCCTACGTTCCCGATTGTTCGGCTAGGGAGTAAAGGGAGCACCTCTGTGATTGTTATGATCGGGTCATCCGAGCTCGTACCTCAGACGGGTGAAGCCGAAAGCTAGCGCTCTTACTGTTTTCAACTATGGTCAGCCACAACGGAAGACAAGCATACATAAATCTATTGCACACCCCTCATGGTAATCATGAGAACCCAAAGAAAGGAACCGTTGGCGGAACTATTTTCTTTGAAGATGCTTCTTACGTTAAATAGTAATATAGCATAAGTTCCCTGGGCGCGCTTTGTCTGTTATAGCCTAATGGCCTGATTGCCTGGTTATTCGAAACACCTCCGGTATGCTCGGATGGTGTAGTAGATAACACTTTTCGGCCCTTGGCCGAAGAGGGAGAAGCCGACGGTCGGTTAAGACGCGTTTAAAGTTCGGGCGAAGACATATATGATATAAGTACTTCGGTACATACAATCATTATACATAAAATTCTTTTACCCAAGTCACTTGGGGCTCTTAAATTTGTATGAGCTGTTTTATAATAATAAATGTGTTTTCTTCTTGGTCGTTGCAAAGTCTTTTTCTACTACTCCTTTTTCCGACACTAGTGTGTGGTCAATAGCCGGATAGCCTGGTTTCTTTCTAAAGCCGCTTGAGTTTAGTTCGATAAACAGGTCTCGGAGAAACACTCCGCCTTCGGGATATGGAGGTTGAAGCCAAAGGCTGGCCCGGTTGGAGGCCGGAGATCGGATGTATCATGTTAAAGCACGACCGAAGCACATATTAATTTTAAGACCAGTTTCGGATTGGCACAATTTTCTGTTATCTAAACATAAAGTTTTTTGCATAAACTTTTGTTTTTTCCGAGCATAATTCTCGCAGAACACTTTTAAAGCATCGGCAGTATCAACGGGGGGGCTGAGACTAGAGCCAAACCCACCAAAAGCCAAGGCACTCCGAGGAGTCCTCGGCAAAACGTTCACGGATATTGCTTTATATGCACCAGTTTCGAATTGTGTCTTCGGTCAATAGTTGGGTTGCCCGGCTCCTGTGCTTGCCTCCTATGTCTCGCTTTGTTCGGCTAGGTGTGCAAAGGGAGAACCACTGCGATTGTGCTTCCAGCTCGAATGGTTAAGCGCCTCAGTGGAGAAAGCCGAAAACTGACTGTCACAATGAGCGTAAACTGGTCAGCGATCCGATGACTGGGTCAAACTACAGATCGATAAAGGTCACCCCGTGTTAAACGATGGGCCTTTCATAAGATTGGCCGAAGTGTTACTGGTTTGACCTCGGCTGATGCCGAATACTATTCGGGGGCTAGTAACTGGCCCCGAACTTTAAACTCCTATGACTAAGTGAAAGTTATAAAGCCTGCATATCTGATTGCCTCGTTTCTGCTAACACAACCACCTCCGGGCACCGAGACGTCGGCTAAGGGTTGTATTGTTAGTACGGAAACACCCTGTGTAGCATCTAGAAAGGGGTGGAAGCCGACGATGGGCCACTTTTAGGTTACAAACAGTCTCAATGGAGAATTTGCCTTCCATAATTATCGTAATAAAGACATAAATATTCATCAATTTGACTTAAGATTTTGGCCAAGCTGGGTTGCCTGGCTCCTGTGCTTACCCCTATGTTCCCGATTGTTCGGCTAGGCGGTAAAGGGAGCACCTCTGTGATTGTTACTACCCGGTCATCCGGGTTAGTACCTCAGACTGGGTGAAGCCGAAAGCTAGCCATCTTAAAGGATATAATTGGTCGGCAACGATGGAAGTGAAAATTTCGGTTCATTATGGACCACAGAGTTCGGGAACTTTCCCCCAACTAAATCCTCAATATTTTCCTCCCACATTGATCGGAGATGAGGTTTCATGATCATGGTCAGCATGACAACCCAAAGAAAGGAACCGATAGCGGGACTATTTTCTTTGGAAGATGTTTCTTACATTAAATAGTAATATAACATATCTCTCCGCGTACCTTTGTTTATAAAACCGTATGGCCGGATTGCCTTGTTTGCCATAAATCTTTGCCCTCATAAAGGCTTAATAAAGTAGGACAAACACTCCCCGGCCACTGGCCGAGGAGGTTGAAGCCGATGGTCGGTCAACAAAGTTTTGTACAATGCGGATCCGAGCATTAATGATGTAAAGTACTTGGATACATAGAATCATTACACATAAATTGTGATTAAAGTCAATTTACTCCGAATATCGATCCTTAATTCGGCCACCCGTGCCAACATTAAGTCTCGGGGGCTACTGGGCTTCGCGCTTATCATTTACAAATATTAAAGGGGCACATCGATCCCCTGATCTGGTGTTGCCACCCGACCAGTGGCTCGGGGGCTACTGCATTGCCTATTCAATGTAGAAAATTTAAAATGCTCAGTGTTCGGCTTGACCGAGCTATCGGCAAACGTGTCTTCGGACAACGATAGGTACCATCTGGACCTATCCGGCGTCAAGCTAATATATTATGGCAACTTCTCAAGACCCTCTCTCAAGGGCCCGCTTGCCGATCACTATTTACTCTAATATATTACACCGCGTTTCTATTCCTAAGTATGCTGCAGAGCTAGGAGTTAATCCTCAGGCCGATTTTGTGAATCGACCTGAGTCTCAGGGGCTACTGGGATCAGCGGTTTTATGTTTTCCTTCAGGTGCATGCCGGACATTCAACGGACACACACCTTGAGGGCTATTGGCTATATATCTCGGCAAAGAATACATTGCACAAATCGGAATTAAATTTACAAAAATCAGCCCATGGCCGAGGTGGTGCACCACCTCGGAAGGAGTCCGGCATAAAGCTCGGATGCAAGTGGCTAGCTCCATAAAGGGCATTTCTGGCATTAAGCTCGGTTGAACCCCTTCAACTTTTTCAAGACCGAGCTAATCTATGACACCTTGGATGTAGTCCGGCGCTCGAATACAGTCCGGCGCAAGAGCTCGGATGCAGTCCGGCATTGGAGCTCGGCTGTAAAAAGACTCTTCGGATACAGTCCAACGTTGGAGCTCGGAAGCAGTCCGGCGTTGGTGCTCGGCTGCAAAAGATACCTCGGATGCAGTTCGGCGTTGGAGCTCGGACGCAAGAGGACACCGCCGCATGGGAAGCACTTGAACCCGAGGTGTGGCGTAAAAAACAACAAGGCATTGATAAAGGCCGAGAACTTAAAGGGGCTCCTCGGATGCCCGACGTTTGAACTCTTCAGATACACCTCGGAGATCCTCAAGATCGGAGATGGGAAGATTTGTTGGACCAGTTTTCAAGACCGACGGCTGAAGATGTAGAACAGTTCGGAAGAACCGAGGAGCGTCCCTAACTTGAAGACCGGTTAAGGGGGCTACTGACGGTGTCCTGGACTAGGGGGTACTCACCACGTCGTCTCCCGACCAGTGGGTCGGGCCGAGGACCCCCAGGGCCGTTCATTAATGGGCCGGTTCGGACAGCCCATGATGCATACGAGGAAGATTCCACTAGACTTGGTGATCAAGACAAGGACTCCTCTCCACCAACGTAGCCGACTAGGACTCTTGTTATCCTAGGCCTCTGGTGTGTTATATAAGATGGGGCCAGGCTATTCATTAGGGACGATCAGATCATCATAGATCATATCATCATACGAGCATAGCTGTTAGGGTTTAGACCACTACATACGATCTCGTGGTAGATCAACTCTGTACTCGATACACCATCATCAATACAAACAAAGCAGGACGTAGGGTTTTACCTCCATAGGAGGGCCCAAACCTGGGTAAACACCGTCTCCCTTGTCTCCTGTTACCCATCGATCCAAGACCCACAGCTCGGGACCCCCTACCCGAGATCCGCCGGTTTTGACACCGACAATGACCTCACTCGGAGTAGTTTTTAACTTAGGCGAAATCAGGTTCGCACCTAAGCCTCCGAGTGTGGATGATGTCCTCACTCAGAGTAGTTTTTAACTTAGGCGAAATCAGGTTTGCAGCTAAGCCCCCGAGTGTGGATGATGACCTCACTCGGAGTAGTTTTTAACTTAGGCAAAATCAGGTTCGCAGCTAAGCCTCCGAGTGTGGATGATGTCCTCACTCGGAGTAGTTTTTAACTTAGGCGAAATCAGGTTCGCAGCTAAGTCCCCGTGTGTGGATGATGTCCTCGCTCGGAGTAGTTTTTAACTTAGGCAAAATCAGGTTCGCAGCTAAGCCTCCGAGTGTGGATGATGTCCTCACTCGGAGTAGTTTTTAACTTAGGCAAAATCAGGTTCGCAGCTAAGCCCCTGAGTGTGGATGATGTCCTCACTCGGAGTAGTTTTTAACTTAGGCGAAATCAGGTTCACAGCTAAGCCCTCGAGTGTGGATGATTTTCTCACTCGGAGTAGTTTTTAACTTAGGCGAAATCAGGTTCGCAGCTAATCCCCCAAGTGTGGATGATGTCCTCACTCGGAGTAGTTTTAAATTTAGGCGAAATCAGGTTCGCAGCTAAGCCCCCGAGTGTGTATGAAGTCCTCACTCGGAGTAGTTTGCAACTTAGGCGAAATCGGGTTCGTGGCTAAGTTTATCCCACATACCCACTAGGGGCAAGGAAAACAAACAAAATGAATTTTTTTTAACAAAGAGTATGGAAAGCAAAGACTTTTATTCATCGAATTCACTCGGAAGTTCATTACAGGAATGACAGAGTGTTCTTAAACTAAGTGTAGAACTTGCGGAGCAGATCCGCGTTCCACGCTCGGGGTTCCTCAGCATCGATATCAAAATTGTACAACCGGTAAGCTCCAATGTTCAGGACTTTGGAGATTGCGTAAGGCCCTTGGCACGAAGGGGCTAGCTTGTGAGGCTTCTTCTGATCCAATCAGAGAACGAGATCACCTTCTTGAAAAGCGGGCCTTCTGAATTGTCTGTCATAAAGGTGCCTCAAGTCTTGCTGATACAGCGTAGACCTGACCAAGGCTAACTCTCTCTCATCCTCTAAGAGGTCCAAACCGTCCTGGTGTGCCACTTCTACTTCATCTTCATTGTAAAGTTCCACTCGGGGATCGTTGTGGCGAACGTCACTCGGCAGAACCGCCTCTGAAGGGGGGATAACCCTGGGGTAGCCTCAGCTGGGTCTTTGCTCCAGCTTTTCGAATAACGACTACAGGGCGAGCCGCCTCCCCCTGTAGTCTGGCTCCGCATGGCCGGCTGCGACTAGCCGGCCAGCTGGAGGCGGAGACGCCAGGCCATCGGGCCGGTAGGTCAGCTCCTGTCATGTCACCACGCCTCACAGGACGGTGGCCGGACGCGCAGCGTGTCAGCAGTGCCTCCGGTACCGCGGTCAGGGCATGCATGTCTACAGTGGCCACCGTCGCGTCGGAGGTCAGCGCCCGCATGGCCACAGTGGAGGCAACAGTGCCTCTGACTCCGGCCGACTGCGACCGGGGGGACGGCACAGTACCCGCACGCCCTCAACCACTCCATTACCTGCCCCGGCATGGCCACAACGTGGCCGGTCGTACCGTTGACCACGGCCGGCTACCACAAGCCGACGCCGAACCGGGCGACCCATGCTGCGGCGTGACAAGCACACGCCAATAGCGATGGACCGTCGGTGGGCTCTCCCACCGGCTCCCGATGGGACCCTGCAGCCGGCGGGCCCCACCAACGACAAGACCCTTCGACCGGGGGCCCCCCTGGCCGGCTAGAGAGGCCGCCAGCCGGGTCCCCCCCCCCCAGTGCCGAATATCTATATTGTAATCAAGGGGGCTGGCCTATAAAGCCCCCCGGAGCCACCCCATGCAAGGGAGATCACCTTCACACACACATCCACCCACGTAGAGAGGCAGAGAGAGCCGACAGGCCTCGTCTTCCTCCTCTAGCTAACAGCTCAAGGAGCACCACTGTAGCCCGCTCGGTTCTTCAACCAAACTAGCAGGACTAGGGGTGTTATCTCCCACGGAGGGCCCCGAACCTGGGTACATCGTGTGTCTCGCACCGCTTGTTCCCAATCCCGTCACCGGAGCCCGTCAGCATCCTTCGGCCCCAACCACTCTCGATAAGCCTCCCCATGGCATCTGTCGTGAGAAAACGACGACAGTTGGCGCCCACCGTGGGGCCGTCCGCGGCGCCGGCCGGAGTCACGCTCCGGGCGGGACCCTTCGCCACCTCCCCCGGCCGCTCCGCGTCCGGGCAGACCTGCACGCTCATGAGGATTGCTCCCGCGGGGCGGGACCTCGTTCCCGACCGCCCTGCAGGTGTCGCTACCGACCTCCCCGACGAGCGGCGCAGCGGCGACCCTCCGTCCGACGTCGTCATCCTCACCGAACGCTTCAGTAGGCTGAGCCTCGCTGACGAGCCAGCTGCAGATGAGTACCCTAGCGAGGTGCTCGACTGCCTCGACCCGCCTTCGCCTGTGGGCGGACTCGCCCCAGGCGACGCTGATGACTCCTCTGTCCGCGCGGAGGTAATGGTCACCGGCTCCTCTACGAGCACCGGTCGCGCCAGGGCGGAGGCACTGGCGGCCGTCGCGGCCGTCGGCACCGGCACCTCTGACCCCCTCGGCTCCGTGCTTCGGAGCCTCAGCACCCCCGTCGCGCCTACGTCAAACCCAGCCACGGCTATGGCTGAGCTGGAGGCAGCACGCCAGTTGCTGTTCGCGGAAGCAACCACGCTCGCGACCACCAAGCGTCGGAAGGAGTCCGCGCAGCGCGAATACAACTCTGCCTACGGCCTCACCCCCGCAGGCAACAAGCCCAGCCGGCGCGGTGAGGTCCGCAACCGCGGCCGCGTGGTCGTGGAAATCCTTGGTGGCAGGCTCCCCACCTACGACACACCGGCGGCCAAGATGAGGGCCGCCCAGGTGGCCTACGCCGACCTAGCCGACCTGGAAGGCGAGGAGCGTGAGCTACAGGAGCGGCACATCCAAGACCTCATCGCCGCCGCCAACGCTCAGCAGGCCCGGCTCCACCGCGCCAATGCCGGCTCCGAAATGCCCGTCCCCGAAGGGGACGCTCCGCCGACTGCTCGCCAGCGCCGGCCGGCCCAGCAAGCCTCTTCCCCCCGCGGCTCCGGCCGATGGGGTGTCGGGTCTCGCAACGGGTGATCCCACCAGGGAGACGAGCCGCCGGCGGTCACGAGACGGTGCGACGAAGTCGCGGCTGGAGGCGGTCGGCGCAGTCGTGCCCACACCCCGCCCCCGCGGCAGGAGCGCGTGCACTCGCCGCTCGGCTCGGCCCGCGCATCCCGCGGAGCGAGAACGACGCCCGGACCCGCATCGACCGGCTGGCGCAGTCGGCCCTCCTGGAGGAGCAGGGACCGATCGGGCCGGCGTGCTTCGGCCCCCGGATCCGTGACGAGCCATTTCCCACCGGATTCACGCTCCCCCGCAACACTCCAAAATACAACGGCACCGCCAAGCCGGAAGACTGGCTGATCGACTATACCACCGCAGTCGGCATCGCCAGGGGGAACAAGCGCGTCGCAGTGCACTACGTTCCCCTCATGCTGATCGGCTCGGCTCGGACTTGGCTTAACAGCCTGCCGGTCGACAGTATCAACGCCTGGACGGACTTCGAGGAAGCATTCGTCCGCAACTTCACCGGCACTTACAAGCGGCCTGGCCGCCCCCGCAAGCTGGCCATGTGCGTCCAAGGGGAGGAAGAGTCCCTCCGCAACTACCTCACGTGGTGGCCCGAGCTCCGCAACTCCTGCGAGGGAGTGCATGAGGTGCAAGCCATCCAGTACTTCTTCGAAGGCTGTCGGGACGGCACCCTCCTCAAGCACAAGCTCATGTGCTCGGAGCCGGCCACCTTGGCTGAGCTCATGGCCAAGCGGACAAGTACGCCACGGCCGACTCCGCCATGCGGATTAAGGTCAGCGCAACCGGCAAGGCCATCCCGCCGCCTACCGCGCCACGGCCGGCTGCCGACAACCGGCAGCAACAGAACAACAAGCGGAAGGCCGACCAGCTAGAGCCCTGCTACGGGAGCAAACAGGTCGCCTCCGTCGAGGAGGATCAGCCAGCTGCCCAGACACCCAGCCAGCGCCAGCGGACCGGCAAGAACACCTGGCAGCCCAAGCTCACTTTCGAGCAGATGCTCGACGCTCCATGCAAGATGCATTCTGGGGCGAAGCCGGCCACGCACACGCTTCGGCAGTGCAGCTTCTCCCAGCGGCTAGCCCGGGGCGAGGGCCTTTCGGCTCCTCCCCCGCCGGCTCCCCACGGCCCGGCACCTGCACCGGCTCCGGCGCCACCGCCGGCTCAGGCACCAAACGATGGCCGCCTCCACGACCAGTTCCCCGACCAGGACGGGGCCTACGTCGTCTTCACCAGTGAAGGGACAGACAAGCACAGCCAGCGCGAGCGCCGGCATGAGGTGAACGCCACAGTCCCCTCGGTCCCCCAGTTCATGCACTGGTCCGAGAAGCCGGTTACCTGGAGCCGGGCGGACCACCCGGCGGTGATGCCAAACCCTGGCAGCTACGCTCTCGTCCTCGATCCCACCATCGCCTCCGAGAGGCTCACCTGCCGCTTCTCGCGGGTGCTGATCGACGGGGGCAGCAGCATCAACATCCTCTATCGCGACACGCTGCTCAAGCTGGGGCTCAAGGAAAAAGACCTGCAGCCGGGCCAAATGGTTTTGCATGGTATCATGCCAGGGCAATCTTGTTCTCCCATCGGCAAGATCTGGCTCGATGTCCACTTCGGCAACAAAAGCCACTTCCGCCGCGAGCCGATATGGTTCGAGGTGGTGGACCTCAACATTCCCTACCACGCGCTGTTGGGCCGCCCGGCGCTTGTCAAATTCATGGCAGTGCCCCACTACGCCTACCTCTAGCTCAAGATGCCGGGTCCCAAAGGCATCATCACCATTGACAGCGACTACAAGAAGTCGATCGAGTGCGCGCGCGACAGCAGCCGGCTGGCCGAGGCCCTAGTGATCGCGGAGGAGAGACGGCAGCTCGACCGGCTCGTAGCCCAGGCTACCGAGCAACCGGCCGTGCCGACTCCCCCATCCCAGCCGGCCAGTGAGGCGACGTTCCAGCCGTCCAAAGACACCAAGAAGGTGCCACTCAACCCTGCCAACCCCAAGCAGTGCGTCACAATCGGCGCCAACCTCAGCAGCAAATAGGAAGGCGAGCTCGTCGACTTCCTCCGTGAGAATCGGGACATCTTTGCGTGGTCTCCAAAGGACATGCCGGGTGTTCCGAGGAAGTACGCCGAGCACAAACTTCATGTACGGTCGGATGCTAAGCCGGTCAAGCAACCCCTGCGCCGTTTCTCCGAGGAGAAGCGGCGTACTATAGGAGAAGAAATCGCCCGGCTGCTCGCAGCCGGCTTCATCATGGAAGTGTTCCCCCCGGACTGGCTGGCCAACCCAGTCCTGGTGCTGGAGAAGAACAAGACCTGGCGCATGTGTATCGACCAAACCAGCCTGAACAAGGCCTGTCCCAAAGACCTTTTGCCCTGCCCCGGATCGATCAAGTCATCGACTCCACAGCCGGCTGCGACCTGTTGTCCTTTCTGGATGCCTATTCCGGCTACCACCAGATCAAGCTGGACCCAGTCGATCGGCTGAAGACCCCCTTCATCACCCCCTTTGGGGCCTACTGCTACATCACCATGTCCTTCGGCCTAAAGAATGCAGGCGCCACCTTCCAGCGCTGCATGCAGAAGTGCCTCCTGCCCCAGATCGGCAGGAACGTCCACGTCTACGTGGACGACATCGTCGTCAAGACCAAGAAGCATTTCAGCCTTCTTGACGACCTCCGGGAGACCTTCTCCAACCTGCACGAGTACAAGGTCCGGCTCAACCCGAAGAAGTGTGTTTTCGGCGTGCCAGCCGGCCAGCTCCTGGGTTTCTTCGTGTCCGCCCGCGGCATCGAAGCCAACCCAGAGAAGATCAAAGTCATCGAGCGCATGCACAGGCCGGCCAAGCTCCGCGACGTCCAGAAGTTCGCCGGCTGCCTTGCCTCGCTCAGCCGGTTCGTCAGCCGGCTGGGCGAGAAGGCACTGCCCCTTTATCAGCTCATGAAGAAGATGACCAAATTCGAGTGGACCGACCAGGCGGACGAAGCGTTCCGCGACCTCAAGCACGCTCTCTCCAGCGCACCCGTCTTGGCGGCTCCGGCTGAGAAGGAGCCTTTGCTCGCGTACATCGCGGTGACCACGCGCGTGATCAGCATCGTCCTCGTAGCGGAGCGGCCGGAGGAAGGCAAGGCGCTACCGGTCCAGCGCCCCGTCTACTACCTCAGCGAGGTCCTCTCCGCCTCCAAGCAGAACTACCCCCACTACCAGAAGATGTGCTATGGCATATACTTCGCCGCAAAGAAGGTCAAGCAGTACTTCCAGGAGCACACCATCACCATGGTGAGCATGGCGCCGCTTGGAGAAATCAAGAGCGGCCAGGACGCCACCGGCCGGATCGCCAAGTGGGCCATCGGCCTCGCCAACTACGAAATCCGGTATGAGCCGCACACCGCCATCAAGTCGCAGATATTCTTAACGGGATGACTTCCACCTACTTGCTTTCCGGCTTGACAAGCACTACAAAGTCTATCTTTGTCAAAGATAACATCTTTACCACCAAGAATATGATCACCTTTGATAAGCTTGTCTAGATTGCGCATGCCAACATGTCCTAGTCTCCTATGCCAAAGCCAACCTTTAGAAGATTTTGCAATAAGACAAGTACGAGGTTTGGATCTCTTAGTGAAATCGACAATGTATAGATCACCTCTACGGAAACCGGTAAAGACCATTTTATGATTATCTTGACGAAACACTTGGCAATCTACTTTCGTGAATAGCACATTAAAACCAAAGTCGGCAAGTCTAGATACGGAAAGAAGATTGTAGCCAAGGGATTCAACAAGCATAACATTTTGAATAGAGCTATCATGGGATATGGCCACCTTACCAAGACCAAGTACCTTACCCTTGGAGTTGTCTCCAAACGTTACGTACCTTCGCGGTCCATGGTTTGGTGTGATCTCTTCAAACATCTCTCTATCTCCGGTCATATGATCGGTACATCCGCTATCGAGAATCCACTCTTTTCCTCCGGACATGTAATCCTTGAAGTTTTCCATGAGACTTAGATTCTTCATGATCTTCTCATACTCGATGTCGAACAACTCATCTTCATCATAATAGCCATGTTCCACATTGTCATCATCAAGTGGGAAATCCTCGTCATAAAGAACAACAGATTCGTTAGGTTTGTGATTATGACAATGTTCAAGTTTATGAATGCGAATGGCTTCTACAATGATGTTGTTGATAGTTGTGACATCTCCTTTAGCACGCATGAGGTCTCTAAGCTCAAATAGACAATCATCAAACTTGGGATCACTAGGCGTCATATTGTGGAAGGCAATAGTTTTATGAAGAATTTCGTCAAGATTACTCAATGAATAACTTGGATATCGTTTCTCCAAGTCATTCCACAAAGTGTAAGCACATACAAAATTCTTCATTTGATTAAGCACATTTCTGGGCAATGCTCTAACAATAAGATTGACAGTTCTAAGATTGCATAGCATATCAATTTCCTCTTCGTGTGTGGGATGTAAAGGATCAATGGGAGGTACATAAGGGCTCCTAACATATTTGCTCAATTGAAATTCATTAAACAGCTCAAGCATCAAGGTTTTCCATTGACTATAGTACTCTCCATCAAGAATGGGCACTCTACAACTTAAACTCCCTACACTAGACACATCCATCTTCCTCCTCGGTGATTAAACCGAAGCAATGGAGACCAATGCTCTGATTCCAATTGAGGGATCACTAGAAGAGTGTCTAGAGGGGGGGTGAATAGACTACTAGCAGGAATTTAAAACCTAACCATTTCCCAAGATAATTGGTTGGCAGATTTTAACAGTTTTAGCAAGTCAGCAAGTCTAACAGCCCTACACATGCATGTCAACAAATATGGCAGCGGAAAGTAAAGACATTGCACATGGAAGTAAAGAGATGAGATAGGTAGATCAAACGCATGAGGGACACGAAGATTTTTCCCGTGGTTCCGATAGGTGGTGCTATCGTACGTCCATGTTTATGGAGTCTTCAACCCACGGAGGGTAACGGTCGCGAGAGTCCACGGAGGGCTCCACCCATAAGGGTCCACGAAGTAGCAACCTTGACTATTCCATAACAGCTTCCGTCCACGAAGGACTAGCGTCACTATGGGTAGATCTTCACGAAGTAGGCGATCTCCTTGCCCTTACAAGCTTCTTGGTTCAACTCCACAACACGAAGTAGGAGGCTCCCAAGCGACACCTAACCAATCTAGGAGGCACCACCCTCCAAAAGGTAATAGGCTCGGCAATGATGATGAACTCCTTGCTCTTGTGCTTAAAGATGATAGACTCCTCAACACACAATCACTCTCTCACAGATTTGGCTTGGCGGAAGAGATGGGATTTGTGGAAAGCAACTTGGGGAGGCTAGAAATCAAGATCCATATGGTTGGAGTGGATGATCTTGACCTCAACACAAGGGTAGGTGGTTCTCTCTCACAAAACTGGATGGGGCAAGTATGGAATAGTTCTGAGTGCTTCTCTTTCGAGTGGGTGGTGGTGAAGGGGTATATATAGGCATCCCCAAAAAACCAACCGTTACACACAAAATGACCAACTCGGTGACACCGATGTGTTAATCTCGGTGGTACCGAAGTGACCAAAAGGTGGCAACTTTTGAATCTCGGTGAGACCGATATATGAAACTCGGTTGCACCGATAAGGTGACCAACGGTCAGATTGCCCAATCTCGGTGACGCCGATCCAACAATCTCGGTGGTACCGATATTGTGAATTTGCATAACAGAAAGCTGGCAACCTAAACTCGGTGGAACCGAAGTAGAATCGGTTGCACCAAAAGGCTACGGTTTGGCTTAGGTCTGTCTGAGTTTGGGAATCGGTGGCACTGAGTGGAAAGTGTTGGTTGCACCGATTTTGGATATTTGACTTAGAACAGACTTTTGTGGAAGAGCTTGTGGGTGTTTTTGGTGACTATCACTTGTGCCCGTATGAGCATTTTGTTCACCAACAAAACCTTACCCCCTTTAATAGTATTGGCTTTCCTGTGGACTCAAAGTGATTTCTCACAAATGTAAAATGTAGAGTCCTCTTGCTTGAAGCTTTGCCAATCCATTTCCTTGCATATTGGGGTATCTCTACAATCCTTTTGCCAACCCTTCCTCCTCTATGGACTTTTATCTGAAATACACTAGGTAAAAGTATTAGTCCAAGAGACAATGTATGTTGTCATGAATTATCAAAACCACCAAGGGAGCATGTTGTGCTTTCAATCTCCCCCTTTTTGGTAATTGATGACAACATACAATCAAAGCTTCAAATAAGGATATGCATGGATATAATGAAGACTTTGAAAGATACATGACTTAGAGTTGCTCCCCCTAAATGTGTGCAATCCCTTTAAAGGATAGTTGCTTTGGAATGCATGGACACACATATAGTGGAAGGGATATAATGAGTCATGTGTATCTTGGCTATATGCATCAAATATATGTGAATGAGTTACATCCTTGTTCAAGACTTCACTCTTGCAAACAATATGTGCAAGAAGCAAGAGATCATCTTGATCAAGAATATGATGCATATACTTACCTTGAGTTCTTGAGCATTCTTGAAGTAGAAGCACACTTGAGAAAACAATGTTAGGAAACACAAGAGTATTCTACTAAGCAAAAGCAATAGAACTCAAAAGTACCAAGATATGGAGGACATATAGAAGATAGTAATCCTTAAGATTTATATGTCTCCAAGATCATTTAGAGCTTTCTCCCCTTAGATATGAAAATAGTAGATCATCCTCTCCCCCTGAATCTTAGCATGTAGATATTAGGATTGGATAGGGTGAGAAAAGATCTAAAATGATCACCATTATAAAGTATGTAAATATCTTTTCTCCCCCTACTTTGGTGTTCTCCCCTTGTCTATATGAGTATAAACATTGAAGTTCGCTCTTCCCCTTGATCATATCTCCCCCTTTGCATATGCATGTATCTCCCTTTAGCATGAAACTTTGTTATTCTCCCCCTTTGGCATGAATTTCCAAAAAGGTCAGATACAGGGATAGATATAGGGATCATTGACTGGGAAGGGATCCTTGAGAACAAGGGTCATTGAATGTAGGGTTCATAGAAATGAAAACTAAGGGAATCATTGAAAATAATTTCTCTCCCTTTGAGATTTGGTAAGACTTCTCCTCCTTCGAGTTAGGGATCCTTGAAAAAAGAATTTCTCCCCCTAAGAGATTTTTTTTAATAATAAGAAGGGATCATCGAAGTAATAAAATCATCACTTGTAACTGCTAACATAAATACGAAAGGAAAACAAATCGGTGACGTCGAGACAGATAAATCGGTGGTACCGAGATTTTGTGGTGCAGCTTATCTGCAAATTCGGTAGAACCGAGATATATGTATCGGCGGCTCCGAGGCTAAAACAGAAAAATAAGGGACCAAGTTTCTGTTTTCAAAGTGTCAAAAGAGAATTTTTAAAAGAAAATGCAAAGTTTTTACAAAAGAATATCAACTAGAGAAGATTTGAGTGGTTCCAAGAAATCTTGCAAAATAAGGAATGAACCATCCAAAATACTTAACTAGATGATGGGCGGTGACTAGGTCACCTATATTAGAGTATATTGACTTAGGAGCCAAGCAAGAATACTTGATCATAAGTCATACTCTACGTTAAGCTCAAAATGGGGTTACCATTTTTCGATTAAGCATTTTAATGTCTTCATATCACTTGAGTTGCTTTAGCTCATGACTTGGAGTAAAGCCTTTTCAAGGATATGAGTACATACCTTTGAGTGATGTTGATGACGTTGCTTGTAGGCGAACTTGTTGAGGAAGCTCGAGGTTGATGAAGGTCATCTGAGTTGGGAGCTATCCTTCTTGTTTTAGTACACTTGTCACCTACAAAGGTTAGTCATGCAAGGAAGAACAATAGATATATCCATTTGACTGTTGGAAATATGCCCTAGAGGCAATAATAAATTAGTTATTATCATATTTCCCCGTTCATGATAATAGTTTATTATTCATGCTAGAATTGTATTGACCGGAAACTAAATACATGTGTGAATAGATAAACAAATACTATGTCCCTAGTATGCCTCTACTAGACTAGCTCGTTGATCAAAAGATGGTCAAGGTTTCCAGACCATGGACATAAGTTGTCATTTGATAACGGGATCACATCATTAGGAGAATGATGTGATGGACATGACTCAACCGTTAGCATAGCAAATGATCGTTCAGTTTATTGCTATTGCTTTCAATATGTCAAATACACGTTCCTCTGACCATAAGATCATGCAACTTCCGGATACCGTAGGAATACTTTGGGTGTATCAAACGTCACAACGTAACTGGGTGATTATAAAGGTGCACTACAGGTATCTCCGAAAGTGTTTGTTGAGTTGGCATGGATCGAGATTGGGATTTGTCATTCCGTCTGTCGGAAAGGTATCTCTGGGCCCTCTCGGTAATACAGCATCACAGAAGCCTTGCAAGCACCGTGACTAAAGAGTTAGTTACAAGATGACGTATTACGGAACGAGTCAAGAGACTTGCCGATAATGAGATTGAACTAGGTATTGGATACCGACGATCGAATCTCGGGCAAGTAACATACCGCCAGACAAAGGGAACAACGCATGTTGACATATGAGGTTCACCGATAAAGATCTTCATGGAATATGTAGGAACCAATATGAGCATCCAGGTTCCGCTGTTGGTTATTGACCGGAGAGTCGTCTCGGTCATGTCTACATCATTCCCGAACCCGTAGGGTCCGCACACTTAAGGTTCGATGACGATTTAGTATTATATGAGTTATGGGATTGGTGGCCGAAGTTTGTTCGGAGTCCCGGATGAGATCACGGACATGACGAGGAGACTCGAAATGGTCGAGAGGTAAAGATTCATATATTGGAAGGCTATATTCGGACGTCGGAAAGGTTCTGAGTGATTCGGGTATTTTTCGGAGTACCGGGGAGTTACGGGAATTCACCGGGAGAAGTAATGGGACTTATTGGGCCATACGGCAAAAGGAGAGGCAGGCCACGTGAGGAGGCGCGTGCCCCCCCTTGTGCAAACCGAATTGGACTAGGGGAGGGGGCGCAGCCCCCTCTTTCCTTTCCCTCTCCCTTCCCCCTTTCCTACTCCGTATGGGAGGTGGAATCCTACTAGGACTAAGGAGTCCTAGTAGGACTCCCCACACTTGGCGCACCCCTAGGGGGCCGGCATCCTCCCTCTCATCCTTTATATACGGGGGCAAGGGGGCACCCCAAAGTACACAATTGTCCCATAGCCGTGTGCGGTGCCCCGATCTCCGTTTTCCACCTCGGTCATGTTTTCGGAGAGCTTAGGCGAAGCCCTGCCGGAATCATTTCACCGTCACCGTCGCCACGCCGTCGTGCTGACGGAACTCATCTACTACCTCGACGTCTTGCTGGATCAAGAAGGCGAGGAACGTCACCGAGCTGCACGTGTGTAGAACTCGGAGGTGCCGTACGTTCGGTACTCGATCGGTGGAGCTCGAAGGATTGTTCGACTACATCAACCGCGTTGTGAGACGCTTCCACTAACAGTCTATGAGGGTACGTAGACACACTCTCCCCTCTCATAGCGATGCATCTCCATGGATAGATCTTGCGCGAGCGTCGGAAATTTTTTGAAATTCATGCTCCGTTCCCCATCAGGTGGCATCCGAGCCAGGTCTATGCGTAGATGTGATTTGCACGAGTAGAACACAAGTGAGTTGTGAGCGTGGGTGTATACATATTGCTTGCCGTTACTAGTTGTTACTTGATTCGGCGGTATTGTGAGATGAAGCGGCCCGGACCGACATTACGCGTACGCTTACGCGAGACAGGTTTCACCGCTACGTGCACTCATTGCATAAAGGTGACTGGCGGGTGTCTGTCTCTCTCACTTTAGTTGAATCGGTTTCAATGAAGAGGGTTCTTTTAGAAGATCAAAAAGCAATCACTACACCACGTTGTGGTTTTGCGTAGCTAAGAACGGTTCTTGCAAACCCGTAGCAGCCACGTAAAACTTGCAACAACAAAGTAGAGGACGTCTAACTTTTTTTTGCAGGGTATGCTGGTGATGTGATATGGCCAAGACATGATGTGATATAAGTTGTTGTATGAGATGATCATGTTTTGTAAGTTATCAGGCAACCGGCAGGAGCCTTATGGTTGTCTCTTTATTGTATGCAATGCCAACGCTATGTAATTGCTTTACTTTACCGCTATAAGTTAGCAGTAGTAGTAGTAGCAATAGCCGGCGAGACGACCACGACGCTACGATGGAGATCAAGGTGTCACGACGCTACGATGGAGATCAAGGTGTCAACCCGGTGACGATGGAGATCATGACGGTGCTTTGCTGATGGAGATCAAAAGCACAAGACGATGATGGTCATATCATGTCACATATATTGAATTGCATGTGATGTTAATCCTTTTATGCATCTTATTTTGCTTAGGACGACGGTAGCATTATAAGATGATCCCTTCACTAAATTTCAAGATAAGTGTTCTCCCCTAGTATGCACCGTTGCGAAGGTTCGACGCTTCTAAGCACCACGTGATGATCGGGTGTGATGGATTCTTTCGTTCGCATACAACGGGTGTAAGCCAGTTTTACACACGCAGAATACTTGGGTTAAACTTGACGAGCCTAGCATGTACAGACATGGCCTCGGAACACAAGAGACCGAAAGGTCGAACATGAGTCATATAGTAGATATGATCAACATGAAAGATGTTCACCATTCATAACTAATCCACCTCACGTGATGATCGAACGTGGTTTAGTTGATGTGGATCATGTTACACTTAGACAACTTGAGGGATGTTAATCTAAGTGGGAGTTCTTAAGTAATTTGATTAATTGAACTTCAATTGTCATGAACATAGTCTTACTTGTCTTAGCAAATTTATGTTGTAGATCAATAGACCACGTTGTAGTTCCCCTGTTTTATTATGTTCCTAGAGAAAACGAAGATGAAAGTTGATGGAAGCAACTATGCGGACTAGGTCCGTGATCTGAGGATTGTCCTCACTGCTGCACAGAAGGCTTATGTCCTTAATGCACCGCTCAGTGAAATACCCCTACGGCTTCGTCTGAGGACGTTATGAACGTCTGGCAGACAAGAAAAGATGACTACTCGATAGTTCAGTGCGCCATACTTTACGGCTTAGAACCGGAGCTCCAAATATGTTTTGAGCAACACGGAGCATATGAGATGTTCCAAGATCTGAAAATCTGTTTTTCAAGCTCACACCCGGGTCGAGAGGTATGACACCTTCGACAAGTTCTATAGCTACAAGATGGAGGAGAACAGCTCCGTTAGTGAGCATGTACTCAGAATGTCTGAGTACTTCAAACACTTGAATCAAGTGGGAGTTAGACTTCCGAATAAAGTGGTGATTGATAGAGTTCTCTAGTCACTATCACTAAGCTACTGGATCTTCGTGATGAACTATAAACATGCAAGGGATAGAAGATCCTTAAGCTATTCGCGATGCTACAATCTGCGGATGTAGAAATCAAAAAAGGGGAGCATCAAGTGTTGATGGTTAATAAGACCACTAGTTTCAAGAAGGGCAAGGGAAAGAAAAGGGAACTTCAAGAAGAACGGTAAAACAGTTGCCGCTCACGCGAAGAAACCCAAGGCTGAACCAAACCCGAGACTTAGTGCTCCCATTGCAAAGGGAAATGTCACAGGGAGCGGAACTTCCCCAAAGTAACTGGCAGATAATAAGACTGGCAATGTCAACAAAGATATTTGATATACATGTTATTGATATGTACCTTACTAGTACTCGTAGGAGCACCTGGGTATTTGATACTTGTTCAGTTGCTTACAACTTGAAACATGGAGCTTCGGAATAAACGAGGGCTAGCTAAGAACGAGGTGACGATGTTCATTGGAAGTGTCTCCAAGGTTGATGTGATCACCATCGCCACGCTCTCTCTACCTTCAGGATTAGTGATGAACCTAAATAATTGTTATTTGGTGCTTGCGTTAAGCATGAACATTATATCTGATAGTGTTTATTGCAAGACGGTTATTCAATTTCAGAGAATAATTGTTATTCTATTTATTTGGATAATATCATTGATGATCATGCACTTAAAATGAAAGGTTTATAGAATCTTGATCGTAGTAATACATATGTTCATAACACGAATGCCAAAAGATAATGATAGTACCACATATTTGTGGCACTGCCGCTTAGGTCATATCAGTGTTAAACACATGAAGAAACTCCATGCAGATGGGTTTTTGGAATCTCTTGATTATGAATCATTTGAGACATGTGAACCGTGCCTTATTGGCAAGATGACTAAAACTCCGTTCTCCGGAACAATGGAGCAAGCAACCAACTTATTGGAAATAATACATACCGATGTATGCGGTCCGATGAGTGTTGAGGCGCGCGGTGGATATCGTTATGTTCTCACGTTCACTGATGATTTGAGTAGATATAGTTATGTCTACTTGATGAAGCATAAATCTGAAATATTTGAAAAGTTCAAAGAATTTCAGAGTGAAGTAGAGAACCATCGTAACAAGAAAATAAAGTTCTTACGATCTGATCGTGGAGGAGAATATTTGAGTTACGAGTTTGGCAATCACTTAAGACAATGTGGAATTGTTTCACAGCTCACGCCACATGGAACACCACAGCGTTATGGTGTGTCCGAACGTCGTAATCGTACTCTATTAGATATGGTGCGTTCTATGATGTCTCTTACCGATTTGCCACTATCATTTTGGGGTTATGCATTAGAGACAGCTGCATTCACTTTAAACAAGGGCACCGTCTAAATCCGTTGAGATGACACCGTATGAACTGTGGTTTGCAAGAAACCTAAGATGTCATTTCTGAAAGTTTGGGGATGCGATGCTTATGTCAAAAGGCTTCAGCCAGATAAGCCCGAACCCAAAGCGGATAAGTGCGTCTTCATAGGATACCCAAAAGAGACCGTTGGGTACACCTTCTACCACAGATCCGAAGGCAAAGTTTTCGTTGCTAAAGAATGGATCCTTTCTAGAGAAGGAGTTTCTCTCGAAAGAAGTGAGTGGGAGGAAAGTAGAACTTGATGAGGTAATTGTACCTCCTCTGGATAGTAGTACGCCACAGAAAGAAATTTCTGTGACACCGACACAGACCAGAGAGGAAGTAGATGATGATGATCATGAAGCTTCGCATCAAGTTGCTACAGAACCTCGTAGGTCAACCAGGACACGCTCCGCACCAGATTGGTACGGCAATCCTGTCTTGGAGGTCATGTTGTTAGACAACGGTGAACCTACGAACTATGAAGAAGCGATGGCGAGCCCGGATTCCGACAAATGGCTTGAGGCCATGAAATCCGAGATTGGATCCATGTATGAGAACAAAGTGTGGACTTTGGAATACTTGCCCGATGAACGGCGAGCTATTAAAAAATAAATGGATCTTTAAGAAGAAGACGGACGCTGATGGTAATGTCACCGTCTATAAAGCATGACTTGTTGCTAAAGGTTATCGACAAGTTCAAGGAGTTGACTACGATGAGACTTTCTCACCCGTAGCGATGCTAAAGTCTGTCAGAATTATGTTAGCAATTGCCGCATTTTATGATTATGAAATCTGGCAAATGGACGTCAAAACGGCATTCCTTAATGGATTCCTTAAGGAAGAATTGTATATGATGCAACCGGAAGGTTTTGTCGATCCTAAAGGTGCTAACAAAGTATGCAAGCTCCAGCGATCCATCTATGGACTGGTGCAAGCATCTCAGAGCTGGAATACTCGCTTTGATGAAGTGATCAAAGCGTTTGGGTTTATGCAAGTTTATGGAGAAACTTGTATTTACAACAAAGTGAGTGGGAGCTCTATAACATTTCTAATAAGTATATGTGATTGGAAATGATGTAGAATTTCTGGAAAGCATAAAGAATTAATTGAAAGGAGTTTTCAATAAAAACCTGTTTTTGAGTTATCCACGGTTTGGGCATCGAGATCTATAGAGATAGATCAAGACACCTGATAAAAGATTTTCACACACCTTGATGAGATTTTGAAGAAGTTCAAAATGGATAAAGTCAAAAGAAATAAGTTCTTGGCTGGTGTGAAGTCGAGTAAGACTTGAAGATCTAGGTAAAGGTTGTTTACATGTTAGGCATCAAAATCTATAGAGATAGATTGAGACGCCTCATATGACTTTCACAAAACATATACCTTGACAAGATTTTGAAGAAGTTCAAATTGGATCAGTCAAAGAAGGAGTTCTTGACTGTGGTGAAAGGTGTGAAATTGAGTAAGACTCAAATCTCGACCACGGCAAAATAAATAGAATGGATGAAGGTTATCCCCTATGCCTCGGCCATAGGTTCTATAAAGTATGCCAAGCTGTGTGCCTTGCCATGTGTCTGGCAAAAGAGGTACCAAAGTGATCCAGGAGTAGATCACTGGACAGCGGTCAAATTATCCTTAAGATGACTAAGGAAGAATTTCTCAGGAATAGAGATGATAAAGAGTTCGTCGTAAGGGGTTACGTCGATGCAAGCTTTAAACACTGATCCGAAAGACTATGAGTCTCAGACCAGGATAAGTATAGTGGGGAAATCTTTTGGAGTAGCTCCAAACAGAGTGTGGTAGCAGCACCTACATATAACATAGAGATTTGCCAAGAACACACGGATCTGAATATTGCAGACCCGTTGACTAAAACCTCTCTCACAAGCAAAACATGATCAGCTTTAGAACTGATTAAGTGTTAATTACATGGAGATGTAATCTAGATTATTGACTCTAGTGCAAGTGGGAGACTGTTGGAAATATGCCCTAGAGGCAATAATAAATTAGTTATTATCATATTTCCCCGTTCATGATAATAGTTTATTATTCATGCTAGAATTGTATTGACCGGAAACTAAATACATGTGTGAATAGATAAACAAATACTATGTCCCTAGTATGCCTCTACTAGACTAGCTCGTTGATCAAAAGATGGTCAAGGTTTCCTGACCATGGACATGAGTTATCATTTGATAACGGGATCACATCATTAGGAGAATGATGTGATGGACATGACCCAACCGTTAGCATAGCAAATGATCGTTCAGTTTATTGCTATTGCTTTCAATATGTCAAATACACGTTCCTCTGACCATAAGATCATGCAACTCCCGGATACCGTAGGAATACTTTGGGTGTATCAAACGTCACAACGTAACTGGGTGATTATAAAGGTGCACTACAGGTATCTCCGAAAGTGTTTGTTGAGTTGGCATGGATCGAGATTGGGATTTGTCATTCCGTCTGTCGGAAAGGTATCTCTGGGCCCTCTCGGTAATACGGCATCATAGAAGCCTTACAAGCACCGTGACTAAAGAGTTAGTTACAAGATGACGTATTACGGAATGAGTAAAGAGACTTGCCGATAACGAGATTGAACTAGGTATTGGATACCGACGATCGAATCTCGGGCAAGTAACATACCGCCAGACAAAGGGAACAACGCATGTTGACATATGAGGTTCACCGATAAAGATCTTCGTGTAATATGTAGGAACCAATATGAGCATCCAGGTTCCGCTGTTGGTTATTGACCGGAGAGTCGTCTCGGTCATGTCTACATCATTCCCGAACCCGTAGGGTACGCACACTTAAGGTTCGATGACGATTTAGTATTATATGAGTTCTGTGATTGGTGGCCGAAGTTTGTTCGGAGTCCCGGATGAGATCACGGACATGACGAGGAGACTCGAAATGGTCGAGAGGTAAAGATTCATATATTGGAAGGCTATATTCGGACGTCGGAAAGGTTCCGAGTGATTCAGGTATTTTTCGGAGTACCGGGGAGTTACGGGAATTCACCGGGAGAAGTAATGGGCCTTATTGGGCCATACGGCAAAAGGAGAGGCAGGCCACGTGAGGAGGCGCGCGCCCCCCCTTGCCCAAACCGAATTGGACTAGGGGAGGGGGCGCAGCCCCCTCTTTCCTTTCCCTCTCCCTTCCCCCTTTCCTACTCCGTATGGGAGGTGGAATCCTACTAGGACTAAGGAGTCCTCGTAGGACTCCCCACACTTGGCGCACCCCTAGGGGGCCGGCATCCTCCCTCTCATCCTTTATATACGGGGGCAAGGGGGCACCCCAAAGTACACAATTGTCCCATAGCCGTGTGCGGTGCCCCGATCTCCGTTTTCCACCTCGGTCATATTTTCGGAGAGCTTAGGCGAAGCCCTGTCGGAATCACTTCACCGTCACCGTCACCGTCGCCACGCCATCGTGCTGACGGAACTCATCTACTACCTCGACGGCTTGCTGGATCAAGAAGGCGAGGAACGTCACCGAGCTGCACGTGTGTAGAACTCGGAGGTGCCGTACGTTCGGTACTCGATCGGTGGAGCTCGAAGGATTGTTCGACTACATCAACCGCGTTGTGAGACGCTTCCGCTAACGGTCTACGAGGGTACGTAGACACACTCTCCCCTCTTGTAGCGATGCATCTCCATGGATAGATCTTGCGCGAGCGTAGGAATTTTTTTGAAATTCATGCTCCGTTCCCCATCATTGACATGATACCAATTGAGATTTAGCAATTATGATCACATCAAGTATATGTCAAGGATATGGTTGAGTTGTCTTCTTCCTTCCATCATCAAGAGGGGTTGTGGATACTTGGTAATGACAAGATTGCTTATGGTTTGAGTTGATGGCAATCTTGTGGAATGATGTTCTTCCAAGTACCTACAAAAGGTTAGATGCGATACAAGGGAGCATAGAATTCCATGGTATAAGATAACATGTTAAAAGATCATGGAAATATCAAGAAAGCTCATGCCCTTGCATGCAAACGAGTGAGTCTAGCTCAAGTTTGAAGCATCAATGATGTTCAACTCACTCCTCAAGTGACAAAATGTTTTCTCATCAAGTGGCTTAGTAAAGATGTCGGCCAATTGTTTGTTAGTGCGAACATGCTTAAGATTAATATCTCCTTTGGCAACATGAACACGAATAAAATGATGTCTAACTTGAATATGTTTAGTTCGAGAAGGTTGCACAGGATTATGACCAATTTTAATAGCACTTTCATTGTCACAAAGTAATGGAACATTTTTAACATGGATTCCATAATCCTTAAGCGTTTGTGTCATCCATAGTAATTGCGCACAACAAGATCCAGCAGCAATATACTCAGCTTCGGCAGTAGATAGAGATACCGAGTTTTGTTTCTTGGAGGACCAAGACACAAGAGATCTACCCAAAAATTGACAAGTACCCGAGGTGGATTTTCTATCAACCTTGTGACCGGTATAGTCTGAATCGGAATAGCCAACAAGGTTAAAGGAAGATCCCTTGGGATACCAAATGCCAAAGTTTGGTGTTTGTATCAAATATCTCACAATACGTTTCACGGCCAAAAGATGACACTCTTTAGGTGCAGCTTGATATCTAGCACACATGCAAACACTAAGCATAATATCTGGACGAGATGCACATAGATATAGCAACGAACCAATCATAGATCGATAAACCTTTTGATCAACCGGTTCATCCTCCTTGGTAAGGTCAACATGTCCACTAGTAGTCATGGGAGTTTTCATACCTTTGCACTCTTGCATGTTGAACTTTTTGATCAAGTCCTTGGTATATTTAGTTTGAGAGATGAAAGTTCCTTCTTTCATTTGCTTGATTTGCAAACCAAGAAAGAATTTCAGCTCACACATCATGGACATCTCATACTTCTCGGACATCAACCTTCCAAACCTTTCACTAAATTGTGGGTTAGTAGATCCAAAGATAATATCATCCACATAGATTTGGCACACAAATAATTCACCATTAACTCTTTTAGTGAATAAGGTTACGTTAATTTTACCAATTTCAAAACCTTTTTCAATGAGAAACTTCGTTAAGCATTTGTACCAAGCACGAGGGGCTTGCTTAAGACCATAGAGTGCTTTACGAAGCTTGTAAACATGATTAGGTTTCTTAGGATTCACAAAACCAGGTGGTTGCTTAACATAGACTTCTTCTTCAATCTCACCATTTAAAAAGGCACTTTTAATGTCCATTTGATAAAGCGTGATATCATGGTGATTAGCATAAGCAAGAAGAATGCGAATAGCTTCAAGTCTAGCGACGGGGGAGTAGGTCTCACCGTAGTCCATACCTTCGACTTGCGTATATCCTTGGGCTACGAGACGAGCCTTGTTCCATACGACTTGACCGTCTTCGTCTTGCTTGTTCCGAAACACCCATTTTGTTCCGATGATGTCTTGCTCATCCTTGGGCTTCTCCACGAGTGTCCACACTTCGTTCCTCTCGAAGTTGTGAAGCTCTTCATGCATCGCGTTCACCCAATCCGCGTCTTCAAGAGCTTGTTCTACCTTCAAGGGCTCAATGCTAGAGATGAAAGAATAATGCTCACAAAAGTTAGCTAGATGAGTTTTAGAGCGAGTGATTCTCCTTGTTTGTATATCACCAAAGATTTGGTTTGGGGGATGGTTCTAGGTCACTTGTGCTCGAACTTGGGTCAGCTTTCGATTGTTGGATGGTGGAGCTTCTTCTTCATCATCATCATCTCCTTCATCTTCGTTGTTGTTGAAGGTGTCGTTCCCTTGAGGTGGTGGTGAAGGAGGTTGTGGTGGATCTTCATGATGCACTTCCTCCTCTTCATCATCTTGTCGTGTACCGCTTGTGGATGCCTCCATGTCATGTTGTGGTTCACCTTGACGTGAAGTTGGGGCTTCCACTTGAGTCGATGAAGTACTTTCCTTCTCCTCCATGGGACGAATCTTGCCGATGGACAAGTCTTGGATAGCTTCCGAAGGATCCTTATCACCTACATCATTTGGCAATTGTTCGACTTGCGAACCATTAGATTCATCAAACTTCACATCTACCGTCTCTTCAACTTTTCGAGTGAAGTTGTTGTAGACACGGTAAGTGTGAGAGTTTGATCCATAACCAAGAAGGAATCCTTCATGAGATTTAGAAGCAAATTTAGTTCGACGATGCTTATCAAGAATGTAGCACTTTGAGCCGAATACCCGAAAGTATCCAACTTGGGGTTTGTTACCGGTGAGTAGCTCGTATGCCGTTTTACCAAGAAGCTTGTGCAAGTAAAGTCGGTTTGTGGCATGACAGGCTGTTTCCACGACTTCTGCCCAAAAGTGTTTTGGCGTCTTGTATTCGTCCAGCATCGTTCTTGCCATCTCAATAAGAGTTCGGTTCTTCCTCTCAACAACTCCATTTTGTTGAGGCGTGTACGTAGCCGAGAACTCAGGTGAGACACCTTCTTCGTCAAGAAAGGTATCCACATGGGTGTTCTTGAACTCCGATCCGTTATCGCTCCGAACCTTCTTGATCTTCACTTCAAACTGATTTTGCGCTTTGCGAGCGAAGTTCTTGAAGATCTTTTGAACCTGCGACTTATCATCAAGAAAGAATACCCACGTAAATCAGGAAAAATCATCAACTATAACTAGACCATAGGAATTTCCACCGAGACTCTTGTAAGCATTGGGACCAAAAAGATCCATGTGAAGTAACTCGAGTGGTCTCCTAGTAGTCATGATATTCTTAACGGGATGACTTCCACCTACTTGCTTTCCGGCTTGACAAGCACTACAAAGTCTATCTTTGTCAAAGATAACATCTTTAACACCAAGAATATGATCACCTTTGATAAGCTTGTCTAGATTGCGCATGCCAACATGTCCTAGTCTCCTATGCCAAAGCCAACCTTTAGAAGATTTTGCAATAAGACAAGTACGAGGTTTGGATCTCTTAGTGAAATCGACAATGTATAGATCACCTCTACGGAAACCGGTAAAGACCATTTTATGATTATCTTGACGAAACACTTGGCAATCTGCTTTCGTGAATAGCACATTAAAACCAAAGTCGGCAAGTCTAGATACGGAAAGAAGATTGTAGCCAAGGGATTCAATATGCATAACATTTTGAATAGAGCTATCATGGGATATGGCCACCTTACCAAGACCAAGTACCTTACCCTTGGAGTTGTCTCCAAACGTTACGTACCTTCGCGGTCCATGGTTTGGTGTGATCTCTTCAAACATCTCTCTATCTCCGGTCATAAGATCGGTACATCCGCTATCGAGAATCCACTCTTTTCCTCCGGACATGTAATCCTTGAAGTTTGCCATGAGACTTAGATTCTTCATGATCTTCTCATACTCGATGTCGAACAACTCATCTTCATCATAATAGCCATGTTCCACATTGCCATCATCAAGTGGGAAATCCTCGTCATAAAGAACAAGAGATTTGTTAGGTTTGTGATTATGACAATGTTCAAGTTTATGAATGCGAATGGCTTCTACAATGATGTTGTTGATAGTTGTGACATCTCCTTTAGCACGCATGAGGTCTCTAAGCTCAAATAGACAATCATCAAACTTGGGATCACTAGGCGTCATATTGTGGAAGGCAATAGTTTTATGAAGAATTTCGTCAAGATTACTCAATGAATAACTTGGATATCGTTTCTCCAAGTCATTCCACAAAGTGTAAGCACATACAAAATTCTTCATTTGATTAAGCACATTTCTAGGCAATGCTCTAACAATAAGATTGACAGTTCTAAGATTGCATAGCATATCAATTTCCTCTTCGTGCGTGGGGTGTAAAGGATCAATGGGAGGTACATAAGGGCTCTTAACATATTTGCTCAATTGAAACTCATTAAACAGCTCCAGCATCAAGGTTTTCCATTGACTATAGTACTCTCCATCAAGAATGGGCACTCTACAACTCAAACTCCCTACACTAGACACATCCATCTTCCTCCTCGGTGATTAAACCGAAGCAATGGAGACCAACGCTCTGATCCCAATTGAGGGATCACTAGAAGAGTGTCTAGAGGGGGGTGAATAGACTACTAGCAGGAATTTAAAACCTAACCATCTCCCAAGATAATTGGTTGGCAGATTTTAACAGTTTTAGCAAGTCTAGCAAGTCTAACAGCCCTACACATGCATGTCAACAAATATGGCAGCGGAAAGTAAAGACATTGCACATGGAAGTAAAGAGATGAGATAGGTAGATCAAACGCATGAGGGACACGAAGATTTTTCCCGTGGTTCCGATAGGTGGTGCTATCGTACGTCCACGTTTATGGAGTCTTCAACCCACGAAGGGTAACGGTCGCGAGAGTCCACGGAGGGCTCCACCCATAAGGGTCCACGAAGTAGCAACCTTGACTATTCCATAACGGCTTCCGTCCACGAAGGACTAGCGTCACTACGGGTAGATCTTCACGAAGTAGGCGATCTCCTTGCCCTTACAAACTTCTTGGTTCAACTCCACAACACGAAGTAGGAGGCTCCCAAGCGACACCTAACCAATCTAGGAGGCACCACCCTCCAAAAGGTAATAGGCTCGGCAATGATGATGAACTCCTTGCTCTTGTGCTTCAAGATCATAGACTCCTCAACACACAATCACTCTCTCATAGATTTGGCTTGGTGGAAGAGATGGGATTTGTGGAAAGCAACTTGGGGAGGCTAGAAATCAAGATCCATATGGTTGGAGTGGATGATCTTGACCTCAACACAAGGGTAGGTGGTTCTCTCTCACAAAACTGGATGGGGCAAGTATGGAATAGTTCTGAGTGCTTCTCTTTCGAGTGGGTGGTGATGAAGGGGTATATATAGGCATCCCCAAAAATCCAACCGTTACACACAAAATGACCAACTCGGTGACACCGATGTGTTAATCTCGGTGGTACCGAAGTGACCAAAAGGTGGCAACTTTTGAATCTCGGTGAGACCGATATATGAAACTCGGTTGCACCGATAAGGTGACCAACGGTCAGATTGCCCAATCTCGGTGACACCGATCCAACAATCTCGGTGGTACCGATATTGTGAATTTGCGTAACAGAAAGTTGGCAACCTAAACTCGGTGGCACCGAAGTAGAATCAGTTGCACCGAAAGGCTAGGGTTTGGCTTAGGTCTGTCTGAGTTTGGGAATCGGTGGCACCGAGTGGAAAGTGTTGGTTGCACCGATTTTGGATATTTGACTTAGAACAGACTTTTGTGAAAGAGCTTGTGGGTGTTTTTGGTGACTATCACTTGTGCACGTATGAGCATTTTGTTCACCAACAAAACCTTACCCCTTTTAATAGTATTGGCTTTCCTATGGACTCAAAGTGATTTCTCACAAATGTAAAATGTAGAGTCCTCTTGCTTGAAGCTTTGCCAATCCATTTCCTTGCATCTTGGGGTATCTCCACAATCCTTTTGCAAACCCTTCCTCCTCTATGGACTTTTATCTGAAATACACTAGGTAAAAGTATTAGTCCAAGAGACAATGTATGGTGTCATGAATTATCAAAACCACCAAGGGAGCATGTTGTGCTTTCACGGGGACTGACGGCTCGGGCCCGGGGGCTCCGCCTCCTAGCACGGGGGCTACGGCTGGCCCCGAAATCCACCTCGAGCCGGTGCCGGCTCCTGTCACGGCCCCACCTGGGCCCAGCCCATCCTAGCCTTCCTCCTGCGCGGCGAGCTCCCTCCCGACGAGGCTACGGCCCGGCAAATCCAGCGTCGGGCCCCCGCCTACAGCATCATCAACCACGAGTTGGTCCATCGCAGCACAACCGGCGTGTTCCAACGCTGCGCCGAGCCGGAAAAGGGGCAAGAGATCCTCCGAGACATCCACCAGGGCGAGTGCGGGCATCACGTCGCCTCCAGAACCCTGGTGGCCAAGGCGTTCCGCCACGGTTTCTACTGGCCGACGGCCTTGGAAGAAGCAAAGCAGCTGGTCGACAAGTGCGAATGGTGCCAGCGCTTCAGCACGCAGAGCCACCTGCCGGCTACGGCGCTCCAGACCATCCCCCTCTCCTGGCCCTTCGCGGTCTGGGGCCTCGACATGGTGGGACCATTCAAGACCGCTCGAGGCGGCATGACGCATCTATTGGTGGTCGTCGACAAGTTCACCAAGTGGATCGAGGCTAGGCCAATCAAGAAGCTGGACGGCCCCACTGTCGTCCGGTTCATCAAAGACATCACGGTCCGCTACGACGTCCCCCACAGCATCATCACCGACAATGGCACAAACTTCGCTAAAGGCGCAATGGCGCGTTTCTGCTCCCAGGAGGGCATCCGGCTCGACCTCGCATCGGTGGCCCACCCACAGTCGAACGGCCAGGCGAAGAGGGCAAACGGCTTGATCCTGGCCGGCCTCAAGCCCCGGCTCGTGGCGCCACACGTGCGATCAGCCGGCTGCTGGATCGAAGAGCTGCCGGCTGTCTTGTGGAGCCTCAGGACCATGCCCGACCGGTCAACCGGCTTCACCCCTTTCTTTCTCGTGTACAGGTCCGAGGCGGTCATCCCTACGGACATTGAGTTCGATTCGCCTTGGGTCACCATGTACATGAAGAAGGATGCAAAGGAAGCAAGAGAAGACGGCGTCAACCTACTCGAAGAAGCACGCGAGCTGGCCCTGAGCCGAACAGCCATCTACTAGCAGAAGCTCCGGCGCTACCACAGCAAGCGGATCCGGCCCCTCTCCTTCCGCGAGGGGGACCTGGTGCTCAGGCGGATCCAGCGGACCGCTGGCCAGCACAAGCTCTCTTCCAAATGGGAGGGCACGTTCATCGTCAGCAAGGCGCTGCATAACAATGTGTACTATCTAATAGACGCCCAGAAGCCGCAGAAGCTCAAAAGAGACGCCTCTGGCGAGGAGACAGAGCGCCCGTGGAACGCGGCGCTCCTTCGTTCATTTTACTGCTAAAACCAGTGTATGTATGTATCCTCCCTTTTGGGCTTATGAATGCAATGAGTGCCCCAAGCCAGCTCTTGGGGCATACCCTTCTCGTTTCCATCAAATTCAGTCTGTTGCAAAGAACCGACTCCCAAAATCCGGTTCCCCGGACCCGGGGACTTGCCGGCTAGCCATGGCACCACCTCTCGAAAATGGCCAAAGTAATGTGAGCTAAGCAAAACCCCTCCCGCCTCGCCCGGCTACAGACCGGCTCTCGGCTGTCCGGCCGACAGGTTGCTAGGGCAAAAACTTAGCGCACACGAACACCGTTGGCGGGCAAGCTATCATCTGCGGCTAGCCGAGTCTTTACCTTTTCCTACCGGCCTCTGACGCACTCACCCTGGCCGAACGTTTTCGCGACTCCAAAAACCCCACGAACGACTCCCTAGAGGTTAACGCCCCGACCCAGCTACAGTCCGGCTCCCGGCTGTCCCTAGAGGTTAACCCCACGAACGACTCCCTAGAGGTTAACGCCCCGACCCAGCTACAGTCCGGCTCCTGGCTGGCCGGCTGTCTTGGGCAAAAAAGGAGTCAAAGAAACGATAAGCCAGGGGCGAGTCGGCACGCATTAAATTGCATACACAAAAGCATGGAAAACACAAGTTCATACACAAAAGCATAAAGGCCCGAGGCCACATGTTCGTTACATTACACCCCCAGTGGGTGGAACTGTAGTCTAACAAAAAGTAGGAAAGCAAAAGGACCCTAACTAGTGGCGGCACCGTCTCCTCCCCCTACGCTCTCCGCGGCGGCTGAGGTAGAAGCCCCGTCCTTGACCACGGCACGCTCCGTGTCAGCTCCCGCGTCCAAATCTTGAGCCGGCTCGGAGTCGACGTAGTCGTCGGTGCTGGACTCGGCGTCTTCGTCGTCCGTCTCGCCGGCGCTACCCTCCGGGTCGTCAAGGGCAAGCGCGTAATGATCCTCCGGGATCACCTCGCCGTCTGTCGTCCGCTCCGGGACGTATTCGTCCCACGGAGCAAAGGACGCAAGGTCGCTGGCCCGCACGGCCAACGTGTCGGCAGCCACCTCCAGCTCTGCATCCGTGCCGACGCGCTAGGCCGCAAGCAGCCCCAAGTCCAGCCCGGGGTACCACGACTTCGCGACGCGAAGCGCCATGGCCGCTCCGGCACGCGCTGCGGAAGCCCTCCAGGCGTTCACCCGCGCGGAGCCGGCTTACAGCCACCTCGACAGCCAGCTCATGGAGACCGGCTCCACCGCACCCGGCCGAAGGGTGCGAACCAGTGCCGAGCCGGCACCCTGAAGCCGCTTCATGGCCCGGACCACCTCGGTCAGGCGCACCTTGGCGGCGATCCCCACCTCGTCCACGGTCCAGGCGGCAAGCGGCCCGACGTGGACTCCCTGCGCCCGCTGATCCTCGCGGTGGGCCTCCACGACCACTTCTGCGGCCTCCTGCGTACCCGGAAAGAGCCCTGGGGAAGAAAGGGGCGCACGGTGTAAGACAAAGGAAACGTCGACCCCAAGCCGACGCACGAAGACAAGCAAGGAAACAAAACTTACCGGCCAGGAGCCGGACCACCGCGTGCGCCTCCTCCTGCAGCGCAGCCTCCCTAGCCGACCACTCCTGGATCTGGCGGTTGTGCTCGGCCTGCGCCGCCTCCGCCTCCGTGGCCGCCTTCGCCAGCAAGGCGTCCTTGGCCCCCAGCGCCTCACGATGGGCCACCTCCCGCTCCTTCAAATCGCGTCGATGGGCCGCCTCGAGCTCGTCCTTCTCCGCCTGCGCGCGATCGGCCACCTGGCGCAGCCGGTCACACTCCGCGGTCTGGAGGTCCCGCTGCTCGCCAAGTTGTATCACCTGGCGGCGGAGGCAGGCCGCCTCGGCAGCTGAGGCTTCGCAACACAAAGACGCTCCCGTTAGAAAGAAAGCAAACATAAGGATCCGACCCGCCTGCAAAGCAGCCGGCCTGGATCCCATGGACTACACCCAGTGGGTGCACTCGCGCACCCCCACTGGAAAATTACAAAATTCACGTACCTCGCAGGTCTGCGGACATGACGGCCAGCCGGTTTTCGGCCCCCCGATACAAGCCTAGCAGTGCGTTGTACGCGGCCACCCGGCGGTCGTGGACAGCCTACGAAGAACAAAAGCGAAGAGGCAACGCAGTTAGACTCGACCCGCCTGCGTCCCAGCCGGCCCGAATCTCGGGGACTACACTCAGTGGGTGCGCTGGCGCGCCCCCACTAGAAAAAACCAAAGCAAAAAATACAAGGACCTCGAGCCCTTACCGTGACGGACTGCTCGAGATGCGCCAGCTGGTTCCTGGCGGCCTGGGCCTCTTGCGCCGTCTGGGCGCGGCAGTCGGCGAACTCGGCGACGACCGCGGCCACCGCAGCTCCAAGGACGCTCGGCGCGTCATCCATAGGCATGCCGCCGGCCGCGGCCTAGGTCTCTTGCGGCTGACCCCCTTCAGCGGGGTCGGGCGGACCCCGCGCCGCGGCTACTATGGGACCCGCTCCCCCTGGCACCGTGGCTCTAGGTGCCCTGGCTGATGAGCTGGAGGCGGCCGCTCCTCCAGGCACCGCAGCCTCGATCTTCGGCACGCCGCCCCCAGCGGCGCCTCCCCTGCTCACCTCCGGAGCCGGGACCTCCGGCTCCAGAACGACGACCTCCGGTGGCTCGTCGTCGGTGCCTGGTGGCACGTCATCAGCCCCCAACGGAGCGCCGCTGCGGCCCGGCTCCGCCCCCTTGGCGGCGTCAGCCGCGCACGGAGCCGCGCGCGCCTCCTCCTCGGCATGCGCGTCCGCTTCCGCCCGCCGTGCAAGGTCGTGCGTGCTCTTGTACCTCCTCTCCCGGCCAGGGGAAAATGGCTCCCAAGACTGGCCCGCCGCCTTCGCGTGGGCCCTCCCTGGTGGCTGTTTCCGTGCCGCCTCCTCCCACGGACGGCGTTCCTCCTCGAGCCGCTCCTGCCCGGCTGCCTCCCAGCCCCGCCACGCCTCGCGCTCCCTTTCGTCGGTGGCGGTCTTCTGCGCCGTTCCCGCCGTCTCGTCGGCCGTGGTCCTCCCCAGGGCACGCGGCTCCCTGAACAATGGAATGAGGAAAGGGGCCGACTAGAAACCAATTAGAAACCCAAAAGAGACTTACCCGATGCTAACGGGGACCGTCCACCTAACAGGGCCCACCGGGGCAACCCGCGGTCTCTTCCCGCCACCTCCACGACTGCCGCCTGGCTGCCCGCCGGCTGCCCATTTGGGAGCCGGCCTGGAGCTGGCCGGCTGCTTCCCGCGTTCGTCCATGGCTGTGTCGCCTCGACCCGGCTCGCGGTCGACCCGGCGAACGCGCCTCCTCGGCGCAGTGGCATCGTCTCCCGAAACTTCGGGGTCCTCCGGGGCCGCTGCATTGCGCATCTTCCCTGGCTCAGCATCGTCATCGGACAAGTCCCGCAAAAGAGACTGGGGGAGGAACTCACCCGCCGACTCGGTTCTCTCCGCTTCCGTCCCGCCGATCCCCGACGCGCCGGCTCGCTCCGATTCGGCCGGCTCCACGTCTTCGACCTCCTCGAGGTCCGACTCCGCCACGTCGGCAGCCGGCTCCCCGTACTCCTGTAGCAAAGGAAAGACCTACACGCAAAGGAAGCCCCTCCGTCATCAGGCTCGGGGGGAGCGACGGCTTTAGAAGAAAAAAGGTAGGGGGCGGTTCGTCGCGTACCCGCGGAGCCGGATGGTGCCGGCTGTACGGGGCCTTCCCCCATCGCCACCCGCCTTCGTTCATCTTGGCGGCCGAGATGGAGTTCACCCTCCTTGCCACCTGCACCGCCTTCAGCTCCTTGGTGGAGAGCCAGCACGGGTCGCTCCGCCCTCCCATCTGGCAGATGAGGTGCGGCCGGCGCTGCAGTGGCTGCACCCGGCGCACCACCATCGTGGCAAGGAGATCCACACTGTAAGCCCCTCCGTCTTGGTCATCACGAGCAGCCGCTCGCAGAGCCGGTCCGCCGTCTCAGGCGCTTGGGGCGGAGGCGTCCTCCAGTTCAGCATCGCGACCGGCGGCTGGTTGACGAAGTCGGGAAGGTTGATGTAGTTCTCGGCCGGCTACACATTCTTCACGTAGAATAACCCCTTTTGCCAACTCTTCACCGAGTCCTGTAGGGGGAGCTGAGGGAAGCCGGCTCCGGGGCGATAGTGAACTAGGGCGGTTCCGCAGGCGGTCATGACCGTCGCGCGCGGTGGCCTTGTTCTTCAACGTCTGCCGCTTCAGGTAGAAAAGCCGGCACCAGAGGTCAAGGTGCGGCTCCACTCCCAAAAAGCCCTCGCAGATGGCAACGAATGCCGCCAGCTGCAGGATGGCGTTGGCGCTAAGGTGGTGCGGTTGCAGCCCGAAGCGTGAAAGGAAACACCGGAAGAACGTGCTCGCCGGCAGGCCGAGCCCGCGGGCGAAATGCTCGACGAAGACCACCACCTCGCCTTCTCGCGGGGCCAGCACATTCTCCGCGCCCGCGATGCACGCCTCCACGTTCTCCGCCGGCGGCATCTTGCGGTGGTGGCAGAGGTGCTCGATGTAGGCCTCATCGACATCGCTGCCGTCCCAGGCGCCCTTGCCCGCCATTCGCCTCGGAGGTGTCTTGGTCGCGGCGGCGGGGCGCGTGGGCTCGGTCGCGTCGCGGCTTTCGACGGCAGCGGACGGTGGTGCGGCGGACGCGTGACCTCTGCTCTCTCTCTCTCTCTCTCTCTCTCTCTCTCTCTCTCTCTCTCTCTCTCGATGCGGGGAGGGGGACGGGCGACGAAGACGATGTGCGGGGGCAGGGGAGCGAATGCCTTGTTTCGTTCCTCTCCCCTTCCATTTAAAACCCGCGTGGGGTAGTGGGGAGCGAATCCGTCACGCACGAACCCCACTACTTCCGCCATGCACGGGAGGGGCATTAAGGCGTTTAGGGAACGCCAACCGGCAACCCTGGCCGCAAGGAACCACGCGCGTGGGCCGAGGCGCGGCCGAAGTGGGCCCCGCCCCATGGCCCGGTCTTGTCCTCCGCGTGGCCTGTTAGGCCACAGCCCGCTGCACTCCACACGTGGCGCGTCCTCTCTGCCCCTCGGGGTGGTCGAGGCGCCCAGCGGAGCGTTGGCCGGCTGCGAGACCGGCCATCGCGATCCCACGCCCCCCGGCTTCGGGACTTCCGACGGTCCTCGAATGCAAGACTCAAGCCGGCGAGGTCCGCCGCGGCCAGCCGGCGGGCCTCCCCTGCTTCGGGGACTACTGACGAGGGGATAACCCTGGGGTAGCCTCAGCTGGGTCTTTGCTCCAGCTTTTCGAAAAATGACTACAGGGCAAGCCGCCTCCCCCTGGGCTCCGCATGGCCGGCTAGAGGCGGAGACGCCAGGCCATCGGGCCGGCAGGTCAGCTCCCGTCATGTCACCACGCCTCACAGGACGGTGACCTGACGCGCAGCGTGTCAGCAGTGCCTACGGTACCGCGGTCAGGGCACTCATGGCTACAGTGGACTCCGTCGCGTCGGAGGTCAGCGCCCGCATGGCCACAATGGATGTAGCAGCGCCTCTGACTCCGGACGACTGCGACCGGGCGGACGGCACAGTACCCGCACGCCCTCAACCACTCCATTACCTGCCCCGGCATGGCCACAACGTGGCCAGCCGTACCGCTGACCATGGCCGGCTACCACAAGACGACGCCGAACCGGACAACCCATGTTGCGGCGTCACAAGCACGCGCCAATAGCGATGGACCGTCGGTGGGCTCTCCCACCGGCTCCCGATGGGACCCTGCAGCCGGCGGGCCCCACCAACGACAAGACCCTTCGACCGGGGGCCCCCCTGGCTGGCTAGAGAGGCCGCCAGCCGGGTCCCCCCCTCCCCGGTGCCGCATATGTATATTGTAATCCAGGGGGCTGGCCTATAAAGCCCCCCGGAGCCACCCCATGCAAGGGGGGTCACCTTCACACACACATCCACCCACGTAGAGAGGCAGAGAGAGCCGACATGCCTCTTCTTCCTCCTCTAGATAACAGCTCAAGGAGCACCATTGTAGTCTGCTCGGTTCTTCAACCAAACTAGCAGGACTAGGGGTGTTACCTCCCACAGAGGGCCCCGAACCTGGGTACATCATGTGTCTCGCACCACTTGTTCCCAATCCCGTCACCGGAGCCCGTCGGCGTCCTTCGGCCCCAACCACTCTCGATAAGCCTCCCCATGGCATCTGTCGTGAGAAAACGACGACAGCCTCGGATCCGTATACCATAAAGAAAGGAGTACGATTGGTCGAACGATTCGGAGTCGTCCGAATGCCCCAGAGGATAGACGGTAGTTCTTCTACCCAAGCGCCGGCAGCATTTTTCAGATCCCTCATCAATCGGGGCTTCAATCCTTAAAGAATCATCCCATTCGCTCGTTCTGCTTGCCCATTCGACTGCGGGTGAGCTACAGAAGCGTAATTGACCCGAGTCCCTTGAGTGTTGCAAAACTCATGGAATTCATCTGAATCAAAATTCTTCCCGTTATCAGTGATGATATCATGAGGCTCTCCGAATCTGAAGATAATTTGCTGAATGAAACTGACTGCAGTACCTGCATCCAAGCTTTTGATGGGCTTCACTTCGACCCACTTGGTGAACTTATCCACTGCAATCAACAGATGGGTAAACCCACTCGACCCTGTATGCAAGGAACCGACCATGTCGAGGCCCCACACAGCGAACGGCCAGGTGAGCGGGATGGTCTTGAGTGCAGATGTAGGCTTGTGCGTCTGATTCTTGAAAAACTGACACCCAACACAGAGGTCTACCATGTCTTTAGCAGCTGCATTGGCTTGGGGCCAATAAAATCCTGCACGAAATGCTTTTGTGACCAATGTCCTAGAGGAAGCGTGATGGCCACAAGTTCCCGAATGGATTTCATGCAAAATCTGTAGCCCTTCTTCTGGGGATATGCACTTCTGTGCCACACCTGTAGTGCTTTTCTCGTATAGTTGTTCTCCCATCACTTCAAAGGATTTGGATCATCGGACGATACGTTTGGCTTCTTCTTTGCCTTCAGGGAGCTCTTGCTGGAGAAAATAAGCTAAATAAGGTTGGGTCCACTCCGGAGTGATCACCAACATCTCTTGGATGAGATCCACTACAGCCGGAATGTCAACTTCAGTCAGACGGTCCGACTGCTTGTGGGGGCTCTTCAGTAAAAGGATCTTCCTTAACTGAAGGAGAGTGTAGATGCTCGAGGAATATGCCCTTTGGGACTACCCGCCGAGTAGATCCGATCTTAGCCAGGTCGTCAACAGCCTGGTTCTTCACTCGGGGCATATGGTGCAGTTCTAGGCCTTCAAAGTTCTTTTCCAACTTCCGGACTACATTACAGTACCCAGTCATGGACGGACTCCGGATGTCCCATTCTTTCATCACCTGATTGACCACAAGGTCCGAGTCACCGAATATCATCAGGCGTCGGATACCGGGCGGGATGGCCATTCGGAGCCCATACAGGAGGGATTCGTACTCGGCCTCGTTGTTTGACGAGTCGAAATGGATTTGAAGGACGTAGCTCAATCGGTCTCCTCTGGGGGAAACAAGGACTACTCCAGCTCCAGACCCTTGAAGCATCTTAGATCCATCAAATAACTTGGTCCAGTGTTCAGGGATACTAGGAGCCGGTTGTTCCTGCTCAATCCATTCGGCTAAAAATTCCACAAGTGCCTGAGACTTGATCGCCTTCTTGGCTTCAAACTTGATCTCCAACGGGAGGAGTTCAATTGCCCATTTGGCCACTCGGCCCGTGGCGTCTCTGTTATGCAGGATCTCCGACAGGGGAGCATCACTGATAACTGTGATCGAGTGTTCTTGGAAGTAATGAACTACCTTCTTCACAGTGAGATAAATGTCATAAACTAGCTTCTGATAATGTGGATACCTCTGCTTGGAAGGAGTCAAGACCTCTGAAATATAATAGACGGGTCTCTATACTTTGAAAGTTTTTCCCGATTCCTCGCGCTCCATAGTGAGGACAGTACTGACCACCTGTCTCGTAGCCGCGATGTACAAGAGTAGAGGCTCTCGGCTGCTCGGAGCAGCTAACACTGGCTGGGTGGAAAGCAAGGCCTTGAGCTGATCAAATGCGGCTTGCGCTTCAGGAGTCCATTCAAAAGTATCAGATTTCTTCAGCAGTCGGTAAAGAGGCAAGGCCTTTTCGCCGAGTCGAGATATGAATCTATGCAGGGCTACAAGGTATCCCGTGAGCTTCTGGACGTCATGAAGACGGACAGGTTTCTTCATTCGGACGATGGCACCGATCTTGTCCGGATTAGCATTGATTCCTCGCTCAGAAACGAGAAAACCGAGTAGCTTACCAGAGGGCACTCCTAATGTGCATTTCGCAGGGTTGAGTTTTATTTGAAAACGTCGGAGGTTGGCGAAGATTTCAGGGAGGTCAGCCAGGATGTCGGAACCTTTCCTGGACTTGACCACGATGTCATCCATGTAAGCCTCTACGTTCCAACTGATTTCCTCTTGCAAACACTTATGAATCATACGCATAAAACTTGCCCCAGCATTCTTCAGACCGAATGGCATAGTGATGTAGCAGAAACACCCGAATGGGGTGATGAAAGTTGTTTTTATTTCATCTGGTCCATACATTCGTATCTGATGGTACCCGGAGTACGCATCTAAGAACGATAGGCGTTCACATCCGGCGATGGAATCTACTATCTGATCTATGTGGGGAAGGGGAAAATGATCTTTCGGGCAGGCCCGATTAAGCTGCTTGAAGTCGATGCACATCCGGAAGGACTTGTCCTTCTTGGGCACCAACACTGGGTTGGCCAGCCACTCGGAATGGAAGACTTCGTGAATGAATTCAGCAGCTAGGAGCCGAGCAATCTCTTCACGAATCACCTTGCGCTTCTCTACGGAGGATCGACGCAAGTGCTCCTTGACTGGTTTAACTTTAGGATCCACTCAGAGTCGGTGCTCAGCCAGTCCCCTGGGAACCCCCGGCATGTCAGACGGCTTCCATGCAAAGATATCCCAGTTCCCCCGAGATGTTGGTCGGAGCTGCACTCGGATCGATGGGATGAACGTGAACCTGCTTTGTTTCGCCGTCCAACGGGAAAGCGGATTCCGTCGCCGGTCGCTTGGACTTTAACAAGTCTGTAGCGTCCACTGCCTTTTTGTACCCATCGAGTTCGACGGCGAGTATCTGCTCGTTTGCGATTTTAGAGCCCTGCTGGAGGCACTCTTCAGCAACTTTCCGATCGCCGGTAACTGTGATCACGCCATTCGGCCCTGGCATCTTAAGCTTAAGATACACGTAACATGGTCGGGCCATGAAACACGCGTAGGTAGGACTACCCAAGATAGCATGATATGCACTCCGGAAATCAATCACTTCAAACGTCAGGCGTTCCTTCCGGAAGTTCTTCTCTTCGTCGAAGATGATGTCCAGAGTGATCTGACCGAGTGACTCGGCCTTCTTTCTAGGAATGACCCCATGGAAATGCATATTACTCTTACTCAGGCGGGACATCGGAATGCCCATGGTGCTAAGTGTATCCGCGTAAATTATGTTCAGTCCGCTGCCGCTGTCCATCAGAACTTTGCGCAGTCGGACTCCATTGACAGCCGGATCGACGACCAGCGCGTGCCTCCCGGGGGTGGCTATGTGGGCTGGGGTGATCAGACTGATCGAAAGTAATAGGAGTTTTTGTCCAATTGAGGTGCTTAACGATTGTCGAAGCCACCAAGTTTACCTCCCGATTGATGACCTTCAATCGGCTCTTACTTTCGACATCTGCGAAGATCATGTTCAGGACCTTGTCGACGTGAGGGTACTCACAATCGCGGTCGCCCTCTTCATCATCATCCTTTTTCTGCAGAGGCCTCCTTACCCATCTCATGCTTGAGCATTCGACACTCCCGAGTGGTGTGCTTTGGGTAAATGAGGTTGCCCTCCTCATCCTTTTTAGTGTAAATAGCACAGGGCTGATCCAACACTTCGAAATTATACTCAGGCTTCTTTTTGTTAGCCCAATCTTTCTTCTTGTTCTTTTTGGGCTTCGGCTTCCCCTGACCAGGAACTGCAGCTACTTCAGCCTATCCCGAAGGATCGGCTTTCTGTTTTTTCTTCTTGCCTGCGTTCCCCACCGATTGAGGAGCGTCGCCAGCTCGCCCTTTGCCACCGCGGAGGCGGTCTTCCTCTTCGCCGTTGGCATATTTATTGGCAATCTCCATGGCCCGACTGAGAGACAGATCTCCCGATCGGCCAAACTTCAGGATGAGCTCCTGATACCGAGTGCCTGCCTTGAAGGCGCACACGGCCCAGTGCTCGGTGACATTCCCGACAGTGTTGTGCAGAGTGGTCCATCTCTGTATGTACTCTCGGAGAGTTTCATTGCTCTTCTGGACGCAATGCAGCAACTCTATCAAACCACCCGGACGCTTGTAAGTTCCCTCGAACGTCTTGATGAACACCTGCGCCAGGTCCACCCAGCAATAGATGCTGCTAGAAGGTAACTGGTTCAACCATGCCCGAGCAGATTCTTCCAGCATGAGGGGAAGATGCTTCATTGCCACGAAGTCATCACCACCACCAATCTGAACTGCCACTCGGTAGTCTTCAAGCCAAATTTCAGGCTTGGATTCGCCGTTGAACATCCCGATCCCCGTCGCCAACCTGTAGTTGGGGGGAATCTCAGCCTCTCGGATGTATCTATAGAAGCACTCGATTCCTGACGTCCCCCATCCACTCACTCGGTCCCTAAGCACTCGGCTTTTATCCACCAATCTCTGAGTGATGGTAGACCTGGCATTGAGTAGCGGGGGGCATCGGCCTACTTTCTCATGACCTCTGGGGCGAGGGGGAGTCCGATTGCGGTCTTCTCTGTGAGGACGACCGTCGTCAAAGGGCGCTTGCCCTGTGAACCACCCCTCGGAGGGGGCGTCAGACTGACGTCACGATCATCACGCCAATACCCTCTGTGCCGGCCTCTCGGAGGAGGAGGAGAGTACTGGTGTTTCCCATAGGCATGTGGACTGTGTGTAGACTGGATAGTGTCGGCCCGAAAGGACTTCCTGTAAACGCGTTGATTCGACAGGGACACTTCTGCATTCTGCCTCATCGCCGTCTTCAGCACAGTCTGGATCTGCCGAATGCCTTCTCCAGCCGTAGAACCAGACGGCTGAATGGATTCAGCTATCCGAGTAGCTGCAGCTAGATTCTCTATAGGAGTACGCATCACAGGGATCTTGGGCGGCCTATCACTCGGGATCGGCCGCCGCCTGGCGTAACTGGAGCTCGGTTGCTCCTTCACTGCTCGTTCATCGAGTGCTCGCTGAAGCCTCTCCAAACGCTCGCGTTCAGCCAAGGTGGCCTGACATGTGGCCTCCAAGGCTATCTCCTCGGGCGATGTTCCCGTGATAGGGATAAGAAGGACTTCGCGTCCCTCCTTCTCCTCTCTTCCCGCTGCTCCCGAGAGAGAGGCTGCAGGAAATAACCATCGAAAGGACCGTCGCCGACACGACCTCCGCCTCGGTCACGAGAACCACCCACCGAGTACCCAGGGGCACCATGATCGGTGGAGTGTGCCATCAGTATCTCGGTAGCATTTCCGCTGCTTTCACACTCGGATTTGTCGGACAACTCATCGCCCGATGAGGGAGACAAGCTGAGGGTGGGCTCGTCGGAGTCGAGCACCGAAACCTGCTCGGAGGTAGGCTGCCGCGCCATGACGTGCTTTAGCCACCGCTGCAGTCGCGAACGTCCGGAACGCTTGCGGCGGCCGGAGGTCGAACGGATCGACCCCCGAGCCGTATGGCTCCGACGACTGTCACAGGAGAACCCCTTGCGTCGTCGCGCTGAAATGCACGGCCCCGCGGGCGGGGAACGCATCCGGGTCCAGTGGTGCGTCGTGCACCAGGCTGAACCGTCGGCGACGAAGCGAAGGCTACCGAAGAGGATCTCACCGCTGAATGCCAACATGATGGCCGGAAAAAGGAAATAATCTCACTTGCACCGGAGTTTGCTAGAACTGCTGCCCCACGGTGGGCGCCAATTGTCGTGGGAGTAATCCTGACAATAGTACGAGGGGTTGATACGTCTCCAACGTATCTATAATTTTTTCTTGTTCCATGTTGTTATATTATCATTCTTGGATGTTTTACAATAATTTTATAACAACTTTATATCATTTTTTGGGACTAACCTATTGACATAGTGCCAAAGTGACAGTTGCTGTTTTTGCTTGTTTTTTACTTCGTAGAAAATCAATACCAAACGGAGTCCAATCGCGATGAAACTTTTTGGAGATTTTTTCTAGACCAGAAGACACCCAGTGGGCCAAAGAAGTGCCGGCGGAGTGGGCCAAGGAGACCACAACCCACCGGGGCGCGCCAGGGGGGCCCCGGCGCGCCCTGATGGGTTGTGCCCTCCTCGGGGCCCCTCTCCACCGCCTCTGATGCCTATAAATTCCCAAATATTCCAAAAACCCTAGGGGAGTCGACGAAACATAATTCCATCCGCCGCAAGTTCCAGAACTGCGAGATCCAATCTAAACACCATCACGGCGGGGTTCATCTTCTTCATAGGTGCATCTCCGTTGATGCGTGAGTAGTCCACCATAGACCTACGGGTCCGTAGGCAGTAGCTAGATGGCTTCTTCTCTCTCTCTTATGATTCTCAATACAATGGTCTCTTGGAGATCTATTTGATGTAAACTTTTGCGGTGTGTTTGTTGGGATCCGATGAATTTTGAGTTCATAATCAGTTTCTATCCATGAATATTATTTGAGTCTTCTTTGATCTCTTATATGCATGATTGCTTATAGCATCATATTTCTTCTTCGAATCTTTGGTTTAGTTAGGCCGACTAGATTGATTTTTCTTGCCATGGGAAGAGGTGCTTTGTGATGGGTTCGATCTTGCGGTGCTCTTTCCTAGTGACAGAAGGGGCAGCAAGACACGCATGTATCGTTGCTATTAAGGATAACAAGATGGGGTCTATTCCGACATGAATAGATCTTGTCTACATCATGTCATCGTTCTTATTGCATTACTCCATTTTTCCATGAACTTAATACACTAGATGCATGCTGGATAGCGGTCGATGTGTGGAGTAATAGAGGTAGATGCAGGCAGGAGTCGGTCTATCTATCTTGGACGTGATGCCTATATAATGATCATCGCCTTGGATATCGTCATGATTATTCGATTTTCTATCAATTGCCCAACAGTAATTTGTTCACCCACCGTGCGCTATACTCATGAGAGAAGCCACTAGTGAACCCTACGGCCCCCGGGTCTACTTTTCCAACATATTGCTTTCCGACCTATCTTTTTGCAATCTTTGTTTTCAGATCTACAAAACCAAAAACCCAAAAACATATTTCTGCATATTTACTCTTTTTATTTGTGTTCTTGAGAGATCTATCTCTCCTATCTATCACTACCTAATCTATCTTATTACCGTAGAGAGATTGACAACCTCTCTTTCGCGTCGGATTGCAAGTATTTGTTGTTTGTGTGCAGGTGTTGCTTATTGGGGGGTGGTGATCCTCCTACTGGTTCGATAACCTTGGTTTCATAACTGAGGGAAATACTTTCCGTCTGCATCATCCCTTCCTCTTTGGGGAAATACCGACGCAGTCTCAAGCCACGTCAAAGGAATTTATGGCACCGTTGCCGGGGAGGAAGCGGTCTCTTCTACGTGCCTATCGTAGGCGCCGAGGGGACTCCATCATCATCTACCAGGTTCCTAATAAAAAATCTCATCTCCTTGCAATGACATTATTTGCCATTTGCCTCTCGTTTTCCTCTCCCCCACTTCACCAATTTGCCGTTTTATTCGCCCTCTTTTTCGTTTGCCCTTTTTCTTGCCGGATCTCTTCCTTGTTTGCAATCTTGTTTGCGTAGTCACGATGACTGAAGAGAACACCAAGTTGTGTGGTTTTTCCAATACTAATAACAATGATTTTATTAGTACGCCTATTGCTCCTCCCACCACTAGTGCGGAGTCTTGTGATATTAATGCCGCTTTGTTGAATCTTGTCATGAAAGATCAATTTGCCGGTAATCCTAATGAGGATGTCGCGTTCCATCTAAACATGTTCGTAGAATTGTGTGATATGCAAAAGAAGAAAGATGTGTAAAATGATATTGTCAAGTTGAAACTATTTCCTTTTTCCTTGCGGGATCAAGCAAAAAAATTGTTTTCCTCTTTGCCTCGCAATAGTATCGATTCTTGGTATAAGTGCAAGGATGCTTTTATCACTAACTATTTTCCGCCCGCGAAAATTATTTCCCTTAGGACGCAAATCATGAATTTTAAGCAACTTGAGCATGAACATGTTGCACAATCTTGGAAAAGAATGAAGTTGATGCTAAGAAATTGTCCTACACATGGTTTGAATCTTTGGATGATCATACAAAAAAATTATGCGGGATTGAATTTTGTCTCTAAAAATCTTTTAGATTCCGCCGCGGGTGGTACTTTTATGGAGATTACTCTGGGTGAAGCTACTAAATTGCTAGATAATATCATGGCTAATTATTCTCAATGGCATACCGAAAGAGCACCTACTAGTAAAAAAGTTAATTCGGTAGAGGAAATTAGTACTTTGAGTGATAAAGTTGATGCTTTGATGAAATTGGTTGCTAGTAAAAATGCTCCTATTGATCTTAATGATGTGCCTTTGTCTACCTTGATTGAGCAAAATAGTGAATCCGTAGATGTGAATTTTGTCTCGCGCAACAATTTCAATAACAATGCTTATAGAGATAATTTTAATCCTAGGCCTTTTCCTGGAAATTCCTCTAATAATTGTGGTAATTCCTATGGTAATTCTTCTTACAATAATAATAGGAACACCTCTGATCTTGAGAGTAATATTAAAGAATTTATCAATGCGCAAAGGGCCTTCAATACTACGATAGAAGAAAAGTTGAATAAGATTGATGATATGTCTAGAAGCATTGATAGAATTTCTCATGATGTTGAAAATCTCAAGTTGAAAGCTTTTGTGCCTAAGATTGATGAATCTATTAAAGCTTTATATGTCTCTATGGATGAAAGTAAGAAAAGAACCGCTATGCTTAGAGCTAAAAGAGAAATCTTAGAAAAATCATTTTCTAGTGATTGCCTTTATAAAAAAGATGAAGATCTTAAAGTGATTGGTGTTTATTCTATTGATTCCTTGTTTAGTAATATTAAAATTGATAATTAAGGGACTGAAGTAGAGTCAACTTTAGCTAGAAGGCGTCCCAATAATTTGGAGGGTGAAAATCTTGATGAAAAGTTTGACAAAAGTGGGTTTGCAGAGGTCAAAACTTTAACTAGTGATGTGCCCACCATCTTGGATTGCAAATATTTTAACTATGATAGTGGCAGTTTGATTGAATGTATTTCTTTGTTGCAATCTATGTTGAATTCACCCCATGCTTATGACCAAAATAAAGCTTTTACTAAACATATCGTTGATGCCATGATGAAATCTTTTGAAGAAAAGTTGGAGTTGGACATTTCTATTCCTAGAAAATTACATGATGAGTGGGAGCCTACCATTAAGGTCAAGATTAAAAATTATGAATGGTTTGCTTTGTGTGATTTGGGTGCTAGTGTTTCCACGATTCCGAAATCTCTATGTGATGTGCTTGGTTTTACCAATATTGAAGAATGCTCTCTTAATTTGCACTTGGCGGATTCTACTATTAAAAAGCCTTTGAGAAGAATTAATGATGTTCTTATTCTTGCAAATAGTAACTATGTGCCTATTTATTTTATTGTGCTTGATATTGATTGCAATCCGTCTTGTCCCATTATACTTGGTAGACCGTTTTTATGCACTATAGGTGCGTGATTGGTATGAAAGAAGGCAATATTCGTTTTCAATTTCCACTAAGAAAGGGTATGGAACACTTCCCTAGAAAAAGAATTAAGCCACCATATGAATCAATCATGAGGGCATCCTATGGATCCAAAACCAAAGATGACAATACTTGAATCTATCCATTATGCCTAGCTAGGGGCGTAAAACGATAACGCTTGTTGGGAGGCAACCCAATGAATAAATAAATTTTTGCTTTTTCCTTTCTGTTTTTGAGTGTTGACACAATTATGCCTCTGTTATTATTGTGTTTTTATGGTTTATTTAGTGTTTGTTCCAAGTAGAACCTTTAGGATGATTGATAGGATGAGTAGAAGTGATGCTGAATCTGAAACAGAAACTTTACGTCCAGTATATGAATTTTCGTTTTTTGCTGGAAGGTGATATTGAGCTGAAGTTTTAACACAGTGTTTCTATACAAATTCCTTACGTTTTCCTAATTTTTCAGAATTTTTAGAGTTACAGAAGTATGGTTAGAGTACAGATTACTACAGACTGTTCTGTTTAAGACAGATTCTGTTTTTGTTGCATTGTGTGCTTGTTTTGATGAATCTATGGCTTATATTGAAGGGTATGAACCATGGTAAAGTTAAAATATAGTAGTTATAATGCAATTATAAAATATTAATGGGTTTTCAACAGCACCTAAAGTAGTGATTTGCTTTATTATACTAACAGATCTCACGAAGATTTTATTGAGTTTTGTGTGATTGAAGTTTTCAAGTTTTGGGTGAGATCACGATGGATGAAGGAATAAGGAGTGATAAAAGCCTAAGATTGGGGATGCTACCGCACCCCCAAGATATATCCAAAGAGAAACAAGCAACTAAGCTTGGGGATGCCCCCGAGTGGCATCCCCTCTTTCTTCTAACGACCATCGGTATTTTACTTGGAGCTATATTTTTATTCGTCGCATATCATGAGTTTTGCTTGGAGCATCTAGTATCTTTGCTTGCTTTGTTTGTTAGTTTTACCTTTGTATCCTTGCTAGACACACCTATTTGAGAAAGCCAAAATCATGCTATGATTTGTTAGAATTGCTCTATGTCACTTCACTTAAACTTTTTGAGCTATAGAATTGCTCTAGTGCTTCACTTATATCTTTTTGAGCACGGTGTGCTTGGAAATTTGTGTAGAAATACTCTCATGCTTCACTTAGATTAATTTGAGAGTAGATAAATTTTGAATAAATCCTCTCATGCTTCACTTATACTATTTTGAGAGATGAAATCTTTATGCTCGTGTGCTTCACTTAAATTTGTTTGAGCTTGCCAAAAAGCAATGGCAATATATGAAACTAGTCCCAAAGTGATAGATATCCAAGGAGGATATAATAAAAACTTTCATGAAGATCATTGGACAAATTAAACTTGATTCCTTGTAATAGTTTTGAAACATGATGATAGTAATATGTGAGTCATGTTAGTGAGTAATTATGCTTGAGTAGGAATATTGGTGTTAAGGTTTGTGATTCCCTATGCAAGTACGAAAATCAATAGTTATGCAATGAAATTACATCCTACTTGTGGTGCATTATTCGGTGTTAGTTATGTTCAATGCTCACTTATGTGAATTTTCGTTTTTTGGTTTGGTTGCTTCTCAATCTATTTGCTAGCCTCCATTTGTACTAAGTAGAAATACTACTTGTGCATCCAAAATCCTTAAACCAAGTTTTGCCTTATGAGTCCACCATACCTACCTATATGCGGTATTTCCATGCCGTTCCAAGCAAATTTGTATGTGCCATCTCTAAATTTTCAAAATAAATTTTCTCTTTTGTGTGCCCGTACCGCTCATGAAACGGTGGGGAGTGTCCAATATTTTTCCATGCTAGATGTGTTATTCTCAAGATGAGTGTTTATTCACTTGTCATTGCACGAGAGTGCGGCGGTAATAGGGATGCCCAGTCCCGAAATGAAAAAGGAAAAATATTTACTTTATATTGTCAAATAATAAATTCCTTGGAAAGTGTTGGTATGGAAGGAAACCGTGGATACGGCCCGCCATGGAAAGTGAAAGTTTTGGTGGAAAAAGGAATAAACTTTATTTTCTGTTTGGGAACCGCCTATGATATATCTAGCATGGAAAGTATTGTGAGCTACTTTGTCGTTTTCGTTGACAGGAAAAGCATGCCACCCAAAATATTTTTCTCTCTCTCAATTTAAAACTTTGAGCTCTGGCACCTCTAAAAATCCCTACTTCCCTCTGCGAAGGGCCTATCTATTTACTTTATGCAATTTTTTATGTTTGCTTTGAGTCTCCATCTTCTCTTATAAGCACCAACTAGGGGGCACTATGATCGTACTTGAGCATTGGGCATAGCTAATATTTGAGTGTGTTTCATGAATGGATCAATGATTGAGCATGATGGGCTAGGGATAACTTTCTTTAGTGTTGATATTTTGAAAGACATGGTTGCTTGTTGACATGCTTGAGTATTTAAGTCATTATGTTAAAACTAGACTATTGCTTTGAATCATCTATAAGTCCAAATGTCCATGCTATACAAAAGAAAAGAATATGGTGAACATGTTAGGCAGCATTCCACATCAAAAATTCTGTTTTTATCATTTACCTACTCGAGGACGAGTAGGAATTAAGCTTGGGGATGCTGATACGTCTCCAACGTATCTATAATTTTTGTTTGTTCCGTGCTGTTATATTATCATTCTTGGATGTTTTACAATCATTTTATAATAACTTTATATCATTTTTTGGGACTAACCTATTGACATAGTGCCAAAGTGCCAGTTTTGCAGAAGTTTTTTTCTTCAGTTTTGCGGCAGCTGTGAACGGCTGATGTAATAGGCAACGGCTGGGTGGATGGGCTTTCCTGGCCCATGTCAATGCGTTCCGCGCTTTGCTGGGGGCGTCGTAAGAAGGCACGGTACGTGTGTCGTGCCAGCAGCACGACAGAGGAGCCGGTTCCGTTGGTATGATATGGCACAGAAGTGCATGCATGGAATAATGTGCGAGTGTACTATGCTTGGCGGCGCATACGCCTTTGCCAGTCGGCGCGCCCAACTGTTACAGCATCTCCAACAAACGTTCGGTGGCGCAGCGCGTGCTAAAAGAATTTTGCAGCGTCGAAATAGTGTTCTTACGCGCGCGGAAGGGTGGTTACTTTTTTAGACGCTGTAAAATTTAACGTACCGCTGTAGCGTTTCATCAGGCGCTGCAAAATCCAGTGCACGTGTTCAGCTGCCGCTTGAAAAAAATATAAAAACAACGCAACGAAAAAAATAAAATTCAAATATAAATCTGTAACAGAACCACAAGCAAGTTCATACGATGCTAAATGCAAATAAAAAAAATGGAACCACAAACTAGACTACTCCTCGTCCTCCTCGGTGGTGTAGTCCGACGACGTAAATGTGTCGACCCATCGAGGATCATCCTCGTCCCATGTCGACGCCTCCGGATTGTCTATCTGGGCTTTCGCCAATTCCTTCCGCGCACCCTTGTCTTCCCGACGCGCGGCTCGCTCCGTCCTCCTCTGTGCCCAGAACTCGTTCTTGCCGGCGACATCCTACGGGAAGCGCTCGCGCCACACCGCCATGGCGATCTCGTCCGCCTCGGCGATGAGGAGGTGGTGCTCCCGCTTCTGCTGGAGGCAGTGATCCTCCCCGGTGACTAGACACGGGGGAGGTGCGAGATCCTGCACTTGCTGTCGCGTCCACACGTCGGTGAAGTTCATTTGCGCCCGAGGCCGCCCGAGGCGCCACACCGCCGCGTCGTACGCACCGGCGGCCTCGTGGGCGGTTTCGAACGTTCCGAGCCCGAGGCGTGTATCGCCGGAGCGGATCTCCGCGTAATACACTTCGGAGGGCCGGAGGCGGACGCCGCGGTAGCCCGAGCTACTCCGGGGGAACAGCGGCATGGCGGGGGCGTGGCGGCGACGGGGCGCTGGAAGAGGCGGGGGAGAAGGCGGGGCGCTGGAAGAGGCAGGGGGAGAAGGCGCGGGAGGGAATCTTGGCGGTTGGCGAGCGCGGAGGCGCGCGGGTTTTATAGCGCGCGCGCCAAAACGAGCGCGCGTTGCCGCTTTTCCCCGCGCGGGGATAAGTTGTTTCGCGCGCCCGCGTTTCGCGCACCTGCTGGAGCACGCGCCGCGGCTTCTCGCGCGCCAAAACGACGGTTTTTCCCGCCATGGCTTTTTTCGCGCGCCTGTTGGAGTTGCTCTTAGTAGGGCAAAGGAAAGTATTATTTGTACTAACCCATTTTAAAACTTAATCTCTTTACTGACCTTGAAAACACTTAATCTCTTAGTAGGGCAAAGGAAAGTATTATTTCCAAATCTGGCTCCTCCTATTCGCAACTAATAGGAGGATCTACCGCCGGGCTCCTTAAACACCTCCCTATACGTTCGAGCGGACGGTCTAGTTAGTGACGGGTTACATAATTGTGACACAGTTGGGCTCCTTAAACCGACTCTATACGTTCGGGTTAACCGGCACCCCTCATATTCAACCCATATATGTGATGGATATGGGAAGGCCAGGGCGCACCCAGACGTGTCCGCCGCGTCGGACTGCCGTGCGGGACCCATGCCGATACCAAACGTTACCCAACATTCCGACGAGGACGTTGCTCCGACATGCCGCCCAAGCAGGCAAATCCGGCTATTTAAGCCGGACGGCCACCCCCAACCCTAGCCACAGTCACATTTCCCTTCTCTCCGTGTCATCGCCCCCCACATCCGCTCGCAACTTGGAGCTCGTCGTCCACCTGTAGCCATGCCTCGAGAGCGAATCGCCACCTACACAATGCTCACTCCGAAGCGCACTCCTAGAGGAGATCCGGGCACAATGCACTGTATGGAATGCAGCTGGCCTGCCTCTGAACTCTTCGAAGCATGAGGGGATGAAGGTGGAAAGCGGGATGGATCCGGCATCTTTGACCGACGCGCAAGCGAAGTATGATGTCCACTGGCGGAGCATCGGCGTGACCATCCCGGGTCGTGGCCCTTCCTTCCATGAGAAATTCTGCATAGTCCCGCTGCTAATCTCTCTTCTAATCCACCGGCTTCACTAATCTCCGCGGCTATATCTTATCCGTGATCTCGTTTCGCCCCCCTTGATTTTGCTTCACGCTCCGCCACTGATGAGGTCATCCAAGCGAAAGAGCTGGCAGAGCAACAGGGCATCCTCGACTACATCCAGTTTGACGCAGAGGTGGACGCCAACCGCCGCTATCAACGCAAGGCATGGGCGGAGGTCTTCGTGAACGTGGAGACGGACGAAGAGCCGAAGCTGCCGGAGGCGGCCAACGACGAGGAGGCAGGTTTGTTCAGCACTGCCGATGCAAATGTGGTCTACATCTCCGACGAGGAGTCTAGTTTTATTTGATAATTTAATTCGGTATGTCTAAAACACATGGAATTTTGTATGTCTAAAACCATAACCCGATTTTCTTGCTGGAAATAACTGGCAAATTGTAAGTTATGTTGAACCGTTAACGTTTTTTATTTCTACATGGTCTTGTGTTTTTTGCCCATGAATGCTTAACCGAATTAATAGGATGTCACAGAAAACGTTATCAAAATCCGTCGTAGTCTAGGTGGTTAGGATACTCGGCTCTCACCCGAGAGACCCGGGTTCAAGTCCCGGCGACGGAAATGTTTTTTTGCCACCTTGCAATATTTTTCTTTGCAAGCACTATTTTGAACTTTTACTAGTAGTATAATAAACAAGGTCATCTACCCAGTACCCTTTTCATTTTAAATACGGAAAGCTTAAAATGCTAACTTTCCAGCCTCCAAAGCTAATGTCTGATGTAGACTGCAATTACAATGCCCTGACATTTAGGATGGCAGGATAATACAGAGAAATAGGTACGCACATGGCAATCAAATTCAAAACACTGAAATCACAGCCGCAACATTTCAAAATGAAATTGTGCTCAGCTACCCATATTTGCTCGAGAGAAAATAGCTCTAGACACTTGAATTAAGCTCTAGGATAATGTTCATAAAATAAACAGGCAAAGTCACAGGTAGGAGTCTCAGCACAAGGCGCTTGCTCACAGGTACATTTGCCTCTAGAACATAGACATAGCGGGAATAGTTACAACGTACAAAAGAAAAACAAAACGACGAGCCCTGGAGTTGATCATCAGCTGGGCGCGCTTCACCGAACAGGGGAAGAACACCATTTGCATGCGCCTCCACCGACCGAACATACGCTAAACGAGGGTGGCGGCGATCGAACTATCGCCGACGGTCGGCGACCTACCCTACCAGGACGGCTGTGTGGCCTGTCACTGGCTGGAGGGCTGCAGCGGATTCTAGTTTCGCCCACTTCAGCCTCCGCTTCTCCTCCGTCGAAACCTGGTTTTCTTCGTCCTCCTTGCACTTTGTTAGGCACACCGAGAATAGTTCCTCGTCCATCTCGGAGAACATCTTCATCACGTTGGCGGTCAGGTTCAGGACCGCGTGGTTCCAGTGGTTCTGGCCGTTCTGTTCCAGCGCTGGAACGATGATGGGCATGATCACTTGCCGGTTTTGTGCCACCAGGCTGATGATGTGATCATTGTTCCACATGAAGAGTGCTCTTTCAGCAACCTGAAGAAACAGCATCTTATCAAGCCAACAACCATTTGTAATAAAAAATTAGAGCACATGTGATCCAACTAATAAGTGACTAACAGACCATAACGCACTAGATGCGTGAACTCACTTCAGTGCTTAATGCCGGCCCAAGTGTATGATACTCATAGTATTAAAAATATAGAATGAGTAGGTGATAATATGACGGCCTACTTCGGATATGTTGTCCATTTGTCAACACTAACTTTCAGGGCTTCAGACATCTGTTGCTCATTTGCCATGTCCACACATTCTAATCACCAGTATGAGGCACGTCGATGGACCAAAAATAAGCTAGCTATTGGGGCCTTTGGGGACAGCTTGATCAAGACTGTTATTTTGTTATCATGACCCATTCTCCAGACTTCAACAAATAAGCACCTAAAGTTCATATGACAAGTGTCTAGTTTAAGTGGTAGAAACAAGTATAGTGCATCTATCTAAGAATACAGCTATACGATTATATTTCATCCTTCTAGATGGTAGAAATGCATACATACTGGAACAGTAAAACTGAAAAGGTAAGAATTACTGAGTTATGTTAGTTGGGGCAAGGCAAATTACCTGGAAGTGAGAACTATTGATGCAATGAGCTATCCGCCGAAACAACGGAACCATGCATTTCTGGAACTCCACCATGCTGGTAGCTTCCAGGATCTCCTCGATCTCACTCAGGAACATCACTTCCTTCTGACTATTTGTCACAGGCCAATACCTCAGCAAACCGATAATTATCGAGCCAGCAAGCTTAGGGTCCTTTTCTAGAAACTGTGTCACACAGTATGTCAACTGCTGGAGATACACCCCAACAGATTTTGGCTTGTGCAGAGGGATCAAAACTCTCCAGAGAAAGATCTTGTGTTCTTCCTTGAGAGGCAATGCAAAGCCACTAATGACACTGCCAAATACTTCCAGCAGCTCAGCAATCCCGTTATGCCGCTGAGTCTCGAACACAAAGTGGTAGAATATGTTGCTCACCGCCTTGCGGATGAACGGCCGGTGCACCATGAATTTGCCATAGATCCTGTGGAGGATGGTTTTCAGGGAGTCTCGCTCTCTGGGGTCCTCGGAGTCGAGGAGGTTGAGCAGCCTGACGATGAAGGAGTGGTCGAAGTACTTCTTCCCTATCTTGGCATCCAGGGAGTTGGATCCGATGAACTTGAGCAGCAGCTCGTACACAAGCTGCAGATGGCACCACGCGGGGTCGAACATCGGCTCGTCCTCGTCGCCCTCGCCGCCGCCCCCACCACCGGAGGAGCCGCCGGACCTGTAGCTCGGAGGGAACACCCGGAACAGGTTGACGGCGAGCATCCTGGAGCAGGCGGCAATGACGGCCTCCGGGTAGCGGCCGCTGCTGGAATCGACGAAGTCGATGAGATCCAGCAGCGTCTGCCTCTTGATGTCCTTCTCGGCGGAGCTCTTGGCCGGGTCGGAGAAGTCGAAGACGGCGCAGCAGAGGTTCAGCTTGCTGACGAACAGGTTGTGGCGCTCGGAGCTGGGCACGTCCTTGAAGGAGACGAGCGGCTCGATCCCCGCGACGACGCTGGAGGGGAAGACGGCGGAGGACATGCGCTTGATGGTGGAGGCGGAGCGGCCGCCCCCGCCCGCCGGGACGCTGCTGGTGCGCTGTATGAGGTTGCCATTGCCGCCGCTGCACTGGCCCGAGTCGCCGCCGCCGCCGCCGTCCCGCGTGGACTTGGTCCGCGGCAGCTTGCTGAGGAACTGCTTCCACATCTTGGTACCGTCCGTCCGTCCGTCCGCCCGGGAGCCCCTCACGCCGGCGCCGCCATGGTATGGCCGCGGCAGAGCAGAGCGGAGCAGAGCCTGTGTGGCAGCAAGGAAGGCGAGGAATCAGCAGGAGCCGGAGCAGGAGGAAAGATCTGGGGAGCTCCAGATGCAGCAAACAGTGAACTTTGCAGGAAAGATCTTCCAAATCCGGGCCAATGCAGCCGAATCTGGACCCAGCGAGCTCAGACCACACACGAAGATAACCAAACCGAGCTAAGCCGAAGCTCGGGAACCTCGGCCAGGAAAGGGACGCGAGAATGGCGGCGGCCACCCACCAGCCACCTACCTCACACTGCGCAGCAGAAGCAGCAAGGGAGTGGCAGACGCCCCACCAGAACAGAACGGCGCCGGATCTGGGGCCTCCGCGGCCGGGGCTCTCCGGATCCGTGCGCCGAGACGCGGCGGCGTGCTCGGTCGGGAGCTCGTGGGGATGCTTGGGGAAGCGGATCGAAATCTGTGTGCGTGGTCCGGTGCTTCTTCTCGGGAAGAGGAGAGGAGAGGAGAGGAGGGGGAGTGAGGTGGGGGACGGGAGCAGACAGGAAGGGAAGGCGTCGCTTGTTTGCTTCTACGCGGACTGTTTTGTTAATACGGGAAACCGTACGGACGTCCTCGTCATTTATATTTTTTTTAAAACGAAAGGGAAAAAGAAAGCATTTTGGCACCGCCACTAGTCAGTCAGTCACGATGTCACAGTGTTTTTTTAACACACAGACACTCATACATACGGACATACATTTATCCACGCGAACACACGCAGCACGCTGTATACCTACGTATAAACGCACGCAAGTACACCATATCCTTGTGAACACCTTCAGTAGACTAAGTCAACACATCTCTTTAGACGGATGAAATCGTCAAGAACGCCTTCAAAGTTGACATGAACGCTTTCCTCACTGAATGTACATCGTCAGAATAAATTTAAAAACATTTCAACCACTAATTGTAAGTCTAGAATTTGAATCCTCATGGATTTGTTCACCCACAAGTCTGAGTTAGGTTCAGCTTGCCGATGTCACCGTTTGTTTGGTTGGTTTGTAGTAGGATAGGAGTAGGAAACTACACACCCCAAAACCAAATCCGGGGCTTTCTGCAAAGCCGGGATCCTGGGCCGGACCTACGAGCAGATTTGGTCGCCGGGTGATAATTAGCCCGGCTTTAATAATCTTAACAAAATCGGCCGAAATAATTGTCTAGCAAAGCAGTTCAAAAAATTTGTGTAGTAGACTGGTGTGAATGGTAGGAGTAGAGAATAATGTAGGGGCGCATGTGCGAGTGGGGTCCTTTGAATCAGAGCCCATCCGCCCATGCCTCTGCGTCTGCATGCACGGCCGGCGACGGCTTTAATTCGAACGGCGCGGTCACGGGCGGGGCGGCCCGGGCCGTCCGATGGGTACGGAGGAGGATGGACGGCCGTGCGTACGTACCTCCGGTGAGGCAGGGCCGTGGCCGTGCGTGAGGGTGACGCGCACGGGCGGGCTCGCCGGAGGAGCGCAGGAGCAGGACGGACCACCGCCCGCCGCGTCGCTGTCTCGCCGCGGGGGACCGCTGGCGGAGTGAAGTCACGCAACGCGTACTCCTGTTGCCTGGTGTGGTGAAGACTGAAGAGGAGGATGGCGTGGAGTTTTACTGCTGCAGCTCGGCTGTGGTCCGACGAACGGAACGTTGCGCCGACGAAAGAAATGCGGCCATTTGCGCGTGCGTTTGCTGATCGGCCACTTTGGTGCGTCGTGACGTCGCCGCTGCAAAAACACGCACGTAGTGCACACGAGTGCTTACATCTTTCTCGCTTTCTTTCTTTTTTCTTACATAAGAACGTCGGTAATTTCTTTGTTGATTAAGCAGCAAGCGCATACAATGTCTACCAGGTAGTAAGTAAGTACAATCCAGAACTGAACGGAGAATACACAGATTGACAAAATGCATGCACGACTTGGCTAATGCATGAGCTAGTACAAGGATAAGTTGCACAAGGATAATACAAACAATCAAAAGGAAAATCCCTTTTCGGAATTGTTAGAGCATCTTCAGCCACGACTTGCAAATCCGGCCCCTCAAACCCAGGCCCCGCAGTGACCGGGCGTGTACGTTTTGAACCCGTATTTTTTCGTCCGTGCAGCCGCATCTTTCATATTTTTCCTCATATGTCCGGCCACTTACACGTTATTGATGGAGAAGAAGAAAAGGAATGAATAAAGAAAGAGAAAAGGTGGTCCGGGGTAGGGTACATGGAGGACTGACCGGACGTGCCCGGGCGCGTCCGCGACCCCTCGTATCGTCCTCATATTTGAGATGGATATGAAGGGTGCTGTCAGTCCGGGCGTTTGAGATGGATATGAGGGGTTCGTCTGGATCGCTTTTTCGTGACCGATCAGTGACCGGACGGGCTACCCGGACGTTTGAGAAGAGTATGAGGGGTTCGGTTGTAGATGCATTTAGTGACGGGGCTAGGAAGACTGAGCGTCGAAGCACAAATGCTTCGGCAGAACTCCGACAACGAGTCGAGTGCAAGCAGCAATACATGCACCATCATGATTCAAAACAATGAACAAAGGAGCTAAAGTACTGTGAAAGGGCCAACTTAGAACTCGATAGAAAGAGCCAACATGCTTGACAATACATGTGTACATCTTTCTTATGAAAGACAATTAGCGTCGCTAGATTTACAAACGCGTCAAACTTCTTGATGCTGAAAATCCAGTCTCCAACGATGCATATAAAAGTGAAGATATCATCAAATAACAAACCCAACATCTCAAATGCTCAATGTGGCAGCTAGCTCGGGCATGAACAAACAACCACCATGTTCGGGCGGTGCTTAAGCTTGGCCTCGCTTAACAAATCCGATGTATTCTGTTTTGTGCCAACCTTCTCAACATGGTACAAAGTGTATATTTTCATATCAACAAATACTAATGAAAAGTCATGAACCTCAATATGTTTTTTTTTGTTCATTTAACTTTTCATCCTTTTCAAGGTGAATCACCCCTTTGGCTATCACAAGACACAACATGAGCATAATCAACTTACCAAAAAACCATGTATCCAAAATAGTTCTTTTCATCGCCTTTCTTAAAGACGTGAACTCAACTTATGTGGTTAAATCAATCGTACCACGCAAGGTTGGCCTCGAACAAACACAAAACCAACAAAATTGAAATACATAGTCGGCGAGAGAGCGCCACTCATCAAGATCATCAACAAAGTCAAAATCTAAATAACCAACAACCTACTTGGATTTGCTTAGCTTTGATAAAATATTAAGTTATATTTACTTGTGCTACCAAGTTACCTAAGCAACCGTTGTACTACCTTCTGGTGATTTTGATTGGCCTTGGCATAAAAGGGTTTATCACACTAACTGCATAAGCAATATTAGGGCATGTACAAACCATATCATACATCAAACCATCAGTTGTACAAGGATAATGAACTTTTGATATGCTAATCCTTCTCTTTACCCAAAGGGCCTAACAAAGTGCACAATTTGAAATATGGTGTGACCTCATTAACAGGAGAGTGGTTTGATACACCTTCAATGTATCTGTAAATTTTACATTGTTCATGCCATATTTTCATCATTTATATAGAGTATTTTAAAATTTATTTGGACTGGCGTCTTAATATAGTGGCTAGTACCAGCTTCTGGTTTTAGGGGAAAATAGGTATTTTAAATCTTCAGAAAATTATAGGAAAAATATATGAGGATGATGTATGCATCAAGGAGGGACCACGAAGCTCCTAGGCGGCATGTGTAGATGCCTAGGGCGTCTAGGTAGGGTACCTGGGCATTCTAGGAACCTTCGTCTGGAGCACCCTTATTGCCGCAAGCTTGTCATCAAAGTTTTTGAACTACCCTAAAAACCCTTCTTGCTGCAAGAACATATACCTCTGGAAGTTGCTAAAAAACTAGTACTTGTCTCATATTTCGGGCACCTTGAGAAATACAACATTCTTGTTGGCGAGATGCACTACTTGCTTCAGCCGACGAAGCTTCTGCTCCACTATCTACAATTCGACGGAGCTAGTAAATATGCAGTACCAATTTTCCACATTCAGCTTAAATTTTGCAATAGAGAACTATGAACTCTCAAGAACTAGACCTGCTTGAACAAGTTAAGATAAAAAAGAACCGGGTGCAACACGAGATTTGAGATCTTAAAGAAGTACGAAGCAGAGGATAATCTATAATTTGCTAGAGGTTTTTGTCCATCTGAGCTCTTGGGGCAACTAGGTTTTTTGAGAAACTGGTTAATGTGTTTGACGGGGATGAATTTTGGATTTTTTTTTGAGGAATATGAATTTTGGATTTCATCGATCGAACCTTCCAAAGGAACCAAAAGCAGAAGAACTGAGATGGGCTAGAGAGTAGGGAGACGTACTTGCAGAAGAACCGAGTGTCGTGTCGTCTTCATGGATCGCCATCGACGGAGACCGAGAAGGCGTGGTGGGAGGTGCCGATGAGAAGGGGAGTTGGACATGGCGATCTCGCCTGAGCGCTTGCGAAGCTTCAGTTATATGTCCATGTTTTCGCCGGATGGTTCCGTTTCCTGTTCGAGCTCTAATATGGACGTGAGGTCTCACAATGTGACCTGATCACCAAAACATTATGTCATTAAAATGTCAGCTCAGTCGTTGTAGTATAGTGGTAAGTATTCCTGCCTATCACGCGGGTGACCTGGTCTGTTGCCATGTTTATATGACTAAGGTAGCATGGATTCTTTTTTATTTTGTTAGACCATGGCATTTTTATTAACTAGAACCATAGTAGTTTTAGTGTAGGTAGCATGACATTTTTATTATTTTAGTCAATGGCATTTTTATTATTTTAGTCAATGGCATTTTTATTATTTAATTGATGGCATTTTCTTTTCTTTAGACCATGGCATTTTGAGCATGCCACTTTTTATATTTAGAGGATGGCATTTTTACTGTTTACAACATGACATTTTGGACTTAGCGTGGCATTTTTTATGACATACCTTGGTAAATTATTTTTCGTATACTTTTTACATTTTATTGACATGTCATTTTTCTGCCTTTCACAAAACATAATTTTCTTTTTACCAAAAGAATAAATTTTCACAAATTTGTCATGTTTATATGACTAAGATAGCATGGATTTTTTTTTAGATCATGACAATTTTATCTGTTAGAATCATGGTAGTTTTAGAGTAGGTAGCATGAAATTTTTATTATTTAGTATGTCATCATTATTATTTAAACGAAGGGATTTTTCTTTTTTTATACCATGTTTTTTTATATTTAGAGCATGGCATTTTTATTGTTTAGAGCATGACATTCTTTATTATTTTTACACCATGCCTATTTTATTATTGGTAACATGGCAATTTTATGGACTCAGCATGCGAAAATTCGTTTCTGAGCCCGAGCTCAAATGCTCTTGATATCTACACCGCAAACTCGTCTCAGGATCTGTGTCAGCAGCTGTGTTTCTCGACCGTATATTGCTTTTTATAGCAAGTGCAGGGGTGCAATGATTGCGACAGCGCCGTCTGTGGAACAGGTAGCCGTTCGACGGCTCAGTCACTTGTCTGAGCCGCTCAGTCCCTTGTCTGAGTCCTTCCCGTCGTCCCTACTCAGAGCAAGTACAATAGAGCTGAGTCAGCGGGCTATAAGAAATAAACTAGTATATTTTTCTTAGTTGGAGGAAAGAGAAGAGGAAAGAGAAGGTAAGCGGGCTCAGACAAAACATAATTTTCTTTTTACCAAAAAAATAAATTTTCACAAATTTGTCATGTTTATATGACTAAGATAGCATGGATTTTTTTTGTTAGATCATGACAATTTTATCTGTTAGAATCATGGTAGTTTTAGTGTAGGTAGCATGAATTTTTTATTATTTAGTATGTCATCATTATTATTTAAACGAAGGGATTTTTCTTTTTTTATACCATGTTTTTTTATATTTAGAGCATGGCATTTTTATTGTTTAGAGCATGACATTCTTTATTATTTTTACACCATGCCTATTTTATTATTGGTAACATGGCAATTTTATGGACTCAGCATGCGAAAATTCGTTTCTGAGCCCGAGCTCAAATGCTCTTGATATCTACACCGCAAACTCGTCTTAGGATCTGTGTCAGCAGCTGTGTTTCTCGACCGTATATTGCTTTTTATAGCAAGTGCAGGGGCGCAATGATTGCGACAGCGCCGTCTGTGGAATAGGTAGCCGTTCGACGGCTCAGTCCCTTGTCTGAGCCCTTCCCGTCGTCTCTACTCAGAGCAAGTACAATAGAGCTGAGTCAGCGGGCTATAAGAAATAAACTAGTATATTTTTCTTAGTTGGAGGAAAGAGAAGAGGAAAGAGAAGGTAAGCGGGCTCTTGGTGAAGAGCCAGCTCTAGCACGTGCTCCTAGACACTTTGTGAGAGTGAAAGATGGGCCATATAATAAATAAGTATAGTACACTCTTCTAATCAAATATTAAACATGTTCGCTATAAGATGGGCTATAAATGGCATGGAACGGCTTATAGCCAGCAGCTGGCTATACTATTAACCATGCTCTCAGTAGACCAGCCCCTCATAAATGCATCTCCCAGCCTCACTGATCGAGCTATAAGCATGTTTATCGTAGTACTACCAGTGGACCTGTATGTTTATGTAAGGATTTAGCTGTTGTTAACGAAGCTTGTTTCCCACACTAAATTAATTTTGTCTGATTTCATCTTGGACGTTCGAGAGACATGTCTTTTTTGCGGTAACCACCTCATGTCTCTCAGATATCTTCTATCCCTCAACTGATATTGTGTAACTAGCCGGGGATTACATCATTCAGCAGTCAACCTTACAAAATAGTGCGAAAAGACTGTTTTAAGAAAAGTGCCAAAAGACAAAATCAAGATACAGTCAACAACAACATGATCCTTTGGGAAATATGACAGGGTGATGATTACCAAGCTTGAATTAACCATATTTTCACACAATTTTCGTTACCTAAGATCCATCAAATGCGCCTAATACATTGGCAGGTATTAAATATGTACTCCATGGTAAACAGTAACACAACAAATTATGTCCACTCAACAATAATATGGAGTCTTGCTGAGCTTTATGCGGAGCAACAGCTGCTATTCTGCTGCTGTATGGGCTGCCCTTTCATGTGAACATGGACAGCAACACGTTATTCTATCCATTCAAGTATAACATGTAAGCTCAAACTAAAATGATGGTTAGATGTTAGCTAACACAACAGAAATCACATTATTTTCTAAATGTTTATAACAGCTAGCCGTCAAAATGATAAGTTCAGCCGTTCAGGTCAATGGCTAAAGTGAAACTGTGAAACAATTCAACCGATCCTAGAGTACTATATTACTACATCTGAGTAAAACCAGTTCCAAAAAAGAACGGCGTCAAGTGTCACAAGAATATGATAAACAGTAATACGGGTGTCCATGAGGGCTTACAGTGATAATCAGTACTAGTCTAAGTTGTACAGTAACCAGAAGTACTTGGGGAATACATTGGCCCAATCCCTGCATATTTTCCAACAAACAGAATGTCAACACTACCACACACATATACCACAGGACGGCCACGCCTCACCATTTTCTCAAATATAACTATGTAAGCAAAGTTCAGTATGCACCGAGCAACCGCAGACGATCTCCTGCATGTATTTTGTCCTCTCGGCGTTGAGCCTGCTCTTATCATATCTAATTCCGAACCCGATCTCCCAAGTGTACAAATTGTAGAAATCATACACCTCGCCCGAGCAAGTGCAGATTGTACTACCCTCTTTGTCGGCTCCACTGCGTAGTTGTGAATCGTGCTCCAGAGCACTCATCCGAGAGGGGCAAGGTGTCTGGTCTGCTGGTGCACTACGGAGCCGTAACCTGAATTTTCCAAATGTACAAATTCAGTCCAGTAGTTTTAGTCCAGCAATACCAACATGCAATGACTGTCGGTCTGTCAGTTAAACCAGGTACTACTTAGGATCAGCTACCATGCTTCAGCTAACCAGCTCATATAGTGATTTTGTAAATGGTTTCAAAACTAAAATGAAGTGTGTCAACCATATTTCTACGGGATACAGACAAACGTACAGACGGTCGGAACAAATACAATTCAACAGCGGCAGGATTTGGGTTCTGACCTTTTTGTCCAACCAGGTCCTCGGGGTCAGTTGACTGCGCCGACCGAGTCGGAGAAGCATCTGGACGCCGGCGCACTCCCCCTTATCTGGGCCATCGCTGCCGTCCTGTTGCCTGCAACCAGACCCGGCATTTGAGTCTGCAGGGACGGCGCGGCTGGCTTCGCTTCTCGGGAACAAGGCCATAGGAACCGGATCTGGGTGTTCAAGACAGTCCGCGAACTCCTCCCGGAGAGGGAGCCTGAAACAAGACGGCAATGGCCGTCGGACATGCTCGCCATCAGCTTTCTTCCACCGGTACGGCAGCTTAGAAACAAATCCCCAAAACTTGTAGATCTTCAGAACTAACCTGTCGACGGCATCGAGCAGGAAATCGAGACCAGCCTCTTCCATCACGTGGCCGCCGGTGCAGATCGAGCGCCGCCGCGAGGTCCCACCAGTTCTTGGATAATCGGGTTTGGGGGGAAGAGAGGGGGCGACGAGGGTTTCCTCCGTTCTGAGTTTCTGATCCGTGGCTCGGTTGAGACGACAACGTTCTGGTCCACGGACCAGAACGCACACGCGCGTCCTCCGTTCCCCGATACGATCTGGGCCCACGAAAGATGTACTGTTTCCTACCGTATTACAGCGTATTCTCTTCTCCCCGCAAAAAAAAATAATAATAAATAAAAAAATACAGCTTAGTCTCCTTTTCCTCTATTCCGTGTCAGACGGGACAGGCTGATTTGTTCGCATCCCGAGCGAGGAATGCACGCCGGCGATTTCGGGAGCATCTGGGCTCGGGCACCAAATCGACGTGTCCAAGCATTTGCATCCTCAGCATGTGATTTTTTTAACATACCTTGGTAAATTGTTATTAATGGGTGAGGTGTTTTGGCTCCTGGGTGCATTTGCACCGGATGAACAGTACCCAAAAAAAATACTAAATATTTCCAATGAAATCTGAATTTTTTTTAGATGTTCGTGTTAGTGTGGCAAGCATCCTTGACAAAATTCATACGAAACGGATAGACAGTTTTTCGTCGGTGAAAATAATAATTTTGGGGTGACTTTTGGTGTTTAATTTTTTTTTTTTTGCACAGGCTAAAATACTCTACCTTTTTGCCTAAAAATATGCAGGTAGCATTTGGGTGTAACTAAGACCACATATATATTTTTAGATTTTTTTGACATTTCAAAAATTATTTCCTCGCGCAGGAGCATATGCACCCAGGAGCTGAATTGGTTTTCTGAAATATACTTTTTTACATTTGTCGAGATGGTAGTTTGCTGCCTTTCTCAAAGCACAATTTGCTCTTTTTCTTCTTCTAGTAATGCATGTCACATACCCAGCCATGCATCGTGGCAAGTTTTTTTTTTCGCGTGCATCATGTCAATGTTTACACTATTTTTGCAATCATGTCAAAATTTATATGCATTTTTGTCATGTGTTTTTTCTGTAGACCCTTTTTTTGTTTTGTTTTTTAGACTTTTTTTGTTTTTGTTTTTTGGCATATGGATAACGCTGGGGAGGGGGTTCTCCCAATAAAAGGCCTGCGAGCTGTTGGGTTGCGCTAGGGGGTTCTCCCGGCGAACGTTTTCGATGCCTACCGCGTGACAACAGTTGGCCATGGTGCTCACTGGAAGTTCGCCGAAACTTCGCCGCCGGCTCAACGGTCCCTTCTCCAAGTGGGCACTCGCGGCCGGGCCATTCCGCAGATGCTGCCGCCGGATAACTCCACGGAGCCCTGTGTCGAGTACCTCCTCCTGAAGCTCCCACAACGTTGTCATTGTGCTGACGCCCACAACGTTGTCCGTGTCGAGCTACGCCGCCGTGTCCGCGCCTCCGCGGCACCGCGCGCCGCCATGGATGACGGATGTACCACTGTCGGGCTCGCCGCGGCGGCTCTGCCATGCCACCACGGCGCTGCTAGCTGTCGCCGCCCGTGCCCTGTTGGCCGTGCGATCTTTGATTTCAAGAGCTGATCTTTTGAACCTTGAGAAGAAACAACTGGGCGCACGATTGAGAGATCGACAGTTTTTCGCCTAAATAAAGCAGAAGAAGCGAGATGGGTTGGAGAGTACGAATATATACTTGCAGGAGGAGCGTCTTGTGTACGGCTTCATGGATCGCCGTGGACGGAGATCCATGAATGCTCTGGTGGGATATGGCGATCTCGCGTGAGCGCTCAGGAAGTTTTCGCCGGAAACGGCGGCTGTTCGGTTTCCTGCTCGAGCTACAAGCCTACAACACGGCCGTCAATTTTCTGATGACATAACCTGATCACAAAACATTTGCCAATCAATTTAGCATCCAAGTCGTTGTAGTATAGTGGTAAGTATTCCCGCCTGTCACGCGGGTGACCCGGGTTCGATCCCCGGCAACGGCGCCCTCTTTTTTCATATTTTTTTTTACTTGTTCGTCAATAGGTCATCGAAATGCAAATTTGTTGGCACGTTTAATTTTGTGCATATACCTGCCTGTTCCCAGCCTAGACGTAAGCACCATGCTATTCAGTTATAAGTTATAACATGTCACTGACCATTTGCATAAGTTGTTGTAATAATCATGCCACTGATCATTCGTGCACTTGCTGTAACTGAATTATTGTGCTTTCTTCGTGTAGCTGAATCCATGTTCCAGCGCTCACAGCTGTTCTATTTGCACACTCGCATGACCCTGGCTCCTACTTAAACTGCAACTCAAGTACTTCATGTTCCGACGGTTGATCCAACCTATCTTTTCTTGTTCGTCTTCTCGTCTAGTCTTGTATATTAACTCAAGCAGGATAATGTTGTAAGCTACCATGATAATTTGACCAAGGGAATCAGTAGCAGTTCTGTCTCTCAGTCATAAGATACCAACATAATGTTCTTGCTGTCCTACATCTTGGGGGGAAGGACCAGGGCATAGTCAGTTTTGAGATATTCACATCTGTTCAATTTACACCGCCAAAATTATTTTGAAACTGTTGACGTAGGGGTGGGTAATCCGCATGGAATAGATGATAAATCATACTCCTATAATAACTAGTGTTAGAAATTTCTTGTACGGGTTGATACCAGCTTGGATTTTGTGGCCAGGTGCACACAAGTCTGAAAGTCTCAAGAGGCAAACTAGATCAGCATGCTGAAATCGTGGGAGAAATTATCACTGGATATTTTCAGGAAAGAACTAATAAATCACAGTAACGAATGATCCTCTAGCTAGTATCAGAGTACTGCGATGTGCAGCGATAAACCAGAGCCAGCATTCACCAATATACTTACTAGTTACCGGTGCAAACTGCCAACTTGTGACAAATGGGTGATCTAAATTGGAATTAATCTCTATTCTCATTTAGCTTTACAGGTTCCATATGAAACATCGCCCAGAACTCTAGATCCGTTGAATAGCAATAACAATATATAAAAAATGCTCATCGAGTTTTATATATTACCTCAAGCAGGATAATATTGTAAGCTACCAAGATAATTTGACCAAGGGAATTAATAGCGGTTCTTGCTGTCACTTATAAGATACCAAAGATAAAGTTCTTGCTGTCCTGCATCTTGGGAGAAAGGACCAGGGTATAGTCAGTTTTGAGATATTCATCTGCCCAATTTACACTACCAAAGTTCATTTGGAACTGTTGACGGAGTGACGGACCCAGATATTAAGGGTTGCTGGGGCGACGGATGACGATGAAGCTTCATTACACTGCGCCAATGGTCGCTAGGCACTAAAGATACCCTGCTCCGTCGCCGGAGAGCCGGGGCGGCCGCCCCAGCTCGCCCCAATGGTAGAACCGCCACTGTATGTGCACAAGCTTGTACAGAGTTTCTGAAAATGTAGAGCAGAAAGAAAAGCAGATTGTCAGATAACAATCAACCTTTCATTCTTAATTTGCATGGGTTCTCCCATTGCATAGGTAACTAAACTAAGAAGTTAATATTGCAAAATTCTCTGCCAAACTAAATCATTTTGGTAGCTTAATTTCGCTTTAGAATTACAAGATTGATCAACTAAGAGATGATTTTGAGTTAGCTTGTACTCTTTCTTACAGAATTCCTTCATGCAAATCGAATCAATCATCAATCGAAAAAAGAAACAAGAGAGTAGGATTATTTAGATGGCCAGCAAAGCTTACTTGGTCCAAGAGGCGGCGGTTGCCGACCTGCTCCAAGAAGTCAAGCACTGTCATGCCAGCGTGTACATGAGCATGATAGCATCAGCATCCTGAAGAAACGAGCTCTCCAACCACATGGACCCACCAATGTTAGTTACATCGAAGGGACCAACCAAGTCAACGACCCTGCGATGTTGATCCCGGCGATGGAATCATTTTTTCTGGTGAACTTTTGTCTACATTTTGGCAACGGGAAGGGTGGCAAGCTTGGCGTCCATGAGGAAGGGTTGCGAAGGAGGTTAAAGAAGCACTGTATGGCATTGTCGGCTGAGGTTGGAGATGAAGTCAAAAGCAGAGCGTCGATACGCAGCATGGCATCTTCATTTGTGAGTTATTCTGCTTGGATTTAGTTTAATTCAAACCAAACATTCACAAACAAAAATTATATGCTGGTAGAAAATTAAAATAAAGCACACATAAAAATAGGTAGAAATAATTTTAGTTATGCTACGGTTACTTTTCCAGGAAGAATTTTGGTCCTCTATACTACATTTTTAGTTAAATGCATAGGCATCAAAATATGAAGTGTAAAGCACACATTAAAAATAGGAGCTGCCAATATGGATAATCTTTCATTGTAAGAGGACACACCTGAGCATTAAAAGAAAAGAGAGGACACAATGTAAAACCTTTATCCACTTGCATAATCAAAAGTAAAAAGGGGAAAGGAAAAAAAACTCACATATAATTGACACGTTGAAGGCGGAGGAGCTGGCATATACATCCTCTCGTCGCCACATGCATCCCAGCTCGCTCTGGCCCGCATCACTACATCAGGGCAACAACTGTTAGTGTTGCGCCTGCTGTTCCGCAGCGCCTATGTGCGAATGACCTTGATAGCGAGCCAGGCGTTGTCCTCGGCGGTGCCGCATTGAGCTAGCTAGCTTCCGTTCTCAAGGTTGCTTGCAGCCATATGGGAACAAAGGTAAAAATGAAAAATTCAATGAGAAGCAGCATAAGGAGAACTACAGAGGGATGGAAAAAGGACCATATCTGAATCGTTTAACTCGTCCTGCGCAGGTTATTCGCGTCAATTTTTTTGATGCACGACCAATTTTGAAGACACCTCCATAGACATCGTCCTGCTCTACAGGGCAAGATCTAAATACCAACATCCATCGGTTCAACCTGTTGGTAGTGATACTTGTGCCATGGACCTAGGGGCCTATGTGCATGGTTGAACGGAGTGGCCTTTGCCGTTGTCAGCCCGATCCCGACCCGGGCTACGGCATGGACCTGCCTGAGGGCATCCCGCGTGTGACCACACCGAGGGCGTACCTGGATCCAGCGCTGACGCTCCTGTCCCTACGGCGGCGCGTGACCTGCTCCCCAGCCATGGCCTCTGCTCCTCCGCTTCCCCCTTGCCCGCCTCCGCATCGAAGTCTTTGTCCACCGTCGTAGGAACGACACTCCGGGAATCACGTGGTGCGAGGAACCCTAGCGAATAGATCGGCGGCGGCGAAAGGTTCCGCGATAGCGTCTAGGGTGTGGTTCCCATCCTTGTAGCGAATAAATCGAGGGCAGCCTCGGTCGTCAGGTTTTTTCTTTTGCGAGGGAGCCTCGCTCCCTGGTTCGTGCGGTTCTTTTTTCGTGCGAGGGGGCCTCTCTACATGGTCTTCGTCCGATTTTTTTCGTGCGAGGGGGGCTCAATACGTGGTCGTCAACCGATTTTTTTCATGCGAGGGGGGAATTTTTAGGTGCGAGGGGATTGTTACGTGCGAGGTGGGAGGATATACGAAAAAAACGTGGAACACACACTACCAAGTCGCCCGTGCGAGATTTGTTTGTCATGATTTAGATATTAATTTCCTTAAAATCCTTTATTTGTTTCTGAAAATATGATATTTGTTTCTTAAAATAAGTTGCACCAATGAGAGGGATCGGAGATTCTCAAAACAAAAAAATGAGAGGGATCGCTTGATTTGGATAAGTTAGGTAAGTTAGATTAAAAACTGTTATTTGTTTCCTGAAAATCTATTCTTTATTTCCTAAAATAAATTGCACTAATAAGAGGGATCGGTTGATTTGGATAAGTTAGGAAAGTCAGATTAAAACCTGTATTTGTTTCCTAAAAACCTGTTATTTGTTTCCTAAAACAAATTGCCCTAATGAGAGGAATCGATTGATTTGGGTAATTTAAGAAAGTAGATCAGTGATTTGTCATACGTTAGGAAAGTGCTGATTTGTAATGAAAGAGTGGAGAGAAAAATAAACCGATGGACCAGGGTGGAATGGATGATGGGAGAAGAGACGAAAAAAACCAGTCGATGGTGGTCGGGAGACGAAATTAAACCGGTTGAAAAAAAATCTGGATGCTATTCTACCAAGTGAGCAATTAGGAGTAGAGATAAGAACAGAATCTTATTCACAATAAGGACTTGCATGATCTACGTATCATTCTCAGTGTCGGAACTGTAGGCCCAAAACGTAGTCTACAGAGAAGGGGAGTTGGCCATGGCGATCTATGGCGTGAGTTCTTGGGAGATTTCGGCTATATATACGCCAATGTTTTCGCTGGAGACGGCGGCGGTTCCGTTTCCTTATCGAGCTCCAATACGGACGTGAGGAGCTCTCACAATGTAACCTCATCAAGTAAAGTTTGCTAATAAAAATAACCACCGAAGTCGCTGTTGTATAGTGGTAAGTATTCCCGCCTGTCACGCGGGTGACCGGGGTTCGATCCCCGGCAACGGCGCTCCTTTAATTTTTTGTGCCTCTCATTCGTTTCTGCACATTTATCTATAGTAATCGCGCCAGCATTTTCATGCATCCTTTTTTTTTTGCGAGTAGCATTTTCATCCATCCTAGCCAAACCTGTTACAGTTCGTCAATATGTCATGGAAATGCAATTAATAAATGTTATTCAGATATAAAATGTCAATGATCATTTGAGAGCGGCGTTTCGGCTCTCGGGTGCATCTGCACCCGCGCCGACGAAAAAAATCAAAACAAATACTAAAAAAATTCAAACAATTCTAATTTTTTTTGTGTGGTAGGTAATTTGATGCGTGAGGAACGCTCCAAAATTCAACTTATTTGGAGATCTGAGCAGCTCTCGGCAAAAAAGACAAATCGGGTCAGAAATCGGGGTCTGTAAAAAAGGTTTACTGTTCACAAACTTTTCTGACCCGATTTGTCTTTTTTGCCGAGAGCTGCTTAAATGTCCAAATAACTTGAAATTTGGAGCGAACCTCACGCATCAAAAATATCTACCACACAATTTTTTTTGGAATTTTTGGAATTTTTCTAGTATTTTTTTTTATTTTTTTCGTTAGCGGGAGCAGCTGAGCCTGAGCTCAGAGTTGGATTTTCGTGATCATTTGTGCTTTCTTGCTGTACTTAATAATCATGTTCCGTATCCTCATAAAAAAAATCATGTTCCAAGGCTTAGGTGCACTTGCGGCATTTGAATTTGTGATTTCTTGTTGTAAACGAATCCATGCTCCAATGCTTCAATATATCATGGTAATGCAACCGCTTTGCACACTCACATGTGGCCGGTTGCTACTTAAACTAGAACCTAATTATTTCATGTGTTTGTCCGCCAGTTGATCCAACTTATCTTGTGAAATTGTTGAAACAGGGGAGATTGAACAGCTTGACACGGTTAAAGGAAAAATAGTAGTCTGCGAATGATCGGCTGTTCTTACACCAAAGCAGAAGAGTGGTCAGGGGGTTCCTGATATTGTCATGCCCCCGCCCCCCTTGGCCGCCCGGATCCCACGTGTGAACAGGAAGCTAGATCTACATTATTTCTGATCGTCGAATCCCTTTGCACTTATCCCTTTCCAATCCTTTTAATACATTTATTCCTGTTTTTTATTTAACCCAGGTTTATTCTCTTCATGTTGTTGTCTATAGTGCCTGATTTGCAAGGAGCTTGCCAAAGGCTTTCTCATTCAAGAAAAAAACAAATTTCGTGTTAAACGCCCAGTGGAACGAGAAAAAGCATCAACAGATAATTCAACTTTGCCGCCCGCACCGCCTTGAATGGAACATCTCTGGGCATTGACTTCCAGTTCCGGTGTTCTTTCAACCAATTCCATCAATATCCGTCTATAGACTTCTTTACTAATTCCAATTTCGAAAAAGGATAACAGGTTGATGACTCAAAAAAGCTCTTCGTGACGGAGTCATTTCTTTTAAAAAAAAACTTAGTAATTATAAAATTTATCTAATAAACAACCTATTGCCCATATACTCTGCTTTTTCATTGATTATTATGAACTGGAACTTGTTGGTGCACGGATTTCACGTTTCAAGAAATTATATTTTCTAGCAATACATTCACCGAGCAAGCGGAAGTCCTTTTGAACATAAATTGCTCCCTATCAAACTCAATCTTCCGATCCTTTGCAAACCCTTGGATTGGCAACCAACAGAGACATGCCTTCACCTCCATAAACCATAATACTTCCCATTTTCAGGACTATTATGCTCGATAAAACGAAGTTTATGAATAAGCAAGTCTTCCTTTTTTGAATAGAGAGCCCCTCATTGGACGGACTTTTCCTTTTTCTGCTCAACCTACGGGGTATTAGCAGTTGTTTCCCTCCCAAAGGTAGGTTCTTAGGTCAAACATGTAGTTCGCGCCCTGTAGTTTTGAAGGTGAGAGACCTTTGACTATTCGACCTCCTCCTCAAACCAAGGAATGGAATGGCTTTCTAACTCCACTTCCTTTTTGGTCGTTCCGCTCTATCGGTCAACCTCCTGGAATGTGATGTGCATAGACCGGGTGAGTAGGGATGCGGTTCTCTGGACCGCTCGTCGGGCCTAATAGGTGAAACATTCCTTCCAATGTTGTGCCTTATTGGAATTGACTAAATAATTATTATTCATGAAAGAAAAATCTTTCTTTGAGCTTGATAAAATGAATGCTATGCAGGCTCATCAAACATCGTTTGAGCTTTCTTCGGGATTTGGCCAGAAATAAAGTACAAATGAGCCCTCTTATTAAGGAAAATCCCTGACAAAAACTGGGTCAACTTCGTGGAATATGTGGAAGAGCGAATCCAAAAGGAACTAGAGTTTTGGCGTGATTTCCGAGGAATTGAGGGGCCAGTTGCTTGCTCTGAATGACCAGCCCTGCAAAACACTAAACTGAAACATTCTGAAGCTACAAAGATAATTATTAAATCGTAGGGGTTGAAAGTAAGAAGATATTGTTTTCCTTATGTTGAATCAACTTCCTTCTCTCAAATCAAGAAACTCAATTGTGCTATCTAAAATACATGTTGTTTAGTGTTAGTGGTATGGAACATGTGAATAAAGCAGAATTCTCTCAAATATAAGACCAACCACATTGGTAACCAGAATCTACCGGTCGACAATATGACATCGACTACATGGCTCCAGGACCTTGAACTGAACATTCATTGAAACTCTCCCCGCGATGTACCAACCCACGACCTCCATGCCCCCATGAGCTCCCACAAGATCTGTCTTGCTCATTAACCGGTACTGGCCATTCTGGCACCCCACTCTACCTACATATACATTAATGTTATTGTTCCAACTAAAAAGAAGTGTCACACTAATTGTCATGGATAGCGTCAACGGTTATGCATAGTGACTTACCCGTTGGATGAAAGAATCCAAGATAGGAGAAGCATCAAGAAAAGAAACCAGAGAGAAGATGCCATGACTCGTGGGGAAGGGCCTTGCTTCTCCATGGAGTGTGATCTCCAAGTTCTTGAAGTAGGGAACTTGGATATCAACATTGGAATTGGAACATTGATATTCTGAAGAAGGACAAACCCCAAGATTAATCATGCATTCTTCCAACAGAAATGCGTTGTGTACATATAACAGTGTAGTAATTTGGTAATTAATACGTTAAAACCAAATAAAAAATATTTTACCTATAAATAAGATGAGCGCAGGGTAAGGCTCTGAACATTTTCTATGATGGATGGAAGTCTGGCGCGACCATCATAGAGAATGCCTGACGGATCTACATTCTTAAGTTGGGAATAATTCCTCACCAAGATTTCTGTTAGGATCCATCACAGCAAAATGCGCAGAGATTTGGGGCATCAATCTCTACTACTTGTAGCCTCCTGCAATTTGCGAAACTTATGTATTTGAGCTGTTGCATTGTATGGATTATTTGCAAGCAAGTTATGCCACTACAAAAGGAGATGTCCAACCGCTCCAGGATGGAACATTTTGAGAGCAAGAGCCCCAATCCTTCCTCTGTAATGCATACAAGAGACAGATGTAAACATGGTAATCTTCTCAAGAGGCCAAGTGATGATGTGAGTTGAAAAGCACAACTGGAGAGGTGGAGAGACATGATTGAACTTGCAGCTGCCTCATGAGACAAGATGACACACATGAAGTTATATTCTTCCTTCATGAGTAAAGGCATTGACAATTCAAGTTCTTTGATCCCAGAACGGTGATTTGGATCCACATGTCCAGGGAGGAGGCTTTGATGCTGCCATAAGAGCCAACCATAAATTCAAGTTTAAATGTCGCCACCTTAACCCCATTCTTGTGATGGTTTTCAATAATCTGATTAACCGTTTTTATGAAATAGGTTTCTCGTTCTTTAAATGTCTTTTTACTCAACCTGAGTGTACGTTCACTAAGTATGAGATTGGAATAGCATCTCCGAGAAAGTAAAAATCCACGAGACACACATGTAGCACGAGTAGCGTCTTGCACTGGCAAGAGGGAATGTATACAATGTAGAATATCCTGAAGAACCAAGGTTGACAAGTTCGACAGTCAGATTATAGGTAGCTAGTAGCTGACTAATATAAACAACAAAATCATAGTTGTTTAGATTGCTAATTTGGGCATATACTTTGCATCAAAACTACAATGGATGAGAACAACGCTTTGATGGAGCTAGCTAAGTACTACTCTAGTATGGGAACGAGGGTGTACATGTATAGATATTATTGCGAATTACGATGAACTGGTGTTGGAAATATGCCCTAGAGGCAATTATAAAGTGGTTATTATCATATTTCCATGTTCTTGATAATCGTTTATTACCCATGCTAGAATTGTATTGACCGGAAACTGAAATACATGTGTGGATATATAAACAACATTGTGTCCCTAGTGAACCTCTACTAGACTAGCTCGTTGATCAAAGATGGTTAAGGTTTCCTAACCATAGACATGAGTTGTCATTTGATAATGGGATCACATCACTAGGAGAATGATGTGATGGACTACACCCAAACCGTAAGCATAGCATTTGATCGTATCACTAAGTTTATTGTTACTGCTTTCTTCATGTCAAGTATCTGTTCCTAAGACCATGAGATCATGCAACTCCCTGACACCGGAGGAATGCCTTGTGTGTATCAAACATCACTTCGTAACTGGGTGATCATAAAGATGCTCTACAGGTATCTCCGAGGGTGTCTGTTGGGTTGGCATGGATCGAGACTGGGATTTGTCACTCCGTATGACGGAGAGGTATCTCTGGGCCCTCTTGGTAATACAACATCACAAGAAGCTTGCAAGCAATGTGACTAAGGAGTTAGTCATGAGATATTGTATTACGGAACGAGTAAAGAGACTTGCCGGTAACGAGATTGAACTAGGTATGGAGATACCGACAATCGAATCTCGGGCAAGTAACATACCGATAGACAAAGGGAACTACATACGGGGTTGATTGAATCCTTGACATCGTGGTTCGACCGATAAAGATCTTCGTAGAATATGTAGGAACCAATATGGGCATCCAGGGTTTCGCTATTGGTTATTGACTAGAGAGGTGTCTCGATCATGTCTACATGATTCTCGAACCCGTAGGGTCCGCACGCTTAACGTTCGATGACGATATGGTATTTATGAGTTATATGTGTTGGTGACCGAATGTTGTTCGGAATCCCGGATAAGATCCCGCACATGACGAGGACCTCTAGAATGGTCCGGAGGTAAAGAATTATATATGGGAAGTTCCGTTTTGGTCACCGGAAAGACTTCGGGCATCACCGGTAGTGTACCGGGAGTGTCAGAAGGGTTCCGGGGGTCCACCGGAAGGGGCCCACCTGCCTGGGGGGGCACATGGGCTGAGAGGGGTGCACACCAGCCCCTCGTGGGCTGGGCGCCCCTCCCCACCTAGGCCTATGCGGCTAGGGCAGGTGGAGGACAAACCCTAGGGGGGCGCCACCCTAACTTGGGGGCCAAGACACCCCCTAGGCCGCCATCCCTCCCTTGGAGGCAGCCCTAGGGCCGGCGCACCCCCTCCCCCTTGCCCCTATATATATGTGGGGAGAGGGAGGGAAGCCTTACCTCAACCCTAGGCGCAGCCCTCCCTCAACCCTAGGCGTAGCCCTCCCTCTCTCCCAACTCCATTTCTTCCTCCGATCGCATCACGACAGTGCTTGGCGAAGCCCTGCTGAGATCGCTCCACCACCGATGCCACCACGCCGTCGTGCTGCCGGAGAAATCATCTACTTCTCCTCCTTCGCTCGCTAGATCGAGGAGGCGGAGACGCCATCAAGTTGCACGTGTGCTGAACGCGGAGGTGTCGTCCGTTCGACGCTAGATCGGGACGGATCGCGATTGGATCGTGAAGACGTACGACTACATCAACTGTGTTTCTAAACGCTTCTGCTTAGCGATATACAAGGGTATGTAGATGCACTCCCCCTCTCGTAGCTATACATCTCCATGGATAGATCTTGCGTGTGCGTAGGATTTTTTTTTGTTCCCATGCAACGTTCCCCAACAGTGGCATCATGAGCCAGGTCTATGCGTAGATGATATGCACGAGTAGAACACATAGAAGTTGTGGGCATTGATGTTCAGATTGCTTACCTCCTTAGTCTTATTTTGATTTGGCGGTATTGTGGGATGAAGCGTCTTGGACCAACCTTACTTGTCCTCGCACACGAGACCGGTTCCACCGACTGACATGCAACTTGTTTGCATAAAGGTGGCTGGCGGGTGTGTGTCTCTCCCACTTTAGTTGAATTTGACGAAGGCGGTCCTTGTAGAAGGTTAAAAGACAACTTGATTATCACCGTTGTGGCTTTGCGTAGGTAAGAACGGTTCTTGCTAGTTACCCATAGCAGCCACGTAAAACTTACAACAACAAATTAGAGGACGTCTAACTTGTTTTTGCAGGGTATGTTGTGATGTGATATGGCCAAGACATGATTTGATATATGTGATATATGAGATGATCATGTTTTTTATAGTAATCACGACTTGCATGTCGAGGAGTATGGCAACCGGCAGGAGCCATAGGGTTGTCTTTAATTTAATTTTTGTGCCATTTGCTTTACTTTATCGCTATGAGTTAGCAATAGTTGTAGAAGCAATAGATGGCGCGACAACCACATGACGGCACAATGATGGAGATCATGATGATGGAGATCATGGTGTCATGCCGGTGACGATGGAGATCATGACGGTGCTTTGGAGACGGAGATCAAAAGCACAAGATGATGATGGCCATATCATGTCACTTATATGATTTGCATGTGATGTTTATCCTTTTATGCATCTTATTTTGCTTAGTATGACGGTAGCATTATAAGATGATCCCTCACTAAATTTCAAGATAAAATTGTGTTCTCCCCAAGTATGCACCGTTGCGACAGTTCGTCGTTTTGAAGCACCTCGTGGTCATCGGGTGTGATAGACTCTTTGTTCGCATACAACGGGTGTAAGCCAGTTTTACACATGCAGAATACTTGGGTTAAACTTGATGAGCCTAGCATGTACAGACATGGCCTCGGAACACAGGAGACCGAAAGGTCGAACATGAGTCATATAGTAGATATGATCAACATGGAGATGATCACCATTGAAACCAACTCATCTCACGTGATGATCGGATTTGGGTTGGTGGATTTGGATCATGTCACACTTAGACAACCTGAGGGGTGTTAATTTGAGTGGGAGTTCTTTAGTAATATGATTAATTGAACTCATTATCATGAACATAGTCTAAAGTTGTCTTTGCAAATTATGTTGTAGATCAATGGCTCGCGCAGTAGCTCCTCTGAATTTTAATGCGTTCCTAGAGAAAGCTAAGTTGAAAGATGATGGAAGTAACTATGCGGACTGGGTCCGTAATCTGAGGATTATCCTCACGGCTTCGCAAAAGGCTTATGTCCTTGATGCACCGCTCAGTGCGCCACCCCTCCAGTGTCATCTGCAGATGTTGTGAACGTCTGGCAGGCGTGTTCTAATGACTACTCAACAGTTCAGTGCGCCATGTTGTATGGCTTAGAATCGGGACTTCAAAAGCGTTTTGAACGCCATGGAGCATATGAGATGTTCTAGGAGTTCAAGTTAATATTTCAAGAAAATGCCTGGATTGAGAGGTATGAGACCTCCGATAAGTTCTTCGCCTACAAGATGGAGGAGAATAGTTCTGTCAGTGAACACATACTCAGAATGTCTGGGTACTACAACCGGTTGAATCAGTTGGGAGTTGAGCTTCCGCCTAAGACGGTCACTGACAGAGTTCTCCAGACACTGCCACCTAGCTATAAGAGCTTCATGATGAACTATAATATGCAAGGGATGAACAAGTCAATCTCCGAGCTATTCGCGATGCTGAAAGTCGCAGAAGTAGAAATCAAAAAGGAGCATCAAGTGTTGATGGTGAATAAAACCACTAGTTTCAAGAAAGGCAAGGGAAAGAAGGGAAACTTCAAGAAGAGTGGCAAGCAAGTTGCCGCTCCCATGAAGAAACCCAAGATGGACCCAAGCCTGAGACTGAGTGCTTCTACTGCAAGGGGACTGGCCACTGGAAGCGGAATTACCCCAAGTACCTGGCTGATAAGAAGGCTAGCAAAGTCAACAAAGGTATATTTGATATACATGTTATTGATGTGTACCTTACTAGCTCTCGTAGTAGTGCCTAGGTATTTCATACCAGTTCAGTTGCTCATATTTGTAACTCGAAGCAGGAACTACAAAATAAACGGAGGCTGGCAAAGGATGAGGTGACGATGCGCGTCGAAAATGGTTCCAAGGTTGATGTGATCGCCGTCGGCACGCTCGCTCTTCGATTACCATCGGGATTAGTTTTAAACCTAAATAATTGTTATTTGGTGCTTGCGTTGAGCATGAACATTATATCTGGATCTTGTTTATTGCGAGATAGTTATTCATTTAAATGAGAGAATAATGGTTGTACTATTTATATGAGTAATATCTTTTATGTTCATGCACCCAATGAGAATGGTTTATTCTTGTTGAATCTCGATCGTAGTGATACACATGTCCATAACATTGATGCCAAAAGATGCAAAGTTAATAATGATAGTACCACTTTCTTGTGGCACTGCTGCTTAGGTCATATTGGTGTAAAGCGCATGAAGAAACTCCATGCTGATGGACTTTTGGAATCACTCGGTTTTGAATCGCTTGATACATGCGAACCATGCCTCATGGGCAAGATGACAAAAACCCCGTTCTTCAGAACAATGGAGCGGGCAAGTGATTTGTTGGAAATTATACATACTGATGTGTGCGGTCCAATAAGTGTTGAGGCGCGCGGTGGATATCATTATTTTCTCACCTTCACTGATGATTTGAATAGATATGGGTATATTTATTTAATGAAACACAAGTCTGAAACGTTTGAAAAGTTCAAGCAATTTCAGAGTGAAGTAGAGAACCATCGTAACAAGAAGATAAAGTTTGTACGATATGATCGTGGTGTTGAATATCTGAGTTATGAGTTTGGCATGCATTTAAGACAGTGTGGAATTTTTTCACAGCTCACGCCACCTGGAACACCACAGCGTAATGGTGTGTCCGAGCGTCGTAATCGTACTCTATTGGATATGATGCGATCTATGATGTCTCTTACCGATCTGCCACTACCGTTTCGGGGTTATGCATTAGAGACAGCTGCATTCACTTTAAATAGGGCACCGTCTAAATCCGTTGAGACGACACCGTATGAATTATGGTTTGGCAACAAACCTAAGTTGTCGTTTCTTAAGATTTGAGCCTGCGACGCTTATGTGAAAAGGCTTCAGCCTGATAGGCTCGAACCCAAAGCGGAGAAGTGCGTCTTCAAAGGATACCCTAAGGAAACAATTGGGTACACCTTCTATCTTAGATTCGAAGGCAAAGTCTTTGTTGCCAAGAATGGATCCTTTCTAGAGAAGGAGTTTCTCTCGAAAGAATTGAGTGGGAGGAAGGTAGAACTTTATGAGGTTGTTGAACTGTCACTTCAGTTGGAGAGTAGCATGACGCAGAAAGATGTTTCTATGGCGCCTATGCCAAGTGAAGAGGAAGCTAATGATGATGATCATGAAGCTTCGAATAAGTCACTACTGAGCCTCGTAGGTCGACAAGGACACGTACCGCCCCTGAGTGGTACGACAATCCTGTCTTGGAGGTCATGTTGTTAGACAACGGTGAACCTACGGGCTATGAAGAAGCGATGGTGGGCCCGGATTCCGACAAATGGTTAGAGGCCATCAAATCCGAGATAGGATCCATGTATGAGAACAAAGTATGGACTTTGGAGGACTTACCATATGATCGTAAGGCCATACAGAATAAATGGATCTTTAAGAAAACAACGGACGCGGACGGTAATGTCACCGTCTATAAATCATGACTTGTTGCAAAAGGGTTTTCATAAGTTCAAGGAGTTGACTACGATGAGACTTTCTCTCCCGTAGCGATGCTTAAGTCCGTCAGGATTATGTTAGCAATAGCTGCATTTTTCGATTATGAAATTTGGCACATGAATGTCAAAACATCATTCCTTAATGGTTTCCTTAAGGAAGAGTTGTATATGATGCAACCAGAAGGTTTTGCCGATCCTGAAAATGCTGACAAAGTATGCAAGCTCCAGTGATCCATCTATGGCCTGGTGCAAGCATCTCGGAGTTGGAATCTCCGCTTTGATGAGGTGATCAAAGCGTTTGGGTTCATACAAGTCTATGGAGAAGCATGTATTTACAAGAAAGTGAGTGGGAGCTCTATAGTGTTTCTAATATTATATGTGGATGACATATTGCTGATTGGAAACAATATAGAATTTTTGGAAAGTGTGAAGATATATTTGAACAAGAGTTTTTCAATGAAAGACCTTGGAGAGGCTGCTTACATATTAGGCATCAAGATCTATAGAGATAGATCAAGACGCTTAATAGGACTTCCACAAAGCACATACCTTCATAAGGTTTTGAAGAAGTTCAAAATGGACCAGTCCAAAAAAGGTTCTTCCCTGTCTTACAAGGTGTGAAGTTGAGTAAGACTCAATGCCTAGCAAGTGCAGAAGATAGAGAAAATATGAGTGTCGTCCACTATGCCTCAGCCATAGGCTCTATCATGTATGCGATGTTGTGCACAAGACCGGATGTGAGCCTTGCCATAAGTATGGCCGGAAGGTTTCAAAGTGATCCATGTGTGGAACACTGGACAGCGGTCAAAAATATCCTTAAGTACCTGAAGAGGACTAAGGAAATGTTTCTCGTTTATGGAGGTGATCAAGAGCTCGTCGTAAAGGGTTACATCGATGCTAGCTTTGACACAGATCTGGATGACTCTAAGTCTCAAACCGGATACGTATTTATTCTGAATGGTGGAGCAGTAAGCTGGTGCAGTTCCAAGCAAAGCGTGGTAGCAGATTCTACATGTGAAGCGGAGTACATAGCTGCTTCGGAAGCAACGAAGGAAGGAGTCTGGATGAAGCAGTTCATGACGGATCTCGGAGTTGTGCCGAGTGCACTGGATCCGATGACCCTCTTTTGTGACAACACTGGTGCTATTGCTCTGGCCAAGGAGCCCAGATTTCCCAAGAGAACCAGACACATAAAGCGCCGCTTCAATTCCATCCGCGATTATATCAAGGAGGAAGACATAAAAATTTGCAAAGTACATACGGATCTGAATGTTGCAGACCCGCTGACTAAACCTCTTCCATGGGCAAAACATGATCAACACCAGAACTCTATGGGTGTTAGGTTCATTTCAATGTAAAGCTAGATTATTAACTCTAGTGCAAGTGGGACACTGTTGAAAATATGCCCTAGAGGCAATAATAAAGTGGTTATTATTATATTTCCATGTTCATGATAATCATTTATTATCCATGCTAGAATTGTATTGACCGGAAACTGAAATACATGTGTGGATATATAAACAACACCGTGTCCCTAGTGAGCCTCTACTATACTAGCTCGTTGATCAAAGATGGTTAAGGTTTCCTAACCATAGACATGAGTTTTCATTTGATAATGGGATCACATCATTAGGAGAATGATGTGATGGACTAGACCCAAACCGCAAGCATAGCATTTGATCGTATCACTAAGTTTATTGCTACTGCTTTCTTCATGTCAAGTATCTGTTCCTCAGACCATGAGATCATGCAACTCCCTAACACTGGAGGAATGCCTTGTGTGTATCAAACATCACTTCGTAACTGGGTGATCATAAAGATGCTCTACAGGTATCTCCGAGGGTGTCTGTTGGGTTGGCATGGATCGAGACTGGGATTTGTCACTCCGTATGACGGAGAGGTATCTCTGGGCCCTCTCGGTAATACAACATCACAAGAAGCTTGCAAGCAATGTGACTAAGGAGTTAGTCATGAGATCTTGTATTACGGAACGAGTAAAGATACTTGCCGGTAACGAGATTGAACTAGGTATGGAGATACCGACGATCGAATCTCGGGCAAGTAACATACCGATAGACAAAGGGAACTGCATACAGGATTGATTAAATCCTTGCATCGTGGTTCGACCGATAAAGATCTTCCTAGAATATGTAGGAACCAATATGGGCATCCAGGTCCCGCTATTTGTTATTGACCGGAGAGGTGTCTCGGTCATGTCTACATGATTCTCGAACCCGTACGTTCCGCACGCTTAACGTTCGATGACGATATGGTATTTATGAGTTATATGTGTTGGTGACCGAATGTTGTTCGAAGTCCCGAATGAGACCCCGAACATGACGAGGAGCTTCGGAATGGTCCGGAGGTAAAGAATTATATATGGGAAGTTCCGTTTTGGTCACCGGAAAGACTTCGGGCATCACCGGTAGTGTACCGGGAGTGTCGGAAGGGTTCCGGGGGTCCACCGGAAGGGGCCCACCTGCCTCGGGGGGCACATGGGCTGAGAGGGGTGCGCACCAGTCCCTGGTGGGTTGGGCGCCCCTCCCCACATAGTCCCATGCGGCTAGGGCAGGTGGAGGGTAAACCCTAGGGGGGCGCCACCCTAACTTGGGGGCCAAGACACCCCCTAGGCCGCTGCCCCTCCCTTGGAGGCAGCCCTAGGGCCGGCGCACCCCCTCCCCCTTGCCCTATATATGTGGGGAGAGGGAGGGCAGCCGTACCTCAACCCTAGGTGCAGCCCTCCCTCTCTCCCAACTTCGTTTCTTCCTCCGATCGCATCGCGACAGTGCTTGGCGAAGCCCTGCTGAGATCGCTCCACCACCGCTGCCACCATGCCGTCGTGCTGCCGGAGAACTCATCTACTTCTCCACCCTCGCTCGCTGGATCAAGGAGGCGTAGACGCCATCGAGCTGCACGTGTGGTGAACGCGGAGGTGCCGTCCATTCGGTGCTAGATCAGGACGGATCGCGATTGGATCGTGAAGACATACGACTACATCAACCGCGTTTCTAAACGCTTCCACTTAGCGATCTACAAGGGTATGTATATGCACTCCCCCTCTCGTAGCTATACATCTCCATGGATAGATCTTGCGTGTGCGTAGGAATTTTTTTTTTGTTTCCCATGCAACGTTCCCCAACAACTGGAACTGGTGTTTCTTATGGAGACAAACATCGCATTAAGAAATTGTTTGCAAAAAGCAAGCAAACTTCCTAGGCAGGACTGGCCCATAGGCCGGGCAAATGGGGCGACCGGCCCAGTTCCCAAGAGGGGAGGGCCCCAACTACAGATCAGACTACTAAGCACTATACAATTATACATTGCATCTAAGAAATATTAAATGCACAAAATGGAGCCTCAATTTACCGGAGTGCAAGTTCACATCATATACTAATATTTTATATACCATTCAGAGGCAAACCAATCCGACTTGTGAACTTGAGTTTAAATACGCTAGCCTCCCTTTATGATGGATGTATTACTATCATAATGAAATTTATGATAACTATATTTCAGTGTTTATACCAATGCACAATTTTTCATTTGAGAAACGGTTAGGAGTTCTCATTTGCACCAATCAAACCAACTGAATCTAGATGTGCATGTCAGATAATCGCATCATACGTGAAAGTGTAATCAACAATATTTTTTATTCTTCGATGATTCTATTACTAAACCCAACTTGCAAGTCACATTTTCTATTTCCTAGAAGTTTCTATGTATATGGTTGCCTAATATACGCTAAAAACAACTATTAATTTTTTGTTAGTGTGTATATTATTTAGGAATATTTATCATGATATTTAGTAATATTAACAGTATATAAGCACACTCATAGATATGCAAATATATGCGTATACAATATATAGTTTATAAAATTAATTTGAAAAAGTTTTTAAAAAATAAAAAGGTTGTTTGGTACATCATACAATTTAATTTTTGTAAAATATTTTTTTCCAATGATATACCTTACAACTGTATAATAATGAATAATATAACTATTGTTTGGAAACATTGTTGTGTGGATAAGTAATAGAAACTTATATTAACTCAAATTGTAATATGGTACACTTAGTGTAAAATATGTATAAACGTTTAGTATGAAAAACAATGTTTTACATCGTCCCGAACCTAAAAATTGTTGAACCGGCTCTGTTCCTAGGCCTAGATACATCATATAGTCGTGTGATAACAATATTTTTTTCTTGGGATCATGTGATAGACGTTTCCTTGCCATCGGAAGACTACTTTACTACTAGTAAGAAGATATACCTCCGGGAGTTGCTCAAAAACAGGTCTTTGTCTCATATTTCGGGCAACTTGTGGAACATCGCCTTGTTGTTGGCGCGACGCACTATTTGTTTCCGCAGACCGGGCCTCTTGTCTCCTATCTGCAATTCGGTGCAGCTTGTAAGTATACAATATCACCTTTGCTCGCGCAACTCAAATTTTGTAAGAGATAATTATGAACCCTTAAGAACAAGAGTTTATTGAGCAATAGAAGATGAGAAACACTTTGCGCGACCAAGTTACGATGCGGTGGATGATATAGCATCTGCTGTGGAAAGTGGGTTTTTTGAGAGATTGTTTAATGCAATGCCTGACAGGATGATTTTTGAATTTTTGAGACCTAAACTGACCGATTGAACCTTCCCACAAAAAAAACAATTGGAGGCATGACAAGATCGACGATTTTTCATAAAGTAGAAGAATTGAGATGGTTGGAGAGTACGGAGACATATTTGCAGGAGGAGTAGAGGGTGTCGTGTAGTCCCATCATGGATTGCCATGGACGGAGACCGACAAGGCCCTGGTGGGAGGTGCCGACGACGTGGGGGAGTCGAACATGACGATCTCAATAGTCTGATCATGCACTTGGAAGAGAAGTCTCGGTTATGTCCAAGATTTCGTTTCCTTTTTAACTAGATCGAATCAAGGCAAATCTCTGATTTCTCAAGGTGCAATCTGTGTTGGAAATATGACCTAGAGGCAATAATAAAATGGTTATTATTATATTTCCTTGTTCATGATAATCGTTTATTATCCATGCTATAATTGTATTGATTGGAAACTCAAATACATGTGTGGGTACATAGACAACACTGTGTCCCTAGTATGCCTCTAATAGACTAGCTCGTTGATCAAAGATGGTCAAGGTTTCCTAGCCATAGACATGAGATGTCATTTGATAAACGGGATCACATCATTAGGAGAATGATGTGATGGACAAGACCCAAACTATGAATGTAGCATATGAGCGTGTCAGTTTATTGCTATTGTTTCTGCATGTAAAAGTATATGTTCCTATGACCATGAGATCATGTAACTCACTGACACCGGAGGAATACCTTGTGTGTATCAAACGTCGCAACGTAACTGGGTGACTATAAAGATGCTCTACAGGTATCTCCGAAGGTGTCTGTTAAGTTGGCATGGATCGAGACTGGGATTTGTAACTCCGTGTGACGGAGAGGTATCTCAGGGCCCACTCGGTAATACAACATCACAATAAGCCTTGCAAGCAAAGTGACTAAAGTGTTAGCCACGGGATCTTGTATTACGGAACGAGTAAAGAGACTTGCCGGTAACGAGATTGAACTAGGTATGGAGATACCGACGATCGAATCTCGGGCAAGTAACATACCGAAGAACAAAGGGAACAGCATACGGGATTGACTGAATCCTTGACATAGAGGTTCAACCGATAAAGATCTTCGTAGAATATGTAGGAGCCAATATGGACATCCAGGTCCCGCTATTGGTTATTGACCGTAGAGGTGTCTCGGTCATGTCTGCATAGTTCTCGAACCCGCAGGGTCTGCACACTTAAGGTTCGGTGACGTTTCGGTATAGTTGAGTTATGTATGTTGGTGACCAAAGGTTGTTCGGAGTCCCGGATGAGATCCCGGACGTCACGAGGAGTTCCGGAATGGTCCAGAGGTAAAGATTTATATATGGGAAGTCATATTTTGGCGACCGGAAAAGTTTCGGGTTTTTCCGGTATTGTTGCACATAAGGCTTATGTCCTTAATGCACCGCTCGGTGCACCACCCCTCAAGCGTCATCTGTAGATGTTGTGAACGTCTGACAGGCACGTTCTAATGACTACTTGATAGTTCAGTGCGTCATGCATTACGGCTTAGAATTGAGGCTCCAAAACGTTTTGAACGTCACGGAACATATGAGATGTTCTAAGAGCTGAAATTGGGATCTCAGGCTCGTGCCCGTGTTGAGAGGTATGATACCTCCAACAAGATTCTTTGCCTGCAAGATGAAGGAGAATATCTCAATCGGTGAGCATGTGCTCAGATTGTCTGGGTGCTACAATCGCTTGAATCGAGTGGGAGTTAATCTTCCAGATAAGATAGTGGTTGATATAGTTCTCCAAGTCACTGCCACAAAGCTACTAGAGCTTCGTGATGAACTATGAAATGCCAGGGATGGAAATAATGATCCCTGAGCTATTCGCGATGTTTGACACCGCGAAGGTAGAAATCAAGAAGGAGCATCAAGTGTCGATGGTTAGTAAAACCACTAGTTTCGAGAAGGGCAAGGGCAAGGAGGGAAACTTCATGGATGGCAAGCTAGTTGCTGCTCCAGTAAAGAAACCCAAGGTTGAACCCAAACCCAAGACCGAGTGCTTCTATTATGAGGAGAACGGTCACTGAAGCGGAACTGCCCTAGATACTTGGTAGATAAGAAGGCTGGCAACGTCAACGGAAGTATATTTGATATACGTTTTATTCATGTGTACCTTGCTAGTACTCCTAGTAGCACCTGGGTATTAGATACCGGTTCAGTTGCTAAATGTTGGTAACTCGAAATAAAAGCTACGGAATAAACGGAGACTAGCTAAGGGCGAGGTGACGATGTGTGTTGGAAGTGTTTCCAAGGTTGATGTGATCACCATCGCACGCTCTCTCTACCTTCGGGATTAGTGATGAACCTAAATAAATGTTATTTGGTGTTTGCGTTGAGCATGAACGTGATTAGATCGTGTTTATTGCAATACGGTTATTCATTTAAGTTAGAGAATAATGGTTATTCTGTTTATATGAATAATACCTTCAATGGTCATGCACCCAATGAGAATGGTTTATTGAATCTTGATCGTAGTAATACACATATTCATAATATTGATGCCAAAAGATACAAAGTTAATAATGATAGTACCACATACTTGTGGCACTGCCGCTAAGTGTCATATTGGTGTAAAGCGCATGAAGAAACTCTATGCTGATGGATCTTTGGACTCATTCGATTTCGAATCGGTTGAGACATGCGGACCATGCCTCATGGCCAAGATGACTAAGACCCCGTTTTTCGGTATGATGGAGCGGGCGAGTGACTTATTGGAAATGATACATGTTGATGTATGCGGTCCAATGAGTGTTGTAGCGTGCGGTGGATATCGTTATTTTCTTACCTTCACTGATGATTTGAGTAGATATGGGTATATTTACTTAATGAAACACAAGTCTGAATCGTTTGAAAAGTTCAAGCAAATTAAGAGTGAAGTTTGAGATCATCGTGACAAGAAGATAAAATGTCTACGATATGATCGTGGAGGTGAATATCTGAGTTACGAGTTTGGTATACAACTTAAGACAATGTGGAAATTGTTTCGCAACTCATGTCGCCTGGAACACCATAGTGTGATGGTGTGTCCGAACGTCGTAGTCGTGCTCTATTGGATATGGTGCGTACTATGATGTCTCTTATCGTTTTACCACTATGGTTTTGGGGTTATGCATTAGAGACAACTACATTCACTTTAAATAGGGCACCATCTAAGTCCGTTGAGATGACACCGTATGAATTTTGGTTTGGCAGAAACCTAAGCTGTCATTTCTCGGAGTTTGGGAATGCGACGCTTATGTCCGATAAGCTCGATCCCAAAGCGGAAAAGTGCATCTTCATAGAATACCCTAATGTAACAAATGGGTATACCTACTATCTGAGATCCGAGGGCAAAGTGCTTATTGCTGAAAACGGGTCCTTTCTCGAGAAACAGTTTCTCTCGAAAGAATTGAGTGGGAGGAAAGTAGAACTTGATGAGGTTGTTGAACCGTCACTTCAGTTGGATAGTAGCACGACGCAGAAAGATGTTTTTGCGACGCCTACACCAAGTGAAGAGGAAGCAATTGATGATGATCATGAAGCTTCGGATCAAGTTACTACCGAACCTCGTAGGTCGACAAGGAATCATGCCGCCCCTGAGTGGTACGGCAATCCTGTCTTGGAGGTCATGTTGTTAGACAACAGTGAACCTACGAGCTATGAAGAAGCGATGGTGGGCCCGGATTCCAACAAATGGATAGGAGCCATGAAATCCGAGATAGGATCCATGTATGAAAACCAAGTATGGACTTTGGTAGACTTGCCCGTTAAACGGCAGGCCGTTGAGTACAAATGGATCTATAAGAAGAAGACAGACGCTGATGGTAAATGTCACCATTTATAAAGCTCGACTTGTCGCAAAGAAGTTTCCGACAAAGTTCAAGGAGTTGACTACGATGAGACTTTCTCACCCGTAGCGATGCTAAAAGTCTGTTGGAATTATGTTAGCTGTTGCTGCATTTTTCGATTATGAAATCTGGCAGATGGATGTCAAAACATCGTTTCCTTAACGGTTTCCTTGAGGAAAGGTTGTATGTGATACAACCGGAAGGTTTTGTCGGTCCTAAGGATGCTAAAATGTATGCAAGCTCCAGCGATCTTTCTATGGACTAGAGCAAGCATCTCGGAGTTGGAATATACGCTTTGATGCGGTGATCAAAGTTTTTGGGTCTATACAAAGTTTATGAGAAACTTGTATTTACAATAAAGTGAGTGGGAGCACTATAGAATTTCTGATAAGTGTATGTGGATGACATATTGATGATCGGCAATAATGTAGAATTTCTGGAAAGCATAAAAGGGTTGTTTGAAAGGAGATTTTCAAAGGAAAACCTGGATAAAGCTACTTAAATATTGGGCATCAGGATCTATAGAGATAGATCAAGACGTCTGATAAGACTTTCAATGAGTACATACCTTGACAAGATTTTGAAAGAGTTCAAAATGGATCAGTCAAAGAAAGAGTTCTTGCCTGATTTGTAAGGTGTGGAGTTGAGTGAGACTCAAAGCTCGACCACGGCATAAGAAAGAGAAAGGACGAAGGTCGTCCCCTATGCCTTAGCCATAGGCTCTATATAGTATGCCATGCTGTGTACCGCACATGTGTGTGCCTTGCCATGAGTCTGTCAAGGGGTACAAATGTGATCCAGGAGTGAATCACTAGACATCGGTCAAAGTTATCCTTAGTAACTAGAAGACTAAGGAAATATTTCTCGATTATGGAGGTGATAAAGAGTTCGTCGTAAAGGGTTACGTTGATGCAAGCTTTAACACCAATCCGGATGACTCTTAGTAGCAATCCGGATACGTATAGTGGAGCAGCCATTTGGAATAGCTCCAAGTGGAGCGTGGTAGCAGTATCTACAGTATGACATAAAGATTTGCAAAGTACACACGGATCTGAATGTCGCAGACCCATTGTCTAAAACCTCTTTCACATGCAAAACATGATCGAACCCCAGAACTATTGGGTGTGAGATTCATAACAATGTAAATCACATAGCGATGTGAGCTAGATTATTGACTCTAGTGCAAGTGGGACACTGTTGGAAATATGCCCTAGAGGCAATAATAAAATGGTTATTATTATATTTCCTTGTTCATGATAATCGTTTATTATCCATGCTATAATTGTATTGATTGGAAACTCAAATACATGTGTGGGTACATAGACAACACTGTGTCCCTAGTATGCCTCTAATAGACTAGCTCGTTGATCAAAGATGGTCAAGGTTTCCTAGCCATAAACATGAGATGTCATTTGATAAACGGGATCACATCATTAGGATAATGATGTGATGGACAAGACCCAAACTATGAACGTAGCATATGATCGTGTCAGTTTATTGCTATTGTTTCTACATGTCAAAGTATATGTTCCTATGACCATGAGGTCATGTAACTCACTGACACCGGAGGAATACCTTGTGTGTATCAAACGTCGCAACATAACTGGGTGACTATAAAGATGCTCTACAGGTATCTCCGAAGGTGTCTGTTAAGTTGGCATGGATCGAGACTGGGATTTGTTACTCCGTGTGACGGAGAGGTATCTCAGGGCCCACTCGGTAATACAACATCACAATAAGCCTTGCAAGGAAAGTGACTAAAGTGTTAGCCACGGGATCTTGTACTACGGAACGAGTAAAGAGCCTTGCTGGTAACGAGATTGAACTAGGTATGAAGATACCGACGATCGAATCTCGGGCAAGTAACATACCGAAGAACAAAGGGAACATCATACGGGATTGACTGAATCCTTGACATAGAGGTTCAACCGATAAAGATCTTCGTAGAATATGTAGGAGCCAATATGGACATCCAGGTCCCGCTATTGGTTATTGACCGTAGAGGTGTCTCGGTCATGTCTGCATAGTTCTCGAACCGCAGGGTCTGCACACTTAAGGTTCGGTGACGTTTCGGTATAGTTGAGTTATGTATGTTGGTGACCGAAGGTTGTTCGGAGTCCCGGATGATATCCCGGACGTCTCGAGGAGTTCCGGAATGGTCCGGAGGTAAAGATTTATATATGGGAAGTCATATTTTGGCGACCGGAAAAGTTTCGGGTTTTTCCGGTATTGTACCGGGAAGCTTCTAGAAGGTTCCGGAAACTTCCGGAGGAGTCCGGAAGTCTACCAAGGGTTCCACCACGCCCCAAAGGTTTGCATGGGCTGAGGGGAGGCGCCCTGGCCATATTGGGCCAGGCGCACAAGTCCCTCAAGGCCCATGTGGCTTGGGAGAGGTGGAAAGTCCACCTGTTTATGGAAAGGGAGGGAATTGGACTAGGAGTCCAACTCCCCCCCCTTGGCTGCACCCTAGGGCTTGGAGGGGCTGAGCTCCACGCCCCTCCACCTATATATAGAGGGGAGGGGGCGCCCCAAGAGCACACACGAAGCCCTTGGCGCCCCTCTCTCTCCCTAGATCGTTTTCTCCTCCGTTCACGGTTTCGGTAGCGCTAGGCGTAGCCCTACCGGAATAGTTCCACCACCATCGCCGCCACGCCATCGTGCTGTCGGAGAACTCTTCTACCTCTCCGCTCCCTCTTTCTGGATCAAGAAGGCGGAGATCGTCATCGAGCTGTACGTGTGCTGAACACGGAGGTGCCGTCCGTTCGGCGCTAGATCGTGATTGGATCGCGGGACGGCTAGCGATTTGGATCGCGAAGACGTTCGACTACATCAACCGCGTTTCTTAACGCTTCCCGCTTAGCGATCTACAAGGATATGTAGATCCACTCTCCCTCTTGTAGATACTCATCACCATGGATAGATCTTGCGTGTGCGTAGGAAATTTTTTGTTTCCCATGCAACGTTCCCCAACAATCTGGTCATATGATAAAGAGTGAAATGCGTCACTAGTCCATTAACTCAAAATGATTGCACACTTTAGGCTAACAACTCGGAAAGTGATTGAATTTAGTCCATAAACTCATTAATTTGATCACATAAGGCCAAAACCGACCCGAGAGGTAAAAACCCTACCACGTGGCTGCCACGTCACCATACCTTGCCTGCTCACGAACTAACAATTTTTTGGATATTTTTGCAAAGTGTCTGATTTCTTTTCATAGCCTAGAATGGATAGGAGGAAAAAAATTAAAATGGCAACATTCTACATGAGGACTTGAACCCATGGCCTTAAAGAAGACCTATGGGCTTGCTAACCAGTAAGTCATCAAGACCATTGTGTTGGACGTTGAAGCGGACATTATATATTATTAACTGACAGGGATTCAGATAATTCATTCAGAAGTGTGTTCAAAAAATATGTAACAAAAATGCTAGGGAAAGATGCAACACACACTCACGAAATAGGCCGTAGCCCCGCTATATTGATATAGCAAACAACCGGTACAACGAAACAACTTGCATTGCTGGGGCGACCCAAAGAAAAGAAAATGGAGACACCGGCAGATCGACTAAACGACGATGACCAGCGACTGAGGCACCCTCACCGACAGAGTATCACCACTCTCCTAGCACTGAATCGACGAGTACCAGGCAGCACCTTCAAGAAGGAACGCCATGCTGCTGCCCGGACCAGCACACTGGTCCTATAGTTTCCCCCGGCATAGAGGGAAGTGAACAAGGGTAGCCACGACGCCCTTCAGGAAGGAAAGATGCCACCCGAAGGCGGCACCACGTCGGTGTCGAACGAACCGACGAGGATTTCTCCCGAAACACCCCATCAGCAACCCTAGACGATCAGTAGCATAGGAGCCCCGTGAGGACGAGCCTCGACACCACCAGACAAGCCGCCCACCAACCAGCGCCAAAACAATCCCGAAGCCACCATCGCCGTCTCACCGAAGTAGCTGCCACGAGGTCTGCAAGCCGAAGGAGAGGAGAGGAATGACCCGGGGACAGCAGAATCGCGGCCAGCGGGAGGGACCAACCTCCACCGTCGAAGACGGTCATCGACCGGACGCGACCGCAGATCACACCAGTCCCTGTCAGGTTCGGCCGGGCCTAGCGGGCCCGTAAAGCCCTCCTGGGGCACACTAGTCCTAAAAGGGTCCGGCCGGGCCTAGATCGGGCCCGTGAAGATCGCCGCCGCGCTGCAACAGGCCGACCGTCGTCCCTTGCATCCGCGTCATCACCTCCAGCTGCAGATCGAGCCGCGGGTCAGGCCGGCCAGCCCAAACCCAGATGGGGCCCGACGGGCCCAGATCTGGGCCGAGGGGCCCGGTCGGCCATCACCGCTGCACGCCGCCGCCGCGGCACTGCGCCGCCCCGCAGGCCCGCGCGCCACGCCGTCGTGCCGCCACCACCCGGCCGGAGCCGGGCCGCCGCCTCCCGATGAGCACCGCCGCCAGCCAGAGAGAGCCCCGCCTTCACCAAGTTGACACGGGGAAAGACCAGCCGCCGCCGGCGGCGCTACCCGGGCTTCGCCCGGCAGCCCCTGCCAGCGGCGGCGACGAGGGAGAGGGGTGGGGGGGCTAGACGGGGGAGAGTAGGGCTGCGCACCACTGCTGCGGGGGGCGACGGACGCGCGAGGGGAGCGGAGGGGAAAGCGCCGAGAGAAGGTAATCAACTTTCTCACAGGTTTGTAGTAGTTCACTTTGATGCAACACACGCTGGCCATTAGAATTCAAAGTTAGTGGACTTTGCAGCCATGGCAGCCGATTCTACATACTTATGTTGGTAATGTTACACCCCCAGCGGAATGCTAGCACACCCCACCACAGGTTTCCAGACTCCTCCTCCTCTGGCGCTCCCGCGAGCGGCAGGGGAGGAACCCTAGCCACCGGCCACCCCAGCCCTTCCCCTCTTGTCTCCCTCCTCCCGCCGCCGCCAGAGGGCGCGCCCGAGCAAAGCCCGGTCGGCGCCGGCGGTGGTGGGGCTCTCTCACCCCCTCGCGCGGCAGGGGCCGGCGCAGGCCGGCGCTGTCGGGCCGGGGCGTCGCGGAGCGCGGGACGCGGCGGCGCGGAGGCGGCTCTGCGGGCGGCGTGGAGGTCTGCCTCGTGCGTGTTGGGCTGCGTGGTGGCGGGGCGCGCCTGGGGCCGGGGTGCGGCGCCTCGGCCGGATCTGGTCCTGCGGCGGCGCGGTCAGCGGGCGGCCACCTCTGCCGCGGCCATCTCGGCTGGTGGAGGTGGGAGGTGATGGGCGTGCTGGAGGTCAGGGACGGCGGCCGCGGATGGCGCGGCGGCGGCTCAGCCAGATCTGGCCTGCAGCGGCGCGGGTGCAACCCGGTTTGGCAGCGGTCCGGCGGCCCTGCGGCCCTGCGGCGGCGACCGGCGGCAGGCGTGGTGGCGGCGCCGCTCCTTGGCGGCGGGGCGGCGTGGTGGCGCAGGGTGGCCGGCGACATGCCCCCGGCCCAGATCTGGGCCCTGCGGGGCCCATCTGGGTCCTAGCGGGCCGGCCCCCTGGCGTGGCCTCGTTATCTGCTGCGCGATGAGGAGGAGGAGCGGCTCGGATGTGGGGCGGCGGCGCCGACGGCGTGCCTGCAGCAGCGCGAGGGCGGGAGCTTTACGGGCCTATGAGGGCCCGGCCAGGCCTGTGGGCCCACGGGCCTGGTGTGCTCCTGCTATTGCGTCCGGACGGCTACCGTCGCTGACGGTGGAGGTTGAGCCCTCCCGCGTGCCGACGGTGCTGCTGCCCTAGTCCCGGCTCCGAATCATCGCCGTGCTGTCCTCACTTCGCGGTGCCGTGATGAGACGGCGTGGGGGCTTCAAGACCGTGTTGGCGCAGGGTGGTGGTTGGTTTGGTGGCAGGCTCCGGAGCGCCCGAGGTGCGGGTTGGGATCGGGGGAAACCCCTGTCGGCATGGCTGACACCGGCGCGGTGGCGCCTGTGGGTGCCGCCTGACCTTCGTGGAGGGCGTCGGGGGCTACCCTTCCTCTCGCCTCGTCGTGTACCGGGGGAAACCCTTGGCAGCAGCGTCGTCATCGTCGCAATCCTTCTTGGAGGTGTTGATTGGTGCCGGCGCTTCGGAGTCTTGGAGCTTAGTGGAAGATCCCCGGTGGGCGCGACGGTCGCGAAGCTTCTTCGTTTTTGTTGATCCGCCGTTGTCAGCATTTGTTTCTTTTGTTCTTTCTCTGTCGTTTCTTTTGGGCGTGACTGTGCTGCTTCCGCCCCAGCACCTATCCCTGAATGGTTCGGTTGGTTGCTTTGTAATACAAAGCGGGGGGAAACCCTTTTTCGGAATGTTACACCCCCAGCCATGATGCATATATTTATGGTGTTGAGCCTCAGCAAAAAAAAAAAATCTTCGGGACAGTAATACAAGCTCACCCTTCGGAGAAAAAAAAAAGGTGCAATAAATACTCGTGGAATCGCATGATCACGCACCTGCTATTTCCTGATGCCTTTAAAACAAATGAAATTGGTTGCACACGCACACAATTAAGTGCTGTCCTACTGGTCAACAAGCACCTTGTTCCTCTCTCAGGTCGTGGGTTCAAGTCCAAGTTGCAGCCGTATATTTTTTTCCTCATATGCCATTACCTGGGCTATGAAAAAAAAACGTCCATTTTGCAAAAAGATCCTTGTAAAAAATAATAAGTTCATGAGCACGCAAGGGTACACTGACGTGGCAGCCATGTAGTCGGTTTTTATCTTCCGGTTTAGTTTTGGCCTTGTTTGATCAAATTAATGAGTTTATGGACTAAATTCGATCACTTTTCGAGTTATTGGCCTTAAACAGTGGCGGAGGCAGAATAGTTTTTATGGTATGGCCAATACAAGCAGCCATGCATACAACAACACCAAGTTTTCAAATTTCTCTAACACCAGCGTGTATATAGCCTGAATATGAATTTTTTTAGGTATGGCGGAGGCCTAACCTTGCCAGATTGCTGCCTCCGTGCAACCAGTTTGAGTTAATGGACTAGTGGCGCATTTCACTCTATAATAAACTTTGCTAATTTTAAAGCAGCCAAGTCATTGGTCTCTGTTGGTAAATATTCGGACTGATGCTTTAATATATGGGTTGGCATAAGCCCGTCGTGGCAGCGTCAAATTTTTTTTATTCAGGTGGATTCACTTTTGGTGTGGAAAGTTTTACGCTGTGACCATACATACATATCTGACATTTGTTCATCCATGGTGTTGTTTGTATATCCTGAGCTTGTGGATATATGCCCTTACTTTTATGTGATTTTTGTTATCGCCGACCGCTAGTAGGAAAACCTTTATAGGAGTAGTTAGTTACCGGTGGTGCACCAAAACTACACGCCGACAGTAATTTCTGAAAAATACCTGCAGTGCTGGAAATATAGCCAATGCCATTGTTAGTAGCTACTGTCTGGCGTTGATGAAAATCTCGACGCCATTGGTCTTCAGGAAAATATTGTTGGCGTCGCTTATTCAACGGACGCGATAGGCAAGTTTTATTGCTGGCGTTGATATATGATGCACGCCTGTAAATTTCACATGTAGCGTGAAGCTACATCAGTCAACGTCACTAATGTTCAATAACATAATTACAATTTCCTTGTGGATTGTCAGATGCATTCCAAAAAACCCGACAATATACAAGGTTACAATGTGTCTATGTGGTTTTAATGTTACGCACACAAATTCTTTTGACAAGCCGCATTTAAAACTGAATATTTTCTTAGAACACATACTTTTCTTGTCGATCGACGCCCTATACCGGCCTGCAGGGGACATACATAACATATACATGTAGTCAGCACATATATCTATAAAAAAACTGAGAACATCTGTGACTAATTCTGAATGTTTAACCATTTACTTGACAGGTCAAACAAGCACAAACAAAAAAAATGAACTTTAATTCACACAACCCCACATAAATTTATCACCGGCGTTGTACTCTACCACACCGCTAGGACTGAGTGTTAGCACATGCCTTGGTTACTTAGCCCACGCCTTAAATGTAGCCCGGCCCAAAAGGGGGTGCAGGTCTCTTTATATATAGTTTCCTCGCCAATTCTATTTGACGCCAACAGGCGTCAAAAGGACGTGCCTTCGCTGAAGCAAGTTGCAACTTGGGCCGGCCCACGTACGTATTTGGTTCGCTGCAGTTTCCTTGTTTCTTGCCTGGTTTTATTCGTTTTTCTTCTGTGGTTTTTTGTTTCCTGTTTTTTCACTGTTTTGGCCGGTTTTCAGTTGTTTTGTTCCGGGTTTTTTATTTTTGTGGTTTGAATCCTTTTTTCCTTTCATTTTCTTTCTTTTACGTTTCTTTTTTTATTTTCTGTTTCTGTTCTCTTCTTATTATTGTGTATTATATTATAAGTTCACCGTGTGTTACAAAAATCTTCATCGTATTAAGAAAATGTTCATCATATATTATGAAGTACTTTACCTTGCACTATAAAAATGTCCATCGTGTATTAAAAAAATGTTCATCATGTAATAGAAAAATGTTCATCATATATTATTACATTGTTCAACGTATATTAAAAAATGTTCAGTATGTATTTAAATTTTTTTCAACATATATTAAGAAATTGTTCAACTTATATTAAAAAATGTTCAGTATGTATTTAAATTTTGTTCATCATATATTAAAAAATTGTTCAACGTATACTATAATATATCCGTTTTAGTATTTTAAATTTGTTCAGTAGTTTTTTACACAAAAGTTAGCTGTATTTTTTTAAAAATTCAACGTATATTATAAAAATGTTGAACGTTTTTTAAGGATTTGCCGCTGTATTTTCTACTTTAAAATCGGCGCTTCATTTATAACTTCCGAGGTCGGTAGCTTGGCTTGCTAGTCTCGTTGGAATCCAGCATAAGGTGGGAGATTCGATCCCAGGCATGCGCTTCTTCCGTTTTCGAATTTTTGCTCACATCGTGATGAATGGGCCGGCCGTGTGTGCGTCGCTTCAGCGAAGCTGCAACGATCAGACGCACACGGGCGGCGTATAGTAGCTCTCTAGTTTCCTCACTCTCTCATCCACTCCCTCCCGCGCTGCCATGGTTCGCCGGCTCCAGAACGTACCGACCATGCTCCCGTACTGCAAGCTGGTGCACTACTAGGAAAATCTTATAAATGGAGGCTTAACATTAGTGCGGCTCACAGAAACGCGCTACTGCTATTTTACAGTAGCGGCCAGAAAATAGACGCTACTGCTATAACTTTAGCAGTAGCGCGTGACTGGAAATAGCGCTGCTGCTATCGTGGTCCCATCAAACCCATCGGACTACGTATAGCAGTAGTGCGTATCCGGAAGACGTGCAGTAGCGCGATGCGACGAAACGCGCTACTGCTATTCTACCCTTATCCTCTTCCCCGCCAGCGTTGCTCACTCTCCCTCCACACTCTCCTGTCTCTCTCCCTCACTGCGCGCCCCTTCCCCCGCGTCGTTGCCGCACCGCCGTCCTATTGCAGTAAGCCTCCTCCCACCTCGCCCTCCTCCCTCCTCCATCCTCGCCCTCCTCCCTCCTTCGTCTGCCGCCCCTTCTCACTCCTCTGGTCGCCGACCCTCTTCCCTCCTCCATCCGCCACCCCTCCTCCCTCCACCAGTCGTCGGCCCCTCCTCCTCCAGCCGCCACCCCTCCTCCCTAGCTGTGAATTTCTTCATGTTCTAGGTCTAGATGGGGATGATGTTCAAGTTTTAGAATTTATTCATGTTCTAGGTCTAGATGGAGATGATGCTCAGAAAATTCATAGATGTTTTCATAGATGTAGTAGTAGTAGATGAGTAGCTGTGAAATTATGCAAATAGTATTTCTTTTGAAATAAAAATTTGAAGCGAGTATTTTTTTTTGAAATGCAAATACCTCCGGGTAGTGGTAGTAGTAGTAGATTAGTAGCATGAGTTGATGTTCAAAGGAAGACAAATGCCCATGATACATGAATTTGCAGAAACACCTCCGGGTGGTCTATGTTTTGCCGGAATGTTGATTCATTTCCGTTCCTGCAAATTTCAGGCGCTCGATATGTCCTATTTTAACAACGGTCATGTCGAATTTTTTTGTGGATTTCAGCATGACTTTTACTATAAAGTAGAAAATATCAAGTGTCCGTGATTTGCCGGAATAGGAATTAGATGACATTGTGGCAAAACATAGGCAATTTTTTATGTCATTACTCGATAAATGTAATGTTAATTGACTTATGCTTAGGGTTGACTTTCAGTCTGTCGGAGCTCCTTGTGTGACTTTCAGTATGTTCTTGATGGAGGAATCCCGACTGTTATCGTGGGGGTCGTTTCCTCTTCCTCTTCTCGCGATATATACCTTGGTATAATGCGCGAGAGAGGGAGAGAAAGCGACCAACACCGACGGTCAAAATATCAGAGGAAGAATCATGAGTGTTGTCGTGGGGTCGCTTCCTCTTTGTTCCCCGTGTGCTACACATTTTGGTAATGCACGCGGGGACGAAGGGAGGGGCGGCCAGCACCGATGTTCAAAATTTCTGTCGAGAGGAGTGTCCACCAGATACACCACCATATCAGTGTGAGGGAGTGCGCACCATATACACCATGAGATATTAAAGTTTTTCAAGGAAGTCTCAATAGACCGAAAGTCAACCCATGCTTAATAGTTCCTGGTATAATTTTCGTCGATTTTTAATCTTTGAATCATGAACACATGAAATGTCTGACGACGATAGGATCCCTGAGTGTGATTACTACGACGACGATCGGGGTATGTGCGACATGCCTCACCTGCAAAATGGTAGGTTCTTCACCATCAAGCTGGACGAGACCTTCGATGTTTTTACGGTACACAACGATGACAAGAATTTTTTTCGTAATTAATCATGATTTGTGTTTCTTTGCTTCAACGTGTAATTTCTATTTTTTTACAATTCGACTAGTGCATCCCCTGCCATGCAAGACGGTGCGTCTTGGAAAAACTCGGTTTCCAAGATAGTGAGAATATGGAGACGAGGAGAGCTCACCTGAGGACTAAACATGGTTACGCGTTTCGAGTTAAATTATACAATGCAGTTAATCACTCACATTTTGGTTGCTCAAATTGGAAAGCTCTAGGCAAGGCATATGGATTTGAGGAGGATATGCAAATAACCTTCGATATTCGTCCTCAAGATGATTTGAAGATAATATCGACATTTAGGTGGATGTAGATATGCTTCCCGTTTTACCTCTATGTAAGTTTGTCAAACAAATTTATATTGTTTATTTAAAAATAGTTGTTGTTCATCTGTACTAAACTTGTTTATTTATAATTGACAACTTATTTCGGTTATCCAAAAAATATTCGGAACGCTGTAGACAAGACGTACTAAAGTAATGGCTCCAAGCTAACTTGTGAGGAGAAATAATCTCTTCTCTCATTTATAAATGATGTTGAGACTTTCAAGACCAATTATAAAGTCAGCACAAATATAAGTGGATACGTGCCACTAGTGCACGTGTTGAATGATGGTAACTTCATTGCATAAAAAGATGGTATGATTTTGTTAACTATGGTTGCATAGATTATTCTTAAGTACACAACATTGCTAACTATATATGTTACTATTATGTTTTTCAACAGAAGCTTCCGAAGGAGGTTGTGCCTGACTTGATGTTTACCGAAGGTAATATGCATATGGTTAGCTTACGACCAACTCCGTCAGCGCATTACCACATTCCATACTCGATTTCTTCAAATGATGGACGACTCAATATCAAAGAATGGAGCAAAGTAATAAATGCGTGCACGCAATCCATTGGAGACAACATGAATGTGTGCAAGCCGAAAGTTGGAGACCAGGTGGATCTTCATTCTACATTATGGAGATGGACCGGTTTACCTGTTTTATGCTATTTTACCAAAGAGAGAGGAGTAGGTCCTAGGTAGTACGCATCATGTGCTAAGAACAATTAACTAGTGTTGGTTATGACTATGATGACGATGATGAATTGTTATTATTATGATGATGAGTTACGTGGTAGAATGTGTTAGAATGATGAGGATTTGTTATATGACTCATAGATGACGACGAGGAGTTGTTATTATGATGATGAGTTCTTATATGATGATGATGATGATGATGATGATGATGATGAGTTGTTATTATCATGATGATGAGTTGTTATATCAGTGGGTGAAAGAAGCACGGATTATATTCAAATGGATGGATCCAAAGTGACCAAGTTAACTCATCATGATCATAGTGATATAACAATCTCTTAATTGCTACTGTAACAAAATTTGTATAACGGTGCATAAATACAGTACAAAACAGAAGAAATGAAATACAAAATCATAGTAGTAGCGCGGACAGAAGAGAGCACTGCTACTAATTATCAGTAGCGCGGTCTGGACCAACGCTACTGATAAACCTATTAACAGTAGCGCAGGTCAGACCGGCGCTACTGCTACACATTAGTTATAGCGCCCTAGCAGTAGTGCGGCCGCCTGCGCTATTCCTAGGCAAAAATCCGCGCTACTACTAGGGTTTTCCCTAGTAGTGGTGGCCGGTACCATGCGCGCCGCTATGGCAACCTATTCACCCGACGAGTCGCTACCTTCATCGCGGACCCCATTGCCGGATCCGACCCCCTCCTCTTCTCTGGATGTGTCGCCGCCTCCATCCCCCACATTATCGTAGCCTCAGTCCCTGTCGTGGGATATCAATTTGGTGGGAGAGGTGGCGATGCAGCAGCATCTAGCGGTGGAAGCTCAGATCGAGGCGCGTCGCGCGGACGAGGAGCTCATAGGCCTCTACCGCGTGGATCTGGAGTTCATGGAGCTCGATGGCCGTCCAAGCTCGTACAAGTCCTTACGGATGGATGAGGAGGCGACGCCGCCCACCGTGAAGAAGCGTCGACTCGAGGAGGAGATGTTGCAGCAACCGGCGCCGGCTCCTGCATTTCCCATCGCCGAGCCCTACGACTTTGGTGTTGTCATCGTCATCTCAGATGAGGACGACTAGGCGGCGACTATTTACTTTAATTAGTTAATTAGCGCGTTGATATTTTGTAATTTAAACTGTCAGTTCAAATTTAGCACCATGTGTAATGTATATGCGACCCAGTTGGTTTATTTTAATTAATGTTTAATGAACATTTCTTTTGTTGCCTACACTAATTTGAACTAATGAGGTAGGGGTTATCTAATAGTAGAGATTAACTGATAGCTCGGACCCACAGGTCAACGGTGTCGCATCAAATAATAACAGACGAGATGTGTAGTGGAGTCTGAAACTGTACGAACACTAGTAATGACTTGGCAATTACCGATGGTTGGCCACCACGCCACTGCTACGCCCTATACCACCGACGTTTCGCAAAATTGTAATCAAGAAACCAACATTGGAATTTATTAATGGAACTTTGCAGTTTGCAAACCAAACGTTGAGCAACTCAAGGATAGCACAACCAGGGTGAAATATTTACAATGCGGTGCTCACCACATACACATAGTACATACATGCAAAAGCAAAACATTACGTCAAAGCAACAAGCAGAATGGAGCAAATCTACACTGAATGATTGAAGCTACAGACAAGCTGCAAGGAAGCTGGAATCAAACTAAGCGACAACATTTTCTCAAGCATTCTATGAAACCATGGAATGGATGGTTAAACAGCAGCTGCTGGAACAACGGCTTTGACTAGGGTGCTCTCTCCGTGGGCTGGTGGACGGAAGGCGTTCTCCAAGACGGGATCGACCGATGCGGGAGCCTTTTCCTCTTCGTATGCCGCGTCATGCACACCAAGAGCAGCACGGCCAGACGGGTCGAGGAGCTTGGACCAGGCGGCGTCCCATTCGACAGCTTTCGCGGTGCTGCATGCAACGCTGGGACCTCCTGGCACCGTCAGCCTAGCAGCATTCTGCACAATTGAATTGTTAGTCAAGTGGAGAACAAACGACACGCAAATGAAATAGCTTGGAATATCATGACAAAAGTAAATGCTGGTTGTAGCTTCTGGACCTTGGGATAAAACTTCTCAAATACTGTCCTATAATAGTAGGCTTCTTTTGTTGTGGGTGTGTTTTCAGGGTAAACAAAGCTGGCGTTTGTCATCATGGAATCCGACACCTGAACATGAATGGGAGCAAACATCAATTCTAATGGGGGCAAAGTGATATGAAACCATCACAAGTCGAATAAATAAACAATTGTCAACTTATGAATGGTTTGACAAAGAAAAGATGGCATACATGTGCATTAGCATGGTCCTTCAATCCATCAATCCAACTGTACCCAACACCATCGCTGAACTGTTCTTTTTGCCTGTAAAGAATGTGCTGTTCACAGAAAATAAATCCTCCTTATGAGCATACACGCAAGCTTGTGCAAGTAACAGAGCAAATATAACACAATAAAAAGCTGAACTTCTCCAACCTTGGGTAAATAGGGCTTCTCATCATCATCAAATGCATTACGCAGAACCCATTTCTCAATCCGGCCAAGATCACGTCTTATCTAATATTTTTCAAGATGACAAATATATGAGAATGCTAATTGTAATAAATGGATAGAGCTAGAGTGAAATTAGTGTATTATTGCAAGAAATTACATACCATCTTACATTCCGGATCCAGGTCCATTGCTACATTGATGAAGCTTTTGTCGAGGAATGGAACACGAGCCTCGAGACCCCAGGCAGAAGTTGCTTTGTTTGCTCTCAAACAATCATATAAATGGAGAGCTTTTATCTAAACGCCAGGCAAAACAACTCAAATAAATTAATCAGCTGACCATCTACACAACTTAGAAGATAGAAACCAAAAGGAGCAATGTTATCGTTAATTACCTTCCGACATGTTTCCTCATGGAATTCCTTTTTGTTTGGTGCCTTGTGAAAATAAAGATAACCACCAAATATCTCATCAGAACCTTCTCCCGAAAGAACCATCTTCACACCCAACGATTTGATTTTCCGAGACATTAGAAACATTGGGGTACTTGCTCTAATGGTCGTTACATCATACGTCTCAATGTGATAAATAACTTCTTCCAAAGCATCAATGCCCTCCTACGATTATTTTCAGATGAATTAATAACTTCAAAATGTCTCTTCCTCTATGCAAAGGACAAATAAAAATAACGAACCTGCACTGTGAAGTGTAATTCATGATGGACTGTGCCAAGGTAGTCAGCAACTTCCTTAGCAGCTTTAAGATCAGGAGAACCCTACAAAAACAATGAAACGTGTTAGAACTTATATCATATTTTATCCTCTGCTTATGTCACTCCACTGAAAATCCTTCTTTTTTCTTCTAAAAGATACTCAGAAGAGCAAGAAAACAACTTAAATTTTGAAAGATTCTCAGCAATGGGGATACACTAAACAGCATTGAGAAATGTACCTTCAAACCAATGCAAAAGGTGTGCAGTTTGTTTCCCCATTGCCTGGCAACTTTTGTTTCTGCCAAGTGGCGTGAAACAATAGAAGCCACCAAAGAAGAGTCAAGCCCACCAGACAAGAGAACACCAAATGGCACATCAGTCATTAGCCTCTTAATAACAGCCTGCGAATTTTACAATTCATCTAAGAAAATATAGTAGACGATATACTTAAAGAAACTTAGCTTATGAAATATGCATCAGACAAAATAATTTATTTATACTCCGTACATACTTAATAACCCATTAGCACGATTTCAAATAAAATGCCATCTATCTAAGATCTTAATATAGAAATCATCGCAATAAAAAATACTTGTGATTGTGGGGAGCTACAATGACTTACTACTACTCATGAATTATAACCAGGGTATTCCAAACAAACATCGCCTAATCAGAGGCATGGAACAACATGAAACAAAATAAGAAAGAGATTAACACTAAATAACTATAAACATCTAATTTATGCATCAAAAGGTACGAAAATGTAACAGCGAGCATAAAGAAAGACGTGCCTTCTCAAAACACTCTCGGATGAGGAGAGGATCATAGGGGGCTGAGGGAATGCTTTCTGAGAACCATGTGGGGTTGTACCACCTCCTTAGGCTACCTAAGATAAATGTTAGAAAGCAGATTAGTAGGCAAGACAAAATGGATATTTACAACATACATAGTAGCTTATACTATTTTTGCCTTTGGAGTTTGCAACTCTGCATTTCTAGTATAATGCCTGATGAGATTGTCAATTTATCACAAATGCAACAAGACATTTACACCTGTTTTGCTTGAGTACAAATGTCCAGGGGGGAAAGATATGAAGCGCTCGCAATCATCACTCAATGCCTTCATCTCTGAAGAAAACCAAACTGACCCTGGAATAACAATGAATGTACAAATTAATGCATAGTAGATTTGTAGCAAGTTGTGGGACATACAAACACTACAGTGCCTACTGTTTCAGAACTGTGTACTTGCAAATGCAGACAGACAACCATAGGTTTCAACAGTTCACGGAACATCTCAGAATCTTTGCATAGTTAACTCCGTGTAGCAAATTTAACAGTCAGCTTGGCAAATATTATGTATATCCACAACATACCCATCAGACATCCAAGTTGCAGTTGCACATATATCATGGGAGTCATCACAACCTAGATACTCCCTTCGTCCAGGAATATAAGGCATATATTGCTTGTCTAAAGATTTAACTCAAAATTTAATCTCATGATAAGTGAGTTATGGGACACAAAATTTATACCGTTAGATTCAAATACAGAAGCTCTTTCTCTTGATTGCGATTTTTTAACTAGTAACAAGTATTATTGAAAAAATACAGTCAGAGATTGAACTTTGACAATCAGAATACGCCTTATAAATCCAGACAGACGGAGTAACACCTCTATATTCTAACTATCAAATTTCAGATGGTGTGAGACATCACTCCAAATTTTGTGGGATGTGAGCCCATGATAGATCTAGGGTTATTATCTTTTATTGTTATTCTTGCAAATGAATTGGCCTTGTCCAATTCTATCCTAAGGAAGTAGGCAAGGGATTATATATCTACTTGTAATCTTAACCTGAATTTAAATGAACCTACACGCAGCCTGTTTTCCACCTCCCCATGATACATTGACTGACCGTTGAAACAGTTGAATAACCAAGCAAACCATACAGAAAACCCAGGCCAAGATAAATTTGAGAGGAAAAAAGCTATAACTTCATGGTCATGATTTTGATCAAACAGACAAGTAGCTACAAGAACAGATTCCATGCGTACCATCAAGGCCCCAGCCCATGTATAAAGGACAGATGCCAATAGCGTCACGGGCAGCGATGAAGCTTTTATCACGTGTGTCAAGAAGCACAAACGAGAACATGCCATCCAACATATCCACAAATTCTTCCCCATATTCCTCATACTGTGAAAACAATAGAATTTGGAAGTACATATGTTAACATATAAAATATATGCACTGGAGGATGATGCTTAGGTGAAGACATTTAAAAGTGTTGGCAGAAGCCAAGTTACACAATAGGACACCAAAAGAAGCTGAACATAGGGAAATAAGAATACAAACTTACTAGGTGAGCAATAACTTCACAATCACTACCAGTTTGGAATTTATGAGATTTCAACTTAGCTTTCAGTTCTTCATGATTATAGATCTCCCCATTCACCTGGAAATGTAAAACATAATTAGTTTAATTACAAAAATATGATGGGTAGGTCATGTCTCAAAAAATGTATTGAGCAGAGCTCAATAGACAACATTTCCAAAATCCAATCACAAAATCATACTAACAAATGCTAGTTACTAAAAGCAGAATAGTGAGACATAATCATGTGTTATACATGGAAATGAATCGCTAAAGCACAAATAAGATAAATGAAAACAGTGAAGTATCATTCTCACTCCAGATACTGACCGTCACAACAACTGTTTTGTCTTCGTTGTACAATGGCTGGTCTCCAGATGTGGGATCAACAATAGCCAACCGCTGGTGTGCAAGATAGCAATCCTCAAAGCTGTGTATACCACTCCAATCAGGGCCTCTGTGCCGTAATCTATCAAAAATGGTAGACTGAGTTCAGTGGGTGCATAAGATTTCATACAATGAACCATGTACCGCCTAAGAACATTTAAATAATAAGCAGCACACAGAAATTTTTAGTCATTTACAGTATAGAACATTTCTAATTCCAGTTTAATCTAAATTCAATGTTGAGTTGAACAACAACTCTCTCTAAGCTAAAGTAAAAACACTGAAAATTGTTGCCCCATGACCGACCGTGCAGTTTGTAAAGATGGAGAAGTTGCACACAGCAAGTCCTAAGACAAAGCAAACTAGGTTTTGCTAACATTTGGAAAATTGTAATGTCCTAACCTATTCGTAAAAGAATTTTTCAGTCGATATAGAACTATAGAATTGAAGGTTTGTACAGGTTGGTGGATAAACGACATTTGACCGCAATCCCATGTTAACATCCTCGACTATCTGACAGAAATTACATAAAAGCGTGCAAGGGGACATTTGCCGCAGCCAGCTAAAGCATGCACATTTATAGAGGAGACATTTTGCAGCATCCCAAGTAAAACGCACATTTACACGCATAATGTTGCATGGTTTTACAGATAGAATCCTATACACCTCACTACACTGTCCTAATTCTACATTAAAAATATTACATGATTGCTACAACTGCTACATTTTAATAAATTTGAAATCAATACTCCCTCCATTCACAAATATAAGATGTTTTGGATATTTCAATATGGGCTACATACGGACTGAAATTGAGTGAACAAACACACTAAAATGCGTCTATATAGTATATACATCCGAATCAGAAAAAAGTTAGAACATCTTATAATTTTTTTAACGGAGGGAGTAGCATTTAAGTACATCAGCAATCACAATCAGACGAGCGAAGCACATCTTTAGGTAACAAAAACTTCCACCAGTTTCCAAATTATCGCCTGAACATTTCAGTGCCACGCCTACGTACTGTACACTATACTCCATTCCCAAAACCCAGAATCTCACAGTTCCTCCCGAAATAAAAGGCCACCGCGCACCGCAAACAAAGAAACTTGCATCGGCAAAAGGCTAACCACAATTTCCCCGGTATATCAATAAATCGTCTAAAACAAACTCCTCATGAACATCTCCACACTAAATGAGCCAAATGACCTTCCATCACAAAAAAAAAAGACAGGACTAAAAATGGTAAATGAAGCGAGAGCGACATCACCCGGCCAAAGTTGACCCACATCTCGCCTACTATTCCAGTCCACACAAATCCACCGCCAACTTCAATTCTAGCCCTCGGAGGCGCGCGCACGCAGAGGGACGGGGCAAACAGAAGCACACAAAGGAGGGAGCGGGGGATGAAACGGCGGGGCGTGTTACCGGCGGGATAGCTCGATGATGCGGGAGCGCTTGGCGAGGGAGACGTCGCCGACGCCGAGGACGGCGAGGATGCCGCACATGGTGGCGGCCGGCGGGACCTGCAACGCGCGAGCTCCGAAAGTGATTTGACCAGCCGCTGGACCGGATGGAAAGGAGAAAAAACAAGCTCGTACCTCAAGCCTCGGCGGCCAGACGCCGCAGAGGAGCGGGGCGGAGGCGGCGACGCCCCGACGAGGAGGGACGGGCGACGGTGACGGCGCCGGCGTCGACGGAGGCGCGGGTGGTGGGGAGGGGTAAGGTACGGACGGAACGGAACGGCGGCTGGGTGGTGGTGGAGCAGGAGGGATTTAGGGGAAGGTAGGGCGCGCTAGGGAGTTGGGACCCCCACCCTACGACGCATCGCCTGTACCAGGCCAGGCCGCTCGCGCGGATTCGGCCCACGAAACTCCCATATAGGAGTACATCTTCTTTTTTCCAACAAATGCTAGAATTTTGCTAAAAAAAACAAATGGTAGAATCCCCTCAAGAAAAAAACTAGAAAGAGAGTGCTTGGTTTCTTTGCTTCCGAATGGACGCGTGACAACCATCGGATCAAGTCGTTAGATCACCCCACGTGGGAGGTGAGCCGGGGGGGTATCCTTTCCCGTTTCATTTGGGGTGGGGGGGGGGGGGGGGGGGGGGGGATGCGGTGCGGTACGTCGTCCATTCCCTCCTCTCACACAGCGGACAGCAAGGCAAAATCCCTAGAGAGTAATACGATACACGGTCGATGTGTGGCAAGGCGGTGGTGTGGGCTGCGGGAACCGGCGATAGTACCACATCGAGGATGGAGTGGTCACACATGCGTGCCGAGTGAAGAGGATGAGAAGGGGAGACGCCTGACGGTGGCACACACAAGCACCGGGACAAAGAGGTCACGACGCACTGCACATCTTCGACAAAAGATTACCTCACTATAACCCACCTATTTTTTCCATGAGACTCAGAGGTTTTTCACAATGACGCCATGGGCATCTGCTACAAGGGGTGGGGGAACTGAAATCAGACATCTAAATTCGTAGTTAGACAGAGTGCATCTTGTGCGTGTCAAATCAAGCAATATGTCGCACTTTTTTGGGCTCCCCACACTGTTGATGCTATGTTTTTTCGAGGCGTAACATGAAGTCACATTTTGGAGGGGACGAAGCTCAATTTTGAGCTCTGCTAGAGGTTGTTGTTGTTGTTGTTGTTGTTAAGTAAGAGAGAGTTTGATTTTCCAAGGGTTTTTTTTAACACAGTACAAACGCAATCGCTCATACATACACGCATACACTTACCCCTATGAACGCATACACGCACACCCTACCTCTATGAGCACCTTCGAGAGACCGAACCAGCATTTCGTCTTGAGATTTACGAAGTCACCGTAGGCGCCTTGTCGTCGACGGGAACTTCTTCTCCCACTGAACACGTATCGCCGAAAATCCAGAAATAACAGAAAAATGCAAGCATCCAGACTTGAATCCTAGTGGGCAGTGGATACCATTGTTCCTCTAACCATCCAACCATATATTGATTCGCAAGTTTGATTTTCCAAGGTTGATAGCGAGGTTGCAGCAGTACTAGTAGTAATGGTGGGAGACCAACACACCTCCCTCCATTTTTCAGTTGAATTCAGTACAACACAGTTCGGCAAGCAAATTGGAACAGTCATGTAGGCTTTTAAGCAAATTTCTCAAATATATATGTCACACATTTTGGTGGACGCAGGCAGGCAAATGGTTTCCCTGCCCACGTTAGAGCATCTCCAATAAAAGATGTAAATTTGGAGATATAAAAGTAGGTGTTGTATAATTTACATCATCAAAAAGTGGTTTTTACATATCCAAAAACGACCCAACTCCAACAGATAATGTAAAACGGTGATGTAAACTGAAGATGCAAAACCGGCCGGCCGGCGCGCGGCCGCTGTACACCCGATGTTCAACAACCGCACAAATTCAAATAAAAACATCTGATGATCAAATAAAATTTTGCACGTGTCCACAATATCAAATTATTACATAGTTCATCTAATCCACAACATCAAATGCATCACACATATAACATAGTTTTGCACAATACACAAACAAATAAATAAAACTAGGCAGCTCTCTCGCCATGATATTTCCAATACTCCTCCATCAAATCCTTCTGAAGCGTTTGATTCGCTCCTTCATGAAGCGTTTGATTCGCTCCTCTCATCTCATGGGCATAACGTGTATGCCCATCAAGTGATAGAAGGTGTAATCTAACCCCTGTCCACGCTCATTCTCAATGATCATGTTATGCATGATCACACAAGCACACATGATATACCAAATGATTTTTTTGATCCCAGAATCTAGATGGTCCTCGCACAATAGCAAATTGGGATTGCAAAATCCCAAAAGCCCTCTCAACATCTTTCCTAGCCGCCGCTTGTGCATTGTGAAAGATGAGTTCTTTCTTACCTTGGGGTTTTGAAATTGGGTTGACAAAAGTACTCCACCTAAGGTAGATGCCATCCGCAAGATAGTACCTGTAGTTATATGTGTGGCCATTTGCTTCAAAGGTCACCGGTGGTGCACCTCCATTTGCTAACTTGGCAAAAAGAGGTGACCGGTCGAGCATGTTGATGTCATTGCAAGATCCAGGCATGCAAAAATATTAATGCCAAATCCATGTTTCTTGATCGGCAACGGCCTCAAGAATGATTGCGGCATCCTTCCCACGACCCTTGAACTGTCCATGCCATTTTCTTGGGCAATTTTTCCACTTCCAATTCATGCAATCGATAGAACCTAGCATACCTGAAAACCCATGAGCTTTGTTCATCTCCAACAGCCTCTGAGTGTCCTGAGCATTGAGAGCTCTCAAGTACTCTGAACCAAACACTTCTATAATAGCCTTTGCAAATTGTTTGACATAGAAGATAGGATTGTTCCCTGCCATCGCGAAGTTGTCATCAATGTAGTCTGCAGGAACACCGTAAGCCATCATGCGCAATGCGGCAGTGACCTTTTGTTCGGTGCTATGTCCAAGCAACCTTGCACAATTCCTCGTCTGCTCGAAGGATCGATCATGCTGCTTCACGGAATTGCAAATGTGGATGAACAAGTCTTTGGACATTCTGAACCGGCGTTGAAAGTACTTATCCGGAAAAACGGGTGGTGAACCGAAGTAGTTGTGCATCAACCTCTTGTGCACATCCACCTGTTCTCTTTGAATGAACGCACGGCCATAGACAGAACCACTGTGCTTTCGCTTCATCCCCTTATGCATTGCCACTAGCATTGCAATGTCCTCTTCTTCGTTTAAATCAAACTCCTCATACAACGAGGAATTGTCCATGAAAGAGGGGTCACACGAGCTCATCTACAATGAAGAAAATCACCGTTAAACTACTTTCCATCCCCAACAAACAAACCTCAAGTTTCATCTTTTTTTACCTTCGGGAATTTCATCTAACACCTTGCTTGCGGGGTGGACGAAATCGGCCGGCTGCGGGTTGGGCAGCCGTCGGCGGTGGCGGTTGAGGGTGGCGGCGAATGCACAATAGAAGAGACGTCTGGACGTCGTCGGGAGCTCCGCGCAGCAGGCAGGCGTCTTCGCACGGCCGAGGCTCGCGGCCGTTGGGCGGGCGGAGTGGCGCGTCTCCACTAACTCCGGCGGGGGGTCTAGGCTTGGATGAAGCCTACCCCATCGTAGACCTCGCCGGGGAAGGCATTTAGGCCAGTCGCAGCCGGGGAAGGCATGTAGGCCAGTCGCAGCCGCCGGAGAAGCTTCGATTCGTCAGTGGCCGAAATTGAATCGGCGGCTCTAGGTGGCGCGCCAGCGAGGCAGGCGGCGGGGGATGGGGGGCGAAGTCGCGGCACACCCGGTGGCCGTCGGGCAGTGGGCGGCGGTGTCGATTTGAAGTGGATTTGGTCGGCGGCGGAGTCGGGCGGCGGCGGCCGGTCGCGCGGAAGGGGAGGGAAGTGGCGCTTGGGCGGTTGGCGGGCAGACGCGATTTTACATCTCCTGTTGTTGGAGATGCAAATTTGCACGGCGAAGTGGTATAGGATACATCTCCGGAACGTGGAGATGTAATTTTTTTTGCATCTATAACATCTGTTGGAGCGGCGTTTTGGGGCCTCGGAGATGCAAAAGGTAGTTATTTTTGCATCTACATCTTCTATTGAAGATGATCTTAGCCATTTTATTAATTTTTTGTGGATACATGTCAAATAAATGTTAGTCATTTTCATTTTTTGTGAGATTGATTATTTAATGTATTGCTGGACAGGGATGAATTTTGGATTTGAAGAGCGGATCTATTGAACCTTCCAAAAAAAGAGTGAATTCCGGTTTTTACCCCCTAATTTAGCATTTTTTACATTAGTTAGCACAGTTAACAAATTTTCATCCAGATTACCCCGTCCAGCAATACATTAAATAATTAGTGACAATCTTGATTGTTTTTACCCCTTTAAATTTTTAAGAGTTTTCTTGCAAAGATCGTGTTTTACTCGAGAGTCGAGACTAAGCTCCAAGCATATATTTTTATTAAAACAAAAAATCCCATCGTATTATGTCAATAATTGGTAGTTCTAATTTTAAATGGACACACATTATTGGAGCCCATCTAAAAACACATGTTCAACAATTGCACTGCAGTCTGTAAAATAGAATGTGATGTTTTTATTTGATGATTTCCCAAAGCGTAAAATAATTGCTTCCTCCGATGTTTTGCATCAAGGAAGAAAACTGAAATATCATCACATTAAACATATGAACCACAACCCAAAATGCAAAATTGAACGTACTTGACTGTTGAAGATAATTGTTTGTCTTTCCTGCGATGTGGTGCACACATACACCTGACAGCCATGAAAAAAAAACGGGTGCGGCCAAACCAAGTGACCGATTCAGGCATTGGAAAAAACACCAAGAGGAATATGATGGCAGGGACTTAGCTGACAGATCGCTCTCAAAAGAATTACTGGGGTAAAAACTGGCAAAACTTTCGCTAAATGTGGTAATCTGGATGAAAATTTAGTAAATCGGGTAATTAGTGTCAAAAATGTTAAAGTAAGGGATGAAAACTGGAATTCACTCAAAAAACAAAAAACAAATCGTGCACGAAGAGGTCAACATTTTTTTTGCCTAAAGTAGAAGAACCAAGATGGGTTGGAGAGTACGGAGACGTGCGGGAGGAGTAGAGAGTGTCATGTAGTCGTCTCCATGGATCGCCGTCTACGAGAAGGGATCAAAGGTTAGCACACCGTGCCGACGACATGGCGATCCCGCTTGAGCGCTTGCTGTTCCGTTTATGTTTTCGCCGGTGGTTCCGTTTCCTGTTCGTCGAACCAGGGTCCAACACGGTGTGCTAACGTTCGATCGTCAACTATAATACTGTAATAGATATTGTAGCATCAAAGTCGTTGTAGTATAGTGGTAAGTATTCCCGCCTGTCACGCGGGTGACCCGGGTTCGATCCCCGGCAACGGCGAATTTTTTTTTTTTTTTTTTGCGTTGGTGTTTATTTCGCCAAACCGATGGTCTGAGGCTCCAGCTTTGGTATCGCTGGACAGATGGGACAGGGTCGTCGTCCATCGTTTGGTGCAAAGAATTATCTTTTTTTAGGTTCTTCTGTCGTGGTGAAATTTCTCAGGCGATGTAGTATTACCTTGAATAAAATTCCCGTGGCTCCAATAAGCCCATCGAAAACGTCCTACCAAGGAGCTTGAGAGTGTTTGTGCAGAGAGAGGGAGAGGGATGTCATAGATGAAAAACCTTGAGAGTGAGAGAGAAAGGGAAGAATATGCATCACTATTTTCATTTTGCACCAAAAGATCGCACGCAATTCAAAATTAAGCCAGTTTTGTAATATAAATAAGCACACATTTAATTTAAGCTAGTATTCGAACTTTGCAATACAATACCAAATGTAAAATCAGAAAGTACCTTTTACGAAGACACAAAGGATGTTACTGAACACAAAGTAAAAGTTGAGCCAAACAAAAACCAAGTAGTGGAATTCATACATCCAGTGTAGTAAGAATTTCCATACATCATTTTGTAGTAAAAGATTGAACAATTTTTTTAAAATGCTCCAATTCAATTCAACCACCTGCCCCAAAACTTATTATATATTCTTCGCTGATACTACATCATCGTAGATGGCTCAAAAATGAGTCAAAAATGTTTCCTTTCATCTACAAAGCAGAGTCTTTGGTGAGACAACTCATGCAACTTCGTAAAGATCTAAGGAAAGGCATCACAATTCTAGACGACAAGATGGGGTGGGGCATACGGGATATCTTAGACGAAGGCATAAAATGCGGTTCTGGTTTTGAGTGAGTCATATGTGATACTTTTACAGGCGTACAATTTACATCATTATATAAATAATCTTCCACAACACCACTGAAGCAAAAAGTGATAATATCGCTAAACCAAGATATATATCATACTCCTCATTATACTCTCCCGATCCGACAAAATTCACATGTTGTTCTGGCTGCCACATCACCTTCACGATGCTCACTTCAAGGATGCATCCACCCAAAACCTGAAACAAGAGAAAGAAGGCATCCATTGATTGCTACACATCTACAAACCAACCAAAGATGATCATGCATAATTTGATAATTGAAAACACCCTTAATATTCTATACCTAAATAGCTAGTCCAACTAACATATTTCTCTGATCATGCATACATGTCATCTCATCAACAAGTAAACATGCATGCAAAAGAGCCGCCTCATCATACAAACATGCATGGAAAAAGGCTCACCACCTCATCATGTAACACATGCATGCAAAAGACCCACCTCATCATGCAAACATGCACGGGAGAATGCCCACCTCATGAATAATTAAGTACAGTAAATCATATATGTTTTTTAGTTTTAGTTTCCATATTATTCATCCAAATAATCATATTCAAAATAATCAAATATCAAGAAAGTATATTGCAACTGAGTCCTACCGTAATGCGTGTGGTATCATATAGTTAAGCCATAGTATGTATGCACTCACCAGCCCGTCAAGAATAGCGAGAGCTTTGGCATGTTCCTCAACCATCTCCATGGTCACATGTCCGAATCCCCTTGAGATATTGGTCTTCTTCTTGCATCTCACCTTAGCTTTGGACACCTTACCGTGCTGGCCGAAGAACCGACGCAGCTGAAAGTTAGTCACCCTGCGAGGCAGGTTGCGCACGATCACCGTGAAATGAGACTTGTAATGTTGTTGCCGAGGTCTCTCCATGTGAATAGTGCTTTTTGGCATTGGAGACGTCCGCTGATTTCCCCTCTTCCACCATTTTGAACTCTCACTCCTTTCACTGATTTCCTGATCCAGCAAAATCAAATTTAGAGCGGAACGGGTTACTAAAACTAATATAATGATGTAATACACGGCCTAACCATGAGCTTATCTTATGACATTTGTTAAATTATTAAAACAGATAAAATATATAGCACTACTAACCGCTACATTGTTTCAATAATGCCCGTGAGAATTAGCTTTTGTGGAGTTAGGTCTGAATATAACGACGTATATATACCTGATTTGGAGCAACTGCGGGCTGGGGGAAGAGCCACATGCACATATCATCGTCCCATCCACGAGGCAACTGCTCCATGAATTTGGCCGTGTTATCGACGAGGTTGTATCTAAACACATAACACGACTCACACGGCTTGCCGTCCTCTATGTCATAGATAAAATATGCGCACCCGCCGGACACAACATCACCGCTTAGTCGTGAGGCATCCACGGCATAGCTATTGGGCCACCCCAGGAATAGGACACGGTTAGCTAGGCTCTTTCCATCCCTTCTCACCCACCGCATCTTCTCCGGCGCCTCCCCCTCTAGGACGTGAATGGACACCGACAGAGGGCCAACCAGGCGAGAGACAAAGGCCTCGCGCCAATCTTTATGGACCTGAACTGACGCCCAGAGAAGCTCGCCGTCGGACTCCAAAAGGTAGTTGTATATGCACGAGTAGTCCTGGCGCTCCCATGGCATCCACGGGCTCGGCACCACCACATCTCCAACGCCGTGGTAATCGTCCGGTGTCACGACGTGCCACAGGTTAGCCCCAGTGGTGACCAATATCTTTCCACGGTGATAGGCGACATAGAGGGTGATAGTGTCTGGCCATTCAAGCGTCCTCTCGACGACGGTCCACGTGGCTTCTCCGGGACGCAGGAGGGCCGCCCAGAAGTTGACAGTACTGTCGTCCTGCGGATCGGTTTCGTACAGGCCGTACAGAAGTGTGGTGCCGTCACCGTAGACGATGCTGGAGATGCCATACCCGAGTGTAGTATTACTAGGAGTCCCCTTGATGAGCCACTTTTTGATTCCTTGCAGGAAGGGGGGGAGGTGGGTGACGACGGCTCCGGTGAGAATGTCACGGAGAGTAGGGCACGGGCCATCGACCAAATACCATACGGCGGCGCCGTCGGAGCTAGCCACCAGGTTCCGGTGGTGGCCGGACGGTGGCGCGGCGCGGTAGCTTTTCCTGGAGAAAACGCATCTGAACTTGAGGTCCTTGATGTTGGGCGCGAGGAGCCATGGCAGAAAGGAGGGCTGCTTCGGCGGCGGCGGCCTCGGGGTCGGGATCGCGTCGGACGATGTATCTCGCCATGCCTTGCAGACGGCGTGGAAGCGGACGAAGTCGGTGGCGTTGCGCAGGCGGCCCGAGATGTCGCGGAGCGCGTCCGCCGGCAGGTCGGGCCACGGTGCCACTGCCGGCGCGTGCACTGGAGGCTGATGATTTTGGCGACGGCAGACGCACGTAGCGAGAGAGGCGCAAGCACACGACGAGGGCTTGATGGTTTGGTTGGTGCTGACGACGCCGGGAAGGTGCCTGAAGCGTCGACGTCTCGCCATGGATCGACGTTTGTTTGTGGTTTCGCTTCCCGATATATCGCGAGGATCACGTACGTGCTGCGCGTCCAAATCCTACGTCGTGGTGTGCTTTTTTCTCTTCCCACCCCATGGATACATCACGTGGCTGGCTATATATATATTACTAACGTAACGCGAGTAGTTAGCTACTCCGGTATTCTGCACGAATACGGACTCGTATTGCCGAAGGAAACTAGCGTGTTTCATCAGATGCACAACAGGTACTCTGCTCGATGCAACAACAACAAAAAGTACCCTGCATGAACTTGTACAGCTTTTTTTTTTCCCGAAAAGGATGAACTTGTACAGCTAAGAGCCTTTCCTTGTGTACCTAGGGCATTTCTTTTTTTCGCGAATACACAAAGCTTGCGTATCATTCCATTAATAGAAGAAGATAGAAAGAGTACAACAGGTAATACAACACATGGCACGGACGCAAGAGGCGTGAACATGGTGCACGAAACAGAGAGACATGAAACTCGACCCAAGCATAGAAAACACAGCTAAACTCTTCGGCCCAAGAAACAATTCAACCAACAGCTAGACGACCGACATCTCCAAAGACAGCACCGAGGACGCCGCGAGCAAACAAGACAACGCCTTCACGAAGGAGAACGACACCAAGACATCGTCGTCGTCCGATCCGGAAAACCGAACCTAGGGCATTTCTAGCAAATCTTCATACATCTTATAATAATTCCAAATCGTCTATTGTATTCTTCAAAAATCTAATCTCTCCGTCCCATAATATAAGAATGCTTTTGGTGCTACACTAGTGTCAACGCTTTTATATTATGGGACAAATGGAGTAGTATTTCTTAGGATCAAACTTTATTTCATCTAGCAGATCCCTACACTTAATCCCCCAAACGCACCTGACCCCATATGCAAGGAAGTCTCTCTTCATCTTCTTCTCCATCCCCCTTCTTCTTACGCCGCTTTCTTGCCACTAGATGATGTCTATGATCTAGTTAGGAACTATGATAAACTCTCCGGAAAAGTAATTTGATAGAGGACGTAAGCTTTCGATGAAACAAAACATGGGGCCAAGGCTTGGGCGCTTCTTCATTTGAATGGGTTTTTCCTCTCATCCTTCTCCTAGTGCTGCCATGATGTTGTTCAAAAAACATGATTCATTGGAATAGGTGATGGCAGTCAGCATCTACTTTTCGTTGTACGTTTCTTTTGAGTTAATTCTATTATTATCCCAAACTTGATATTTGTGATAGATATTACCCGTTTAGTGAAAGTTATCAATTTATACCCCATCTAGGCAAAGTTGTGCCACATTTTACCACATTTTGTTTTCCCCTATTTTTGGTGCTGATTAGACTTGCCATGTAGGTGTTGTTTTTCTATTGGGTCTGTCTAGGTCACATCTAGATATGCCTTAGTGCACATCTAAATAACTCAATCAAGTATGAAAAGAAAAAAAACACCAATCTCCACGTAAAATCAGTGGTATAGTACTTAGATATGCAATAATTATGTCACATCTAGATGTGCTTTAGTTGAACTGTTTTGTCTACTTTCTTTGTTTTGTTTTCTCATTTTTTCTCATGTATAAGACCATCTACAGCCACGTCCATCGACTCCGGCAGCTGCTCTCCCTCCTCCTCCTCCGGCTGCTGCTCCTCCTTCTCCTCAGGCTCCGACGAATCCAGAGGCAACCCCGCAGCGATACGGGCGGCGCGCCTAGCCTGGATCTCCGCCTCGAGCTGCATCCGATGCTCCAGCGTGAGCATCGCGTAGGTGGTGATCTTCCGCTGGACCATGGCGACGCCGTAGAGCGTGGAAGAGCGGGGAAGAGGAGGCAGACAGACATTTATTAGGGCAAAGTAACTTAGAGGTAGTGTCATATATAGTTGCATTTATTAGTGTGTAGACTCATTTTGCTTTGTGTTCCGTTATGTTACGGTAACATATTATGTTACTCTAAACACCTCTCTCCTCATTAACTACATGACACATAAGCAAATTTATCTTGGAGTGTGCTATGTTACTACCTAAATTACTCCCATTATGACTAGCCTAAAAGCCGCTGCCATTCTCTGTGAAATCAAGAAGATTTGCAGGGTTTTTTTTTTCGAAAATCAGGGGCCTCCCACCGTCTCCATTCACAATAACGAAATAGAAAACACAACCGAGTATCACTATTTATCATGAAATTACATTTATGAAAATCGTGGCAGAAAAAAACGATACTCTGAAAATGCTATTTTGAAAGCATTTTGAAACATTATTATTTTTTGCCACGACTTCCACAAATGTGATTTCGTGCTGAAATTTTGCAAGTTCTTAGAACATTTGTCAAAGTTTGCCGTAAAAAAATCAGAATTTTTTGAACATTTTTAAATGTATTTTGTGTTAGTGTTCCCGTGCTCAAATTGGCACTTTCGGGTTTTGTCTCATATTTCAAGCACCTTGAGAAATACGGCATTTTTTTGGGTGGGATGCACCATATGTTTCAGCTGAGGAAGCCTCTGTTCCAGAACCTGCAATTCGTCGCAGCTTGTAAATATATAGGAGCATGTAGTAACCAGTAATTTTGCAACAGCCAACAGGGAACTATGAATTCTCAAGAACCCTAGCTACTTGAACAAGGAAAGCTATAAAAAAATTGGTGCGAGAAAACCCGGAAGTTCAAAACAGTCATACAAAGCGGTGATGATCTGAATTTTGCTGAAGTTGTTAAGAACATCTCTAGCAGACCCCGTAAAACGCCGACCCGCATAAGGCTTTTGCAGTTCGCGAAAATGGGTATATGCGGGCCGGCGCGGGCGAGGTCAGACTCAGACCCCGCAAAACGGACCCGTAAAAAAGGATATTCGGCGAATGTGCTCTTTTACGGGTCGGCTACGCGGGGTCTGCTCGGGCGCCGCCGCGTCGACCCGCAAACCGAAGACGCCCAATTATCGAATTTGACATTTCAAACAATAGAACACAGTTCACACGCAAAAAAAAGCTTAGTTTTGTAAGACAAACGCAAAAGGGGGTCTTGCAAAAGTGACAACCACGTCCGGCATCATCTTGGTCGATCTTCACTCCGCGCCACCGAGTCCATCGAGGTCATCGCAACCACCGAGTCCACCTCCGGCACTTGTTCCAACTCCGGCACCGAATTCATCGGCTGGTGCACTGAACGCATCGGCGACATTGGTTCCAAACCCCGTTGAGAAAACATCTCCGGCACTGTAACACGCACTGGCCGACGCAAGCATTCTCCTCTTCAAGATATCTCTTCTTGCCATATCATGCCATTCTGTGCTGAGGTCGTCCATGTCATTGCGGTTCAAGGTCATGATATTGTTCTCTTTGGCAAGCAACTTGGACATGGCTTTGTTTTCAGCGGCACGTGTTCTTCTCTCCTCAATGGCCGCTTTGCGCAGCCCCTCGTCCTTGAGCAATTGCCATTTTTCTTGCTTCTCACGTGCCTTCTTCTCGGCCAACTCTTTCTTTATCTCCAACGTCTTCGCTAACATCAACTCATTTGATTGCACCATGGAATCAATCTTGCCCCGCAAGCTCGATGTTTCGTGCTCTCTCTTCATCTTCTCCTTAGTCTTCTTGTCACCATCGGGTTTGTTCAAGTTTCTTGGGCCATCATCATCTTCATCTTCATCCATGTTCGTAAGTGAACCTCTCTTCGGTGGGGATTCTTTGTCAATCAACTTCCACTTCTCGCTCTTTTTGAGCAAGTCCCAACAATGCTCTAGTTTGAAGAATTTGCCTTCCGAAGCTTCCATGTCTTTGTATCTATGTTGGGCAATTTTGTCCTACACAATTTAAACAAAGTCAAATGATGCAATCATTTCATATGATGCAATATAATGTGCACAACTTGGGACGTGAAAACGAACTCACATAGTCGGATTCCACGGTTCCACTTGGAGGTGCATTGCGTACTTGTTCCAAGCAAGCTGCCCAACGGCTACAAATCGGCTTGATCACGTCCCAACGCCCCTGGAGTGACCGAAAGGTGCGTGGAGTCCTATTGGGATACTTCGCCATCATGCGGAAGTATTGATCTTCGATCCTTTGCCAATACCTCTTGGCGGTTTGAGACGTACCCGTGTAAGCATCAAGAGAAACCGCACTCCAAGCATTGATCAAGATTTGATCTTCCAAGATCGTGTAGTTCTTCGATCTCTGGCTTTTTTTTTTTGCTTGCGCTTGCTCATACGCCTCCTCATTTATCTCCTCCAATTCTTCTTCACCACCGTGATCATCCACGCCGCCCTCCGTTTCATTGTAATCGAATGCAGCGAACGGGACTTGATCGATGTCAACGGCGTTGGTGTCCAACAAGTTCACGAACTCGGCAGTGGCATTGTTTGAACCACCGCTATAGTGAGCGACAACAAGTCACGAGCTACCACAATGGCGAAAAGCAAAGAAAGTTGAAGGGACCGAAGAGGCATACCTTCCGGCCATTTCGTCAAACACCTCGCTAGCGGGGGAAGCGGCGCCGTTGAACGGCATCGCCGGGGAACCTCTTGCCGGGGCGGAGGGAGTGGATGAAGGAGCCGGCCTCTTTGTAGCCGGAATCCTCTTCCACTTTACGCCCGAGACCTTGCCGGCCTTCTCCGCCGTCGGCCGGGATCGCGCAGCGGCGTTGGCGCCCGGAGCGCGGGCCTTCCCGGCGGGGCCAGCCGGATTCCCACCCTGCATGACCACGTTGCCCTGCCGCTTGCGGGCAGGCGCAGTGGTGCCTTGGGCGACGGCGGGGCCAACATGGCCGGCGACGAGATCCGCCGGAGGGGATTGAGCGTGCGCGACCTCGACGGTGACGGGGGACGGCAGGGAGTCATCCATGGCGGTGAAGAACTGCCGGGGAAGATGCACCGGAGCGGGCGTGGCGGGGGCAATGGTGGCGGAGGGGTGGGGGAGCGGGAACGGCCGCGCGGAAATGTCCCTCGCGCCAAATCTCGCTGCGGATAGGGGCCGAGCTTGGGTCGGCCTCCCACCCCGTGAATCTAAAGGTTGGGGGAGATCTTTTGCCGCGCCCCGCAATAAAATTTACGGGTCGGACGCGTTTGCGGTGTCTGGTCGGGCAGGATTTTCCGCGCCGACCCGTATTTTGGCGGTTATTTTGCGGGTCGCGGCTATATACGGGGTCTGCTAGAGATGCTCTAATCGCTCTAAGCTCTTAGAGCAACTAGGTTTTCTAAGAAGTTGTTTAATGCAATGTTTGACAGGGATGGATTTTGGATTTCGACGAGAGCGATGATTCGTCGCCTAAAGCAGAAGAAGAGGGATGCGTTGAAGAGTACAGTTTTTTTTTTTTTTGCAGATATCGAGAGTGCGGATACGTACTTGCAGGAGGAGTAGGGAGCGTCGTGCAGCCGGCGTCATGGATCGCCGTGGACCGGGACCGAGAAGGCACCTGTGGGAGGTGCCGGCGACGTAGGGAGCCGGACATGGCGATCTCGGGTGAGCAGATGCCAAGTTCGTTTCTACCTCCAGTGCGGGTGAGTCTTTATGTTGTCAGAAAAATACTATGAGAAATAGAAGCATCAAAGTCGTTGTAGTATAGTGGTAAGTATTCCCGCCTGTCACGCGGGTGACCCGGGTTCGATCCCCGGCAACGGCGATTCTTTTTTTTTTTTTGCCAAACCATGTCAGGCACCTGCACTTACAGTTCGTCAGTAGGCAACGGTGAATGGGTGGAGCAAGCCAACCAATATAAACTTCTTCCAAAGTTGACATTGATAGCTTTACTTGATGGAAATTCTATGGATCAATGGTGGCACATAACACGCGTTAGCAATAGACCATGTATTTACTTACACAACATACAGCCTGAAAATATCCTGATCCGAAAATGCTGATCGAATGCAGAACTATGGCATGCATATCCTTCAGTGGACAATTCAACCGTGTGGAATTTAGTTATCACAGCGTCAGGGTCGTTATGTTTTCTGCGTGAATCTTGTTAAATCTCAGAACTACTCTTCCATTCTGGCAAATTTCTTTAAAAAAAACACTGGTAAAAAGAAATTTCTTCCCTTACAATTTCTTCAGTATCAGTTTATCTGCTCGGACATTTCACAATGCGTTTCATCGATACAGTATAGATGAAAGTATGATGTGCTCCATGCATGACGGTATGGTACGTGATGGTAATCTACTACTTGGACCAGGTATGTTTTGTTGCAAGCAGGCTCATACGTATGTGCATGAACGGATCAGCGTTACCGTGGCCTAGCACGCGAGGCAACCCCGGTCGCCGGTAGGCCTATTTACACGTACGCGAGCGAGCCGTGGTTCCATTTCCATGGATTTGAAACAGAGGGACGAATGAGCTAAGTGAGTCGACAACTCGTATTGGAGTCTGCTCTCCCTTTCCTAATCTCTTCGTTCGGGCACAACATTCGTAGAGCATTCTCTACTTTCTGCAATGCAGGAAGATAGTCACAGGCAAGGAGTCACGGAGCGGGAGGGTCTCTTCGTTCAGGTGTTGTATCCACCCAACGTGATCTTTGTTATGCACTTATGCTGTCGGAAGAAATCCTTTCTTGTTGGCCCTTCAAAAAAAAAAAAATGCTTGGCAAAGTTATCATTTTATACTTTAAGATGGTGCCCAACCTTGGCACAAACCACAAGAATAGATTTGTCCAACAAAATGTTATATAATAATCCACTCATGGTCAGTGACAACGCAACATAAGTACACGAATGACTCACAAAACAACTATTCTTTTAAAAATGTATGGTAAGGCAAGATGGAATTTGGAAAGATATATAGAGGTACAATATATACACAAACGCTTGCATGTGGATCTGAAACCTCCATTCCCAATCCTTCTATAATATGCAACTAATAATAATATATTTAAAAAAAACAAGAGAAAAGTGAAAAAAAGGAAAATTCCCTTCTCCGATGACACAAGCAGGTCAGGTCAGACTACCATGTAGTGAGAAAGAAAAATTGATAGCATGAATAGAGTGATATTAGCTAACCAAAAATGATAGTTTTCAGACGCCAATAGAAGATATGAACTCAAGGGGCCATGCACAAAAGACTAACATTAAAGGTGAATCACAATACATGATAGAAAGTGCTACTGAAGCTTAGGTGAAGCAAATTATCCAAAAGAAAATACGTATCGACTGTCGAAAGAGCTTGACCAGGCAGACCACCATATAAAAAAGCGTGACCAGCAGCAGACTTCAGAGGGAAGTTGATTTTACCCCTAAATAAGATACTCCACTTGACATGCTCTAAATGGACTAATGAAATAATGTAGAACTCCTCTGCAACTGTGGGGATTTAGTGATTAACTGCAGATTGTACAAAGTGTCAAATATGTGATTTAAGTAAAGTCTAGAGCAATGGAACTACAAATTATACGCCTGAATAAAGCATAACATACAGAAATCACAAGGGCTAAAAATTCAGAACGCAGAAAAATTACATATGCCAAGTTGGTCACTGACTAATAAACATGTGTACTTCCATATTGCGCAAACAGGGGATAATTTTTTTTGATCTGAAGTTAATCACCTAAGCATTTTTTTTATTTTTTATTTAGAAAAGGAGTGTGACCTCCGGCCTCTGCATCAGCATGATGCATACGGCCACTTTATTGAAAGAGCAAAAACAAATAGTCTGCGGTACCAATCAAGCTTTGAAGGAGCGAAATTACAAAATGTAAAACAAACCAGTAGATGCCACAACCGGCGAAAATAGACCTAGATGCCTAACCATCTATCCTATTAGTGGACCGCCATCCAAACCGGTTGAATATATCCCGTGCTACCATCTCCCACCGGGCACACCCAGTAACCAAAGGCTCCCTGGTTTCCGCAGGAGTGAGTAACGACCACGTACGAAACAACGCCGACGCCCTGTGTAGTTGTGACGCCCCCGATCTCGACCGTACGCTAATCAAACACGCAATGCGTACGACCAAGATTAGGGACTCACTGATCGATATCACAACACAACACTAGACACAAATTAAAGTCATACAGCTTCATATTACAAGCCAGGGGCCTCGAGGGCTCGAATACAAAGCTCGACAAAGCACGAGTCAGCAGAAGCAAACAATATCTGAGTACATACATAAGTTAAACAAGTTTTTGCCTTAAGAAGGCTAGCACAAACATAAGCACGGATCGAAAGAGGCGAGGCCTCCTGCCTGGGAACCTCCTAACTACTCCTGAGCGTCGGGGGCAGCCTCCACGTAATAGTAGGCTCCATCGGTGGTGTAGTAGTCGTCTCCAACGTACTCCATCTCCTGGGCTCCATCGTCTGAACGCGGTAATCGTATCGAGGGGGAAAGAGAAAGCAAAGCAGCGGTGAGTACTCATCCAAAGTACTCGCAAGACTGACATCAGAACTATGCTAAGTATGCACCATTATCAAGGGGAGGGGTTATATCTGGACTGACTGCAGAAAGCAAGAATAGGGAGAAGGCCTAGTCCTATCGAAGACTAGCATCTTCAGCATCTTCAACATCTTGCAGCATTAGAAGAGAGTAGACTGGTATCTCATATATATAGCCATATTGTTGTAGCAATGTTATTAAGTAACCACGCCCAGAGATTCTTCCTCGACTCCCTGCGAGGAAGCAATCTCGGGGCCACAATTCATTTCAAATTTAAATCACAATTATAGTTGTATAAGGTCAAGGTACAACTCCAAGTCGTCCTGTTACCGTGGACACGGCTATTCGAATAGATTAATCTTCCCTGCAGGGGTGCACCGCATTTCCAACACGCCTGATCACCTCCGGCCGGACACACTTTCCTGGGTCATGCCCGGCCTCGGGATAGCAGCACGTCGTCGCCCCACCTAGGCTCAACGAAGAGGCCAGCCCGCCGGTCTAAATCCTAAGCACGCAGGTTCATGGGCCTACTTGCCCTTGCGCTTCTGCACGATGCGTAGGCGGCCGGAAACATACCTAGTACACTCCAGTCCAAGAGCTGCACCGTCCAGTCCAATCCGTCGCGCGCCGCTCCATTGCTGACGTCCGAAGAGCTTCGGCTGATACAACGACGCTGAGTGCCCATAACATTCCCACGCGATGGTTTGGTGCGTAAAAAGGCCAACGACCCAACTCAGATCAAATACCCAACCCATTAGCATTTTATTAATGCGGGGCAAGTGTGACCCATAAAGTGCGGTCCCGTCACCCCGACTCGAGGATGTGTGGCAAGGGCCTCTCCTGCCCGTCCACGCCTCAACTTAACCCGGATGCCTTACCGGCGCATCCCACTATATCTCACACACGGATACCCTTGGGGCCGACCCGTCTCAAGACTGTCGGGAACTCAGGTCCACCTCAACCAGGGTGGTACCGCCTGTCCCTCCAGTCTCGTCTTTCACATGTAACAATGTCAAGTTAAAGTAGCTGTGTGGTTATACACCAAGTGGATATCCGAGGAATCACCCTCGATGGATCCCACTCGAGGTATGTGTATGACAAGAGTCGCTATCGATAAGTGGGAAGGAGGAATCACCCTCGATACCCACGACCGATTAGCTACGCTACAGAATTAACACCGGGAGTGCTAAGTGAGGTATCACCCTCGGCACTCGGTAGTAGCTCTGCAGTGCCATACTTAAGGGGTGTGCGGTGGTGTGAGGGGCCTGGCTCGTCGGTCGGTTGGCCGAGTCTTCGGGTCTTCGAGTCGTCGAGTCGTCAATGAAGAAACAGGGGCAACTGGGACTAAGGGGGTCACTGGGGATTCACTGACCAACCTATACTAAGCAGTTGGTATGATTGCAGGTATAGTAACAGTTTATCAAAACAGGCTATGCATCAGAATAGGAGCTAACTAATACAGTAGCAAAATCTAATGCAAGAATGAGAGGGAAAGAAATGGGCGATATCGGAATGCTCAAGGGGGGTTGCTTGCCTTGCTGCTCTACGGCAAATGACTGATCGTCGGCGGTGTAGTCGTACACGGCAGCACCGTCAGTCTCGGGGTCTACCGGAGAGAAGAGGGGGGAAGAAACAATAAATATAAAGCACAGATGCAATCACAATGCATGACATGGCAATATGCGGAGCTAGGCATGAGCTAACGCAGTACTACACGTCACAGACGGAGCGGGAAAATATCTGCCGATATTTCCCGGGTCTTTGGCTATTACCGGACAGATGATCCTAATGCTAAATGTCCATGTTCATCATGCTAGGAGCATGTGACAGACAAACGAACAGCGTATTCGGATTCGTGGGATTTTTCTGATCATCTTTCATGTATAAATTATTTTCATCCGAGTTACGGTTTAAAAGAAATGATTTTCTAAAGTTTAAATGATTTTCTGGAATTTCTGAAATTAATTTAAATACTAAATTCGAATTTCAACAGTAACTAGAAATGCTAAGTGTACCCAGAAACGTACCCAGCTGACCAGCACAGAGGCTGACCAGTGGGCCCTTTGACTGGGTCAAAGGTCCAGTTAACGGCCAGCCCACAGAGGCTGACATGTGGGGCCACTGAGCTGAGTAAGCAGCCCAGTCAGCGTTGACTGTCAACTGGGGAACAGTGCATGTGGGCCCCGCGTGTAACTGACTCTGGGTTAAATTATATTAACTAAAATGTTTTATTAATTAAAGGTTGGGGCCCGCCTGTCATAGAGTGATTAGGGTGCGGGTTAGGCGCTTAATGATGCCACGTCAGCATCATCACCGGAGTTAACTCCGGTGATAACCGGAGTGCGGCGGAGCTCGCCGGCTGGGCGTTTCCGGCCACGGGAGGATGCGTGAGCGGCGGCGTTCGAACGTGCGCAGCCAGGCGAGTCGAACGGTGGCCGCGGCAGGCGTAGGGGTCGCCGGAATTGAGCACACCGTCGCTAATGGCGGCGGCGGCGCTCGGCTCCGTTTGAAATCGAGGCGGGGGCGAGCTAGGGGGCTAGCTGGGGTTCAGGTTCGGCGTTGCACACGCCCTGGAGCGCGACAGTGGCTGGCGCGGGTGCTCAGGAGTACGCACGGCGCGCGTGCGACGGCCATGGCGGACGACGGAGCACGGCACCGCGGCGGGATGGCTACGGCCACGCAAAGGGCCAGGGAAGAGAGGAAGGGGGGGCGTGGTGCTCACGACGGAGCTGTCGGGGAAGGCAGTGGGCTCGGGGTAGCTCGGAGACGACGACGTGGTGGCGGCGATCTCCGACGCCCGAAGGGGGAAGGCGGAGTCGAGCGCGGCGATGCAGGGGCTCCGAGCTCGTCCGCCCAGGCGTAGACGACGTAGCCGAGCACGGGGAAGCTCCCGGACTAGTCGGAGGGAAGCGGGGACGGCGCTCACCGCGGTGGTGGCAGACGGTGGCGACGCAAGCGCTCGGGAGAGGGGGAGCAGAGCGAGGGAGAGGGAGAGGAGTGGCCAGGGGAGCGCGAGGAGGGGCCCTTATCCCTGCCAAGCGCCCTATAGCGGCGCGTTGTCGCGCGAGGAGGAGGGGGGGGGGGGGCGGCTGCGGTTGAGTGCGCGTGCGCGGTGGAGGCTGTTGGAAATATGCCCTAGAGGCAATTAATAAAGTGTTTATTATCATATTTCTCCGTTCATGATAATGGTTTATTATTCATGCTAGAATTGTATTGACCGGAAACTTAATACATGTGTGGATAATAGACAAATACTGAGTCCCTAGTAAGCCTCTACTAGACTAGCTCGTTGATCAAAAGATGGTCAAGATTTCCTGACCATGGACATGAGTTGTCATTTGATAACGGGATTACATCATTAGGAGAATGATGTGATGGACTTGACCCAACCGTTAGCATAGCAAATGATCGTTCAGTTTATTGCTATTGCTTTCACTATGTCAAATACACGTTCCTCTGACCATGAGATCATGCAAATCCCGGATACCGTAGGAATACTTTGGGTGTATCAAATGTCACAACGTAACTGGGTGATTATAAAGGTGCACTACAGGTATCTCCGAAAGTGTTTGTTGAGTTGGCATGGATCGAGATTGGGATTTGTCACTCCGACTATCGGAGAGGTATCTCTGGGCCCTCTCGGTAATACAGCATCACAGAAGCCTTGCAAGCACCGTGACTAAAGAGTTAGTTGCAAGATGATGTATTACGGAACGAGTAAAGAGACTTGCCAGTAACGAGATTGAACTAGGTATTGGATACCGACGATCGAATCTCGGGCAAGTAACATACCGCCGGACAAAGGGAACAACGTATGTTGTCATATGAGGTTCACCGATAAAGATCTTCGTGGAATATGTAGGAACCAATATGAGCATCCAGGTTCCGCTGTTGGTTATTGACCAGAGAGTCGTCTCGGTCATGTCTACATCATTCCCGAACCCGTAGGGTCCGCACACTTAAGGTTCGATGACGATATAGTATTATATGAGTTATGTGATTGGTGACTGAATGTTGTTCGGAGTCCCGGATGAGATCACGGACATGACGAGGAGTCTCGAAATGGTCGATAGGTAAATATTCATATATTGGAAGGCTATATTCGGACGTCGGAAAGGTTCCGAGTGATTCGGGTATTTTTCGGAGTACCGGGGAGTTACGGGAATTCACCGGGAGAAGTAATGGGCCTTATTGGGCCATACGGGAAAAGGAGAGGCAGGCCACGTGAGGAGGCACGCGCCCCCCCTTGCCCAAACCGAATTGGACTAGGGGAGGGGGCGCAGCCCCCTCTTTCCTTTCCCTCTCCCTTCCCCCTTTCCTACTCCGTATGGGAGGTGGAATCCTACTAGGACTAAGGAGTCCTAGTAGGACTCCCCACTCTTGGCGCAGCCCCTAGGGCCAGCCTCCTCCCCTCTCCCTCCTTTATATACGGAGGAGGGGCACCCCTTGGAGACACACAATTGTCCCATAGCCGTGTGCGGTGCCCCGATCTCCGTTTTCCACCTCGGTCATATTTTCGGAGAGCTTAGGCGAAGCCCTGCCGGAATCACTTCACCGTCACCGTCGCCACGCCGTCGTGCTGACGAAACTCATCTACTACCTCGACGTCTTGCTGGATCAAGAAGGCGAGGAACGTCACCGAGCTGCACGTGTGTAGAACTCGGAGGTGCCGTACGTTCGGTACTCGATCGGTGGAGCTCGAAGGATTGTTCGACTACATCAACCGCATTGTGAGACGCTTCCGCTAACGGTCTACGAGGGTACGTAGACACACTCTCCCCTCTCGTAGCGATGCATCTCCATGGATAGATCTTGCGTGAGCGTAGGAAATTTTTTGAAATTCATGCTCCGTTCCCCAACAGTGGCATCCGAGCCAGGTCTATGCGTAGATGTGTTTTGCACGAGTAGAACACAAGTGAGTTGTGGGCGTGGGTGTATACATATTGCTTGCCGTTACTAGTTGATACTTGATTCGGCGGTATTGTGAGATGAAGCGGCCCGGACCGACATTACGCGTACGCTTACGCGAGACAGGTTTCACCGCTACGTGCACTCGTTGCATAAAGGTGACTGGCGGGTGTCTGTCTCTCTCACTTTAGTTGAATCGGTTTCAATGAAGAGGGTTCTTTTAGAAGATCAAAAAGCAATCACTACACCATGTTGTGGTTTTGCGTAGGTAAGAACGGTTCTTGCAAACCCGTAGCAGCCACGTAAAAACTTGCAACAACAAAGTAGAGGACGTCTAACTTGTTTTTGCAGGGTATGCTGGTGATGTGATATGGTCAAGACATGATGTGATATAAGTTGTTGTATGAGATGATCATGTTTTGTAAAGTTATCAGGCAACCGGCAGGAGCCTTATGGTTGTCTCTTTATTGTATGCAATGCCAACGCTATGTAATTGCTTTACTTTACCGCTATGAGTTAGCAGTAGTAGTAGTATCAATAGCCGGCGAGACGACCAGGACGCTGCGATGGAGATCAAGGTGTCACGACGCTACGATGGAGATCAAGGTGTCAACCCGGTGACGATGGAGATCATGACGGTGCTTTGATGATGGAGATCAAAGGCACAAGATGTTGATGGCCATATCATGTCACATATATTGAATTGCATGTGATGTTAATCCTTTTATGCATCTTATTTTGCTTAGGACGACGGTAGTATTATAAGATGATCCCTTCACTAAATTTCAAGATAAGTGTTCTCCCCTAGTATGCACCGTTGCGAAGGTTCGACGCTTCTAAGCACCACGTGATGATCGGGTGTGATGGATTCTTTCGTTCGCATACAACGGGTGTAAGCCAGTTTTACACACGCAGAATACTTGGGTTAAACTTGACGAGCCTAGCATATACAGATATGGCCTCGGAACACAAGAGACTGAAAGGTCGAACATGAGTCATATAGTAGATATGATCAACATGAAAGATGTTCACCATTGATAACTAATCCACCTCACGTGATGATCGGACGTGGTTTAGTTGATGTGGATCATGTTACACTTAGACAACTTGAGGGATGTTAATCTAAGTGGGAGTTCTTAAGTAATTTGATTAATTGAACTTCAATTATCATGAACATAGTCTAAATAATCTTTGCAATTGTATGTTGTAGATCAATGGCCCGCGCTGTAGTTCCACTGAATTTTAATGCGTTCCTAGAGAAAGCTAAGTTGAAAGATGATGGAAGCAACTATGCGGACTGGGTCCGTAATCTGAGGATCATCCTCATTGCTGCACAGAAGGCTTATGTCCTTGATGCACCGCTAGGTGTCGCGTCCCCTCCCTCGTCTGTTGACGTTATGAATGCCTGGCAGACACGTGTTGATGACTACTTGATAGTTCAGTGTGCCATGCTTTACGGCTTAGAACCGGGGCTCCAAAGACGTTTTTAGCATCACGGAGCATATGAGATGTTCCAAGAGCTGAAACTTGTATTTCAAGCTCATGCCCGGGTCGAGAGATATGATGTCTCCGACAAGTTCTTTAGCTGTAAGATGGAGGAGAATAGTTCTGTCAGTGAGCATATACTCAAGATGTCTGGGTTGCATAACCGCTTGACTCAGTTGGGAGTTAATCTTCCAGATGATTCGGTTATTGACAGAATTCTCCAATCACTGCCACCAAGCTATAAGGGCTTTGTGATGAACTATAATATGCAAGGAATGGAAAAGTCTATTTCTGAGCTCTTCGCTATGCTCAAAGTTGCGGAGGTAGAAGTCAAGAAGGAGCATCAAGTGTTGATGGTAAAGAAGAGCACTAGTTTCAAGAAGGGCAAGGGAAAGAAGGGGAACTTCAAGAAGAACGGCAAATCAGTTGCTGCTCCCACGAAGAAACCCAAGTCTGGACCCAAACCCAAGACTGAGTGTTTCTACTGCAACGGGACTGGTCACTGGAAGCGGAACTGCCCCAAGTACTTGGTAGATAAGAAGGATGGCAACGTCAACAAAGGTATATTTGATATACATGTTATTGATGTGTACCTCACCAATGCTCGTAGTAGCACCTGGGTATTTGATACTGGTTCGGTTGCTCATATTTGTAACTCGAAACAGGAGCTACGGAATAAACGAAGATTGACGAGGTGACGATGCGCGTCGGGAACGGTTCAAGAGTTGAAGTTATCGCCGTCGGCACGCTACCTCTACATCTACCTTCGGGATTAGTTATGAACCTAAATAATTGTTATTTGGTGCCTGCGTTGAGCATGAACATTATATCTGGATCTTGTTTATTGCGAGACGGTTATTCATTTAAATCAGAGAATAAAGGTTGTTCTATTTTGATGAATAATATCTTTTATGGTCATGCACCACTTGTGAATGGTTTATTCTTGTTGAATCTCGATCGTGGTGATACTCACATCCATAATATTGATGCCAAAAGACGCAAAATTGATAATGATAGTACCACATATTTGTGGCACTGCCGCTTAGGTCATATCGGTGTTAAACGCATGAAAAAACTCCATGCTGATGGACTTTTGGAATCACTTGGCTATGAATCATTTGAGACGTGCGAACCGTGCCTTATGGGCAAGATGACTAAAACTCCGTTCTCCGGAACAATGGAGCGAGCAACAGACTTGTTGGAAATAATACATACCGATGTATGCGGTCCAATGAGTATTGAGGCGCGCGATGGATATCGTTATGTTCTCACGTTCACAGATGATTTGAGTAGATATGGTTATGTCTACTTAATGAAACATAAGTCTGAAACGTTTGAAAAGTTCAAAGAATTTCAGAGTGAAGTAGAGAACCATCGTAACAAGAAAATAAAGTTCTTACGATCTGATCGTGGAGGAGAATATTTGAGTTACGAGTTTGGCACTCACTTAAGACAATGTGGAATTGTTTCACAGTTGACGCCACCTGGAACACCACAGCGTAATGGTGTGTCCGAACATCGTAATCGTACACTATTGGATATGGTGCGTACACTATTGGATATGGTGCGTTCTATGATGTCTCTTACCGATTTGCCACTATCGTTTTGGGGTTTATGCATTAGAGACAGCTGCATTCACTTTAAACAAGGGCACCGTCTAAATCCGTTGAGACGACACCGTATGAACTGTGGTTTGGAAAGAAACCTAAGCTGTCGTTTCTGAAAGTTTGGGGCTGCGATGCTTATGTCTAAAGGCTTCAGCCTGATAAGCTTGAACCCAAAGCGGATAAGTGCGTCTTCATAGGATACCCAAAAGAAACTGTTGGGTATACCTTCTACCACAGATCCGAAGGCAAAGTTTTCGTTGCTAAGAATGGATCCTTTCTAGAGAAGGAGTTTCTCTCGAAAGTAGTGAGTGGGAGGAAAGTAGAACTTGATGAGGTAATTGTACCTCCTCTGGATAGTAATACGCCACAGAAAGAAATTTCTGTGACACCAACACAGACCAGAGAAGAAGATAATGATGATGATCATGAAACTTCGGAGCAAGTTGCTACTGAACCTCGAAGGTCAACCAGGACAGGTTCCGCACCAGAGTGGTACGGAAATCCAGTCTTGGAGGTTATGTTGTTAGACAACGGTGAACCTTCGAATTATGAAGAAGCTATGGCGAGCCCGGATTCTGAGAAATGGCTTGAGGCCATGAAATCCGAGATAGGATCCATGTATGAGAACAAAGTGTGGACTTTCGTAGACTTGCCCGATGAACGGCGAGCTATTGAAAATAAATGGATCTTTAAGAAGAAGACGGACGCTGATGGTAATATCACCGTCTATAAAGCTCGACTTGTTGCTAAAGGTTATCGACAAGTTCAAGGAGTTGACTACGATGAGACTTTCTCATCCGTAGCGATGCTAAAGTCTGTCAGAATTATGTTAGCAATTGCCGCGTTTTATGATTATGAAATCTGGCAAATGGACGTCAAAACGGCATTCCTTAATGGATTCCTTAAGGAAGAATTGTATATGATGCAGCCAGAAGGTTTTGTCGATCCTAAAGGTGCTAACAAAGTATGCAAGCTCCAGCGATCCATCTATGGACTGGTGCAAGCATCTCGGAGCTGGAATACTCGCTTTGATGAAGTGATCAAAGCGTTTGGGTTTATACAAACTTATGGAGAAGCTTGTATTTACAAGAAAGTGAGTGGGAGCTCTGTGGCATTTCTCATATTATATGTAGATGACATATTGTTGATGGGAAATGACATAGAATTTCTGGAAAGCATAAAGGGTTATTTGAACAAAAGTTTTTCGATGAAGGATCTCGGAAAGCTGCTTACATATTAGGCATCAAGATCTATAGGGATAGATCAAGACGCCTCATTGGACTTTCACAAAGCACATACCTTGACAAGATTTTGAAGAAGTTCAAAATGGATCAGTCAAAGAAAGGGTTCTTGCCTGTATTGCAAGGTATGAGATTGAGTAAGACTCAATGCCCGACCACGGCAGAAGATAAAGAGAAGATGAGTGTCATCCCCTATGCTTCAGCCATAGGCTCTATTTTGTATGCCATGCTGTGTACTAGACCTGATGTATGCCTCGCTATTAGCTTGGTGGGAAGGTACCAAAGTGATCCAGGAGTAGATCACTGGACAGCGGTCAAGAATATCCTGAAGTACCTGAAAAGGACCAAGGAAGAATTTCTCGGGAATAGAGGTGATAAAGAGTTCGTCGTAAAGGGTTACGTCGATGCAAGCTTTAAACACCGATCCGGAAGACTATGAGTCTCAGACCGGATACGTAAAGTGGGACAGTCGTTTTTTTGGAGTAGCTCCAAGCAGAGTGTGGTAGCAGCATCTACATATGACATAGAGATTTGCCAAGAACACACGGATCTGAATATTGCAGACCCGTTGACCGTTGACTAAAACCTCTCTCACAAGCAAAACATGATCAGCCCTAGAACTGATTGGATGTTAATTACATGGAGATGTAAACTAGATTATTGACTCTAGTGCAAGTGAGAGACTGTTGGAAATATGCCCTAGAGGCAATTAATAAAGTGTTTATTATCATATTTCTCCGTTCATGATAATGGTTTATTATTCATGCTAGAATTGTATTGACCGGAAACTTAATATATGTGTGGATAATAGACAAATACTGAGTCCCTAGTAAGCCTCTACTAGACTAGCTCGTTGATCAAAAGATGGTCAAGATTTCCTGACCATGGACATGAGTTGTCATTTGATAACGGGATTACATCATTAGGAGAATGATGTGATGGACTTGACCCAACCGTTAGCATAGCAAATGATCGTTTAGTTTATTGCTATTGCTTTCACTATGTCAAATACACGTTCCTCTGACCATGAGATCATGCAACTCCCGGATACCGTAGGAATACTTTGGGTGTATCAAACGTCACAACGTAACTGGGTGATTATAAAGGTGCACTACAGGTATCTCCGAAAGTGTTTGTTGAGTTGGCATGGATCGAGATTGGGATTTGTCACTCCGACTATCGGAGAGGTATCTCTGGGCCCTCTCGGTAATACAGCATCACAGAAGCCTTGCAAGCACCGTGACTAAAGAGTTAGTTGCAAGATGATGTATTACGGAACGAGTAAAGAGACTTGCCGGTAACGAGATTGAACTAGGTATTGGATACCGACGATCGAATCTCGGGCAAGTAACATACCGCCGGACAAAGGGAACAACGTATGTTGTCATATGAGGTTCACCGATAAAGATCTTCGTGGAATATGTAGGAACCAATATGAGCATCCAGGTTCCGCTGTTGGTTATTTACCAGAGAGTCGTCTCGGTCATGTCTACATCATTCCCGAACCCGTAGGGTCTGCACACTTAAGGTTCGATGACGATATAGTATTATATGAGTTATGTGATTGGTGACCGAATGTTGTTCGGAGTCCCGGATGAGATCACGGACATGACGAGGAGTCTCGAAATGGCCGAGAGGTAAAGATTCATATATTGGAAGGCTATATTCGGACGTCGGAAAGGTTCCGAGTGATTCGGGTATTTTTCAGAGTACCGGGGAGTTACGGGAATTTACCGGGAGAAGTAATGGGCCTTATTGGGTCACACGGGAAAAGGAGAGGCAGGCCACGTGAGGAGGCACGCGCCCCCCCTTGCCCAAACCGAATTGGACTAGGGGAGGGGGTGCAGCCCCCTCTTTCCTTTCCCTCTCCCTTCCCCCTTTCCTACTCCGTATGGGAGGTGGAATCCTACTAGGACTAAGGAGTCCTAGTAGGACTCCCCACTCTTGGCGCAGCCCCTAGGGCCAGCCTCCTCCCCTCTCCCTCCTTTATATATGGAGGAGGGGCACCCCTTGGAGACACACAACTGTCCCATAGCCGTGTGCGGTGCCTGGATCTCCGTTTTCCACCTCGGTCATATTTTCGGAGAGCTTAGGCGAAGCCCTGCCGGAATCACTTCACCGTCACCGTCGCCACGCCGTCGTGCTGACGGAACTCATCTACTACCTAGACGTCTTGCTGGATCAAGAAGGCGAGGAACGTCACCGAGCTGCACGTGTGTAGAACTCGGAGGTGCCGTACGTTCGGTACTCGATCGGTGGAGCTCGAAGGATTGTTCGACTACATCAACCGCGTTGTGAGACGCTTCCGCTAACGGTCTACGAGGGTACGTAGACACACTCTCCCCTCTCGTAGCGATGCATCTCCATGGATAGATCTTGCGTGAGCGTAGGAATTTTTTTGAAATTCATGCTCCGTTCCCCAACAGAGGCGACAGCGAGCGCGGGGGGTTAGGGGAGACGCCGGTGTTGGGCTGGGCCTCCTGTGCTGGCTTAGGTCCAGGTGGCGGTGGGCTCTTTCTATTTTTCTTTTTCTTCTTTTACCTTTTCTGTTTTCTTTTATAGTTTCTGTTTTGTAAATTGTTTAGCCCCAATTAGACTTTTGTAAAATAGGTTAACTAGTCACATATTTATAGTGCAATATTATCCACTGTTAGAAAATGGTTTGGAGCCAAAGTGACTTCTATTTGCATTTTAATTAATTGCAAAAGGATTAAATAGTGCGGTTTGGTACTGTTTTTGGTTGTTAGAGTCATTTATCTAATTCAATAAATGTTGTTTACATTTTTATAATTACCTATGGATTATTTGCAATATTATGAACATTTTAGTTTCCCAAATTTGAACAACTTTTATTTGCACTTCATATTTGAATCTCAATTTGAATTGGAATTTGAAATGAGTTTTGGTACTAATGATGATTACTCACTGTTGACCATGATGACATGGCATTATCAAAAGGGTGATTACTATAGCTAACCACTGGGGGTGTTACAATTCTCCCCTACTAACAAGAATTCTCGTCCCGAGAATTAAGAGGTAGAGGTAAGGGGCAAAGTTTAGGTTACGAAACTCTAACGGATCTTCTCGTCTTTGTTGTTCTTCTCGAAGAAGTTGATCCCTTTCGTTAATATATTCATGTTTCTGCTTCAGGTCACCATGATGAAGTCGTCATCCTTTCTTGGGGATCTTCACCGCACTACGAATGAGATTAGAGGGAAAACTCTGGAAGAACGAATCTAAACAAAGCTGGGCATCTGACGGCGAACTCAGGGAGGAACACAAGATTTATTTCTCCAGTTAAGACTCGAGGAATTACTAAGCGCAAAATGCGATGGTAAAAAGTTTCAAACGGGTAGGCAATCATTTGATGCCCAAACAGAAGGTGAAAAGGGGTTCAGAGCAATGAAAATAATTATTGCGTCTGATATTAGAATAGATCATCCCCTGGACGGTGGCTGGGGAGTTACATACAAAGCCAAGTGCAAAGGATACCTTGGAAACAAAGAGGTACAGGAGAGTCAGGTTTCGATCCTGTGGAACTATGGGTTATGGGACCATCATGTGGATTAAGAGTAAGAAGAGCGGTGACATCTTGCACGGTCATGGTAGCAAGATATGTCAGAGGATAACCTGTCATTTATGTCAGCAACAGCATCGGTACCAAGGGCGGGGAACGAGGAGAACCATCTTCCTGCTCGTTGAAACGAGGCGGACCAATAGGCAAAGTTCTCTTCCACCGGCGGTTACCGGAATGTTATCAACAATAGTAACATGGCCTTACTGACAGAATTGATCACCGAGGTGTTTACCTAAGTAGAGAATTATTACTGCTTAGATCATATAATCTCAAGTAAGGTTAAACAGACCAATGGGAAGGAAAATGTGATTATCAGATCAACCAGACCAATGGAAAGGAAAATGTGTTCATCACATTAAACAGACCAATGGAAAGGAAAATGTGATTATACTCAAGTTTCAGGAGTATATCTTTCCCAAGGAAAAACAGAGCATGATATACATGACAGAATAGCAAGTAGATAACCATTTAGAAAAAGGGGCGAGGAAAAATCCATGACATGCCCATACAATGGGGTTTGAATAATTGATCAAGAAACAATTAGCATTGAGCTTACATTATTCCTTTTGATGATCGATATACCACACTCATGCTTCGGGATAGCAATGATATGGTGTTTCGAGTAAAGGATGGAGTTTGGATACACAGAGGATCCAGTAGGAACTTGTAAAATAAGTCTTATAATTTCCCCATGGAGGAATGGCAATCCTTGCTGAACAAAGCATTATAACAATATGTCATCCGGCCAGGTGGTGCTAGCTACAACATCACCTTACCGAGTAATAAAGACCAAAGTTACATTTCTTGATAATGTTCCAACCATCATTCCTGGCCGAGATTCAAATCTGGTTGGTGTCAGGTTATCTCAGGCTCAGCAAGCTTGAGAAGGAAAAAGGATGAAAACACGCGTCTATGAGACGATGCGGCAAGATTCTTGGGGAATGATCAACAGAAGCAAGCCTTGAATCATTAGCCAGACTGCAAGACATATGAACACAAGGTCAAGGCACTCGTGCCCACGTGGAAGTTTTCTAGAATGGAATGCAATCAAATTCTGGTTGGGGACCATTATAGAGGGTATCAAAGTTCCATGTGTAAGCCTGGATTAGCTCTTACGAGGAACTTCCTTTTCCAGATCAAAACAATCAGTGACTTGGTGCGCTAGGAAATACATATGGGGTGAAGGTAGCAAATCTATCAAACCATAGAATACTTCGCACATGCAAGAATGAATTGGAACGATTCCAGAGGAAGCGAAGCAAAACTTTCTCATAATCACAACGGCAAGATGCACGTGAACTTAGAGAAAAACACTTCTTTTAACAAACATATTCTTCATGAGCTAGGCACAAAGATAATGCTTTCAAGGTTTCCAAAACTAGCTTCAATGTTCATCATGAACCACGAGGGAGAAGAGGATGTGGCTGATGGGCTCAGCAACAATTCGTCGAGATTCCAAACGGATGGATTTCCACAATTATGTGAACAAGGAGATGACATTTGTCAGCTCAAATGATATAATGTTGTATGATCGAGGAAAACATACATCATTAATCATTGATTGAAAAGTGCGTCCGAAATATGACCTTAGGCAGCAAGATCAATGTTAGAGTGACGATTCAATAACCAGCCTAAGAACGAACTGACGATCGTTTACTTCAAAGCAATAGGGTTGCTAGAAGTTAGAATCAAAGCATCATCGTTTGATGGTGAGAAGTATCACTATGCCAAGAATTTCTAAGAGGTGGAGCAATCCTCACAACATTCTCGACACAAAAGACAGTAATACTTCAGGGTAGAACATAACACAAGCTGGATAGCAAGTTGCATCCATATCATGGACAAATTTGCGATGAAAGGAAGTCAAGGAGGTTGTCGATGATAACCAAAATCATCGAGGGCAAGGAAGGTATTTCTCATCAAGAACTCAGTTGACGTCTCAGAAGAAGTGAAATTGTGGACGATGATCACGACACCTTTTGTCGAGAGTTTTCAAGAGAATGCAACCGAACAGCGGTGGCGTCAAGTAGGGGAATGACAACGTGGAAGGTTATAGGAGCAACAGAGAAGATGCAAGCTCAATATCGGGGTTGCTTTTCAAGACAAACAACATGATGTTGAAAGCTCGACGTAAGCAATGCTCACACTCTGAAGAATTTGCGCAACAGAGAAGGACGAGGTAGCACAGTCAAAGATAGCAAGACAAGGATGTAGCCGATAGTCTAGGAATGACCAGATTGACTTTGATATTCCCAGTAACAATTACAAGGGGTATTGACTTGCTGTGTGGAATAAATTTTCCAATCGGTGTTCTCGGTTGACAACAATCCCAGAACCCGTGGAGTGATTAAGACAAGGAAAATTATTACCTCATCGAAGTTAATAAGATGTATTGCAAAGGCGTGATATCCTCGAGATACCAGAGGGTAAAACTCGAAGGTATAACATGATAGAAGTAGAACTGGGTCATTGACCTGCGACAGCAGATACTTTAACCTTGTCAAAAATTGACGAGGCACCGGAATGAATTACCTTCGGATAAATTAATAAGGATAGTATGGTCGAAACCATAACTGCAATCGATCAAATTAAGGATACCGAAAGAATCAAACGGATGAATAATTATTTTGCAAGGAGCTTCCGAGACGGTCTACATCATTTCCATGGGCATGAACACAAGTTCAATGTCGACTCCCACTTCATCAATGTATAACATTTCATTCATTTCTTTCCTTGGACGATGTTGTAGTGTTGAAAATTTATCTGGCAAAACTCCATAAGAGTATGACCCGTGAAAACTTTCGGGTTCTCACGGCTTAGGGAGGGCATAGGTTCAACCCATCGGGGTACCTTAGGAACATATACCACAAGCTTCAAGAGTAATTAACACAAGCTCGAAGGTAGAGCATGGTTGGCAAACCAGAGGATACAATTTACCAAAGGCATTATGTATCAGGGGAAGAACTCACAAGGTGATTGAATATGAACGACACTGTCGGACAATAATCCAACAATGGATCGGGCGATCCACAACGAAGTTGATGTGAGTATCGGTACTCAATCAGAGGAAGAAAGAATGCAGAGGGATCGGATTCAAGAAACACCTGAATAGTCTGATGCTTAAAATACAAAGGAATTATGATTTCCAAAACTAAGGATCAGAAGCAGACGCTCTGATCAAGGGTGGATAAGTTGAAAAGACTTAGTCGGACAATCAATAAAGGTTTGAATTGTCGAGAACCAACTCATGTCCGGAAGGACGTCTGAGCCGGAAAGATAATTTAAACGGATCACCTGATGACTGCGTGCATACGCACACATTGAATCAATAGGCTCAAAATGGCAAAGACAAGGGATGTCAATGAAGACTACTAGACATATGGAATTAACCATAATGCGAGCAGGCAAGAATTCCAAGAGCAACAGGCTGCAGAGGGTTTTCGGAAGATCGAAAAGTGTTCCGAACGATTTTGTGAAACACATGAACAACTGGGATGAACGGATCCTCGACAATTGTGAGGAATTATCCGTAAGGCTTCCACGCAGAAAAGAACTATAAGGCATTAAACTCAAAGGGTTATCGGGGCAATGGAGAGTATTTCGGGGCATCTTGTAACAACAAGAGCAACGAGAAAGGATTGTATGAATGACAAGTGCAATTAGTCATCCATAGGGACTTATCGGTGGTAGGGAATTGCAAAGCCGATGAGCACAAAGTCTCGGAAAACATCAAAAGGGTATCTTCAGAATCTTCTGACGAAGCAGGTGATCTTCTGGTATGAGGGCTCTCCGTGAGAAGTAGTTACGAGAACCTAGAGTCAGAGTTAGTAAAATCTTTAACCCGAAAGAGAAGAGAAATCAGAACCCAGAGTATAGACGAGGAATAAAAGATCCTAATACCACCCGATTGAGATGTGGGCCCGTAAGCCATACAACTATGTTAGTAAAACTTTTTCAATGACTAGACTCAACTTCGGCCAAGGAGTTGGAAAGGGGGCTACCTACAGGCAGTCGGCTCTGATACCAACTTGTGACGCCCCCGATCTCGACCGTACGCTAATCAAACACGCAATGCGTACGACCAAGATTAGGGACTCACTGATCGATATCACAACACAACACTAGACACAAATTAAAGTCATACAGCTTCATATTACAAGCCAGGGGCCTCGAGGGCTCGAATACAAAGCTCGACAAAGCACGAGTCAGCGGAAGCAAACGATATCTGAGTACAGACATAAGTTAAACAAGTTTTTGCCTTAAGAAGGCTAGCACAAACATAAGCACGGATCGAAAGAGGCGAGGCCTCCTGCCTGGGAACCTCCTAACTACTCCCGAGCGTCGGGGGCAGCCTCCACGTAATAGTAGGCTCCATCGTTGGTGTAGTAGTCGTCTCCAGCGTACTCCATCTCCTGGGCTCCATCGTCTGAACGCGGTAATCGTATCGAGGGGTAAAGAGAAAGCAAAGCAGCGGTGAGTACTCATCCAAAGTACTCGCAAGACTGACATCAGAACTATGCTAAGTATGCACCATTATCAAGGGGAGGGGTTATATCTGGACTGACTGCAGAAAGCAAGAATAGGGAGAAGGCCTAGTCCTATCGAAGACTAGCATCTTCAACATCTTGCAGCATTAGAAGAGAGTAGACTGGTATCTCATATATATAGCCATATTGTTGTAGCAATGTTATTAAGTAACCACGCCCAGAGATTCTTCCTCGACTCCCTGCGACGAAGCAATCTCGGGGCCACAATTCATTTCAAATTTAAATCACAATTATAGTTGTATAAGGTCAAGGTACAACTCCAAGTCGTCCTGTTACCGTGGACACGGCTATTCGAATAGATTAATCTTCCCTGCAGGGGTGCACCGCATTTCCAACACGCCTGATCACCTCCGTCCGGACACACTTTCCTGGGTCATGCCCGGCCTCGGGATAGCAGCACGTCGTCGCCCCACCTAGGCTCAACGAAGAGGCCAGCCCGCCGGTCTAAATCCTAAGTGCGCAGGTTCGTGGGCCCACTTGCCCTTGCGCTTCTGCACGATGCGTACGCGGCCGGAAACAGACCTAGTACACTCCAGTCCAAGAGCTGCACCGTCCAGTCCAATCCGTCGCGCGCCGCTCCATTGCTGACATCCGAAGAGCTTCGGCTGATACAACGACGCTGAGTGCCCATAACTTTTCCACGCGATGGTTTGGTGCGTAAAAAGGCCAACGACCCAACTCAGATCAAATACCCAACCCATTAGCATTTTATTAATGCGGGGCAAGCGCGACCCATAAAGTGCGGTCCCGTCACCCCGACTCGAGGATGTGTGGCAAGGGCCTCTCCTGCCCGTCCACGCCTCAACTTAACCCGGATGCCTTACCGGCGCATCCCACCATATCTCACACACGGGTACCCTTGGGGCCGACCCGTCTCAAGACTGTCGGGAACTCAGGTCCACCTCAACCAGGGTGGTACCGCCTGTCCCTCCAGTCCCGTCTTTCACATGTAACAATGTCAAGTTAAAGTAGCTGTGTGGTTATACACCAAGTGGATATCCGAGGAATCACCCTCGATGGATCCCACTCGAGGTATGTGTATGACAAGAGTCGCTATCGATAAGTGGGAAGGAGGAATCACCCTCGATACCCACGACCGATTAGCTACGCTACAGAATTAACACCGGGGAGTGCTAAGTGAGGTATCACCCTCGGCACTCGGTAGTAGCTCTGCAGTGCCATACTTAAGGGGTGTGCGGTGTTGTGAGGGGCCTGGCTCGTCGGTCGGTTGGCCGAGTCTTCGGGTCGTCGAGTCGTCGATGAAGAAACAGGGGCAACTGGGACTAAGGGGGTCACTGGGGATTCACTGACCAACCTATACTAAGCAGTTGGTATGATTGCAGGTATAGTAACAGTTTATCAAAACAGGCTATGCATCAGAATAGGAGCTAACTAATACAGTAGCAAAATCTAATGCAAGAATGAGAGGGACAGAAATGGGCGATATCGGAATGCTCAAGGGGGGTTGCTTGCCTTGCTGCTCTGCGGCAAAGGACTGATCGTTGGCGGTGTAGTCGTACACGACAGCACCGTCAGTCTCGGGGTCTACCGGAGAGAAGAGGGGGGAAGAAACAATAAATATAAAGCACAGATGCAATCACAATGCATGACATGGCAATATGCGGAGCTAGGCATGAGCTAACGCAGTACTACACGTCACAGACGGAGCGGGAAAATATCTGACGATATTTCCCGGGTCTTTGGCTATTACCGGACAGATGATCCTAATGCTAAATGTCCATGTTCATCATGCTAGGAGCATGTGACAAACGGATGGACAGCGTATTCGGATTCGTGGGATTTTTCTGATCATCTTTCATGTATAAATTATTTTTATCCGAGTTACGGTTTAAAAGATATGATTTTCTAAAGTTTAAATGATTTTCTGGAATTTCTGAAATTAATTTAAATACTAAATTCGAATTTCAACAGTAACTAGAAATGCTAAGTGTACCCAGAAACGTACCCAGCTGACCAGCACAGAGGCTGACCAGTGAGCCCTTTGACTGGGTCAAAGGTCCAGTCAACGGCTAGCCCACAGAGGCTGACATGTGGGGCCACTGAGCTGAGTCAGCAGCCCAGTCAGCGTTGACTGTCAACGGGTGAACAGTGCATGTGGGCCCCGCGTGTAAGTGACTCTGGGTTAAATTATATTAACTAAAATGTTTTATTAATTAAAGGCTGGGGCCCGCCTGTCATAGAGTGATTAGGGTGCGGGTTAGGCGCTTAATGATGCCACGTCGGCATCATCACCGGAGTTAAGTCCGGCGATAACCGGAGTGCGGCGGAGCTCGCCGGCTAGGCGTTTCCGGCCACGGGAGGATGCGTGAGCGGCGGCGTTCGAACGTGCGCAGCCAGGCGAGTCGAACGGTGGCCGCGTCAGGCGTAGGGGTCACCGGAATCGAGCACACCGTCGCTAATGGAGGCGGCGGCGCTCGGCTCCATTTGAAATCGAGGCGGGGGCGAGCTAGGGGGCTAGCTGGGGTTTGGGTTCGGCATTGCACACGCCCTGGAGCGCGACAGTGGCTGGCGCGGGTGCTCAGGAGTACGCACGGCGCGCGTGCGACGGCCATGGCGGACGATGGAGCACGGCACCGCGGCGGGATGGCTACGGCCACGCAAAGGGCCAGGGAAGAGAGGGAGGGGGGGCGTGGTGCTCACGACGGAGCTGTCGGGGAAGGCAGTGGGCTCGGGGTAGCTCGGAGACGACGGCGTGGTGGCGGCGATCTCCGACGCCCGAAGGGGGAAGGCGGAGTCGAGCGCGGCGATGCAGGGGCTCCGAGCTCGTCCTCCCAGGCGTAGACGACGTAGTCGAGCACGGGGAAGCTCCCGGACTAGTCGGAGGGAAGCGGGGACGGCGCTCGCCGCGGTGGTTGCAGACGGCGGCGACGCAAGCGCTCGGGAGAGGGGGAGCAGAGCGAGGGAGAGGGAGAGGAGTGGCCAGGGGAGGCCAGGGGAGCGCGAGGAGGGGCCCTTATCCCTGCCAAGCGCCCTGTAGCGGCGCGTTGTCGCGCGAGGAGGAGGGGGGCCGGCTGCGGGTGAGTGCGCGTGCGCGGTGGAGGCGACAGCGAGCGCGGGGGGTTAGGGGAGACGCCGGTGTTGGGCTGGGCCTCCTGTGCTGGCTTAGGTCTAGGTGGCGGTGGGCTCTTTCTATTTTTCTTTTTCTTCTTTTACCTTTTCTGTTTTCTTTTATAGTTTCTGTTTTGTAAATTGTTTAGCCCCAATTAGACTTTTGTAAAATAGGTTAACTAGTCACATATTTATAGTGCAATATTATCCACTGTTAGAAAATGGTTTGGAGCCAAAGTGACTTCTATTTGCATTTTAATTAATTGCAAAAGGATTAAATAGTGCGGTTTGGTACTGTTTTTGGTTGTTAGAGTCATTTAACTAATTCAATAAATGTTGTTTACAATTTTATAATTACCTCTGGATTATTTGCAATATTATGAACATTTTAGTTTCCCAAATTTGAACAACTTTTATTTGCACTTCATATTTGAATCTCAATTTGAATTGGAATTTGAAATGAGTTTTGGTACTAATGATGATTACTCACTGTTGACCATGATGACATGGCATTATCAAAAGGGTGATTACTGTAGCTAACCACTGGGGGTGTTACAGTAGTACCTGCAAGAAATGTATGTTAATGTATATTCGGCATGTAACCTGTGTAGTTATGACTACAGATTAGCTAGGATTATTTCCTATTAGTTTGATCCTTGAGATCTCATGTAATCCTATGTATTCTTGGCAACCAAGATTGCCTCCATACTAATACACAGCCAAGCCCGTCACATTGTGCACGGCAAACATATTCCATCTCTTTCAATATGGTATCCGAGCCAAGAGGTCTTGAGTTCAAGACCCTGCCAACGCAGTATTAAAAATAAACGATTCTGTGGCCTACATCGATTCCACGTCTAAGGACTAAAATAGCCTAGATGTGAGGGGGAGTGTTGAAATATATTGCCCGCCTCCCTCCATCACTTCGGACTTTTGGGCGAGCTGCACCCGACGCCCGAGCGCCTGAAGCCCCAGCGACCGATGGGGCTGGGCGAGCTGCACCCGGCGTGCCAGCGCACGACGTCCCAACGCCCGACGCGCCTGCGCCTGCCGCGGTCGACCGCGTACGTGTGCGCGTAGATACGACCGCCGGAGCATCCTCAACAGATGCTAACTCCTCGTCCGCTGCCTTGTCGGCGCCCAATCTCGAGCGTGCTCGCACACGCCTACAGAACAATATTCGGCGTCCGAAGGTTCCATCTGATGGCACTGTCCGATATAATCCGTATCGCCGCGGTTTTAGTGCCGTCGTCTCTGTTCCAACTACGCATCGGCAGGCTCTTGTTGATCCTGCTTGGACCGCTGCTATACGAGAGGAGTTCTCTGCCCTTCAGCGCACTGAGACATGGTCGCTTGTGCCTCGTCCTCCCGGCACTAACATCGTCAGCTGTAAATGGATTTTTAAGCTCAAGGAACGACCTGATGGCTCTCTTGACAAGTACAAAGCTCGCTTGGTTGCTCGAGGGTTTACTCAGCAGTATGGTGTTGATTATGTTGCCACTTTTAGTCCGGTTGTTAAACCGGCCACTGTTCGCCTTGTGTTGTCACTTGCTGTTTCGCAGGGTTGTTGTTTGCGCCAGATTGATGTCAGCAATGCGTTCCTTCATGGTTTGCTTAATGAGGATGTGTACATGCAGCAGCCCCCCGGTTTTGAGGATCCTCGATTTCCTCACCATGTTTGCAAGCTTCGGAAGTCTATTTATGGACTCAAACAGTCTCCCCGGGCTTGGTACTCCCGCCTCAGTGATCGGCTGCAACAACTTGGTTTTCATTCATCCAAGGCTGACACCTCTCTCTTCATTTTTCGGCAAGGAGATGTAGTCATTTACATATTGGTCTATGTTGATGATATTGTCATTGCTGGATCTTGCTCCCATACAGTGGATCGTTTGCTTCGCACTCTAGCTGGGTCCTTTCCGATCAAGGACCTTGGTCGCCTTTCTTACTTTCTTGGGATTGAAGCCACCTACAATTCAGGGGGAATGTTGTTGTCCCAGCGCAAGTATGCTGATGATCTTCTTCATCGTGCGCACATGGAGAATTGCAAGGCGGTTTCTACTCCCATGTCAGTAACTGATAAGTTGGCAGCAGATCTTGGTACTCCTCTCACTCATGATGATGCTTTCAGCTATCGCAGCATGGTTGGAGGGTTGCAGTATCTTACCCTCACTCGTCCTGATATTTCGTTTGCTGTCAACAAGGTGTGCCAATATCTGGCCAAACCCACTGATGTGCATTGGGAGGCGGTGAAACGCATACTGAGGTATATCAAGGGTACTATGACTACTGGACTCTCTATTCGCCGGTCAAGCTCCACACTTCTGAGTGTGTTCACTAACGCTGACTGGGCAGGATGTGTCGATGACAGGCGCTCTACTGGTGGTTTTGTGGTATTTCTTGGTCCTAACCTGATATCATGGAGTGCTCGTAAGCAACCCACAGTTTCACGATCCAGTACCGAGGTAGAGTACAAGGCATTAGCAAATGGCACAGCTGAAGTTACTTGGGTACAATCTGTGCTTAGGGAACTGGGAGTGTTCCTACCACGACCACCAGTTTTATGGTGTGATAATTTAGGTGCCACCTATTTGAGTGCAAATCCGGTATTTCATGCAAGGACAAAGCATATTGAGGTGGATTTTCACTTCGTAAGAGAAAAGGTGGCGCAAGGAGTTTTGGATGTCCGCTTTGTGTCTTTCGGCGATCAAGTGGCAGATGCTTTCACTAAACCTGCTACAAAAGTCATGTTGGACAAATTAAGACACAATCTCAACCTTGTGGCCGGTTAAGATTGAGGGGGGATGTTAATGTATATTCGGCATGTAACCTGTGTAGTTATGACTACAGATTAGCTAGGATTATTTCCTATTAGTTTGATCCTTGAGATCTCATGTAATCCTATGTATTCTTGGCAACCAAGATTGCCTCCATACTAATACACAGCCAAGCCCGTCACATTGTGCACGGCAAACATATTTCATCTCTTTCAACTATGTATATGTATTTGCCTGTTAAAAACCATGTCATTCCTGCAGTTCCATATAGCCCAGAGAAGTGCACATACTCCTATGCGTATATGTCTAGCGATGTTTATATCAACTCCGTTTAGCCACGTACCAAATAACGTGTCAATGCTATCGGGAGGATCAATATTAAAAGTTACCCGAACAGTTTGCCATAATAGTTTTGCTAGCGGGCAGTGGAGAAAAATGTGTTTGATGGTTTCCTAATGATTACAGAAACTACATCTTGTATTTCCTGGCCAATTGCGCTTTGCTAAGTTGTCCTTGGTGAGGATCACTTTCTTGTGAACAAACCACATGAAGACTTTGATTCTCAAAGGAACCTTGACCTTCCAAATGTGAATCAACTTGGATACCTCCGTCGTGTCAATAAGGTCAAGATACATTGATTTGACTGTAAATATGCCTGAAGCTGTGAGCTTCCATGTAATCCTATCAGGCTCGTCCGATAACTGTACATCCATGAGTCGTCTGACTAAGTGCAACCATTCCGCCCAACGATGTCCTATCAGAGTCCGCCTAAACTGAATGTTGAGCGGAATGGACTGGAATATTGTGTCAACATACACATCTTTACGTTGCACAATATTATAGAGGGCAGGATACTCTAAAGCTAAGGGCGTCTCCCCCAACCACGTATCTTCCCAAAATCTCGTTGCACCTCCATTCCCAATGATGAACCGAGTTCTATGGAAAAATTGAGCCTTGGCCTTCATCAAGCCCTTCCAGAATGGAGAGTCAGTCGGTCGAACCGTGACTTGAGCCAGTGTTTTAGAATGGAGGTACTTATTACGTAAAATCTGTGCCCACATCCCTTCAGTCTCTACTGATAATCTGTACAGCCACTTACTAAGCAGACATCTATTCTTAACCTCTAAGTATTCGATCCCCAGACCTCCCTGGTCTTTGGGTCTGCAAATTATGTCCCATTTAGTAAGTCTATATTTTTTCTTTACTTCATCACTCTGCCAAAAGAACCGGGATCGATAGAAATCCAATCTTTGGCGTACCCCTACTGGTATCTCAAAGAAGGAAAGGAGAAACATGGGCATACTCGTGAGCGCCGAGTTAATCAATATTAGCCTTCCTCCATAAGACATAAGCTTCCCTTTCCAGCAGCTTAGCTTCTTCTCAAATCGATCCTCTATGCACTTCCACTCTTGGTTCGATAGCTTTCGATGATGAATCGGTATACCCAAGTAACTGAACGGCAAGCTACCCAACTCACATCCGAACAGCTGTTTATAATCGTCCTGTGCTTCTTTGGCTCTTCCAAAACAGAACAATTCGCTCTTGTGAAAGTTAATTTTTAACCCCGATAACTGTTCAAACAAGCATAGGATAAGTTTCATGTTTCTTGCTTTCGCTATGTCGTGTTCCATAAAGAGAATAGTGTCATCAGCATATTGTAGGATGGACACACCATCATCAACTAGATGCGGCACTAGCCCACCTACCAGACCTTCCTGTTTTGCCCTTCCTATTAGTATTGCAAGCATATCCGCAACGACATTAAATAGGATTGGGGACATCGGATCTCCCTGCCGGAGACCCTTATGAGTTTGGAAAAAATGACCGATGTCATCATTAACTTTAATTCCAACACTCCCTTTCTGTACAAAGGATTCAACTTGCTTCCTCCATAGCGTGTCAAAACCTTTCATATGCAATGCTTGTTGTAGGAATGGCCATTTAACTTTATCATATGCTTTCTCGAAATCCACTTTGAAGATAACCCCGTCTAGTTTCTTCGAATGAATTTCATGAAGGGTCTCATGGAGTACAACCACACCCTCTAAAATATTTCTACCAGGCATGAATGCCGATTGACTAGGTTGCACCACTGCATGTGCAATCTGCGTCAATCTATTGGTCCCGACCTTGGTAAAATTTTTGAATGACACATTAAGTAAGCATATAGGTCTGAACTATTCAATACGCACTGCCCCCTCCTTCTTTGGCAACAACGTAATAGTCCCGAAGTTTAGGTGGTGCAATTTCAAGTGCCCATTAAACAAGTCCTGAAACATTGGTATTAAGTCTCCTTTAATAATATGCCAACATCGCTTATAGAATTCAGCCGGGAACCCATCTGGCCCTGGTGCCTTGTTATTCTTCATTTGCGATATTGCATCAAACACCTCTTTCTCCGAGAACGGTGCAGTTAATATCTCATTCTCGTCCCTCCCTAGTTGAGGTATATCACCGACCGAGTGCTCATCCATAGACACAGTATTGTCATCAGGAGCACCGAAAAGTTTCTTGTAATACTCCGAGATGTACAACTTTAGGTTCTCATGCCCAACGATTGTACCCTCATCCTGCTCAAGTTGATAAATTTTCTTCTTTCTATGTTTTCCATTAGCAATCAAATGGAAAAATTGTGTGTTGTCATCCCCTTCAATCACCTGGCGCACTTTTGCTCTAAGTGCCCATTTCAACTCCTCTTCTCTGAGGAGTTGTTTGAGATTGTGTTCTGCCTCCGCTTTGGATGCCCTCTCATGAGCGTCCAACAGCACGGATTCAACTTTTATGTCAAGCTCATTTATAAATTCGATAAGGCTTTGTTTCTTGCGCTTATAGACGCCGCTCTCATGCTTCGCCCAACCCCGAAGAAACTGTCGTAAGTGTCTAATTTTTTTTTGCCATTTATCGACATTAGATCGTCCCCCCGTAGCCCTTGTCCATTCTCTCGCTATAAGGTCTATGAATCCTTCTCTTTCGAACCATGCCAACTCGAAAGAGAAAGCATTCTTGTTACCCACATGAGCTGCCTCTCCGGAGTCAACAAACAATGGGGTATGGTCTGAAATAACCCTAGGCAGCGCTCGTACTGTCACACGTGGGAATTTTTGCTCCCATTCCACACTAGTCAGTACCCAATCCAATTTCTCATATGTTGGATTCGGCAACGTGTTAGCCCACGTGAACTTTCTGCCTGTGAATTCTATCTCTCGTAGGTCTAGGCTTTCGATGATTGTATTGAACATAAATGACCACCTGCCATCAAAGTTATCATTGTTCTTCTCATCCCTTCGCCTAATAATATTGAAGTCCCCTCCCACTAAGATGGGTAACCTCTCGTTTCCGCAAACCCGAACAAGGTCAGCCAGAAAGTCCATCTTGAACTCCGGCTGAGCCGCACCATATACCGCCACCAGCGCCCATTGGAACCCATCCTCCTTGGAACGTACTCTGAATTTGACGGCAAAATCCCCCAACGCTACATTTCTGACTTCTAGTGTCTCACACCTCACCCCAAGTAAGATCCCTCCGGACCTTCCTCTTGGGGGTAGGCAATGCCAATCAAAGTCAATTCCACCAGATATGGTGTTTAGGAACTGAGAGGTAAAATTGTCCCTGCCAGTCTCCATTAGAGCAATGAAATCGAGCCTGTGCTCATTAGTTGCTTCTGCTAGAAATCTCCTTTTAGCCAAGTCAGCAAGACCTCTGCTATTCCAGAATATTCCTTTCATCGTTCATCATGGAATTTCTTTGCAGTCTTAAATCGAGCACTCCGGCGCACTGCCGATACCGGATACACCTTCCTTTTCCAGGCTCGTTTTGGCTTATCCTGATCAGCAACACGGTCCACATAACCGGTCACTATCTGCGAGTTCTCGTTCAGTTGCGTTGGGACCACATATCCCTCCTTGCCAATGTTATCCTCCTCCTTAGTTACCAGGGATGATGGCACAAGATCCTCACATAGACGTTCTATAGCTCCCATCCCCAGTTCATTAATCTCATCATCATTCATAGGTTTTACCGCGGCAATATTACGCAACATTACCATAGCTCTCTCGGCCTCTAGGTCTAAAAGGTTATTAACAGATCTGGAAATTTCCTTAGCATTACTACCCAGAGACACTCCTAGTTTGTTTGCATTCGAAATAATTTCATCATCTGAGAAATGTAAAATAGAATGACTCGTGTTTACGGCCATACCTGTCGTGGTCTGAACATCTTGCAGCTTGGCCGCCCTCATGGCACGGCCCATCATCAGGTCATCCGCATCCGGCTGCTCCTGGAGTTTGCGGCTCATCCGCCTATCCACGGTCGCCGGGTCTGGAATGCCTCCGAATGCGACGACCTCCTCGGTAGAAGGCATAAGCAAAGAGGGGCCACCTGCCCCCCGTCCTAACGGGACATCCGGCTCTCCAGCTATGGCCGGATGACCTCCTGTCACCTGCTCATCGCCGCGGCCAGCTGGGCTGGCAGGAACCCGAAGACCTCCTGTCTCCGACGCATCAACGTTGCGAGCCGGGCCGGCGGCACCCAGGAGACCTCCTGTCTCCAGCGCAGCGCCGCATGGACTCGCCGGGTGACCTCCTGTCACCGGCGTAGCGTCCCCGCGCGCTGGGATGGCGGCGGCCAGGGGACCGGTTGCTGGCCCCCGTGTGGCAACACCTGCGACCACGCCCGCACCTGCCGTCTCCAAGCGACCTCCTGTCGCCGGCACCGCAATAGCCGAGGACTCACCTTTAGTCGGTGAGCTACAATGTGCAGTCGCACCATTAGTAGCTGAAGTATGGCCTTCCGCCAGTACTCCAACCACGCCCATCGGCCCCTGATCATGTATAGGTGAAACACCAGTCTTAATTGGGGAAGCGACACATGAACAAACAGAACCCCTGGATGCTGTGGGCGAGGCTTCCCCCCTCCATGGAGAAGCCTTGGTACCCTGCGGCGACAAAGGTGGTAAAAGCGGAGGAAGTCGCTGTTCCTCCGGGTCATCAAGCTCCACTCTAACTCCCCAAAGCTTACTCGGAGACGAACAGGATCCGAATGAACCAAACCGCAGCTGGTGTGATGAGGAGGAAACATTAGATCGCCCGTTGATATTATCAGACTCAGTAGTCTTGGCCAGAGGAGCAGGCCCCCTATCATTCACCTGACTCCGAGGGGCCTCAGGCGTTGGCTGTCCATCTCCGTCCTTCCCCTCGTCAGTATCCATATCAACCTGCTTTGCCAAATCCTGGAACTCGGCATTTTCCTCAATCTCAATATCCAACATATAACTCTTTCCATCATACGTTCATCTCACCGTGTCCGGTATATGCTCAACGCTAATGACACTGACGAACAGGCGAGCCACACCATGCAATCGCGTAAAAGCCATATCTACCTTCTCCGTCTTACCAATAAGCGAACCAAGGCTCCAAGTAACTCTTACATCATCTAGAGCTACCTGAGGGGCTCCAGTGACCTGGACCCAAAGCTGTGGTAGTGGAGTCCCCTCCGGTTCCTGCCGCGTCCAAGGTCCAAACTCAAGCACACATGTACTATTTGGAACCTTACTCATCCCAAATGTCAGGAGTCGTCCGAGATCCTCCTTGGTGGGAAAATCCACCCTAAAAACCTGGTCATCAAGTCTCACCAGATCCCACTGAAAGGTAACAGGCACTAACTCTCGTAGCCGTTGCACCACTTGATCAGTGGTCATGCTACCACGGGCGACCCGAACAACCCCGGTCCTAGAGCTCTCCGGAATGGGTGTAGTAGAAGAAGAGCGAGGGGACTCAAAAAACATCAGCTCCGGACAGCAAACTCCATAAATTGTAACCACCGGTTTTGGCCCCAAGAGAAACGGGCACTCTCCCGTATCATGCTTTGGTTTGCGGCATAAGTCACATAGCTCGACCGTACACTCTGCCGCAAAATGACCCGGACCTCCACACCGGTAGCACGACATCTTCTCCTTCTTACGAGCCCACTTAGTCAGTTTTTCGCCCTCAGACTTGTCGGATTTATCAGAGACAACATCCCTAGCAGCCGCACCCTTCGTGATGGGCACCTTGACCGCCGCTAATGCCTTGACTACCTCCACCGCCGCGCCTGCAAGGACCGGACCAGCAGCTCCCGCTGCCGCAGTGGGTTCTGACGACGCCTAAGCATTGGATTAACACAATGGCGCTACTTTTCTTTTTCTTTCAAAACGGAACCATCATGTCTTGAGTTTCCTATAAACAACAGTAGACATGCATAAGAATCATAGTACTAATTAACAACTGACAAAAGATGTCAATCAAGCTTCAGTAACTTAGCGGCTGCAAATTTTAAAATAACATAAAACTCATTGAGTTCCATAATTGTTTTCCTCGGAAACCGCAATCCATAACACCTGCATACATCTCACCGGGAGTATTATTAAATACCCTTCTTCATGCCTTCGAGTATATATCACCTGCATTATTATTAAAAAGCTAAGGACTGTGCTACTTAGAAAGATTCTGTTTTTGATCTGGCAAAACACTGAATCAAATAATTCCTTTGCCCATAAGTCTAGGTTTCTAACAATTTACTGAGAAGGGCAAAAAAAGTGCAGCTACTGTAGGCCATGCCAACCCAGAAAAGTAAACATGTAACAGAAGTGGGAAGGAGGGAACAAGCATGATGGTATCCCTCTGACGGCCAGTTATGAGATAACCAAGCTTCAGACATTTGAAAGAGGGGCCTTTGTTTTGCTGTTTGTTGGGAAGATTTGCTCTTAAGTAAGAAAGCAGTTAGATTAAAAGTTGTGAACACAACTTGCCGCAGAGCTTAATCATGTTTTTCCGCAGAATAAAATACGTAGCCTAGCATAGGTGTTCTAGAGTACATAACCTACCAGAAAAAAAAATCCGGAGGAACAGGAGAAAGGATCAGACATTAGCGAAGAAAATGGGCTAAGGGCCAGTTCTTTTGTAGCTTATTTTGGGCTTCTAGAATAAGCTACCCCCACCCAGCTTATTCTAGAAGCCAAAACTAAAATTTTATTTTAGAAGCCTACTAGTTGTTAATTAGTAGGCTTCTAAAATAAAATTTTAGTTTTGGCTTCTAGAATAAGCTGGGTACGGGGCAGCTTATTTCCACAGCTCCAAATAAGCTACAAAAGAACTGACCCTAGAATCTTGTTTTTTCAGCCGACGTTTATCTCGTGATTTATACTCAGCATCCTGTGTCCCCTGCCTGGTTCACCACACTTATGAAGTTATGATTACTGCAGCTTCTTCCTACTTCTCCCTGTCTGCTAATCAACCAGGAAGTGGCGGCCACGGTCTAATAGGAAAACGTGGCGACGAACCCGCAAAATAGTACGGCGGCCAACCTGGACCACAGCAGCCGCGGCGGTGATCTGGTCGGGAGGAAGGCTGGCAGGCGGGATGGAAGGTCCGGCGCAGCTTTGGTCCATGGCCATGGTATCCTGTGCAGGAACGGAGAGATGGAGAGAGATATGTGAGGAGAGGGAGAGAAAAGGAGGAGAACGCTGGGCGGCTTGCAGGAGGTCGGCGGCGGCTTGCAGGAGTGCAGGCGGCGACCGAAGGCGGGGTGGATGGGGGGAAGCGCACGGGGGGAGGGGAAGGGAGGAGTGGCGACGCAAGGTTTGATTTGTTCTCCCCTAGCAGGTGGAATCGATCCGGAAATTAGGGAGCTGGCGACGGGGCCGCAGGGATCCGTGGACGCGGAGCGCGGATGATTGGCAGACGACGGCGATTATGCATGTCATCGTATTGTCAAAGCTGATGTCATCCTAGATTATGTTTCCCCTAAGTTTTGTAGATCAAAACCAGAGGAAATGATTATGTTTTGTATCCTAGATTCTTAGCTGATGACATCCTAGATTATGCATGTCTAGTTTTGTCAAAACATCCTAGATTCTTTCTTTTTGAATGTCAAAGCTGATGTCATCCTAGATTCTTAGCTGATGACATCCTAGATTCTTTCTTTTTTCAAACTTCAAAATGTTTTGTAGATCAAACCGTCGCTCCAATGGAAAACCCGTCTTCACAAAAAAAAATTGTCTCGATGAGATCTTCGAAACTAGATCCCATGTTGATATGTTGTGATGACTTTTTTTCGGACCAAAAGTTACCACATCTGGGCTACGTAAGTTATCATGTCTGTCATACATAAGTTATCATGTCATTTACACAAAAGTTTCCGGGGTATGTTGTCGACAAACTTTTATCCCGGGTCAAAAAGTGATTATGGTGTTTGCAGTGAGTTATCAGCTTTGTTTGTGTATATTACCATGTTGCACAAAAGTTACCGAGTTATGTTTTTCAACAATTTTCATTCCCTCGGTTCAAAAATTACCGCGATATTTGTATATGAGTTATCATCCCTCATGTGCGTGTATTATCATGTTGTTTACACATGAGTTATTGGGAGGTATTTTAAAAAAAACGTTTTTCCCTGGTCAAAAGTTACCACGTCTGTATTAAGTAAGTTATCAGCTCTATTGTATGTATATTACCATGTTATTTAGACACAAGTTATCAGGGTATGTTTTTCAACAAACTTTTATCCCGGGGTCAAAAGTTACCGTGGGGTTTATAGTCAGTTATCAACTTTATTGTGTGTATAATACCGTGTCATTTGCACAGAAAGTGTCGGGAATATGTTTTCCAAGAACTCCCCCCCTCGGGGTTCACCTAAGTATCAGGTATGCATTGCTTCTATTACCGTGATATTCACGCAAACGTTATCGAGATTAGATTTTTCAACAATTTTCCTTGGGGTCGGAGTTATCATGATGTTTGTACGCAAGTTATCATGTATATGATGCGTTATCACCATAATGTTTACACAAAAAGTTATCGGGGTACATTTTTTACTACTTTTTCCTTCGGGTCAAAGTTGTTGCGGTGTTTGGATCTAAGTTATTAGTTTTTTCATGCAGAAATTACCATGTGGTTTACACATAAATTACCGGGGAGATGTTTTAATAATTTTTTTCACACCCGGTCGAAGTTACCATTATATTTATACGTAAGTTATCGGATCCCGGTGAACAAATTACCATGCCATTCGCACAAAAGTTACCGGGGCATGTTATTCAACAACCTTTTCCCCTTAAAAGGTTATTGTGGTGTTTGTATGTGAGTTATCAGCTCTATTCTACATATGTTACCATGCTACATATATACACAAGTTCGGGGTGTGTCTTTTCAAAAACATGTTTCCCATTTAAAAAGTTATCGTGGCGTTTCTATGTGAATTATCAGCTCTATTATGCCTACCATGATATTTACGTGAAAGTTACCGCGGTATGACTTTCAACAATTTTATGGACCAAAGTAACCAAATAATTTTAAACACCACCAACAAGAAAGTTAAACACAAAAATATGATCGGTGACCAAGCCAATCAAACTCATAGTTTACATTGCTACAAGGTGCAACCGCAATTTTTATGGTAATATGGTGTGCCTTAGCATTCATGCATAATTGATCGATAGCCTAGTTGGTAGGTAATTGTAGAAAAACTAGTCATGTGGTGTGATAGAAGCAAACATAGATCAAAAAAAGAAGCGGAAGCATGCGAGCATGAGGTGTGGATCTTGCTGCTCCAGAGTCGTTTGGAGGTATCCCTACAATTTTAGGCGTTCCTGATTATTTGGTTCAATTTGTTAGTGTGTCAAAACTAGTGTTTTTTTGTGTGTACTGCGCTGTTATATTTAATAATAGATAAATGTTCTCCAAGTGGACACGAATGGAGCCTAGCTTGCTTGGTTTATTGGGTTGGCCTAAGTTCTGCACGACCAGAGATCGAGTCCCGTCGCTGCACTTACCCCATCCCATGTTTTTTATTCACGAGTGAAATGGAAGGGGCGAGGCAGTCCTCAACCCAGCCGCGAGCGAGGTAGTGCGCGATCGGATCGAACATCGATAGGTTCGTTCGGATCTATCGCTAGATACCGAACGTTTGGAAAATACAAAAATCGTTTTTGTTATGCCCTTCAAAGAAAAGATTTGTTTTGTTATAAAACTGTTCCCTAACGAAAAAACATGGTTAAAAATGTTCACCGTTTTTTCTTGAGTGAATGATCACCGTTTTTGTGATAATTTATCAGTTCACAGGTTCCGCCCGAGTTACCGACTAGATCAACACGCGCTCTAGTTATTAGGCCAGGCCCAAGGTATTTTTTCTAGAAAAGGAGCCCCAGGCCCAAGGAGGTGGTACGCAATAAACTCCCAAATTCCACATAACTTTCAGATACATACGCCGCCGCCGCCGCCGTCATCCGGCTGGATCTCCACCGCTACGGGACCGGGGCGATGGCAAAGCGGTTCAGGAAGAAGAAGGAGCAGCCGGCGGCCGCGGCCGCGAGCCTCCCCGAGGACCTCCTAGTCGAGGTCCTAGCGCTGGTGCCCTACAGATCGCTCTGCCGCTTCAAGTGCGTGTCCAAACCATGGCTCGCCCTCTGCTCCGACCCCGGCCTCCTGAAGAGGTCGCCGCAGGCCCTATCGGGCTTCTTCTGCTACGCCCGCGACGACCGGAGGCACGAGCTCCGCTTCCTCAACCTTCCGGGCCGACGCTGGCCCCTCGTCGACCCCGGCCTCCCTTTCCTGCGCGGCGCGTGGGACGGGGACGTCCAGGCCGTGGACTGCTGCGGCGGCCTCCTCCTTTGCCAATGCTGGAAGGGACCGTCTCAAGCCGGCGTGGACTACGTCGTGTGCAACCCGGCCACCGAGGAGTGGACCGTTGTGCCTCCCACCAAGCAGCTGCACCCGAACAAGAAGAACATCGTCCGCTTGGGTTTCGACCCACTCGTTCCCTCCCATTTTTTCGTGTTCGTGCTCGTGCGCGGCCACGGGATCACCAGAGTGGAGATCTTCTCATCAGAAACCAGGAGGTGGATTTCTAAGGAGAGCGAGTGGGGCGACCGCACCAGCGTGGACGATCACAATTGTTCAGTCTCCGTCTTCTTCGATGGGACGCTGCATCTGACCACCCACGATTCTTCAGTGATCACGGTGGACACGGCGGGGAATACTTGGCGGAAAATCCGAATGCCGCTTACCGTAGAGGACACCTCGATTTATGGTTATATCGCGCAGTCTCAGGGACGCCTGTATGCAATGCATATGGATTACTGCAAT